>CM063108.1:70740343-73140343 GCA_031841125.1 Acanthococcus lagerstroemiae
GCAGTGAAGGGTTAATTTATTATATTTCTTTTAATTTCTACCTACATATCTTCTTTCGGATGATATTCCCTTCTAATTCAAGACTTTCGTCATATTGGAAGCTCCCGAATCTTTGGGTCCAACGTATCACTGATTTTTATAGCCGCTTACCTATCGCCTCAGTATAAGTAGGCCCATTGCGAACCTCAACTGCTGCCACATGATGCAGGACCTCCTCACGCAGGTTGTAGCTGCCCGGCAGGTGGATGTGCTGGGGTCCGAGCCATCCGAGGAGCCGAAAGCTCTAGCCTGGATCATTGATCACTCTGGCCTAGCAGCGCTGGGAACGTTCCCGCGACCCGATAACTCGGTTGTGGTAGACTGGGTGGAGAAATATGATGGATAGCTAATAGCGCACATTAATGGAGTGCACATGTACAGCTGCTACTTCTCACCCACAAGACCGGTTGGCGAGTTTCTGGCGTCTCTGAATACTAGACTTGGTCGGGGTGTAAGGGGGAGATAGGGTAACATCTTGGTGGCAGGCGACTCCAACGCGAAGGTGGTCCAAAAGAACCGATCAACGCGGGGACGCTAAGGTTAACTGGATCACCAGGCTGGATCTGTTTGTTGCCAACTGAGGTATGACCCGGACCTGTGTTCGAGGAGATGGCGGGTCCGTCGTAGATGTTGCCCTGGGTACGGGAGCGGTTGCAGGGCACATAGAGAACTGGCGGGTCGACACAAAGACTGACTCAGCGTCTGTTCACCGGTACATCGAGTTCCCAGATTGGGGCATGTAAGATAGTTTTAAACGACTCGTGTGTACATCCAGGAGATGGAACACGAGGAAGTTTGACAGTGACCAGTTCAGGACGGCAATAATGGCTACAAAAGATAGCGGTCTGGTCGAAGCCCCGAGTGCCTCACAGACAGCTGCATAGATCATCGAACAAACAACGAAGGCGTGCCGTGCAGCAATGCCAGAGTGAAGGCAGGTCAAGCCTGCCAGAGTATGTACTGGTGGAATGAAAAGATACAACGAGTGCTCCACCAGGCGTCGGCGGGCTACCAGAAGACATCGAGCCTCTCGAGCTGACGATACTGAGGGGTGAATGCCGAGTGGATGGCTGCCAAGAAAGCACTGCGCGCAGCCATCAAGAGCGCAAAAGCAGACAGGTGGGCCGAGCTCATCGAGATGGTGAACGATGATCCATGGGGCCGCAATCCCGTTCCCCTCCCCGATGACCAGAGGCTACTGCCCGCGACGCTGGGGGAAATTGTTGCCACCTTTTTCCCCCAGCACCTGCCGCTACCACCAAGGTAGGAGCTTACCAGGCAGGCTGGAAGTCACAGCCTATGAGCTGAGAGTAGCCGTGGATCGTATCAGAGGAAAGAAGAAAGCCCCGGGGCCTGATGGCATTCTAGCCTGGTTTGGGAACTGATCCACTCGCTGAGACCAGAATGGCTACACACCTGCCTCACTAGGTATCTTGAAGAGAGCCATTTCTCGGCGATATGGAAGACAGCGAGTCTGGTTCTGCTTCGCAAAGGCAATAACAAACTAAAGGGCCTGCCCATCTCGTACCGCTCCCGATGTCTACTGGATGACATAAGCAAGTTACTGGAGTGGGTGGGTTATTGCTTTACGGGTAGAAGCGCACATTGCTTCTAAAGGTCAGTATGGATTTCGAGATGACGCGGTGTTGTATGTTCAAAAGATCATCAACAATGTATGCAGCAAAGATGGTTTATGCGTAGCCGTTAGTCTCGATGTGAGGAACGCTTTCAATACACTGCCTTGGAAGCATATCCTGAAGCGATGGATGAGTGGGATCTCCCGGGGTACATACGAGCGATCATCAGGAGCTACCTGGCAGGCAGAAAGATAGCGTAATACATATATAGACGCAGAAGGTCACCAGGTCTAGAAGATCATCTCGGCGGGTGTACCTCAAAGATCGGTTTCAGGACCCCTGTTGTGGAACATCTCTTTTGACAAGGTCTTGCGGCTCACACTTTTGAGAGGAGCCCAGGCCATCTGCTTTGCCGATGACACTCTTCCTTGTAGAAGGGAGGTAGGAGCGGGAAGTTCGCAGCAGGTCCATACTCAGCATTGTGATGGTGTCTCGCTGGATACGGGCGAATGGCTTAGAGGTGGCTGCACAGAAGACAGAAGCCGTATTTTTTCACGGGTGGAAAGGGGCAGGCCACAGCCATTCGACCTAGCGGTACTGGGTGAACCGATATTAGTACAGCCCCGGATGTTGTACCTGGGAATGACGGTAGACAACGAGCTGTGTTAGAAACCGGATTTTCGTAAACGGCAGAGAAAGCAGAGCGGACGCTGAGGGCGTTGTGTCAGCTTATGTCGAACCTCCGGGGGCAGAGTGGGAGTCGAAGACGGATGTATTCGACAGTAATACACTCGGTTCTTCTCCATGGAGCTCGCAATCGGGTACTAGTCACGGAACTCCGCAAGAACGGAGAAGATATAGGAAGGGTCCAGCGGGCTATGGCACTACGCATAATCTGCGCATATAGAACCGTGAAGCGGCTCTTGTACTAGCTCGAATGCCTTATATTAATCTGCTGGCTAGGGAGAGAGCGCTACTAGTCATCAGCGCTTCCAGAAGCTTCCACCAGCTGATAGAAAAAATAAAGGAGTAAAGGAGAAGATTAAGAGAGAAGTTCGGCGGCAAACAGTTAAAAAAATGGTTGGCTCGCCTCCAAGAAACCACCTATGGCTAGACATGAGGCTAGTACACAACCTCGATGCGTGGCTTTTGCGGCGGCACGGTGAGCTGAAGTACCATCTTACGCAAATGCTCATACCGAGCATGGATACTTCAATGGTTATCTTAACCGTTGGTACAAGGTACCCAGCCAGTGCTCGCATTGTCCAGCAGAGGTCGATGATGCGCAGCATACCATCTTTTGCTGCACTGCGTGGAATGATGCACGAACAGCGCTCGAGACGTCTGTCGGCAGCCAAGTCACCTCCGAGACGATGGTTGAAGTGATGCTGGCTAGCTCGGAGAACTGGTCAGCGATGATCCAATTCACCGGCCAGCTCACGCAATCTACGCAGCAGGTCTTGAGCGACTACGACTCCCCATGAGTAGGGAAGGCTCCCCCACCGGACAGTTGGCTCTGTAGCTGAAGCCCGTCACCGTGTCCGAGAAGAATACCAAAAGGTGATACCAGGATACAGCGGTAGTAAGGGCGAGGATGGACAGGACGACGATAGTAGAACCGCGAATAGAGAAGCGTGTGTTGTTGTTAGGGGTAAATTAAAAAAAAATTTAAAAAAGAGAAAGAGAGAGAGAGACGGAGGGAGACAGAGAGGAAAACAGAAATACTGGATGCACTCAGTGGAGGAAGAGAAAATACGATTACGGCGAATAGAAATATTGCTACGTGGAGGGACTAGTGCTGCGCGTTTGGCATAGCGCCGGCCGGCGCACGTTGCAATGAGAGACGGAAAATTTTACGACTCGACTCAACTCGACTGGATTGCTTTAACGACTCTTCCGTTCATTGCCGAGCAGGAACAGTGATTAATCATTTTACTTTTTGATGCGCTCCTACGTACGCATACGCATGAATCCATTGCTGTATATAATTTCGTAAAAGTAAATGACGAAGAAAATGTGGTTAGCCTCATTGGCGTGGTCGCTGATTTGCCAGCAGTGTATACAATGGACACACGTTATCGGCTCGTGTTCGCGTATCCGGATACAACTTCGGGTATAGAACTTTTAAAACGTCTAATGTCTTCCTAAAATAAGAGTTTCTAAACGGAAGATGAATGATATTACAGACTGAAAAACCTAACGCGATTAGACCAACATCGCTCATTTTAGATTGTATCGGAGTTCGCACCTGTCCAATACTGTCACGCTCCTAGTTTTCGCTGTTATCTCGAACTACTCGAACTATCAATATAGTTCCCTACGTCTTAGGTTTGATATTTCGCTACTTCTGTGCGTATAAATATGTGGAAAATGGAATAAGAATGCGCGCCTCAATCCGATGTTATTTACGAAAGACGTTGTACTCGATTTTTTATATGCTGGTCTTCGGCTCCTATAAAAAAAAATTTCTGTCTGGGAAGGAAGACGGAGTGGTATTAAACTTCTAGGATTGGTTACCTCAAAAACCTACAAAATGCTCTTCTAGCAGGTTCAAATTTTCAAAAACAAATGAAATGGGAGAGGGGGATAATGTATACATTCATCAACCATGAGCCACTTCCTGTAGTGGCTGTACTGATTGCAAAGACCTTACTTATTTTTGCTCACCAGGAAAATTATCGCTGACAAAGTACTGATAACGATCCGAAAGTATAAATGGTAATAAATGGACACTGTTCAGCAAAAGGGAACCAACTAGCAACATCCGCGTTTTGAAAACACGTAATTCGAAGTTCAAGAGCCATGTAGAAACTATATGACATAGCATTTACTGATAAGCTTTTTTCAATGTGAGTACACATTTCTGAATCGGGGGCCCAATTTTGAAAAATTCTACTTTTTATGCTCCTCTTTCCAATGATACTAATAACGCTTTTGTTTACAAATGTTGGTTGGTTCCCTTTTGCTAAACAGCTCCAAATCTAGTATTGTAATTTTCGTCGCTCCTTCTAGTATAGAGTAGAATATGGTACACTACGATACGCCGAACTTACCATCTTTTTTTTTTGGGGGGGGGGAGTCCTCCCTATTTATGTGACTGTGTAGCGGTCGACTAAAACAGACATCGAAAGTAGCCATTTTGAGATTTTTTTCGCTCGTCAAGGTTCTCGTGTAAGACCTTATTTTTGCGAATATGATGTTGGTGTTGTGAATCATCGACTCCAGTTTCGGGTGACTCTAACGAATCGGAAACGATAATGGAATGACGAGATCACTCTATTAATCACTTTTTATAGAGCACCGATGACTGTAATTTAGAAATGATAATGAGGAGCGAAATTGTGAGTCGGTTGATATAGGTAGTGAGAACATAATGATTAGCAAATTAAGTGACAATCCTCTGTGAAAACACGGATTTCGAAATATTTTCTCAGGTTGGCTGATGATTGCTCGCTGCTTTTTCGACCCTATTCGCGAGAGTGTTTTAAACAGCTACTGGTATTTTAGCTCTCATGTTTTCAATTCTTGAGTCAATCGGATCATGACAACCGATACAGGAGGAAGAGAGGCTAGGTTTTATACGATAGCTAAAAAATGAAATAAGTTTTCGGCGTACAAATTGTCGTGTTATCGACCCGTATCCAATTACTTGGGCCGTTTTTTCACATTTTACGGTAATTTACTTGAGGAAAACTGGTTGCTAGAGTACATTATGTACCGTAGAAATCAGTTATATCGACGTAGAAGGGAACTCATTTTTCCATCGTTAAAAGTTAGAATTGACGAATCGCTTTACGTTATTTTGTTTTCCTCGAATTACCTTTGCTAGGACTTGAAAATTGCGTCATTAATCGCAGCATAAATACAGTGTTATGGAGCGGTATCGTGCTGTGCATGTGCACTGCGCGTCGATTACAAAAGATGTTTGACGTGCAAAATTTGCTTAACACATGCGAAAAAAACACGTCGTAATTGCGTTGTCTAGTGTTGTAAAAACGGAACGAAAGTTTTTGTTACATTTTACGAATGTGTAGCTACCTACTTACATAATATTTACTATAGTAGGTATACATTCGTACACACGATAGAACTCATCTGCCGCATTATGCGATTTGAAGGAGTCCGAAAATGGCCAAAAGATTGAAGAAAAGAACAAAATCATTTGGCGAGATAAAGGACGCCAAGGAAACAATGCTCGTAAAGTTAAAACCGTCTGTGGTGTGTTTCCAGCTTCGATTTTGTTCGAATAATTTCGCAAATACTATAAAGGTACCCAGTTAAATGTTGGAACAAGTAGATACCTATACCTAATTTGTAACACCATACTTCACCGTTCGGGATGAAAAGCATCCAAGTAACGCAATATCGAATTGAAAATTAGGTTATTAATTAGTACGATATCGGTATGTTAATGAAGCGCAAAAGACGGCACCTGTTGTACAACTGGCGGTAGTTCGTCTTTTAAATACCTATACTGTCTGTTCCTCTTTTCATTACGTGATGCGGCTATTAGATAATGGTGGGAATAGCTGAATATGATCTGTGGCTAATTACATTATGTATATACTTTTGGGGTATAATTTTGAAGGTTATCTATTAAATGTAAGAAAAACTTGCGGGGTTCATTGAAAAAACGCTGTTATTGGAAGGCAAATCTTTATAAAATTTTCAAACCGAGACCGACTAACGCGAGTAAAATTTGTTATGTGAAAACCGGTGTGATTTAACTCGACTTATGTCGAAGGCCGGAGACAGACAGAATGAACTGGCAGTTCCTAAAATGTGTATTCATTGGTGAAGTAATCTAAAGCCTGTCTGCTTGCTTATAATAATCTTAATATACGTATGGATACGATCGCACTCGATAAACTATTTCTCAAACGCTGCGCACATTTTCCGAGCTATCGAGTGAATTTCCGCAAAGTTATTCCAGCGCGGGTCAATGAGTGCAAATTAACGGGAAAAGACTCTCTCTTCTGCCCATTAGTCGCTCCTGCTCTCAGCTGAAAAAACTAAGCCATCTGTTAAGATAATTAAAGAAGCGAAAACTAACCATATACCGGTAGTTTAGCAATGAAAGTTGGTTGGGTTAATTCGAGGAACTATTAAAAAAATATTGGCTTTTATCTTCTTTTTTTTTTTTAATGTTGGTTGATTTTGAAAATTTATATTAATTGGCAAAACGAGGAGGAAGGAGGAAGCATCAGTTGGAAAAATGGAAAAATTCTGATTCTTTTCACTTTTGTTCAACAGTTTCAACATTTTTCTATACTTAAGCACACAAATTAAGATTTTTTAATTGGAAATAAAAGTGCCTCCCCTCAAGATCATTTTGATATGTTCCTGTAAATAGCACTTCACCGCAAAACAAGAGCTTCAAGTAATCAAAAAAGCTTTTTATAATGTTACGACCATATTGAGAGAAATGTAGGAGTTTGGACCAGTTTTTCTTATTACTAAGCTCCATTAACTGGAGAGGCGTCCAATACCTTGTGTCCGCTTTTGTTCCACCATACTTTTCTATTCCAGGGAAACTGTCTACCTCTCCAGAATAACATTCATGGTATATTATTATTTCTATTCTATTTATTCATTAATTTTGGGTCTCATTAGGATTCTTTATAAAACTTGTCGAGCCTCCATAGAATGGAAACACTCGAATAAAAATCTGAATACTGTCGAGTGTTTGAGATCACTGAATTAGCTTCTGGTATTGGTTTGACCCTATTAAACTGAAAATCGTGGGAATGAGATGAGATTCAAAACTGTGACGTGTTATAATACTCGTAATAGACGTATAATTTTTTTATGTGATAAATTCGTTTTTTGTATTACGCTGATTGTACTCTTAAAATCGAAACTGTGCACGGAAGTGGGCGTTCAAAATTGAAAAAGCCTTAATGAACACATTCATCTTATTTTTCCAAGTTTCAGATGTCACTGAAATAAGGACCCACTCCGAGTCAGGATCAAAGATCCATTTTGAAACATTTTGTAAAATTCTTCTGATATACGTATATTATTGGCTCGTATTCTTAATCCTGCTGTAATGATTTATTCTACTGAAAAGCGCTATTCATTGTTAAAGCTGGTCCTAGAATATTTCAGAACTTCAGTTCGTTGCCCTCTTTACTGGCGTATACTGTCGTGTACTTACAATGTCTCGGGAATATTTGTAATACTTAGTACCGTTTTTTATAACTTTCCCGAGATTTCTTCAGGACTCCTAGAAGGTAAGGTAACTCCTAATGTAGAGGAGGAGAGGGACGAACTTCAGCTTCAGAATATTATATGTAGTTGACGAGTCACGAAAAAGTTCTCAATTTAACAATCTAGGGTCCAAATTTACGGAACAAACAAAGGTAAATTTTGGAAGAAGCTAACTGTTTGCTCAAAAAATAATACTTCTTACCCAGGTTTTGGGTCATCTTCTATTTGTTAAGATTATGTGAAATTTGTGTATACTTCTATTGCAAAGAGAGACGTATTCGAAATTGGTAAAATTTTACCGGAAAATTACGCGTGTGATGAAACGATTTTTGTACAGAGAATGCTGTATTTTATTTTCACATACGCTACAATATTATACCTGTAAGTAATTTTACAGTTATCTGGTCTGGTTCCAGTGGCTTCCGGTCTTGGTTATAGAGGTTCATTTCAAAAACCTTTCGATATTTCTATCATCTTAATGTGCAGACAGTTCAGTAACAATGGCAGTTCGAATACATTTGTTCAGGTTTTCTACGATAGCCTTCTCCCCTGGGCAGAGTAACTATCGTAAACCTAGTCCGAAATCTCAACAGCTCATTATTTTATTCATCTCATCATTAACCCCCCCCCCCACTCTATCAGAAAAACATACGCACTCCCACCCATAGGTAGACGTATACACACATCGAAACAGTTTGATCTGATCGATTGAAGATTAATTTTAATCAGTTAACGCGGATTCGTTGAAATACGAGTAGCTAATATAATATGTGTGTTCTATTTGAACTCATCACTCTAATCAAATCAAAAATTACTCACCTAATTACGCGAAATATTGAGGCTAGTTACTGATGCGAAGGAAGAGCACAAGGTGGAACAGAAAAAATTGGTAGAAAAAAATACACTCGTTCTGGTATTTATAGAAAATGTTTATTTTTTCATTTATTATTATCGAGAATGAAAAACTTAGATCTCGAAAATATTGCGAACTGTAGGTACGAATATCGCTAAGAGCGGCTGACATAATGAGTACGTTCGCGTTATTCTTTCGGATGCTGCGGCAGAATCACGACTGACTGAGAGACGTTCAACTCTTTAGTTTAAGTTTGCCGATGTTAACGCCTTTTACACTATCTGTAGGAGTCTGTGCGAGTAACACAAAGTCTGTCCTGCTACTTCGTTCATTCAATAAAAACTCAAACTGCAATGTATTTTTCGATTCCCCTTTACTCGTATTATTGTTTTCATTTTATTTTTCGCTCATTTGCTCCGGACTATTTCGGTGAGAATGCGCTTGTAGTTGTGTACTCGAGTTGCTTCCCTGCAGACGTCCTAACGAGCAAAATGAGTGCTACGTGCGGTTTCAGGATGAAAGCAAATTAGGCGTTTCAAAAAATGCCTAAATTCATCGGAAGGTTGTGTAGAGTTAATTACAATTTGTGGCGGTCTTTCTAACTCGGGGTGTCAGTTCGGTTTTCAACTATTATCTAGAGTGAAACCAAAAAAAATAAATAAATAAAATGCCTAATAATTGTTTTTTCCGCTTCCTTTGACTGAACGCGTCCGTCGGACTGGAAAATTCCAGATAGAGTTTACAAAATGATTTTCGAAACATTTTGTATCGTCGGAGAACAGTGGTGACAGGGGAGATCCCTGGGAACGTTTGAATTTCATCGGGCCAAAGAGACTGATTAAAATTGCGATACATTTTCGCTCTGGTGTTTTCTTCTTTCGCATTTTCGTTTTGCAGATTTATTATTTGGACGAAGGCCGAGAATGAAAATCAATGATGCCGTCTAATGGAGGGTTGCAACTTAAAACTCGTGTCTTTTGTAATGACTCGACAAATTTATGGCGGATCAACAATCTTTTCGATTATGATTTCATTTTCTAGAGAAGTGATTCGTATAAGCCCGAATATTTGCAGTCGCGCAACCAACATTCGAGGTTATTGCTCGAGCTCGTCTTTTCACCATAAATTTACTAGTCGATTATAGATTTTGACACATGCCTCTAAAGATAATCATGTGATCGCGACGTTGCTCGTATACGTCGGAAGATTTTACTTGATCGCAAAGAACGAAAACAACCTAATATCTCATCTAGAAGGCGGGAATGAGAAATATTGAAATATTTATCAAATCTCAGTCGAGAGGTGAAGATGGTCTCATTAGGGCCAGTAGGAGTAGCTCGGAGGGCCTAGAGCACCTGACCCTAGTTAAGGGACAGAAAAAAAGAAAATGGGACCGTTCATCGCCCTTATATTCTAATAATCATGAGGGGACGGGACACTGATCCTCTTATTTGGGTTTATTGGTTTTCTGTACAATCATAGGTACGCATCGAATGGCCAGTCAGTGACCTTTGATTATGAAAAACTAATACGGATAATTTGATTTCCAGAATTTTATCAACCTACAGATATATGTTTGCACGTGTACGCGTGGGGGGGGGCGAAAGGAGGGGTTTTTCTTTTCTAACTGCAATGTTTGTATTTTACGCGGTAACTGTCATTATTTTCACGTGTGTACGTACTTCTCAACATTCTTGTCATTTTTACTATATCTGTATCTTGGTTTTTCTTCTTTCATTTCAGTTTGTTCCACGTATATTCTCTTCACCTTTAGCAGGTTTCTCTCCATCTCTCTCATGTCAGTATAATATATTCTAAAAATTTGACTTCTCTCAGCTCCAACCTCCGGGGCTGGCAATAAGAAATACTAGAATCTGGGACAGACCGATTAACAGATAGACAGTCAGTCAGTGACGCAAACCAAAAATAGGACGCACAAAGGGCCAATACGAAAAAAGCAGTGATGGTTGAGCCTTTAAGGTCTTCAGTCTAAATTGATTATAGAACTCTTTTCCTGGTCTGGAAGGACTGACTATTTACTACGTGTCTGCCTGCAGTCGGTATTTTTCTCCCCACTCTACTATTATCCAACAAGATTCTGCGATTGCCTTCAATTTCTCTGATTATTTACGAGTAGTGACTAGGTGTACATAGTATATAATTATAATAACTGACGCCTGTTAGTTTTCCTTTTATTACTTCTATCTACCCGAAATTGCTTATATTTTCTAACTGGAACGAATTTCATAATGATGACTTCAAAGGCAGACGATTCTTTCGTAAGACTTCTATGCAGCAAAAGTTTCCTCGAGCTTTTCTCTCGTTGTGTATATAACGGGGAGTTTTGGACGCAACATTCGAAATTCTAATAAAGCCGGCTGAAATAAAAGAGGAAAAGATGAGCTATACGGTTACGAGTCATAACAAACAGTATGAAGATAATTATTCGGCGGTTCCGTTAAAAATGGAACTTTTTTAATGGCTCGTCGGCAGCTCCTCTTAAAAAACCTATTATAAAACATTTAACAGAGTTTCGAAAACTAAATACTGTATAGGTTAACGTAAGGTAAACGAAAAACTTTTTTCCAACTTGCTCGTATTGAAAAGTATCATTCAGTGAATTTCATTTTTCTGTCGTTAACTTAAACGCTGTCTCCAAACTTACGGCTCTCATTCGCGATAAATCTGTCGGTGGAAAGTTTTTATATCAAATTGGTCGACATTACTGCGGTGAAAGCTGTAGGTAACTGATTATTTGATCAACTTCTGACGACGAATTCAACGAAGAATTAGCAGCAGGGATGTAAAATTATTGTCGTTGCGAGGTGCTGCGAGCTCGAAATGTTTTCCCGTCACTGTTCAGAAAACCAAATTATTCTTAGGGAAAATTCCAGCTCTATTTCGACACAAATGTTTCTTAAATTGCATACAACGGTGGGTTGAAGGCGCTAGAATGTGAAGAATATAACGAATACGCGTAGTGACAGTCGTAAAACTTGTTTTTTTATTAATGTAACGAAAAAGTTATTATACGGTGCCTCGAAGACACTCCCGTGCAGACAGCTTATATGGTGTCGAATTTATTCGAAGTTTGCCCGAATCGATATTGTTCACGAGGGGTGGACTGACATCGAATTTTATTTCAGAGAAGATTAATGAAGGAGTCGTAGACGGCTTGCTTGAAACTTGTAAAACCCTTGCCTTCCGTGTTGTTCAACTAGGAAAATAGGCTACTTCAAAATGATGCCTAGGTACGTATTAAGTACCATAAATGTACATACGTAGTGTAAACAAAATCGTGTGTTAATACTCCAGATGTAATAACGTGTATGGTGTACGACGGGTTGCGGGTTTCGTTGCACGTTGTTACAGACTCACCGTCGTGACATTGCCTGTGGTACATATACCTAATAAGTTTTGTAGATTTGTATTTATCCCGCGAAATTTTATTCATTTGCGTCAGAATGAAGTATAGAAGTCGAAGCGCTGATTGTACTCGTTTCTGTCTCGAAAATTAAAACAAAAATGAACTATATCAGCGATAAATGTACCTAAAAGTCTCGCGAATGGCTATTAGCGAGTTAGTAAAGAGCGTAAAAGGCGACGACGTGGCTCTCCTCTTGCAAATCAAAGTCAATATTTTACGAACAACACGAAGATACTGCATACTCTCTCTTCACTTCTGAACAGGCTACCGAAATGAATTTTTAACCGTCTCGGCTGTTAATTTTTACGACTATAGCTTCTTTCGAAGGTGACACGCCTCCGCCGCAAGTTCTTAAATGAGTCATAAAGCCGCCTGAAGCTGCTGCCATGTATTACTGTAAGCAAAAAATGTAAAGCAGCGAAAATCCTCCGACAACGTACATTCCGAATTTTTTCTCGTTCACGCAAGGTTTCGTATTTTTTGATCAATTATGTAGAAAGCTCACCGTCGTACTCCAAGTACCTAACTATTAGATGGCACGTCGTGCCGCAACTCGGCGATGCGATGTAACTTATAGACAGGAGGTTCCACGGAATCCCCCTTCCCCACTCTACCCTGTATCGTTTGTTCAGGGCATGAGATCGAATCGACGTGCGACAAAGTGAGATCCTGATTTTGTAAGGTCTACTTCCTTCGTGGTTGAAGACATTTTCGTTTTTTGTAGATGAAGCTGGTTTAAACGTACCAGCAAACTTCCGAATTACAAAAGAGGGAAGGCAGATTTTTACGTCTATATATCTTTGAAAAAACTCATCTTAAGCATCGTAATATATGTACTACAAATATTTGAAGAAAAATAAATCGAATTTCCAGCCTCATTCGCCATATTTGGGGTAAAAAAAACGTTTGTAAATGTACACAATCGAGCTTCACAACGAGTACATTCGAATTTCCTGACAAGGGCGAGAATACGTATGTGTTACTCAGAAAGAAACTAGATTAGGATCTTATTTTGCCAAGAATCGATCTCCCTCCGCGTTTAAAGAAAAGAACGACAAAAAAAGAGAGGTTTTACATCGTTGTAATAAAAGGAAATAATAGCTAGGTACTAAGGGTGAATAGAAACACGCGAATCCGCTGTTAGAAATCCAAAATAGTACATACGAGTATGTACGATTCTATACGTACTGAATTGGGTATATGGAGACTTGTAGCCTCGAAATGCAGTTTCTGCTAGCTAACTGGATTGCAGATTGGAGTTAGAATGCTCCAGTAGTACAATATTATTTTTACGACATTATCAAGATTGTAAGAGAGATTGAGATTGCCGCAACGGTTAATTTTTTCTCTTTCACTTACGCGGAAGCTTTGATACACAAAATTATCGCACCGAGAGACATTATCGCAGCTACCTATACTTTTCTGTACACTGTTTTCCTTGTTGTTCTCGCCGAAATAATTTCACGAGGTATTTTTACGTATGGAATTTTCTCCGGTAGTATTATATCGGATACCTACGTATCCATAGGTACGTGTGCATTGGGTGTTGAAAAAATAAAAAAGAAGAAGAAGAAAAAAAAACTATTTTATAAATCTAAGTCATTTAACAATACTGGTCGAGTGATAAACAAGATTACTTATACGCGGTGCGGTACTTACAAATACGAGTCGATTCTACTCGTATGTTAAGTAAATACGAGTATTATATACGCACATCGTGTCGCGTCGCGTCGCATCGTATCGTATAGGTGCTGCGCCAACGAAATCAAATGATGAACCGTTTTCTGTAGGTCAACGAAAATTTCCGATATTTTATCTAAAAAATCGTCTTATTGCTCCCTAATGCGGCAAAAATGTTCAATCGCTTGTAACTCGAAAACAACTTCCTGAAAAAAACGGTTTTGGTACAGTTTGGTTACTAAATAGATCATATTTTAAAAAAGATATGATTTACTTGGCAAATACAAATTTTCTTTCCTGTGAACGTTTTTTCGTAAATGTTGAAAACTAAAAAATTGACCAAATTTCGAGCACGTTATCAATATCACAGCTACTAATCGATAGAACTGAAACTTTCTCTACGATAGTGTTAGCTTACTGGATAATGACGAATATGTGATGCAGTGTTGCCATTTATAGTTTGTAGTGTCGGCTAAATCAGCACTGTCTCATTGCTCCCTTGTCTCAATTCTCCTCATGCTCCCCTACTCGAATTTAGCGTATCAAGGGGTGTGTCGAAACTAACGACGACAGACCGGAGAATTTTCGGAAAATTTTCAATTTCCGAAATGGCCTAACTTCTTACCGGCGGCATCAAAGAGGCATAAACGATTTATCTGCCCCCATACCTTTACGATTTCGAAAACGAATTTAAAACTTTGATATTGGCTGAGATGAAAAGCGAATATAATCTTAATCGACATCGATTAACTAAAATTTTCATCGTACGGGTTTTTCTTTCGAGAAAGTTAACTAACTAGGTACGAGCCGTATAAACGAATGAATTTTCTTTCGAATATTGTTGTTCACTGTATTGGCCAACAGGAGAGAAAGAAAGCAAATCGACAACGTTTGAGATTACGGAGCGCTCTTTCGAGACTTAGTATCACAACCACGAACCTGGAAACTCGATTGCTTATATCGCATATCTTTTAAACCAACAGCACTCGAAACCAAAATTAGCGCCAATATAACTTTACCTATATAAACATTATAAATACCTTTAGGTTTTCCACAAAGACGAAAACGAATAACTTATTAAGAGGCGGAATATCGTATCGCTCTGTCAAACAGCAACCATAATAGTCCGTTTGTGCCGTGCGTTTACGAAGACTGGGCTTAGGTATTAGGTAAGTTAGGTACCTGAAACTACTTTTTTTTCGAGCTCTTCTTCATAGTGAATAACTTGAAGATTAATACAGGCGATACGAAAAGAAAGGTAGCATGCCTTTCCGATTGCGTTACAATTTCATTTCATTCGATCTACTCAAAACCTAAGGTACCTGTTAAGAAGTTTTCCAAGGTTCTTCCTTTTCTTCTTTCTTACGAGACGTCTCAGGAAATTATATACGATTGAATGAATACCTATTGAGACGTCTTAGGCAAACATCAATTCTTTGGACTCGACGCTGTCTGTCCTCGGGAATATAAGTATAAATAAACCGAACGAATTTCTCGGACGATTGTTTTCAAACTACACGAGCAAGCGCTAAGAGCAGATGAATAATGGGCAATATCTGGCGGGACGTATGGCGATGCACGCATGCCAAAGTGGCCCCTGAAACACCACGCCCCCGACCCCGGAAACTACCCTTTCGAGTATCGCATCAGTGACCGGAGGGACGCTTCGAGACCGGCCCGAGCCCCCATTTCGCAGTTGCGTTTCTGGTGCACGCTGTCCTGCGAGGGTCTCCATGGGGCACCATACATACCGAGGTTAACGCTCCCAGCACTAACCTGGAACTTGGGTGCCCCACAGCCGGACGCGCTTCCTCTTCACTCACCCCTCACCTCCTCGTGCTGGCCCGTGTGGCGACGCAGGAAGGTAGTGAAGGCGGGTGAGCCCTACTGGGCGGTCCGCAGCAGCTCTAGCAGCTCTTCTAGGATGGTAGAGATTTATTGTGTTCGATGGTGTGGGTCGAGCTTTGTCCGTCAGTCCTCTGCCTCGACCACTGTGTCTACATCTTCCTCTTTATAATGGACGAGACAAAGGCCGACACCCGGTTCCATCTGCTCCTGTTCTTCAGCATTTCCGGAACCAAGGTGTCTGGCGCGAGACGGCTGATCACGCCATCGCCGTCGCTATCGCTCGTGTTTCCGCTGCCGGGATCGATCGCTGTTGACGTCCCGCGCCTCTCCTGCTCCCAGGCCTCACACTCAAACAGGGTGTGCCAATGGGCAAAAGAGTAATCCTAGTTGCGAAATTTTTGCCAGCTTATTGAGAGCTCTTGATAGGAACTGACCTCTTTCATTGACCGTCATTCCACTCAACAAACTTACTACAATACGAAGTCGAGCCTGCATCAGTCTCTCTCCTTGCTTACGCTACACTTCTAAGTTTCCTATTGCATCTTTCAGCTCAAGAGTCGCAAATGCAACACCGCGAGCGTAGAGTGAGAAAAAATTCGAGGCGATGCTAGAACAGAAATCTAAATCTCCAGTCTATTTTTGTGTATAGCCGTACACACTGTTAGATCTGCAGCGCTTGTAATTGGACGAGAAGATTTATCGAGCGAGTTCGTTTCATCGTACGTATTTTAACAAAGAAATCGCGAGCATATTTTAAAACGCGATACGCCTCTTATAAGGCCTAAGTGTGTACATGTGGCCATCTTACTCGTATCTAAAAAAGGAAAGTATTCGCGGTTCCCCAGATTGCCTTAAATTTTCTATAATATGTAGTTAAGACACGCGTGCGTCAGCCAAGCAACAGTTTAATGGCATTTTCATTACTAGTTACTTACTATCAACTCCCGCTAGTCGGCATTTTCCTCACTTACTGACGCAAGCATAGGGCGAACTTGGAGGAAAAACTTTATAACTTTCACCGGCAACTTGAACGCGCGATTCTTGACAGAGCTAATGATAATCAACGAGTGGGAACATTTTTCAGACCTTTTATTGTCCCTTCAACTTTCACGGGTACTTATTTCTAAATCGCTGTAACTGTAGTGGAGGAATACAGACCGCGTATATACGTGCGCGAAGTTTAATCATTGATTGATGTACCAATTACCTGTATAATATAACGCTTTCAAAATTCATACAACCGCGGCAGCGTATTAGAAACTACATACGTGGTGGTCAACAAAGCTGATCCCCTTCTTTTTTTCTCTTTTTCTTTTTGAAAACACGAAGTCGAATTTTCACGGGACACAAACGAATCTTCAAATGACAACGTGTCTAGTGTTTCCTCAGGTAAAAAATTTTCTCTCCCCCAAAATGCGGGAATATTGAACAAAATATCGAAGTAGGAATTTTTTTCGGTCGCTGGTTTCGAAAATCGCATCAAATTTTTGATCCAACTCCGATTTAGGCTCGAAAATCTAAATTTTTAACCCAAAACTGATAAAGCTAAATTGACTTGAACGTATGAAAACAGTATCAAATTAGGAGTTTCTTGGTTCGCTGATTCAGATTATTGTATCCGATTTTGAATTTGACCCAGACCTGGGCCCAAAAGTCAACATTTTAGGCTCACGATAGGTAACATTAGGCTGCTTTTAAAATTTCAATAAAGTATCAAAACGGGATTTTTTTAGGTCTCTGGATGATTTCGAATATTCCATCATAATTTTGATACCGCCTTGATTTTTGCCCAATCATTCAAATCTTGAATCCAAAATGAGCTAAATTAAATTGGGTTGAAAATTTAAAGAAAGTATCAATATGGGAATTTCTTTGAGTCTCTGATTCGGAGTATCGCATTACTTTTTCGCCTTGGTTCCGATTTAGGTTATAAATCCAATTTTGGGTCCAAAAGGGGCCGAAATTGAGTCATCTTAAAAAATTGAAGAAATTATCAGTTCTTTTTACGGAGGTTTGCTGAATTTTATTATCGATGAAATTTCGATGCGAACTCGATATGGACCACAAATTCAGCATTTTCCATCTCACAGCGAGAAAACTGATTTGTATTAAAAAATTGAACGACGTATCAAAATTGAATATTTTAGGTTGTTAATTTCAAATATCCCCTCATACTTCTGATCCGACCCCAAATCGAGCCTAAAAGCTCGTTATTTTAAAATTAAATAGCCGAACTTAAATTGGCTTAAAAAAGTAAATAATTTATCATAATTTTTTTTTTTTTGGGGGGGGGGGGTCGCTGATTTCCAATATCGCATCCGAATTTTAATCCGGTTTCAATCTGGCTGCAAAAATTCAAATTTTGAACCCATATTAAACCATTGGTTTTGAAAGATAAAATTATCGAGTGTTTAATTTGATTTTGGAGGGGGGAGGAAAGGCGATTTTAAACTTGACATTATACTTATGATCAGACTACGACTTGGCTTCCATAAATGGAGCCACGTATCAAAATTGTGGTCTTTTAGCACTGATTTGTGTCTTAAATTTGAAATTTTACCCTAAAAAGGGACGGAATTGACTCCAGCTTAAAAACATGAATGACGTATCGAGATACATACTCTTTTTTTCATAGCAGGGGATTTTGTTTCTTAATATCGCGTTAGATTTTCAATTTAGTTCCGATTTGAGCTCCTAATTCAACATTTACATTTTCAGTTCTTGAATAACCAAAATTGAATTAATTTGGAGAAATATCGAAGTACATCTTCCATTACCACAGTCAAAGTAATACGTGTTTTCTTGGTCGCTGATTCTGAATACTGAAACTGGAAAATTGTGTTAAATTCGATATAACGAGTTTTCAAAAAGGCGTATGTGAAAATGCTGCAATATCTAAGAATTAATTACAAATTTTGGTCATCTTTCAGAAATTTGATCAACCGTTATGATAACAACGCTGGGAAAATTTGTAAAATATCTATTATCCAAAAAACTGGTAAGTAGTATGTATACGATATTTCAAGAAAGAGTTCGTGAAAATGACTACGTGTGAACATTTGTTTTCATCAATATGAAGTGCTGATTTTCATACTCCAGATGTATAATAGAGCTGGATTAAAAATCTGATGCAGTATTTATAATCAGCAATCCAACCCTCTCGACCGCTTATAGAAACTGTACGCTTTGTCAAGTCACGTCCGTGTTTTGACTATTCCAGATCGAATGTGGATATTTTGGGCCCAAACTGAAGTTAGATCCAGAATATGATGAATATTCATGAACAGCGACCCAGAGAATTTGTGTTTCTTAGTTTCATCGATTTTTTAAGGTAGTGTTCATTTTACTTCAAGTTGAAAGTCGTATTTTCGAGCATACAAATACTGATCTAATTTTCAATCAATCAATCAAAAAGGATATATATATATATCCATACTTCAAGTTTACAAATTTCAAAGAAATATACTCCTATTTAAAAAAAAAAAAATGTAATCCTTACCAGCGACTGAATAAAAAGACCCATTTCAATGTGTTGTTCAATTTCTCAACCAAAATGAATTTTTGTGATTTCATGACACCAATTTTGGCTTTTCAGTTCAACACCGGGGCAAATTTGAAAATCTTACGAATTATTTGAAATCAGAAAACACTCCTATTCCGAAACTTTTTCAATTTTTCATGAAAAGTCAAATTTTGTTTCTTTTGGGTCCCAGATTTGGCTTTTCGGGAAAAGTCAACCTAAAAGTCGGGTGCAATATTCGCACAAACAATGGAATATGTTTTACAAATGTATACAAGCGATGCGTGTGAATGAATGACACTGGTTTGAAATGCCAAATTGAATTTCAGGGGCAGCACTTCCACAGGCCTGTAATACTTCCTTACAATTACTGGATGGCGTTCATGTACAACCGACGAAATAGGCTGCGTACAGACATGTTCAAACACTGTTCGCACAAATGTCATCAGTCCTTGGTTAAAATTCCAACTATGGGAGACTCTCGTTTCTCTGGCCCCCGGATTTGCCCTAAGATATAAATAAACAGACGTTGACGTACGAGTACAAAAGAAGGGATATCTTGTACAAAAAAAATATACAAACGACTGAGCGATGTTTGAAGGTGAAATTCAAAATTCAAAGTGCTGGAGCAATGTTTCATCCAAAAAGGACCTAATTCTTTCACTTGAAGTTTCTCATTTACTCCATGTCGATCTCACTTAGCGTTCAAAAAAAAAAAAAAAAAAAAAAAAATGTAGGATTATTTTTTTACACCCTATATTGTTCATCACCGTTTCTATGCGTATGAAATTGCATACTCAATTCCCCGTAAATACATACGTTATTCAACTCAACAATAAATTAGTAGCGGTTATAATAACTCCGTCTTACTGATCTTAATTTATTTCAATTTTTTTTTTGGTTTTTCATTTGTTTAGTTTTGTGTCCTCGAGTAGTTTAGGCCATACCTTGAGATATGTTTTTGATACTTGTTGTTTTTAATTTTTAATTCTGTGATTTTTGTACTTCGCATTGTTTTTCTTGAAGTTCCAGTTCTATTCTGAGAAGATTTAACTTTGCGATAGAAAAAGAGATTATTCACAAAACTACCTAATGATAATTTTATCAGTAAATTTTCTTTGTAATTTGTATTTTTGTTTTATAATCATTTTTTACATTTTTTGTCTATTATTCACGTAAAATTGTTTATTTTGTTTATTTATTTATTTTCTTACAGTAAAATAGCCACTTAGAAAGAAAGATATAAAAAACTAAAATAGCGAGAACTATTCGCCTGTTTGTGAAAGTAGTAAAACCGGAGGAAGGAGGGCTATTTTCAAGGGGGCATCGGTCTTTCTTCTTCTAGGATTTTTTATTTCTTAGAAATAAGCGAATATTCGAACACATAATAACTAATTTTATCTGAATTTTGAAAGAACATACCTTTCTTTTATTTTGCTTCTCAATTTTTTTTCGTTTCCTCTAGCAGAAATTCCATCCGTAATTTTTTCCACCTGTCTGTATGTCATGTCTTGTCGGCCAGCTGAATTTTGAGGGAACTAATATTGTGACTGTAAAGTTTTTTGAAATTTTCTTACGTTATAATGGGCTATGAAGAAGGAGGGTCTTTTTTGTGCTCCAGTTGAGCGAGAAGCTCAACTTTATTTTCACAAAGATTCGAATCTAATAATTTAATATTTTACAACGGGTCACTTTTTTTTTTTAAATTGTCGCCTTTCGTTTGTTTTATATTGCCTGGCGCCGCTCGCTTTATTGCCACCGTTTAGTCAGCGCTTGCTCAGCTTACGGTCGCTCACGTTCCGACTGGCCTCTTCGGAAAGGAATCACGGAGTCTCACCAGCTGGGGATTACGCTCCGGACGATTCTTCAGCCTTTAACCAGGTGGGGATTGGGTTCTAGACGATTTCTCAATTACAAGTCGGATATTCTGGCCGGAACATAGATCAAGGTCCCTTCGTTGGAACGAAATGGTCGTGATATAAGTACTTTAGTTCATTCATCTTCGCCTGTGACTCGGCCCTGCTTTCCGATTGCCCTTGGTGACCACTTCTGCTGGGGACTGGTCTAGACTATGGCACAGATTTATGCTGACTAACCTAAACTATGGCGCAGGTTTCTGCTGACGAGTTTCAACTATAGCGCGGATTTCTGCTAACTGATCTGCATTATGATGCTGATTTCTGCGGCCTTCGGCGACGGCCATTCACCCCCCTCCCCCTCCGAGTTGTTAGATGATAGCGCCTGTAGCGCGGCTTTTTCTGACAGGCTATTTCCTGAATAGGATCAGGAATGATTCCAGTGTTTTCGATCTATAATCGATTTCGGCTCCCCACTGCCCTTACTCCAAATCTGTTTTTTTTTTTGTCCTTTACTCAATTGTAGAAGTGGAGACCCCGCCCAGCCTGCTGCTAAGTTGTTCTAGGTGCACTGCACTGACTAAGTTTGCTTGCTACACGTTTTCTCTAGGGTACCACGTTTTAATTGTACCCAACCCGTTGCACAATGAACAGGTGTCACAAACTGTATAAATGAAGGTGGTAACATTCGAGAGATGAACTGCTTTATTCTCTTCGGAGTTACGTTTTCGATTTTAACTATAACGTTTTTGTGTATTTTCTTACGAGTGGTATTATACCGCGGGGTCCTGAATACCAGAAAGTATCGCTGGTCTCCCGCGAAATTTCATTGGTACAATAATTACAATTTAAAGTGATATGTGAGTTCTCTTTCTAGGGTTCACTCGGTGTATTTAAAATTTTGCATCCGCCAATGCTCCAGTAAGAAAAATTAAGACAAAATTCGGAAACTGTACCAATTAATTCATAATTAAACTTTTCATACTTTGAACGCGTACTAGATAAAAATAATACCTGTTTGTTTACACTCAGTTTCAAAAAAATAAAAAAATTAATTAATTAAAAAAATAACTTAATACCTAACCCTTGCAAGTTTCTTTTACCTATATTATAAGGCAGTTTTTCTGTGAAATTGCTCGGAGTAAACTACAATAAGTACACTCGATATATCTTTAAAATAGTAGATTTGGCGAAACAAAAACTACTGAATCATTCTGCCGCTGCATAATGCTTGATGAATCTGGCCGAAGGGTCTTTTACATCCGTCCACTTGGGCATCCAGTAGTGTGGCACCAACGTTTTCACCTGTCCAGGGTAAAATTTCTCGAACACTCGTCTGCGAAAATATTTGTACTCACATTGAGAGGCTAATTTGCAATGCAAAGAACATTTGTATTACTCCTACGATTATTTTTACCTGTAGTAATACGCTTCTTTAGTTTGCGGTGTCAAATAAGGGTACTTGTTAGCCGCGTCCGCCAGTTCCAAATCCGTCACGTAATTTTCCACCCAATCCTGAATCATATTAAACAACGATCGTTTCTGGTGGGCAACTCCGTCACTAGAAACAATATAATATGTATACGTAAGTCGTTGAAAAAACTTTATACCCCGATTTAATTAAATGTCCCCGCAGTTTCATAATTTCGGACCGTACGAATTCTATACATACATGTATCGGCTTAAATTATTATATTCGCCCCTATGTGTGACACTCTCTATTCAATTAGTAAATTGCGAATTTCGAACGAGCCACCAATTAATCCGGGTGAAAAATAACCCACTAGTGAATTGTGTAGAAATTCTATCGTTACTGTGTACATAAAAAGCGACAGGGTGTACCATAGCATAATATGTATTATGCGACAAGTGCTTAAAGCGAGCGATTGTTGACAAGAACAATATTTGTGGCAAGAGTCGTGGTTCAGTGTTGCAATCGTATGAATCGCCATCAGCAGCTGGGCAGTAGCACAACCGCACGATACACGATATTCTGTCCAATACATGCGAAAATAAGCGAAAATTGAGAACAAAATAACAGTTCTTCCGTAGGATTTATAGCAGACACTGCATGGTTGAGTAAAAAATATAACAAATAATAACGAACATTTTCTGTACTAGTAATAAAACTGTACATTTTGATACAAGTGCGAAAAATCACGCAAGTGCAAAGATTAGCCTTATTTTAAATGGCTCGTAAAAAATATTCTTCGCGCGCATTGCTCATTATAGTACAAGTAATGTACACGTCACTGCTCAAAATCGCGTATTTTTATGCGTTAGATATTATTTCGCACGTGTGTTAAATACCATTTTTTCAACTTATGTTGAAAAAATACGCGGATTTGAGTAATACTGACACTGGTGACAGCAACTAACTGTGATTTATGTAACAGTGTGAAAACGACTCGGATTATGCAAAAAATTCCACGTGTTGATCAAAAATGGGCAAGTTTTGTGTCTGTTTTGCGTGCTACAGATCGCGTTGTTACCTACGAAAATGCTTTCCAGTGACAGGACCGCTACTTGTATGCTCTTAGCCTTACATATGTCTCTCTCATCTATCACTTGATGACCTATATAATATGTATATATATTTTTTGTATGAAAGTCTCATTACGCATAGGATCAGTATTTCAGTTCCTAGTAGAATAATAATCGCTCATTTCTGATGAAATTCTATCGCCATTACTAAATGAAAATTCCTTGAATCTTTCCTCGGGTCATCCGTCCGCTCACGTAACATTGCCGAGTGACGTTGGGAAGCCATTATGCAACATTGTTACCGAAGTTCCAGAAGTCCTCTTGCAGTACCCGTTTCAAGTTTTCTGAACTCTTTAAAAACCCTCGTACCAATTTTTTGTAATTTTTCTTTTGATTTTATTACCGAGCCAAATCTTCATTTGCATAATGTCGGGAAAATGTACGAAGAACATTTGTTTACTGGACTGGGTTCTCTCGTGCTGTAAAAGCCAGGCTCCTCAAAGTAACCTCTCCAAGCGTAGAGCGTTGTGTTATAATTTTTAAGTGTGATTACAGAAATAATTCACGGATACCGACGAGCACCACTCATCAATTATTGTAAACAAAATGAAAATATATTTATGATGTTTCTTCTGGCCGACTAAATGCCAACCGGCGTGGCGAAACATTTGTGGTAATTCTTTAGTTTCCTAATGATAAATTGTGCTAGTTGTTGCCCGTGAATTAGTTCTATAAGTAGGTACCTTTCTGGCCATTTCACCCAGTTTTTTTATAACCATAATAATTACACACACGTACGAAGCTAAAACTATAATATTTGGTATGGATAGCTGAACAATTTGAAAGTACGTGGGCCAAGTAGCATAGCAAGTATATCGCAGAATACGAGTATATCGTAATTTATCAGAGATTTGGTTTGTTGGGAGTGAGGAATACATAGTTAATCGTGAAATTCAAGGAGTGCGGAGATGTACATGCGTTCAGAAAGAAAGTTTATTAAATTAATAAGCACCTAGTACTCGTACTTATTCATTTTCTTATTTTCTTTTCTTTTCAATTACAATATCGGTCTTCGACTTCGAAATATTTTCTGGTTCAGCTGGACATTAAAAATAGTCTGCTTATACTTATCATTAGATCGAATCTCTGGGGATACGGTGAAAGAAATGGAAAAATGAGTAAACACTTGTTAACGCCTCTACAAAGGGTGGGCCAAAACGACTGTCACTAAGCGCTTATAGACGCAATACGCTATCTAGCGTTGAAACCCCGTAGTACATCGTGAGTAGTGGTTTAAGACGCGTCAACAGAGCGCGCCACGAGCATCCTACATGTAATAGACATCGAGATACAGCAGTTTCAATAAAACATGTTTATAGGACTCCCTACAGACTAATGAAAAGATTTATTTACACACGAAAATTTTACAACAAAGCCAGTTATTCGTAAATTTCATCTTCGTCTGTCCCCTCCTCACCATCTGTCATGTACGGCACCGATGATCTCCGCGCACGATGATAACCGCCGAGCGCCGACCCCGCAGGCGCTTCTTAAGGTACGGAAAGAGCCTAAAGTCGCACGGTGCAAGGTCGGGCTGTAGGGCAGGTGAGGGCTCTCACCGCGCGCGGAGATCATCTTTGCTGTACAGGACATTTTGAACAGAATTCCAATCGAAGAATTCGAGAAAACATTCTTCGTCAAATAGTCGGAACAAATGCGGAAATGCATAGCGGCAAACGGTCGCTATTTCGAAAATAAGGAGCCTAAAGATGGTGAGGAGAAACTTACGAATAAACGGCTTTGTTGTAAAAACTTCGTATGTAAATAAATCTTTTCATTAGTTTTTGTAGGGGTCCTACGAACATGTTTTATTGAAACTGCTGTATCTCGATGTCTACTACACGTAGGATGCTCGTGGCGCGCTCTATCGATGCGTCTTGAACCACTCTTCAGGATGTACCACGGGTGTTCGCCGCTAGATAGCGTATCGCGTCTATACGCGCTTGGTGACAGTCGTTTTGGCCCGCCCTTTGTAATATTAACCTTTACCACATCGCGCTGTTGATATATCAACTTAATTTACTCTCACCTGAAAGCTTCCTTATGTCTCCATAGTATATCATGCGGTAGCAAATTATTTTCGTTAAACGACTCCCGAATGAGATACTTCTCCAAAGTTCCATTTCGAGGTCTTCTTAAATCTACCGGCAAACCGAGAAAATAACTCGAGAACTGCTGATCCAAGAAGGGAACTCTCAGCTCCAAACTTTAAAATAGAAAAAAAATTTAGAAATCAGCCACGATTACGCGTGGAATATAAAGTGTGAAATGCTGTTTCGAAAAACGAGACGATGGAACACCAAACAAACCTGTGTGCTGAAGTCGTTCGGTCCGCCCTCAAACCGTCGTACAAGTGAATCTCTGATAACAATCTTATACTCTCTCGGTCACCATCCTCTGCTGTAGGTGCATCTCGGAAGTAAATATAACCTTGGGCTATTTCGTCGGCTCCCTCACCGCTAAATAACACAGTCGTGTCTGTGTTCTCCTTGATGAAACGTGATACCAGAAACATACCTACAAGTAGTATATACATATGTAGATATGCTATGATGTTGGTTGTTCACCAGTAAGTTCTATTACGGAGGTTATACCATCGTAAAAGTTATTCCAGGCTCTTTCAAAATAACTGGGAGAAAATTTCATCGAGCGCCAATTGTTCATGCGTATACTAAAACTCATATTGAATTATTTTCCTCTAAAGATGGAAAATTCTGTCCCCCTCCCCCCGCACAAAATTATATAAAATCTGCTATTTTGTAAGATTACCAGTAGTCTTATAATTATTTTCCAATTGAAAGAGCCACTTTAATTCAAATGTCAACCAGAGTTTGTATTTGCAAGCAGTTCTCTTAGAAAATAATTTCTGATCATCACCGATATTAGTGATTGAAAATTGGTATGAAGTCCTTATCCGGATATCCGGATTGATTTTGAAGAAAATTTCAACATCACTTTTTTGCCGAAGCTAATTTAGAACTAGCGTCTTTGGGCGCACCCATATTGATTTTTTATAATCTTGAAAAAATGAATTCACGCGTCACGCCCTCCTCTATCAGTGGTGCGCACAATTTACACGTGACTCGGAAAACGTTTCCTATAATAGTTTCATTCAGAAACAAAACATGTATACTGTAAGATAAATAAGTACTAACTAACATATGGAAGCTCTAATCGTGGTAATATCGCATGTTTCCAGCGAATATATAACTTCATCTAGCACATTAATTACGTCTTCTTCGGTGCATATAATTTCAAAGTGTTCCGTATCAATGTGTTTTGCTACTTCTTTCGCTGCTCGTATGTCTGGACTGTCTGCGCCTAGTCCAACCGAGAACGACTAAAACCAGATTCATCAATCATATAGGGACAGAAATATAGAATAAATTGCTAGCTAGTCGCCGGTTTCTTTACAAGCTAATATTGCGGTTATTACTTGAACTCGGTACGGCAGCTTCTTTTCTGTTGACAACCTTACAAGTAGGGCGGCAATTAAGCTAGAATCCAGGCCTCCAGATAGGAGGCACCCTATTCGCCGGTCTGACATGAGTCGTTTTTCTATAGCCGAAGTCAAGAGCTGGCGAATATTGGCGTGAACATCATTTGTCAAATCTAATACAAAGAAGAAACTTTTTAGAAGCTGCGGCAAAATTGGTATAGACGATTCTATTCACCCCGAAAAAAAGGAAGGAAATAGGCTTACTTTCGTAACTGATCCAAGGAGTGAATTTAGGTATGTTGCCAATTTGATAGTATCTTTTTTCTTCCAGAAGTTTCGCTTTATAATCTGATTCTATCTTGTAAGTAGCGTAGCAACCAGGTGGAAACTGCTCGATATACCACTTTGTACCGTTAAAACTCTTCGTCAGATCTATTAACCCTGTAAGCGAAGTTTCGATCTTAGAAAATAGTGAGATATTATTGTAGCCAAATCGCGTAGGTACAACTTTAGAAAGCATTTGATTTCAAAACACGACTCGTTCGAACGGAAATCCAGTAGTGTTTTAAGGGGGATTGATATTCGTTATCAAGTACCGGATGCCTATAAAAACTGCTAATTCGAACGGGTCTCGTTTGTGGTAAAACAATGATAAATACGCCCCAACTTGGTCCCCTGAAGGTATTGCCTGGAACTATAATATATTACTCGTATATGATAAACCAAACTGGTACGCGTCGACGGTGCGTTTTGCTTTTACGCGAATAATAATTCTATTTTCTCTTATAATTTCTATTGTTACCTTTCGCCTCGGAAGAGATTCCCAAGATTCCACTGTTCGTTACTAATCGGAACAGTGGCCGGACTCCGTAAGGATCCCTAGCTACATGAACCGTCTTCTTTTCTAAATCGACCACGATGAACGCGAACACACCATCCAGTTCCTGAGCGCATCTTTCTATGCCGAATTTTTGGTACAAATGGGAAATGCATTCCACATCTGAACCAGTCTCGTACTTGAAACTGTGTTCTTTGGCTAGCTGAAAGACGACACGAAGAAATTAAATATCAGTAACCGTCCGAACTACCACAGTCAACAATGAAGTCCGCAGCACGCAGGTCTGGAATAAGGTCCTCAGCTGCTGTAGATAGCAGAAAATTAGTAGGTACCAAATTTTTTTAGCTCTTCCAGTAGATTACGAAAGTGCACGCGCACGCGCGTGTGTGTGCGTGTGTACACTTATCAAAAATGAACCACTCTGGGTAGTACCTACCTAGTTTGTCCACTAGGTAATACGGCTCTTCAGCAAGGCACTTTGTAATAAAACGTAGGTAATATTTACAAGCTGTGATTATATACCTGACCTCTGGATCTTCAGTCATTTTGCGATCAACATTCGTAGGGCAGTTGGACATGTGAAAATAAATACGGATGTCTCAAGTGCGCCATTCTTCAACCGGGGAAGTAGATAACTTGTCCCTCTAAGATATAGTATGTTGCCTGCTCGTACTTCAAAGATGGTAAATATATAAGCTGTTTGGGGATGGAATCCCGATAACGCGTAAGCGAAAGAGAGGTAAAAAAGGCATGGTGTACGTACAGCATGTATTAGGGGACTACTTTTTCTTTAAAAAACAGATCGTAGAAAAGACTCGCCTATACGATCGTATAATGTAGGTACACAAAAGAGAGAAAAACGACTAAACCCTAAAAAAACACACACACACACACAACAGGAACATATTCGGACGGATGTGAGCCCAGGCAAGGAATGCAGTTTTTAAAATTGGATAAAAGAGGACTAGAGGCATAAGATGGTCTCGAAGGCTCAGAGAAATCAGAAAGGTTTTGTCGAATCGAGGTGAACATAAGCTTTTGAAGAAATAATGTACAACATTAATGAAATATTATTATTATTATTATTATTATTTTTTCCCCACAATATAGCGAACAGATAGACGGATGAAACTTTTTGGAAATAATAGAAGATAGTAACAGAAACCATTGCAAAAAGAAAATATAGAATCAGATGAACAAGGTGCTCGCAAAATTGATTTTGTTTATAAACTGTTCATAACTCTTCATATATTTTTAATTTTCGATAAAAATTGTCTTCTTGGAACTCGACAATTCTTTCTCAGTGAACGAATTTCTTTTCTCATACATGCTTCACAAATATTCCTCGGCTTTACCCTCCTATCTATTTTAGTTTTTATTCGAAAATTTTAATTAATGCGCTGTCTTATGCTAATGTTTGAATAATATGCTCTCCAGACTTCAAAAGAACTTTGGAAATAATGCATTTTCAGAGCTTATATTATTGAAAACTTGAGGAAATGTTTCGCTCACAATCACATTTATCACAATTTCCACGAAATCATTAGTCGTCTTTCCTTACAGTATCTAGTTATAATTACCCTACTATCTATCAGTGACTTGGGTCTCTTCAGTTATGAACGTAATAAAGAATACTATCGTACATTCAGCTTCTTATTTTAAGAAGAGTCAAATCTGGTCATTTGAGGATTAAAAGAACCTTTACATTGTTTTTAGCGTAATTATTTTAAATCAGTAAGTTCCATTTACTTTTTTGCCATTGTTTCTTTATAATATAGAAGGAAATTTTGCTAAGACGTGAACGAAGTGGCCAAAAAACACAATCTCCTGACTTTTGTCAGCTATAGATCTGGTACTTTTTACAAATGGGAGTGTAAAAGACAGTAAGAATTGGAAAATCATAATTTTCGACCTAAGTATTTTTGAACTGTATGAGGGGTAGAATCGTTTACCATTAAAAATATGTCAGGTTCCGAGGACAGTTTTTGGAAAATTGAGAGAATATGAAAATTTATGTAAGTAGTCTTTATCGATTGATTTTATGAATACCTTGTAAATCCGATTCCGATAATTCTGTTTTCAATTGTTGTCGCTATTGTTTTCTATTATTGCCAAAAAGTTCCACCACTTCGTCTATTCGTAATTTTGAGAGAAAAAAAATTCTATTAACGTTATACGTATAAGCATTATTCTTCAAATACCTGCCTTTGCTTTTTCAAAAGGGCCAGCAAACATATCAACACCATGTCAGAATAAAAACATAATATCAACACCTTGTCACGATAAGTTGCCTACTACCTAACTGAAGGGAGGCGCGCACTCTCAGATACTCCGCGTACATACTCTTTTGAATATTATTTCGAATTGTTGTCGAACCGATGCTGATCCAGTAGATATAGCTCATTTATCCTCAACAAAGCAAACACTCTCACTAAGAGTACTGCAGTCGACGCTAACACACACACTAACGTTATTTTAAGAAAACACAAAAATTCATTAAGACGTGAAAATATCAATTCCTCCCGTACTTTTACTCGAGGAGCCAAGATTTCTTGTTTTACGAACATTTGAACGTCGATTCTGAGACGATTTTCATTTGTAGTTCATGATGAACAAAAACTGCTTTCAGTTAATATCTATCTTCGAAAAACTGTAATTTTCAAAAATTTTAAAATATCAAATCGTCGTCTGCCGAATTCTTAAATTCTTATGGGAGTGATTAATTTTTCACAGCGTAACTTCATAGTTGCTCATTCTGCTACACCAGTTGTCAGCCACACATATTACATTCAACTCCCAACAGAGCATCCTCTAAATTCACGCATAGTTGTTTTCTGGTATAGTCATCCTATCGAGATGCTGATGCTTCTAAAACTTGTGATTCCCAGTGTGGAAATTTACTCTCTTTAAAAGGTCATTTTAAATGGCCTTGCCTAAAAAAAACTAACGTCTAGTGCACGTAAGTATTATTGAATGCGGCAAATTTCGTAACCGCAATAGCTAAATTACACAGGAAAAAGGAGCTCCAAAGTAAAAAAAAAAAAAACTCAAGGTTCCTCGATGAGCTTACTTTGTTGCAATTGTATAATTCTCCATTGCACAAAAGATTAATACTGGGATACTGGTACAATCGTATTGGCTGAATACCGAATGGCGTCGCTACTATAGAGAGTCTGTGAAATCCGAGGACCGCGTTCTGCAAAAGGAAGTACGTATTGTGAAATTAAAACTAATGAACGATTTGGTATTTCGTTAACTGAAATAGACTGCGCGAAAATCAAGTATTACGTGAGTTGAATTTAAGCATTGCGTAACATTACACCTAATGGAAATCATGCTAAGTGTAGAGACCCGCTTACAATGTTTAGTACGAGTGGAAGGGGGGCGGTCTACTGATAGGATTACAACTGAATTATAAAACCGATAAAGGTAACGAAAAAAAGAGTCAAAATTCTAATTCAGTATTAAGAAAATTTAATCGGATGAAGGCCGAGATTTAGTTCTACTATAGTTTATCAAAGCCTCTTCTAATCACTAGATATGATTACTACTCGTATTATGAAATATACATGTAACGAGTATTAGGTAGCAATTTTTATCACGAGGGTAAGTATCGAAGTTCGAAGCGCATACCTACCTATATCAGATATTTATAGTAAGTATAGGTACCTACCTAACTAAAATTTTCGCTGACAGTATATTTGAAGAAATGCGCGCCCTTTCAGAAAGTAAGTAAATAGTTTCCTCATCGTTGAAAACAACTGCATGGGGCATACGCACCTGTAATTCATTTTCGTACTGAATTCGAAACGCATCAGGACCTCGATGTTTGATTTTTTCAAACGCGCATTCGCAACATTTATGAAAACTTGTTTTCTCGAACCCGAATACAGCCCAAATTCCACACATATTTCGCTGCACAAAAAGAAAACTGAACTTAATATTACATGAATGTTTCAATGTCTACATATTGTTTACCCATTTTCCCGACGAACAGTCGCTAACACTGAACTAGCAAAACTAATCTGCATCTAAACCTAGTATAGGCACATAATGTGGAAATACTTATAACCTAGTAATTGAGAGTTTTAACGAACTTTGGTGATGAGTTTTTGATGACCTGAACATTGGGATACTCTAAATATCTATAATTCTCGCAAGTGCTTACATAAGTGAGCCCAAAGGAACAGGCTAGTCCGATCACAAAGAATTATTACTTGAAAAGTAAAGACCCCTGCAAACTTCCGATGTACGTAGTACGGCTACCATCATGACAGCGCAGTTTTGTAAACTGTACGAAATTTTACCGGCACATTATATGAAAATATTATAGTGAAATACCTTCACAGATGACGAATGATAAGGAAACTCTTCACCAGAAACCAGAAACACACGTTGATTATTAGGACAAGTTTTTTGTGGGGTAAAAATTGCGAAATATGAGCATAACATACGCGCTAAAACTTCAAAATTATACAAAAAAATCCTATCATTTCCAAAATATTATGTAGAGATGTTTCTTTGCAAAACAAGGCAACATGGGTATCAAAACGCAGGATTTTTTCAGTTATATCGAATAAAACACATCCCTGGCTCAAAAAATGAATAACTAAAATAGAACAGGGGGAAAAAAATACAATAAATTTAGAACTTTTGCTAACTGGAGCTAGCAGTGCTAGGACCCTTACGGCGCTCACCTTCGTAAATCAAACGTGTACCAAGCTTACAGCATGCAGCATGTATTTCAGTCAATATGCGGTGAAAATATGAAAAATGGAACATTATGCGCATAATGCGCTGAAATGTAGCGGTTCATGTATAATATTCGAAGGTCAGACCATTTAGCAAGTCGCAAAGACGTCCATGACGTAACCAAAGTGCCAATCACAGAGGCCGCTTACGGGAATATACAGCTTTTTTCGATCTTTATTCATAGTTGATGCCCGCAACATATTTTACCGACTTTTCGGGTATTTATACTATTTCTACGACGTACAACATTCAGTTGGCTGTATGTATGTACGTATGTATTTAGCATCTCTGATACAGAGGTTGCTCCAACATGTTATTACAATTTAGAATTAAGAATACACCAGACTATTTTACGCTTCTATTTTACAAATACACTTCACATTTTACAACTAGTATTTGTTACATACTTACATTGACGTATTTCGTAATTATTTCGTAATTACACCTTCCTCCCTTAAATGCCCTGCCCATAGTGACGAGTTATTCATCACTAAGGGCGGTTGTCTAACGGTTAACCCGCCAACTTACTGTAGGTCTTATATCCTATCCGAGAAGAAGGTGCATTAATCTAACGTTGGCTACCGTTCAAAAATAGAAGAAAAAAAACCTCTACAGCAAAAATTTAATTTTTCCATCCAGGGCTTGAAAGCTAGCCGAGAGCTGAAAGCCAAAAGACAAAAAGCTGTATTTTTTGTGGGATTTGAAAGCCGAAAGCTGAAAGATAAATGTATTCAGGGCGTGGAAGCTGAAAGCTGATTCTGAAAGTTGAAAAAATACGGCTTCAAAAGCCACAGCTGAAAGCTGAAAATTTTTTTCGGCTTTCAAGTCCTGAGTACAACATTAACCAATTTTTGATCGTTCTTGACTGAAAAAGTTCAAACATTGACTTCAGAACTAAAATGCTGCTGCACTTATATATATATGAATTTCAATCTTCAATATTATTTTTTGATTCTGAAATTAGAAAATATTGTCGATTACACAGTACATAATATGTATACCTACACTATTTTACGTTTACATTTGCTACATGGGGAAAACGACTTGAAACCACATTTCTCATAGGCACTAAAACTTGGGGTTCCCAAAGTTGGTAGCCTTGCGGTTTCCAGAATTTCAAAACGTATCTACACAGTTGTGACTTGACACGAGTATTATAGTTCATTGAAGTTAACATGCAAATACCCTATCTATTTAGTTAAAAACTGACATTAGTTTTTATCTGCACATTTTTTCACGTTGCGCTGGCACATGAATGCATGAATGATAACCTACTGATAACCAATACGTAACGGGCTGGTTTTTTTAATTATAATATACGAGAGTGGAAAAACAAAATTAATTTAATTATTAATTCAATATTGGAACCATCTGGTTTTAGTTAAACTTCCCGGCACCGAGTCATTTGACTTACCTACATAATGTACAAAATACAGTGATGAAACTGGCATCAAAACTAGTTGAAGAGAGCATATTATAACCTAACGCTACGAAACTTACTTTTGATATCACAGGTTGCACGATAACTCCTGTGCACTTCGGTTTTGGAATTTAACTTTTCGGACGATTGCGCGCAATCTCAGATCTTGTAGCTTGAACTATGAGAGGCCGGCTGGCGTATTTTGTCCACAATATTCACTCACTGGGAACTTGAATTCAGTGTTCCAATGGAATGCCGGTTGAAAGTAGCCTTATTTATTAGAAGCCGATATGGTCAAAAATAGGTATTTTATTGATGTCCGTGGTGAAATAATATATAATATACCTTTAAAATCTTTTTGTTGGCGAATTCAAAATCATTTCCAACGCACAAAATAATTTATAACACCCACTACAAAACCACAACACAGTTAAAACGTTGAACTAGTACAGCGACGAATAAGTACTACCTACACTACGGATTCTATTCTATACCATATAACAGAACCCTACATTATTTCCTTGACGTCGTGAAAAGTTTTTACAGTGGGGGAAAATTCTGCATCGTGCCTACAGTGCTTGTATACATTATCTCGAATTGGAATATCCTCTGCCTCTTCCTCGTTTTTCAATGTCAGGATCGTGTGACCGTTTAATTCGCGTTCGTGAAGCAGTAAAAAGAAAAGAATTAGGAAACACGGACTTCATTTTCACAGCAATTTCAAAATTTTGCTGGTCGAGGAAGAAAGAAGATTTTTGATCTAATTAAAAGTACACGAAGTGAGGTACTTTTCAATATAGACGCTATTCAGCAAAAGGGAACTAACCAACATTTGTAAACAAAATAAGTTATTATTACTTTATCGTTGGAAAGAGAGTAAAAAGTAGAATTTTTCAAAATTGGGCCCCCGATTCAAAAATGTGTACTCACATTGAAAAAGCGAATCAGTAAACGCTCTGTCATATAGTTTCCACATAGCTCTTGAACTTCGAATCACGTGTTCTCAAAAAGCGGACTTTGTTAGTTGAGTCCCTTTTGCTGAATAGCGTCCAATATTATTTCTTCCGCATTTCAATTCTGTCAATTCCTACGAATATCTTATATATTCGATGTTACTACGACTTAGAACTATATTGTAATAATAAAGAAAGAAAGAAAGAAGAAACCTAGATTTTAGACGTAAGTAGAGCTTTTTACAAAAATAGGTAGGTAAGCTACTGAAGATGGTTTGTGATATTTTTATTTACCTACTTACTTTAAAAAAATGTGATGTTCAATGACAAAAAGTTACTTTGCTGGACTTACTTCGAACTCTTGGATAGGATTTATTTTACACTTTTACAGTATTGCTTCTTAGAGTTTTGAAGTTTGAACTTTCAAAAGAAATTATTCTTTTATGTACATTTCCGTTTACGGCTAGGGGTTTTCTTAAAATTTTGTATCAGGAATTTTGGAATTACCACCGACAGAATAATGAGTCAGGAAAGATTTCAGCATCCATGAATTAGGACCAAACACTTTTCAAGTATCAAGTATCAGGAATCAAGAATTCTGGTTTGGAAGTTTTATTGGAAGATGGGGAACAGGAAGACAAGATTTTTCAGTTTTCAGTTATTGAATGAAAGGGTCATCCACTACCCTATGAAGTGAGTATGCTAATTCCATAGGTAGACTTTTCCAAAAACCTAGTTTTCCAGAAAACGCAAAAAAATGTTTCTCAGCTAATGTTCGGGCTTAATGGTTGGATATAGGTGCGATGGATCACTTTTTGTGCTCACATTGGAGATATAGGTCGAAAAATTTTTCAAGTACTCCGATTCGTGTTCAAAAGGCGTTCAAAGATGGAGAAGTCTGTGTTTGACACGATGTTTTGAAATTGCTTATAAATTTTTGTTTATTATTGCTATAAAAGGCTGCAAAAGAGGAATAAAATGGAAATTATCAGTAAGTTGTTATCACCTTTCAAAATGAGACATTTTTATTATCAATACACAAAAAATGAAAACGCAACATGATTCAGTTTTTGCTATATAGTTATAAAAAATTGAGCAATAATTGAAAAGAAAAGACTACTTATACATATTATTGTTTTACATTAGTACACGATGACAATAATTCATTATCAAAAACACAGTTTTGTAAACAAAACAATAATCGTGTCAGACCCAGACTTCTCCATAGGATAAGTCTACCTATGATTCTAAACCAATTTTCGTTTGCATACTGGAGCGCTTCTGTTGTTGTTTTTTGAAAATCGATGACGTCACGTTGTAGGCAATGTTGTACAGTAACCGAAACGACACTTAACTCAATTTCCCTAAATTCGGAGAAGTCTACCTATGGAACTAGCATACTCAAGTATTTCCATACTTACTGGCACGTCAGAATTCCCATTTACTGCGTCATATTGCAGTAAAAGAGAAATTTACATTTCAAAGATTGACAGCTGAGAGCGACCGCAACATTTTTATTTTATTTTATTATTATCGAGCCATGTAGCTACACTCTCGGGTTATGGGCTCGGCATAGGTTGTTGTCTCTATACCCGTTGAAGATTTTCCCACTAAAAACATGAAAATCTAGTTGCGCTGCGTATACGTATTAGAGTGGAAATGCCACTATGACCCTTTGTCTTTTCAAAGAAAACGCACGCGCATGGAATGCGAATGTCAGTGGCGTTACGCCGACGACGTATCTTTACTACCACTCTTGCATCTAACCCTGTTTTATATACAGAGCTCATCAATGTAGTAGTGGAAGTGGTTTTCCGAATGCGTTCCACTTGGATACGCACATCAAAATCTTCAACGTGTATGTTGCAGAGGTATCCAGCAGCAGAAAGGTAGGTGAGGGTGTTGTTTATGTGCTCGTGGGAGTTGCGAGAGGGCCAAAATTCTACTATGGGGGACGTGGTGAGAGTTACGAAGGCAGGCGATGGAGGGGCATGAGAAGAGGTGGTCCACACTCAACTGCCCACACTGTGAAGATAAAGGTTAGTGAGAAGATGCGTATGTGTGAGGTGTGTATGTCCGATCCTTAGACGAGTGATGATAACTTCCTCGCGGCGTGAGGAACGTTGGGACGTTGACTAGGGGACAGGTGTAAGCTTGATTTGTGCGAGCTTGTTGTGCCGTGCCGAGAGGCTTGATGCCACCACTCTTTGAGCCACTTACGCAAAATGGTCGAATGCATGGTGGAAATTTCTAAAGAAGTGGAACAAATTCAGTCAACAAAGACAACCATTGAGAAGCGTTACCATCAAATGAAAAAGATTTTCTAATTACATTTGAATCGTCTCTCACTGCCTTGGACCTCACAAGCTAAAAGATAAACGATATTATTTTCCTGAAATCTAGATTATTGATTTCTGAATCCCGATGTTTCTACCTATTATCTGACCTGTTATATAGGGAAAGGCGATGTAAAAGGTGCATTGGGTCTACTCAATGTAATGGCCTAATGGCTACTAAGCACTTTTCTTCCAAGGACTCTTTCCCCTTGCAGTTCTAAAGTCCTAATTAGGGATAGAATTTTTATGCATTAAAAATGGCAAAATATGCACATATTTTATGCACTTTTCCCCCCTAAAATATGCATCAAATATTCATTTTTCAACAAAATATTCAAAAAAATGCAAAATCATTATGGGTGTCAGTTTACAGGATTTTTGAAGTTCTAATATTCAAAATAGGGTCGTATTTTGTTGAAATGTGAAGGTACAAAGTTATTTAGATAAGGTTCGGTATGCTTTGCTAGGCAGGCTAGACGACTTTAGAAAAACAAGTGCGGTAATACGCCATTTTGTTCCAACCGCGCCCGTGGAAGCTAAATGGTGTACCGAAGTACCGCGTAGTTAATTCAGCATCAACGGGCGCGGTTGGAACCAAAATGGCGTATCGCCGCACTCCTGTTTACAGTGCTTTAGGTAGGCTTGCGCATGCGCTGTCCCAAGAGGCAATTTTTTAAACTACAGTTACCAACTTGAAAATAATTCCGTCAAAACTGGCTAAAAAGAGATGAAAATAGGTAAATAATTTGGAAAATGCGAAAATATGCACTAAAAATGTACAATATTCATCAAAATATGCATTTCATCTTCAAATATGCAAAATATGCATATTCAAATGGGCTTATTTTAAAGGAAAAGTTTTGAAACGGATGATTCCATGGTCAAATTCAAGATACAACCTACCAATAAAATATTTACTTGCATAAAAATCCGTTTCCTACTCCCTAGTCCTAATAAGGTACTATATACTAGGTGCAGACATCGCCATTTTGGATCCCACAGTGCCCGTGAATACCGAATTGACTATGCGGTACGCTGGTACGCTCCGCATAGTCGGATTTGGTATCCGCGGGCACTGTAGGATCCAAAATGGCGGATGTCCACACCGGGTATATAGTACCTTAGTCCTAATAGTCGAATAATATAAACATTAACGACGCTAGCGCTCCAGCGTGATCCTTGTGCAGAGTCCGAACTCACTGTGTGAGGTCAGAGTTGAAGGTCGAATAATAGAACCAAAAGTTGAGACAAAAGGTCAGAAATAGGGAAGAAAACACAAAAAAACGCGTTTTAAAACTTCGACCATCCAGTATATGGACTAGCGAAGCATCGTAAGCGCTGTGTAATAGAAATACAAAGAAACCCGGGCGTTGAGTAGGCAATTACTCGTCATATTACAGGTGAAAGCGACTGTAACCCAGCACCACTACATTCAACGAGAGCGCACACATATGTATAAATATTCCGCTGAGATATGTTGTGTTGTTGCGTTTATCCGCCCAGGTTCTGGCGTGCGAAATACGCAGCTTCGCTAGTCCATATTATTGATAATATACTGGATGGTCGAAGTTTTAAAACAACGAAAAAACGACAACATTGCGCAAATAAAAGTCGAATACGCCTCGTACTTTGTCTGATGTCTGATTAGTGATTAGAGGGATTTGATTACACCTTTATAGGTTTGTTCGAGCGCTTACTGGTTTTACAGAAACTGTAAAATCTGTATAATGATTGTACAGAAATTTGTTCGAGCGCTCTGCTGTAATTACAGAAATGTGTTTGAGCGCTTTTGCTGTATTTACAGATTCTACAGTAACTGTACATATTTTACCGCACCTCTGAGGTGTGGTAGAATCGTAAAATAATAGCATGTTCCTCAAAGTGCCTGGGATGTTAGAATTAGAATTCACTGATTTGTCTCATACGAATCAACGCCCAGTTACTGCAAGCAGCGCTCCTACAATTTCGCTTATCAGCTTAGCAGTAGTGCAGACTGCAGATGCAGCACCTACCTTTTAAGTAACCTTGTTGGTTGTTGCAGTAGCAGTTGCACGCCGCCGAGGCCGAAGACGTTTCAAAAGTCAAATCATTGATTTTATGTGATTTTTCGATTCCTTATCCTCCTAATCTAATACTTCATTTTTGGTTAGCTTCATGTTTTCACTGTTAAATTTTCGTTTCATTTCCTTACATTTTCATTTTCTCGAGAAATTACGCCGTTGCCGTTATTGTGCTGTCTACGTTGACCCGTCCATATTCGCAGGTAATTGTGCTCATTGATGCAGTACCCCAATTTCTGAATTGTGTTTTTTGGCTCTTTTTCCGTAAATTTTCATGCGCAGTTTGTTCGCGGCTAGATCTTGTAGTTTTCAAATTAACGGTTAAATCGAATCACCTATATTATCCGATATTCTTTAATCAATTTTACGTCCTATGAATTTACTCGCAAACTTCCAATGACTTCCTAAAACTTGGCACTTATGAACACGATAGTGTCCAGTACGACCGTGGCCGTTAAAAAATCTAAATTTTTGTTTATACGCTTGCCCACGAGTGCTTATCCTTTAATTTAACAGTTGCTCTCGAAAAACAATGTTAAAACTGCAATTCAGATGTCCAAGTCCGTAGTCGATTAGCACCGAGTTTGGAGCTTCCAATATTACAGCATTTAATTAGAATAATGACATCGACATGAAAAAGTATTCGTACTAATTTTTGATGCGCTCGATGCCCACGAATATTCGTCAGAGCTCATCTGTAAAAGAGTAGACTTCCAAAAAATCCAAACTCGATTTTACGTAATCGTATTTTGGTTTGCATTTTATTATCTCTGATAACCTTATGAACCCGGCTGAAAACCGATTGATGTATTAAAACGTACATCGTTTTTGTTCTTCGTTATCACGCGTAGCTACCCGCTGATTGTTTCGTGAAAATTCGTTTTATTTCATGTGTCAGTTCTAAAACGACTGTCGATTAAGCTAGCTGGAATAACGAAATTAACCCGAATTTAATCGTAACGTAAAAATCTCAGTCGATATATACGCGGATACTTAGAGTAACGGTGTTATTCAGTCGAGGAAATTAATCGTTCGATAGGTAGATGAATAGATTGATATTCTCTCATTTTGTTGGCCACTTAAAGCGTTATGTTATCAACAGTGTGCGATGCTGCTTCCGATTTTCAGTTCGATTGGTGCATGCAGAATGCTTTGAATGGCGAATCCACGCTGGGCGGAGACTTCGGTGCCCAAGTATCTTCCAGATCGTGTCGCTCAAATTTATTACGCTCACGGATTATTTTGTTCGAGCCACCCGGCGTTCATAATCACTTTGACGAGTGTCATCATACTACTATGCAGTTATCCATTAACAAACCTACCTCTGCCTGGAAATGTCCCGCAGACATTCTCTACACATCCTTCGCAAGTCAATGTGACGACTCCGAGATGGTTTTACGAAGCACCTAAGCTATACGTGCAACAGGTGAATCGATCAGTCGTATCTACTGTTGTTTGCAGTTGTTTGATTTTGCTTTCTGCATGAAAACTGACATCTTGTTTAGAAGGTAAGGTATTGAATTTATGTTAACTTTGTTTCGTATTTCTAGGTGATCATGAAAAGCACAGTAGCACCGTGGAATGAGAACCTGTTGCTAACAGACGCGTTTAGAGGGCCCTTAGCCGAGTCATTCAAATTAACAGAAATTGTGCATAATTACCAGCACAATAATAGGTATAACGTTTGTCGTATAATGAACCCCGTTGTGCTTGAAATTTCCGAACTTTTTTTGTTGTATTATTATCCGAGTATATGTAACCCATTCTCAATGTGTTTTTTTTTGTGTTTTTTTTTTGTTGTTTTTTCAGTTCCTATTCGTTGGATAATTTATGTTTGAATATAGAAAGTGTTAAGAAAAAGAACAATATAATGACAACTGTATTGCCAGAATACAACTGTTTATTACTATCGCCGGGTAATTTATGGCATCAAGACTTCAACAAGTTTCAGTTAGATTCGAATTTGATAAACACGGTTTACAACTATCAGGTGAGTCCGCTGTTATGAATTGAATTGAGTGTGCGGTTTGGAAGATGTATCCTCTGTTTGAAAATTAAAATGAATCGAAGAAAATCCGGCAAATTGAAGGTGTTTCCTTCTAAGAAATAATATGTTCATTTTCATATCGAAAATGGACCTCTCGCAAATATTTTTTTGAATTACCGACGCCTGTATCATTTTTATTTTGTAGAATTTTGCTAAAGGAAAAATCAGTATTTCGGAAATGCTGTTTGGACTTCCGTTGCAAGATGCTGGCGTGAAACGGTACCCACTGAGGAAAAAACAACGTGTGATACAGTTCGCTGTGACCGTATTTATGACCCAATATCATGCTTCGTAAGTAGAGAATGTCGTGAAGAACATTTATCTGAAGAATAAATCGTGTAGGACGTAAACTTCTGCCATATTGCGTGTGTACTCATTTGACACACATGGACACATGTTCATGAACCATTGCAAAGTGCAATATGTAGATCCTAAGGGAATTATAGTATAACTCTGGGAATCACAGCCAACCACTTCAGAGCATCTCTACGAAGTAACGTCGCGTACTGGAATCTGTACTGTCAAAGTCAAGAATCTTAGTTGTTTTTTCCCTCCTATTCTTACCTGGTAATCAGAACCACTGAATTGGGGCTACCTGCATGTGGTGGGAATTATGGCGATGCACGCATGCCAAAGTGGCCCCTGAGACACCACACCCCGGTCACGGAAACTACCCTTCCGAGTATCGCATCAGTGGCCGGAGGGACGCTTTGAGGCCGGCCCGAGCCCCCATTTCGCCGTTCCGCTTCTGGTGCGCGCTATCCTGCGAGGGCCACCATGGGTTCCCTTTCTGACCTAGGTTAACGCTCCCAGCACTGGACCTGGACTTTGGATGCCCCACAGACAGACGCGTTTCCTCTTCACTCACCCCTCACCTCCTCGTCTTGGTACGTGTGGCGACGCAGGAAGGTTGGATTACCTGTAAGGAATAAAATACGCGCTTCGCAGATCGTGCCGAGTCATTCCTAGATGACACGACGATCAACATACTTGAAGAACGTGCCTGTGTAATGAACTATCAGTGTGAGATACCCATTTCTTCAAATATACGATGTACATTGTCAGAACACTGCTATATGGCATTGTTTTTATCCTATCCACTCTGCGCCCCCCTCCCTATTTCGGTATGGTAGTCGATTAGAACTGTAAAGTCGCTCAGATTAAGGGAGTATTTTCCAGTCATGATTTCTAATATGTATTCATTCCACACATAAAGGACCAGTTTGGTCGAAATGAAGGTAAGATCGAATTCGTTTTGATTAGAGCCACCAGTACATCCGTATCCGTGTACGAAAATAACGTCATCTTTGGTTGCTTTCAGGCCCGATGATTTCGGAACTGTATGTGGTAGCTGCCACTTAGGGAACTTCCGATAGTTGGACTCAAAGCACTCTACGATGGAATATTTCCGTACTCGGGGGGTGGGGGGGAGAGAATAGTATCCTAGTATAATCGATAGAACCACAATCATTGGGAGCCCCATAACTTTGAAACTCACCGCAGAAACCCGACTTGAAAGTTTGAATTTCGTGAAAGCGAATTTCCAACAAAAAAAAACTGACTTCAAAGAAAAATTAACAGAAATGTATGAGTTCGTGGTTTTTTAACTGTATAATGTCATATCTGGACAACTGGAACATTCTGATGCGGTTAATGAGTTTCAGTAAAGAAATATTTGCCACTGCATACACACTGCACTGAAATTCGAAAATCGTTAATTCTGATTTTGGAACAAAGATTGGCTGTATTTCGGAAATTAGAAACGACCGAATGGACCTTCAGCGTATAGAATGACACATTTGAAGTTGACCTGGGTTTAATTTTAGTGAAAATTACAGCGAGTGCGTTGAAAGTTGTTCTATCACGTGGGGAAAAATATTGTTATTCGTAAGAATTCGGTTTTCTATTTTAATATTTTGCCGTTTTAACTCACTTAGACAACACGCTACAAATATCGTGTGTATCTATTGCAATAATTTTCCATTCAAAATGCGTCAAACAATTGATTTTGAGCAATGGAGAACATTTATATTGGATCTTCGTATCTAATTAGTGATAAATAGACACTTTCCAACGTACAAACGTACACGAAATGGGTGTAGAACTTTGAAGAACCTATGTCATTTTTGAAAATTTTTCGACTGTGCCATTGATTTCTTATTAAAGTAAGCGTGATTGCTTTTAATATCATTCCAGGTACCTCGAAGGTCTGCAGAGTTATCTGAAAAAGTTATATCCACTAACCGATTCTTTGTACGCTATTAGCAACAACAACAGTCAGTGTCATATCCACGTGTACTTCCCAGAAGACGTGAACTATGGCGAACTTATACCATTGTCGTTGACTTATGTGATTCTGTTTTTATACGTGTACTTTTCCGTTCGAAAAATGGAATTAATTAAGTCGAGGGTAAAGAGATTTAATACATACTGCGTCCTATAATGAAATAAGAATATCGGCGAGTATTGAAAGAACTAGAAATCAATCAGCGCTAATAAATGATTACCTGTTGCAGATATGTATGGCGTTTAGTGCGGTACTCACGGTGCTCGCGTCTCTGTCGATGACAATCGGCATTTGCTTCTTTTTTGGTTTAGAATTCACCGGTGGTAAAGAACGTGGGAAACAAGTAAGAATGCCAAAGCGTATTCCAGGCAATCACTTTGGTAAGTCTCAGTTGGAGTTGGAGTTATTTAACCGAATTCAATCATTTGCAATAGGTTCTACCGTATCTAGTCATCATAGTAGGTTTGGAGAACGTGTTAGTGTTGGTGAAGTCGGTGGTTTCAACGACCGCGCATTTAGATGTGAAAATCAGAGTTGCGCAGGGTTTAAGCCGAGAAGGCTGGAATATAACGAAGAATTTGTTGATCGAGGTTACTATTCTGACTGCCGGATTGCTGACGTTCGTGCCTGTCATTCAGGTATATCGATTGTATTTCTAAAGTATTATGAGATTAGAACTAATCTTGAACAGCAATTTTCGGGTACAGTTTTTTAAAGATCTTGCAGTGTTTTCTCGCGGTGTTAAACTGATTGTTTACGTGTAAAACAGGTGGTGGAGAGAAGATGTTATTTTCGGGTGAAAATTTGATTTGCGCAGGGTGGATAAGGAACGTTGATAGATTTTCCTTCGTCTCGTGGCATCTCTCTTTACCAGTAATATTCACACGTATGAAACTACTGCCTCTCTTACCTAGGGTCCTGTTAGACAGTTAGCTAAATAGAAGTACAGAAATGAAGACAGATTTGCGGATAAGTAGCCTTCTCCCGTTGAAGAGGAAATACGTCGAAAACCAAGGTGCAAAATCGAGCTTGCGAGCTGACATATAAAAAGAAAGTTGGGTGCGTAACGCTTACTGTCTGGGTCAACACAGAGAATAGGTCAGAATGAATCGTGAAGTGGCCAAGGAACAAGCTAATGATACGCTGCTATACTTTCCTGTATTCACGTACATGGTTATATTTTCGCAGGAATTCTGCATATTCGCTATTGTCGGTCTTCTGTCGGACTTCTTTCTGCAGATAGTTTTCTTTTCGACCGTCCTCTCTTTAAACATCGAATGCACCGAACAATCGGCGTTCCCGCACTACGCATACTACTCGCTTAACATACCGCACTCGTCCAAAGGACTCGAAGATTGTCGCAAATTACCGCGTTCACGTTCGCATCCGCGTTTAACTGGTCAGAACGTCATCGCTCCTGTCCGAAATCATAAGCCGCTGCCGTCGGAGCGTATGGCGAAACGCATCAAAGTGGTACATTTTTGGGCACGCACTCGCTTCGTGCAGCGCAGCTTCATGATTGGCATGGTGTTATGGATCTCGGTGATCGTGTACAACGCGGATACAATCCAGAGTTTCATTCGAACATCTACTGGTAATGAGGTCAGTAGAGAGTCGAATCGTTCTTCTTGCGATTCGCGTTTTTGTTGAAATCGAACATTTTTGCAAGTTCTGGTTGCAATTGGCGAAATATAAGCGATCTTCTCGACTTGTTTGTAGGCTGATGACATTATCGCTCCTTTAGACAACGATTACAAACACGTAGACTCTTCTCTGGTGTGGAAAGCGAAACAAACAGCTTCGATTATGGAACTCGAAACGAAATTGTTGCGTGCCGAAGAAGAAGCGAAACACTCGAACGTAAATGAGGTAAAAATAGTGTTTAACGCGATTTCGCGACACTGACGCAATCTATCATCTAGTAAAAGTAAAAAGTACTGACAGTATTCTGTTTGCGTTGCAGAACTTCGTGGCAATAGACAATCAAACAAACGAGTTCGGTTGGTTGAGGAAAGTAGATTACGACACTCGCCGGAGATTGTCTTCGCATCATTGGTCGGCTATATTATCGTTGTATAACATTTCGTTAACTGGCTCATATATCACGATACTGCCTACAATCAATGTGGTCCAGGTGGTATCACCGGAGTCGGCCCAATCGCTTCGAAATCCGGAAGAAAAGGGAATTCAGTTTAGATGGCAGTCATTGGCAGTTGCGCTCGATCCGTTAGATTTTCCTGGTGAGTTGCTTTCGCGTGCATATTATGCCAAGAACACTGAATTTTGTACAGTTGCGGTAGCGTTGATCCGGAGTTTGAATGAAGGCACTGGAACGCGGATCGCTTAGGAAGACCATTTAGATACAGGAGCTAGTTTATTTAAATTCAACAAAATTAGTTGTTCCTTTTTTTTTAATATACATATATATCTTCGTTCGTGCGTAAACTAGTCGTTAAAAATATATTACCGTTGTAAGATGTATCCTCTCGTAACAATAGAAATTACCCCAAGTACGAAACCGTTTAACGTATCATTTATTCTTCTGCCGAACAGATGTGGAAAGCACTATGAGAAGTACGGTACACTTGGAAGGAGAAGAACGCATTCGACCGTTCATTCCTTCTTCGCCGATGGAAATTTTTATGGCTTCGTTACTTTGCATCACCAGCGTATTTGTAGTCGCGTACACATTCATCGTCCTCTACCGTTGTATGTGCACTCGCAATTATGCTGAGTGGCGAGCTAGCTGGACCCATTCCAGCGATCAGTCAGCACATTCTCGTACTCAGGTTGATACTAGCGCTGTAATTACGTCGTAGGCTTGACGTATTTATTTTAATTTTTCGGTTCCGAGAAATAATTTGCTAGTTTTCGGTCAGGTGGTGATGGAAGCGCTGCCTATAGCCATCGACGGTCATACGCATTTAATCGAATGCGTTGCTACTGACGGAAATGTGATCGCAAGCTCCTGTTTAGGTGGACAACTGAAGGTATGGGATGCTGTTTCTGGCGAAATGGTCGTGCATATCGAACGGAAAAGGTTAGATCTCTTGACCAGAAAGAATATTTTTATTCGTTTTGTTCCCAATAAGACGGAAGTATGGTATAATATTCCCTTTCATTTTTTCGAACGCATGATCGGTTGGACTTAGGACAAAATATTTTCGAGTGGCAAGGTATAGTTCATTTTCGAATTTAAAAAAATGTGCCACTATATTTTGCATTTTTATTGACAAATTATACTCGGTGCTCGTCTCGGGAAGTTGATGTCTCCGAACTTGAAATCAGTAACCAAGAAAATTTCTTTCCGACAGTTGTTCGATTTTTTAAATTTCGTAGTCAGTCCAACTGTGTGGCAGAAGCGGAAAAATATTTTGTTCTCCGTAGATTTATTTTTATTTTTTTATTTTTATTCAAAAGTTACTGGTAACGTTCAAACTGCCTTTCGAGGAATGAAGAGTTTTTTCAACTCTCAAGGGACTAAATAACTAGACCGTATTATTTGAAAATTATATCTCGTAACGCGCTGTCGCATGTCGATACGATCATGTGTTGAAAACACAGGAATGGGCATTGTACTTCACATCCTGTATGCGAACGTACTTCTAGTCACAAATTGTTATAGTTTCTTACGCTTTCAGGTCCGATTACAAAAGTGATGTTTACTCTGTGAAGCCTGTGCACGACTCGAAGAATTGTTACATCAACGCTAAACTTTTCGCTGTGGACGACCGTTCGTCACCCAATGAAAATGATGTCGAGTTGCATCGAAGTTACGAGCGATCTCAAGTGGGCCGTGCCTTCGACTTTACTGCTACATACGATAAAGCTCGCGGTTTTAGTTATTCAGAATCAGCAAACGTGGACGCTCATCACGTTCGACACTTGTTGGATAGAAGAAAATCGAACGCAAATGAAAAAAATGTTCCAAATTCCGGCTCGATTGTTAACAATAATACGATATTTTGCGAGGAATCGGATAATCGAACTACCGTTCCCATATGGAGTATCGACTGCAAGGACAATATCGTTGTACTAGGCTGTGTAGATGGTTGTTTAGAATTTTGGGACTGTATGTCGGGCGATCTTAAGGTGATACACACCTTCCCTCGATGTTCCATTCTATCGTATTTCCGTATTTTGTTTATCGGCTGAAACTTAATTTGTGTTTTGTAGTGCGTGTTCGTGGAAGATGATAGATCTAGTATTACGGCTGTGAAACTGGTCGGTCGTGTAGTCTTGGCAGCTAAGCTGAATGGTACTCTATGTTTCTATAAACTGGACGTGCTTCTGTCTTACGGCGTCAGCGATTCGGTTAACGGGCCTACCAAACATCGTAGGGGTATGTTGCACTCTGGAACACCGATATGATATGCACAGCGTCGAGATTCGTTAATATTTTATTTTACGCAGGTCATATGAGAACAGGCAGCGTGGACTCGGCGCACTGGCAAAGCGGAGGCTTCGAGCAGCTACGTTGTTTCAGAATCGAGTGCACGAAAGCACATACGAAGCCAATAACTGTACTGGAAGCCGAAGGGGAGAAAATCATCACCGGCAGCGAGGATCGCACGCTGAAGGTAACTATTTTTTACTGTTACGATGAGTGACCTTACACGTTGCTGCGCTTTCAGCTTGATGTACATTTAGTGATAGTGCTTTGTTTTGTATGGATTGTTTTCTGTTTTCAATTTTAGGTGTTCAGACTTGAAAATCAGTCTCTGCAGTATACGCTACATGGTCACTATGGACCAGTGACTTGCGTTTTCATCGATCGATTTAATCCAGCGATGGCTGGATCAGGAAGCCAAGACGGCTTGCTGTGCGTATGGGATTTGCATACGGGTATGTTGAACAGTCGAACGAGATACCTTCGATGACGAGTGAATGGGAATTTAGAAGGAATTCTCAATTTTTTACCCGTTTTTAGGTTCGTGTATGTACAGTATCCAAGCTCACGACGGTACTGTTTACGCTTTAGCGTACTCTGCCAGTTACGTTATCAGTTTGGGTCAAGATGAAAGACTCTGCGTGTGGGATCGATTTCAGGGTCATTTGTTGAACACAATTTCCATGGTAAGTGATCGTGTATGCTAAAATCTGAAGTTTGAAGCTATCTGCCGTGCAGCTTTAAAAAATAATAATAAATAACAAAAAAGAAAGTGTAGAGCTGTACAACTTTGTATAACAAGAAATCGGAAAAACACGACGACTGCAGACGCTAACGAACATTCTACAACTATCTGTGTACATGAATTTACAAGCAAATCATTCTCCAATATCTAAATAAATACTAGGTGGCTAGAGGGAGGATGGGAATAAAAGCGATAATGTACCTTGTTTTTACTCGTTATTTGACAGATCGACCCATTCCTATAGGGCCTCGTTGTGCTTAAGCAGCGTACTTATACGTCATTATTGAAACGTGTACCTGCTTTTCAGCAGGCGATTTCGCAGAATGACGGATTCGATGTTATTTTCTGGTTTCAGGTTGATTCTTATTGTACTTCGCTCTGCATGCTCACACACAATTTGCTAGTCACGTCTAAACAGGTGAATAATGTTTTCCCTCCGCTGCCACAAATGCACGCGAGTGGTTTTTACTGTTACGCTATTATCTTACCAACGATGGTGTACGAGTCAACATGCATTTTCCATAATCCCTATCTAGCCGCATTATCCGTAAATTATTTTTTCGTTTGTATTATCTGTTCATCTTACTCCCAACCACCGCTGAAAACAAGTGTGTTCTCTTCCTAACCGTCCATGATTCTATGTCTCGTAATTTCATATTTTAATCCGATGTTACCGGTTAGATACTCGCGAGTAGTAATTGATTGGGACAGCGTTGAAAGCGACTCGCTTGTATTTCGAACGCTTAAGATTCGCTGAGCCGAGTGTGGATAATCATATGATCCGTTCATTTGACAGGGTTGTCTGATCGTCTTCGACGTGGGTACTGGTGAAACCGTAAGACTGGTGAAACTCGGACCGTCGCAAAATCTGTGCGTGTTCATTAGAAACATTTTGAACGTGGGTGATGGTATCGTTTGCGATTACGGTGATCAATTGAGACTCGTTCGATTTCCGTTGGTTTGCGACAAAAACGACTGATTCTGTGATGGCGTCGTGCATCGTGCAAATGAATGCCGAGGTATACCGTTGTTCGTCACGGTAAGTCTTGTTTCCGATTTACTACGGTCTCCATTCGAGACTAGAATGATGCGGAAAACTGGAGATCAGGCTTGATAGGCCGTATATACGACGTTGAAAAACGCTGGAGTAGCGGTGAGCGTGTAAATTGATCTCGCGGAATGGAAGTTCGAATTTTATACGAGTATTTCAGGATGACCGCGTTGTTACCATTATTATACCTAAACTGTAAGAATGACGTCAATTTTGTGGACTAGGTATACTGTTTTTTTACTGTTTTTTTTTCTTTCTTTTGTGAGCTTATGGAAATCTGATGATCTTATAAATTTACTCTTAGTTTGACGAAAAATGTTTATTGTTAACTGTCATATCGATGTATGTACTTCCGTTCCTGCCGTTAGAATTGATATTCGTTTTGGATTCGACTACCAGTTTTCATTCAATAGAGGTATGTTGAAAGGACTATACGAGAAAATCGGCGTTACTTTGTTCTTTCCTGATCGTTTTCCAGAAACGTTTCCAATTTCGCCTCTCGTTTCACTTCTTTTGTTATTCATGGATCACAAAAGTTTACTTCAAAAACAAAATCAACCTATAACTGCGTTTTTTGACGGCCTTCATATCGCAGCTTGTAGTTCTTTTGAATAAAAAATCTGCTTTACTTTATCCCCTTCGTGGTGTGTCTTAACATTCTTGAGTAACTTATAATGAAATAGCGACATTCTTATCGAAAAAGAAGAACTCATAGTATTCTTTGTTCCCATTATCTATGACACGTAACCGGATTTTTTTTTTTTAAATCATTACTAATCGGCGGTGCACACAGTGGCTTCAAATGTCAAGAACGTAAACCTTATTCAGTTGTTCAACTTTTTTTGTCGAAATTTGGAACTTTGTTGTTTTTAAACTTTTTTTTTCTTTTCTAACCACACCATGCTTGCGAAGTTGTTGCATTAAGGCGATATTTAAAAAATATATATTAAGTTCTAATTACGAGAACACCTTCTAATCATGTCTGTAATTCGAAAAAGGTCATTTCATATGAAATGAATTTCGAGGAATTGTCAATGTATTGTAAAAACATGAGCTAAAATGTAGTAGGTATATTATCGTTGAGATATTAGCACCGAATGGTCGATTGGAAGGGCTAGACTTATTGTGGGAGGGGTAAACAAAGAAGAAATGCCTTCACGTGGTAGCACGCTCCCAAAAGTCATTTTTGCAGTGCAAAGCAGATGATCCTCGGAAAATTCTAATTGAGAAGATAGAAAAAAGCGCTTCAGTGGTTTCAAATAATTTCTTGTTGGATTGTGAAACCGCGGATCCAGTGTTTACATTTAGTTATTATGAAGTATAATCGAGGAAATTGGCCTTGTAAGTTGCCGCGGGCTGAATGAAAAGGAGAAAATTCAGATCCCGGTGTACATACTTCCGCTTTCTGTTGGGGATCGTGGAAGGTGCCGAAACGCTTACACAGGTGCCTTATAATTTCACGGACAGCTGTTGTTTATCGGAACGTTCAAATTGCGGAGTTGGGAAAGGGGCTTTCTTATACAGGCTTGCGACAATACTGCATCTAGTTCTCCTTTGAGTATCCTGTCGTTATTTGGTTATTATGTAGAGTAAGTTTTTGCGTCTTGTTTCTAATGGTAATTATTCGTTACGTGTGTCTCACAATTTTTCATTCATTTTCTTTTGTACTGAACAGTTCACTGTTCTTGTTTTCTTGTTCTTAACTATTGCGAAAAAAAAGTTGTTACTCTTCTGCAGCTACGTGAACTAATAGCGAGTAATCCTCATACCTGAGGAAAAGAAAAGAAAGAGTTTTAAACTAGTTTGCGCTAATTTACAATTTTTCTGGTCATAACCCCCTGTAGTGCTACCGGGAGGTTAGTGACGCTTGAAACAACTCCAGAAACGACTTTAGCAGCCTAGAAACTTCCCTTTCTGATGTAACTCGCACCATTATATACAAATTTTCTAACCTTACCTGTTCACTGCTCCCTGTGATACTTCTTGGGTAGGGGTCAAAATTGTTTCAAAATTGAATTCTGAATGGTTCAAAACTTGAGAAATGACATATTCCATGCTCCTAGTGTATTACTGTAAACAGTATAATTCATTACGTTCACGTTTTTGACCTTTGAAACCACTGTGCAATGAGATCGTCAGTATTTCAAAAGTTCCTAGCGTCAAAGAATAATTGAACTCATTTGATCAAAATGATCTTATATGTACACTCGTATTGTCCAGTATGAGGAGTCACAGGTAGGTATGACACTTATATGGTAGACCACTTGGACAGTCGATATATATGCTAGCCCTCCTCATGGCTTGTTGGTCATCGCGAAAATCGAGATGCTTAATCCCTAAAACACACTGTAAGAAATAAACGCTAGAAGGCACATTGGGGTGAATTTTCCCCCAATCAGTTTCTCTCCTCCCGAGTTGGTAATAGCGGTAGGAAACGAGTATTCTTATTGAACGTATCTAGTACAACTATTCAAACATCAAAAACAGATCGTATGATGTGTATTTGGGCCGTTCATCCGCTTGGAGCACTAGCGTCGTACTCTTGGTTGAATGAAATCACATGATACAGTGTTACGACCATACATCTCTATTGGGATTTAAACTTAAAGAGTTTCAAGTGTTGGCAGCCCTGCGATATGTGTGAATGATCAGTTGATCACGTATGATTTCCCGTAAGCGCGTAGCAAACTTCAATCATCATTAAATCGATTAGAAATTCACTTTCAAAGAAAATTTGCCCTAAATTCGACTGCATAATTACTAAAAAATTAAATTATAATCAGTTCTACTGGCAGAATAATTTGGACTCGGTTTTTTACCCTACTGAAGATAGCTGTTTCTATTTGAAAGTACACGTGATCACTCACTCATATTCGCCCGCTAACACCCGCACAGGTAATTTTGCAGCGCACTCTAGTGCAGGTTTAAATCCCAATTATAGGGCTTTTCATCGTCAGGTTTCTTTACATCATGATTTTTTATCTCGCTATCGAATTATCACCAAAGAGCTGTATGAATTGTTACAAGAAAAGGCCCTCAATGGTAATCAGACACTGAGACCCTTTTCTGTGCCACATCACATTATGGTTCCTTTGGCACATTCTGTTACGAATTTTGATTTTTTTTCCTTTCAGTTCTCTATTTAGAAAGAAAATGAAAAACCGTAATAAAATGTCAAAACTCAAAAGGAATCATGTTGTGAGTTGGCACATAAAATGGCCTCAGTGGCAGAGCTGCAAAAAACACATTTTTTTGGGGCGGGAAACAAAACAAACAGTTTTTTTTTTGTTTAAAACGTTGTTTTTTGTTTTAAAACATAATTGAATGTTTGCAAATACCAATGTTTTAAAATTTAAACGCGTTTAAAACAAAAAAAATAACATGTTTAAAACGATTAAAAGCAACAATTCCATGAATTTTCAATTTTTTTATTCGTCATTCATTTCAACATTACTGATTATTATGGGTTACAGACTTACAGTTACATATAGGTACGGTCAGTGGCGTATTTAAGGGGGAGGGGTCCAGGGGGTCTTAACACCCTCTGGCAACTTCAATTTTTCTATAATCTACTTGCGCCCTCTTCCCCTTTCTACCACTCTGCCCTATTGCTCATATTAATTTCTTTTTCAGTTTGGACACCCCTTCCCCTCAATTTCATAGTGGGTACGTTTATTCAGATAACAGACGTTGATACTGGGTCTCAAAGCTCCAACATTTCAGATTTGGTTTTGTTTCATCAATACCAGTGTAGGAAGTTAGCGATGAAGTTAGCAAAAAGCTCATTTTATTGACTTCAACTCATCAGCCAGTCAATGAATACAGTAAAATTTCCTCTAGTTTGTCCACTGTCCACCTACCTTTTACTCATCTGTCAATCAAATGATCAAACATTTTGAAGATATCTTTGCGAAACATGAAATTCTGAGTGAAATGAGCCCTATTTGAAATTCCCTATTTTTGCATATTTCAATATAATTCTCTGTTTGGTATCTTAGAAGCATATTTGGAACATATTTTATCAATTTTCTGAATTTTTGCATTTTTGGACGTATTTTTGAACATTTACTACACTTGAACGCTGTGAAGCGTAAGGGAACCAATCAACATTTGTGAACAAAATGAGTTATCAGTATCGTTGGAAAGAGCGTAAAAAGTAGCATTTTTCAAAATTGGGCCCCCGATTCAAATATGTGTACTCACGTTGAAAAAAGCTTATCAGTAAACGCTATGTCATATAGTTTCTACGTGGCTCTTGAACTTCGAATCACGTGTTCTCAAATAACAGATTTTACTGGTTAGTTCCCTTACGCTTAACAGCGTCCAACTAGTCTCTAATTTTTCAGTCCAAAGCCGATTCTCTTTCAGCAGCTAAAGTCTGGTCCAGTTAAGAAACATAACTGGCTACCCGCAATACACATCGATATATGGGTATTTTAAAGTTGGAGGGGAAAGACGAGTTCGAGAACAGGTTTTTTAACTGGACCAGACTTTAGCTGCTTGTTTTGTCTTAGTTATCTTTTTAAAGGTTTAAAATGTAGCTTCGAAGTCATAAAATTTCTTCTAAAAAACTTGTTTTTTTTTTGTTTAAAATTAACAATAAAAAACCATGTTTAAAACGCTTAAAAAACGTTTAAAACTTTTTTAAAATATGTTTTGGTTTTTTTCGTTGTTTTAAAACATGTTTTAAACATTTTAAAACAACGCGTAGTTTTAAACATCGCAGCCCTGCTCAGTGGTAAGGGAACATTAGGACCCTTTTCTATGGCACATCACATTGTAGTTCTTTTGGCACATTTTATTACAAATTTTCATCTTTTTCTTTCAGTGCTCTACTTAAAAAATCTGAAATTCATAATAAAATGTGTCAAAAGAATCATAATACGATGTGGCACAGAAAAGAGCCTCAGTGTCTTATTACCATTGAGGCCCTTTTCTTGTGTCAAGTCACATACCTCATTGATGATAATTCTACATCGAGATAAGAAATCATGTAAACAAACCCGCCAATGAAAAGCCCTATATCCACTGATAAACATGCGCCAGAGGTCTGGTTGGCCGAGTGGATAGCGCGTTGGTCTCAGAATCTGGAGGTCCCGGGTTCGAGCCCACGTGCAACTTCTCGCCAGAATTTTCGACCTAGACCGGTTTTTCGGTCAGGGGGGAAGAGATCTAAGACAGCCCTAATAGCCTCCCCGACGTCTCTGAAGTAATGCTCGAAAGGAGGATTCCCGGATTCAGGTGGAGAGCAAATTAGAAAAAGAGAGCTCAGTTGAAGGACTTTGTGGACCTCCTGTTGTACTCTTGGCGGTGGCGGGGGGGGGGGGTGAAATTTGACTTTAAAAATTAACTTCCCAATTTAGAAAAACCATATGCAAAAGATATGTATTGGGGTAAATTTTACCCCACTGTGCCTTATTAGGTTTTTGAATGAACTCCACTGTCCCAAATCACTCCACCTGTTTGGTCACCTGTTTATCACATGTGTGTTACATACTTACATGATGTAGGGGCAAGCACCCCTAACCTCGAACTTGAAGCTCTTCTATTTCGGAAATATCGATACTAAAGATGTATACTGGGGTAAACTTTACCCCAGTTCCATCGGCTATACATTGAATGTACATGATTATAATCAGTATGGTGCCTTTTGTCAAATTTTCGATTTTGGAGTCCTCGATATTTTTACATTGGAAGAACGATTTACCTGTAGGTACTTCGTACAATGCTTCATTTTTGTATCTAATATTAAGCATTATAATTTTCTCTTCGTTGGAATATAAAGATGCAAAATGCTACGTGCATATTACCAAAGATTCTACAGAATTATGAAATAAAATATTTTGTTATCGAAGTGTTCGTTCTTTTATTAGGAACTTTCGCGAGCTCTTGCAAATATCTTGAGAACGGTTAAGGACAGAGCAAAATGGACGCCTAAAAATAAAGAGGAGAAATAGAAAAAGTCAGTTAGCATTTCCTGTCCTGTGAGATCAAGTTGTGTCTTTCAGGGTTCATTTTGGAAGATGCAAGGGGATACGAATTTTAGAAACGCTAATCCAGAGATTCTAATCAATATGCCACTTCAAAATCTACTTAGCTCATGGCACTTCCTCAAAAAAACTCCACGGAGCTAGGACAAATTTGGTGTCAATGTGGTGTGCGTCAAATTCGTGTGACTGTCGATTCCGTGACTAATTTTTGACTCCTCCCCCGTTTCGGGTGAGGGAGGGGATTCTAAGAAAAATTGCTAGAAACCATTTTTACCTAAAATTTAGTGTTGATTAATTTTGCCGTTTGCACTCTTATAGGACAACTTAGGTTTGAGAAGTTATTGAGGAAACACACTGTAAAAGGAGCTTGACGTGGATTCGAAACTTCGCGAGAACGGTGAGAGATAAAAAAAAAAGGAGGAAATTTGATAAGAAGCCTTTACTGAAGTAGGCTAGTGCCAAATGTTCATTTTCCACATTTTGAGATCAACTTGCCCCAAGCACCCGGATGGGCTTCTCTTGGAGAGGCGCTGCTGAAGAAAATGATTTAATCCACTTGGTCACTAGCGGGTTACTGCTGACCTGCTAGAGTCGGGTGCCTCACGAAAAATGCCCATTTAAAAATAATAATAATTTTGAAAATATTGCGAAAGGTGTAGATTTGATGGTTTGAGATTGTAACCCCAGAAAAAACTCGGAATCTCAATTTCTATAACTACCATTGTTCTATACTCGTATTTTTGGATTCATTTTTTAAAGTAATTGGGCGGTTCCACAATACTCCAGTTAATAACTACATTGATTGTAGTCAGTTCCAGCTAACAGTTGGACTACACGGAAGATATTTGCGGTAAGAGTTGAAGTTAGCCTTAAGAAATTTAATGGCATTTCGTTAGTTTTAAATGAACAAGTTGTAAGAAGCTTGTTCTGTGCGTACAGGCGTATTCAGCCCTGTTTTGCTCCAAGCCCACAGTTACTTAATTCATGAAATATAAAACATAGAAAAAAAAAATCTTGTATAGGTAGATAATTTATGCAACTGGATGTTAATATTGAATAAGATGTACGCGTGAGGGCACTGCTATACGAGAATGACGCATATTTTTTAAATCGAAAATTATTTGCTATAGGAAGAACTAGTTGCGACACGTATGTATTTCGTGAATTTAGAGTTGAGTAAAAAGGTGTTGACTATCGGTTTGTATATTATAGCGTGTTGAATTTGAAATATTAAATGTTCATTTGACTGTGGAGGGGGGGGGGCGATATTTACGATGGAGTAGAATTAGCGACAAAAGTATAGCGAAATTGAATTAGCAAAGAGTACATACACATTACTCGATATTGGTGTCGTACGAACGAACAATGAATGATCAAATATTCTAAATATATTGAAACAAAGAAGATATATTTGGTGTAGTTAACGAGACATAATAAAGAAAATAATCGAATAAAAACGCTTACATAAAATGGGAACACTAAAAATATTGGCAGAAAGACGAAACATTGTTACACTTATACAAATATTGCTATTATACCTATGTATTCAAACATAGCTACGGGTGTTATCCTCGAGGTGAAAGTTCGGTCCTCAGGAGGTAGGCTAAATATATTTTTTCAGTTGAATATGTAATTATACAAACGAAGTGTACTTGTAGAGCAGGGAACGGTATACCGTCGCGAATCAACATTGACTGAACCGGAATGCTAATCCCTGCCGTAGAGTATTCATAAATATTTTTTTGTTTTCGCTATTGTATATTATGTTTGGTAACACGATTATGTATATAAAACTAACAATTATTATTTACTTCTTTATAGGTGCAGGCAGGCATGCATGTAACTAAGTCACAGTAGGTATAACTCCTGGGAGCAACCGAATGAAATAATATATGAAACGCAAAAACCAAAAATATGCCGTAATTTTTTAGGAGCATGAAATTTGGTCTCTTTTAGTTAAAGCGACAAAATAAGACAACTTTATCTCTAAATCAAACCCAAAAACGTTCGTCTTTGGCTAAGAGAATTCCGTTTTTTACGAATTTTTGGAAATAAAATCGCGAAAATATTGATTTTAAGAAAAACTGGATTCAAAAATAACTCGGAACTGAAATTCTGGTTGATAATGTCGTAAGGCGGCTCTATCTTCGTCCACGACGCATACCCCATTACCTACATTTTACTAACTCGGTAGACCATTTACTTTTAATGTGTGCATCAGTTGCTGAGTTACAATCCTCCGTTTCGCTCTATGAACGTGGACACAGATGAGTCTCAGCACAATGTCAATAACATTTAGATTAGATGCCGAAACTAAAAATGGCCATTGAACGGTGAGTTTTGTCATCGCTGGGGTCAAGACAAGTAATTCCTGGGGTTCATCCTCGTGCGAGCGCCGATGTTTTTCGCTCGCTCATGAAAGCGTTTTTTCTAAGTTGCGGCACCTTTTCGCTTTTGTTGTACCACATATGAAGATACGGTTTCCAAACTGTCCTCAGTTCAAAAATTATTTTTTGGGGAAATCGATAGAAACTGTGCTACACTGTACCAGTTCATTTAAAACTTCTGCTGTAAATGGTACAAGCAAGTAGCCTGAATCCTCTACCATACTACCAAAGACGCACAAAAATGAGAATGCAGCCTATCTAGAATTATTGAAGGAAAAGTGGTCGAAAGTCGTGGACAAAAGGCAGTTTGGTACTGGACGTAATACAAGAAAACTACAAAACGCTGCCTGCACTGGCGCTGCTCTTTGAATGTGCGTAAATCGACCATCGAACGAGGTATCGAGATTCTATAAAATTACTTTTGTAGTGCTCACATTAGTCACTAGGTAGCGCTGAAAACCGCATTTCGATTTTTTTTTTGACTAAGAGCAGTTTGGAAACCGTATCTTTATATGTGCGCCTAATGTGTAGGCTGAGTAAATTCTGATATTAATCTTCTCTTACTTAGCCTATAATAGTTTTCTTTAAAAATAAAGAATAAAAATTACGAAATTCATGAAATCAACAATAACAAAGTAAATAGGTATGGACTAGATATGAACGTAATATGATATGTAAAAATTATTAGATACAAGCGCGATGTTGGCGTATTTTGTTAAAAATAATAAATCAGAACTACTTAAAACTACGATAACAGTCACTATGAAAAATAGAAACTAGGTAAATTGCAATTCGTAAAAATGTTTCGAATATCAAAATTACAAACAAAATTATGAAAAACGCAACTTTATGTTTTCAGTTCTATATATTATTGCGTCATTAGCATAACATGAACTAAAATAAAAAATTAATTTACGAACATCGAATTTATTAAAAAATTTTGATGTAAAAGTTTAGAATAAAAATTTAAAAAATGAATATAAGTCTAGCATACTGAAGGAAGGAATTCAAAGCGTCAAATTACGTAATAAGAACTAATCTCGTTCAGCTCCTTCAAAACTTTCGACATTCCAATGAGATAACGTGTCAGCATCTCACTTGAAAAGAAAAAAAAAGTCTAGTCAAGACGAAGAGAGACATTTCCGAATTGACAAATAATCAGGTGTCCCTTCCCTCTCGTTTATAGCATCAAATTTTCAATACTGAAATGAATTCATTCGCTGAAATCGAAGATACAAGTACACGAGGAAAAGCAACGCAAAGTACCTACACAATTCATAATTGGACGCTGTTAAGCGTAAGAGAACTACATTGGCGTAGCCAGGATTTTTCCGAAGAGGGGGATCAACAAAATTTTGGGCGGTACACCTAATATGAACTGCATGTTTTTACATTGACGTATTTGAATGTTGTGCTTTTCAACTTCAGTTATGTATCTGGATTTAAATTACATTTCGCGCATTCACTGTGATACTGCCAGCATATAAAGAAATTCTCATCTCAAGGGGGGATTCATTCCCCTAATCACCCTTGGCTACGCCACTGGAGAACCAACCAACAAAATCTGTTTTTTGAGAACACGTGATTCGAAGTTCAAGAGCCATATATATAGAAACTATATGACATAGCGTTTACTGATAAGATTTTTTCAACGTAAAAGTACCTACGTACATTTTTGAATTGGAGGCCCAATTTTGAAAAATTCTACTTTTTACGCTCTTTCCAACAATACTTATAACTCATTTTGTCAACGAATGTCGGTTGGTTCTGTTACGTTTAACAACATCCAATTATGATAGACTTTATCGTTGTTTTTTTTTATTGTTTTTTCTTTCTTTTTTCAGCGGACGATTGAAAAGTGTCTAATTCGTATACGTTTATCCAAAGCAAAATTACTCTTTACTCGGTAAAATTTAGGAACTCGGGTGGTAAAATCATTAATGACAACGCATTGACATTCTTTACTATACCAATTCAGTTATACCGTTATTATGTCACAGTCGTGGCGGGGTATGGTATCATCTAGTTATTACAAATGGCTCACATTGTGAGGCGGGTAAGATAGATTTTCATTTCAGCATGATCTTTCTCGCACTTTTCTCTCATCTGATGAGATTGTATCCTTCTTATCGACCCTGTTCACGAGTATTACCCATTAGATTTACCTATCTTTTTCATTTTTCAAAATGAGAAGTATCAAGCGCAATATCGCCTACCTGCTGGTCTAAGAAATACAAAAATAGATGCTGTAGATGTTGCGTGATTCCTTTAAAACTACCACCAAAAGTGAAATCCACACAGCCGGATTGAGTCCCAAAAACTTATTGGGAAAATACAGCTGGCATTGGCCCAATGCACGGATGAGGATGTATTTTTTCCGTGTGAGCCTGCCGGCCGACCCACCATCCCATCTTACCCGACTGGCCCACCCGGAATTTTCCTGGTATTCTCTATGGCGAATTCTGACTCCGGTGAAATCACTAGCGCGGCGAAGACGTTACCACAAATGCCATGTATTAAGATCTGCTCTACTCTCAGTCTATCACCATACTAACGAATAAAAATCTAACTAACGAATACCTACTATTTACGAAAAATGTCCGTATTCGAGAGTAGGAAAAGGTATAATACCGTAACTATAATATTTCAAAATTCTCGTTACACGGTGAAACTATTGAGAATGAAGAGCTACTTTGAGACAACTTACGAATTTTCATACTTTCTTCCGAGTGCTCTGACTGGGGATATCTCAGCAAGGGCCAACCCAGGAATCTCTATAAAAAAAAAGTGCATGACCACTAAAAACATATTTATGAAAAAGAGAAGAAGGTTGGAAATTAAAACGAAAACAAAATATGCGACTACACGTAACAAAGTGCATTTTTCATTCTCAAGGAAAAGATTTCAACCCGGAAACCCTTTCCTTGGGTAAGCCACTAAGTTTGTTACAGATGAAGCGACCCCGAACAACAATTATTGAAAAATGAGTTGGTAATGAAAATGTGGAATCACGGTTCAACTATAACATTTAAAAATAATGTGTAACATGTAACAACGATAGACTCTCGACTATTCAGTACAAGAATGCAACAGCTCCGTCTATCCCTATTGGTAGCTTGATGCAAGATGCTCTCAGACTACTTTTATAATATTACAAGGATTACAAAGGTTTCGAGCGAGTATCGCTTTAGGGTAATCCAAACCAATATGATAGAGGAGAACCGGGCATAAAGGACATAATATACATGCAATATAGGACTTTCACATTTTCTCTTGTTAAATGCTGTTGTGAGCGACTTCTACACCATCTATATGTATGTAGTTATGAAAAGTATCTACCTATCTAGGAAGGATGTGAAATATCAATGCTTCAATAAATTGTTGCAGAATTATCAGCGAGAATAAGTTTCTGTTTGTTTTCTTATAAGCAGAGCCCGGATTTCGTGGTATTTGTCGAGTCATTTTGCTGAGGACGGGAAGCTTAAAAACCAGATAGGAGTACGTTTGGGAGGTATTAGAGCCCAGGAAAAATTTTTATTTTGCCGAAAACTGCCGAAAATGGGTTAAATGCCGAAAGTAGACGTTGAAGCCGAATAAAGCCGAAACAAACATAGTCTCTTCTTCACGTTACTTGTGTTGCACACGGCATCCACCGCATTGCTGAAAAAGTAAGAGAAATTTTTCCTAACGTAAATTTTTCTGAAGTGCCCCGCGCGAATTTCGATCTACAAAGAAAAGATGAACTGCCCCTTCCCCCCGACGTTGTTGTCACTATAGATGGGGAACTTGGATCTCTGCTGCACTGTTCTTCGCTCAGCATTTCGAAAATTATGTATCCGTTATTGAGGATTTGCCCGCTGACTCGAAACACACACACGAAATTAAAAGGTTGGTTGGGAGTACTACAACGTTAGCGGCTGACTTAGCATTCATCAGTTCCAATCTCGCTTTTCTTCCTGATGTTCTCGACAAGGTACAAAGCAGTGGCCTTTCATTACATCAGCAGATTGAGCTCGTTGAAGATGCCCGTTCAAGAATAGCTGCGATTCCAGGTGCAAGAGGGGATGCGTTAAAAGCTGAAAGCCGATCAAGTTTTCTCGAAAAATGAAGGATATTTGACGTTGAGGCAGCTTAATGACGCGCTGGTCCATGGTACGTCTACTGCACCTGAAACGATGACGACAAACCCGGCCATCCTCAGCCAATATAAATACGCCCCTATTACGTCCGTTGATGTCAAGCGATCCTTTTCTGAGTATAAACTTATTTTAACAGATCGACGGACGGGTTTTGTACAGGACAATTTAGAGAAGCATTTAATCTGCATACATAATGTAAAATTGTTGTAGGTTCGTTACTGTACAGCATGACTCAACATTTCTTTCTTCTCTCGTAATTTTAGATATTCCTGTATGAATACCCCAGTTTTACATATTTTTTTGATTATGCCGAATAATGTCGAAAATACAACATTTAAATGCCGAAAAATTTCATTTTTAGCGCCGAAAAATCCGGGCTCTGCTTATAAGATTAAATGGATGAAATTCTAATTGATTTGCATCACTTAATGTTGAGATAGAGTTGAAGAATGGAAATGTTGCTATTGGATCTTGTATACGTACATATGTACCTATAGAAAGTATCGCCATGTGTTATTTACCTGTAGAACTTATGTCGAATGATGTAGGTACAAATTATTTTCTGTGAACAACCGCGCGAATTTCCAGTGCGGGCCAGTAGGACCACATGTATTTATCAGATGAAATTCTGTTACAATAAATTTAGAAAAAAAGATGGTGTATCGTATAAAAAAAAAAAAAAAAAAAAAAAAAGTAGCCCCGAAATGGACTGACAAAGATGCTCAGAAGACTATGATTTGAATAAGGACTGCAGGATTATTATCACTGAATATGACAGCAAAACAATTAGCCTTTCCCGAGTCACATTTTTACAATCAACAAATATCTTTGATATACACGCGAACAAACTGAATCAGTTATAAAAATCGAAATATTTTTTTATGGTAAAAATGCATTTTTCCCTTCGAAAATATGTTTCTGTATATTGTTTTCCTTCGGTCCTATATGCTTGGCACAGATGGTCCCTTATGCTCTGCACTTTTTTTCGAAGTCTTATTCCCATTACTTGAACTTATTTGTCAAAATCTGTAGTACCATTTCATCAGAAAAACTCAAAATATCAGGAAACACTAGAGTAATTGTTCAAGTACATTACTACAAAATTTCATTCATTTTGGCTGGTAAGATTTGGAGCTATGTATTTATGTCCGCGCTTAGCTAGTCCTTCATGCCTGGTTCTGCCCTATATACTTGTCTCATTGCTCTGTGGAAAAATGTTCCAGAACACATTCTGCGCAACGAAATCCTAATTTTCGTACGGGCATTATGAAGATATTAACGCTCCTAATACTCTGATTTACAACTGTGATTTCAAAGGTAAAGTGGTTTTGAATTGATTTCCTCATTATATACGAAGTCGGTCATGTAAAATTACGAACACCGTTTTAATTTTAAAAATTATATCTACGAAAATTCTCATCGAAGATAGAGTTGTAATATTTTTTTGAGAGCTATAATATTAGACATCCTCTGTTAATTTAAGGAAAATATATGAGTTGGCAATTCATCATCTGAAATAAATTATGAGAGGCGAGTTTTTCCTCTTAAGCACCGCATTTGATTGAAATTTTGCTTTTATTCGTTTACACAACCTACTTTATGATTTTTCTTTCACCGAGATGGTAGAGAAAATAATTTTTTTGTTTTCAATAATTTATTCTTACAGGACATTTAATCGTCTATGAAAATAAACATAATAAGAAAAGCATTAGCGTGAGAAAGTATTTTCTTTTATGATTTTGAGAGATTTAGCGCCTTCAAAGTTATATTCTCTCATGGAGATAACATTTTGTACACATCTAGCATTACATATTATTACTTAACTGAATTTCAGACTAAATTTAATTCCAAATTGTAGGGAAAATACCCACTTTTAATATTTTAGATCACTAAATACCATCAGGCAGTTTACAAATACGGTACATTTCCGGTAAATCGACTAAAAACAATTCAGAACTGACGTACCGCGCTGTTTTGGAAGAGTCTGATTGATCACTTGTCAAATCACAGTCTGATTAGCCAATGACTGAACTAATAAATTAATAACTAACTTTTTTCCTCGTGAAACGTGACATTTTAAAAATAGTCACAGCCAGAAGGTCTTTGGTCGCATGCTCTTCCGCATGAGTTACACGGCTGCGTAATTTTTATGCTCGGCAGATATTTCGATGAAAAAATGCATTGTTGGCCAAAAATACGACGTTATTGGGCCTCGTTTATTATCACCCGGTCTTATAAGAAAATGATTCATTCGCGAGGGAAATTGTCGGAACATCTGAGAAACAGACTAACGCATCTAATGTACTAAGAATTGCTGTACTTACGATGAGTGCTAATACGAGTACATACGAGCTAAAATTACGAACGCGGCTAAAATGATTCGCCATTAACAACTAATAACTATTAAGATAAGTACCAAACTTACCGAATTATCCGGTTAATTACAGGCAGGTTGATCTCGGATAAACACATAGGCGATACGTGCGTACTTTAACCAGAAAGCAACGAAACACAATTTCGTGTAGGCTATACACAAGTAGGGTGACCCTTATTTATTATTTCATCTTGGTAGAATTTCTTTTTTCGAATTTGGCGCGGAACCGCATTTAGACATACGCTTCAAGAAAATAAGATAAAATTTCAGCCAGATTTCAGGTCGATCGACTGGAGGAGGGGGGGGGTGCCTGAATCCTTTCCCCTTCTTATGAAAAAATATAAGATGTTTGACATTCTTCACGAAATATTTTTCTCCACTCTTTAATTGCTTGAAGAATTCATTCTCTCAAAATTCGAAAGTTCACTTTAAGTATATAGATCAACAGTAACATAAGTTGATTTTCCAAAGGGGTAATTTTACTGAAATTCATAAATTTATGTTTGGAGACTTGGGTAACCGGCGAATCGAATACTGTCTTGGAAAACTATAACAAAGTTTCGACTCCCCGTGCCTTCAGTGGTATTCCATGCGGTCGAACCAAAATCCTGTAGATGAAATACCATCTTGGAAAAATTACTAATACCATCACCCTCCAGCGGTACTTCAGGAGGTCGAATACATACTCGTACATTACCTCTAGAATTGAATTCGGCAACCTCAAAAACCTTTGACTAGACCCCTGTCCCGATTGACATTTTCCATCATTTCTTCCCTTCTTTTGAGACCACTCCCTCTCGAAGTCATTAACCCACATTGGGAAATCGAACTAGTTTAATTTTAATGCATTATTATTATTATTATTATTATTATTATTATTATTATTATTATATATTATATTATATGATAGCCACAGTGATGTGATTATTCGCTTTATTTTCCTGTCTAAGATAGAGAATGGGTAGGGAGGACACCCTTCCGGATAAATGCTTCCCCGTGTTCCTTCCAATATTTCTTGTGATCTATAGCGAATAAATGAAAAAATATCGTTAAAAATGTCAAACTCTGTGTATTTTCTCACGAGAAAGAGAGGGGGCTCGAGGCACGTCTACCCCTCATTCGATCAACCTGAAATTTTGCAGGATATTTCTTTTTTCATTTTATTGAAACCGATCTAGAATGGGGAAGGCTGACTCCTTTCAAAATTTGGAGGTCGTAAATAAGGGCAACCGTGATACACAGGCATCGTCATGTATCATCATTGGCAAATGTGTGCAGACTAGGGCTCTAAATAGTACATGTACGCTTAATGTGTACGGCTTTTAAACCGTTACAGTTGATGCACCCGTACAAGGCACAAATTAGTATCCATACTACACGTGATTAATGAAAACTAAGTCTGCATTGGAGAGGAAGGAGACTTCGTATGTTTGTACTTCATGTTCTTCGAACATACGCGTGCGTACGTACGTACGTACTTCGTACTCGTATACTACACCCAACCCTTCACGTGTAGCACGGATACCTAATTTGGAGCTCGAGTGTACATCAGCCAACCTTAATTCTGTTGGTATCGGCATCGATGTCGGTACTTATCTTACTTATTATTCTACGGATAAGAACTCGAACAAAGCTCAATAGTGATCACGGTTCGCACGATCTAAGAATTTTATAATTGGACCGTAATAACCGAGTTGAAAATGTTGGTCATTAATAAAGAACGTGCGAAAACGCTTCAGGTATACGAAATTTTGCGGAACTGATTTCGAGATCCGATTCCATGCACACACTTGGGAGCGTGCGAACTCGTTTTCGCAAATCTCGACATGTACAAGCAAAGGTGTAGTGTACTGGTACACATATTGGTACATTCCGCCACAGCCGCGTAGAAAATATCGACAATATTTTCAAGCTCTATTCGTCGACCACGAATGCTACGGTAGTTTTTATAGGTAGGCAGTTAAGTAGTGGTATTTGGTACATCATTACGACGAACATAAGTTGCGCAAAAAACTGGAAAAGCGGTTAACTAAATGATTTATCCTCTTCAGTCGAGGGATCAATGGTTTACGATTTCGTTTTTTGGTACACTTTAACATGCATGTCGGAGAGCTAAATGAACTAGAAAAAAGAATCAACAAAAAGCATTATGAAACTAGAAAATTAACGAATATCTACTCATTATAAAACAAAGCAATGCCTGTAACTTATATCTGAACTAAAGTGTCTAAATGGAAAAATCTATACAAATTTCTTCTCCCCTCCCGTTTTTTTTTTTTTCAAAGAACGCGGAACGCGTTTTCTTTCTCTTTTAAGTAAAACTAACCTGTGTACCTACACTGCATCTCCAACATTTTCGTATTGTCACTGAATACTGCAGAACGGTACTTTATGAGCTTTCGTTTCGATGTTATCGTTATCCTTACCGCCGGATGCGGAAGGTGCCCCACCTTGGGGGCAAAGCGTTTGTCATCTAAGCGCCAACGTAGATATGATCGGAGGTCGAGTTGGTTTATTGTCGAGAGTGCGTTCCACCTCGGCCATAATGTTTGCATTCAGTTTTGAAACCAACTGAAATAAGAAAGATGATCGTAGAATTTTGGAGATACGTACAGCAGGTCTGGCACCAGCATTTTTACTGGGGTAGATTTGTTAGGGCCTATGGAAGGCTAAAAATACGTGAAAGAAGAGGTCTGACTAGCGAACACAATCAAACGCAAAACTTCTTGGACGGTATCTACAGCACGTATATTATAATAAAACACCCCGACCGGTAACGTTCGATGCAACTACAGGTAATTGAATGCACATACAATGCGTAAAATTGTCCGGCAGTGCCCGAGGGGGAAGATAACAGACGCCTACAGATTTCTCGATGTTATCCCTTAAAAGTGATTAAGAGAATACTTATTTGTGAGCGAAACCCGGGTCCCGGAGCTGTTGAGAAGCCGAAGCGGTTGGAACCGGGTGTCGGGTTTCGTTTCGGCCATCATGCGACGGAAGATGGAGGCTGAGTGGTCGAGACAGAGGACGCAAGGAGGAGAAGTCGGACTTGCTGCTGCTGCGGCGGCAGCGGATACCATCCAGCGAAGCTCGCCCGTAGCACCAAGGCTGGAACAGAGCTCGCCCGCAGTGCAAGGGCTGGAGCCACAATCAGACGAGTCTCACGCGATGAGTGAGTGAAGAGGAAGAGGTAGCGTGGTACTGATGCGATGCCCGAAAGGGTAGTTTCCGGTGCCGGGGGTGTGGTGTCTCAGGGGCCACTTTGGCATGCGTGCATCGCCATACGTCCCACCACACCATTTGTGAGCGAAGCGAACAAAAGTTTTTCATTTTTTCAAGATTTTCCATACAGAAAATTTAATTTGGACGATCAAGAGAGAGGGTCGGAGCTACAATCCAAATCCTACCCCCTTGAAACCGGTTATAACGACGTATAGTACAAATCGATAGCATTTCTCGGTTCCATTCTATCTGTCCTGCGAAAGAGCTTATAGCTGCTGCTTCACCTTCGCAGCATATACCAAAAATTAGTGTCCATGTTGGAGTGCGAGTGAACTTGGTGATATTCTGTATGTAGGATGTGCTAACAATTTATTCTTCTGTAGTCTAGACTCTAGAGCACTTTCGCCTGTCACGCCATCTTCAGGGGAGTACCGTAACACTTTTTGAAGTGTTAGCACTGCATGGTTTCTGTTCGATGTGTGTTCTTATTGGTTGTCTGTGGTTGTGTAGTCTGTCTAATCAGCTAGTGTTATGTTATCAACTAGAATAGCAAACACAAGAAAAACATAAAGTTATGGACAAGATATGTAGACTACATATTAATCATCTGGACAGGAACAGACAGACAACTGGACCAATTCCCTACGGAGACAAACAACATAAGTAACAATATAAATTTTACAATGGAGAAGAGCAATAAGACCATAAGCTATTTCGACCTAACAATACAAATAAAAGACAAGATACAGTACAACATTTATAGAAAACCCACCAACACAGACGCAAAATAACACCCAATGACTCATTCTACCATCAAAAACCTGGTTGGCCGAGTGGATAGCGCGCTGGTCTCGGAATCCGGAGATCCCGGGTTCGAGCCCACGTAAAAACTCGCTACATTTCGTCCTAGCCGGGTTTTCGGCAAGAAGAGAAGAGGGCTAAGACAGCCCTGACAGCCTCCCTGACGTCTCTGAGGTAATGCTCGAAAGGGCGGATTCCAGGGCTCGGATTGAGAGCAAAAATTTGGAAAAGAAGACCATCAAAAACACAAAATGGCAGCACTACCCAACTACTGCCACAGAGCAATCAACCTATATCAAACGACAACAACCACGAAACAACAGAAATTAACAAAATCAAACAAATATAGCCATCAATAACAAATACCAACCACAAACACTAGACAGGATAATGATTAACAAATTAATACAACAAAAAAGTATAGACACAGAATCAACAACCACAGAAACAGACAAATACGCAGGAGCAATACCATTTACAGGGACACGTACATGCAAAATACGGAAAATATTCAACCAATACAACATAAAACTCGGAATTCTGATCAAACAGATAAGTAATGACAAAAGAGAAACAAAGGACAGGAACAACAGCAACGGAGTATACAAACCCTGGACTGCGAACACTGTGACATGACCTACATAGGAGGAAAACAGGCAGAAAATTCACAACTAGAATAAAAGAATACGAAAAATCACAGAATCTAAAGGATGACAAATCACTCTTTGGAAAACACTGCAACGATCAGGGACACAATAACAACAAGTTGACATAGAAACGTACAAAATCCTACGCATAGAAAACAACGCGAGAAAAAGAAAATTAAAAGAACAACTAGAAATAATAAAGGCAAACCAAAACAAAACAACCTAAGAAACACAACAACTAACTTCCAAAGCGAGAACCTATTCCAATAATTAATAACATAACACTCGCTGATTAGACAGACTACACAACCACAGACAACCAATAGGAACAGACACCAAATAGGTTTACCATACGGTACTACACATCACTAAATAATACAGGACGATAAAGAAAAAAGTGTTAGGGTACTCTACTGAAGATGGCGTAGGTAACAGCCGAAAGTGCTCTGAACTACAGAAAAAGAAATTGTGAATTGGCACACCCTACATACAGAATATGCCGAAAAACTTATTTGAGAAAACGACAGATCAACCGCTGCTGAGTAAGGGAGAAAATACCAAAAATAGCGAACGGAAAGATACTTGGATATCGTCGATAAATCTACGGAAACAATAAGTTTTAGATACGATTGAAACGTTATTAATAATTGTATTAATTTCACGGGTGCTTCCGTAACGACTGTTCTGCAGTCAATCGTCACTTCGAGGGATGAGACTATAGATAGGTTTGGGGGTACGCCGCTCCGCTTGCACTGGTTCCGCGGTACTTACCTTTTAGATTTCGAACTCGCGAATATAGATTATTTCTCGCCTTCCGAGTACAGGTTGTTAGCGATTATTATAAAGCTTACACAAATTTTATTCACCTTTAAGCTTTGCAGAGTATGGTACAGTTGTCGGACGCTGGTAGCGCCTAACAGTAAGCACTGTACGGATTCGTTCTTCAAGCACCACGCGATGCACAGCTGCGTCAGCGAGCACTCCAGTCTTTCGGCGATTTGAGCAATATTTCGTAGTCTTTCCAGCTGACAGCCACCCTCATCTGACTCCGATCGGTCTTTAAGCCACCACGATATGATCTAAAAAATAAAATATCGCGATAGGTACCTACCTACCTATACCTATTACACTGTAGGTAAATCTAGAGGCTCCCAGTTTCTCGAATATTCATTTTTGAAACGAAGAGATAGACACTTCATAACCCTTCTACATTTCTCTTTTTATGCGGCTACTTCTATCGAGTTTTACGTGCGGTTTAAATTATATATCTATAATGATTTTTATTGTTTGTTGAGCGGGAACATCGTTATGGAATGAAAATGAATCACGTGGCAAGGTCTACTGTCTTCAGAAGTTAAAGATGCTACTCTTCCTTCCACGGAGACCTGAACGAGCTATCGAAACCATTCTCCTTCAGATGAGAAGGCGTGCATATCGTCATGAGACCGATGTCCCACATAATTCAAATTTATGAGAAAAATAGATACGTAGCAGAGATGGTTGAAAGATGACTCAAATCGATACAACTAATGTCACTTAGAAAATCGAATAAACTACCGCAAATAAAAGTTTTCCTGGTATTCTGGCCATGTATTTTGAATGTACCGTCTACGTTATATTTTTGATGCGGCTTAAATTTGAGTCCTTCAGATCCAGAATTCACGGTAAAAAGTGCCTTACTCGTGATGCAAAGGACTATACATTCTCTTTTCTTCCTTGTGTTTCGCATAACTATACAGCAGTTTCGATTTAACGAGAGCTCAAATTTTAACCGAAACGTTTGACGTTCGATAGTAATTGAGAATTCACCCAGGTTTTGAGTGGTAACCTATAGCGTGTACGATGACAGCGTTGCTCATTTCGATAGATATTACAATTTACCTCCGTTGTGCCAAATCGTGTTTCATCGTCAGACCAGGTAAATGATATGCACTTATTCTGAAAAACGAAAATAACGTAGCCCGGTATTATACAAATTAAGTACTTAGTAGAAGTACGACGCACTTTGTCGGATTCTTTATATTCTCGTTGAATAGGTACAATGTCGAGTTGTAGACTATACCAACCTTAATTGGCGGAGCCTTAATGAATGGAAGATCACTGGATATCATGCCCATAGATATTGGGGACCAGACCATTAGTCCAACACCTTTAACGTAAACGGTAAAGTAATATTAGGTGTTAAAAACACTTCCGAGAGTACATTCGAACGGGACGTACATTTTACGAGAAGTTATATACCTCCGATTTTTTCTCTTCTTTTTTCTAACCGTGAAATTCGTGAAACTATCGATGAATAGTTAGTTATATGTGTGTCACTATCTAACGAAAGGTCCCACTTGGACGATCCTAGTTTTCAAGTTATGAGCAAAAACCTGAAAAGACCTCCAATTTTCAATTTTTTTTTTGGCCAATTTGGCTGCTAAAAAGGGTCCTCTTTCAGATGCAAACGGTCTCTACCCATGAAAGTTGCTGGAAGGGGTTGAAAAATGCAATATTCTACACTTTTCGAGGACTCTCGAAATACCCGCACCCGCTCTCGTAACCGCTGATTCTTTTTCTTTTTTTTGTCAAAAGTTATGAGTTCCTACTTTAAGTTTGCATACTCTTAAGTGATAATAACGGGTAAAGCAAGTTGTTGTTGTTTTTTCCCCATAATACACAGATACTTTCGAGATACGCCAGGCTTTTCTTCTCTGTGGAAGATAACAGATTTGTCGAACGAATTATTCTTATGCGGTGATAGTTCTCTTGGACACAAAAAAGGGGGGGGGAATTTGCAAGTGTTATTCGTGCGCACGTTGAGTAGCAAAAAGAGAAGTGCATGTATCAAAGCAGGAGGAAACTTATGGATGTGGTGAGGAACAGGGTACAATTGTGCCGTACGAAGCGGGGCGTCTTCGGATTGAGTCCCGTCTGCGGATATCATTAATATTTGTATTCGGATTGAGTCCCACGGGTGCGGCGGTAATTAATGAACGTGTTCGGATTGAGTCCCGTTCTTGCGGGGTACTCAAGGTGAAGTAGCGGCGCTTCCGCTTCGGATTGAGTCCCGTCGGAAGAAGCGTACCTTCTTCGCCCGAGTTATTCATGGTAGGCAATTTACAGTACCTAATAATACGACTCGTGCATTTCTTCTAACGAACGAAGATAAGCCACCATCGCCAACAGCTGATTGTTATTGTTCTGGGTTATCTGCTGTTAATTGCATATCGGTACGGGCATAACACGTTACATCATGAGTAATCGAGTAGGGCAGACAAGTACACGCTGCCACTCGCTTCCTCCCTTACATTCTGTCCATCAATACTTATTCATTCGGTGCATGGTGAAGTTGAAATCTCCGTTTGTATCGGTTCAAAGATTATCCTGTGTCGTATACATTTATTTTTCCATTATGTCACAGTACACGGTTATGACGAGTGAAAGAGGTGAGCCATTGCGCGTCTTCGAGGGTTATAAATTTCGGTTTCATAAACGCTTACGCAACGGCATACAACGGTGGACCTGTAGTCGTACCTCATGCAAGAGCTACGTCAAATTTGGTGTTGACGGGACCATTGTTGAAGATCATACGGATTGCCATAACTCCCCATGTAACAGCAAATCCGACCTGCGTCGTCAGCGATTAAGCAGCTCTTTGAAACGCCGAGCTACCGCAAGCTTATGCGATAAACCGAGCAAAATTATTCGTGAGTCTTTGATGAGTGAGCCAGGCGACATCACACTCAACGATATTCAGCGAATTCGTCGGAATATTTACACAGCTCGTTCGCAGGTACGACCTCCCCTTCCACGCACGCTGAATGATCTTCACACAGTGTTAGAAGAGTATACTCGGCTGACCACGAGTAAGGGCGAACGGTTTCTCCTCGTGAACGACTCGCAGCGCAATATTATAATTTTCACAACGAAAAGTAATCTCGAATTTCTGAGTACATGTTCCTGTGTATATGTGGACGGTAGTTTCAAAAGTGTGCCGAGTCTCTTTCTTCAATTGTTTACAATTCACGGTTTCCGGTTCAATAATTATATTCCACTTGTTTTCACCTTACTGTCGAACAAGACTACTGATTCTTCCGAAACCGTGCTGAGACACGTACTTGCTGAGATTGTAGATTTAGGCCGAACCTACGAACCTGAACAAGTTTATGCCGACTACGAAGGAGCTATCCACGCAGCTGTGAGGCGCGTCTGGCCGAATGCACTGATTCACGGTTGCCGATTTCATCTCGGGCGGAGTTGGTGGCGTCGTATCCAGCAGGCCAAACTCTCAGAACATTATAAGGACAGGGAATGTGAAGTAGGTTCATTCCTCAAATTATTCTTCGGCCTATCCTGCTTACACCCGGACGACGTCTTAGATTGTTTCACTGATGACATCATGCCTATTCAACCTGACAATCGTGACGTACTCAACTTCACTGACTACGTATTCGACAATTATATTGCGCCTGATAGCCCCTTTCCTCCTCATACATGGGCCGAGTATTCATCTTCACTCTCACGGACGACAAACTCTTGCGAATCATCTCACGCTCATTTCAACGCATCCTTCTATTCATCTCACCCTCATATTTTTCTTCTCACCGACACATTGCTGCAGGTACAGTGTGAAGTATACGCAAAAATACTTGACGTGCATCGACAAAAAAAACGCGCAGCTGCGGTGAAGAGAGAGACTAGCTTAGCGACATTAATGACTCGTCGTGACTTGGGGGAATTGGGTAGATTAGAATTTGTAAAGAGAGTTAGTTTCAAATTCCTTCCCAGTCCGACGTAAATTACTCTTTTCAACTACTATTTTGGACGATGATTCTTTCTAAAATCACATATTAACGATGCTTTCCGCTGATTCGCATTCTTAATCACACCGATGGTACGCACTTCATTGCGTACATCGACAGTCTTAAGTCTGTTAAAGTGAGAAGGGAAATGTGAATTGCTGAGCGCAAACTTGGGACTGAATCCGAGTAGGATACGGGACTCAATCCGAACACGAATAATAATTACCACCGCACCCGGGGGACTCAATCCGAACATACATAATAATATGACCACCATGGCCGAGAGACTCAATCCGGTAAAAAATGTGGTTTTGGGACTCAATATGGAACCGCCGACGAAGCGACCGTCTGGTGACCATCAACCATTTCCAGAATTCCCTAACAGTGTAGACTCATGTAGGAACTTAAAAATCATTTTGAATGTCCCTCTAAAGCGAGCAGTACCGGAGTACCGGTACTAGAGCTCTGTAACTTCGTGTGAGTACGATCGTCCGCCATTTTGATTCCAACCGCGCCCGTGGATGCCGAATCCGAATATGCGGAGCGTACCGCGTAGTCAATTCGGCATCCACGGTTATGGTTGACGTCAAAATGGCGGACGATTGTACTCATACGAAGTTGTAGAGCTCTACCGGTACTATCGCGCGAAACAGTGTTGCGTAACTTTAAACGCTGGTTTCTCAAAACTAGCATTCTCGCTACTTCAACTTTTCCGTGTCGTACCGCGGCCAGGTTTTAAGGTACAGAGCTCGTTGAGGTTTCATTCGAACGGAAATTTTGTCTAGTTTTACGTGGTGTGCATAACTCCATATCGACCGAGTGAGACCTTTCGTTAGATCGTGACACATGTATGTATTATGTTTACAAAAAGTAAGAAAAATTTCAACATGAATTTTTTCGCACTTATAATTCTGCGACATAGATATCCGTGGGAACATATCGTCACGGAGAGTAAGTAGGGAACAACTGATTACCAAAAAAGAACGAGAAAGTCGCGCACTTCTTTCTTCTAATCTTTACCTGTGAACCCAGGTGAGAAACATTTACAAATTCTGTAGATGTTTGCCAATCGTTAGTTTAGGAGGACGGTACCAATTCTAAAGATTCTTACAAGTGTCAAAGCGTTTAAAAATATAATCATATGCATAACGAATCTCGACCGAGTCCTGATCCGGAAGATTTTTGGCAAATTATACCTACGAGCCTGAAAGAGGTCTCTGCGGATCTTGTGATATCATAGGAAGTCTTTTAAAGACAGCTTTCAGAAGTCTCTATGAATCTTAAATATGTGTGTTGAAAAATTCGAAAAAGTCTTAAAAGAATATTGAAAAGCATTCGCAAGCCTTACTCGAATCTCGATGCGTCTTAAATAGCCTCAAAAAGATTCTATGAGCCTTAAATAGCCTACTTAAATCAAAACTTGAATGAATTGTCACGAGTATGAACCAATCTTATTGTGGCCTGCGGCTCCATAAACGCGCCGGCTCCTTCAATTCCGAGCAGCTACTCAGCCGAAACGGCGCTCTAACGAGAGCAGAAAAGTAAGGTACCACTACATCCGACTTCACAGAATAACCGCTTTATATGAAAACGTAAGTTTTTAACCTGACTGGCCATCCAACAACCTAGCGATAACATGATGGTACGTCGCTGCGATACATAACGGTGTGTTTGCTTCAAAGTTTATCTATGCGTATAGGAGAGAGGCCACACTTAATAAAGCCTTAAACAGTCTTAAACAAGTCTGGTAGTGTCTCGAAGAAATTTCGAACATTTCCTACGAGCCTCAATCGACTATTCGTAGTCTTACAGAGGTTTATGACTCTTTCAGTCTTAAATTACGTACATAAACTGGAAGCGACTCGAATAGCACTGAATTTACCTGGTGTACAAAAGGAAAATTTCTTAGATGGTACGCAACAGATCAAAGATTTCTGAGGATGTCAAGTTGAAGAAAGAAAAAAAATGAAAATTTAAAGAAAGAAAGAAGTAAGAAAGGAAGTAAGGATGAAAATGAGTTTTTACGGGTCCCTCTGTCCCTATATTTCGTTTAGCAACATAACTGCGTCCGCAGATAAATTAACTCCATTATTTATTTATTTAGGAAGAGTGGGTTGTGTAATAATTTTACCCAAGGTGCATTCAACCTAAGGGCAGAGTACACAGGGATAGCGTTGAAGTAGACTGATGGTGCTGTTGGTCGTCGGCACTTACCTATTTTACTGTACGTTTCAGGCATATACAATTCTGCTTTCTCGCGACAGAACATGTGATACTCGGCTTGCTCGACAATCGGCGTGATGCAGTTGAACTGTCGACAGTTGGTGTACGCTTCCATGATTTCGTAAGGAGTCCACCGAGCTGTTCCCCAGTACATAGCCCATCCAACGTTGATGACGTGATTAACAGCTCGTACCACCTCTGTAAAACGAGCCAACCTTTCTTTTTTTTTCCCCTTTCATTCATCTCTACGTAATAAACCAGTAAGTAAAACAAAGTATTTCCGATTCGAACGCATTAAGGTTTACCTTCAGTCGGGCACATCGGATCCGCTTTGTGGATAATAATGACATCCACGTAATCCAGCTGAAGCCTTATTAGTGAATTACGCACCGAGTCTATGATATGTTTTCGCGATAATCCTCGTTCTTCGGATCTGTAAAGTATTCGGTCATTGATGTAATTAAATCAGCGAGGAGGAAAAAATTTAATTGGGACGGTGATTTGCAAAATTATATCTATTGCAACAAAGAGCGACGCTTCGATAGTCAAGATCGACTCTGAAAAATGGTCGACGAAGCGCGAGAAAAAATTATTTAACGAGTGATAACGTAAAACGACGAGCACTCGACAAAATTCGGTATTTTTATCGTAAAATTTAGTTTCAAGAATGATAATCTTACGTTCTTAACTCTCTTCCTCATTATTTTTTTCATTTTTTTTTTTTTTTTTTTTTTTTGTCGTCGTCCAAAAGCGAGGAGGAATAACGAGGTCTTCTGTCATCGAGTTCGGGAGTTATTTAAAACAAAAACGAGCGTACAAAGTGAGAATATCGTCAACACTAGGGAAAATTATCGTTTCGAGAACAAAAAGATGTCCCAGTTTTGAAAAGAATTTTTACGTGGCGAAGTTCGAAAGGGCATTACTCGGTTCTCGCGTATACCTACTCGACGGAATATAGGTATAGTTAGTTCAAGGTATGTACCTATCCTAATTTGCTATTGAGAATAAGTCGAGAAATATTTCGAGCACGGCTGAAAAGCTTACGTACCTAGAATTCCAATATATCTTAGTAACTATTATGTACGAACTCCGCTTCCACGCCCTCTTCTTGAGTATTTTACCGAGCTCGATTTCGCACTTCTCGCCGCTGTGAGCTTCCGATAAATCGAACAAATTAATACCGGCTTCGTATGCCGCTCCGATGATAGCCTCAGCTTGTTCCTCCACCACTTCGTCGCTAAATGTGGACCACGTCCCTGAAACACCAACCGTAATAACAATTCACAATTGCCACTGAAAATATCGAAATGAACACGTACGTAGGTATAGGTGTATACTCGTAGGTCCAACTCTTAAACATTTCACTTTTCCCCCAGAGTTGGGACTAGGGAGATGCGAGATGGGTGAAACGCCTCCGTGCACTTTGGCAACTGTGGCAGCAATACCACATATAGACGATTGGCAGCTGACAACGGAGTTGGCAGGAGGCACCTACAGGTGAGCGGACTAGGCAGTGCATCTTCACCGCGTACCTGCACCAGTTGGGAAGACGGAAATTACCTGCCAATCCTTGTGGCAACAGGGATGAGATTGCATAGCACGTCTCCGTAGAGTGTGATCACTTCGCTTGTGGCAGACCGCCCCCTCCCCTCGAACCTTTGAACGCACTGAACCTGCTAGTATTAAGCTTATCTCGAATGTATGTACTGTAGTCCGACTGTAGGCAAGCTGAAGCGGCCGAGAAGCAACGGCGTTCTGCGCTGTTGAATTCCAACGGAGTCGCTAATGAAAGCGACCCTGACGATCCGGACTGGGGCGTAGTAGGGATGCGAACAGCCAGTACCAACGAGCCTCTCGTAGCACGCGCTGCTGCTACAAACTTCCATCACTGACGCTCTCTCTCTCTCTCTCCCCCCCCCCTGTGGCGTTTCACCTTTGATTTGGTCCTCCCTGCGTGAAAGCGCGAAATCCGCTATGCGAGGTGGTTCCAAGTCGAGTATGCGCGGGACTTCAAGCGTTGGACTCACCGGCTAGCCTGGTCAGGAATAAAGACCTCTGCCCTATTCCAGTGAAATGGGCACGCAACTAGTATATACATATATACTGTGACGCAACCATCAAACAGCCTGGAGTAGGTAGGTAACCGGTGAATTCGAAAAGCTCCAACGAGTGGCAAAGAGGAATTTCATGACTACCGAAGACGCTCACTTATCTTTAAAGTAAGTCCTGGCCACCTTGTTTCATTCAACAATTTTTGTCCTGTGTGAAGGCTACTGCCCCCCCCCCACCCACCAATGATTCCCACTCCTGGTGTCCCTGCTTGTAATTCAAAATACCCTTGACATAATTTATCCAATACCAAGTCAGCTATACTTATACCGTCCTTATTTTTTCTGTTTTAGAAAAAAGATGAATGTACTGCATTTAAACACTCATTTTTTCAAGTAGCTGTGGACGATTTATTTTAATCCGGCATAATCAGATTTCTTTCGCTCTTTTGTGATCTCCTGCAGAAATCATGAAAAAACGAAAGAAATCTGATGAATATTTGTCCGTATTACGTGTATCCCATAAACGCAACGCATCGAGCGGGAATTTTTCACGCGCTGTTATTTTATGGCGGTTAACTACCATTTAGTGGAATTTCCGCGCTGCAACGGTACTACCAGAACGTGGCATAAAAACTACCATTTAATGGTAAAAGGAACTACCACAAAGAACTATGTACCACAATATGACAATATCACTTCCATTATGTGGCAAAATGAAACTTCCATATTATGACAGTCGTGGAAGTTCCATTCTGCTTTCTGATTGGTCGATATACTCCAATTTTATGTTTAAAAAAAAACTACAATTTTTCACATGTCATTTTGTGGAAGTTCCTTTCGCCAGTTTGCACATCGGGCAATTTTCCTCCTTTGCCACCTCTAGGTACAAGGTGTTCGAACGGCTAGTACTCAATAGGATACAAGACACGATTGATGGAAAACTCATCCCCCAACAGCAGGCTGGCTTTCGATAAGGAAAAAGCTGCACAAGTCAGGTCACCAACCTCGTCCAACACATCGAGAATGGCTTCGAGAGGAAGAAAATCACAGGGACACGGTCATCGTAGATCTAACTGCTGCTTATGATAAGTTAATCACACCTACTATGCAGAAAAATTTACGAATTTACGAAATTACACGAGATTTCAAGTTCAGGACACTTAACAGAGTAATACTGAGCAACATAATGTTCTATGTCATTCGCCAGGGTAAGTCGAGCAGATGGAGACGACAGACAAATGGACGACCACAGGGAAGTGTTCTCGCCCCTACCTTGTTCAATATATACACTAACGACTACCATCAGCCGATTGGAGACCAGACAGAGCACTTCCTGTATGCTGACGACCTCTGGCAGCGACGACGCAGGGGGATACACATGTAAAGCTAGAGGGAAAATTGCAGGACATCCTTAATGAACTAGAAGTATATTACACGAATAATGCTCTCAAGCCAAATCCATCTAAAACCCAGATGTGCAGTTTCCACCTGAAAAATGCTAAGGCGAGATGCAGCTGAAGCTGAGTTGGGGAGGAATACGCTTGAAAATTGCGAAAATCCGAAGTACCATGGCGTCACACTTGACAGGACACTTACTTTTAAGCAGCACTGTGAGAATACTAAGATGAAAGTCGAAGCCAGAAATAGTATGCTGAAAAAACTCGTATCAACCAAATGGGGAGCCAAGCCGAGCACACTGAGGACCACAGCTCTGGCGCTCTGTTACTCTACCGTGGAATACGGATGTGCAGCATAAGGTAGATCTGCATATACTAAAAAAGTTGATGTGGCCCTGAATAACACCATGCGGATCGTATCCGGCTGCCTGAGACCAACTAGTCCCAAGTACCTTCCCCGAATATGTGGAATCGCTCCGCCCGAGGTGAGGAGGGAAGTGGCTGCGGATGTGGAGAGAACTAAGAAGGAAAGCGACCCTCGCCACATCATGTACGGCCAGGTGGCAGCAACGCCGAAACTGAAATCCAAGAGGAGTTTCCTCAACAATACATCGGTCCTTACAGATGACCCCTCGACCTCCAGGGTGACAAGATGGACAAACATCGACCACACCCCGCGCGCTGAAGACCTAGCCAGTGGACATGATCTCCCCTATCCACCATGGCTCACCTTGAATAGGCTGCGCACCGGATGCGCCCGTATAGTGGCAAACCTGACCAGATGGGGCATACGCGACGACGTAGGATGCCAGATGTGCGGTCAGCTTCAAAACGACGACCACCTCCTTGTGTGTAAAGGAGGGACCACACATACCAGATGGGAGATGTGGGATAATCTAGACGACAGCACCTTGGACCTGGTGCAGAAATGGAGGGGAAAAATTTTAAATCTAAAATTTAAAATTTGAAATTTGAAATTTAAAATTCAAAATTAACTGCCAACGCGTCGAAGTCCGGACAGGAAGGAAGAAGAAGAAGAAGGCTGGTAAACTGGTATATAAAACGAATGGCAGAATGACATACACGAGAAAGAGGAGAGAAAAAAATGAATCGATGACACATTACCACGCTTACACCTTTTTGTTATCTGACCAATAAAATTCGCATTTAACGTTTACCTAAATACATTAGCGAGGATGGAAGTAAAAAAGATAAATTGTCTTATAGAACAAGATAAAATGAGCCCCGGGTAATTTTCTGACCTCCTTATCCGTTTTGTAAAACGGGCGAAAATGAAGATATACATTTCAATTGTGAAAATTCTCGGTCGTTTCGAACGCAAAATTACCGGCTAACTTTTTCGCGGGGTTGATTTGTAATTAATTTACTCGACAAACAACCTTCTTCGTATTTATGCTCATTTGTCGTTAAACTCGATGGAATTTACATTATTCTTACACACGATTCGTCATTCCATCCCAGCGCCATATACCGGCCCAAATTTATGTCACTCGCGATGAAATTGCCGAGTACACGGGAATGTGAATCTGTTTGTCCGGGTGCTCCTGCTCGATAGAGCAGTTAAACGATTTAATCAGTTCGATATTTCGCCCGTTAAAAAGTTGTAGGTAATTTCCGGGTAGAGGTCATCGTCGTCGAACGGCTACCGCAACTGCAAACTGTTACAATTAATTACGTTTCGTTTCTGCATTCCACGTTGGTCGTTTTCAAATTTGAGGTCCCGGTAAATTCTTTAACAAACATTGCGTCGCATTAAGTCAATGGGAAACGGTAATTAAAAATAAGTTTAGGAAGACTTCAACTCGTATATTTAATTTGTAATTTCGAGAAGGAGGGAAGCACTTCCAGCGCGCATCTAAAGCCCTGCATATGAATTACGCACCTCACGAGCATCGCTGTCATCGAGTTTTGTACAAAGGTTTTCTTATAAACTAGAAAAATCTAGAATACGGCAGTTTCTTCGGAGGAGGGGCAGGAGTTCCCAGCTCATAATTTTCACGAAAAGGACACAAACTAACCAAATTGAAAAACGATATTAATAAATTTCTGAACATCTAAAACTTTTCGAGGATTGGCAATATAAAAAGATTCGAATGGAAAAGGTTACAGGATATTTTGCTCTCTGTGGACCGAGAAATATACTACAATAGGATAAAAAAGACAAATTACGCTCGATGTCAGTTCTGGATAAAGGCGCTATGAAGAATTTTGAGGTACACTAAACGGAATATACTAAGTCTCATCAAATCTGGTAATTTTCTAACGGATGTTTGACCTTCCTCCTCCGCTTTCGTCGATTACATTAATCTCTAAAACTATAGCTCAAAAGACAGAAAATATTTTACAACGAAAATTGTTCTACGCCAGATTCTCGAAGAAAATGAACTCACACGCGCATATTTTTCATACTTGCTCTGGAAAAGTTACATGCGCGGAATTATTAATGACTCTTTCAAATAGTATAGTTCAACAGACACATCAAAGAGTTTGGAAGTTACTTCGGGCTCTCAGTTGAACAACATTTTGAGAACAGATGGAAAAAGTATAGGTACTAGGCTCCATCGCTCGCGATATATTTCAGCATTCGTTTTTTCAAAAAATGTTTTACGGAATTCACGCTGTGGGATTGCACAGAAAATCATTTGACACCCTCTTTAACGACTTGCTGCTCTGTTGCAAAAATTTAACTACGCAATTCTCATTTTAGGCTTGGAAACAACAAGGAATCACAATAAGGTGTGAGGTCTGCTGACGCATAAGCGGTCGCAATTCTGTTTAGCCTGACGCAAACCTTGATCGCGGCGCGTTGTTCGGTCTTCACATCCACTATGATCTCAAAAATACGTACACGTCTCGAACTACAGCATTCTTTAAAATGTGTTTACACATTGAATTCTTACCGGATTTCACTTATTCTGGTCTTGAATGTTAGCTGCAACCTTCTCTCTGCGGCAATATATCTAAAATGCGGAGATTCGAACACCAGTTGTGCCTGCGACGGGGATCTGCCAACATGTCTTTATGCAAAAAGCTGCTGTACTACGCGTTTCAATTGATTTCAATCGTTCTGGTCTCCTTCGGTAGGGAATGAACCAATTTTCATTTTCAGCTTGTGGGGGGGGGGGAGACCGCTGAGTAGCGTTTCGTGTCCGTACGGAGACGAATCGCAGTAGTGTTAGCGCAGCCCTCTTGTGTATCCAACTTCCCCCATACATACGCCCCTCATTTATTGAAAACAAACTAATCGAAAGCAATTCAACCAAGCAAACAACCCGCGCCAGCACAAGAAGCCATCAAATCCCTCGCTGTAGATGATATCGGCTTGAAAACGTCGAAGTCCAGCTACACTCGGCCTCACCATAATGAAAAATAGCGATCTTAAAATCCGCGTCACAAAACTCCTTAACATGATGAAGAATAGGCACCAATAACACCACTTCCGCCACGATAGAAACTGACTAACCTCCGTTAAAAAAGCCTTCAAGAGACGCATCTAAAGCGAACCAATAAAGTAGCGATCAAAAGATACACAGCATATCGACAACTTACGATGATCCTGAAATTCTTCCAATCGCCCGTTACATTCCTAGCACTGCCTTTCGATGCTGAAGAACAACGGGAACCATATCTACAGAACCTAAAAACTAGATACATAATAGCTCTAGATATATACATACACCTACTTAGAATGATCAACAACAAACGCGTTGGACCCGGCTTGACACCCTGTTAATGCTTCGTAAAATACTAAAAATAGATCTAAACTGCCCAAAAAAAAAGACAGTCTCTACACCAGATTTTCTGTAAATATAGACGTGAAATTTATCAACGTTTTGCCAATTAAGTTTCAGTGCCTCAAGGATACCCAACTATCAATGATTACGTAACTTATATATGTTATACGCGTAATTCGTGAAATTGCTCATTCCGTGTAATGGGCAGAAAAATTGCTCATTTTATCGAGAAATGCGCAGTACTACATCTTCCTATTTGCCGCAATCGTTCGCGTATTTCACGAATTAAACGGGCAATTTTTCGACGATTTCCTGAAATGAGCCGCCGAGTGCGTGAATGTTACACAGACCATTTAGTACAGGAAATATACTTAAATCATATAAGAAGGTTGAAACGAAAAAAAAATGCTGCATAAAATTTTATTCCTGGAAATCGTTGGGCATGGCACCATGAATACAGAAAAAAATCCTAACAGGACCCTATGGGACCCAAACTATGGTAGGAAGAAGACCCCACATTTAGGTTTTTGCCTTTTTTCTCAGAAAATACACATTTAATCTGAAAATATTATCCAACAAGAAATACCTATTCGTCAAAAAATTATCTACAAAAGATGTTCTTACACATTTTCTCGTAATTTCACGCGTTATGGACATACGAGAGCCTTAAAATAACAGTATGGGGGAAAAACGCAGGATAGGAATTAAATTGAATGATAGAAGGTAAAAATCTCAGAAATTAAAAATAAGATAATTGCTAATAGAAATATCACGGAGATAATTAAAGGAGACAAGTGGTAACGAGGGGGGGGCGTCACGTATTAAAATTACAGGATGAGAGATGGTCCTGTATAATGATTATATTTTGATATAGGTAAAAAAAAAATACAAAAAATGGAAAAGAGGATGCCCAAGTAAAACATGGGAAAATGACGTCGAGCATTTCCTGAAAAACAAATTATGGCATCAGATATTTGATATGCGGTCAGAATGGCAAAGATTGGGGGAGGCCTATTTCCAAATCTACGGGTCAGGGATTGACAATACCATCATTTAGCATTCAACATACCACACGTTGAACGTCCCAAATACCGCAATTAGGTACAAGTCAATCTTCGAGAAAGGCTCGCAGACGTTCGAATATAGACTAGCCACCTGCTGAACTTCGTCAAGTCGATTAAAAGTAAACAAATACAACTATAAATTAATCACATAGGTATAATATATTATATTACGGGATCAAAACCAAATGCGGCAGTGGGCATCTCGTCAGTAAATAAAATACGCTGCAAATTTTCACATTGTTGCAGAAACTTAGCTCACTTCTTTGAAATTAATTTGCCAACTAAAATGCCGCAACTACGATTATGGTACTCGTACTTTTCTTTGCACGATTACATATACGAGTATAATCTACGGCGGGAAGAGAATAGCGGAAGGTTACTCGTCACATAGACGGCCTTAGAATCGAATACCTAACCAAATTGGGTCTCACTTCTCCTAGCACGAAAAGTAGCACGGTATGGTGGTACGGCACCGACTCAGTACCCGGTACCCGGTACCCGAAATCCTGTACCCGGCACCCGGAACGTTGCGCCGTTCACAGACCACGAGAAGGATTATCAAAATTTTACTCACCAAATCCGATGTTTGAAACTCGTAACCCGCTTTTGCCCAGGTTACGATACCGCAAACCGGACGACGAGGAAATCGAAGAGCGCCGATTCAGGGATGTGGTTGACGACTTTAACGGCGACAAGAACTGAACCTTCATGGCTATTTTGTCTGATGGCGTACGGCCTGAATCTTCCATGTACTCGAGGCTCGCTTTAGGAGCACGACAGCTGAAACCAAATAAACGCACGAATATTCGTATATTAATTTTATATATACAATTACAACTGCACCTAAAGAAATTTTTAATTACTCGACTCGACCGCCGATATTTCGTTTTATTCGATTCTATTTTTCGTTAATTGCGGACATGTAATGGAAACTTTTCTCTTTAACATTATATTTCTCTTCCGTTAGGAGGAAAATAAATAAATCGAATGTTAACGAGTCTCCGAGCGTTTCATCTGTTCACGATTCAAATCGCAGGTCAAAACGAGTAGACTTGGCCGTTCCAGCTAGAACCGGATTCACCTGATTTGTCGCCCCCAAAAATTGGTGAAAAAAATTCTATCCTCATCTTGTTCGTTTTCGATTTTCCCTGAATCTTGTCGCCCTCGACTCTGTGCTTAAGCACACTTTAGCACAGTGGCGAATCTGTCATTAGTTACAACGCATTTTCACTCCGTCACAAGTCGAATAAGTTGACAGGTTTGACGAGCACCATTTTGACTTTCGACTCCGATATCTTTTTCCGAATGTTTTACGATCGCGTTTTGTTTCGTACGGAGAATTACTTTAGATCTGCACCTGCGTTTGCGAGCTTTGTAAGTTCGTAAGTATGCAAGGTACAGAGCTTGCTGGTTCGAATCCGGCCTAGAAGACCGCATTCGAACGAGCGTAACTTTTTCGGCATTTGCGCGAGAATTAAAAAATTAACCTTACAGTTTAAATTTCAGTGGACGACAAATCTACCAGGAATTCAATTAGCGACCAGTTTCACTGATTTTTCAGCTTATATTTGCCGACTGAATAAATAAATTAATAGGTATGTCACCGACTCAATCTGCGAATATATTGCTGATAGTGCCTGGGATAGACGTTTCGCTGATTCAAATTTAAAGAGCACATTTATGGGCGCTACAAAGTATTTAAAAAAAGTGTATGGCCGTATAACATATTTCAAGGAGGAAAAAATTGGGACAAATAGAGGTGGCATGCGTGGAATTTGAACTTTTACGTAGATCCAACGTAAGAAAATATCACTCTTCAGCTCATTACAATCTCATGAGCTGACATTTGAAAATAGTAATAATAATAATAATAATAATTTATTATTATTATTATTATCATTATTATTATTATTATTAATAAATTAAAAAAATAGTAGTCTAACCCCGAGGAGATTAGTTCCTTTCAACGAAAAAAAAACATACGACAAAAATGTCGCAATAAAAAAGAATTCAGAACGTGGGGTGCATCGGGAATTCCCCCGTAGATTCAAAGAAAAAATGACATAATACAACTAAAACTAATCGAATAAATACGAGTAATGGAACTTGGTTAAGACGTTGATATACTATAGTATTATTTGTAAGTACTAAGTACTAAGAACTATTGCTTCTGGTTGAAACTGGTACAGTAGCTTTCGAGATTTTCCTGCTTTCGCAATGTACAAGTACCTATGAAGGTACTTTTCCGTGAACTCGAGAAAAAATGAACCCGCTTTTGTCACACTCAAATAATATTGAACCAGCTTGACAAGTGGCGCGAGCAAGAGACGACCGAGGTAAGGAGATTCTTCCATAAATTTTTGGATTCGGCATTTTTCGGAAAATTTGTTTTTTTTTTTTGTTTTACACGAATAAAAATCTTTTATTATGGAGTCGGCATTTTCAACGTCAGCCAGCCAAATATATATAGCTTTTTTCACTTTTACGAAATTGTTTCGCATCGACTCGGCATTTTTTATTTATTTCCATATTTCCCCATTACCCCTTAGTCTCCACCCCCGCGATTTTACATATTTTCTTGTTCACGTCAGCCAAGTTATTCGAGTAAGATTCGTGTATTTATAATTAGTTGGTACAAGTCTGAAATCTCTATATTTTTTTACAGGGGGCCAGAAACGGAGAAGGTCGAGGGGAATATATATATTTTCATCAATTTTGTTGTTATTTCTCGGGCGAATAAAACAACTGGAGGTAAGTTTCATGGTGCAGCAGTCCTTCTAACGAGTATGGAGCCATCGATCGATCAAAAGCAACCGACCAGTCCAGTAATCTACGTTATAGATTAATCGTAAATAATTGATTAATCAAAAATAATCGGTTGATCGATGACCGATAGATTTATTTTAAAAATTGAATGTTATGACACGCGTTTGCTGCGCGATCGAGTTCTTTAATATCTAATTTGATTTATGGTAAATTAAACGAAATTTTGGTCTATTTCGAGATGTGGAATTCAAACTGTGAAGCTCATATTGGTGCCGTGCGGAAAATGGGAAGAGATTGTTAGAATTAGCGAGTCAAGAAACTCTCATTCGATAATAATTCATTCGGTTTTCCAAGAAAATCAAATGCTTTTTGATCATTTTAGGGGCAAAATTTAAATTTTCGTAACCGACTCGGATCTTAAAAAAAAAAAAAAAAATTAAAATCAGCGACCAAAGAAAGAATTAATATTGGATCCAATTTTTCAAATAAAGATTAATTTCGCTCAATTCGTGAATGAAATTTGGATTCTGGGACTTGAATCGAAGTTACATGAAAAACATAACATGTGTCCCAACTGAGCGACCCAATAATCTTCTAATTTGATACGTAGCTACTAAATTCGATTTTCCCAGTGACGACTAGCGAGTAAGGTACCTTTCAGATGTTTATCTCCTGCTTTCCAAAAGGATAAATCTATGATTTATCACTTCGAGAAAGTAGCTATAACCGATCTCTATACCCCCAAGTATCTGTTACTGGAATATTTCCCTCTTCCATCTTTTGGTATCACACTTCCAAATCTGTATTTTTTCACATTCTTACATATTAAAAATAACTTTTCTCTCACAATTATCACAAAAATTCATTAGCGCAGATTACTGAATCGCGATATCGGCTGAAGAGGCTTTTCAAGGTCACAGAACTCCATTATTTTGACATTAATTTAACTATAATTTTAAAATTATGGTACCGAAAAGAGGATGGGGCTCAGAAATTTCGTAAAATGCATCAGGAATATCGTTTCGTAGATATTAAAGAACGTTGAATTCATTTTTGTTAATGATTTACTCCCAAGTAAAGAAGATAAATTACTTGTAATTCACCTAGCGGGGAGGGGAATTGTGGTATTCCATCGTATACGGTAGGGCAATTTGAGAACGATAATTTTCCGACGAAATACCGCGTTTATAATTTTTAATTTGATTTTACCTTACTAATCCCACAGCAGAACGCAACTGATAGGTATACATGTATATGTATACATACTCGTACATATGTAATATAGGTATACAAGTGAAGATACTTGCGTATGTGCTGAAATTAAGAAAGTTTATGGTTTTGACTACCGAATTTGGATTTCGAGGTCTAAATTAAGGCTAGATTCGAATAAAAATTTAACGATCAATATAACCTACATAACGATAGTTCGTTCAATTTTTTCAATTACGTGCGATTGAATTTCGCTACTCTCAGTTCGTTATTCGACCAATTTTCCTATCAGAAAAGAGAGCAGAGAATCTTTATTTCTTCGAGAATTTGAATTGATGGAGGGTACCAGTTTTCCAACGATGAGCATAAAGGTACTTACATTGTATCGTCTGAAATTTAAAATTAGAATGTATATTGGAGTTCTCCTTACAAGGGAGGAAAGTGGGAGAGTAACTTTTGAAGAAACAGACCTCTCGTCACTACGAGTCTATTATTTTTTTGTATGACCAACCACCCAAATGAAGACAGGAGAACATAATGCGTATTTTACCAAAGTTATTTCCAATATCCGATCCGCGTTACTGAGCTTACTGCCTCGTCGCCCCGCTACCCATACGAATATCGCCCACTAAAAGTTTGAAACGGATCTCAAATCCGCATCAGCATGTGTCGACACTGAAATATGAAAATTATAATAAAATTAGAAAAGAAGGAAAGAAGAGGGGGAAAAAAGAAGAAAAAAGAAGAATACACTACTCGTCTCTTTATAATTGCAATATCGATTTTACCGAAGTGAAGTGTGTGACCCGGTAGAAAACGTCGATTGGTAGAATAAAATTTGAAATACCGATTGCGTTATAACACTTTTATGTCTCTCTCAGTTAATAGTCACATAAGACAAAAAAGGAAAGGGGGTTAATCATCAGTTTAATCGAATCATGATTGATGACGAGAGAAGCCCGCAGTAAGTTCGTTACGTACATACAGGGTGTCTATTGAAATGCACCCCGCTATTTTTATTTTCGATCGCGAAGTCAGATCGAAGAAGGACCTCAAATTTCGTAATGCCTAGTTTCTTTCGAGTGAAAGAATTTGTTGTTCCCAGAAAGGGAGGCTGGAATGCTCTATCAATTTTGGATTTTCAAATGAAAACGTATCCACGTAGCCAACAACGTAGCAAAATATGTAAGATTTTTTTTTAATTTTAATTAAAATTTTTTTTATTGAACAAAGTTTGAAAAAAGAGAGTTATTCGAGTCGCTGATTAACATCATTCCGTCAGATTTTTGTTCCGGCCCCAATTTAAAACTTTTTTTGCCCATTCCAACAGGGAAATTTAAATTCAAAATTTTGAGATTCAAATAGCTCATACTTTCACCTAAAAACTCGCTACTTATTTATATATTTCCACATATGAAATCTATACAATGTAGTAATCCTTACTTAGTATTAATCAACCTTAATAAGTATTAATGAGTACTAACCAGGTATAGCCTACATGGCATTAAGTCCTGTATTTAAAAAAAATAATAATAAAAAAAATAGAAGTTCTCATTGGAACCAGCGACCCAGAAAACCTCATTTTCCATTCTTCGTTCTATTTTTCAAAAAAGAAAAGTACTTTTTCCATTTCGCAGGTAAAATCTGGACTTCGGGCGAAAAAATCAGAACCAAATCAAAAATCTGACTGGATATGCGAAACTACCGACCATAAAGAAAAACCCATTTCGGTGCTTCGTTTAATACGTATTTTCATTTAAAACCCCAAGTTGGTAGAGCATTCATCCAGTCCCTTTTCCGGAGATTAGTAAACTTTTTCACTCAAAGGAAAACCAGACATTCCCAAGTGCTTTGTCACACTCGATCTAATTTTTCGATCAAAAATAAAGATGGAGGCGTATGTCATTAGACACACTGTATATCTGTATCAACACATATAGTGTTTCAGATTATGAATTCAGGAGGACAAAAATCAGATTCCTCGAATCTAACATCTAAAAGGTTGGTATACAAGTATGTTTTCGAAAACGCTGAGTTCGAACTTTGAGGTCAGGGTGCTGCAACTCAACTAATGGCCTTTTAAAAGCCAAAAAGGTCAAAATGTAGAATTTAAATATCGAAGGAAAAACGCTGTTCTGGAATTAAAGATTCGCGCTGATTTCGAGTTTGGCTTCGGAATTTTGATGAAAGCGTTTTTTCATTCTGAAAGTGGTCTTTCTGAAAGTCAAAAAGGGTCATTTACTGAGTAAAAGTAAGTTTCTGTTTAAATTTTGATGCCAGATTCGGTATCAGTTGGGAAAATAGGCCTTAATAATTCTATACTGTCCCAAAGATATCAAAAGTGAAGAATAAGGCCTTACTTTGCAGTCGAAGGTCACATTAGCGGGAAAAAATTTTATAGGTATCCAAACTTCAAGATCAGATTCGGAATTTAGACGAAAGATTAACCCAGAAACACGTACTTATCTTTCGCGTTTTTCATTGATTTATAAATATCATAGGAATAAGCCGGAAAACACCTAAATTAGTCTTTCTGGCCACTATTTCTACGGTCTTTTACGGGGAAATGGTGCCTGTTTGGGTTCCACGACAGTTCGTCCAAAATATTTTGTCGAGGGACAACTGGTCCAGTCTTTTTCGTCCAGGAGACACATTTCCAAAAACAATTTGATCCAATCTGCTTACTCGCTTGGAAAGATGGAGTGTTAAGTAAGTGCTGCATTAGTTGCCGTCATATGCAGTAGAAGGCGTATAGGTGCTACTAAAAATGAATAGGATAGAAATTCTTGTAACGTGTTCGAAGAGACCAAAAATGAATGAGGTACTCATAACTCAGTTAAATGGAGGTCACTCAAATGTGAAACACCCGACAAAAAATCGACACAATGAACCAAGAACAGATCATGAATATAGTGCGGAGGTACGATAAGTACAAAAATTGATCATATATATGTTCCAGTACTTAAGAGCTATATCGTACAATTTGAAATTGCGTAACATCAATGAAAATCTGAAGAGGAAGAAGCATAATGTGCGTAATAATGTTTTGGTTTCCCTCTTTCACTTTGTAATCATTATCAATTTTTGTAAAAAATAGTACCGAATCGTCCGTTTAGCATATATTTGTGTTTTTTCGTATAAGTGGCCAATGTATTCATTAAATTCATTTCAATTTTTCTCTTCATGTACTACATTTGACCTGTTTTTGGACGAACTTTTTGTGGGTGAAATATCTCTGGACGAAAACTCTCGTGGACCAACCGTCTTACTGAACGAAATGTCTCATGGACAAATTGACTCGTGGAAAAAATGTCTGCGGACAAAATATCAGGGTATCTCTGTTTGAGCATTTGTGACGCTGCATTCGAATTTCGCGAAAAAATTATACAGAAGTACACGAATTCGTAAGAGAAATTTTTTTATGTACCATCACAATGTTATTCATTCACGAATTAGGAAGTGTACTTGAACGCTGTTTCTACGCCAATTTAGTACACATACAAATATGCTGGGGCTTGGTGGCAAGCGAATCGAATGCAGATTTAAAAGCGGAGCTATGATACTCGTAGAACATTTTGACGCCGATTTTGTGGTGACAGCAAAGGAAAACACAGACTCCATTTTGTTTTCTGTCAGAGCTAAAATCTTGATACTTCAGAAATATACTACTTCTGTTTGGTTGACTTAAAAAAATATGTATGGGGGGGGGGGGGTAGAGACCATGTCTTCATCGCTGATCACTGGTCTCCATTTCATAATAATTCAACTGGCAGAAAACGCAATAATGAACTGGCGAAAATCCCACTGGTACAATTCGAACTGTCTCGCGTCAAAATTGTTGTTTAGCAACCGAGCACTTCAAATGCATTTTTAAAACAATGCATGCGCATTCTGTCTTTATTTTTCAAAAAGTCCGAAAATTTAATAGAGATAACTCGTTTTGAATGCAATGAAGTGACGCTAACACCACCATGCGCCATCGCAAACATCGATAGATATTAATAATGAAGGAGCTGATTTTTCGGGTTCCCTTAAAGAAATCATTTTTTTTTTCTTTCCTAACGAGGAAGAGGTCGGATTTCGGGATACTTAACAGTATTCGGAACCAGGTCCGAAAGTAATTTATGAGTTCTCGACTGACGAAAAGAAGTTTTCACCTCAACGGCGTAGGCTGATGTGGAAACTATGAAAGCATTCGGGTTTATTATATTTCATTTTTTCTTCTTTTTTTTTATACACGCCAAACGTGCTGTATAGTCTCCGTTATCATTTCAACGAAAAAGCGAGCCAATTTCGATTCGCTAACTTTTGTACAGTTACGTGTTACTGGAGAAAAAGTGGTTGCCTTTTGCCGTGAGAATACCAAACAACGACCAACATGTTTACTCTCGGCTGAACCTCTAGTCTTCGTGATATTCTCTCCAAGGTTCCGAGAAATTACAGCAGACGAGAAACGCGAAAAACTAGGTAAGATTGCAAAATGAAGAGAGAAAGGGGGGGTTGAAACTGAAATGACAGAAGAAATTCTCGGAAGTATCCAGGCAAAGTCTATGTACTGGCAGAAATAGAAATAATATCGCAGGAATAGCCTCGGTGACTCAAGAAGCCTCCAAAAGCCTCATCTCTTGAGAATATATAGTTTTCCTCCACCACTTCCAGTAGGAAAAGTGAGCACGCGCTACAGACTCGTTTTTGTACATTTCAAAATGAATTTTTAGAATGCCGTGGCCGGAAGCACCTTCTCTTCCCTTTCTCCACAAATGACACTCCATTTCCACTTTCGGTTGTTAGGGATCTCGAATAACGTTTACAATCTCGAGTCAACCTGAATTTTTCGGGTCATAGAATGCATCATTTTAAAATTCTAAATTGAGAATTACGTATTTATACATCGTATAACGTACTAACTACGAGTATATAATACGCGCTTCGCAATGTCCACTATAATTGGCCAGCGGTCACGTATTCAAATTATTCGATATTTCGACAGGTGACTGAAATATCGATACGAAATCAAAATATTAACTATCGAGGAAACCCCTCCATTTTCTATAATTTTACTACGGACTTAATGGATCGCAGTGAATTATGCGCGAAGGCGGGGAGGTCCACAAAATTGGATTAAATAATCGTCACCCCGCTTTCATATTCGAATTCTCGGTAACGTGAAAAGGAGAATGGGAGAAAATTCCGGGAATGATCGAGTAAATTCGAACAAAATTTCAACAGTTCAGCATTATTTCAGACCTCCTATCCGAAATCGAATTATTAAAAGAAAATAAGGTAAACTGGAACAATCAGTAGTTCCATCTTTCAATTAGAACATAGTGTGAAGATGAAGTCGTTACAGCCCATAGGGGTGGTACATGAAGCTGTCTAAGTTTCTAAGTTTGGTCCAACGACCAGTATTTGGCAAACGGGCCTATTATTGGTCAGGTGAGATTTCTCAATTTCAATCACGTTGTATGGTAGTATATACATGTATACACCCTCGATGATACCGCGCAAAACACAACCATATACTATTTTTATTTTATTATTATTTTTTTTTTTTTTTGCGAATTTTAGTAAATAAGTTGAAAAATGTCAATTATTGGTCGACCAACAATTGGCATCTAAAAGGAATCCTCTTCTGTTGACTTGAAAATTAGGTATATGATAATTAGTGCCTATTGTTGGTCACGCTAATTATTGGTTTTTTGAAAAAAGACAAATACTCATTACGAAAACTATTCCATAACTCCGAAATGATCCTTAGAACTCATCGGAACCACGGAATATACAATAGTTGTGGAATACCAGCGGGTTCAAGGTAGGAGATTTTCAATTCATTTCCTGGACCCACGCTCAAAAACTTGGAAGTTTATAAACAAAATATCATGCGAATGTTCCTAGGAACACCAACTTTCAACACCCATGCAAAGAAAATTGCGTAAGATTAGCGTTAGTAGTCACCATTTTGATTTTCCAGTTTCGGTAGTTTTCAAACGTGTGTATAATGTACCAATCACGCCGCAAACTGACAACTTTTTTTCCACAGTCCATAACTTCAACGCAAATTATCAAATCGCTGTGATAACATCACATATGAAGGCCACACACTTCTACTACAAGGCTGATAAAAATGGAACCCTGACGCTCTCTACTGGCTTTGTAATAACACTTTGAAGTTGGCGGGAAAATGACCAATGTTTCACACGTGACCAATAACTGTAATTTTAACTTACATAAAATCGAGCACGAAAAATACCGTTATTCCGAGTTTTTTACATTATGGAAAAAAATGGGACAGAATTACCAATTCTCTAATCCAGAATGGCGGACTTTAATAGTCCAATAGGAAATAAACTGCCAGAAGAATCAGAGTACATAGGAAACTACAGATTTGGAAAAAGAAACGGAAGAGGCTGGGGAGATTGTTACTCAGAATGCGGGTGTCACAACGGTGAACGTGCGTTTCATCAAATTACAGTTTTCACAGTCAGATAGACTATATTATAACCCCATCCTAATTTAACGGAATAACGAATTTTAACGTTACAAAAAAATTTGAGTACCACTCGGATCATAGGGCTATAATATTATGCAATATTGATCTGGAAAAAGGAAAAAGTCAGTGAAAGATACTCAAGCCTAAAGATAACATAACAAATAAATTACAGTACGAACAAGTAATTATAGGGATCTAATAATGAACAGGATAATTCCAGAATGACAAATGTAGAAGGTAAATACGAACAGATAATTAGAATAATGAGACTAGCGGCTAAAACATACGCAGAAACCAACAAACACGAACAGGACAAGAAAACTAACCAGGAGCTACCAAACGAAATACAAAGCCTGTACAGAAAAAGAAGAGAATTATTGAGCACATCTAACAGATTTAATCAGGAAGAAGTCGAGCTAACTTTGGTGAGCAAATAAATAAAATCAAGAGATAGGGAACTTAGAATGAAAATAGAGACACAGATGATACAGGAAATCCTGGAAAACTCAAAAAGTACGAAAAAAAATTGAAAATAAAAAGGCATCGGGGAAAATTGGTTAATATGTCTAACTGATGGTAACGGAAACAAAACTTTCGAGAGGGAGTAAATAAGGAATAAATAAAATAGTGTCCGACTTGTACATGGGGGATTGAGCCTTTCATTGTAGAAGAAATAAAATTTATAATTTAAAAAAAAATAAATAAATAAAAGAAAGAAGCAACCCCAAAAACCCCAGGTCACGACCAAATCTTAAACGAACAAATTATGTACGCTGAAAGAACAACGTCTCGCGAGATTGGAAGCACTTAGATACGATCCTCATATACAAGTATAAGATTTAAAAAAACACAAAATTAATAATTATAGACCAATCAGCTTCAGCCCAGTCCTAGCAAAAGTATTTTCGAAAGCCAGAGAATATAAGAATTCTTGGGGACCAAAACCGAGGGATCAAGCGGGTCTCGGACAGGTTTCTCGACTAGAGACCACCTACACACGATAAATATACTGATCGAAAAATTTCTAGAATACCAAATGGCTCTGGAACGGAATTTTCAACGATGTGAGCGCTTTGCAGTTAACATACTCGTACATAGGTACCTACGCTAATACCGTCGGCGTATCTTCTCGAAGCATCCCGAATACTCGTCGCACGTTATTCCCGCTCCAAGTACCAACGAATTCGGTCTCAAAATTGCGGTCCTTACTCGACGTACAAGAAAAGATTTCCGTTCGCTTCTACGCACTCGTACATTCGAACATTCTAGAAGTCGTAAGGCGCTCAACTATGGCGGTATGCCTCAAGCACTTATGTTAGTAGAGGTAGGCAGGTGATGAACGAGAAGAAAAAAAATATATAAAAAATGAAAACGAAGAAAACGATTCGCGCAATGTCACTTGTGTCATATTATATTCGTATCACGTTTCAAAATTAAAAGAGATTCCCCGAGTACTTACGCAGAATTCGCGAAGACAAACACCACTCGCCACTTACCACTCACCACTCGGCAATACGAGACGAGAACAATGTACCGATGCTGCTTATCACGCGGTTCGCAATTTTTACAACGTAAATGACTGGTTCGCGGTAGCTGAAAATTTGGTGCAACGCTCACCATGCATGTGAACCTACCGCAGAATTAAAAATAAAATTGTAAAAGACGCGGAGGAAGAGAAAAGAGAGAGAGAGAGAGAGAGAGAGAGAGAGAAAAAAGACGGAAACCCAGACAATACTGCGGAATTCGCGAGACACCGAACAACGAACTAAAGAGAAGAAATTTTAATGTATTGAAAATACTGCAAAGCCGAGGCAATAGCGGTAGTATTCGCGGCAATAGTAGTAGTATAGTAGTAGTTGCAGAGTAGTAGCAGCAGCAGGGATGGGGCAGGAAAAATAAATTTAAAGAAGGCAATATACACGGCGAGCATAATAGATACATAGATAGCTAACGAGCTAACGAAAGAATATTTGACCTCGCCGCGCCGGTGTACACTATTTAAGCCCGAACACGAGGCTACACTGCCGTTCACTAACTTAAGTCTGCATTTTGGTTCAGACAACCAACTTACAAAACGCACTCATCGAATTAACCCTCACCCTCGTGCTCATGCTCATGCTCGTGTTCGTGTTTGTGTTCGTGCTACTCGAATGTATTCGCCTCCACCAACATCCTCACTTCGAACACTGACGTGAGCGAACGCGCAGGTTTTCTATCTACGAGTACATCGCTAACGATGAAAAAGTTTTTTTTTGTCGCCGCGTGCGAGCTTAATTCAATCTTTCCATCGTGGTGACAAGTCTCCACGTTCGGCTCGGCGACTGAGAGAGATGAGAGGTAATAACCACCATCGTACTATAAGACCTGTGGATGTAGCGCGATTTACGCTCGATTGCCGCGTATATCATTATGTTAGAGAGCACAACGAAGACGAACTTCCGTTTCGGATTCGTCGAAAAACTAAATACGAGTAGAATAATAGCGGTATTCGTTACTTTCTACTCGGATGTCGAGCCTTATTTTAATATTATTTACCTCCGAATCGCTCGATTTTAAGTTAACCAATCGAATTACTCGACGGTGTTCTTATTGCCGCAGGTCTATCGCACAGGATGTCTCAACGGCTCTACCTCAAGTCCTCAGCTGGAGTGCCGGAAGCGCTGATAATAAGCGCTTTTCAAACTGCCGATTGGCTCAGCTTATCCGTGACTTTGGAACATCGCGCAGTCTTTGATACTGAGAATTTAGGAGAGGACAATAATGGCAAAATGAATTTCATTAAATCGTATACAACTTTTCCCGAGTTAATGTCGCTCATGTTCCCGAAATCGCGTGTCAACATGTTCCATACGTAAACCATCCGCTCCTTTCTACATTAGCCAATAAATCTGGCTATCATCTTTGTTGCGACTGATAACGAAAAACAGAGTCGAGTTTAATTAGGTTTTATTTCACAAATATTCGCGTTGTATTTCATACATGGCGGGAGAGGCGGAAGTTGGGCTTAGTGAAGTCGGGGCCTTCAAATGAAGTGATACAAAAACGAATGGAAAATTTGGACTCAGTCGCCCCGTACACCTACGAATCAACGTGTCATACAGTTCCTAATCGGCTCCCAAATTGTAAATCTATGGGAGAAAGTTAACCCGAAAACTATTTTTTCGTGATTTTCCCTATGATTTGTATAGTATAACACATACATAGAATCGATTCAGCGAGAACAATACGAATATGTATATATACAACGCGACGAAGGAAATTCAGTGAAATACGACGACTGCGAGTTCGCACTGTGCAAGCGAAATGAAGGCGAGGACTGCAGCAACACGGAAATCGAATTTCACTACCAATTTCTTCCCCAGTTGGATACGTCTCGGGAAATAGAAAGTTAAAATAGGCCGCGAGCAGTGGAGAGATAATGAGGTATTTTCCGCGTAGATACCGACAAACAAAATATATTTTTGTTCACAATAGGTTCTCATTTTCAAATTTTGTAAGCCACTGCTGAAGAGACTCGAAAGTGTAGACGAGGGCGTTGGACTCGTTCATTTCAGTATCCCTGTAGTTTACTTGGTTGGGCCTTGAAGTTACTTCTAGCATCCACGAAGTTGGAAACTTGTATCGACAAAACCAGTCGGTACGGAATAAGCTTAAAAAGCTCACTTTCGTGTACCGGAATCAGGGACGAAAGTAAGGGGGCACGGGGGGAAGCTTTCCCCCAAGCCTTCGCTGAATTTGGGAATTTAATATATCGATCAAAAGTTCAAAAAATCTAACAAATCTAAAGTTTTTTTTTTTTTTTTTTTTTTTTTTTTTTTTTTTTTGATAATACAAACAAATTTGGATAATTGGGAATTTTGACTTGAGTCAGTTGAGAATGTAACACTTTTTGCTCCTCCAGAAAAAATTCTTCGCTACGTCCGTGAACGTTATATCAATGTTGTTAGATCACGTGATTACGGTAGTGTACTGCCGTATCGCAGTAATCCTGTACAGTAAGCGCCGCGCACCGTACAAGTTACAATTTTTGGGAACATATATAATATCCGCATCGTTATTTGTCAACTATTTCAGCACCCACATTCCGGGATTATAGTCAGTACTAGTCGAGTCACCCACTGGATAACATTTTACTGTAAGCGAAACTACGAGCACAACAAGAAAAACGAAGAAAACACCGGGAAGCAGAAAGAGAAAAAAACAAACGAATCCGTACTTTCGAAGACCCATCAATACGTCACGAATTCGAAAGGATAAAAACTGAGATCATTTCGAGTACGACAGAACGGAATGAAAACCTACTCTTAGACCGAATCATTGCAGTCGGTTTAACTACCGTAAACCGGGGTAACTTTGCCGAAAATTTTGGGATTTTCAAACTCTGAACGACTATAGCGAGTGATCTATTGGAGATACAGGAAATCTAAAAACTGTTCCGGATTGGTTGAAGCTTTGGAAATAAGATTAGCGAAGGGAAACACAATTTCCCTCTCCCTCCTCCCTCCTAGAAAGGCTTAAAGATGAATCGGCAAAGTTACCTACGCACGGAGTGACATTGCCGGTACATATAAGAAATGCGTAGAAAATGAGTAAAAATGTTCAAAGTTTATTACGAAAGACCGTACAAACGAAAGAAAAATTGCAATTTAAGTTAAATTACGTTTTCGGAGAAGATTAATATTCCTCGGGATTCAATGAGCTCGAGTAAAACTCTCGATAGCAGCAAATTCCACGTAATCAAAAGCAGCCTTCAGAAGATAGTGAAATTCGTTTTTTTCTATTTTGATATTGCTCGTCCTCCCGGATTCCGATGGATATCGTCATCTGTTTTGTGAAGATAATAATTATAAATTGTTTTAACTGATATCGCGTAAGTAGCTGAAGCTTCGATTCTATATAGTCATATCACCACTTCAAATTTTCTGTTAGACACTCTTCGAGTGTTTTTCAGCTACGAGTATAATCATAATAGTTGCGACACCTTACTTGTCTTTTATTTATGTTCTTGGTATCTGAAAACAACGTCGAATGACATCTAGGTAGATTCAAAACTAAAAACCTCGCGAATTGTAACTTTTCAAACTGATAACAACAGAAATTGGCACGCGGCAAAGAAGTTCCTCCGAGGCAGTTTTTCGCTTACACCTTGCGATTGCAAACTGGAAAATGCCTAGACCTATACATCCTTGGAAACCGGAGAGTTCAGGCTTTAAAATGACACCGCGATAATTTTTCTGCGAGTGCGCGATAATTTTTCTGCGAGTGCCTGGTTTGCTTCCGCAGACCTTATTTATCGGGTTACTATTTCGGAACTTTTTCTGCGCTTGAAAAACAGCCTACCTTTGCCACCTATTTCGGCCTGTGATACGTCTCGTTATACCCATGTCCCTTCATCGATCTATGGCCTTAGAAGTGTTAGGAATACATTTGTATTCGTCACAGAGCCAGTGATATGGTCAAAAATGAAAATCGGCAAGGTTACCCCGATTTGCGGTGTATCTTTCGTAATTGTAAAACTTGAATTCCAACGTGGCTAAGTCATCACTATTCCAAACTTACTCGACACGATATGAAAAATACGGGAGAAAACGCCAGTCATTCGTCATACTCACCTCTACGTTTCCGAAAATCTTTACGAATACGCGAGGTGCATTTTCAATCTTCTCCCTTCGAGTTAATACGAACACAGTGGATCGGGGTTATCGGAGCTTAATCTTCTTAATTGTATTCTCGATTCAAAAAATAATGATAACCCGATCGCGTTATCCACCGATTCCAGTTTGCCAGTGAGCACAATGCATGCTTGCGCCACTTACGGAAAGGAAAGAAACGCCGCTTCTTCGCGATGCCAATTTTTGTCTAACAACTAGAAGGGGGTGGGGAGGAGAAGTGGTGTCGTTTCTCAACAACTGAATAAAAAGGAAAGAAAGAAAGAAAACCGCTACACAGGGGTCTTAAAACCACAAATAAGCGAGCATTATCGAATAAATACGAGGTTGAAATCGCCGGGCCCTCTGGTCACCCGGACTGCAAAACTAAATATGAAATTGTCAAATGAGAATCTTGCAAGGTAATTTGCAATTTGTGACAGAAAAATCAACAGTCCCTGTGACAGTTCTGTATATCAAATTGTGACAATTAAAAACTGTCACAATTCGCATTCTTGCAATCCGGGCATCGTATTTCAAATTCGCTCTCAGTTCCCCCATTATCGCTCATGTCTTCGAAATCAATCACCACTGGGCCAGAGTCACGCAGGAGCACTCTTAACTCGAATGAAATCAATCGTCACTCGCCGCTAAGAGACGAGTCGAATACTATTTGCAGTTTTTGTCGAGCGCTCTCAACAACCGAGTACTCGACTCGTACGAGCATTAGGCAATCTCGAGCAATTTTGTCGCTCACACAACAAACTCCTCGATCAGCCTACATAGTACACGGTGCTTGTTACGATCAGTCATTTTGTTCTCAGTTCGCTCGAGTGATTTTCGATGAGCGCAATTCATCCGGCTCGAATGATGCCTGGACGGGTGCTCGTCTCAACCTTATTCGCTCGTTTGAAATTTGAGCCTCGAACGACAATGTTCGAGCAGAACTCGTCAGTGAACCACTGTGCAGCGGCTCCTTGCCTGTTAGGCCCATGCTCTCTTCCCAAGCAGCCTACGCTTACCTCGCAGACGTATAGAAAACTCATTCTATATCTCCGGATACTGGTAAAATTATTCGTGTAAGTTCGTTAATTACGGGCAGATCGTGAAAGTTCGGTAGCGCGCAAAAACGATTTTCATTAAGAGAGCGAGGAATGAAACCAATTCCATGTGTTGGGATGACGATGAACGCGAAATAAAATGTTCGCGATTTTTAATTTTTCCCCAACCACCGATAATCCGAATTTAGCTGCCGATGGAAGTTTTCAAAATACATAAAGAGCAAAAAGTCATAGATAGTTCAATTTTGTCGACTGGTGCCTCGATTTTAATCAACTAAAGATAGTGTTTGGAGGAGGCTTCCGCGCCCCTTTGGGTACGTCCTTAACAAAGCTATCGTAATCTATGGAATAGTTCAGATGATACAATTACGAATTGCATTTCATTTGCTTTAAATCGGTCTTTTGCAATTGCGCTTAACCGTTTATATTCAATTACCTTCGATACACGTCAATTTGCCGCAGTAGTTCACAAAGCGCCCTTCTCTATTTGACACGAAATTAATTGTTTGCCTAATACTGCAGCTGCCCAGCACGGAAAAACAGCCTCATCCGCGGACATTTTATTCAGAATTCTACGGATATTCTTATGGTACATATTATAATAAAAACACATCGAAAATTTACCGAAAGTTCTGTCAATGTCAATTTCTTTCCACCGTGTGTTAAATTTAAATTCCGATAGCGCGATTGCAAGAGAAACGTATATTTATGCCGCGCTTCTGCGTACAATTTTGGAACGCCGAAAAGCAATAGAAACTTCCTTTCGGATTACATTTGCAAAGTTTCGCTACCACCTAACTTTAACTACATCAGCTGCACCTAGATCAAATGAAAAATGGTAGCGAAAATTCGCGGATAATTAATTCGCGCGTAGACTTTTTTATACTTATTGTATTTCTTAAAACGAATACCAGAGTGCATCAATTTGTTCAGTTAGCGGTTGATTGTCTCGGTACCGAGTGTGGTGATCGTGTAAATCGAAAAAGTAGTGCGAAAAGAAGGTAAATAATTGCGGAATGCGAACTAGATACGTTTTCGTGCTAGCCAAATTGGCGTTTAAGAATATTGATGTGTAATAACTACTAAAAGCAGCGTGACGAGTAATATGAATCTTATTTATCTATATAAGCTCGTTGTTGGTACACGGATAAGGAAAAAAAATTACAAATGCAAATCATAAATGTAACCGGAGATCTGGTAGATGAGATAGTGTCTGTCAAGCAGTAGAAAAGCCTTCTTCATTACGTCGAGGGTGACGAATTGCAGCAAATTTACCCAAAATGTTGTATATACGAGCGTGAGGTACTGCTCTTCGTGCTACGGTTATCGCAGCGACTATATACGGTTGTTTACAAATTTGTATTATTAGAATAGTAACGTTTTACGTTACCCTTCTTGATTCTAGGCAATACGTTGAGTAGAACTGCAGGAACACCTGATGAGTAAAAAATGAGCTATTTCGCGTCACCGCAAATTTTTGTTCAATCCCGCTACGCCCACTTTGAATACTCGTGAAGGTAACGCTGCGAACGATTTCTCCAGGCTCTTCTAATATTTGACAGACCAAAAGTATATGTTCGACCGAATGGAAAAGATTGAATCCGTCTCCTCTTCTTCCAAGGAGGGCTCGACGTGTCACTAATTTTTCGATTTAAACGAGAAAATATACCTCTCTCGAGTTCAAAAACTGGAGTCACGTCGCCTACAATTTATTCAAACGCGCAAATAAACAAGAATTCGCTTATACAGTCGAACCTCGCTATAACATACTCGGACGTAACGTAATACCGGCCATAACGTAGTAAATTGCTTGGTCCTGCCAAACTTACATATAAAGTAATGTAAAAAAAACTCTGGTATAACGTTGTAAGCCCCGGCTATAACGTGAAATTTACGCTCAACACAGCTGAAGAACACACGAATTTCCCAGTCAGACTTATCAAAAACAGATAACATTTCTACAATAGGATAGAAGTAATGTGCAGTTTTATCCTGCATCTTCATTTCTATTCGGCTGCATGTTCAGTTCTGTTTGGGTGATCGGGTGTGATTGTGAACATGCCGAAGCGGAAGGCTTTTAGCATCACCACTGCTGCACTCACAGATGAAGAAATTGTAGCTTCAGTGAAAGAAACCGCCGATGATGATTCTGAGCCTGAACCTGAAGGAACAGCTGAAGAGCCTGTCACGTTGAGCTAAGCATTGGAAGCTGTTAATTTATTGACGAAGTTTTACGAAAATTCAGACAGTACTACCCCTGAAACTTTTGCCACCCTCAGCAAGCTCTCATTCTTTATTTCGACTCAGTATGTAGCACATTCTCGAAAACAAAAAAAAGTTACTGATTTTTTCCGTGAAAATTGATAAATGACATAGGTACATGTATACATTTCGTACTGAATACATCGCAATATTGTACCTTTTTTTTTTTTTTTTTTTTTTGACGAAGTTCGGCTGTAATGTAGCCCGGTTATAACGTAGTAAAACGGCCGGTCCCTTGAGGTACGTTATAGCGAGGTTCGACTGTACTTCACTCTAGAGTCACGAAGCAAACAACTAAGGAATTACGCTGAGAATCAGTTCGCTCGAGGGGTGAATTTTATGCGAAACAAATTTTCTTCCTGGGGAAGTACATACAACCACTTCGTTTTCCTTTTAAGAAATAAGAACGTTATTTTTCATCATCGCAGTAATAACCATTACGAGTTAAAAGTAGTACTTTTTTCGAAATAGATTAGCTCAACTTGTTCTAAAGTTCCTCACCCATCTTATCCCAAATTTAAGCTGGCCCCTGCAATTTTTCATTTACATATTGTTCCCGGTATTTTCTGTGTTCGATTTACTACAGTATTTTCGAATCTCGTCTCGTTTCGAGGGGGCGAACTTGTTTCTGAAATCCGATAAAACTAGACCGTGGCTACGCGAAGTTCATCTCATCGTTTGGCGATTCAAACCGAATTTCCATTCCGAAAACAGAAGGGGGCATTATATAATACCGATCAGAAATCAGGCGAGCATTATATACCTACGTTGCTTTGTAATGAATCCGCATCGCGTACGTTTCTGCTCGGTTAAGCCACATCAGTGACGACCGGCAAAAATGGCGAGTGTGCGGCGACACGGCTGTGGACATTTTCCGCTCGACATCGGCACGGGTCACTCGCGCAGTTACTATCGGCAATAAATTGTTCGAAGTAGAGCCGAGCCAAACAATTACCCTAAACAGTTAACAGCGCAGTTATTGTTGAACGCCCGCCACAGACGAGAAATTCGTCTCTTATAATGAGCGGAGAAACGTTAAATGCGCGAATTTAGCGAAAAATGTAGAAACGATTTATTTTCTCGCGCTCGCTCGACGCGCTTTTTTAGCCGAATAAGTTTCTCCGGCTTTTGTCGTCGAATTCCTTTTATTGCGAATGAATCGACAATGACAATAGCGATGATGTACGTCGTGTCTGCGGTTATCCTATACAGTATACATACTCGTATTCGTACTCGTACTCGTACGTACTACACACATGTAACGTGTACAGTACACGAACGAGTACGTGTGTACGTCTACGCATACGAGTACAACAACTACGGGGTAGAGGGTACATTCGAATAGATACACATCACCGATACGGTTCCGTTCGCGAAAATAATACGTCCATCTCCATAATAGGTATTTACGGCAAACCGAGTATGCAATTTAATTAAACGATACGCGTAACTGGTGGTATAGCCTTCCACTGTACGGCGCTTCATGTTGGAAAGCCGAGTGAAGTAGAAAAATACGCATTTACCCGAAAAAACACGAGTAACGAATTTAAGCGACACGTACTATTCATTTTTAGTCACCTTTCAGACGTAGCCTAACGTACAGCTTCATATCGGCAAAATATTCGATCGGCGGGTCATATGGATTGCTTACTGGATTTCGGATTTCAGAGAATGCGATTACTCGTGATCGTCCCTCTTTTTCTCGTTTCTGTGAAAACAAAATCGAGTTCGACGATTTACGTTCGAGCGTTTCTCGTAACATCGAAAATATTGTTATCGTTAAACGGAATTCCTTTGGTTGGTAAGATAATTCAGCAGAGGCGATACCTCGAGCTTAACGGCACTTCGTGAACATCGCGTCTTGGTGGATAAGATACGTCCATTTTCAAGTTCCAAACGTCATTTTTAGCTCTCGCCTCTTTTCCAATTTACCAGCTCCTCCACTAATTCCATTTTTATACTTTTTTTTTTTTTTAACATCGCAAAACAGTAGCCACACGAGTTTTGTTTCTTAAGAACTTTAATACTTAATTCCCAATTATTGTTCGAAACTCCGAACAAAATGGATGTTTGATGAGACACGCGGCCAGACGCGAGTCATTCGAAAGAAAGCAGTTAATTCTTGCGACAGCACCCCTTTCCCGGAAAAACTCGGCTACTCCTAAGCAACGACTGTTTCTGAACTTTCGGCAGGTGCCTTAGAATCTGTAAATGTTGGCTAACGGTCCTCGAGTCGTACCTAAGATGGAAAACGCTCGGTTTCGCCAATTGTCTGAGAATATGCTAGTAAAGGTGGTCACACTCGCATCGTCTCGCATTCATTCATCTTTCGCATTTTCTTTTGGTCAAAAATGCTCGAGCTCGCTCGGCATTTTCTACCCTACAATATTCTCCACTCTTACGCAAGTCGTAACGAAAATCTTTTTTTGGGTCGCGATGGCGCCAATATAGGTTCCGTTTGCGACTGAAACCTTTGAGATGGCCTTCGGGGTGTGCGGCATGCGCGTCACAAATCACTTTCATTTTCCGAGGTACGAGTATCTTTAGGTTAGAATCAGCGAGATATATAAAATAAACCGTAAGAAGTAAAATACGAGGCAAATTTTCTTTGCCCGATTTATACTAGGGAAAGGAGGACAGTAAAAGAAAAGCGAGACCTCTATCAACATCCGAACATTCTCTTTGAGGTACTGATTCATTTTCGAGTCCACGATCTTCTTCACCCGGTTTTCACTATCTCTGATTGGTAAATTAGAATCAAACGTTAAAACTTGTCAGCAGTCGAGTTTACTTATTCTACACCTAACATGACCGGTATCGGTATTCCTATACACCTTTCCCCTCACCACCGCCATCCGAAAAATGCCGGCCGATCGATTCGATTCGATTGAAATCCAAACATTTTCAGAGGCAGAATAGTTACTGTAGTGTAGTGGTCACACTGGGCCACGCTCTATATTTCGTTATCATTATAGTACGCTGTACTCCTGTTACCATTATATACTTACATACATTCGAATATACAGTTCGTTCGTGACTAAGTTTTATAACAGTTACAAGCAGATAGCCGCTGATAGAGGTCTTACTGAATCTTAGAATGTGGTCATCGCATTATTTGCTCCAATACTACAATAAAAAACGGAATCAACTACCACCGTGGTTCTATCTGAAAACACTTTAGCCGTCTAAAAGACACTGTGAGCTAGCAGAGACAGAAATCCAAGTAGCCATGCAAACAGACAGAAAAACCAAAAAAATGCAGCTACGGCGTAACTCGAGGACAGTACGGCTTTAAAAACCGGGACGTCGTATTTCAGAAACAGGGCGATTCGAAGACAACGAAACATAAAATCGAAGGTATAGTTTGATTCAAAGATGAAGACATTGCAACTTCAGAAAAGGATAACGCGACCCAAAAATGAAAGCCAGTGCAGTCCAAACCGAAGAACGAAGACTACAGTACGGAAAGACAGAAACAGAGGCATAATGCCACGTCGAGACCTAAAAATAGGCACAAAAACAGCGGGCCCAAAGTCAGAAGCACATACGCACAGAGCAATGCAGATATAGAGTAACAAAGTGCGTCTCTCGGAAATCATCAAGAACTGCAACCCCTACTATCGTCTTTCCATGAAATTCTTTTTTCGCTAATCTTTGTATTTTTTCCGCATTTCTTTCTTTCCATACCTCAATTTCTTTTTTCTTCCTAATGATTGCTTTTTCCAACTAAACTCATCGGCGTTCTTTGTTCGCATTTGCCCCCCTCCCCAATAAACATGCGCGCGCGATATTCAGTATTGTTTTAGATTTGTTCTAAGCTCTTTTCAAATTTGATGAAGACTTATCGGGGCTCGTTTAAAACTTACAGACTCGTTAGAAACAATTTACGGCTCTTTAAAAGTTTCGTAAGATCCCTGAAAGCTCACTGAGCAACATTTACGACTCTTTAAGCCCGCTCTATATTGGTTTAAGTCTCCTTTACAGTCATTTAAAACGTCTCTTATGTACTAGTTCAAGAGGCTTCAAAACTTGTTGAAGACTACAACACTCTTCGAGATTCGTTTAAAACCAGAGCTAAAGACAGCATGGCTCAGAAGGGGTAAACATATTGCTCGGTAAACTGACAAACAGATATGTAGACAGACAGACATATTGGCTCGTGTACAAGGGAAAGCTGGGCCACAAAACGACCAAAGACGCGAATCCGAGTGAGCCGTAATGAAAGTAAAACTCAAACAAAATTTGGCTCGAGTCTTCGAAAAGTTTCAAACGATAAAATAAATCGAATTCGCTCGGACCCAGTTAGTCTAACGTCGACTTAACGAACAATTTTTCAAACAACAACGTTCACTCGCCGAAAAATTTCTTTTTTTCGTTCGTTCGTTCTATTTTTCTTTTTTTTTTCCCCATTGAACAATGATGTTAATCGCTCATTCATCTTGTACTCTAAGTTTAAAGATTAATGAAACTGGAATGTAAAGCGAGAGCGAAAGCGCTCCATAAGAGAGCTAATGCAACGCAGTTACGTTTTGTATGAATTTTTAAAACGCCGACATTATTTTTTCACTTTTGAAAATGCTGGAACAGCGTGACCAGATGGCGAAGGGACACAACACATTATATCTACGTACGTGCATACGTGTGTGTGTGTGTGTGTGTATATATATATAAAAAGTGTGTAGAGTAGGTATGTAGCATAATATACTCGTACATACACGGTAAATCATTCCGAGCCAATGATTTTTCACAATATTCGCGAATTACGAGCTCTCGAAACGAGAGTAACGTTACGGCGAGAGAGTTACGCTTTTTCTTCAGACTATACGAGTACGAGGCAGTAAAACTCGAAATGCACCAATACGCCGAGTATTCGTATTCTGTACATTAGGGAATCGAGTTCCGGCTACAAAATTTTACGTGTAGGTACAACTCGTCGCGTCGCATCGACCACATTGCATTCGAAGTTATTTTCAGTATTCACCATTTTTTTTTCGGGACATTTTTCGACGATCAACGCATTATTATCGAGTTCGGTTATCGCGTACGAATATCGCGAATGCAATTTTGACACGATATTGCAACTAAGTGGGTCACCTTTTCTCACCGATTTCGCAAGGGTGAGTCGAATGGCTGAGCGGGTTCGAAGGAAGAATGACACAAATAAGACTCGAGACAATATACGTGCGGCGCTCTCCACCATGATCGACTCTTTTTGTGCGTAATCTTTTGTACAGTTATACGTTACATACGAATGTTCTGCCCGGCCAAACTTTTTATACAGACAATTTCATCCCTGGAACCGCTTTTCCGACTCTTTATCTCACACGCTCTCCCGATATTCGAATTCTGTCGAGTCGATGCGCCCGTTATTTTCACTTCTTCGCTCGATTTCGGTCAATATAATACGTGTACGTACTTCTTTACACGCACCTTCCATCTTTTTTCTAATGTCGCTGGCACGACCGTGAAGCTACCACAAACTCGCTACATAGGTATCCATACTCCAACTTAGCAATACGTTTATGTAGTAGTAGTACAGCCTTTATTTATTTACATTTTACATTATTTGCGTTTACATGAATGTAACTTATAACTAGTGCGCCCACCTTTGGGCATAGGCCTCCCCTACTTTCCTCTAGCGATCACGAACTCTTGCATCTCTTCCCCATGCTATTCCTGCAAATTTTATGATTTCGTCTTCCCATCTAGTCTTTTGTCTACCCGCCCTTCTTTCCCCCTGTATTGGTGTCCATTCCATTATTATTTTTTCCCATCTATTTTCTCCTCCTCTCGCCACGTGCCCTGCGTAATCCATCTTTAGTTTTTTAGCCACGTATCTGCAGTCTCTTGCTTTTGTTTTCTTTCTTACATTTTGGTTTCTTTCTCTGTCTTTCCTTTTTACACCAATTATTGACCGTTCCATTGCTATTTGGGTCCTTGCGATCATGTCCATCTGCCCCTCCGTGGCGGCCCACGTTTGGGCTCCGTATGTAAGGACGGGGATAGTACAGCCTTCCAGTATTTTTAATTTTTGCTTAATTGACATTTTACTTTTGTAGATCTCTTTGAGGGACCAGTAGTTTTTCCACGCATTAGCTCTTCTTTTAGATATTTCTTTTACTAGACTGTTTTCGAATGAGATGGTTTGTCCTAGGTATGTGGCTTCTTCTGCAATTTCCACTACTTTACCTTCAATTGTGATAGTGGGTCTTTCCTGCTGGTTTGAGAGAAGAATCGTTTTGCTTGTGTTTATTTCCAAACCTGCTTTTTTGCTTTTCTCGCAGAACTCGTTGACCATTTTTTGTAGTTCTTTTGCTTCTTGGGAGATAAGCACCACATCGTCCGCAAATCTCACGTTACTGAGCCATTTTCCGTTTATTTTTATTCCTTTTTCTTCCCATCCTAATTCCCAGAAGATTTCATAGTAAATTAGAATTATTTTCTTATACGTTGTTTGTGCCTAACTTTCATTTTCAAAATTACATCTCATTTGGGCCACCTAGCGTTGTTCGGAACAGCCTCGTTAACGACCTAATCCTTCCGCGTTCGTGGACCTCTATTTCGTCCCGTTTCGTCGTTTTATAACCCTAAACTTTTAATTAGTCTCTTCCGGACAATCGCCTTCGAAAAGTTCAGAACGGTAGAGACATAAGTAAATACGACACACAGTTTTGCCGGCGCGGCGCGCTACCCGTCCCAAATCTAATAAAGTTCATTTCGAATGATAAATGCTCCGTATCTGATGATACTCGCATTTTCGTGGCTGCGAGTTTGTCTCGTAGCGAGAATTTTAATTTCGCGGAGAAGTGGCGCAAAACTGTACGAAACATTTAGGTCCCGGTACACCGACGAAGGATGAGCTTTCCTTGTACGATGCGAAACCGAAAATTTTTCTACTGTAGCGCTTTTGAGGCTACAATGCGAGCGAGTTATCACCATTAAAAAAAATAAAGAAGTTCTCTGTTGGCGTGTTCAGAAGTATACGAGTATATTTACACTGAATTACGAACATCGAGTCACTGCCTAGCCGGACAATTAGGTTTAAAAAATACGAGGGTGGAAGAATAGCGTGAGGAAAAGAAAGGAAAAAGGAAAAGATTTTTGGAAAAGAAAGAAAGAAACAATTCGGTGTAGAGATGAAAAGGCACAGGTGTTCGTAGGAAAACTGGCTTGGCAGGACTGGTAACAAATACCTATATAATAAAAAACTATTTACAAAAGAATTCGCGAACCTTAAAAAAGTCCATCGCGGTGGAGAGCACCGCACTACGATTAGAAGCAAGGCGCACAGTGATACGCTATTCTCATCACGTTAACCTAAAATAATATTCGACGTCGCGTACTTTTCTCGAATAGAGTTGTAGACTGCGTAAAAAATTGAGGACAGCCGAGAAGTATAGTTCACAGCTGATGGTGAAAATCTTGTATACCGATGTTACGAAAACTCGTCAACTCTCGAAGGTGTACGGATCGATTGTAGGATTAGAGTTGCGGAGGCATCCCGTCAAAACTCTGCGGACTCATTATCGATGTTCGGAAAAGTGGGGAAAGATGAAGTCGAATTGACAGTTTCTTTTTTTTTTTTTTTTTTTTTTTTTTACAGCCAGTTTAATACCTACGAATACAAATGGAAAATATTTTACGCGATCGTCAAAGCCGTTCAAATTCCCCGTGAAAAAGATCTCCCAGAATTTATTCGTTTCCACTTTCTCGGTCGTGCATTCAATCCAAAACTAGTGTTTAAATGATTCGCAATGAAACAATCGGTTTCATCGATTCGTTATTTCCATAAGCGATAGCGAACACACAAGAGCCTAGACGCAAACAGAAACTACGTTCCGTTTGAAAAAACCTGCCGGTGACGCCCTTGTTCGGGCGACTTTGAACTCGACGAGCTTTAATCAAGAACTCGAAAAGCGAAAACGAGTTAACGCTAATAAAATGAACAGCGACGAAAGAAAGTCCAAATTTCGATTATTAATTACCTTAAGGCAGCGCCGTGCTGCCCCGTGTCGTGATGAAAACGGCGTTTGTTGGGTCGAAACATCTTCGTCATCGAGATTTACTCGTTTTTACACAGATAGCCGTGACGCGGTGCCGCGCGGCGTGCGGTTCCACTTTTCTACTAGAAAATATTACGCGAACCGTTTTCAGGCTTTCCCAGCCTAATGCGTTGCCGAGATTGTGTGTGGCTGGCAGTCCATTAATCACGGACAGTTGGCGATGGCGGCTTCGCAGCCAAACCGCGCGGCGTGCGTCCCAACGTTTTGTTAATTCCAGGACGATTACCGGCACGGCACGACACGACACGACACGATACGGCGGATAAAGAGGAGACCTCCACATGGAAATGGTCGGAACTCGATTTACACGCCCTCACCCATTTACGAGTAGACGTATAATACGTTAGCCGGTGAAAACTTCCGAGTTTAATTTCAGAGATTCCCAAGTCACGATGAGACGGAAATGTGGGCCAAATAGTATTCTAACATAGAGTTCTAAAAAGAACGTTACGAAAACTTAGGTACTTATCAATCGTATTAGCTCACGCCGTACACTAACAGCCATTTACACGCGATTAGAAGCACCAATTACCATGCAATGTGCAACCGGAATCTTTTCGGGGAATATCTCGCATCAGGCACCATTCATAACACCCCTCCCCTTCCTCCTTCCTATATCACGGCCTAGCCTCAATACTTGAGAAAACTAAAAGAAAGATGAAACCAAAAAGAAAAAGAAAAAAAGTTGCAAAAATGAATTTTGGTACGAATCCCACAAGAACTTCGCCCTCTAAAAAGTAAAACACTCACAACCTCTCCCGAAATAGATGTTCGATTGTAAATAAAAATATACCGACTATACTGAAAAAGTTTCAAACAAAAATTTCACGTAAACATGATTTTTCATAATGTTTTGATATCTGTCCTCGAAATTTCCTTTTAAAACGAGGGTTCAAAATACTCTTTTACACGACTGCACGCATATACAGTTTTCAATGTTTTCCCTGTTTCACCAGATTCTTTTAATCAGAGGATGCGAACTGCTCCGAACCTGTTCCTCTACATTCATACCTATCCACACCCTCATCCGTTAGGTACCATATACGGGAGACGCGTTTTTGAGAGGCGAGGGGGTGTCCAACTTCAAATGGATTTTAAGGGTGTTGAGTATACCGAGACAATCGAAATATCGACTAATCAAGTTCCGAAGTGGCTGAATTAATTTATGATACAAGTTTAACTCTAAATTCGATTCTGAGAGTAATTTTTGGATTCAACCATTAGGTGCCATCAGACTGTGTTCGATACCAAATAGTTATCCGAGAAGATATTCCATTTATTATAGGACAATTTTGATATAATTTATTGTCATTTGATTTCGACCCTTTCAGATGCTACTCGATAAATCGAATCCAGTAATCGTTCCCTGAACCGAGTTCAGCGAAAACACTATAAATGGAATATATACCATCTCGAAAAAATTACCGTTATTTGGAGACACACTGAGGGTGGGACGTAGAGATTACCTTCAAAATCGAATTCAGCGACCCTAGGAACCTCCTTTCCCCCTTTCAAAGCCCTCCTCTTAGACCACGACTCAGATTGCAGAGCCATTCAGAACTCCCCGTATCTAGCACGCGTCCCTCTTCTTAGATCGAGCAGAAACATAGCGGGAACTTTTTTTTTCTGTTATATTGAAAGTACACAAGTGGGAGAGGGACGATCTCTGTAGAAATTGCTACCTGGTGATACTAGAGCCACTATAAAGCCCAAGTACGCGCATACATCATTTTATATCCAACCGCGCCCGTCGATGCCGAATTGACTACGCGGTACGTTCCGCATAGTCGGATTCTGCATCGACGGGCGTGGTTGGATAGAACATGGCGTATGCGCGTACTCGGGTTATATAGTGGCTTTAGTGATACATGTTATGCCCGAGCAGCTGACGAAGTCGTCCCTCCACCTGGTCTTTTGTCTTCTTTTTTTCCTTCCGCTTGGGGGGACCTACCACGTCATCCTCTCCGTCCACCTGTTGTCCCTCTGTCTAGCCACGTGCCCTGTCCACTTCCACTTGGTTCTATAGTTGATAAAATTAACATTTTTGTTATGTCTCAAACTTACCTTTATACGTACTTTTAATTTTTATTTTTTCACGTAATTCTATGTTTAACATATCGGTTTTGTGTGGTTCTATAAAAATCAAAAAAATTGTTCGGAAGGAAAGAGGAAAGAACGGAAATAATAAAGCTTTTGGGGGAAGTCTGAACCACGGCAAAATTAAAAACAAAAACCCTCATTCAATAAAAGAAGAAAATTTTAATTTCGTTTTTCAGCAACAATCGAATATTCGAATCTGAAAATAATATAAAGAAAATTAAGTGGGATATCATCGGGCTTTTTGAAATAAGGAAATACGGAGAAAATCTAATACATAAAAAAACAGGGTATATTTTCTACCACTATGTGCAGACCAAAGGGTACAGGAGTGTAGGGTTCTACATTAGAGCCGAACGCATGACACTAATAACTCATATCGAGGGCATCTCAAAAAGAATTGTATTTTAAAAATGGAAGTGGGTAAAAAGTTTAAAATTCTATTTATTACAATCTACGAGTATACTCTAGTGTTAGGTTTGCTGAGAGGGGAGATCAATAAATTCTACGAAGAATTGCAGACGGCGCTTCAAGAGCACACGGAATATTATAACGGGAGATTGGAATGCGATTATTGGCAACCGTAAAAATGTAAATAAAAATATAGGAGAATTTGGCTCGGGGTATAAGAATTGCAACGGGGAGAGGTTCATCGATTTCTGGGTAAAAAATAACCTGAAAATTGCCGATTTTTTTTTTGGAAAAAAAAATAAAAAACGTAAATAGACATGGCAATCGCCGGGGGGAAAACACAAAAACGAAATATAGATCACATGCTAGTAAGTGACATGTCCACTGTAGAAAATGTAAGCACTCTGAGAGGCTTCCGCTTTAGTTCAGACCATAGGTTTTACAGAACTACCGTAAAAATAAAGAGGAGAGCTAGACTTTATAACCAAAATTGACTACCGCAGGGCACAAATATAATACCTGTGTACAAGCTGAATGACGCACAAAATGAGCTAAAAAAAACAAGTCGGGGAAATAAATCGTGTTTGGGATGCGTGCACACTACAAGAACTTTACGACCGCCTGGAAAAGGCGATAAAGGAAACTGTCAACAAATATGGAACTTCTGTCCGTTCTGATGACAAACTATCTGATGCGACAAAGGATTCCATATGGATGAGTGATGATGAGATGGAGAGGAAGGATAAAAGGACGCAAAAGGAAAAATTGGAACTTCTTCTTTCGAAGAAAAAAGTCAAAATGAAGATAAGGAAAGACATTCGGAATTTTGAAACCAAGCAGATCGAAAATATTTTAGCAGAGAGCGGGTCGATCGGGAAAGCCAGGAAGAAAACTATTCCAAAAAGAAAACTACTAATAAAAAGTACGAGCAATAAGAGGGGGTACAGTGTGAATGAGCGTAAGGAAATCGTAAAAGTAGCCACAGAAATTCTACAGCGAATTATTTGCAGCAGGAGAGAGGAGAGCATCGAAAATGAAGAGATAAGTAATGATAATGGAAATATCGAAATAGGTACACCCTCCAACTTCCCAAACATAATGAGGGAAGAAGTGGCCAAAGCGCTGATAACCTCGAAGACTGAAAAGACAGTAGGACCACATGGCGTAGACAATGGATCCCTGAAACTCCTTAGCAGAAGAACCCCTACGATGACAAAATTATTCGATATAATTCCGGATACTGAATCCACCCCGAATCAATGGAGGGGGAGGAAAAATAATCTTACTTTTCAAAAAAGGGAACAAAGGGGGCATCGAGAATTATAGGCCGATTAGTCCTATTACCGTTGTATTTTCTTCTTGGCTATTGATTAATCCCTCAAAACGGTTCGTTAAAAAGTAATTTCAAGAGCTAATAATTACGATTAATAATTACTCGAGTTCGCGATTATCGTAGTCAGGACATAAGATTTTCAGTGTTTTCCATTCTAAAGGTGTACAATGATTCATTTTCGCAATTTCCGGAGCTTACAAAATTATAAAACTCGCCAACTTGCGCTATTCGTCATTCCGAAGCTTGGCAGTTCAATTTATTGGTTTATAGTTTTCAGGGTTTCACTCATCCCACCTTTATTCGTCGTTGGAAATTTTTTTTTATACCCGAAACAAACAGCCAGCTAGCAAAACAATCGAATAGACAGATGCTGTGCAGGTGCAAGTGAAGAAAGTTAGTTTGCTCAAATCCATCAAAGCTTAACAGTACAAGGAAGATGCGATGCGCCGAGAAGAGGGTCAACACGAATGAATTGAGTTTCGGTGACGAGGTTAATCAGCGAAGTGGCTCGGGGACGAATCTCCCTAGCTGGTTCGTAGCCTAAAAACCTATAACGTATTACTAGATTCACTCGAAAATAGCGAGCGACGAATATTTGAAACGAATCGCCGCTGGGCGTGAAAAGGGGCTCTCACGCGTGTGGATCCAGGAAGTTTTCATTCGGGGGCCAATCACAATTTCCGGAGCTTACACTCGTGCATTATAAATTAGAATCATTTTAGAGCTTCCGGCGGCAACGAAAATTGAGATCGAATTCGTATTTTCTTTTTGACTCATTTCGATTTCTCAAGCCGAGAAAGAAGGCTTTAAGAAAATCCGAATGAACGAACGAATGAAATTAGGATACCTAAAGCGATAGTGCACTTGGTTCACCGAGTTAAATCAATTTTTTCTCGCGTCGAAAATAAGTTGGATTAGACGCTCGAAAACACGGGCGGGCACAGTGTGCGGAAATGTGCAAGAAAATTTTCTCGACGGAAATAGGAAAACTCGGCGGGACGATGAAATTGATTTCACGATGCGAGGGTATGAAAAGAGGTTGACCTAAGCGGCTTGTTTGATGTGGACAACACACTTTTACGAGAACGATATAGAACCTGCCGTCCGTCGCGACTGCCAGCCAGCCAGCCAGCACAACCCTCTCGCATCTTAACTACTCGCGTTTTCCGAGTTTGCAGCTTGTGGCCGGCGTGCCGTAATGTAATCCGCTGCCGCCGCCGCCACCGCCAGCGCTTTTCGCAGACTGCATTGCGACTGTTCCGAGCAAGCACTGGCGACAGTGTTACCATTTTGGCGGTTCTTAAACTGGAGCGCCGTTTTCCGCTTGAGCGTATAATATGCGTTCCCTCGGATAAAAGCGTGGCACGGTAAGGCATCGCAACGTTACGTCACGTTGCTGGATATTTCGCGCGCGACCGCTGGCATCGTGTATCGCACGTGGCTCCAGCCAGCGTGACATTAATGGACTCGACTTTCACGAGCAACCGCGAGTCCGAGTCCGAGGTCCGCGGCCGCGCACGATGCCTCAACTTTTGCTGAGCCGGAGAAAACAAAATCTCATCTAATTCGATCATACGTGTGGCGACTATCATCGGCTCGCCCCGACATTTGTGTCTTACGTCGGTGTCAAATCGCGATATCGCAGCGAACAAAGCGCGCCCGTTATTGATACACTGCCGGACAAAGTCTTTATCCACTCGCAAAAAATACGTTATTTATGTTCCGATGGCAAATAAACGCACGCGAATGACTCGAACTGAGGATATAATATTCTCATACACGTCAGTCATACAGAAAATTTGGGGGGGGGCATCCGAAAGCGTGACCATGGATGAAAAAGGGGACCGTAGAGATAAAAATCAATTTTGCAGAAACAGCAAAAAGGTAGCTCGGTCGATTCGTAACTAAAAATTGCGCTGTCCGATTGCAGTAGCTACAGAGTGAAATTTGGAAGGTGTGTATTATTGGGTAGTTGTAGAATATCGTCGCAGTCTTTTTGTCATTTTTTATAACGTATACTGATAAAATTATCCTCTCAGGCCCCCAAGATCCCTTTTGTTATCCAGAGACGTTCCTCACGATGTCACATTTTTTTGAGGAGCTCACGCGAAACTACTGGTCTCCGAATACGTAAATTTCAAAAAATCTGGAAATTCGTTTTTGACCCCTAAGAGGTTTTTCAGGCATCCATGGTCACAAGTAGAGAAAAATTTCGTAGACAAAGATTCGTTTACAATTAAATTCAGCAGTTTGGTACACGTTGATTAGGTAGCGTTGGAAATATCCGTGTCAGTTTGCGTTCGACTGAAAGAGTTTTAAATTTTAAAACATGTTTATTTCGTCGGAAATTTCTGCATAAATTGTCGCATTCGTTAACGAGGGTAGAAGTTGTCGTTTTGTTGCTCTGCAGAATAAGCTGGCGCGAAATACCGTGATCACATTTACCAGCGATATGTAGCGACAGGATCATTCATCCACAGACCGCGATCTATCCGTCCAAAAGCTACAGATGTCCGAGAGGACAGAAATATTCTCGGGCAGTCCGTCACCGACTTCCCGAACACCGGTTTATGCAACTGTAAACCGGCACAAGTCCCGATACTCATACTACGGAGTAGAAAGGGATTGGAGGCGGGTTTTCTTCACAAATGAGACCAGATTTTCTCCCGCAGAACCGGATACGGATGGACGTGTACGCGTATGAAGACGCCAGCCATGATCAACGATATGCTCAACGTTCGTTTACACGTAGGTCGAATTTCTTCGGTGGTTCCGTAATGGTGTGGGTTGGTATTTCGCGTGGTGCTAGGACGGATCTCCATTTTTGTGACTCCGGCACCGTGAACGCTTCAGTGTATATCGAGGACATTCTCCTAAATCATGTCGCGCCTAATATGCCATTTGTGGGTGCGAGCTCCTTGTTCATGCGAGATAACGCACGACCCCATGTAGCACGACAAACGCTCAGATTCTTGGAAGAAAAGTCAACATTGCACAATTTGAATGACCAGCTTGTAGCCCGGGCTGGAACCCAATTGAACACGTCTGGGACAGACTGGGTAGACGCTAGACGCACACGAGCTGCGGTAATCCCCATTGAGAACTGTCTTGTAAGAAGAATGGGAAGCGGTCGGTACTATAGGAGGAGATCCGGGCGTTAATTGTTGGCATGCCGAGCCGGTTTACGATCGAGCCGTGATTCGGGCCCGTGGCAGCAACACGCGTTACTAGGATCAACTTTTGTTGTAGTTTCATCAACATACAACATTTAGTAAACCTTTATCGTCTTCTTCTTCTTCTTCTTCGAGTGCTGTACCCTACAAGGGCGTAAGCGATCACAATGCATAGCTATAAAGTGCGGTGTCTGGCTCCATGTATCAGACCCTCAACAGGGGAGGTGCCTGTCCAATCTTTAATATTCTGGATCCAATCTGTTCTTCTTCTTCCCGCGTTTCTCTTTCCCTGGATCTTTCCCTGCGTTATCAGCTGCAATATCTGGTACCTTGGTCCTCTCGTGACGTGTCCAAAATACTCGACTTTTCTTCTCTTAATCCAGTCAGCCAGCATTCTTTCTGTTTTGGCAATTTCCAGAACTTTTTTATTTGATGTCTTGGTGGTCCACGAGATTTTGAGCATTCTTCTGTGCAACCACATTTCTGTAGCCTCAAAACGCTCCATTTGCCGTCTGTTGAGTGTGGCCGCCTCTATGCCGTACAGTAGAATGGGATATATATAGCACTGTACTATACGCTGTCTCACCCTTAGGCTCAGAGTTCTATCACACAACAATGTCCTTATTTTCCCAAAGGCCGTCCGTGCCCGTCCGCATCTAATTTTGACCTCTGTGTCCAGATCTAAGTTTTCTGTAATTGTATAGCCAAGGTACTTGAACCTATTCACCCGCTCCACCTGCTCGTCATTGATGGTAATTCCGCCAGTGTTAGATTGGTATTTGCTAACTACCATCCATTTCGTTTTCCTCACATTTATATTCAGGTTGTATCTCTTTCCAGCAGAGTTCAAGCAGTCCAGTAAGTGCTGTAAGTCCTGTAGGTTATCTGCCAAGATTGCAGCATCGTCAGCGTACCTTATATTGTTGATAATTCTTCCATTAATCTTGATTCCCTGTGGCGAGTCAATGATTGATTCCTTGAATACTTGCTCCGCATATACGTTGAAAAGCAGGGGAGAAAGTATGCATCCCTGCCTCACCCTGTTGTATCTTGAAGTCCACATTGTCTTGATTTGTCCCTAAGATTAGCTCGGCTTCTTGATTCCAGTACCGATTCCTGATGATTTGTAGGTCGTTTCTATCGATTCCAATTCGCTCTAGAACTTTTATTAATTTTTCATGTTGGACATTATCGAAGGCCCTCTCATAATCTATGAAGCAGATGAAGGTGTCTTTATTCATTTCCCTACTTTTCTGTAGCAGGACATTGACATTACATCATCTGTTTCTTACAGATACGAAATATGCAATACTTTTCCTACATTAGAGATTTTCTTCCCTTGTCTGTATCGAGTATGCTCGAATGCCTCCACAGTACACGCGTGAAAAGGGAAATGTTCTAGAAATATTATATCCGAATTTCGAGTCCTCCGCTGGTACTCTTTTGCTAATAGAAGGAGAATTATGATCTTTTTGAGGGTGGATAAAGACTTTTGTTCGGCAGTGCAGTCAATAAGCAAAAGGAAACACTCGACACCATCAGGTCCTGGACAGCGGCGAACATGATACGATACGATGCAGCACAGAAGAGGCGGCTGGCGTGGCATAAGCGAGACAGTGATCTGACGAGACGCGGATTAGTTTTCTCTCGTATGCCCAGCGTATACACTATCGAACCGAACGGTTCGCGGACAGTTCGATGGAGGTTCGTAAAGAATTGATTTTCCGACGAACCTCTTGCGAACCGATATTTTCACGAACGTGCTCAAAAACTTACTGACGTACCTTGAACGCGTCCACACTACTCACGAACATTCCTTTGTGTTCGTTGAAAAGACCGACAAAATTCGGTTCGTGACAGACGGTTCGCGAGCCGTCTGCCAGACGTTCGTGGCGCGGTGTTTTTGCCATCCACACTGGTACGCGGTGTGTTCGCGAACCGTTCGGTTCGATACGCGCGAGTAGTGAAAGTCGCTGCGAATGTATCAATGTATCCATTGCCGCCGATGGTCGACCGCCGACGACAGCGCGGCTTCGCGTGATTAATGACGCGATGATGACGACGACGACGACGAGCGGGTACTGCTCGGTTCGACCCTATATTGTTTTCCTTAGACGAGGATGTACACCAACTTTCTGAGTCGTATGCAGTACGCTTTTTTAAGCATGTTCGCCTCGTCGACGACAACGCAACGACGACTACTCTTGTCATCCGACCAGACGCTGTCCGACACGAACACGTCACTTTTGACGACGTATTCAAATTTGGATTTGCACTTGGTATTACTAGCGTTGGAGGATCGCATTTAGCCGACCGGTACTGTCGGAAGTACATGCGTGGCGTGCGGAACTGCTAAACCCATAAAATGAAACGGGTCCGCGCCGATTGAAAAAAACAAAAACAAGGAAAAACGCGTAAGCCTATGGCTGGCTAAAACCACACGCTTCTCATTTGATCGGCCGAAACAACAGCTTATTGTAAGATGGCGACGGCCCACTCGAAAGGTCGGACGCGTAAACGCGTGTAGGTATTATTTTTCTTTCGCGATGAAAATTTTAATCCGTAAAATAATAGCGAAAATGATGACTTATACTCACGTCGATTGAATGGAATCGGTCCTACACTCCAAAGCTGTTTCAACGCTCGAGTCACCACTTAGTTGAGAGAATCGCGAAACCGAACAAGTACGATCGGTTAACTTGTCGGCTTCGGACTTGCTGCCGACTGCAAACGGGGTCAGATGTCGGTCTAGCTTATAGTCGCGAGGACTTTCGCGGTCCATTTGGTCGGCCCTCAACAATGCCTGTTTTTGTTGCTGTTCGGCCCTAGCAACTGCGTCGGCTATCTCTTTTTTCTCTTTCTTCTCATCTTCAATCTGTGACCGACTGGTACCGGCGCCGGGTGGCGGGTACGAAAACCAAAACTGATGGGCCAGGGCGAATCGTACGCGGGGCCGTTATATTAGACGATTGACTCGGATTTGAAACTGCATTCTGAAAAACAAAATACACACAAACGGTATTAGAGCCAAGCTCCACACATCCGGACCAGAACTTCCACATCAAATCTCTTCTACAGTATATAAGCGTCTAGGCAAATACCGTAGAAATAAATGTTTCGAGCGGAAACTAGGCAACGAAAGGAACTCGTCGGCGGAAATTTGAAGACGGTCGTGCGTTCTAACCAACATACGCACGCATGCTAAATGTACCTTGTATAGACTACCCAGGTAAGAAGCGTAAGTAAACACGGGAAGACTACGATCTGCGTGTAAACTACATATATGATGTAAACATTCGACAATTAACTCGAATCGAGTCAGATTCCCGTCTTGTAAGAGCTGACGCGTATAGATTTCTCGCTCGAGTCTGCTGCACCTTTTCAACGTTGCCGGTACGGTAACGTCGTCAACGAGCCACGAGATACGAGACACACGTTTTATCATGGAAAAACCCGGTCAACGTCCGCTAAGTCTACGACGTCCTTCTTTCACTAATTCTCGAGGTTTACTCAGGCCGCTTTTCTCTCCGTCGGTCTTTTCGAAAATCTCTCAAACCGTCGCGTGTAACAACGAAATTTTTCAAACATATCGTTCCATCTCCGGTTCTCCGTGAACTTTGTCCATGGTACGCATTTCGTCGCAAATCGAATGATGAACAGCATATACGAGGGTTGCCGCAGTCGGGCACAATTCACCCATCATCATATTCACTCGAGACCAGGATCCGCGCGCTATTTTACATTTCAACGGATGCGAATAAATCGTAAAACTGGTCCGACTGTATCGCGATATTGATCGCCATATTGTCGACCATAACATCTCGATAGGTCGATAATGAGAATTCATTTTTCTAGCCCGGAATGGGCGCGTACGCTGTTGTGTCATTGCTTTCGACGGTTAATGGTGCTACTGCCGCTATCGATCGAGTCTGAACCGCGAGAAAATCATTTTTATCGAGTCAAATAAAATAATAATAACGCGCTCTTTCTAATCGTCCGTTGACAAGAACAAAGAAAGAGTTGCCGGCAAACAGTCCCACGGAGAGTAGTTTTCTGCAACCTTCCTCATTACGCAACGATCGGGGAAAGTGACTGCCGCCAGACTACACAAACGGAAATGAGCAGCCGTGCAGTCACTTCTCGCCGAGCAGATCTCAAAAGGTCTTGCTACGCGGTTTTTCTCTTTGACGAGCATCCAACTCTCGATGGTGCCCCGAGACGACAGCCCAACTAGAAGACGCTCGGAACTTTTCTCGTTAACGTAGCCAGTTTCCAAGGTGCTTCGGAGAGGAATTCGCTCCGCTATATGCGGTGTCTCACCGGTGTAAGCCGTTCTTTGGTGTGTATCCAATTTCTGGTGCCCCGGCACGGAAAACAATAGTCCGACTCGAATCCGATTCTTGTCAATGCATCCTGTACACTCCTCAACTCGACCAGCTCTGTGTGTACAGAAGAAACTCGGGCGACATTTCTGTACCTGCACCCGGTTTCACATAGCCTACTATATATGGTCTCGAGTCAAAGTCAATCGACTAAGTTCTAATAGTTCGCGAGTGTCGCGTCATTCACCGGTGCCCGCGAATTTATTTTCAAATTAATGCCGTACACTCGCCGATCCTACGGCCTCGCCATAACAAGAGTCGCTCATTATTATTTTCATCTAGGTCGAAGAAAACGGTCCTTCAATCGTCTTCTAACTTAGTAAAGCTAACAGCAGACGGAAACGACTATAAAATGGCTGATTTCTTCGCATTAGTGGGGAAAATGAATTCGTTAACGACTCGTCCACATGTTATCGTTTAGCTGTCGCAAACTGTCTGAGAATGACACGAGTCGAATGTTCCGAAATTCTGATCGAAATCGCGACTCAAAGCGATACCATAATACAGCCATTCGTAATACGCACTTTCCCCGCATCCGTTAAACGAAGCAGCGTGCGTGACCCAGTCGTGAAGCGGTCAATTTCGAAATGCCCTCGGCTCGTTCGGCAGCTTCTTCGCTGAAATCGCTCGCTTTTCGGCGCCGCGTTTTGAGAATCCTTAATGATACGGACGATTCCGAGCTTATCGTAGCGTAAAATGTTACTTCGAGGTATCGAATGTCGACTAATTCGAGGTCCCTAAATTTAACGACAAATTATGACGTCGAAGACGATGAGGATCGCGGTCAAAATGGTTGTAGGTAAATTATACGATAGTTCGATTACGTATTAATGACTGCGGCATCTGGCTAGCGAATATCTAAGCTGAAATTAAGGCAACCGAAGAAATCATTAGTTTTACTATTCGGTTTCGGATGGTAGCCGAGCACACGTTCCTCTTTCGACTCGGTGTTAAAAACTGGAATACTATGCGGTTAAAAAAGAAAGAGGGCGTCTAAAATAAATAACTCGAAATAAGTACGACGCGGATGCTAAATTAATATCGCACTATTTTATTCGGAAACTTTATTCCGAACCCTTAATTCGCGACATTTTCGGGGTTGGATGAAACAATGAAGAAAGCGGTCTAGAATAACTCTTCGCGTTAAAAATACTTTTCGTACGCGCGGTATAGTTTTCTAGATTTTTGAGAAATAAAAATAACGAGTGACGGTTAAAATCTCGCAAAAATACTCGCAACGAGCGGGGGACGCATTTAAGGTATCACCCCGGCATGATGTAGGAAAATCCGTTCATTTTTTCGTCTTTCTTCTCGAATTTCCTCATCTTTCCCGAATATCGAGGCGTTCGGGCGGTAGACCATCGAATTCCAAACTCGAAAACGTGCATCTGAAACCAAGTATGCACCTCTGCACGTAGACGTTTCTTAAATAGCTCACAGGCCAATGGGTTCAGTCGGAAGAATAAAAATATCTAGCGGGCCCGTTCCGAAATTAGACCGAAAAGGGCGGACCAATCGAACGAAAATTGCGCTCGCTTGCCGAATTCCGGTATCACCCAATCTACAAATCGGGAGATAAAGATAACCCCTACAACTACAGACCAATATCGTTAATATCTAACATAGCTAAGATACTAGAAAAAATTGTAAAAAACAGAATATACAACTACCTCGAAAATTCAAATATATTGGCCGACAATCAATTCGGTTTCAGAACGAGAAAAAGTACCATGAATGCCATTGCATATTTAACTGATCGAGTTACAAATAGTTTTGATCGTGGAACGAAATGCGGAATTATATTCATGGACATTCAAAAGGCGTTTGATACCCTACAGCACGAAATATTTATCAAAAAATTAGAATGTTGCGGTATTACTGAAACAGTAAAGATATGGTTTGAGTCCTACCTAAAAAATAGAATACAAATGGTACAACTAGGCAACAACATAAGCGATAAAATGGAAATCACTGATGGATGCCCGCAAGGAACAATTCTATCCCCGATCATATTTCTGATCTATATAAATGACTTAATAAAAGAGCAAAACCAAAAATGCTCCCTCATATCATTTGCGGATGACACAGCCCTCATAGTAGAAGAAAAGAGTTGGGAACAAGTGTATGAAATGGCAAATTACAAAATGAATAAAATTAAACAGTGGTTCACCTTAAACTCCTTGTACCTACACCCTGAAAATACAAAATTCATAGCATTCACCCCTACAAATCGAAATGAACCCACTTCACATTTGGTACAACACATACAATCTTGTAAAGTAAATTACCACCAGACTTGCAGCTGCCCACAAATAAAAAAGGTAAATGAAGTTCGATATCTGGGCATAATTATAGATAAAAATTTAACATGGAAAAGCCAAATAAATTGTCTGGCATCAAGGCTGAGAAAACTCACGTATTTCATGTTGAGTATCAGAAACATAAACAACACTAAAATAAAATATGATGTCTACTATGCGCTAGTACAATCCATATTAAACTATGGCATAATAGCATGGGGTAGTGCTTATCCAACAACAATAAAGCCCTTACAAATAGTGCAAAATAAGACCATAAAAATCATATTTAATTTCCACCCAAGGACGTCTACGATTCAGATCTATAAAATAACCAACTTATTAAACATACGAAAATTGCATATCAAAAACACTTTAACATACATGAAAACTAATAATTTATTACGCATTCAGAAAAATCATAGTATAACAACTAGGCATAACCTTTGTAACATTAGGGTGCCAAAAAAAAGTACAACAAGGGGACAACAAAACTATATGTATCAGGGCATCTCATTTTTCAATAACCTTAGTCCATCCGATAAAGCAGAAATCATGTGTACCCCAGCAAAAAATACTAATAAAATAAAAAAACTTATAAATAGCCTACTATAGCATAAACACGCACTAAACAAATAAATAAACAACACCTAATAAATAAATACCATTAAAAAATAAATGAAAACAAATAAATAAACAATAAATTTTCTGGTTGAGGATAAATATAACAAAATTCCTTTTCGTTTTCCTAGTTTCCAATTCATTAATTTGTAAACGGCGGATGGGGGCGGGGATCGGTAGTTTTTTTTTCATGGCTTGGTTTTTTTGTGTTTTTTGGGTTTTTTTTTGTGGGTTTTTTCCTAGTTTCTTTTTCCTTTTTTTTTCTAGTTTCCTTTTTATTTTGTTTTTGTATTTTTTGATTTTCCGACTTTCTTTTTCCAAATTGTTCTATGTAGTAGTTTTTTTGTTGTTTTTTTTTTCTATCATTTTATATATATAATTTTTTTTTATCCGCGTAATTACACACAAAATTCAAAAAATATTATTATACAGCCTCGAAACGAGCTCCGCTCAGTGAGTGCAAGAAAAAAGACGCAAATAAAGTTTTTCATTTCATTTCAATTATAGTTTCGCTGAAATCGAGGAACCGGTGGAATCTATCCTCCTTTCCGGTTTCCACGCACCGATCGATCGGCGGAGCAAAAACCTACGTACATGTATGTACTTGCAGTGTTAACAAGGCGCTGCCGTACTGGTGAGCGAAGAACTCGTCGAAATAGTCGTTACGTAAGTAGGTAACGAGAAATTCGTCGCCGAATAGTCGCATAGTCGCCTTATCTATAGCAACGGGTTACGCTACAATCGCATTTCGCTCGCCATTCAGCTGGTTTTATCGCTCTCGATACTGAAAACTGGTTTCCATTTGATCGCAAACGCGGCAATGTGTGATCGCGTTATTCGTATTTTATGCAACTACAGACACGCGTACCTACTTATAAAACACGCGCAGCTTTCGCTTAATTATAATAACGCGATCCTTCGTCGAATACGTACGTAGGGCGAGTACAACGATGAAATATTACGCGTCATAAAGCGAATAATATGTATATTTACGCCGTAACATTTACCTTGTGCGGAGTAATTACTCCAGGACCTGCATTGCGAGGGCAGCTAGTAGCGCCTTCCTCTATTCCCAGAAGAAACAGGTAGGTCTAGGCCTATACTTCGCGAATGTGAATATTAAAGTTGGCACTTGCACGCCAGTCCTGGCGGCATTAGAACGCGCATAATCAAAACTAACGTCCGTACGAATTGAATTTTAGCGGACAAATTCGGAGCTGCTCGTTCGATGTTACTATTCGAGGTTGCGCGTCCCCAAATTCGGCGATAATACCGCTTGCATCGATGATAACGAGAAGCATAAAAAAATCACGTCCAGTGTTCGTCGCAAGTTCAACTTGTCGCTACAAATGCGTATTCGACGATTACAAGCATCTATTCACCTCAGCACCACCGCAGCTTCGTATAGTACGGTAGCTGCATGTGTAAAATACGTATAGCATATATAATTACCGCAATTCGTGCAGCGAAAACTAACAATTACCTACCACTCTCGAAATGAAAGGTAGTATACGTATAGGTACATCATGTATACTTAAGCGCCGATACGATTAAACAAATTTTCGACGATACGAGTAGATAAAAGGGCAGACACGACACGTGGAACGTAGGTAGTAAGTACCTGTATTCTTAAAATTGGATCAAAACAAATACCTAATCAGTAGCCGAATATCTGCAAACTGCGAACGGAGCGAGCAACAAGCGTTCTAAAACACGGTCGCGATGTACAGCCGCCGTCGGGTGTCATATTCGTGCGCGGCACGTGTAAGTACGTTCCAAGTACATAAGTATTAAGAATTCTGGATAAACGCCAGTGATGCTGCCCGATATTAAAAATAACGTGTTCCGGTACGTGCAGCGCGGACATAAAAAAGAAAACAAAAAAAAAAAAAAACTGGCGGGCAAGGAAAACTAAGAAATATTACGTACAATATATATTTTTTCCCCTTCAAATATTTCGCGTCTAAAGAGAGTAGAAAGTGAAAAGACGCGGCATTTTTCATCCGTAAAGTACGTATAATATATACGTATCTAAGACGAACTGTTTCGAAAGCTTTTTATTCGTAAAAGATGCGTTTTACAAACGAATCGAAAACGAAAATCCGTACAAAACGCGTGAACATCGTTCGAGCACATAAGAAAACGGACTGACGACAGTCGAGAATTTCTATGACGGCAGAAGGAAAGATATGAAAAGAATAGTCGACGCGTTATGTCGTGCATAGATAAGAAGAAGCAACGAGTTCATGTTACACGTATATAATGTAGGCAGAACGCCTATAATACGAGTAGGTACGCAGGTACCTATAAGTACGAGTATATGTAGGTACCCTATATTACCTCGTATGGTATTCGAATTTCGCAATTCTACGAGTACACGATCCTACCTTACTAGGATGCCGCAGTTATTTTTGATTTTTCTTCCGTTTCTTTCTGAATTAGCGAGTGAAAAGGTGTTCCCGCGCAAATCTGAAGAAAGAAAAAATAAATGTACCCGGGCCGAGTCGAGCTCCGAGCTCTGAGAACACCTACCCGATGAGATCGTCCGAACGCGAGCGAGCCGGCAGTTCTCATCGGGCGTCACTCTACGTAGCGGACCAAAGAATAACCCGCTCGCTCCGTAGTGAAACGCCGATAATGTCAGCGCCCCTCGACCGCCGAACCAATTAGGTAGGTAATAAGTATATTTAATTCTTACTTGACATAGGTGAGATTCTCATTACCATTATCTATCATCGTCGTTTCAATTATTAGTTATGTTCGTCAATTTACATATCTAATGTAAGTATTAGGCTTACAATAGACGGTGTGTTTTCTGCAGTAAATACGCGTAAAATTGCGAATAGTAATGCGAAATATACTCGAAAGCGTCGTCTAAATTTAAAATAGCTTCGGTCTTGGTGAGGTGAAGTTCGCGACGATATGCAAACAAAATTTATTTCCATTACTATTACTACATACTATTGTTTTTTTCAGGCACCGTCGCTAGAAGAAGAGGCAGGTTTTTCAGGCCACGTCACTCACCACGAGTTACCCAATTTGCTCATCATAACGTCTAGTCTGTTTACATTCTCTACTCCCCGGAGATTTTTATCTAGCGGGGACATATTCCGGAGGGAGGAGAGTTGACTGTTTGCAGACACTTTCATTAATTAGTAAAACTGAAAAAGTTCTCCTAACCTGCGATTTTGGAAATGCCCGCTGATTAACAAATTCCGATTCTCAATTGACGCGAGTCGAAAAAGCGAAGAATTTTTTATCAGCCTGATCGGCAAAACTGCGTAAAATGAGTATGTATAAGACATTTGAAAACTGCGTTCTAACTCTCATAGGTAATTTTTATGTTTCGTTTAAGCCAAGAAAATCTTCGGGGTGAAATTGACGATGATTTCAAAAATACGGTATCGTTAGATCGGAAACAAAATTTCGAGAGTTCGGTATCACCAGTAATCAGAGCGTACGAGTAGCAGAGCGCGTAAGTAACACGAGTAAGGAATAATAACAAGTCTGGATGTACCGAAAAATTACGTTTAAACGTTCCTTTAGCAGTCATACTTTTTACACATAGTATTGATCATTATTCGAGTGTGACCCACTCAGGTGGCATATGTATAAGGTATGGATTTCGCAAACCTATAAATGAAATACCCAACGCCTCGAAAAAAATGACTAATACATCTTGTCCACGCCCCCTCTGCTGCACTTTGAGGCGTCAGATGTAGAAACTGCTTCCGGAATCGGCCCCCTTCATTTCGGAGCTTTCCCTAAAAACTATATCGATCCTATAATTGCGAGGTCAAATAATTTTGTATTCGAAATATATTCTAACCACTATTCTAAATTTGTACGCGAATATTTCCAACAACATTACAGGCGAACATCCGGACAGGGGAGGTCAAGTTGAAGCTGTGTATACAGGCATTGCGAAGGCATTTGATACTGTACATCATGGGATCCTTCTCAGGCGCTTACACGATGTTGGCTTCAACGATAACCTGCAAAGCCTTTTCTCATCATCAGTAGCGTAGCTAGGGGTTTCCCAAAGGGGGGGCACGATAAGATTTTCAAGGGAGAATAAGTCGAAAATTGCGGTATTTTTTAAAAATCGCCGATATTAGAGGACTATGTAAAGATATTGGGGGCACGTGCCCCCGTGCCCCCGACGCTACGCCAGTGCTCATCATACCTATCCAATCGCACACAATACGTTGTATATAAAGGGTCTGTTTCGAAAATGTATAACTCTCCGTCTGGTGTGCCGCAGGAGTCGGTGTTAGGTCCTTACCTCTTCACACTCTTTATAAATAATATATTAGCTGGCATTAAATACTCTAAAGTCTTATTATACGCTGATGACGACATTAAGTTATACCACAGCATTGTTTCTCGTCAAGACTGTATCCAACTGCAACACGACCTTAATGTACTTGTACAATGAAGTGTAGAAAATGATTTGCCTTTAAACTACAAAAAGTGTGAGAAAATTATTTTTACTCGCAAAAGGAAGGTTATATGCTACGAGTATATATGTATTATGGAAGGTGAAAAGCTAAGGGAAGTGCACTTAATTCGAGACCTAGGAATACTACCTAACTAACCTACAAGGATCACATTAGCCAAATCACTACGAGGGTAACGAGAAATTTAGGTTTCATTATGCGGACAGGTGCATACTTTTCGAACATAACTGCATTCAAAATACTGTACTTCGCATACGTGAGATCACATCTAGAATTTGGAAGTGTAATCTGGAGCCCGTAGATATAAGAAACTCGGAATACATACACACAGCAGATTGAAATATCTCAAAAGAAATTTCCAAAGTACCTGTATAGAAAAGTGTTTGAATATTATCCGCTAGATATCCCGTACAAAGACTTGGTTAAAGGCTTCGAAATAGACACTCCGCTGGTAAAGCGCCAGCTATTTTCGTTATTATATGTATACAAACTCCTTCATAGCAAAATAGACGCCCCCTCCAACTAAGTCAAATAGGCATTAAAGTACCATCCCGCCCAAACAAGACAGGGGAGCTGTTTCGTGTTATTACCGCCCGGACCGACAGTCGCCGTTCTAGTGGACTGAACTCAATTCTTCATCTATTCTAATAAATTAGCGCTACAGCCTCCAGAAATTGATATCGTTTGTCTAAGAAATACAGACTTCCGCAGAAAAATACCACCCCAGTTACCTGTCATTCTATAACTCGACTGACGTTCCCTCCCCGCACCACTACCTATTCTCATATATCTTGTTCCCGCCCTTCCCATCTGTCATCTCCTACAAACCCCTCCTTCCCCCTCGTTTCTCCAAGTCCCCCCCTCTCTCTCTCTCTCTCTCTCTCTCTCTCTCTCTCGTTTGTCTGTCTGTCTGTCCGTCTCTCTCTCTTATTTACAGTTAATTTTTTATTATTTTTAAGTAGTTAATAGTTTTAATAGTTTCTCCTATTTTTGTATCCCCCCCCCGTCTTCCGTAAATGGCCATATGGCCGTGCGGAACGTATAAATATAAATAAATAAATAAGTTTAAAAAAGAAATAAGTTAAAAAACTGCAAACTCCACGTTGTTTTTGTTTTTGTAAGGACACAAAGGTGACTTGTGGTACTTGTCCCTCTCATCTGATATACCAAGAATCTCAATGCGAGGCTTCTTTTATTTTGAGAGAAAATCAAGGATTTGAGAATAGTCACAAAATTAGAGACACATGAGTGTACGTAAGAGATTATCGAAAAGAAAAAAAATATTTTTCGAGATAACTATCCTTAAAAAGTTATGATGCTACGAAACGCAATCTTTTTCGATTGTAAGGAATGTACTTGACAAACCAAAGCGAGAAATTACTGCGAACTTCTCGTAAAAAGTTTAATTTTAAAACTGGAAAATTTTTTGTCGATATGTTGAAATCATTATATTACATACAATCGAAAAGTAACGCGTTTCTCATGGCATTATAATCGTTTACGGATAGTTATCTCGAAAAATCGTGTTTTATAAGTGGTTTATGAAAAACTGACCCCCAAACCCCGACAGAATATTAAAAAGAGGTTCACAGGCTTTCTTTCCTGGTCGCGTGTTCAACCTTATTCTGTCTTGGCTCGTAAAATGAAGAACAAATGGCGTAAAAAAAAAAAGGAAACATAAATAAACTCGTATTAGGAATTACGGACTAATGAAATATAGTACGTATGTTCTGTAGGAGCAGCGATATTTATTCACGAATCGCTGCTCGTGGACTGTAAGATGTTTTTTTTTTTTTTTTTTTTTTTTTTTAACGAAAGCCGTGGCGAAAGTCAAGTAAAACATGAAACGCGACTCAAGAAAAGGACCTCAGTGTCCAGTTACCACTCAGGCCCTTTCCCAGGACCACGTCACAAATTTTATATCCACACTGTTTTTACTTTCACCAAGGGTTTCATCGTTATCATTGTTGTCAAATCCGATGCGAATATACGTAAGTTTCGCTGTCTGAAATTATCGTACTTTCGCTGCGTAGGTAAGTTTAAAAAACATTATTATCGACTTTCTGCTCGTCATGGCACGTCGGTAGATCTCGGAGTGGGAAAATTCTATTTCTATGGACTTATCAAGTTATGCCGCGACGTAAGAAATCCGTTGCCCTATCTGATGCTCGATTTTGACGAACGAAAAGGCCCCACAAGTTACCAAAGATCTTTCTGATATTATTATAAATTTGCGGTAAAATCGCAAGGATGCCACTCGCAAACGAAAAACAACACGTAATTATGACTGCGGAGTCCATATATACTCCATCCAAGTCGTTAACGTAAATTCGAAACTTTAAACGCATACTCGAACTACGAGTACATACGAGTAGATAGAAAAAGAAAACCTCAGAGTAGAAGACCGGTTCTCGTACGTTGTCTCTTTCGTAACGTGCGAAAACCGACTCGCACAACCCTGCGGTTCGAGTACTTTCTTCGACGATATTATCCACCTTCCTTCTCTTGGAAAACCAGCATTCGGCATTACAGTCGAACAATGTTACCGCGATAACAGCGTTTAACGACGGAAAATCAAATTTGGACATTTTCGCACGTCAAAGTGAAAATCTCTTACCTACATCCAATTTTAAATCTTGAGGTTTACGGATGAGCTAAAACTATCGGGATTTTTACCGATTGTTTGCAAAGGTATCTCTACAAGACATCTACATACGAGTCAATTTACGTATCGAATAACAAAGTTTTCGTTTTTCACTCCACCCTAATACGTGTGTACTAAGTACGTATTATACGTACTATGAATCGAAATTTGTACTTGGCAATCGGTACGTGTTATTGGGTAGCTGACACGGTTATACCAAGCCACGCTAGAGCTTATCGTCCGCCTCGTGGAAAATATAAGTAAGAGGGTCTAACAGCGATGGTGTTCTGCAGTAATACAGCTTCCACCATCCAATTCCATATATTTTTCGCGGACATATTATTTTGATTGTTCAGAAAAAAACACGAATGCGTCTAGAAAACACCTTTCTTAATGTCCAATACTGAAACGAGAACACCTTAACAAGAATATGATCCAATCGCTGATATTAGAAAATACATAAAAATATTTTTTGCTGGTGCCATCGAGAGGGTGGAAACCAGACAGCGGCCACGATGTAACACGGTACCTCTACGTTTTAAATTTAATTTGCCAAAAATTAAAAAACACCACTTTTCTCATTGCCCTCTTGTAGAGCATTTGTTACCACTTTTCCACTATGGAACGCCTTCCTTTCCGGTGACCTATCTTCCGCAATGACCTATATTGCTACGAGTATGAACCATGAAATACTAAAAAAAGTTCTTCGAAAATAAACGCTTGTTTCGAAAATGAAAATCAATTTTACAATTTCTTTTACGCATTCGAGGGTTTGCCACAAAATTTACTCTTATACCCTTCGTATTTTTGTTTCATTTTTTTTTTCACACTGCTTCGACGATGCTGGCGGCACTTTTCCAACGCTTATCGCTGCATTTCCACACGAGTGAATTTCGTATCGTAACTTACTAAATAGTATACCGATTGTATATTCGAACGTATTTTGGTTGAAAAGAGATAGCGAGCGCGAAGAAATAATTAGAAAAACAATAATTCATTTTCAATTTGAACGCGGGCGTGACATTATTTTTAAATGAAATTTTGGGAAAAGGAACACGGAAAGAAGACGAAACTTGCGCGTAAATCGGTGGGGGGGGGGGGTAGCTAAGATTTTGACTAGTACACGGCGTGGGGTCGGAATAAGTCGAAACAGCACAGCACCAGTGAATGCGAAAGCTGTTCGGTTGTATACTCGCATCGCGTACGTTGTAAAAATGTCGTATGGGTACAAGCGTAATATCGATTTATCAGATTTCTTTCGAGGAGGAATTAGTGTATCGAAACATCATCAAAGGTGTCTGAAATGGAAAATCAAGAGGTCATGGTCGAGCGGAGAGGACTATTACGATATAAGCGTAAATAAATTCGCCATCGCTATCGCGACTAGGATTGTAATCTCGTACTTGTGCCAGCGCCAATCACCACTCGATTCGATTCGCTGTAAACAGCTTCTGTGATGATCTACCGTTCAGCCTCGACCTCACCTCTACACGTCTTCGCATCTCAATTGAAAAATCAACGGAAACCCGTCGATAGACAGAATAACGAAACTGAGAAAACGCGCGAATTTTATCAAATTTCCAGATAAAAGTTCGAGCAAAACGATGTTAGAGGGCTTCACTTTTGCATGTATACACACTTTACACACTCGTGTTTAAACCTAGGCCTGGGTATGTAGTTTAGTTCCGCATTAATGGGACTTACTCGCGAAGCAGACGTTTTTGAAGATCATTCGTTTCTCAACGGGTTCGTATGTTCGCGAAAGAGAAATGACGCGAGTTGTGCTGCTACGAGAAGGAGATGAGGAATAAATCCTGTCTCCGTGGAATTAGTGGGATTTACAAGGTGGAGAAGAATAAAATAAGGACACGTCACGGTCAACTCGGGGTGAAAAGAGGCGACTAAAAAGACGAGTCACAAAAAGTGAACACAAAAGAGGTCGGTCAAAAAACACGAATGACCAAAAGAAAGAAAGATAATGAAAAGAAGTTCGTTTTCTCTTTGAAAAAGGAGAAACTTTCCAATGAGTGACTCCAGAAAGTTTTCCACCTACATACATTCAGCATCAGTTCTGAACAAATTTTCCACATCATTTTTTAAATAGTACAAATATGTAGTAGAACGTTTGAAAATTAAGAGCCTTCGCTGAACAACTCGTACAACCTGGCTGTAGGATTCATTCTGATATGCGTTTAAGCTCGTAAGTTATACAAATCATCATCGAAGCAGTGAAATACCGAATCGATCCAAAAAGTCGAGAGTCCCGTGGGTATACTCGTACAGTACAACTGACTGCTCTCGGAATGATAAGCGTCATTATATATTCCGGCTCATATCAGTTGGGGTGCGCTCGACTATCTGCGAGTATCACGCCGCAACACCAACAACTACTCGTAAGATAATATATTCGACACTTCGACAGGACATCTTACACGCGTAATCCTCGAAGCGGCGGAAAACGACAGTGCTCATTTATCAGACTAAGCAATCACGAGCGATAGAAAACTGACAATATTCCATTACGAATTAAGGGCTCATGCGGGAAATTTTGAAAATTTACGGTTGTTACTGATTTTGTCCCCCCCCCCTTTTTTTTTTCATTGTAGCAGTACGCATAAAGTCATTTGTTTAATGTAACCGGTATCTACGAGTATAAACACAGAACAAAATTCTTGCATACTAGCTCGACCTAAAATTCGAGCAGCGCCTACCTGACTGACAAGGTGCACTACGGGCCTGAGTAACCATATGTTGAAAAAATGAAAACTTTCCTCGCAGTATGAAAAACTCATGTAGGAAATTTTGAAAATTTAGTCTCTTCTGAGCAGCTTTGAGGTCGTGGCCCTAGGTTTTATTGGTTCTTCCACGAATAATTGTACGAAGGTTAACTGATTTCGCCCATTCGGTAGGACTAGCAACCACGTGTCGAGAAAATAAAAACATTTCACTTTTAATGAAAAACATCATCTGGGAAATTTGGAAAATTTAAGCTATTACTGAAAAGCTTTGAGGTCCTCGCTCTAGGTTGGTTCTCACATCAGTAATGATCTGAAGGAGCGAATGTTTCCATCATTTACTACATCAGCCTGCCAAACCTCGAAAAATTAGAACCATTTGTCTGTAAATTAAAATAAAAATCGCCCATTTGTGAAAATCAACGAATGACTTAGAGCGATTTTCTCCTCATTCCCCCTTTCCCAAAGCAAGAAAGAACATTTTCCAAAAAATTTTCGGCTTCTATATCCCTCGTACAATATTGTATACCTTATAATAAATAGGTACATTGATAGCTCGGTAGCCCCCTGAAACTCGTATTGGAAATCGATTTTCTTTTTTCTCACTTTTCAAGCTAAGTTTTTGGGAGTATTCGGGGATTTTTTACGACATGAATTCTGATGTTTTGGAAAATCGCTCTTCATTTACATTTCAGGAGATACCGATTCAGAAAATCGCTCATTGCCTTTAAATGGCATGGGTACAAGGAAATTTGTAAGGTGTCCTTTAAAAATTTTGTCCGACGTGAAAGCACCTTGAAGATTTTCGAAAGTGTTTTCAATATAGTTTAGTACCTTATTCAAGGTGGTGGTATCTCTTTCACACAATGAGCAGTCTGAGGAACCATTACTCATATCGGAAATGCAGATTTTGATTGTTTTATTTTTTTGTTTTAGGCGTTCAGTAGACAAACAACAATGTTTTGCAATGATAGCAGTGGTGTACATATTTAATAACAGGATCATATTTAATACATGCTCTCGGTTCTTTGCCAGGTCTTAAAGGCTGAACAAGTTTGAAGCAAGCGTGTGAGAGTCATAATTGAGTTTAGAAGTCTTATCACGGGACTCAAACGGTTTCGACCAGTCTTGAAAAAACGTACTATTCTATTTGCCTAGTACACGCAATCGAGAACATAAGCATAGCACAGCTAATGAACAGGCCCTAGAATCCAGGGGTACAACGTTTGTCGTATGAAAATCACAGCCGCTGTCTAAAAAGTCTCGACAGATTTTGAGGAATCTCGTAACGAGACGTAGACAATTCTCGTAGAGTTTTAAAGAAACATAAGCCAGTCTGAAGGGCATTTCTGAGCCTCAAAGACAGCGGTGAATTGATATGTCGAGTAAGAGAGGACAAATAACTCTGGAAGATTCACTGGAGAAAGGGTCACCTGAAAAAACGAGGTACAGAAAAACAATAATAAAAATATAAGAAAAAGGTAATTAATGAGGAATTTTTAGCGGTAGTAGGGGGGTGGGCAGGAAGATTTCTTACCAAAAACCGGCATTGCACCGCATATTTAGTTCAGCAGTTATTAGAAGTTATTAAACACAAATCACGCACGCGTTCTGAGACACAAACAGAAAGGTGGCCAGTGATATTTTCTCCGAACCGACGTTTTAGAAGAGACCCGAAGAGAAACTTTGTACCGAGAAACGGAAGTAGGTACACGTATTTTTTTTCCTTGTTTTCGCCAAACAAAAGAAGAGATTCGCCATATTCCTTGAAATTCTAGTTCTAGCATTTAACAACTAATTATTTGTGTTTCCACATCGGTTCAAAATCTATAACTACAATGATGACACCCACCAAATGACGATCACCTCGAAGAACATGTTACGCTCGATAGCCGTTATGAGGTTCGTTACTTTACTTTTGTTCCAACTGCAATTCATTTTCGCAATGCGGTTATACCAATATTTGATAAATTTTACATTTTTATACGTAAAATAAATATACCGTCTCTTAGGGAGTCTTTTGCTGGTTTTCGCTTGCTGGTCCGGCCGAATGAAATAGGAGTTATGGTCTGTAACTGTTCGAGGTATAACGGGTCCTCCTCTTCAACACCAACCTGCAAACGAGGGGGTGGAAAGAGGGGAACAGGGAAGAACGTATTCCGAGACACAGATGGCGATCACGTACGTACGTCGTACGAAGTCCTTCCATAATTGCCTCCAGTTTTCAACCATTAAAATATTAACCGGCGCGAACGTGACGGTTAGTATCATAAATACTTACAAGGGTATATCATATATTTTACTACACTAGCGAATTTCAGAGCAGCGACGTTACTTTGAGCTGCCATCGCTGAAAATACAGTACGGAACAGCTTTTAAGTTCTTATCCTCGATTGAGATATTTATGCGGCGGATACAGAAAAATTTCATTCTCAGACTAGTACCACTCTCGTTCTTTTCCGATCGAGTACGTAGTTAAATCGACGCGAAGTCAAATAAGAACTTCAAGTGGCCGATCTAATTACTCGAACGAATGGTTAAAAACTCCCTTCTAGGCCCGTGCGACTGGGAATTGGAATTTTAAAAGGGAACAACAGATATATACTGACACACTTCATATTCATTCATATTTCTGAAAAAGTTACGTAAAGTTTAGTATTAAACTTTATTTAGCTTTTCACGGTTTTTCTAGGTATAATTATAAAAACGTTACTCGTCAATAAATCCGTTAAAAAAAATCTTCAAAAGAAACCCACGTGCGACAATTTCATTCTCTTATAAGAAATTCTAAGTATATCTCTTTATCAACCCTCATTTATTCAAATGAAATACAATACAATACACGAATTAAAGTTAAATAATAATCGTACCTAAACAAAATCGGATTTTGAAATTATTTCGCCCTTTTTCATTAATTGGAATTTAATTTCTAATGTAAGATTACAATGATGTTATAAACAACAATCATAATTGACAATAACAATCGAAGTTCTCCTACATTAGTAATAAAGTTTTGTTGTAGAATGTTGAAGGGTAAAATTGAAGAGAAAATAATATATTGTCTCGGAGACCATAAGTACCATGAAAAAACCTATTAAATTAGAGTGAATAATATAGGTATATTTTATGTAATGTAATAATTTTCAGTACGATTGCGTCCCTACAAAAAAGTTATGTAAAAACCTATGAAATCCTTTAAAAATCTCCTACGAAAGTTTTAAATATTTGGGGGAAAAAGGAGGGTGAGAAAAACTTGATCACATTAGAACATCAAAATTTGAAGAAATTTAATAAGAAGTGGATACAGAAACATCATTTTTTATTATACATTTATTTAGAAAACCAGAGTAAAAATGATGCATTCTTGATTGTGTTCGTAATTAACACACGAAATAAAAAGTGGAAAAAAAATTGTCGAGTTTGGTAAATATTTGTTAAGAAAATCTCTTTTTTTTTCAATTTGGTAGCCCGTGTTTCTCCACAAATGATAATTAGAAAAACAGTAAAAACAAAAGGTAATTAGATCAAAATTTGATTTATTCGATGATATCTATGAATGAAATATTCGCAGGAATTTAGTCAACTTGATAAAGGCGATAAAAACATGTACATATCCAAAGTGGATAAATATTTATAATGAAAAATCGTTGTTCGCTCCAAAAGTACTAGACAAAAATACCAATTCAATCCATGTGAAAGCTTATATAATATGAAAGGTTGAAATATGTTTTGTATTACACATGCAATGAAACAACGGTTTAACAGTCTCATTTTGCAGATTGAAAGTTCACGTTATCACGATAGATCGCAGCTGCGTTTGTAAATGCTACGGCACATGCGCAGAAGACTCTTTTCAGTCCTAGGACTTGTAAAAGGACTGAAAAAAGATGACGTCACATATTTTTCTTTCACAGATATGTACAATCAGCTGTTCGATGCATTTGTAATACAAAATATCTTACAATGCAAGGATTGAAGCGAGTTATCACGCCTCCGCACGACTAGCTTCACTCGCCTTCGGCTCGCTCCGCTAACAGTCACACTCAGTGTGATAAAGCTCGCTTTCAATCCTTGCAGTGTAATATTCTATTACAAACTAGGTGAAAAATAAATTGTCCTGGTGACAATACTGGCGAAAACTATTATGAAAAAATACCCGAATGAAAAAAAGATTGAGTTTACTGTGTCCCTATCTCGGTAAAAAATGACGGGTCCTAAAGAAAATGTTTTAATTGGAATTAGCACGAATAACTGCATATTTTATGCGATTTACTTTTTAGAACGGTTGTGACCCTCTAAAACCTACTAAACTGTTCCTAATTTTGTAAAAAAAAATAAATAAATAAAAAGTTGAAATATTTGAAGGAAAAAAAAAAGGGCGACGGCGAAAAAAAGAATTGTCCTCGAAACCAGGACTTATTAATAATTCTCCATTCTCCCTCAACGGAATTCGTAGATTTCTCGAGGTTACAAACGTTGAAAACCCTTAACCGTTTATATCTCATAAAAAACGATGGAGATACACTTAGCGTTGATGCCTTGCGCAGACAAATGTTAGCGGCTTAATCGACAAAATGTCGAAAGCTGGTCGAACAAATTAAGGAGCTTGTTGGTGATAAATTGCCAGGTGGAAGACGGGTGGCAGTAAGGTTGGATGGTCGAACTTAATTGAATAGGCACTGTTCCGCTTCCGCTACTTTAATTTCCTGCGAGAACGAAGAAAGCGGACGAGGATATATCCTTTGATGAGACTTCCATTCATTTTACATCTATTAATGAGAATATCGAATAAAGTAGCTACTCTGTACGGTACTTCCCAATTTGTACGAAAGTTTGGACACTTTCTCTTATCGGTGACATTACGACAGGAAAGAGACGGGGTAGACGGGGGGAACGAAAGGAAAGACTAAACGAAGTGAAAGAAAAAGAGAAACAACCGGGAAAAACTAATTGAGAAAGAAAAGAAAATGGAAATAAGTCTATCGAGTCGGGAAGGTACGTAGAATGGGTGGAAAATAAGACAAAAGCGAGAGCGAGATAGGAAAGAAAAGTAATAAAACTGGGATTAAATTAACGAACCGAAGTAAAAGTGAATGTTAGACTTCCAGAGTAAACAATGGTTCGTCGAGCCTTTCTTCGTCGAATTAAGAGATGAAAGAAATTTATAGACAATTCAAAAAACTTTCTCCGCTGATATAATTGATTAAGAAAGTTCTAAATTTTGATTTCGGAAGTTTTCACATCGCTTTCTGACAGTAGTAAAGTGTTTTCTCGAGGAGGAATAAGTCGAAATCTCGAATATCGGATGTTATAAGTTAGTAATTCATATCTGTATAAGGTGGTGTATACATTACCTACGAAGCACTCTTTACGCTAACATAATATCGCAAATGCAATCTGATGTTAGTCGCAGTTTGTATAGTTCTTCAATTTGAAAGTCGTTTAAATATTGTAATTCATTAAATTATTTGGGATGCTAATATAAAGAAAATTGCTCTTTCTTTTGTCGGGTTCGTCTATATTCATTTGCAAACACCGAGTTTCAAAAATTTTCGTTATTAAAAGCCACTTATCGATCCTTTACGTCTCAGAAATCAAATAATACCTAACCTGGGAAACAATGCCGGATTGCGTCTCAAAAACTTACCGAGAAAGTACAGCTGGTACACCGGCCCATTGCAGGGATAAGGGGTAGCTCACCAAAGCCATTTACCTGACCGGCCCACCGGGAATTTTCCCGATATTCCCTATGTCCCATAATCGTACCCTGCTGCTGGGAAACGTTAACGCGAATAAAGCTGAACTGGATGACATGTAATCGGTACCCTTCATTCGAGTCTGTAACCTTTCGACTGTAATGAAACAATTCTGAAATTCTAACACGTTTGAGGAGAGTGTGAAATAAATGATATTTTAATTGCGCGCCTCAGTTAATGATTTTGAAACAATGTTACAGCTTTCGGGTTTTAACCACGGCAGATGCTCGTCTGTTTTATTACGAGCTAAAATTACACAGCTCAAGCAGATGTGTGATTCTCAGAAAATCGGCATATTTCAGTTACCGCGCAGTACATATACATTCATATATAAAAATTGTACGTATTTTCCAAATGTTTCTTTATGTTGTCATAAAGCATCATCCACTTAGCCATTGACAACTATCAAGTATCACTACCCCCTCCCCGAAGTACGTAATAATTGAAGCCGAACCCTAAAAATTCCTAGGCCGTGGCTTTTGTTATCACTGACAAATTTTAACCTTCATATTTCAATAATAACGTAAATTGGTGAGTTTTCAGTGAAAAAAGCATGAAAATATTATTGTAAAGGCTCGCGTCGTAAGTTATTAGAATAATGATGACCAAAAGTACACCAACAAAGGCAATACAAAAGCCAAAAGTTTGGTTACAGCTTTCATGTTCTTAGGCCGTGGATATTTTTTGTTAGCTTCTTGTGGCTCACTGATTTTGCGTATCGCGTGCTGGTAAATGGCTGTACTGCTTGATATCTTCTGTGCGAACACCATTCGCACGTGGTATCTCGAATTCTAATTCAGTAAATCGTTCTGAGTTGGTTCTGAGGAAAAGAGCAGACTGCGAAATTTGTTGAGTTTACGTGTTTTGATATCACACCTCGCTGCTGAACATATTTCAAGGTAAAAGAAATTGAAAATATTTGTGTTTGGTGAGTATTTTTATAGAATAAAATGTTCAAAATTACTAACAAATCGGCTAACTGAGCCTCAGATGTGCAATATCAATAGTTTTCTTGGGCCGTGGAACTTATTTCTTGTTCTTAGGCCGGAGCAAAGTGAAAGTTGGAAACCACGGGCCAAGAATTTCATTCTATTTCATTTCCTTAATTTATGTGACCCTTTTCTGCAGACATTAAATTTATCTAATGACTTAGTTCTCATATTTGATGGCTTCAAAGATTTTCCTAAATGTTTCAGAGTTGATTTCCTACAGATCAGAGGGTAAACATTACATTATTGACTGTAAATACTTAGATACTTTATATTAATTTTGCTTCTTCTTACGCCACATTTGTAAATTCTCAAATAATAAAGTCAAAGGTGACATTTCCAACAATGAAAGAGTGTTAGTAAGTTACTACCTAAAGCATTCCACTACACCCGGGTACGTTCAACCAGTCTAATTTTTACGCAAGTTTCAAATATTTTAGAAATGGTGGAGATCAACGCTATTGGGCGGTAGTTTCTAGGGTCGGTAGCATCTCCTGACTTGAGAACGGACACGACCATGGACAGTTGAAGTGCTTCCGGGAAAGTCACCCTCTGTCTTATAGATAGGTTAAAAACTTCAGTTAGTACTATGTAGCCAAATACTTCGATGTTTTCTCTAATTATTTGGAGCGTGATCTCATCCATCCCCTTTGCGGATTTATTTTTCATTTTCGAAATTGCATATACTATATTAATCGGCAGTATTTCATTTATATCGAAAACATTGTCAGTCCCGTCCAGTTTCGACTTATGGCATCCACTATGATGCCGTTTGTTTTCTCTGTTCTTGTCTTTTTCTTCTGCTAGCTACTGCGGAGCTTCTATAAAAAAGTTATTGAAGATTTCAGAAATTTCAAGCGAGTGGCTCTCAGTAGTGTTGCACATATCTCCCTTGACAATTTTTTAAACCAAATTTACAGTTTTCCTACTCCAGTACTTCCTTTTGTCTCGTCCACATTCATCTAGCTGCTTTGTGTAACAGCAAAATTTGGCTCTTCTAACAGCTTTCTGAACTGCTTTCTGAACTGCTTTTAACGCGTCAACGAATTCACGTTTCAAAATGGGGTCGAGTGAATTCTTTTTATGCTGACTGTAAGAGTAGTTTTTCTTTTTAATTAACTGAGCTATATGAGGTGTAGCCCACGGGGTCTTGAGTTTAGTTTTACTTATACATAATTTTTCCTTAGTAGACTCTTTCATACACTTGTCTATCTGTGATATTACAGAGCTGAAAGCTGAATTTACATCATTTGTAGCGTTTAGCCATTTAAAATCTTGAGCTATAAGCCTTGCTCCCAGAGATCTGTAATCCAGGAAGTGTTTCCCTGTCACAGTTTCTGTCATCACTTTTTTCAAACCCAGGCCTCGAGTCCCTAGTCCAATAGAAACTACCCTTTCGAGTATCGGATCAGTGACCAAAGAGACGCATTGTGGCTGGCCCGAGCCCCTCTTTCGCCTCTCCATTGCGGATTCGCGCTGTCCTGCCAGGACCACTACGAGACACCCCACTGACCGAGGCAACGCTCACCCAGCATTAACCTGGAATTCGGGCGCATCACAGACGGACGCGCTACCTTCCTTCACCCTCGCCTCCTCGTCTTGTTACGCGTGGCAACGCATGATGGTGAAGACGGTGGAGTGGGCCCTGTCGAAGGGTCGGCAGCAGCTTCAGCAGTTCTAGGATGATACAGAGTCGCTGTGTCTGCGCATCTTCTTGTTCATGCTGGTCGAGACAGAGGCCGACACCCGGTTCTATCCGCTTCCGCTCTTCAACATTTTCAGAACCAAGGTGTCCGGCGCGCGACGGCTAATTACGCCGTCGCTATCGCTCGTGTTGCCATCCCGCGCCCCTCATGCTCACAGGCCTCACACTCGAACAAGGTGTGCCAGGGGGCACCTCGATCACGGTACGCGCACATAGAGTTCGACGCTGTCACCATCCACTATCAGTACGAGCCGAAAAACCCGTGGCCGCTCAGGACTAGGGTCAGGCGGAATAGTATACATGCTAACAGTGCATTACGCAGTGATACGCCTCATCACGGCTTTTCGCTGAACCTTCTTCATCTCCGCTCTTCTGTAGGGAATCTTGATACGGTGTCGGCAAATACTACCGCCCTATCCATGGACTGAAATGATGACACTCGGGTACATCGTTCTCTTCTTCTCTCTTGGTCCTACGAGGTTCGACAAGTTGTCCGGCTACTCGATCCACCTTCTCAGTTGCTCGCCTAAAGCGCTCTCGAAATAGCAACTTCCCGTCGAACCACAGCCCCAGGTACTTCAGAGCTGTACAGAACACAATCTGAAAAAGATATTTACTCAACTATTCGCCACACTGTCACTTCGCCTGGAAGAATTATTACAACAGATTTATTTTTTGAAAATCGGAGAAGGTGAAGAATACTGGTATATTTACTATCAGAAGTATAATTAAACGGATATTAAGTATATTCAAGGATTAATTTTGCGTTAGTACCTACTTCAAAAATTATTTCGTTCAGTAGTATTGTAACGGGGGGGGGGGGGGGTATTACAGCGGTACATTGTATCCCCTGCTTCAAAAATTTTCAAACTATCGAACAGATTGATAAATTTTTTTGTCAACCAAGATTTCTCATTCCCTCCTAAAATTAGCTTTCCCCGTCGACTTCGGCACAGAATAATTTTGATACTTGCAACTTGCAAGGTTGCTGTCATCAGGTTGAACATCGAGTTTTACTCGGATTGGTGACCACTCCTGAGGGAGCCAGATGTTGTTAGAATAAATCCCAGGTCTCTGACGCGATACCTGAATCCAGGATCTGAGGAACGGTATTACGAGGGTCAATTTGACTCGTATCATCGCCATAAGCCTCGTTCACACTAGCGTTTAATTCGCTGCGCTAAAAGCTTTTTTACCGTTCACACACTCGCTGCACGCTCATTCGCAGCGAATTAAACGCTAGTGTGAATGAGGCTATACACACTCTCAACCAAATGTTACCACCGGCAATATCGCCGTTAGTTACCTTAATTTTCCGAAATTAATGAATTTACTCGAGTCGGGATACCCTATGTTTTCGTCATACTTTCAGTTCGAACAGGTAAGAAAATAGGTTTCACCATTCGAAAAAGCCTCTACATAATCCTGTTGCATCACCGCTTTTCAGTCAACTCGATTCGGTTAATTTTCACCGTTTTCATGTTTCATCATTTCATCATTTGACAGGCACACAAAAATCGGTTAGTGGCAACGGTGACGATCCTCGAAGGTTTAAGGCAGATTCGCCCCCCCCCTCCCCCTTCCCCTAACAAAAAAAGTGGCCCAGAAGGAAATTTCTAGCGTTTTTCGAGGAAAATTATGTCTTATATGTAATTCCTTTCAAAAAAGAATCATTTATATGCGTACAAATTTTTGCTTCTCCTCAAATAAAATGAGCAATCGCACATAATAATAGCTAGATGATATTCACCCGTTGTACTTTACTAACTTTACTCCTGTCAACGACGCAACGAAATCGTTGGCGATGCAGATCAGCTGCTCCCCGTTGTTTACCTATAAGTACTAATAAGTGTGCCGGTAAGAATAGTCCTAAGACTACACGCTACTGATTGCTCTTTCCTTCACCCCCTTTCCCACAAGAAAGATACCACCGTGAGGGCATTATGAGCCGCCATTCTTCCGTTGACACGGAGGTAAGGGTGGAGTGAGAGAATTGAGACAATCTTCCTCCGAGTGTCTCAGTGTGAGTGACCCTCCTTCAAACGCATAAGCAAACAGCTCGTTCTAACGGTTGCTTTTAAAAATGAAGAATCTGGATAAGTTACCTATTCACTCGTTTAAAGGAGCATTTATGCAATTAGAAAACTTCTTACAGAAGAAATTCGGTATTTACCTCATTCAGAGCCAAGATCATTAGTAACTCTTCGCATTCAATCGCGTGAATTTATTCCATCCCATATGGCCACCTCGCAGCCTATCGCATTCGAAATTACGTTTTCTCTCGGAATAACGAAATGTCGCGTTATGGTCTGAGATTACAAAACTGCGGGCATAACCAGAAAAATTACGAATAAATTTTGAAAAATGAGGACGTTACGAATGTGTTTCAAGTCAGCGGCATTCGCTAACTCGTCGTGGGTGTACAGACAATTCATCGAGTCGATTTTATCGAATATTTAATTCGCCCGTGTACTCGATATACGAACTCATCCAGCGAATATACCTTACATATGTTACATACGTATGTACATACTCGTAGTACATTCGAAAGCAAAACTCGGCTAGAATCACATTTTCTGCATCCGAACGCGTGAAAATGTGAATTCCATTTCAAGATAACACGCTTTGCATGCGCTATTGAAGTAGCATCGAATACAGGGGTGAGCAACGACGGCAAAAAAGAGTAGGGAAAGAAAACGAATTTACGATTTTTCGTCTTTTGCAAATGTTTCTCCATTTTCGAAGAGCTGGAACGGGCAAGTAGGTGCGCGATGGCCCAGATTCGACGACAAACGAACGGGGGTCGACCAGTAGCTTGTGCCGTGACGTGACGTGACGTGACGTGCCGTGCAGCACAGCTATTCGTATTCACATTCATTGAAAAAGCCTCGTGAGGATAGCTTTATGCCGTGCAACATCTAGACGGCTGATGTAAAAACTTTTGACTCGCAGCACCTCTGCTTTTGCGGTCCAGATATTTAAAATTCATCAGCGACACTGCGAATATATATATATATAAGTATAATAACGAAATTATAAGTCAATCGATGCAGTTTTATTGCTGAAAACGATAAACTGTGGTTACAGTTGAAATATACAAAAATAATATGATACAATAATTACAAATTAAATGCATTACCTGAATCGAAACAAAGATCCTAATTTACCGGCGAAGCTGTTTCACGAACGTATTTATAATTATCTATAAATTACATATAGTACAAGCGAGTCGGCAGGTAATCTCATACTAACTATTGCAGTAAGATGCCTTCAGTCGATATACCTACTGAATCGGCTATCAGGTTTATACATGCATGATCGAATTCGGGAAAAACCAATTGTAGAATAGTTTCGTACATAAATAAACGTCGCACGTACTTCGCTAACTTACCGGTGAAAAATCGTGCATATTGTCGAGCTTTCGTGACAAAATGCACGATTCCTATGGAATTTAGCATCAATGTCCCGTACTTTAATACAAACGTGATCGAGTGTACATATACTTAGGGGCGGGGAAAAGCTAACAACGCAGAAAAAAAATTACGCATCTGAAGAAGTAAGTATAGGGTATTCTTCAATGCTGAACGCAATACTTCTGTCCGTTTTTCTCCAACACTGTGAACTGGAATAGTCTGGAATGAACGTATCTTTCTCATGAAACTTACACATGGTCACACACTGATTAATGGGTTTATCATATAGAATCAGAACGGTGTTACTCTGCATGTTCTTCTACTTGAACGAACGCAAACGGTAACTGTGAAAGAAATGTCGTACGAATTTGGAACACGTACAGATTCTGAAATTCTGACGTAATAGAGGAAAACACGGATAAGAATACTGTGTTCAGCGTTGAAAAGTACATGAAAATCACCTATCATAGAATCGATAAACACAAAATACTTGTTGCATAGTGTTATTTACTCGTAAGATTATTTTCCTACTCGAGATGGTCGGCGAAAGGTTTATTTTCAATTAATTGGTATAGTTTGACCATAATTACGCGGTTATCGCGAGTTACACCGCCGTTATTTCGGGTTACCTCCTTACCTCTGTAATTTTTATTAGACCTCGCCCAATTTCATTTTATTTATTCATCTACATTCCGGGAGCACCGAGAGCTGAGTTTTCGTCTGCCAATTTCGAACAACATAAATGCGCGTATTCTACGATCCTATGAAAGCTGCTGGTCTCTGAGCAACAAGTTAATAGTCGAGGGCTTTTTAAACACACTGTAATGGTGTTAGAAGTACGTCAGAGAAGCCGCATTAAGTAGATCCGATCATTCGCGTGGCAGTCACCTAATTTCACGTCTTAAATGGATGATAAGAGTAAAATTTAATCGAGCATTAAGAAAATCGCATTTTTCGTGACATTTACCACAGCGTAAGTACCACTGCTAAACGAAAGAAGAAAGAATTTTTACGAACGTAGACATACTTACGCCGGGGGTAAGGTAAACCCAGTAAATTTGCAAAATAGTTCTTTCGCAAAGCGTAACTTGTTCAAAATGGGGGGGGGGGGGAGGAGCAAAAATCTTAGAACACGGAACCACAAATGCACGTATATTAATCACTTTCAAAAGTCGAAAGTTTAGTTTTTACCAGCGAGCGAAGATGGGCGAAATATTCGAATATAACAGCCAATATTTATATTTTCCTTTTAAATTACTACGCATCGTATCTCCTTCAATTAATTTTTTTCAGGAAGGAAAAAAAACACGGCTATTGGGAATTTACATAGGAGTGGTTCATATTCGATGGTGAAATTGTAAACTCCTACGAAGAAGGCGTCATTTGGATCACAAAACATAGAATGGAGGCACGATATACGCGGGTACTCGTATTTAGATCGGAAAGTATAGCGCAGCCTGAAAGTTGGAAGCGTACTAATATCATTCAAAAGATATAACATTAGATTGCCAGTCTGGGTACGAAGAATATACTTAAAGTCAGCGCCATAATCCAGTATTCAATATTTTAATTTACGAGTTTGCAAATGAGGGACTCGTATATACACTGAGGCAATTGATTAGACGAGAAGGACACTCAAATTTCCAGAATGTCATTTTTCTGAGTAATACGAGAACGAACTCCGGATTTTTGAGCTCGTCTTCGTGATTTTTGTTTGCCATACCTATATCGTCGGGTCATTGCGATTGGAGCTATATCCAATTTTTCTCAAAAATGAGATTTTGGTATCATTGGAAAGAAAATTTCACGCTGCATCGAATAAAACACTGTATTTCATACTGCTTTCGATAATTTTCTATTAAATTCCAAAAAAGTAAAGCTGCCATGTCCATCTCCTCTCAATAAATTTGGGCGACTAGGTGCTATATCCAATGTTTACAGATTTACAATACAGTGTAGAACGTCTTATATAGGCATGAATTAGGACAGAGGCATATGCTTTTGCGGATAAACGAACAAATCATTTACATCAGTGATTACAAAGAAGACCCACTGGTAAAAATCGAAAACTTTTATAACAATAATAATCATAAAAATCAAAATTTTACAGCTCGTACTTGGCAATATTTATCACTATCTAGAAAGGTTACATACCATACTCTTGGTGGTGTTGTCGATCTTGTTCAATCATTTTTCTTCAAGCCCGGATGAGCAGGAATCAATAATTTTCTCATTCAGGTCTTCATCAAATCTCTGGTAAAATGCATACCGATAATATACTCGCCAAGGTAATCGAGCTCGCTGATATTTTCCCATACAGCATTATTTGTTGATATTTACGGTGAGATGAATTTGATGGTATATGAGCAAAGAGGAATCATCACCAGCGGCTTTTAAAAACTTTGAGAATGAAATTGGTGTGATGGGACGTATGGCGATGCACGCGTGCCAAAGTGGCCCCTAAGACAACGGACCCCCCAGCACCGGAAACTACCCTTTCGGGCATCGTATCAGTAATGAAATTACTACGTGATTTTCCGCATGACCTTCATTACTTAAAGTACTGAGACAGTCACTGAGTGGTTTTCTTTTGAACAAGACAAATCATTTTTCTTCACTTTCGATTGAAATTCCGCAATTTATGCTCAATAATATTAATCACTTAAAAAATTACAATATTTAGAATACGAGTAATAATTATTTCACTACAAAAATGAACTGACAACAAATTAATATCACTCTTGAAGACCGTTATGGAGTTATAGAAAAAAATGTGACATATCCAATCTCCATTGTAATTTTATCAGAGCGAAATGGTGACATATCCATTTTCTCATTCATTTTTTCTATTTTCCTAAAAGAAGAGAATTTGAAATTTGATGGAAATATAATAATTTCACAGATGAAGGTTCCTCCAAAGACATATCGCAACATTTTGATGATCAATTTATTCTATTTTTGTCAGTAAACTCTTAATGTGAAAACTTATTTTCCTCTTTGGCAAAATTGCCTATCTTAGATATAGCTCCAAATCGCACTAACCCGACGACATATTTGCGAGCTTAAATGAGGGGCGAAGCGTCGAGTCCTCCCTTTTAAAGAATTTGGGTGGATTTTTTCGTTTAGGAGGAATTTTGTTTTCTTTTTGTAACTAAATGAAAAATTGTTCATGAAATTAGCTCGCAACCCGGGAACATGTTATCAAAAAATCCGAGCAAGCGATCTAACGTAATGTTATAAATAATAGAAATATCCGGCTGCTAATATTTATAAGATGATGATTATTTGTAACTAACGTCGGAGAAAGTACGGGACGGCAGTTCAGTTGGTATAATAAACTTGTAATATAATGATGTTAGAATTTGAATAGAAGCTCATCGAAACACGTAAAGCTAAGTAAATACGATAAACAATGTCCAGTGAAAACTCACCAATACTACCTACTGTATTTCGGTACAATACAATTTACATACAAAATGTTAAATTATTCGACGAATTTATCGGTTTGCAGATACGGTTCTAGATAGAAAATAATTTTAGAAAAGACGTATTCAACTCAACCAGAAATAGTAGCCACAATTTTACATCACACCGTCAAAATTCTCAAAAAGTGCATTCCGTCAAATCTCATTTTCACAATTTCATGTTACGAATATTGAAGGGAGAATAATAATTTTTATTTTAACACGTATACTATATCGGTTTGATGAATTAGAACTACCTATTAGACGTCTGGAAAGAAATGTTGATTTTTTCTTCTTCCATGCTTAAGTTTTGCATACTAACACAGATGATCAGTGACCCTCCCCCCTCTTTCAAATTCCAACCACGATAAGTGTTGTAGATTTAAAGCGAACCCTCGATAGATAATGGCCCTTCATTAGACATTCCATCCCAGAACGAGACTCGGAGACCCGGCCATACAAGCTTCCTCTCACGTTAATACGGAACAGTCGATTTCCAAAATAATTTTACGCCTTTCACGAGCAGAAAAAAATTGTACTTGAAAATATATTTTCTCAAAAAACATCCTCCTTTCGAAAAAGTGCACCCCACACAAAAAAAAACAACGGAGTTTCACTCGAACAAAGTTTTATCCCAATAGGGCCCCCCCCCCCTCCGTAACTCATTTTTTCGAGAAGAAAATATTATTTCTAACGAGAAAATAGCGAAATTATGTCCTTTTATTCTATTTTTAACAATATATTGCAAGATTGATTCGCAGTCTTTACGTTGAAATGAACGCCTAAATGGGAGATCGAAAATACATTTATATTTGGGTCCCTTTTTCTCCGTCTCCTTTATTGCTACAATGGTCCGTGGTTAAGGTGCCTATATGACACTAACCCTCTGTTACTGCCCACTCGATGATGTGTCATGTCCCTTCACGCGGACTCGATTTCGTCCGAACGCAGACAAGACAGTGTGGCTAGACCATTTTTCTCCTTGTCCGCCCGCAAGTATCAATGCTTCACGGGCTCCGAAAATCTCGCGCGAAAATCCACGAAAATTCCGACCACTTCTGAACCGATTTCAACCTATTCGGTGGGTACGATTTAGTTTCATTCATATTCGGCTCGTCGATAAGGCGCAGTTTCGTCATAAGTAGGAAGAGCAGAAAAAGCGAAAAGACTAATCGAATCGAGTTTAGTTCCGTTCCGTTCCGTTTGCATAACGCGAATCAGTGGAATAACGAACGTGTCGTCGTTCGTGACCTACACCACGTCCATGTTTCCGACACCAAAACGCAGATATGAAAAAAAAAAAAAAAAAAGTGAAGAATTACCGAATTACGTAAAAGAATTTATACCCGATCTCGATGCGTCGAGGCGTGGACGGCAAAATGACGATCAAAAGTATCGTAGGTAAACATTTTAGCGAAAAAATTGACGAGAGTGAGTTAGAGCAGTCAGAAAGTCTAACGTGATTTTCGCCCGCCAACCTAACAAAATGAAGGTACAATAAACATCGATTAACATTTCCCTCTTCGTAATTTAAATACGAGTAATTGCCCTAGTTTGGAGTGGGAACGGATTTGCAGTATGATAGCCTCCACTGATGGCAAACTCTACACGACGTACGTTTACGAGTAGATACATACTCTCGTACAATCGTTGCTTGTGAAAACTTGAAAAAAAAATACAGAACTCTATATAGCTGATGCGCGAAAATTAAAAATTGGCTCAGTTCCTGTACTCGTGCGGGCATTGAGAACAGATGGGAGGGAGTGCGCAGTGTGTGGAAGCGGGAAAAAACTTATTCTCGTACAATCGACTCGCGAAGAGCCAAACTTTGGCGACGAGTTTCGAGACTGAAAAGTTTACGAACGCGAATCGGCGGCGTTGTCTCCGAAGAATTCGTTTCATTTGCTCGACACTGAGCGAGGCGAGGCGAGGCAAGGTGAGAGAGGTGAGATAGGTGACACGAGGTTACGAGAGGAGTTCCTTAGTGAAGTACAAATTTTTTTTTTTCGCCTTCCTTCCTCGCTTTAATATTCCTAAATATTGTTGTAATTCGGAAAGTCTTAACCGCGTGTACACCCGGCAGAGCACCGCCACACTTTATTCTCGTTTGAGCAGCGCTTTTTGCGAGCACTTACTCGTATGTATGTAAAACGTCGGTATATCGATTCGTATCTAAAATATTCTGACGTCAGGAAGATTTTATACCCTCTTTTGTCTGCTGCAATAGCATACGCGTGCTCTACCTCAATGATACAAGTACCGTGAAGCGATGGCGTGGCACGCCGAGTAAACTTCGCATATTTAACGTCGATTCCCGCGCTCATTAATTTTAAATCAAATTCATCCGACGTAGCGTCGCATATATAGGCCACAGATCGTTAGCTTTTAATGTAAAAGTTAACGAGACTACCTGACAGAGTCGCTTCGCAGCAAAAGCCATCGTTGCTCATTTCGATGAAAACACTTCTCGACAATTTGAAACGCGTTACGAATAGGCATCAGTTCGAAGTTCTAAGACGGTATGTGCCAGGCAGATGAGTGGTGGTAAATCGTGTCGATCTCCGAGTGAACGAAAATTAAAAGCTGAAAAGCTCAACTACGGGAACGTCAGAAATGTCTGAAATAATCCGCGTATACCGTATGATCCTCAAGTTACTCTCTCGATCATGTTTGTGTGTTACACACACGAAGCCGCGTTGATCCACGACAAAACAAATACTTGATTTGGTTTCAGTTTATATCTCCTTGGGCGCAAAAACATTCTCTCCTGAAGGCTCGAACGTACCACCAGTACAGTAAGTCCTAAAAAAGATTTACAGATTTATCAAACGCCGCACCCTCTCTCCTTCTCCACATCGTTCTTCTACGGAATAAAAATGAAATAAATTTTGAAAGATAGTTCGAGGAAGCCCAGTTCTCTCGTGAGAAAGTACCTACGTATAAAATACATTTCATATCATATAATATTTTGAGAAGCATAAAAGTACTTAACGGTTTAAAACACTTATCAAGACTTAAATGACTAGCTGATCCGCGCTATTCTGCTTCTCATTGACTACTGTATTCTTTCTTTCTTTCTTTCTCTCTCTCTCCCTCTCTTCCCCTCTCTCTCTTTCTCTCGTATGTGTGTAGAGGGGGGGGGGGGCTCTTAGACAGGACAACAATAGTCCTCGAGCCAACGAAAGCATTATAGTCACTGATTTTTGTCGTTCTAGTAAGTCTATTTCGATGGGCAGATACCTGTTTTTGGGACTTTTCAAGTTTACCAGTTGCTTTTTTAGTCGAGACTGTTTGATGGTTTGCGTGTCCAATTCTCACGGATAGAGTGGAAGTCCGTATTCCCAACTACGAGTACGCCAGGTGACCGCCCAGTGAATGTGCATCGAATAAAACTCCTGATCATTGACGCTGACTTGACACGGAATCAAACATTGCGCACCCTGGCCTTATGTTCACTGCCTGTATAGCGGCGGACTATGTTGATGCCATCCATCAAATGCCTCATAAACAGTCATCCCCGGGCAGCTGCGGGCAGCAAGGACTCTGTCACAGGCGAATTCGATAACAGGTACGGGAGAAGATCAGTGCCCTAGTGGTGCGAAGCAATTGCGGCGCGTGCTTTTAGAGGGCCGTCGGCGTCTTCTGTACGTATAGCGGCTTCATTGGAAATCAACGTTGCGGCGCGTCGTTGTTCCTTGGTTACCTCAGTTTAACACAACCGCATTACATACTTCGAGATAGGCTCGCGCTCATGGGTTCAGTGAGTTCAAAGAATCAGGGCGAGGGGTCTGCCATGAGCTAAGTGGTGCAATCTCATCGCTGTTGACACAAAGGCAGGCAAGTGATTCCCGTCTTCCAAAACAGCGATGCAGGTACGCGACGAAGAGTCGAAGACGGCGTAACCTGATAGGACTTAACCAAGCCAAAACGACAGTGAGGATTTGGCCTGAAGGCGTGCGGAATTCTCAAGAATAAGCTGCCAAATTCACTCACCTGTAGATGCTTTCTGCCAACTCCGTTGCCAGCTGTCAATCGAGGGTATGCGGTATTGCTGCGGCACTTGCCGAAGTGACCGAGGCGTATCACTCACATCCCCAGTCGCAACTCCGAGGGAAGGACAAACTGTTCAGCGTCAGAACCGGATAACTCATCAGGGTGCGAGAAGTGTCCCCATCTCCTTTCACGCCCACGCCATTATTGGTAATGGATGCCCTTTCCAACACAGTAAGATCCAGTGATATGACCCCCACTGTCGCGAATAGTTCAGTAATAGGCCTATTTTATTTCATCTCAACAACCGATATCATATAATACGGGAGCATCGGATAAAATGTCGCTATTTTTCAATGCGTTTAATAACAAACAAAGGAGAGCAGCGAGGTCGGTGACTACCGAAAACTAGGCGGAAAACTAAATTGTGACTCTCTTCAGTTTGTTCCTATTGAGCCGAAGTATTATTTTTATATTTTTGAGATGAAGATGTGGAAATGCTCAAAACTCAATCCGATAATCAGAAGAAACTTCAAATTGTCGTATCTTTCACGCCCCCCCCCCTCCTCCGCATCATTTCTGACAAAGAAATTTACAACCACTAAATAATAAAAACGTACGAGACACATTCCTGAACTTTCAGACCAAAAATAAAACAAGGTAGAGTCATGGAAGGGGGGATAATTTTATAACCCCTGTCTAATTTATTATAGAACTCAAATAAGATTCAATATAAAATTTTCCCAGAATTCGTCGTGCAAAGGGTGGAAAGGAGAATAATAATAATATATGGGTGTGTGCGTGTATGTAATTCCGGGGGAGATAGGCCAGGGGGTATAATATGAAATACTTTAATACTTCCGAGTGTGGTGTAGAAGAGGAACCGACCTAACGCTAATGTAGACAGGTCCTGAAGAAATGACACCAAGAGCAGGGCCTATTCTAAGGCGCAGCTGCGCACACTTTGCGCAGTTCCAAAAGTTCGTTGCGCAACTGCAAAACAGAATTTGCGTAGTTCCAAAAAACAAGATCAGTGATCAGTTTAAAAAAATGTATTACAAGTAACTGCTGCTTCAATTTTCAGTTCATACCATAATTTTTTTTGGTGAGGGGGGGGGGGGGTACACATGAATTTTGAGATTTTTACAGTACTTTGCGTACCTGCAAAAAATCCTTAGAATAGGCCCTGACCAAGAGTACGGAAACTATATATATTAAAATAATTCTACAATGATACTTAAGCTAGGCGCTGCGACGTAGGTGGACCCTGGCTCATCGTGGCGGACGCTATTTACCTGTAATTCAGAAGAAGAAGACACGACTGAGTATTTAGGTCCCTAACTAACTCATGTACAAGTAACATAATTTAAGAGAGAGGTTGGACGAATCCAGGATTGCCTGTTCCCGATCCAGCCTGCCGCCAGACCAACAGTGGGGGTGTGCGCTCATCCTCCACACCGTGCAGATCCTTCAGAGCTGAGTCGTCCTGACAATCCCGCTCTATAAAGGGGACGCTCGGTGTCCCCCCTCAGCGTACACCTGAGAGAGCTTCAAGATTGGGAGATCAGCAGAGGAAGCACATCGTCGCCTAAGCCTGGCTACCCCAAACTCTGCATAGTACTCTTCCTCAGTACTCCTTCCGAGTACTGTCGGGTCCACAAGACAGTAGCGTCGATCGATCACTGACCTAACATATCATTAAGTACTGACTGATAGCGTAACTCTATGAAACCTATCGAAGGCGAATACTCAATAAGTGACCCACATAAGAGGTGAGCACACTTATCCAAAATTCTGCAAATGTGATGCACAAAATCGCGATACGAGAATAAACACTATACAAGAAAACGAGTGCGCAAAGCCACACAAAAATCAGGCTAACCATACGATTCGATCGCAATCGTAGCGGAAACGAAGTGGTGCCTCTATGTGTGAGTGGGCTCTGCCTGTCGCTACATCATCCCTATTGTTCATACCCTCGAAGTAATAGGTACTACCATTTCTTCGACAGGATGAGTTTACAGCTTCGAAGTATCGGCCAGTGCCTAGTGGTGCCTAGAATACGGATGTTACGAAAAATAGATTCTTACAGTCGGAACGTATATTCAAAATTTCAATTTCCTAGTTATTGTCGGCTTAAATGCCAACTCCAAACATACTTGCGTATATAACAAACAAACAAATAAATTATAAGGATGGACATGCTCAAAATATTTAGCGAAAATATAAGTTTTGGGGCTTTTATAGGGTTGAATCTCAGTAATCTGATCTATAATGATCATTAAGTAGTATGATTTCCTTAAACCTACCTTAAATCTAATCAGATGGTATTTTGCCCCTTTTCGGAGAATTCTGAGATCTTCAACAACTCATAATTTTTGAAAAGGAGCATTCTACGTCCACCAAATTTTTAAGGAAATATAAAAAAGACTCGATACAGTATATTTCCAAACATTTTTTAAGCACGAAAAAATACAGGGCTTCTGGATCCCTCCTAACTGGGATACAGACATACGGTTTAGCTTATAACCTCCTCAGTGGTTACACAAACACATTCTACCAATTTAAATCGCCCAGGTATCATAGTTCACGCGCCAAACCCGAACATATAATAGGTATATACAAACGAACAAACGATTTTACAGAAATTTACAAAAATAGTAATAATAATAATATTTTCTGGAAACACCATTATAACCTTCTCATTTCATTCACTTCCTCATTTCTCCATTATAGGTATTTAATCTTGTTCTTTATAAATTAATTATAAGTTCATAAGTTCACATTAATTTACACATTATTATGTATCGCACGTGGAAAGTATAACGGTATCATACTCGTATCTTGACGCTTCGATTTCTTGATTTTCAGAAGGGGGTATGAGGAAGCGGGATGTTGGTAAATGGAAAGGAGAAGAAGACATATGGTACTTCCAAGAAGTAGCAATACCAATGTCAGGAAGAATAAATTGTATTTTCACATATTTTTCTGTAAATATGAGTCTATTTTAAGACGTTTATTGACATTTCTTTGCTGAAAGGGCGACAAAGAAAAGGAAATTGGAGAGATAATTAAAGGAAAGAACGAAACAATTCCGAGAGAGAAAAGAAAAACATTCTTCTACTTAGAAACGTGTCAGTCCGCGGGAGAAGTGTAAGCAGATACAAGAAGAAAATCGTGTTCCATGTATTTTTTTGTAAACATGCATTTTTTTAGAGAATCAAGGGAAAAGGAAAATGGTCATTTGGCCCCCTTGTAGACTTTCAGGTATGACTAACATCATTTATTCACCTAAATAGTTTCACCGTTCATTGATTTGAACGAGTTTCAAAGTGAGAAATATTTCAGGTGACCATTCATAGTTCACGAAACATTATACGGAATAAAATCACGCACTTACAGGCAATTTTCCGCAAGAAACTTTGCGAATCACTTTTCAATTTTTGTTTTAATCCTTTAAAACGCGTTATGTTTATCCTATAAAAAACTTATGGAGGAGGGGGGATACGATATCTTTAAAAAATCGAAGAATTGTTTTCACCTCCACTGGAGTACATCTTAACTGCTTGTTTCAAAATTTCAATATGTTGGTGCCTACCTCGTTATGACCAGAGTTGGTATTCGTTCTCATTCATTCGACCCCCATCAAGAAGAAATTTCTACTTCTTACTATTCGATATTTTACGAGATGAACGCGAAGATTACTTATAGAATATCGATGTGAAGTAACTGTAATCGCAATCGTTTATTCTTTATCGCGAATTTTATAATATTGGATCCTAAAATGAGATAGGTATAAAATATTAATGGTACAATATTGAAATAAAAGATCCCGAAAAATACTTTAATTCTTCGCTGCTGCTGGTTTGAGATACCTTACAAATAATAATGTAGTATCGTTAGTTCCACGTTCATGTTTGAAAAATGTAGTCAGTTCGATATTTTCAGTAATAACCTCTCATTCCGATAAAATACTCGTATTCCATGGGCTTTAGGGCCACAAAAAATTTCTAAGTCGACTTTTTCGAAACCAAGATATTCGAGAACTATGGTATTCTATCGCAGTTTTCATAGTACGTAAAATTAGATGTGCCAAAACAGTTACGGGGTGATACATTTGGAGAAAAGAGTCAAAAGGATCCACAAAAAATAGACCCAATCCACCTGTTGTTGCTTCCAGTTTCAAGTTCCAAAGTCGGAAATGGGAAGGGTCGTGTTCTAAACACTCTGAAGCGCAAAAAAAAACATTGCCCCCGCCCCCATATTCACAACTGTGACGAGTGTAATACCTCCCTTTTCTCCGAAAAGTCGGTAAAACGTTTTGAAACATTGTATTACCGAAATCGTTTATTGTAGAGTAAAATCAAATGTTTTTCGAGATTTTCTTGGGTGAAGCTATGTGTCTACGATCGGTGAGGATGTACTGGTAGTCCGGAAAAGAACGTTCGATATCGACGGATGTCAGTGAAGCCCAGGTCCCAGGTGAAAACGCTTAGCAATGCAGGGTTTTGGGGGAAGGTAGATGAAGGCGCGGTGCCTTCAATTAGAGAAACGTTCAATTCTTCTAAAGTACTCAGTCCAACATTTTTCGCGAATACATTTTCTGCTTTCCTTCTCAAAATTAATCCACGTGAACCTGGAATTTTATTGATTTTCGAACGAACTTCATGCACTATTTGGAGCTCCTCATGAAATGGAAGACCCCTAGTTTCGAGTTTCTGGATAACATCTGGTAGAAATGCCACGAAGGTGTGGGTGAAAGCGAGATCCGAAGACAAACGACTAGAAGAACTGTGAAAAGCAGTGTTTTGAGCTTCTGTATCTGCTGACAGTCGTCCGGCAACTCACATACCCATTTTCGGCATTTTTCGGAAAAATAAAATTTATTTCCTGGGCCCCTACTACGCTGAAACGAATGTCTATTTCATTCCTATTCCCCGGCGCCTCTGCAAACTCAACCGGCAAATGCCAAGGAATCCTAGCTCTACTAATAACTCATTTTGTTTACAAATGTTGGTTGGTTCCCTTTCGCTGAATAGCGTCGACAAGGACGCTGTTCAGCAAAATAGAATCAAGCGACATATTTTTATCCGATGGCCGCGATCACGAATGGGAAGAGGCAGAACAGACCCGTGTACGAGCTTAGCCCAGCCCTCAACCTAGTTCAGCTCTACGCCCAACCTAATATATATATATATTTTTTTTTTTCGTGGCAGTATGCATAAAGCCATTCCTGTATAATGTATAGAGGTCTATAAACGTGAGTACAAAATTCTTACATAGTAGCTCGAACTAAAATTCGAACAGCCCCACCTAAATTAACAGGGTGTGCTATGAGCCCAGAAAATTTCGAGGAAGAAAGCGGTTTCTTTTGTTCGTTTTTCTAAACCACTAGTCCAATGAATCAATGAATGCTGTATCCCCAAAAACAATCAAAATATTTCGAGGGCACCAGTACGTCAGTTTCATTACAAATGGTCAGATAATCGACGATTTATGACTAAAGATTGAAAAGCGTATAACACTTGAGTAACATTTTTGAAGTTTATGCCCCTGTCAAAATGAATCTACCGCCTAAAAAGGTGATCATAGCTCGTCGGTAAGGGTAGAAATTCAATGACATCGCTGAAGTTAAAGTGATACCGAGGCTGAAGGTTTTTGGAAAATTTTGCTTTTTCCAATCTTCTCTGTAAAATGGTACATTTTTTCGAATAATGTCACTACATTAGTTGAATTCAATGAAAAGAGTACAAGAATAGAATTTTAAAAGAGAACCACCAAGTATGTAGGTATATGTAATAGTCAAGATGAAGAATAAAGCGAACGAGTAATTTTATTTTTGATTCACATGCACAGACAACGATGGGATGTAAATCACTAAAACTAGAAAACGATTCCAAAACAAAAACTGTTTTAAAAATTAGCGAATTTTACTTCCCATTTTATTCGCAAAATTATTTCTTTATTGGCCTAGGTAATACTTACGGCATTATTTTATTCTCACCGACCAAATCGATAAATCTGAACAGTAGAGAGCTCGGTTGCCGTATTTTACTCGTAGCCACCGTCTTACCGCAGCGGTTGCTTTTCTTGCTGTAATTTTCTACTTTTTGAATACCTATCCGTACTTCTCCTACAGTCTGCTGACAAAACAAAGCTTTGACATCCAGCTGAGTCCAAAATATCCGAATTTTCCTCAAAGTCACGTTTTCATACACTTCGTCTGCTCTTTCTGTCTTTTACAGATCTTGACGAAAAGTACGTCGCCGAGAGTAAATTAATATTTCAGAAAGAAATGGCGACCGTTTTCATAATTATTTACTAGGTATCGGTATTTTCAAAGATGAGCGTGAATATCTCCGAATTTCCAACAGTTCGTCTTCAGTGTGTATAAAAGCAAATATAGAAGAGTGGCTTAGAGGATGCACTAAAACCCCGCCACCATCCCGAAAAACTAAAAATTACATATACAGAAAGCGAACCTATATTATGTTATACGTGCAAATTCGCGAGTGAAGAGGGTGAAAAAATCTTTTCCCCTTCCCCCTTTCTCCTATTGAAAAACTATAGTTGTACCGATACAGTTATACAGAGTCTAGGTACCTAATAAGCAAAACGATAGGAGAGAAAAACTGCGTAAGAATATATTTTTTAACCAAAGTTTATTGGCTACAATTGCATTAACAGAAAACTTTTATCTTCACAAATAGAAAAAGCGCAGAAATTCCGTTCCAATCTGGGGGGGGGGGAGGGAGGAGGAGATACGATAAGGCAAGAATCGAGCTTAAATGCAATTCACGCATTTTTGAGTATTTGTTTGTGTACACTACACCTAAAATTTGGCCGAAGTAAATTTCACTGATCGAGGCTGACACACATCACTCGATTTTGGGACGTTTTTGTATTAAGAAAATATTAAATTCTATTATTTTTAACAAACATGTGTACCTACGTAGGTATTTCGCATGTATCATTCTTTTTCGTTCCCTATTTTGACGGAGGAGTTGGAAAAGTACGACCAAAAATTCCATCTTTCCATTTAGAACAAGAGCTTACTTTTTTACTCACAATTACGAAAATGGATTACAATCTGTAGGGTCCACAATGCTGAGGATTCAAAATTCATTACCGCGACAAATAAAGTCGAAGCTTTGCAATGTATTCAGCTCCCCCCCCCCCCATTCTAAAATTGTTTTAAGATTCGCAATATTACTATGATCAGAGATTTACGTGTACCTTAAAGCAACAATATCAAATATTCACAATTTTTAGAATTCACAGTACTGCCGCGCGTTTTTAGAACGTCCTGTCTGACATTTTCACATTTTAAAATTTTTTTTTGCATAATATGTTTCCTGAACAATTTCTCCATCTTTTCAGCTTTGGTAGAATGTCCTATCTGTGGTAGAACCGTAGAAATTTGACTAACAATTTTGTCCTATCCTACTTTCTGACCAGGTTTTGCTAGTTTAAATTGCATTTATCTCGAAACTTTAAAAATGCCAGATATAGGACGTTCTAACTAAGCGCGGTAGAGTAGGTAAGTGAGGTCCATGACTGACACTATACAAACGTTCAATATATATTTTGAGGGCTCGTAATTATTATTACTAACAAAGTGTGTCGGTCAAAATTACCAATATTGTTAGCGTTCAGAAGTAAAAAGTTCCCAAAGTTCGTAATAATTTATACACCGTAATCGTATACCTCTAGTCTTTGGCCACTTCAAGTATAAAGCGACAGATATCACACCTCACATCATCACCGCAAAACACACAATTTCCACGCATCACGATTCCCGGGGGTGTCATCATATGTTCAGATTATCAAATTAATACCTATGTTCTCCGAGTTCGTAATCAGATGACGTGGGTAGATATTAGACGTACATACTTATGTACCAATGTAGTATATTTGACTACAAGGAGTGTCGCATGAAGTGTGAACATATCGTATTGGGTAGGGATGGAGTATTCAATAAAGTGTAGGTTCTTGACGTTTAGCAGCACTAAGTATTTATCTTTTCCTTCGCTCTAAAAAGAAGAAAAAAAGGAATTGAGAAGTTATCTGTCAAAAAAGCCCTCGTCAGCGATTTTGGTTTTGAGAAAAACCACTTCAAAGTTTTCAAGCTGAAATACTCCTTTCAGACTGATTTAATTGAAAAATATGTTATTATAAAAAATGTTCACTGTGATTTCATTAATAGAAATGACTAGTTCATTGTTTAGTTCATTCAGAAACGAAAGCGCACGAATCACGAATTAAGAAAGAAGGAGGATGACAAGGGCCCTTTTTAGATCCATGGGAAAACTAGTGTGGTGGGACATATTATTGTTATCAGTAGCTGTTTGCCTATAAGATAATATCGGTGAATCTCATGTATTACTCTTCTATTTTGCTTGTTTCCATACATTTATACAACTTATGGAACAAAATACACAATTCCTAGCTCGCTGTATGATGAGTTAGGTATTATGTATATTCTCGTGATTGAACCTAATGTAGTAGTGAAGATGTCTCTTCATGCCGATTAGGGGCGAAACTAGCTGTTTTTTCTAGGGGGGTGACAACTGAAAATTTGCCGAATAAAATGAACTGAAAATGAATATTTTGCCGAGTGGCTAATAAACTTTACGATTTGCCGAATTTTCCAACTGCACTGACGACCTTGGGGTGTATCCCCCCTACCCCCTTTGTTTCGCCCCTGATGCCGATAAGGCAACCGAAATGTATAATTTCTGAGGCATTATTATCGTGGAATGAGTTACTCGCTTTTCACCCTTTGATATAATGTAATGAATGTATGCTTGGTTTTATTGACTGCATGATAACCCGATTAACAATTTGGTGAGCGCTCACGCAACATGTCACAAACCACTTCTGTTTTGAGACTTTTGGCCGATCACATTTCTTTGTGAGTGCTCACCATCTAATAATTTTAAGATAGTGTGTGTGAAGTGATCGCTCACCAGTAGGGTGATTACTGAGTGATGTTCACAAAAGCGCTCAGCACATTCGGCTTCATTGTCAATCGGGAAGTTTGTACACATCTCAGCATAGAATCGATATATGTTAATTCAATGCGTTTGTAATAATTTATCGGCGCCAATTTCACATATTTCCAGTGGTGTAGTGGCAAATTTTCCAGTGTGGGAACGCTAAATATATTTTGACGAATTATAAGGAAAGTCCGAAAGTCGTATTTATATAATTTTCTATCTGCGGAAAATCATTATGGGAACGCCGTTCCCGCTCTACTACACCGTATACCTATTTCTCTAAGAATATCATGCGTTGGTACATAGTACATACATACAGAGCGGGTTTCAGTTTATCAACTTTAACACAGAGGAATACAACACAATAACGCAGTTTCGAAGACGTTCCTGTTCTGCTATCGTAAACACTCTGGAACTTGTACTTGGCACCGCCATCTCACACTGTCACACCTGCAAATCGAAATTTTCCCTTGATGTCTGTTAAATTTTCCTACTTAACCACGTTTCTCTGTCAGAACCTCAGAACACTTGAGGTTGCCACTTCGCTTGAGAGAGATCTCAGAATGAAAGGCGCTTTTGTTGTTCGACTGATATTGATAAGAGGTAAAGCGACTGTATACATACAATGTAAACGGCTACAAGAGAGGGACGTATTTGAGACAGCATGGTAGGTACAGTGAATTCGTTGATTTTGGAAAAATTTTCAACTGGTTCCTAAAGAGTAGGACACGCAGAATTCGAAAATCAGCATATCCGTAAAAAGGGCACCTGTTCGTCAAGGGCCCTTTTGACAGATAACTCCTCAATTTATTTCGTCTTTCGTAGGAAAAATAGAAACTATTCCTCAGCATGGATTCTCATTCCTGTTAAGTTGCATGGATTAAGGATTATCGAATACTCAGTCCGTCACGTGTACAAGACTTCGTAAAAAATAATTCGATTTTGACGATAATAAACCGCAAATATAAACTCGCGATGCGTCGAAGAACTGACAATGAAACAACTCTATCGTAGAACTACCTCCGTTCTTTCCCTATAGTATCTACAGGTATTGTTCAACCATTCGAATTTCCCATCGAAAACTCCAAAAAACGAGGAAAATAGCACATGTAGTGTCTCGACGGTATATGCGCTGAGGGATAACACACGAATCGCGAGCAACGAGACAATCTATTCGAAGTAGGCGACGACTGAAGTATATACCAATGACAGAGATAAGTTCAAAGGTTAGGCCTGAGAGAGAGGGGGGGGGATGAGGGTGGTGGGCAGCCGAAAGGTGATGTAAGGGAACAGTGTCAATTGTGATGGAAGGAGTGGGGTTGAGGCAAAGGGAGAGTGAGGAAGAGATATAGAGACAGACAGTGAAGGCATTCCCCATTAGAACGACTCGAGTCGTACCTGCAACCACGCTAATAGGCTTCAATGACGGCAGTCGTGAATAAGCAGCGGCATATTCCCAATGCTAATGAACAACGTTTTACTTTTCAGTTGTAATTGAAGAGTAACCTCCCAGAAGCAGGGCTGGTACAAACATATACTCGTTTCGAAAAAACCCGCTGGTTTTTCTATTTCGCTTTCGTAATAACAATATTCGAACCGACACGAGGCACGACTAGAAATGACGACAGGTTACAGGTTGGCTATACGAGTGATACGTGCGAATGCGTATATGAATAATAATATGAGACTTACCAAGCAAGATCGCCGAGTATGATCTATCTGATGATATCGTCGTCACCGATGGCGAGCAAGTCGGACACTGATGCGGAAAAATAGCCGATGAATTGGACGCAGCCCCTAAAACGCCGCTAATTTATTGTGATAATCGCGTGATCGAAAAGTTGCGAAAAAGTGAACATCGGCCTAACCCAACGTTAGCCAATATCGAGTTTAATCTGAGGGGACTCCCGTATACAAGAGTTTTTGCGTACGATACCAACAGAGAGAACGAGGCGCGCAGGGTGTGCGTTCCGATTCCGAGTACAAAATTACGTCGACGCAAGCGCCGCCATTCGGTCAACGAACACCGATTCCAGTTTGAGAAACCGATACAAACCGACAATTACGATGTTAAAATTATCATTTTCGAGTAAAAATGTTACACGGACATTTGATAGCTCCAGGTTGCTGTGGTTGTACGTTCTCATTTTCTTTTCATCGAATGTTTTGGCGGTGACCTGCGCCACACTATTCTATTACTCATACATTGTACTACCTATAATAGATAGGATAACACGAGCTTCCTTTTCATGAAAACGCGCGTTATTGCATGTAGCACAGAGAGTGGATAGCGGATATATCCGCAGCGGCAGCGTGCACAAGAAAATCGCAAACGCGATACACGTGAAATAATATCGTAAAATGTGTAAAATAATAAATATAATCGCTCTCCCACAGTGAACTCGGACGATATGTTTAGCCCACTGTGCATGTACATATATAGATACGACTTGTAAAACATATAAAATATATACAGCTTTTGATTCGCCCGGCCTGTCTTTTAGGGACATAATTAAAACGACTTCATTGGGGACCAGGCGAAACCATAATTTTACAAACTACATAAATGAGTGAATGGTACTGCTTTCCAAATTCAACTACTTAATTCGCATAAATTTTCAGAATCAACGAAAAAAAAAGTCAATCCCCCTTTCAATTTTTCTGAATGATGCCAGAAATTCTCCAACTCTATGGAGTTCGTACTTCGAAAGCAGAGCATTTAATAGCTTTGGTGCCGAGATGTGTAACATAAGAAACCTATGTATATATGTAATAATTTGCGGCGCGGGCAGTAGTACCACAAAACCATTTGTACAGACGGAGACGGCGGGTTAAAACCGATATCATCAAGTGAAAACATCCCCATCTCTGAACAGAATAACTTTCTCTTCACAACGATGGAGTTAGAATGAGCGCCATATTCTGTTTCAACCGCCAGTGAAACGCCTGACATTGACAGACCTATGACATGCTATATTAATTACGGAAGGGCAATCCAATTACAAATACGCACACCATATTTCGCGTATAACATTTTATATGTATGTGTACGGACTTCTACAAATTTTTTAACCAATCGTGCTCGGGCAACACATTCCAACTATGTAAAACCTCAAGCGTGGCACTTCTGAAATCGTATAGAAACTGTACAATTAGTAGCATACCTATCTGAAGAGGGGTCCAATTCTATAAAATGTTGAGAAAATGCTTATAATCATCATTCGGTAATCCATGGAAATCTCAGTTCAATATACTGATATATTTCATCCGGCCAAAAGAGAGCTGAATACACGTTACTGAAGGTAATAAGATCCTCTCATAAAGATTTCACTAGGAAGTATAAATAAAAATTCCAATTTACAAAATATATAAACTTAGGTCATTTTATTTCTTTGTTTTACAATCATCATGAGATGGGTTTTGTACATGAAAAAAATTTCTTTCTCGTTCATTCTAAATAATAAAATCATACATACGATTTGTACAGGTACACACTGAAATGTATAAAAAACTTTACTAGGCGAGGATGTCTTCACACATTGGTCATCGTATCGAGAACGAGAAAGGGAAAAAGAGGCATAATGAATTCATTTTCAGGATATAAACACGTCGTTAAAGGAACGTTTCAATAACGAACATATATATATCTCAACGCGATAAACACCGCGGAAAATATCTTAATTTATAAGCGTATTTGATTACATCGCCGGTGTATTCAAAATGTTAGTAATTTTCATTTCCATTGAACGATATAACTCACTTCCTATCTTCTTTCACGAATGCTCGTCACAACCCATAAATTCAGTGCCAGAAATCCCGTGGTCGAGAAGATGGCAAATAAGGCACTAATAGATAATCATAGTTTTCCAAAATCGCATTCGTATTAATTAGTTTTTCACGTTTTTATCGAAACACATCTGAAACTAAAGAATTGAATCAACCGCTGCGTCGACTGAAAATGGGGGGGGGGGGGAAGGGAGGTGTACGCTACCATCTCGAAATACAGCTGAGTAAAAAAAGAAAACGTATACTTAAGTATAATAACACTGAATAACAAAGAAAGGTCATAACAATTCTGCTCAACATATTCAACTACAACAAATACGACAACTGAACAAAAAAAAATCGTCAGCAGTTGACGCAAATTTTTCTTCTTCCGATTATTAGTGTTTCATAATTAATATTCCTCTTTCACTCGAGAGATTATTTAGGTTTCATCAGAATTACCGACGCTCGAATACGTACACGGCTACGTACGGTCGATACGAGTGTTTTCGCGAGTGCTGCGGAGCCTCGAGGATTGTAATAGCTAGGTAGTTTCTACACAAACGCGGACACATAAATTTTCGGCCAGTCTTCGACAACTCCGCTTTAGGATGCCGTTCTTCCCTTATCACAGATAATTTTACAAAACGAAATGTACATATGTATATAAAAATCCTATACAATACGCGAGAAACGTAACGAATGAGACAACAGAGAGACAGGTTAGTGAGATTATACGAATACGTGCAACGGATAAGATTTCAGCGCACAAGAAAGTGCAATAACGTACAACCGTACTAACGAGTCGAAACACGTTATCGACTGCGTGTATTCCGCATGCTCAGATACTTTCTACTGTACGGTGACGGAAAGAGAAAGAGCAAATCGAGCGAAAAACACACGCGAAATCATCGAGTACTGTAATTCTTAGTCGCTGAATTAGAAAAGTTACTGTTTTCGAAACACAATGGCCGCCTCTTCGACCCTCTTACTTGTGTTCCGGCAATACCGAACGGTAATTTTACAGTGTTATCGGACTATTACATACGAGTCGAATTTTCGCTCAACTTTTCCGAGAGACAAACAGAAAGAAACGCGAGTTCCGAGAACTTGAAACGCCATGAACCCACGTCCATCTAGTACACATCCTCGCCGTAGTCACGGTCGCCGACGTTGAAGCGGTCCGGCGCCGCGGTCACGTTAAACCCCAACAACGCGCTGTCCACTCGCAGCACAGGTTTCTTCTTATTCTTCTTCATCTTACCCTGCAACACAAACTTTACGTTAGAATCGTACTTCTCAGCCACGATGTTTGATTGAGGCGAGTTTCAAATGGACGGAACACGCGTACGATAATGGGATGATGATTGAAATGCATCAATCACACCGAACAGGTACACTTACGGTGAGAAAACTGAATATTCCGACGATGCTATTATCTTTCATTCGCACGAGTCCAGAACCTCGAATGTTTCTCATAATAATTGTTCGCATCGAGTTGACACCTCATTTCCTTCGAACTGTTCAACGAACCAGAAAGATCGCCCGATCGCACATTTATACAGTAATAATTCAAAGAATAAACGCTTGTCACGACTCATGGTACACGGGCATAAAGAATCATACTATGTATGCACGTTCTTTTTTGAATTGAAAATCTTTCTGATTTCCGAATAATTCATTTTTTGGGTCACGAAGTTACTGGTAAACTAATCGGATTACAATAACGACCAATGTGAAAGTCTTACCCCGCTTGTACATCTGTTGATCTGTTTTAAGGTACAAAACAACCACTTACTTATCGAAAATTTTCATCTTCAAGAGGTGAATTTCATTTGAGTAAGCGATTTGATTTGTTCGACATTTGCTATCGAATATTCATTCAATAAATCAAAACGTTTCCCACTATAACTGTTCCAGACAATTCACTTAGATTTCTGTCCATCGACAAATATAAGGGATCCACACGCTCTCGACTCATTTCCCAACCATTCGAGTTTTTCATGGTTTGAAACGTTTGTCTTTCTTCACTCACTTATCAATACTCCAGGCACATTCACTGAGTTTAATTCGGTTCGGTAAAAACTTGTCACGGCAGAATATTGCCAAGGTTTGTAAGAACAAAAAAAACGCGTTGTCAAATTTTCAAAGTCGCTACTGCAATTTTAAAATCACTGGAACCTCAATTTTAAAATACCAGTACGAGCACCTGCGAGGATGATTCGAAGAAAGAAATGTCAATATATTACGCATAATACGAATAATATAAATTAATAGATTCAAAGTGCAAACGGTTGTCAAATCAACCGGAGTTCTACTCAATGAACTACAAATTAAAAACTTAAGCCAGTACTTCTGCGTAACTCATCTTCAAACGAATAAGAGGAACGTTTTACGAGAATATAAGAAGGCACTCTAATACAAAATTTAGTGTCGACTTAAAAAATGTTGAAGGACCGAAACTGAGAGCGACTTTTAAAATCGATCATCGTAATAGTAATTTAGGACACAGTTTTCGAGATGTGTCATACTCAAATCATACACTCCATTAGAGGGTCTCTGGTGGAGGGTATGATTGAATATTAGAGGCGATCCTCGTGAATGGCGGGGAAAACCACGGCCCATATCTCCGATACATCATTAAATAAGACAGAACAGATGCAGAGTCAACTTTCGCTACATAAAGGATAGTTGAAATACTGCGATACGGCCAGCCAGAAAAAGTGGACAAATTAGGGAAAATAAAAAAAGTAAAAATGAACAACGGGATACTATGGCTGATACATCAATGAAAAAAAGTTTCACGTCAGTCTCCCTTTCTCACCACGTTTTATAAATTGCCTCCACCTCCGACCTCAGCCTCTTTGATTTCACTGCCTCAACTGACGGGCGGCGTCGAATCTTGGCCTCAACTTCAACTCTGCCGTACCGTAGTTTACATGCCGAAAAATGAAAAGATATAATATTTTGCATTCTCCTTTCACAAATTCACACTATTAATAAATTAATAACGAGTTCAGATATCGTTTGACAAGAATTGAGGCCAAGGTAAGCCATTTTTGTCTCAGTTTCAACAGAGTCGACCTCTCCCATATTCTCCGGAGCATTCGCGCCAGCCTTACTCCTTATCAGAATAGCCGAATGAGTGAAAAAGAATGAATTTTCTGTCATTCTTTTACCATTCGGCAATGGATCTATTTTGAATAAGAATGGAAGTCATTTTTTCCGTTCGGGGAAATTTCAATATTTCGATTTTTCCTCCCGAATAAAAATGGATTACATTTCCATCTCATAGTTCGTCTCTAATTCCACATGTCGCGCTGAATGAAAATGGTGGGAGATTGTCATTCCTTCGCATTTAGAATGAGATCACTCCCGAATGCTTCAATCTTCGCGGGAGAAAATAATGAAAATGAATACGGTCGTCCATAATTCAAAGCCACGAAAATATGTACCTTTTCTCACCCAAGTGAATAGAATTCGATGAGAACTCTTTCTTCATGTGAATCGGAACCTACGATCACACTGAAGGCTTAGAACCTCAAATCTTCTTTTCTAATTTGCTCTCAACCCGAGCCGTGGAATCCGCCCTTTCGAACATTACCTCAAAGACGTCGAGGAGCTGTTAGGGCTGTCTTAGCCATCTTCCCTTCTGACCGAAAACCTGGCCTAGATCGAAATAAGGTTGGCGTCTTCCTATAATCCGAGCTAAGAAGGTCTGATCTCAATGCACATCACAACCCGTATAGCAGCTCACTCGGCATTCCTCCCCGAGTATTGTTAGGCGCTAGCGCTGTCTCTAGAACCTGAAATCTAAGGAAGATAATATATTTCACCTTACACGGAACGTGCCCCTTGAAAACGCCCTAGACCCGGGTTCAATGAAAAATTAGATACCGATTTACGAAACACCCTATTGTCCTCTGAAACCAGATGCAGAATATAATGCGCCATCTGAATCAAGTCACCGAAGATCGCATGATTTTTCCACCATTTCTAAAACCAATAATCGTATTCTACTTTCTCGATCACCCATTCAAACCGGTGGCTCTGTAGGCGTAGCGTTAAGAACTCGGCTTCATGACACGAAGGCACCGGGTTCCTGGCATCGTTATCAGTAATGCAAGAAAGAACTCGTCACACATTTTAACACCGCCTTCTGATAACGTACACAGAGTCACAACCATTAACAGCAGAGGCTTCCGAGAAGTGTGTAATCGGTCGCCAGTATCTGAAAGCTGCAAGTGGTAAGGCGCTACCTGCCGATGCTCGTTGAACTCACCGTCATAAACCAAGGGGCTAGTGATACGGGTATTCGACAGGAAGATAGCACAGTCGACCTTGGCCGATTCCCGGCAAGAAGAGAAGAGGGCTAAGGCAGCCCTAAAAGGCTCTCCGATGTCCCTGAGGTAATGCTCGAAGGGGCGGTTCCAGGGCTCAGGTGAGAGCAAATTGAAGGTATAAGCAAAAAACCAACAACAACATTCAAACCACTGAACTGTGGTGGTAGTTGTGGAGAGGGCGGAGAGGCGACTGTTTCACTGATTCGTAAAGACGAACTAAAAGCAACATTTGTTATCACTACTTCATTTTGAATAGATTTAACCGAAAAAATGTTCACGGCCCCTTTGATTTCTATTCCTCTGTGCGTCACCAGAACGATCATTTCAAATATGCGCATATCGTAAACTTGACCCAGAGTTGCGAACATTCAAGCCTCTTCCCTTTCCTTTCGGATTGTTTGAAATAAATATGAAAGTTCGATCTATGGTTCCCGAAATAGCCGCAACTGCGTTAATTTAAAACGACTCCTAGAAGGCGTGTTCAAAATGTAAAGTACTGTCGAAGTGAACTTGTAATAGCGCGATACTCCAAGGATATGCAGCTGTACGTTGACGATATGTGTTTTCTCGACTTCTTTGCATGTGCGTGCACAAGTTTAACTGAATGATGTTCAATGGCCAGAAGAAAAATGCTTTACACGCCTACAGGGCTCATTTTAAATTTCCGCGACTATAACATGAATTCGAAAGATGTAAACGTGCAACTGGTCACGCGAATTTTCCTCAGTTGCTTAACGTTCGCAGATACATAGTGAAACTATTTCAGTACCATTTGATTACGTTAACAGCAAAAAAACAATTTTATTAACGTTCCTCCGAAAATATTCGCACTTTAGAACAGTTCTTACAAAAATCCAGTTCTCGAACTAGAACTGTCAATCCGAATTATGATCAGTTTCTGTATCATTCATTCTATTCACGTCGATTTATCTGTTACACAACAGATCAACTTCTGAATCTCCCTCGTCTTCAAACAACCAGTCTTTCCTTTTGGTTTCCTTTCACCAACGTGTGTTTATCAAAACAAGGGAAATCCAACAGAATGGTTATAAAAACTCACTTTCACTTCGGTGAATTCCAGAGAATTAGCTTTAGCGAGCGGCTGCTTGACGGGCACTTTCACAACTGACGCACCCTCTTCGGGTTTCTTTTTCGATTTCTTTGCATTAGTCGCGCTCATAACCGAAGTGACTGCAGTCGTTGAGGAAAATGCAGCTACGCCCGAGTTCGCCACCACTCCAGAACGCCGGTCTAAGAACTGCTTAACGAAATTCTTTATTTCTTTGCCGTCGCCCAAATAATCAGTCACGTACTCCATCACGTCATTCGGAGACTCAACTTCTCTAAGGAAGGCTATGAAGGTAGGAACTGCAATAAGAGATTCTACATTAGCAACAATATTAGTGTTTTCTACCACTAGTACCGAGCCGATTGGATGAACGCGTCCTCCGTTTGAGAAATCGAACAGAAAAAACTGTCTTCGTCGGCAAGTTCAAAATTTGAAAAGTAGACGAACGAACACATGTTTATTTTTATCGTTTCCCTTTTCTTTCGGTGTAGTTTTACGTGACTCATCAGTTGTCTAGTGACAACCGTTCATTTGTCATCTTCTAATAACTGCTATTTAACTAAGACTGAGAAATAGGAAAGCATTCCCAACAAGCCGGAGTCAACTGCCAGTGAGGATCGGTTGGTATATTCAGATTGGACGAAGTTGGCGTTAACTCACCATCAACAGACGGCTTCAAACCAGAAAGCGCTTTCACACCCCACTTGGATAGCTCGTCATTTTTAAATACAGTTGGCGTCAACGCGGTCGAAGACTTTTTATTGGTTGGGTCTTCTTTTTTGCCTTTTATTTTAGCATTTGCGCTGGTTCCACTGGTCGAAGCAGCACCCGTGGGGCCAGGAACCTGTTTAGCCGAAGCATTCGCGTTAGAAGTCGCATTTTTGCTCGAGTTACCGATACCGGCGGCAGTGGCAGTGTTAGATTGGGAGCGGTTGCTTGCAGCAGTATTATCTGACACAGTGACGTTGCCCGACGTTCGTGATTGCTCATTCCATGCTTTAGACATGGCCGACATGTCATTACGGTTGGCGAACGCTGTTGAATATGAAAAATAATTAGCCCGAGTCTTTTTCATCGATCAGTATTTTGAAACATTATTCGTACTACTTACATGACGTTGCCGCCGCATTCGATGGCCAATTATTTGTTTTCCAAGGCTGATTCTGCGAGTTCCAAATGTTACCCGTATTCGCTTCTTTCGCCGCTTGAGTGGCTGCAGCCTGCTGCTGCTGTTGTAGCAGTCTTTCTTGCTTTTCCTTCTCGATTTGCTATTAAAAATTAACGTGTTTGACATTACATGGGAAGCAAAGGATGCACGTTTAATATCAACTATCTTACAGGATAACTTCGCTAACCGTATTCAACTTGATGGGACCGGGCTCTCGTTCGATGAAACGCCGAAGTGCCAGGTCCAGAGAAGATCACCTGAAAGGTTTGATGTGAAAACGAGCGCAGTCGATTCAATATATTATTTATAATTTTGAGAGAAGAAATTTCCGTATACGCGGATGTTTTCACTAAAGAGCGTTGCCGTCTCAGATCGAGAATGTGCACGCTAGGATGTCATTCGCTGAAGTCGAAATATCAAGACGGATCGAAGTGGTTTTCACAAAAAGCCCACTGACGAGCGAACAGATACTTAGTATAAGTTACCAAAGGAAGAAGTTTGAGTATAAATAAACACTATTAATGTCACTGAAGAGGGTAGTTGGGGGCCTAACTGCGTTCCTCTTCCAAATCTACTAGTAGCTATTTCACCCCGATCAAACTGCACAGACACTTTAGAAATCAACAGAGTGAGGCTTACTGAAGAAAGAATTATAATACTCACACTTGGTTAATGACGGAACATAAAGAGTTCTGCAATTACGCTCTTCCGTGAAATCTCACGCGACACCTGATGACTTACTCGATTTTTCCGCACGATATAATCTATGTAAAATTCAAATTTCACGAGCGCCCAACCTGTCTTCTAACGAAACATCCGGGACGAGAACTTGAAAACGACTCAATGTATCTGCACTAGCTATCACTTACCTTCGCCAATTGCTTCTGCTCTTCGGCCTGAATTTCAGCCAACGATTTCACGTTCGTAATTTTCTTCTGATCGGCCCACGCATTAGTAGTGCCATTCTTCTCTTTTTTCTTCTTTTCCTAGATACCGGAAATCAAATTTTAAAACCCTCAGAAAAACAATCGAGTTTCAGAAGTAACGCAGTTAATATACACGGTTATGCAGTTTAAAATGCAGCATAGGAGAAGCCCGTTCGCTGCGTGTCAATACGACCAAACAGACGCTGTGCGTACGTATTCTGGTAAGCCAGCGCAACGAGGGAACTACTTATGCAGTTTAAAACGCAGCATGAAAAATCTCATTTACAGCGTCTTAATGAAGTAAAGCGTACTCGGTGCGCATGCTGAGTCAGTTTAATGTTTGAAAACTGTTTGAATGATAGTGAAGTACGCGATGAAAAGTTACTGTATTACAAAAAGAGGCATAACAATAAAAAAGACTAGTACTGCACTAAGGGATATCACAAAAAGAAAAAAATTGCCTCTCAGCTCTTCCCGCGCGAAATCACTCAAAAATTAAAGTAACGAAAACAAAAGATATTGCGTCAATATTACTATTTCAGAAGTTGAACTCATTTCCTCCAAATATCGATAAATTGACGTCTTTTTTTTTTCTTTCGTTCTTAGAATCTCATCGGAAATCTTTAGAAAAAGTTTCCGTTTCCCAAAAAATTTCATCAAAATTCTTCGGGTAGATTTTCCGATCATTTTTGAAGAATTTCATAGGAAATATTTGGGGGAAAACTCCGATGGTTTTTAAAGAAGTTTATAAAATTCTTCGGGAAAATATGGTCTCCGAAGAATTTTATCGAAAATCTTCGGGGCTACCGCTATTAGAATATTTTTCCTGAAGATTTCCGATAAAATTCTTCAGAGACCATATTTTCACGAAGAATTTTATAAAATTCTTTAAAAACCATCGGAGTTTTTCCCCGAAATTCTTCAAAAATTATCGGAAAATGTTCTCGAAGAATTTTGATGAAATTTTTTGGAAGACATTTTCCGATGAGATTCTTTGAAAATTATCGAAATTTCTTTCCAAACATTTCCGATGAAATTCTTTCAAAATCATCGGAGATTATTCCCGAAGATTTCCAATGAAATTATTCTTTGAAAATCATCGGAGATTATTCCCAAGATTTTTGATTAAATCCTTCGAAAACCATCGGAGATTTTCCCCGAACATTTCTGATGAAATTCTTCAGAAATCCTCGGTGATTTATCCTAAAAATTTCCGATCGCTTTCCTTTTGAGTACGCTTCACTTCATTGAGACGCTATAAACGAGATTTTTCATTCTGCGTTTTAAACCGCATAAGTATGTAGTACCCTCGTTGCGCCGACTCGTACCAGTGTACGCACCACTGTTCAGTCATATTAATGCACAACGAACGGGCTTTTCCTACGCTGCGTTTCAAACTGCATAACCCTGTATACAACACTCACCTTTTTTTCGGGGTCACCAGTCTTCTGACCCTGCGTTGGAACTGATGGCGTCGATTTTGACTTAGCGATTTGCTTGTTCCCAGCGGCTGGCTGTTCCGCGTTCTGTTTTCGCTGCTCTTCAACCTGACCAGACGCTGATTTCGATAGCTGTTTACCTCCGGTGGTATTCGGTTTCTGTATTTTCGGCACTTGCTGCGGCTGGTCTTGTTCTTGAACCGGTGTTGACACCGCCTTCAACGACGGCTTGTTGTTCACCGACGCGCTCGCTTGCTGTTCTTTTAACCGTCGCATCGCATCCATCTGTTTCCGCTGTAGCCTTTCGAGGTCCTTCATGGTTTGCTGCTCCTCTGTTTCTTTTCGTTTTTGTTCCTGCCTGAAAAACAGGGCAAACGTAACTTATTTGAACGACTTAACGAAACATACAGAAATAAAATGAAAGCTCTATTCGTAGTGAGCAGGATGTTAAAGACGACAGAATCAGTTTGTGTAACAGATTTGAAAGACTGAATTACAAGTTCAAAAGCGAATGAAAGACGCTCATCGTATAATATGTGGAACGATGTGATCACCAGGGTCCAAAATTTGAGAGGCGGCCCAAAAAGTGAAAGATAAAATGTTCAAGGGAGTTAGCTCTTAAACGATTAGTACGTTCTTAATTGAAATTCCTTCACACTTGATAACTTTGGTACCCGTTCACCAACACGTGGAATGGTGAGAGTAAAACTACAAAATAACTAAAGTAGAAATCATTTCTCTTATTTATTTTTTTCTTGCGTGTGAGCATCGGGTGTCCAAAATAACCTATAGTAACTCGAGTAATATTGGGTATTTTCCCAAAAATATGAAGAATATTCGGCAAAAATAAATATACCTAATATAGAAAGTCAATTTTCACTCACTAACAGTGACGTTTTATATCTGATAGATTTAATATACTTCCCCCCCCCCCCAGATCTAGGCATTCTGAATTCAACTGCAGCGTTACCGCTCCATTATATTATTGAAAAAGTAAATTACTTCTTCTTTTCTTCTTCTGATTTTCGTTTCAGCTCTTTCTCTTCTTCTTTTCTTCTTTTTTCTTCCTCTTTACGTCGGCGTTCTTCTTCCTTTCGTTTCGCATCCTAAAATGATAAGCCATGTTTCAACTGTAGTTTTCTAATCATCTTTCACACGAAAGACAACAGACAAAATATTAGGAAAACCATCGCCAATATTTTTCTCTTCTTTTTTTCGACTTTCCTTCAATAAAAAGTGGATGGAATAGTATATTACACACCAAGAGTCAGAAGTGACTGTTTACATAGTGAGGGAAAGTTTACGAACTAGCGCAGCGAGTGAGCAATTCCCGAGTCATGTAAACTCACTTTTAGCTCTTGTTTTGTAAGATATTTTTTATACTTAATGATGAGAAACGGCAATGTTTTTCGTCGAGTAATTCACAAGGCAAACGTAACGTCGGTTAAGCGACAATGAACGAGAACGAACAGTAACGGTTGTACTACGTCGTGAATATTTAAATGCGTTCCCGAGTCACTATCTGGCAATTCGTTACTTGGCCGAGTGGTTAGAGACGTTGGATATACTCCAGTCAGATGTCTCAATAGATGCGGGTTCTATGTGCAGCACATACAGAAATGAGTCACATTTAAGAGAAAAAAAATCATCAAAGGGGCTTTCATTACAATGCAACAGCAAACAAACCGATCATGTAATATTACAACGCCCGCGATTTTCCAACAGAAAAATAAACACGCTCGTAGATATGATGATGAGGAAGTATTCGATTGTTACCTTATTATTAGACTCAACAATCTCAAATAATTTTGGCCGACTGAACTACTTTCAAGTAGAACTGGCATTTATTTCAAGTTGCGACAAAATTTTCATTTGCTCTTCGAGACAAAAATGCTCGAGGCCGAACACACCTTTGATACGAACGATTATCGATCGCACGTTACTCACTTCAACCGATTTCCGTCTTTGTTCTTCTTCTATCCGCCTCAGTTTATCTTCTTCTTCTTGTCTTTTTTTTCGTTTTTCTTCCTCTCGCTTTGCTTTTTTCTCTTCTTCCAGTTTCATTTCCAGAGCCTCTTTCTTCTTCACTTCTTCCGCAGTTCGTCTAAGTAGTTCTTCTTCCTGCAGTTTCAGTGTCTCTTGCTGCTTTCTAGAAAATAGAGAATACTCGAACTCATCAGTAAATATAAAACTAATACAACGTTTTAAAATAAGAAAGTAAAAACATTTACTTTATTCGTTTAGCTGGCCCAGTGCTTTCCAATTCATTTGCAGACTCTTCTTGTTTTCGGTGGTTCATGTTTTTCATCAACGATTCCTGCTATCGCAACAATTTCATAAAAATAAATAAATAAAATAATCTTAACAACTAATAGTTCAAATTTATTACTAAATAAAAAAACGCTAACAATTATCTGTTGTTCCGTTTTCATAGCGGTAGTAGTAGGAACGCCATCTGAGGTCCACAGTCCCTTATTCGCAGTCGTATTAGACGGTCCTATTCTTCCAACTTGAGAACACCAATGCTGAGCATTAAATGTGTTATTACTTAACAGTGGCACCGAGGCGACATTACTAGGCCCCCATACTGAATCGACCTGTCAAGTAATATGCAAAGTTAGTAACGTCAACATACAGCATCCACAATTCTGTAAATTACGAGTAGAATCACGGTTTACCTTCACGTCTTTATCCGAAATACCACTTAGTTGTTTTAATAAATTGGCGATGTGGTTAGTGGGCTGTGTGTCTTTGTTACCAGAACTTGAGGTCGGCGCTGATTGTGAAACTGATTCCGAAGGTAACGTAGGCACAACTGGTGGATACATGCTACCGCTTTGGGCCTGAACTAGCGGCATCAAATTCGACGTTGACAAGCTGCTCATTTTATGAACCAGTTGTTGGAGCGGATGATCCGAATGAGGCATCATGGGTGGCTGCTGGGACCGCTCCAGTTTCACATCCTACGAACAGCAAATTGGACCACTAATTCTTAGGGCGCAAATCGGGAACTGTTACACATCACCAACTCATATCGAGCTCTACGTGATAAGAATTTGAAAGAATGATCATGGCAATCAAATGATGTGTAAACAGAGCAATTTTCAAGATTTTTTGCATTTAAATAGTATTTAACGTAACGTTGGTGGAGGTTTCAAAAATTTTTGGTGCGGCTCGTAAAATTATACTTTCTCCGACCAGCAAAGGTAAAGTAATCGTGATGATCAAGAAAAAAATTTGTGTCACATATACACATTACTACACTTCCAAATACCTTGACATTATTATTTTAGAAAAATCGAAAAAATGTAGCAAAAAAAAATAGTTTTGGTCTTCCGTTTACTATTATCATCTCTATTGAATAGTCCTACAAAATCATTCTTTCAAAGCTTCTATTTTTGACCGCCAGGTGACGACTCTTTCGATGCACGGTCCCAATAAGCTAATGGGGGACTGTCATACGACGTATATCAACATACATGTCTGGTGGGATGTATGGCGATGCACACGCAAGTCAAAGTAGCCCCTAAGACACCACACCCCCGGCTCCGGAAACTACCCTTTCGAGTATCGCATCAGTGGCCGGAGGGACGCCCGAGCCCCCATTTCACCGTTCCGCTTCCGGTGCGCGTTGTCCTGTAAAGGTTATCATGGGGCCCACCACTGACCGAAAATAACGCTCACCCAGCACTAACCTGGAAGTTAGATGCCCCACAGCCGGCCGCACATACACAATATCCGAAAGGACTTGGCCAACTGCTAGCATTTACTGAAATACTACATTATCACATAATCATTCAATCACTCCAATCATGACTTACTTACCTTTGTTTGCTGCTGTAGCGGTAGTTGCTGCTGCTGCTGTTGTTGTTGTTGTTGTTGTTGCTGCTGCTGCTGCTGCTGATGCTGATGCTGTACATGCTGATGCAGTAACTGTTGTTGTAACTGGTGTTGATGTTGCTGCTGCTGCTGTTGTTGTTGTTGTTGTTGATGTTGTTGTTGCTGTTGCATTTGATTGAGCAGTAAAACTAAATTAGGACTGGTGGATGGTAACGTTGGCGGAATGATAGGGTGCATGTAGCCTGGAATCATAGGTATGGAAGGCTGCGAAGACGCTGTGCTGACGTCGGGACCGCCAGACAGGTGCTGCGACATCAACTATTTGAACAAAAAACGTGTCCATCAACATTTTAATATTAGCTAACTACATATTTTCTCAAATGTTCCCACAACATCTTTTTCCCTATTTACGATTTCATTTAATGATAAATGCGGAAGGCAACAGCGAAACAAGGGACAAATAACAATGAAAAATTGTTCTTTCGTTGGTTTTGAAAATAAATAAATAAATGAATAATTAATCAACCGAGTGAAATAACTAATACGAATTAAATCAATGAAAAGAGATAAAGAATGCAAATAATCAACTGACTGTTTATAATATTTCTGAAGGAAAATATTTGCGTAAACGATGAATTTACACTGAAATCGTAATACTTTGGTCTGCGTTTCTACCTTCCAACAAAATGTTTTCACCTTGTAGAGTATATTTTCTTGAGGTAGAAACATACCGAACAATTTAGGTAGCCTGAGGAAGATATGAAGTCAAGAAGTAAACATCAAATTGTAATCAGAAAGGGACATACAGGCAGATCTGACCGGTCCCTCAGCCTCTGTATATACCAATGGAAGCTCTTCCACGAATTGGTTTGAAAAATTCCCGCATTACTTTATCCCCCTCTACAGAATTTTTGAAGCATGCAACCATCGTAACATAGACCTCTCACTATTCAACAATCAAGTTGAATTCTAAAAAAACCAAATACATATAAGATTTCAACCGTTTTAGCGCTCACATTTATAGCCACAATCTCACAGTTATATAAGCTGTGCACATGTGTCACTGGCCGTATTGTGGTTGTACATGAGTACAATAAACATGTTAAAATAAATTAAATAAATATTAATATGTCAATTTCTGAGTTAACAACTAGCAGCCTTAGAACATGGGGAAAATAAAGAACGTTACCTAGAGCTACGATGACAAGATAAATATTTGAAACGGATATTGAACACCGAACGACACATAGAACTTAATGAACAACACTGAGAGTTGGAAATTTAGCTCAGTTTTGCTGAACAATAGGTCTTACGAAAACAAATCAATTTTTTTTTTCATCAAGTGCCCAGGAATGCTGGAAAACTTGTTCATGATACGACTGCAATCAACCGGCGAGGTCAGGACAACGCACTAATCCCTTCTACTCGTATGTAAAATAAAAACATCAGTACAAGACAGTGTACACTACACAGCTATGACTAAGAATTCACAACTTTGTAAAATAATAATACTGCATAAGATATCTCTTTCAGTTCAGCATTTGGGGGGGGGGAGGGGGAAGAAGATCACTAGATTGAAAGTAAGAACATAGATATCAGAGTCTTCAAAGACAAACAAGTAAAAATAATTTTAAAATTCTTAAAATTAAATACACACCCTCTGTTCGAATAGCGATTTCATTCCATCAGAAGTCTGCGCTAACTGTCTTTTCTTGGCCGCTAAAACCTGCTGCTGCTGTCTGAAATCACAATAGGAAATTCAGACTCCAGCACCATTAAACGAAATTCGGCGTGATAAAACAGAACGGACAATTTATTGTACCTAGCGTAAAGTAGATCATACGGTGACTGATAATGCTGCTGCAAAAATGCTTCATCAGGTACACTTGGATTCACAGGCGTGGGTATCGCGTTCGGTACTACATTTAAGGGAACACCAGCAACTGGAAGGCGCGCGTAAGTCTACAAACAGAATTGACCAATTAATAAGGTGAAACGAGATATACATAGAGAAGAGATAGCATTAAATAACACAATTTCAGAGTTTTCTTTCCATCGATATTACAATGTCTTCGTATACACGGACCTAACTAACGATTAATATACTACTTCATATTATTACACGAGCTCGTCAGACTATTAATCATGTTTCTATCGTCATTCAGAAGATCAGTGGTGAATAACCAAAAAATAACCAAAAATGATTAACAAGAAGATGATATCTTACTTCAAACAGTAACTAAACAAAATTTTCATCGATAAATTACTCACGTTGATATTCTGTAGTGTAACATTTTCGAACGGCACGCCTCCGAAAAATGACACAAGTTCGTGCAGCGGATAATAATTATTTTCACACGCTCGCCTGACCATCAACGTTTTATCATGAAAGTATCCTAGCCTGTACCATTCAGCCATCTCAGTACTTAAAAATGGTCCTAAAATCATCGACAACTAGACATGAGATTTTGTTTCGTCGGATTATCAAGAAATAAAATACATAATGTATACTTCATAGATAAGAAAGCGTACGTACTAATGAAAAAATAAATGAGTGAAAGAATACATAAATGAAAGAAGAATAATAAACACGGCATCGAATAATGAGACTGAAAAAGCAGTCTTTGCGATGAACAAAGGTAAAGCCTAACTTCAGTTTGCGGCAATTGAAATTGACGAAAACAGGCGGAACATAGTACTTAAAGCCCTGTCAAAATGGGAGCGTTGAAGTGCGTTGCACTTACATGCGGGTATGAATTTTTATGACCACATACGAAGCCTACACACGACAGATTATGTACGTGCACGCTTCTTTTCGTCAATTTAAATCGTCAGGACTACAAATCAATAGCTGAAGCAATATGCTGCAGTATGAACGGTGATCACCTTGAACAATTCCTTGAGGATCCCTATAATACCATTTATTGATGTTGTCCAGTTTTTTCAATTTTTCGGCTTTTTCTTCTTCCTCCATTATCTTCGAAACTACATCGCCGACAATGCCATCTAGTTCTGCTTCCTTGCCTTTCGGTTGAACGTTCGAAGATACATTGAAATCTACGAGTAAAGCGAGTTAATTTAGAATGGAGGAAAAATCCAACACCAGTTACCACCAGAATAAACCGAGCTAATCAATGATTATCCTCGAATGAGTGCTTAGTTTGCCATGAAAATCCTCTACCAAGTCGATCAACATAAGGGAAGTTTTTCCCTTTTAAATTTCTCACAAGCAAGACTCAGAAACTGTGCACAAAATACGAATGCTAATATACACTCACGATGAATATTCGTCAACGAATTTACGGACGAGGCCGATTTACTCTTCTCGATACCATCTTTCTGACTCATCAAAGGAATACTGTTGTTAACAATATCGGACGGACTAATGAGTAGCTTATTCTCTAAAATGCCGCCACTATTACTCGACGGATTCCGATAGGCAGCAGCAGGTGGATTCCGATAGGCATTTTCCAACAACAATCTCAGATCGGCGTCCATGTTATGAGGAATAGAAGTGTTACTGTTCGACGAACTGTATTCTAGTTTCTGTTGTAACTGCGAATACATATGCAGATCGTGCTGCAATTTTGGTTGCTGCGCTGCTTGTTGACTAGAAGATCTGCTACCGACATCAATTTTCGCGTCCGTACTACTAGTTTGAATACTGAAATACTCTTCGGATGCCTGAGGAGACGAATTTCTTGCCTGCTGCTGTTGATGTTGTTTCAACGAACTTTGGGAGAGAGGATTTGAGTCAGCAATTGTAGTTTCATTATGAGACGGTGAAAATGATTCGCCGAAATCCTCCGAATTTTGAGGCGGCTCTCGAATTTTCTGGGCAGTGTTCTTACAGACCGATGAGGATTTCTCTTTCGCTGAAACAATATGCAAAAAAACAAAAATCAATTTTACGCGGACGTATAAAACGCGTTATTCATCGGTAGAACTTCCGCGTTTAGAATGCATTAAGCTTACTGTCTTCACAAACAAATCGCAAATGATTGACATTAGTCGAGAAACGAAAGCACTCAAGGAAGAGAGAAACCGTGTGATTCAAAATCGAAAATTACAAAATTACAAAGCGATTGAGCCAACGATGGCATAACAGCCGAAAGCGCTCTGGAATACAGAAGAAGGAAAAGTGAATTGGCACACCCTACAAAAGGAATTAATCGATTTCGATCGCCTGTCAAATGGCTTTCCATTCCAGTTCACTACTGACCATAAACTGAAGAACTCAAGGGGCAGAGTCTAGAATAAAAATAACGCTAATTGAACATGTATCACTTCTTGCGGCTAATTCTACATTTTTCTACATATCTGGTCGACTGGTTCTCCCGGGTGGGGGAGTTTCCTTTTTGCCGACAACAATAATATGTAGCGGCAGCTTTTTAAATCTTGAGCATACACAGAGATCACTCAAGACGCAAAAGTTTATACCAGCCACTATCTGCTCAACTGTCGGTTTCCCTGCCCGTCAGTGAAGGTCTAGCTCTTCATTTTCCCAAGGGTTTTTCAGGTAGACGACCCACCCAAAACATTTTCTCCGACATAGGACAAGGGAACGAGGTCAGGTTTTTCAACACATGGAGATGTAGAGATAAATACTTGTCTGTCTGTTGATCCATCAATCAGCTCGCTCATTCAGCTGGCAGACGGAATACCTGCCCGTTTCCTTTTGGTTCATCTCGTAAGCTGGCTAGCAGAGGTGTGAATCGAGTTCGACATTCGGGACACATGGTTCGGTACTACAGACCGGGACGGGACTAGATCCCGATGCACCTCTCTAATGGCTATGTCTTAGTCTACCTCGTTGGATTTTGAAGTAACAAATCTGCATTTCTGAAGTCGGCAGCTCGCCCGACATGGTTTCCAATTGTACGGAGAAGATGGAAAAGGTTGAGGTTGAGGCTAGTTCTTTTGGTTAACAGCGAACTTGGCATATCCCGCATAATGCGCGATCGATATTAAGAAAGTCTGATAATATAATACGAATATCACCTCTCATGCTTCAGAATTTACACGATAGCTAAATTTAGAAACATTAGGATAGATATTACGGTAACAATAGACAGCAAAAATCGTGTTCGAAGCGTTTTCTAATACTAGAGGAATAACAACGATTATATTCGGTAACGCGTACCCCGTTGCATTACTTATATTAAACGTACTTTTATTCTTTTTCGGCTCATTAAGTGATGGCTTTCGCTCAGTTCGACCATTGTGATCATTAGCACCCTCGGAAGTATTTGTCGCTTCTTTCTTCTTATTACTTCTATCAACTTCATTTTTTGACTTCTCTTTCGCTTTCTTTTCTACCTGCTAAAAAGAAGGTGGGAAATACACAAGTCAATAAATGAAGCTAGAAACTCGAAACAGCTATGCAGTTCATTCATTATGAGACTTACAACAGGTTCATCGTCTTCCGAATTTGTGCCGTGAAACGCACCTGATGAATCAAATGTGCCGCCACCTTCGCTTGGGCTCTCAGTCGCCCTGTAACCATAAATTCAACCATAGTTAGTCTAACCGTAATGGATATTTCACCGCCTTTTTCTCGAAGCTAACACAACGAGAAGAAATAATTTACCATTCAGGTAAACTATCATCTCTGCCTTCAGAATTCCGGCGATTCGACTGAGAATGCATATTTACGACTCGCGACATCCAACGTCTATCTTTTCCGGGTTCTGGGCCGTCAGTTTCTTTTTCCTTTTCACGATCTCTTTCGCCACCTTCTCTCCAGTTTGTGTAACCTTAACAAAATATATACACGGATGGTCAATTATCATACCACGCTGAGATATATATACATATAATTCGGAAGTTGGTTGTCCGTCACTGGCTTTCATTCTAAATGTATGACCAGTAAAGAGCTTTTCAAGTTGAGGGAATTACACAGGGAACTTCAAAATTTGGAGAGGCGGACGATATTTGAGCCATAACATGTTGTATAACTATTTTTCTAAGACACAACACATCGACAATTATTTCACGAATTAAGTGCACAAAAATTCGTAACTAATGAGGCGCAACCAGTACACTAAGTGTTCGATCAATATTCTGTGATTAAATTGAACAATATTGAGTATTTATGGATTACTGCGAGACTATTTCAATACGATGCCTTTCAGACAAGCGGTCCTCATCATATACCATCAAAAGTAGCAAATACTTTCTTTCGATGATAAAATTCATCATCGGACATTCGATTAACGTCAATAAATTATTGCATACATGACTCTAAACTTCAGACCTGTTTGTCATATCATTTTCTTCTTCAAGAGTAGCAATTACTCAACCCTGAAACCTGATTGATCATCACGCACCAATTACCATTTTTACCGAAAGCACTCATTCGACTAATATTGTCGAATTGGAAAGAGAAATTGCAGCTAAGACTCGGGTCACAAAAATTTCTCACCATTATTTTCTTCAAGAGTAGCAAATACTATTTTTAAAATACTTAGATCGGTCATCATAAAATTTCACTGTACCACCCGTCACACGACAATAATTTCCAAATAAAAAAATGAGTTGCAGCGAAACCCACGTCAGAGAAATTGGTCATCATGCTTTCTTCAAAAGCAGCAAATATTCTAAATTAATTGTAGCCCATTATCACATTTAGAAAATTTTCAGCACAATACAAACAGCACAGAGAATACATCATTAGTCACGAGTACAACAGCATGAAACATGACTTCCATACTAATGAATTTCGAGTTCCAAACTTAAATTAGCTGCTTTCAAACTACTTTGTGCGCAAATACCTATCTCAAAGACCGCCATATTCGCTGATAGTAAAGGTTAACAAAAATTAAGGAGCTTATTGATCAAAACGAAAAAGATCGCATCAGACTGATTTCATCATCATTCGCCATCAAGAGTAGCAAATACTCTTAAACTAAATGTAGATCATCATCACATTATTTAGAAAATTTTCAGCACATTATACACAGCACAGAGAATACATCACTAGTCACGAGTACAACAGCATGAAACATGACTTCCATACTAATGAATTTCGAGTTCCAAATTTAAATTAGCTGCTTTCAAACTACTTTGTGCGCAAATACCTATCTCAAAGAGCGCCATATTCACTGATAGTAAAAGTTAACAAAAATTAAGGAGCTTATTGATCAAAAGGAAAAAGTTCACATCAGACTGATTTCATCATCATTAGCCATCAAGAGTAGCAAATACTCTTAAACTAAATATAGATCATCATCACATTATTTAGAAAATTTTCAGCACATACAAACCATACAGAGAATAGATCATTAGTCAAAAGTAAAATAGCATGAAACACGACTTCCCTACTGATGAATTTCGAGTTTCAAATTTAAATTAGCTGCTTTTAAACTACTTCTTGTGCAAATACATATCTCAAAGAGCGCCATATTCACTGATAGTAAAGGTTAACAAAAATTAAGGAGCTTATTGATCAAAAGGGAAAAGTTCACATCAGACTGATTTCATCATCATTAGCCATCAAGAGTAGCAAATACTCTAAACTAAATATAGCTCATCATGTTATTTAGAAAATTTCTAGCACATTACAAACAATACAGAGAATGTGTCATTAGTCAAAAGTAAAACAGCATGAAACATGACTTCCATACTAATGTATTTCGAGTTTCAAATTTAAATTAACTGCTTTCAAACTACTTTGTGCGCAAATACCTATCTCAAAGACCGCCATATTCGCTGATAGTAAAGGTTAACAAAAATTAAGAAGCTTATTGATCAGAAGGAAAAAGTTCACATCAGACTGATTTCATCATCATTCGCCATTAAGAGTAGCAAATACTCTTAAACTAAATGTAGATCATCATCACATTATTTAGAAAATTTTCAGCACATACAAACCATACAGAGAATAGATCATTAGTCAAAAGTAAAACAGCATGAAACACGACTTCCCTACTGATGAATTTCGAGTTTCAAATTTAAATTAGCTTCTTTTAAACTTCTTCTTGTGCAAATACCTATTTCAAGAGCGCCATATTCGCTGACAGTAAAGGTTAACAAAAATTAAGGAGCTTATTGATCAAAAGGAAAAAGTTCACATCAGACTGATTTCATCATCATTAGCCATCAAGAGTAGCAAATACTCTAAACTAAATATAGCTCATCATGTTATTTAGAAAATTTCTAGCACATTACAAACAATACAGAGAATGTGTCATTAGTCAAAAGTAAAACAGCATGAAACATGACTTCCATACTAATGTATTTCGAGTTTCAAATTTAAATCAGCTGCTTTCAAACTACTTTGTGCGCAAATACCTATCTCAAAGACCGCCATATTCGCTGATAGTAAAGGTTAACAAAAATTAAGAAGCTTATTGATCAGAAGGAAAAAGTTCACATCAGACTGATTTCATCATCATTAGCCATCAAGAGTAGCAAATACTCTAAACTAAATATAGCTCATCATGTTTTTTAGAAAATTTCTAGCACATTACAAACAATACAGAAAATATATCATTAGTCAAAAGTAAAACAGCATGAAACATGACTTCCATACTAATGTATTTCGAGTTTCAAATTTAAATTAACTGCTTTCAAACTACTTTGTGCGCAAATACCTATCTCAAAGACCGCCATATTCGCTGATAGTAAAGGTTAACAAAAATTAAGAAGCTTATTGATCAGAAGGAAAAAGTTCACATCAGACTGATTTCATCATCATTCGCCATCAAGAGTAGCAAATACTCTAAAATTTATGTGAAATGGTCATCATTTACAAAGCTCAATATCTATACACATGAATTGCACTAATTTATACCTCGTCCGTGCCTGGATGATCTCCAACTGTCATCTTCATCTTTGGCCGGACGTCGTCGCCAATTAGTATCTTCTCGCGAAGAAGCTAATCTCATCGAAGTACCGAAATCTTTACGTGGACTGGTCGAAAGACCATTCTCAGCATTGTTCACGTATCCATTCCAATCGCTGTACTCTACTACGTTACCATTTCTTTCAGACCATCCTCTTTCGTTATTATGGCTCTATAAAAAAAACATTAAATAGCGGTTGACGATATCAATTCAACAGTGAGTACTGCATGGCCTTGATGAAACGCGCAGTTTAGTCAAGAAGAAAAGCTCTTCTACTGTGTTCTCAAAAGTTACTCTTCTGGTGCAATCCTCATCTTTCGCGAAAAGCCCTCCTCATAACCGGATGGCAGAAGGGCGGTACGGGAATCATGTCCCACGAATAGTATGAAAAATCACAGGAGAACGCCTTTCCTTCTCTAAAACTGCGTGCTTTATGGACGCTATGGTACAACTAATACATTCGACAGTCAATTTGATGTTTCAGAGTCGACGGGATTTACCAATCGTTCAACTTGGTTTTCGCAATACAATACCACTCACTTGACTTCTATCGAAAATACGAGGTCTGCCAAATGCGGTATTCGGATGCGACGTTTCGGTCCCTTCCTCGGAGTAATTTCTAGTATTATAATGGTAAGGACCGCGTGTACCACGTCCTCTCCCCCGATCCACCGAAGTCCCTCTGCCTCGTGATAATCCAGCGCTACTCGCAACCGCATTTATGGCTACGTTACTCGATACAGTTTTTATACCGCGGGAATTTCCGTCGTTGTTCACATTCGAATTCCACACTCGCTGGAAAAATAACAAGTACAAACATTTTCAACTCAAAAAAGAAGAAAAAGGAGAATATTCATTCCTATTCAACCCACAAGGAAGTCATCAATTACAAATTATTCGTGAGGAATTAACAGCTGGAATTGTAGCAAATTCAAACTTCATTAATGAGCATAAATATAAGCTTCGGTCAAACACAACATGGCTTAATTAGTGAACGGGACAGGGGACTAGGGGTTTGGACCGCTTTAAAGCCCAATCTTCCATAGACTTTTTTTTGCACTTCGCGTCCATTTCCTGACTGCTTATTCGGTTGGTAGGATAACAAGAAGAAGGTTTGTTTTTCTGTTGGTTTGCCTGCATGTCGCATGGACTGTCTGTCCACCTCTTCAGCCAAACTAGACCTCAAGCCGAATGTCCAATAGATCAATATCTTGGCAACTAAGATAAATTCCGCTATTCGTAGTCGCAGAGTAAGTTTCTCCCAATACTAGCGACAAAAGGAATACATACAGCTAAAGTCCTACAGATACGAGGGAAGACATACGCCATTTTGACTCACATCTTGCCCGTCGATGCCGAATTGACTACGCGATACGCTCCGCATAGTCGGATTCAGCATCCACGGGCAAGATGGGAGCCAAAATGGCGTATGTCTTCACTTTTATTTATAGGACTCAAATACATCTGGTTTCAAAAAGGATCTGTCGTGCTAGCGATGCTCCCAAGTGAAAACCTCAATTCAACCGAATTTTCGAAATTACAACACATAAATATACAAAGATTCCTTTAAGCACTAAGCCAGTGGAATGCAGTTAAGTGTACCGGTAAAACTGTCGTAATTTCGCGTGTAATGTTGCCACGTTATAGAGATTCTCATCCAGTAATCTAAAACTAGCAAGGAAAAAATCTTTTTCATTAAAAGATTAAAATTACTCAAATAGAATTGAAAATTGTCGGTAGCGGAATGAGAAGTTAATAAACCACACTATCGAAATCCGCTACAGAAAACACGGTTACGACTTCTGAAAGTTCTCAGGGACAAGATAAAGGTCAGTTATGTATGGTCAATAATGTGGAAATCACTGCCAGCTCGTCAACATCAAATTAGCAAACGCCATCTTCTCACAACGCTCAATCGTAACAGGAAAGTGGACGCATGATAAGAGAAATGGTAACGTGTACGAACTTCTCCGTCACGATTCTCTTTCCATAGATACGATTTCTTTTCCCTATGGTATAGGGCTAGACTCCATCTCTCTGAATCTAAATAAGTTCCGAAACATGTGCCAATAATACCACGATGCGCACCAGGCCAACGAAATAAGAAAATAAGTGTTCGACTTTTTTGCTTTTTGGAGGTGAAGGAAGGTTGAGCCCTGTTAATTGACTCATTTTACTGTCAAAAATATGAAAATATGTACAACACGAAAGAAATTTAAAAGTACTGAAAATACCGCGAATGACAATCGTAATACCCTGATGACATAAAATACCTTCTTTTCAGAAACTGACCACACACAAGCGACACCGACAGAAAAATCGAGTTAAAATAATAGGATGATGAAACTGCATTATAATCGCAATTTTTTTTTGTTTACTGAATTGCTAAATTTATTTCAGTACCTAACACCATTCTCTACTTGTCAAGTGAAACTAGGTGAAACTATTGATAAGCATATTAATTTCATCGATGTACTTTGAAAAATAGTGTTGTTTTTTACTCGGAACAATAAAACTCTGCCAAAGACGTTAAATTCACAAGGCAATTCTCCATCAGCAGACTGAAATGGAGATCGTAATTTTGACAATACGACCTACAATACTGAAGGTTACGACAGTGTAATCATTTTCACCGTCTTCAACGCTTCTACAATCAATTTTCGTGTTCCGATTCAACGGTCTGAATACGAGGTAATACGAGAATACATTCATCTTCCAATTAAGTGCGAAGGCGAGAGGGAAAGTTGGCAAAAAATTGAAATAGGTCAATTTTCAAAGTTTCAACCACTAATGAACTTACCTCAAGATTCGTGATGCCGCCAAAAAATAACACCATGTTCCCTTCCAGAGCAACTTCCTACCTACTATTCCGAAGGAGGGCCTATCACCTATCATGTTTCACGAAATCATTTCTCAATCTTGTTGTGACTCTTCAATTCAGATGACTTGCAATATGATCACATAGCCAATTTCCCTGATCCGAAGTACAGCCAACCAGAGTTCTAAGTTTGAAACCACGTGGCGAAGAAACTGTATTCGCCGTTTCTATTCTTGAAGAAGACAACGACACCAGGAACCTTCCAGAGATGGTAAGACCGATTTGTAGTATTTCATCATCTGTATGAGTACGCCACTTCTTGCATGCCAACTACTGACTATATCTCAGCGTCTACGACCGATACAATTCCCATAATAATAATATTATACATACTAGAAGACCCGAGCTGCTCCGCAGCATTGTAGATCTTTGAGTCAAGAAAAATTTTGAAAATATCGAAAGTCAAATTGAATGTCCACTCACAACTGTCCTCATACTCAACCGATTTGAGTGGTCTTAAGCTCAAATGAAAGGTCTTGATCCATTGAGTATTCTTAGACAAAAATGAACATTGATACATTAATCAGAACGTGAGGTATTGATGTTTGAGTGGAGGAAAAGCTTGAAAAAATCATAAATTAAGTCGCGTTTGAGTATAATTTGAGTAAGGTCAAAGTTAAGTGAATTCCAATACTTGATGACATATGTACATAATATAAATACCTCTAATTTAAGAAGAAAAAAAAAGAGAAAAAAAAATGAAGCAAATCGGCAGGACGACCTTGTATTAGTTTTCATCAATTCTTTTAATATATAGATTCGATGAGGTTGCGCGGGAATAATCTAAGTTACCGAACGTACCGATTCTTCTTCAGACATCTGAATAAGTGCTAAAGGTAACTGGACTTTTTCGATGTAGAGACCGGCCACCGAACGAAGAGGTTCCGGAGCCGCAACAGTTTTATCGAACAACGCTAACATTTCTTCTCTTCCATAACGATGTTCAGCTAACTGATATTTCGGCATGACCATCGTATTTTCATTGTCATGCTGTGATAGATTACGTAACCTGTTTGCAGTTGGAAAAAAAAATTAAACGGCTAGCGGACTAATTATATGTACTACGCAACACAGGCAGATTGTAAAAATTTCGAAGTTGAAACCATTGAACGTTTTCGAAGATGAATTGAACATTCAGTGTGAATTGTCAACTATAGCCGAGTACACGGAATTGCACACCAATATCTAACAGAGACGATATTGCCTACAGTTCATTTTGCAGAACAAACGTCTTACTGAATATGCACCATTTACACGGTTACCCTTCAGAATCAATTTTGCTGTGACTGAAGCACTCACTATAAATCCGAGTACACTGGGCTACCATTTTCATTTTTTCATTCGCCGTGCAACCTCGATCTTCTTCGCGGACAGCCTTGATCATCGCCAGGGACGTGTTCGCTCGTCAACGGGAAAAATAAGAATGAAAATGGCAGCTTGGTGTATTTAGGTTTATAAAACTTCACTGTAACTACTGTAACCAGCTTTCGTTTCCAATTAGAAAGCTAACTTTCCCATCATCACACATTTGCCTTGGGTTAGTTTCAGAGGTCCAAGGGAGCACCAGACTTTTGACGAGATTTCAAAGGCGCATGTCACAAATACAGTAGATTCGCAAATACAGCTTCGAAATAATGCTACGATGAGTTTGAAACCTCAAACTTCTTCATTTATTATCATACTGTAAACTATTCACTCGCACGTTTCACTATTAAATCGTTCTCATAACTCCATCACTATTTCTTTTAGCTATACAAACCCAACATGCGTTCCATTAAGAGCAATACAAACACATTCATTACAACAATCATCGGTCATGTATCAAGTAATGATGGGGGGGGGGGGCGCCTAATCAAATTAATCGAAATAACCGATCATATTCAATTCAATCAATTTTTCCACCCATCTTTCATCAACCAGGAACAGGTGAGAATAAGTTCATTATGATGGTACCAAATTAGTTTCTCAAAAAAACTGGTTCTGAAGTTGATTACATAACTGATAGGAGGGAAACATCGGTAAACTTAGAAAGCACCTGTATTATAGCCATACACGTCAATTGAATTACCACGTGCGTGATTATAAAAAGACCCAACACTTGTACAAATGTTTCGAATGACATTATTCGTAAATTATGACACTCGCGCACAAGTGATAGCTGATTAAGCTGCACGAGAAAAAATTCCAAACGAATACCGATCATTAGGTCCTGACAACCAAACCCGAATCGATAGAATAATAGTTCGATCCTGTTAATCAGGATAATCCGGATACATTATAGTAATGTAACATAAGGAGTAATTGCCAACAAACCACGTTACAGTGGCTGAAGTTCTAATGATAAATACAGTAAATAAAGGAGAACTCGGCTGTCTTAACTTTTTCATTCAATTTTCATGGCAGAAATTTCAAAAGAATATCGCATACTTCACTCCTCGTAAATTATTACGAAAGAATGAGATTCCATCATTATATTATCAAATACTAAAAGGGAAAAAATAAAAAAGTAAATTACAAGTAACGCGTCTTTGTATCATGAATAACTTTCGAAATGTAAGAAAACCACGCTTCTGCCAACTCGGGAGTTAAGATGCTGACGTGCAAAGAAAATAATTTACCATATTATAACTTAAATTGGTAAGGGGTTCCCGATTTTTCTTTTTTCTCGATTACAAAATGAAGCAACTCTACGGAACTCGAACATCTTAGCTCGCTCTTGGCTTAATCTAAGGAACACGATCAAAAGAATAAAACATTTACCATTCAGGGCCAAATTGCATCGAATCGGTCATTTTTTCACGAAAATTTCTTCTCTTCTATTACCTGCGAAACATCATAATTTTTAATAACATTAGTAACTTGAAATAACTGTTGACAGACAGTCAAGTATTATCAGAACGAATGAAGTTTACAAAATAGGTATGTCGACAAATCCATCTTCACGTTGACAAGAGCGCGTAAATGAACTTCAGTGTCAAGCATCAATAAATTTACTGCATTCAGAGGAAATAAGAACTGAATACTGACATACAGCAGATTAGAACATTATATGGACCGGGATTTGGACTTTTTACTGGTTGCACAGAACGTATTCCGAAAATTGAAGAACTGAGCGCCGTATACCACGAGTACAACAATAGCATGCACGTCACGAGGATGGAATTCGAAATTCAAGTTCAAAATTTCGTCTTCTCGGAACTGGTGACCGCCATTGTCGGCAAATAAAATTTGAGAAGCGTACCACATCTGAGAGGAACGTATCCGACTCGAAATGAAAATTGAAACGTAGTAATCACCAAACCAATATTTAAGGTTAGGGTCGCGTGACCAAGTCAATATGAGTGCTTTCGACTTATACTCACGAAAGGTGAACTTCCGTAGGTAATTCGAATTTAATAATATGAAAACATGGACAAATTAATTCGGAAAGGAAAATAAATATTGATATAACCGTTAACTAGCCGGAAGAAATACCAAATGCATTCGGCACCTCTGAGTGTAGGGTTAAATTATCATTCTCTCACTTCACCGCACGTGTATTAGACCTCCACTTATGTTTACTCGGACAGTTAATACTATTTAAATCGAGTGGATGGATTAACTACCTTGCGAATTAAATAATTAGGACAACAAAATACAATTTTCGTACCAATATGGCTGAACAAAGATACAAGATACACTAATATAAATATACGACACACAATCACACAAATACAAAATATATGCTGCTGATCACATGATTAAAACCCTCCAATAGAAAATGATAGTGCGTGACAAGAAAAAACAAGGCTACTATAACTGAAAGGGCAGCCCATTTCGATAGGCGCAAACGCAACGTTCAGTACAACACTACAGCAACTGCGTTCACACTATAGTAAGGTACTATACCCCAGGTGCGGACATCCGCCATTTTAGATCCCACAGTGCCCGTGAATGCCGAATTGACTACGCGGTACGCTCCGCATAGTCGGATTTGGTATCCGCAGGCACTGTAGGATCCAAAATGGCGGATGTCCGCGCCTAGGGTATAGTACCTTAACTATAGTTAGAGCAGAGCCCTATTGGAATATAAATTGGAGTTGCAAATGTTGGCACTATTGCGTCTCTGAAAGAGTGATCATGGAGATCTATCCATAAGCGTGTAGCAAACTTCAACTAGGGCTCTATAGTTTCACCAGGGTATACTAAGCCGCCATTTTGGTTCATACTGCGCCCGTGGATGCCGAATCCGACTATGCGGAGCAAATGCGGAGCGTACCGCGTAGTTAATTCGGCATTGACGGGCGCAGTATGAACCAAAATGGTGGCTTAGTATACCCAGGTGAAACTATAGAGCCCTACTTCAACTACCATTACATCAATTAGAAATTCACTTTCAACGAAAATTTGTCCTAAATTTAACTGCATCATCACTAAAAATTTCAATTATAATCAGTTCTACTGGTAGAATAATTTCTACTAGTTTTTTTCCCATCCGCAATATAGCAGTGTTTCTATTTGAAATTGAAAGTACACATGATCACTTCTTTTTCATTTTCCCCCGCTAACACCCGCACAGGTGATTTTGCAGCGCACTCTAGTGCAGTTTTATATTCCAATAAACACAAGTACACTTCTAGCTCCTAGGTCTAGGTTCTAATAAACCACAAAATCGGCATCGGGTACTTTTGGCAACTTCCGAGCTCGTTCACATGACTTATTATTAGAACTTACATTAGTTGTGGAACTAGACGCTGTTTAGATTTTTTCGTGTTTGTGTTTTAAATGCGTCGGTTTTTGGTCACGCGTGCGACTTCGTTTTTTCATAAATCTGTGGAAATCAACGGAATCTTATCGAAGATTTTTAAATAAATTTTTTGGAAAACATTAGAGATCTTTCCTAAATAATATTGCCGATGAAAATCTTCAAAAATTATGGGAAAATTTTCTCGAAAATTGTTGAAGAAATTCTTTGCAAAACATTAGGTAGAAATTTTTTCTGAAGACTTCCGGTGAAATTCTCTGGAAATCATCAGAGATTATTCTCAGTTTTCTTTTCGGCAAAATTCCCCTGAAATTATCGGAGACTTTTTTCAATGCGGTCCGATGAAATTCTTTGAAAATGATCGGAAATTTTTCCTTAATATTTTTGAAAAAATTCCACGGAAATTATCTTTGGAAATCAAAGGAATCTTCCCGAAAATTTTTAATGACCATTTTTTGAGGGGGGGGGAGGAGGGAGGAAATCATCGGGGATTTTTCATTTCTCCCAAATATTTTCATGAGAATATTCAAAAATTATCGGAAAATTTTCTCCAATATTTTTGGAGAAATTCTTTAGAAAATATTGGGAATTTTTTCTGAATATTTCGATATTTCCCATGAAATTCTCCGTAAATAATCAAAGATGGTTCTCAAAGATTTCTTTCCGACAAAATTTTCTTGAAATTATCGGAGATTTTTCCCAATAAGGTCCGATGAAATCCTTTGAAAATCATCAGAAATTTTTCGTTAATATTTTCAATAAAATTCCTCGGAAATTATCTTCGGAAATCAAAGAAATTTTCTCGAAGATTTCTAATGAAATTTTTTGGATATCCTAGGAGATTTTTCCCGAAGATTTTTGATGAAATAAATTGAAATACAAATTACAACTTCAATTTCGCACATTATTCCTTGCCTGATTCGCGAAACACGTAAAATAGGAAATTGCGATTGAAACATAAAATAATACGGGGGGAAAAAAATCAAACAGCTGCACACCCATCGAACTGCATTGTGTGTACTACTGCTAGCAGACAGCGGCTAAACTCTAAAGTCTGGTCCCTTTGAGTATGTACTATACTCAAAGTCTGGTCCAGTTACGAAACATATCTGGCTACCCGCAAGACACATTGATATATGGGTATTGTGAAGTTGGAGGGGAAAGACGAGTACGAGAACACGTTATCAGCGCCCTGAATAAAGCCACCTATAAAGATGAGTACTCGCATACGCCATTCTGGAGCCCATCTTGCCCGTCGATGCCGAACTCGACAACGCGGTACGCTTCGCGTAGTCGGATTCGGCATTCACGGGCACAATGGGCTCCAGAATGGTGTATGGGAGTACTTGTGTTTATAGGGCTCTACCGTGAATAGTGTAGCTGTGTAGCTGTCAGTCATGCGAACGAGCTCAGAAGTTGCCAAGAGTAACAACCGATGCCGATTTTGTAGTTTGGAACGAACTCGCATACGCCATTTTGGTGCCCATCATGCCCATGGATGCCGAATGGGACTATGCGGAGCGTACCACGTAGTCAATTCGGCATCGACGGGCACAATGGGCTCCAGAATAGCTTATTACGCATCTTTATAGGTGGCTTTACTATATAGTCTGTTCCAGATAAGAGGATCCAAAACTCTGAGACAGACCACAGACTAATGCGTTGATTTTGCAACCAATCACATATCACTTCCTGAGAACGTGCGCTGCGTCTTTAACGCGTTCAGTGTAAATTTCATACCTCCCTTTTCCCCTGTGACAACGCCCGTGAGTTTTTGATACTCTTATCTGGATCTGGAACAGACTTGCGTTTATAGGGCACTACAAACATGAGTATAATCATCGGCCATTTGGATTCAAAGCGTGCCCGCCCGATCGGCCATCAGCGACAGTTATTTCGACGCTATCGATCTTGCTCATTTCGACTAAAATATCGGCAGTTCGGCAGCAACTACAACCAATCAGAAGTCAGCATTTTGTATCGAAAACGCTCCGTCTGTCGACAGAAATTCGGAAGTTCGATACTTTCTCGACAATTTTTCGACAATTCGACAATTTTTGATTCAATATTTCGATTGTCTGTTCGACAGCATTTCGACATTGCGGCTATTCCTTTGATACTATTTCGGCGTTTCTTTCGACATTTCGGCTATTCCTTCGATACTATTTCGGCGTCTTTTTTTCGACATTCCGACGGCGCGTTTGACAATATTTCGATGGTATGGCCATTCCTTCGATAGTATTTCGGCGCTTTTTCGACAGGGCGTTCGACACTATTTCGACATTTTCTCACCCCAGAAATTAATCCCTCCTCCCTTTTCGTCCGGGGATCCTTTCATAGGCGCAACCTGGGGGGTATGGGGCTATAGCCACTCCCTTAAAAGACCTGAGCAAGGAATTTTAAGCTAAAAATTACAAGCTGAGTATTTAATTTTTCATTTACCCACCCCATTCTCCCAATTTTTACTGGCATAACTCCTCTCATTTCTGGTTGCACCTATGGATCCTTTCCATTTTATGTGGCATCTTTAAGCGCGTTCTCTCTCATTTTTACTATTAATAGATATGTGTCCTTCACTTCTGTGGACCTGAAGCATTTCTTTTCAGAATAGGTGTAAATGTTTCGTGTCAGACAGACGGATTGATTGAAGTCATTCGAATACTGGAAAGAATAGAAAATTCAGAATTTCACCTATATATATTTTTGAGAAAATTGAAAACAATTTTTTACAAATTATTATATGTACATGCGAACCGTGATACACTGCGTACCGTGGAAGTATTCCGCCGTCCATATACCGAGAGTAATCACCGTCGGAGCCACACCTAGAAGAAAGTGTAAAATTTCAATGTTAAGTTACTGAAATTTTAAGTATTCAGACCACGAGTTAAGGTCTATATCCTAAAATATATTCAACATCGATTTTATGGTATAAGAAAGAGGAAAAAACAAAAATGTCGAGGGCTGGTCGTGAAAATAAAATAAAATAAAGCCATTCATGTCCTTATACCTGTATTGTGTTTCGAACAAACTCTTCTTTGCAAATTCCTAATTTCTTTTCAAATAGTTCAACATGACGTGATCTGCAGAGAAAATATTGGTGAACATTTAAAATCTTTGTATCCTATTAAAACTAATTATGAATTTTCTGTCCCTCGTGAGATGTCCGCATAGCGCATAAAGATTCAAATAACAACACATGCTGAAGAACATAATAATTTCCATGGAATTCGCCATGAACTAATTGTCACTTGAAAGTAATCATACGCACTCCCGGCGTATGGTTTCGTCAAGTAATAGGTGTGCTAGCGAAAAATGGAAAAATCACCGCGCAAATATCAACCATAAAGCTGAAAAAAATCTGAAATTTGTGTCTCCATGTAGCACAGCTAAATAAACGTGTGAGACTGGAAAAAACTGAGCTAAGAAATGGTAGAAGAGTATAAATAAAACGAGGAACTGAGCAAGTAACGCAGTCGGCAGGGCGCAACAATGATCAAGATCAATGAGCACATGGCTGGAGTTACGGTTTCCGCTCAAGTATACCCATGGCTGGAGGACAAATAAATTTCCATGGAAATGTCAACCACTGAATTCGTCTCGGGGAGCGTGTCAGGGGGACCTCACGACTGTCGTTGTTGTGCTTATTTTTGCCTATCCACGGAAATGGTGAGAGAGTACACCTTGTCACGACTTTTGCTGTTGTGAAGGCTCATAACGTATGTAGGTATATGGAACGGCATTTTTTAGTTTTTCAGTTTTCTACTGTTATTCTCTTTCAACCTTACAAAGTGAACAGTGTTACTTACAATTCCACGAGCCATGAGATATAATCGTTCACAACGAAATCGTAATGCAATTAGACTTCGCAACATTGCGAATCAATCCAACAACCCATTTTCAAAATTTTGGGATCATAGGCGCAAATAGGTCCCCACTTCTAAATAGATCCCAAACTCTGAAAAATTACCAAAGGAAATGATGCGGGGAGGTGGTGTTGCTTCATAATAAGGGGGCTTACACCCCCCCAGTTCTGAGCCCTATTTGCGTTTCTGGTTGAGACTTACATTTTTTCTGAACTATGTGGTTCAATTGAAGATGAAAGACTTAAAAAGGGGTGTTGAAAAAAGCTTATCAGTAAACGCTATGTCATATAGTTTCTATACTCTGTTCGCCAAAAGAAACGGTCAATGTGAACAAACATGGAACTCGAGGTATCCGCGGTGTGAAGTGGGTACGTGTAAGTATTATTGTTGTGTGCATGTATTGATGTATATGTACGTTAATGTTATCATCTTATAGGGAATTACATTCTGTGCTTGTGGGCATGTGTTAGTGTTCGCGTCTTTGTTTACGTTGACCCTTTCTATTTGCGAACAGAGTATAGTTTCTACATAGCTCTTGAACTTCGACCCACGTGTTCTCAAAAAACAAATTTTGCTGGTTGGTTCCCTGACGCTTAACAGCGCCCATGTAGTTTTCTATATTATGGCTCTTGAACTTCGAATCACGTATTCTCAAAAAACAGATTTTGCTGGTTGGTTCCCTTACGCTGAATAGCGTCCAAATATCGACGGCTAAATGCCTGAAAGGCTGTTTGAGAAATCCTGATAACTTGATAAGTCCATAGACATAGAATTTTCTTACTTCCAAAAGTTCGAAAATTTGATCTTGTAAAAGGGTTAATCTTTTTTCACGCTATATATTTAATTTTTTTTTCAATGGGTTGTTGGTTAGTTGAATCACCAGTTTTGATTATGAATTTTGAGACCAAATTCAATTAGTAATGTAGCTAGAATTTTCCCAAGGGAAGGGGGGGGGGGCAAAGTCGGATTTTCAAGAGAGAGAAAATCCAAAATTGAGGTATTTTTTTGAAAAGAGAACTATTTTATGAAAATGAAATTGAAATTACAGCTAGAGCGAAAATTTTTCGAAAAACGTGTTTTAAAGGCGAATATTGCTCATTTTTGGAGATTTTACATTCAATTTCAGGTGCTGAGGGGCATTCACCCCCTTCGCCCGCTGGCTACACCACTGCCTCGTAGAAATCTTCACATTACATACTATGTCTATCCTCAAGTCCCCCCCCCCTCTGGTAGACCTGGTAAACAGTCAGCACCACCTACCGCAGATGGCTGGCTACGGGCACGCTTTCATGTTTCACGTTCTGATGCCATTGAAGCTCCTGACATAAAGAGGGGAAAAATCAATTCGCTGCTATTCAGTCCAAACACCCTCGCATGTTCCCGGAGTAGCGAACCTACTTAATGAGCTCATTATTGCAAACATATATGAACTCGGTATCGGGAATGAACATGACAGAAAAAGTCAGCTATTAAAAATATTTCACAATAAATTGGACAAAACCCCCTGATTGTATCTTTTATCACCTGTCAAATTCTCACCGTTTACCGATTTCAGTTCTAGTTTTTTTAGAGACTAAGTGAAACCATGCCATAAAACTTCTGCGGGCTTTGCATCACGTTACGTTATGAGCGACAGGGTTTATACTGAACTGAGAGTAGTGGTAGACAATGTAAGTAAGATGAACATACGCACTATAGAGCAGATCCTAATTTTGTTAAAATTTGCTGCAACACGAATATGAGTAATTATGTAGTATGATAAAAGTACCACGAATTTTAGATTTTTCCATATATCGCGGTCCAAGAAAGTAATAATGATACGGCTATATCAGGATATATGGGAGAACTGTGGAGCATAGTGGAGCGCGCCTTATATTTCAGGTTTCGAACTAAAATATTTACTGCAAGATTAACGTCAGTTGAGGGCCTTCCTATAATCGATCAAATTTGACCTTAATAATTTAAGTTGATACAGCGGTGCTCAACTGCCGACTTTTTTGTATGAATCAGCTAGATATTTAAAATTATTCTTCTGATCCGTAGAAACTTGGAAGCTTAATTTATAAAAGAGAGCCAAGACAGTGACGTTTGAAAACGTGAGAAATTTTGCAGGAGTAAATTTATTAAGAGACCGTTTAAAACAGGGAAAGACCTGTTGATCAGCGGTTCGGTTGATGTCATTTTAATACCGGTGGTCGTAACTACCTCAGATGTGGACGAATTTGATTATTCAATTCCGGTCGCAAAGAATTGGTAAGCACGTAAGCTTATTATTCTTCATTATTAGATATTATTATTTTTTCTTCATATCGAGTGCTTTCATATATGGGTGAGTATGAACCTATGAATACTCACGCGAAGAATATTCTCTGGCAGTTTTTCTTGGGTATTTGATTACGGAAATACTTTAAATCTCCAGTGTGCAAAAGAGAAAGAGCTCATACACATATTGTATACATATATTAGGAACTGGAAGCTTTCATCTGCAGCTATTACGAAGTTACTGAGTTGTCGCCCCCAGAAGATTTTTACATTCTCGTGTATACATAGAAAGAACTATACTATAGATATATTACTGCAAATGTCACCATGTCATCAATAATTCACATAGGTATAGAGGTTCTTCCCTTTCAACGATTATTCGGAGAAAAAATCATTGATTCACGAAATTAAAAAATTTGTGATTTCGTCTCATTATTTATTTATTATCATATTATTTATTTTATATTATTTTTTTTTTGCAACGTAAGTTACAAAGTGCACTTTTTATAAAGTTACATATTAGGTACTCTCAGTAGAGATGCAACAATGATCTTCAGTTTTTTTTTGCGAAAGGTAAATTTGATTAACTTTTGCTGATTCAGGTACGAATTGTACACTAAAAGGAATGGCGACGGGGCTACTTCGGTGTCGTACATAGAAACTTGGAGTCCAAGTCTGTGGATGGCTTTTTTGCTGACGATTTGCTTGTTGAGTATCATTCTGTGGATTATGTTGAAAATAAGGTGGGGATGTAATAAGATGATCATATGCAAGGCACAACAATAATCTAATACATATAGGTTCAAAATAAAAAATTAATAAAAATAAAAAAAATATATATAATATATAAATATGTAGTTGAATATTTTGGCTGGTTTTACAAATTAAGCAGAACATGTGTGCCACTAAATGCTACACATATTACATTCTCAGCATACTTCCTTCCATGTCATGACAACCTAGTTTATGAGAGGCGATATTTTTCGTGTGAACGTATTTTGAATGGACCAGCAGTCACTTTTGCAACGATTTCTAACACACACAATCGTACTTAAATAAGCCCAACGTAATAACTAGCCATTATGCAGTATTAAGCATATGAAGCATATAGGTAATCAAGCTCTTATGCAGTGGAAATCGCTTTTATAACGAACTGCAAGGGAAAGAAGAATTTGTTCGTTGTAGCTGGAGTTTGTGCTATCCGAAACCGCTTACAATGAACTGTTCGCTCAAACCGGAGGGAAAAAAAGACACGCTGATTACGATACAACAGCGGTAAAACTGACTGCAGTGTATACATTTAGTACTGTGTATATATAATGAGCAGATAGGTCAACAAAATCTAGCAGATTGTACAGTAAACTCGTTAAAACTTGAAAGAAAAATTCAAGAAGCTGCGTGCCTATAGGCCTCTTGTTCATGTTCATACAAAAGTAAATCGGTTGAGTTCGTTCTAAGCAGTTACCCACCTATCAAAGTTGACTAATTTCTGTTTATTATACCCGATAGTTCGTTGTAACCGTGTCCGTTTTACGCGATATTTTTAAACACAGAAGTAAATGGAGTTTGGCCGGGAAAAAGCTGTTTGATCGTTAAAAGCAATGTAGGTAATAGCTGTTTCTAAACGGTGTTCGTTATAAGCATTTTCACTGTATATTGTAAGTTATAGGTATACCTATGTTACCAACAATTCGTGAAATTCGTAAATTCATTAAAAAAAACTAGGCAGTTCATGTTATTAACTGGTCTCATCAGTGTGTGAAAGTGTGTAATAATGCGTGATCAAATTCGTTAACTAGGTGATTCACATAGAATGCCAGTTAATATTAATAAGAACGTGAAAAGGAAGAGAGCGAAGAAAATGCTGGAGCGATTCGATGCAAACTTTCCCAATTGTCTCAGACAGAGTTTTCGAATTCCCGATGTTGATAGAGCGAAGACTGATGCTCGCTCATTATTAGCTTGCGTAATGGAGAGAAAAGACAAAACTTCTATCGTCTTGGTACGCCACGTGGAGAATCCTCAAACAATTGTATTCGCGATCCCAATTTTCACTGTGCTATAAAAAATTCATCAAAATTAATGATATTCCCGCTGATTTTATACTTTTTACTTAGGTATACAACAACCCATTCCCGAATTTATAAAATTACTAGTGCTTATGTGAATTACCTAGCAAATGTGAAATAAAATCAGATTTTCATAAAATACCTATAGTTTCTTCATGAATTTCCCGACTTTCACGAATTACTGGTAACATATACATATACCTATACAATAAGTATAGTACCTATAGTTGAGATCATTGACGCTATAATATCGTCCCCTGTTCAAGCGAGACCCATTATTACACGAGCGCTGAACTACCAAGAGTATTATAATGTACTGCGGAACCCTTCAGACAAAAATGAAGGAACTATTTTCCTGATTTTACTTTTAGGGGAAAATACGGGTTAAATCGAACATATTGGGAGCGCGAGTCCGAAGAATTTTTGTCACATTGGAAACAATTGGTCGATTACGAAGATAAACATTCAGCACTGCTAGAAACGGAACCGTCTACGCTCGGTTCTTGTTTTCTTACAGTTTTAGGAACCATCACTAGTCAAGGTACTTAAACGAAAACTGAATATAATTACACGTTGTTCATTTCAGTTTTATGCTATTTGCTATCAATAAATAGGGTTTCAAACATTCAAATGGCTACAATTTTTTTAGCTTCATATGGTATCACTAAAGTTTTTGCACCCTCTTTAATACCTACTACCTAACAAATCGAAAATTCACCAGTAAAAGTAGCATCAACATATATAATTATACTTATTTATCTTCTGAAAAACTACTCGCCGTGTAATAGATTTTGTATCTTGAGCAGGATTCAATATGAATATGAAATCAATATCTCTGCGCATTATCATGTTGGTAGTGCTTTTCTTCGGCATTCTTATGCTGAACTCCTATTCGGCTGTGCTTGTATCTCGCCTGGCTGTCGACAAAGCGGACATTCTTTTCCCAACACTGGAATCGATTGTAGACCGAGGGAAATACGTTCTTTGTGTTCGAGAAACGAGTTACGCCTATCGAATTTTCAAGGTAAGACAGCGAACGAGCGAGAACTCTCAAAATATCTACAGATGGTCGTGATGTTATAATTAAGTATTATATGTTACTTTAGGAAACTGAAAATGACATCGATCTCAAGCCATTCTGGCGTTCTATCGTGAATAAGCCACCATGCAGAAACGTTTCGACTGTGGCTGAAATAGCAAATGCTCTTTGCTATGACCACACTGTGGTTCTGGAATCTCCACACGTAATATCCTCGATTTTAGAGTCTCGGCAGTGCGCTGTAACTCGAATGCCTGGACGATATGCAATCGCATATACATCGCTGCTAATGCGCAAGCATTTTAGATTTCGTAAAAAGATAAATGAATTGTAAGTCGAAACAAAAACCTTACGATTATCAGCTTCAACGTACAAAAAATTCTGATATTCTGATGCTTGTACCTACGAGTATAATCATCATTACTGTATTAGATTGCAGAAGCTGCTAACCAGTGGGATCATCGACTTCTTGCAGAGAAAGTGGTTGAGCAGACGAATACCACGAGCAGTAAATATTTCGAATAATAAACCAGTAACCATCAACCACATTAACGGAGTGCTTGTTGTGTACGCTTTGGCTATCTTATTGGCATTGATTTTGCTGGCGATAGCAAAATTTGGGCACTGGAAAAAAAGTAAAAAAATTAATAATAATTGGAAATTTCTCAACTAACATGTGCAACGATTGAAAATTGATAATAAAAAAATTGGTAGATCAGTAAAATTACACTTCTATTCTGCATGACACAAAAGAATTGTCTTTGTGAAAAAAGCTTACATTGTGAAGTGATCGCTGTTCTACATAATTGCGGTTAAACAGAAGATGCAATCTAACTTAGGTACTTGAAATGAGATAGTATGAAATATGGAGCAATGTTTGAGTAGAAGATACTTTCACATCAAGCTATATCAGCATTACCCTACGAATGAACTGGTGAGATAAAATTTAAAACAGGTATGTGTTTCCATTCAAAACAGTGTATAATTAAGTAGGTATCACGAAAGATATCGGATGTTTATCTACAGCACGTCAATAGTAATCTTTGCAACAGAACACAAACCTGACAACAGCGAATACAGTTCAAAAGTAAAACTAGTAAGATCATGTCCATACAAAAATACCAACATTTGAGGTTGAAAAATTAAATAATTTAATTTATAACTCACCAAATATTAGCGGCAGTAGTAATGGGGCAAGAATGCCTCATTACTAAACAAGTATGTTGGATTAAATATGCAGGATATCTTCCTTCTTTTTTTCTATTTTTTTAAATTGTATTTTATAGGGTATTTCAAGTTGAATATTATGACATTTTGAGGTTCATTTTGGTTGACAAGAAACTTGAAAGAGGTTATAAAAAATTAAATGATCTTTCATACTTTTTTGACATTGAACGATAAAAAATAAAAATAAATTAATTTTTAAAAAAATCAAATACCTAAGGGTTAAAATGTCAAAATTTTGAGAATCTCAAATGATAAAAATGAAGAATTGATTTATTTTTGATTAAAGAAAAGTTAAAAATTAGTTTGGGTAGTAATGGGTATTCCTACCCCTTTTACTACTGGGAGCAATGGTTGTAATATTCGTCCTTAATATCCAGAAAAATTGAATTACTTCATCATTTCATAGATGCAATCCAACAAGATAGTGGATTCTACAGTGCCCACAATATTAAACCTTCAAAACAGCCCGTAAGATCACAGAGAGAATCCTACAGATCATAATTTATAGTTCACACGTCACGCAATATACAATAGCACGAAGAAAGGTATAACACCTAGAAACAGCAGTAGTAACAAGCATAAAAATAACTGGCAATGAAATCAAAGGCAGAAACAGTAACCAAAACAAAGTCAACATTATTTTTAGGTGCAATAACTTACATTAATTACAAGTTGGCTAAAAATACGTACGCATAAAATAACGAAAGTTATCTACCTAGTCTTAAGTATTCAACAGAAATAGATAATAATCGTATTTGGTTAAAAAGTGCTTAAACACCGTTTTCTTTTAAAATGTGGAGCGTCTGGAAAAGCGACCCCACTTCTGTGTCGCTGAAGCAGAATCACATTAGTTTTACACTGAAAATCACGTACGTGTACTAGGAGAATATTCGACAAACTTTTTGCGAGCACAGATATACTTGTTGGATAGTACTGAAATACATTATACAACCATTACCAGAATGGAATCAGATTTAAAGGCATTTCATAGAATTTGACCAGCAATATGCGAATGCGAACTTTCAAGTTGTTACTGTCCACCAGATAAAGACTGAATAAGACATACCTACGTTGGGTGTGGGGTCGCTTTCTATTTTTCTATATTGTTTTAATGTAGTTGCATTCAATCAATTTCCAATTTTCAACCATGTTTTCGATGCCTTCAATTACTTTGAAGTTCCTTTCACTTTTTCTTAGGGGTGAAAATTACAAAATTGATTAATTTATTTTATCCAACATGTAATTGATAAAGACTATTTTTCCAAACAGCATCGAATGAGTAAACTGGCTTTTTTATTTGACTGAAATGAAGAGTGAAGTAAAAACTGGAGAGTGAGGTAATAGTTATTTTCGTTACAAGTGGGTAAAGTGAGCAATTTTACCTGCGAGTGCAAAGTTAACAAAACGAGCCGCAGGCGAGTTTCGTTAATTGCACGAGCAGTGTTGGCTCACTTTTCCACGAGTGACGAACGTAGCTTTATCCAACATAATAATGAGGAGTGTAGTTGCGAATTGCGAGTCAATACACGAATTGACATACGTGCACATTCGCATCGAAATAGTAGCTAGACGATAATTTTCATGTTTCAATTTCTGTAATTTGCAACATATATCAATTATAGTCGGTATTCTTATATTTTACTTAAATTTGAATTGTAACATTAGAACGTATTCTTGTTATAAGGAAATCCACATATAGTGAAATTCATGCTAGGAGCTCCATCTTCCCAAGGCACTACATTCGTGAGCAAAATGTTTTGAAGAGAAGCGTGCGATAAATTCACAGTCAAAGATTCCAAAATTCTCGAGAAACGTAATCTTCGGGAAGGTGTTGTGTTCGACAAATGCTTTGCTACTGCTTTATCATTACATTGAAAATGTGACTAGCTTTCATAATCTGCATGGCTAGAATGAATGGGTTACCGATATTCTTGACCGATGAAGTTAAATATAACGTCCACATCGATAGAAACATTCATTTTGCGTGACAAGTATATAAATTACCTATTAAAATTCAAAAATCTACTCAAAATCAAAAGATTACATCCAGTCTTATCAGATCACGTTTGTTCAGCGATTTTAGCACTCCTACAGGGCATGTAATTCACGAATGCGACTTTTCGTGTTTTCGTCACGTGTTGTAGGCAAGCCGTGAGGAAAAAATTTTTTCCTCACTCTCCGGTTTTTACCTCACTGTCCATTTCAGTCAAATAAAAAAGCCAGTTTACTCATTCGATGCTGTTTGGAAAAATAGTCTTTATCAATTACATGTTGGATAAAAATTTTTTCCTCAAGGCTTGCCTACAACACATCCGGGCACCTAAGGAGGAACAAAGAGCTATTAGGAACCCTAGGAAAACAAACTGGGGAGGCTTTAAGAATGACTTAGAAAGACTGACAAGTTACAACTGGCAACGGATTCAGAACGTGGACGACCTGGAAGCACAAGCCAACATACTGGATGGTGCACTCAGGGACGCCTACGAGAAGAACTGTGAGCCTAAGATAGTAAAATTACGTAAAACCATCTGGTGGACAGCAGAGTTGGGGAAACGTAGGAAAGACACTCGAAGAAGGCTGAGGGCTGCACTGAAAAATAATACACCGGCTTACTGGGAATTATATCATGAGGCCCAAAAAGCATATAAAAAGGCGGTAAAGCAAGCCAAAACAGAGGGGTGGAGACGTTTCTGCGAATCTATAGAAAAGGTACCGGAGACGGCACGCCTGCAAAAACTTCTCAGTAAGGAAAGGTGGGTGGCAGAGGGGCCGCTCGAACTCCCGACGGGTGGTCTCTCCACCACCCCGAGAGAGGCAATAGAGCACCTCATTGACACGCACTTTCCGGGAGCAAAAATTATGGAAAACACACAGCCGCTACCAGGAGCCGACAGTGTGCGAAAAGGAACAGATTGGGAAACGGCGAAGGAGGTGGTTACACCAGACAGGGTATGTTGGGCGGTAAACACATTCTCGCCGTACAAAGCACCGGGCCCAGATGGAATCTATCCAGTCTGCTTACAGACAGGACTAGAGACCATAATGGGAACGTTCATTAGGGTCCTCAGGGCATCATTAGCTCTAGGGCACATTCCAAGATCGTGGAGGGTGTGAGAGTGGTGTTTTTGCCTAAACCAGGCAGAGACACCTGCAAGGCCAAATCCTACAGGCCGATAAGTCTCTCATCATTCATGCTAAAAACCTTGGAAAGGCTGATAGACAGGCACCTAAGAGAGGTTACCCTGAAAAGATTCCCACTAAATGAGAACCAGCATGCATATAGGGCAGGCAAATCAGTAGAGTCATCACTGCACTCACTTGTTACAGCAATCGAGAGAGGGATGACTGGCGGAGATTATGTCCTGGCAACATTCATGGATATACAGGGAGCGTTTGACGCGACCTCTCATGAATCCATAGAAACAGCCCTGAGGGAAAGGGAAGTGAAGGAAAGCTTAATAAACTGGATTGTATCTATGCTAAAAGGCAGGGAGATCCGGGTAACATACCAACAAGAACGGATCCATGCAACTACCATCAGGGGCTGCCCACAAGGGGGAGTACTCTCTCCCCTACTGTGGAGCCTGGTGGTGGACAGCTTGCTGGAGGAGTTAAATGGGCAAAAAATATACACACAGGGCTACGCTGACGATTTGGTTGTGGTGGTAACCGGCAAATTTCCGGGAACCATCGCGGAGATAACGCAGTGGGGACTCCGATGTGTGGAAAAATGGTGTGCGAAAAAAGGGTTATCGATAAACCCGGACAAAACGGAGATCACTCTTTTCACTCGTAAAAGGAAAGGCAAGGAGTTGATCAAGGTGCAATACAAGGGAAGACCGTTAGCCCTCACAGGAAAGGTGAAGTACTTAGGAGTATATCTTGATGAAAAACTCTCCTGGAGGGATCACGTTTCAGATAAAATAAAAAAAGGGATTGAGGCTCTTTGGGCTTGCCGCACCTATGTCGGCAGGACCTGGGGACTCTCTCCCAAAATGATGCACTGGATATATACCGGTGTAATACGCCCCAGAATCACATATGCGGCCATTGTGTGGTGGGGCCGGGTCCACCTGACCAACGTCAGAGAGGAACTAGACCACCTGCAAAGGCTCGCGTGCGTGATGACAACGGGGGCAATGAGTACGGTGCCGACAAAGGCACTAGAAAAGGGTCCTGAACTTGCCACCACTTCACACTGCTATAGAAGCAGCGGCGATAATGGGGGCTCATCGTCTGGGTCAACCAAACCTTCGGGCCCATAAGACAGGCCACGGAAGGATATGGGAGATGGCCAGGACGATAGACAAATGCTTTGGGATGCCAAAGGATAGAATTGCGATGGAACACTTCTTTGACAAGCCATACCGTGCGCTAATACCCACACGGGAGGCTTGGGAAAAAAGGTGGCCAAGCATTCTAGGAAAAGAGGAGAATGTGTGGTTTGCAGATGCCTCTAAGAATGACCAAGGTGCAGGAATCGGAATCACGAATGCAAAAGGCGCTGGCAACTGTTCAGTGGCACTGGGCGAGAGCGTCACTATCCTCCAAGCGGAGATAATGGCGATCACGGTGGCCATTGAGAGAAGCCAGCAGAAGGGCCTTGTTAATAAGCAGATCTATATCTGTACAGACAGCCAATCAGCTATCAAAGTACTATCGTCACACCAAACTACATCCCTAGTAGTGGCGGAGTGTGTTAACAAACTATACACCCTTGCTCAGGAGAACCGGGTCGCCGTACTATGGACACCGGGACACTGCAGCATAAAAGGGAACAGAATCGCTGGCAAGCTGGCGAAGGAGGGCACCAAAAAGGAACTGGCAACGCCCAGGCCGTGTCTTCCTGTAGCATACAGCGTCATAAAATCCAAAGTAAAGGTTGGATAAGCAAGCAGACGGAAATGCACTGGCGGTCGGCCAGTGGCATGAACGTCAGTAAAACACTGATAGGGGATACCCCCAGTAAGTATGCCAAGTTCCTATTAGGGCTTGACAGGAAACATGCTAGGCTCATGGTCGGACTATTAACCGGTCATGGGGCCACAAAACACATGTGGTATAAAATAGGAGTGGTAAGAAGCGGCTCCTGTAGGTACTGTGGAGAAGAGGAAGAAACCTCGATCCATATCATATGTCGGTGCCCAGCAATAGCCGGGACAAGACGCGAAGCATTGGGGCTAGAATATCTAGCACCCAGTGAAGTTAAAGGGATAGAGCTAAGTAAAATTCTCACTTTGGCTATAAAAGTGAGGCTACTGAGCTGATCCTTAACAGCAACTTGAGGAATAGTGCAATGGACTGCAAAGTCTGAGCGCTCGGTGCATGTAGCGCCACCTCACACACAAATGTAATGTACAACACGTGACGAAAACACGAAAAATCGCATTCGTGAATTACATGCCCTGTAGGAGTGCTACAATCGCTGAACAAATGTGATCTGATAAGACTGGATGTAATCTTTTGATTTTGAGTAGATTTTTGAATTTTAATAGGTAATTTATGTATTTGTCATGCAAAATGAATGTTTCTATCGATGTGGACTTGTGGACGATATATTTAACTTCATCCGTCAAGAATATCGGTAACCAATTCGTTTTAGCCATGCAGCTTACGAAAGCTAGTCACATTTTCAATGAAATGATAAAGCAGTAGCAAAGCCTTTGTCCAACACAACACCTCCCAGAAGATTACGTTTCTCGAGAATTTTGGAATCTCTGACTGTGAATTTATTGCACGCTTCTCTTCAAAACATTTTGCTCACGAATGTATGTAGTTCCTCGGGAAGATGGGAGCTCCTAGCATGAATTTTACTATATGTGGATTTCCTTATAACTGGAATACGTTCTAATGTTACAATTCAAATTTAAGTAAAATATAACAATACCGACTATATAATTGATATATTGCAAATTACAGAAATTGAAACATAAAAATTATCGTCTATTAAAACTATATAGAAAAATAGAAATAGACCCCACACCCAAAGTATGTCTTATTCAGTTAGGGCTCTATAGTTTCACCTGGGTATACTAAGCCACCATTTTGGTTCATACTGCGCCCGTCGATACCGAATTGACTACGCGGTACGCTCCGCATCACTCCGCAGTCCGCATAGTCGGATTCGGTATCCACGGGCGCAGTATGAACCAAAATGGCGGCTCAGTATACCCAGGTGAAACTATAGAGCCCTAATTCAGTCTTTATCTGGTGGATAGTGTAACAACTTGAAAGTTCGCATTCGTATTCGTATATTGCTGGTCAATCACAGTTCAATGCCGGTTGTTCGTTTTCATCAGTTTTTAATCAAATGCTGTCGCGAGTGTTCTTTCGTAACCAAATTCACGTTTATTTTATGAACAATAATGTACTGAGTGTTTCGAAACTTTGTAAACGTACAAGTTGCATTATGAATGGAGGTAAAACGGAAGGCGTTTTGTTAAACTTCGTAACTCAGAAATTGCAAGAATTTGCGTCAACTTCTCTAGCTGAATCGTGGGATAATGTTGGGCTGCTATTAGAGCCGGCGAACAAGCGGCTAATTACACGTATTCTGTTGACAAATGATTTGACCGAAGATGTAATGGACGAAGCGTTGCTAGTCTCAGCCAACTTGATAATTTCTTACCATCCGCCGATATTTGCGCCCCTGAAAAAGATCACCAACTCTACTTGGAAGGTACTCTTGCTTATAATTCCTAATAATATCATTAGAGACTGGTCGTGAGTTAACGTGAGAGTATTTGCTCTGTTTTAGGAACGTATAATTACTCGATGTCTAGCTAATGATATCGCGTTATATTCGCCTCACACTTCCTGGGATGTGGTTCAGGGAGGCGTTAATGACTGGCTAGCTAGCGCTTTCAGTACGTGTACTAATATTATTTTCATACATCATCCTTATATAGTGTGAAAATGCTGTTAATAATGTTTGTCTTTCAGCCTTTGCGGAAACTAAGCCGCTAATTATTCAGAAATACGATACCGCTAAATCAAATTATATTCTCACCGTTGAAAGTAGTGACGTCAATTTATTCGAAACATTTGCTAAAGATTCATCTTTTAGATCCGATCTCAAGTAAATTCCCCGTGATTTAATCTTACATAGGATAATTAAATTTCATTCTAATCGTGACTAATTGGTTACAGAATGTTAATTACGGAAAAATCTATGTCAGATTCATCGAAAACCAAGTTTACCATTCAATGTACCGATGACTCTTTGAAAAAGATAGTTCCTCTACTTCAGCAAAGCTCATCTGTTCTGTGTTATTACGTTAATCCTCAACATGCGGTATTCACATTGTATTTTATTTGTCCCTTAGTCTATTACTAATCGAGACATCGACTAATAATCGAGCCGTTTTCAGGTTGATGAAGTTGTCAGTGGTATTGGTCGTATGTGTAAACTAGAAACGCCGATTACTATCCGTGAGGCGGTGGATAAACTCAAGAAGCATATTGGAACACCATTTGTACAGCTCGCGCTGGCACGAAAAGCCTCACCAGGTACATTATATCATTTCGATGACGTTATTACCTTGTGTTCGTTGACAAAATTTTATAATAATTGTCGATACCATTGCAGAACACAAAGTGAGGACCATAGCTTTCGTAGCTGGATCCGGTGGCTCCGTAATGGAGCATATTCATTGTGATTTAAAAGTGACGGGTGAAGCGTCTCATCATCAAGTGCTCGACTCCATTCATAAAGGGTCATCAGTTATACTCACCAACCATAGTAATTCAGAAAGAGGATTCCTGTGGAAATTCAAAGAAATTTTGGCGTCCAAACTGAATAATCCGTCCGTGCAAATCGTCGTCGCAACTACTGATATGGATCCGTTGAAAGTTTTCTAAGTGTAATATTTACAGTAGAATTATTTTTCAAAAACGTTCTCAGAATCAGATTTTTGTATCGGTGTACATGTTCGCTGATCATTTTGTACTGAGAAGCGAGTACCGCAACTGTGAAAATATACCCGCAACCATAACCATTGTGTATAAAAATGGATACACAAAAATGATTCTCATAACACATGTAAAGAGAATATGGATGTTCGAAATAACCGTGACTTAACCGCAACGGATGTTCTACAGGTCAACAGAACTGAAACAATGGCTGTAATTATGTGGTCTCAAACGGATGCCCTAATTTATTTGGTTTTTGCAGCTTCAGCAAGTAACTACTTTTACAGTTTCTATTGGATCTTCAGTTTCTACTGACAGGATTAAAAAAAGAAAGTGGAACTCAGAAGGCCTAACGCTGTCGAGAGAAACAGCAATCAGCTGCAAATCTGGCATTTTTGTGTGTGTGGGGAGGGATGCATGTGATAAAAAGCAAAAAGCTAATTCGGACCTAGCAGCGTAGTGGCTGAGTTTTTGGTGGAAATTTTTAACAACATCCGTTTACACACCATTACTAACGCACGCACATTATGTTGCTCTTATCAACGTTAGGATGAATATCAAAGCTAATAGAACATGACGTGAAAACTTCAATTTTCGAGTGACTGCACTAATGCCAATAAATTTTTTCTCAAAAACTTATCCTAATTATTATTTAACCGTTACTGGGCTATCTATTTTTACTTGGATTGGTATCATAAATGAATTTTTGACGAAATTGGAACGAAACGAAAATCATAATTTTCCCATTTAAATGCATGGAGACGTTCATCGTTATCCTAACGTTGGTGCGGCAACGGGGAAGACTTGATACTAGCGCAACATCGTGCTGCTAGGTCCGAATTATATGTTGCCTGGAAGCGAAAGCAAAATACATTTTAAGCCTCGTGGTGCAAAATAAGAACAGAACAAGGAGCGGTGGCCTCGTGGATCCGCTTCAATCAAATTCGCTACAAACTTCAATATTCTTATTGAATTTCCGTGGTAGTTAGAATCACTGATGTACAATGTAACTGGTTTTTCAGTGTCATGAATTCTGAGGTCCCGTTTGAAGTAGGTAAACGCCTTCTATACCAAAACCCGCAATTTTGATGTCACCAGTGTTTAATATATTGCATTTCTAAAAATATTAGGGACCTATACGACTATGGAATTGTACCTGTTATACATAACACTGTTTAAGCCGAAAAAAAACTACATATACATATATTATGCGGCTTTGATTTTTGTTAGCTGAAACCCTGAAAGTAATAATATGTATATCAAAGAAGAGCGATTAAACGAATTAGTTTATTTTCATTGGGATATAAATTAGAGTTGCAAATGTTGGCACAATTGTGTCTTATCAGTGGTCTGAATGGGTGATCATGGAGATTTTTCTGTTCAAAAGTACACATGATCACAACCCTTTCATTTTCCCCCGCTAACACCCGCACAATTGATTTTGCAGCGCACTCTAGTGCAGGTTTATACTCAAATTGATTTCATATTATCGTTTGAGAAATGATGAGACCGTGACATCACAGCCAACTAGCTTGGCCGGAAGCTTAAGCTAGAGCACTAGAACACCCAACTGCAGACATACGCCATTTTGAATCCAACTTGTTCCGTGAAACGAAAACCAGCCATCACGCCGTCGTTCTCGCGCAGCCGATTTTCTTTTCTCGGAACTGAACTGGATAGAAAATGGCGTATGTCTACACTCATTATTTCGTTCTAGTGCTTCACTTAAGCTAGAAGAATATGGAAGAATACCGTTTCAATGCATTTTTCTCGAAAATCAAGAGTTAAAATGAAAATATCCTCAGAATATCATTTGTAGCATTTTAAATCTTTAATATGACACCAATTGCGACCAAGTTCGATTGGAACTTTTTTTATGTGTTCTTATGTAGTTCCGACTAACTTGAATGTCTGTGACGTCATTTCTGAAACGATCAACTGCGGAAAGGATACATATGAACATGCAGTTGGATACTGATGAAAAAGCAGATAGCGACCACAGTCAACAAGATGATCCCGATTTCGGAGAGAATAAATATAGCAAAGGTGAAACTCGAAGTAAAGTCACAGCCGGTAGTAGTGATCCAAATATATGCGCCAACGGTTGATAATAGCACAGGAAAAAATAGAGGAATTCAGTGAAACGCTAAAAAACACGTTGACACAAGTAAAATATGGCGATATACATATATGGTCTTTGAAAGTCAACGCAAACTATATCAGGTAGATGCTACCTAGGCAGCAGAAACGAATGCCGGGAACGCCTGTTAGGGATTCGTAGAAACACATGATCTCCAACTATGCAACTAAACTTCATCCAAGACATACACTTGGTAGGGTTGCCACACATCCGGTATTTCCTTCTATTTAAATCCGTAAAAAGCAAAAGAAAAAGTATTATAAATTTCTGTTTTGAAGTATTTTTTCGGTACTTGTATGTGTCCCTCGTTTATTTGGTATTTTAAGCCATCTGGAGAATGCCCAAAACCGAAACCAAGCGATTTCATTATAATCAAAGAAAGATACAAAAACATGGTGAAAAATTTTTATACCTATCCAGGAGCCGATTGTAATTCTCAGACCATACGTGCTGGATGCCGATTAATGCTAAAGAAATGCCGAAGAGAGAAGAAAAATGAAGCGTGGAACTTTCAGAGCCTAGAAGACCAAAATGTGATAGCAAACCTACAAGCAGAGCTCGAACAGAGGAAGCGACAAAAATGGCATTATGGACAATGGTGCTATGGAAGCCAAAACCATCGAGGAAGACTGAAATAAATGGAAAGAAGCAGTAATCAACGCTATGAAGAAAACGATACCAAAAAAGAGGGGAAAATAGCATGGTATGGATAACACAGGAAATAATAAATATGCTAGGCGAAAGAAGAGGTATTAAGAACAGAAACGAGAGGAATATAGGAGATTAAATAAGCAAATACAAATTATGTAATTAAAAAATGCACGGAGGCCTAGACAAAATGGCAAGAAGAAAAATGCGAGAAAATTGAAGAGGAGCAGATGGAGAAGAGAAAAAATACAAGAGAAATGTACGCTCAAATAAAGAGCATGCAGAAGAAAAAGGGCACACGTACCTATGACAAAGATTAAAAATAAAGATGGAGATTACTATGGAAATAATAAACAAAAAAACAAGAGAAAGTATGGCTGGGATAGTAGCGGAGCTGTACAGTGACGAAAGGTGACCAAAGCAATAAATTGACAACAGAACAAAACAAGAGGCACCAAAAATATGTAGAAAGGTAGGAACTGGAATATGCGATTAAAAAAGCAAGAAAAATAATAGAGCTACAGGCAACGACCAAATACCAGCAGAAGTCCTTAGAAATATGACACCAGTATACATATAAAAAGCAATTGTCGATATTGCAATAAAATGGAATTGAGGAGTTATCTGTCAAAAGGGCGCTTCACATGGAAATCCCATATGTCAAGCGCCCTTTTGACAGATAACTCCTCAATTATATGATGGAATGAAGATATCTAACGACTTCAAAACTTTAAAATTCATACCAATTTCAAAAATATAACGTCGGAGACGTGCGCCGTGATGAGCCATACCTACTCTGAAGATACACTTCTCTCAGTAATTATAATACCCGAATAGAGCGAAGGTTCAGCTTAGTGAAACGCATTAAGGATTCGTCACTAACAAAGACACCAGAGACACGATAGCCTTGCTTGGAGCAGTGTACAACGATCACGATCGCTCGGTGTGGAAATGTGAATGCATGTTGTTTCGTCTACATATTACGAAAAAGCGTTCGATAGAGTAAATCACCCAGAGTTGATACGAATTCAACAAAAGTATAATATTGACTACAAAGACCTGCAGACAGGGCCGGCACCAGTTATAGAACTTGTGTAGTACTTGCTATACACGAGAATATTCATGTGTAGCAAGGCTACATATGAATTTTAGCGGTTGCACCGTCACATTCAGTCCTTGTAACTTTAACTTTAATAATTTTTTTTTTTGGTGACTAGTCTTAGTGAGTTTTTTCTTGCTACACAAAGGGAAAGTGAAATAGTGCCGGCCCTGCCTGCAGATAATTAAAGAAATACTGGGAGCAGTTTGCGAGCGTAAGAGTGAAAGATGAACCCCCGGCCAGAAGATCCCCTATAAGAAAAATTGTGAAGCAGGGATGCCTGTTCTCACCCAGACTATTTAGCATATCGACGTCGTCGTCGTCTTTATGGTCGCTTCGCTTGCTCCAAGGACTGCGTACATCTATTTTCTTCGATCCCTGGCGCACTTGACGTTTCTCTAAGATCAGGTGAATTCGTGGTTATTAGCTCCAATCTTCCTCTTTTGGTGGGTAGTCTTTGAATACGTCCCTGTACGAACAAACTGACTTTTTAGTATCGCGGAATCACAAATCATTGGTTTCAGGAATACGCCATCGATATTTGAAACCACAATTCTAATATCACAAGTGTTTGATAGGTTGCATTTTAAGAATACCAGAACCACGAATATCTATACAACATACCTAACAAAGTTGTCGGCCAAAACGTGAATTTCAGTTACATACATAGGCGGACTTTGCTCATGGCAGCTGGGGCGGGGGGGGGGGGAGGGGTGTGCCCCAAATATCTTTGAATATCTTTGAATTTTGTTACCAATTTCTTGACACCCCCCCCCCTTACCCGACACCCAATAAACGATGACATTTTTTTGTAACTTCCACTGAATGAACGCAGCTGTATTCCAGAAAGTGTGCGTGGAAATTGCTGCAAGAGAGGCTGCTGTGGTCCACTCTCCAGAGAACCCATATCAAAAATCATACTAGTGGCTTTAATTGTATAGTTGATTAACCATCTTGTTTTTCATCAGGTTTTGAACTAATTTCGATCTCCTAATGAGAAGTACTTGCTTTAACATTTGTATCACTACTGCAGTCGGGAAACGTAGAACTGGAAGGGTTTTTCTCACCCAAACTAGACGGTTTTTTGAGATACTTTTGTATGTCCATAATAAAATCATGACACGAAGAATATTAATCAAGACGCAGCTACTTGAACACAAATAATCACACCAGAATGTTTTCAACACTACTCTAAAATAGCTGAATTCCATAACGTCAGTCAAACCAGCATTCAGGCATATAGACAGATTTCGTGTGATGTCACACAGTGAGTTACTGTCAGCAAAAGTACCCATCGTTGGGCTTACGAATGTATTGACTCCCATGAGAAAAACACACGGAGCATTATGTTACTACCTGAGAATAAGAAATTTGTTAGAAACCAAAGGTATATACTTAATATTTTTAATCCAGAAGGTTCATATAGCATTTGCTAATAAAATTTTGGTTTCTAACAAACTTCTTATTCTCAGGTAGTAACATAATGATCTTTGCTCCGTGTGTTTTTCTTATGAAAGTCAATACAATCGTACGCCCAACGATGGGTACTTTTGCCAACTGTCACCACTTTCGTACTGAAAAACATTTAAACTAAAGTGAAAAAGGCATGTCGACAGTATATGGCAAACAGTGCTCTGAAAACTACAAAAATAATCAGAAATATGTACTTTTTCCAGAAATGTACAAATCTTTGCCGTTTTCAAATATGTATTGCTTATTTCTTATTTCGTTCTAAGTCGTATGGTTATGTATGTGTGAGATGGTTTGGGTAGTGCCCTCTATGAGACCAAATAAAACACGCAAAAGTGTGAAAATCGCATGCTTAAAAAAACGTCGGTTTTTAGTTAACTAATTATTAAATAAATACCACCGTCGGTTCGTTTCAGCCTATATTAATTTTCATTTCTTGCTCTGGAGGGCGTAGCCCCCTAGCCCCTCCCCCGGAAAGTCCGCCTATGGTTACATGTAGGTAAAAAAAAAGGGACGATTAAATGAACCAATTTTTTTTCATTGATTGTACAAATTAGGTGTTATCTGTCAAAAGGGCGTCCGTTCCATAAGAAATACATTGAACGGACGCCCTTTTGACAGATAACTCCTCAAATACTTTTTAAAATACTGCGAGAATGGTTCTAATTATCCGAAGTTGAAATTATGCAGGTGATGTGTGTAGCTGACAACTCACTGTCACTAAATTTCAAACCACTTGTTTCAAGAATACGCCCTTAATATTGGAAACCGCAATTCGAATATCAAGTGTTTAATAGAGTTGCATTTCTAGATTTACTAGGCGCATAAACGAGTTTAACGTATACCTGTCTATAACTTCCGATGAGTTGTACAGGCAAAAGAAAACGAAATGTCGTGTGATAGGATCAAGTTATTTTCTGTAGTGTACTGGTCGATTTTTACAATACCTCAGTTTCGAAATTTTGGACAATTTAATGTCGGAATTGAATACAGCACAATTCAAAACCTATGCTTCGATATCCATATTTACATTTCCTGTAGATTTTGTCCGCTTTCCTTTTAAGTAGAGCCTCAATTTTGGATTTAGGGTCAACAAATATGAACCTTAACCCTGGATTTTATGAAATAATATTCTCAAAATTAATTATTTTGAAATTTTCATTGAAATATTTCACGAAAATTCTAAAAATAAATTTCAAATGTGAAATTTTGTTGAGGTAGTTACACTGATATGCGGGTTGCCGTTCTAAGGATGTCTACACTGCTGCCTAGCATTAGTTACGACCGAGTCTGTGCCCTCACTCTTACTCTCGTGACGAGTTCGGTGAACGATGGACGACGCTTACCCTTACAACATGTACGATGCTTAATAATGTTCGGTGTATCACCAGGTTTACGTAATGTACGACGTTTCTTAAGCTGGTGTTTGTTCTTTCAACGGAGTTCAAGAGAGGTTCGGGAGCTCGTATTTCCCCCTCCCCTCGCTTCGGTGTCTTCAAATTTATTTGCCAATTAATGGTAATTAACCAGCAATTAACGTTGAACAATGCGCTACCACTCAGCAGAAACCTAGTATGTCCACGACAGATGTTTTTAAGGAATACAAAAATTAAGGTTTAGGAAGGAAAACCGAAAAGCTGAAGAGATTTCATAACGAAATTTCATGCCTTGTACGATTCTCAATTTGCCTTTCTCCCTTGAAAATCTTTCTTTACCCCCCCCCTTCCCTTGGAAAAATTCTGGCTACATTACTGATTGAATTTGGTCTCAAAACTCATAATCAAAACTGGTGATTCAACTTACCGACAACCCATTGAAATAAAATTGAATCTATCGCCTGAAAAAAGATTAACGCTTTTATAACGATCAAATTTTCGAACTTTTGGAAGTAAGAAAATCTATGTCTGTGGACTTATCAAGTTATCAGAATTTCTTAAACAGCCTTCCAGGCATTTGTGACCTGCCACGAAGAAAGAAACCTGAGCCCAAAAAAATCATTTTTGTGATAACAACTGTTTTTGACAAATTCCTGACCGCTCTTTCGCGCGGTGTTGTCGAGAAAATTCTAAAAAATTTTCCCAAACTGCTGTAAGTCTTCACAGTTGAGTGTCCCCGTAACGTGAAAACGTTATCAATACATTTTTGCGCTCAGGTCCCTTTCTTCCTGGCAGGTCACATGTTCTCAATGTTGTTAAGGAATGGAAAAATTAAGGTTCACAAAGGGAAGTATAAAGAAGAGAAATGTCAAATTGAGAATTGTATAAGGCATGAAAGTTCGTTATCAAATCTCTTCAGCTTTTCTAGATTCCTTACTAAACCTCAATTTTTGCATTCCTGAGAAACATCTGTTGCGGACATATGGACGCTATTCAACGAAAGGGAACCAACTATCAAAATCCGCTTTTTGAGAACACGTAATTCGAAGTTTAAGAGCCATGTAGAAACTATATGACATAGCGTTTACTGATAAGCTTTTTTCAACGTGAGTACACATTTTTGAATCGGGGACTTAATTTTGAAAAATTCTACTTTTTACGCTCTTTCTAACGATACTAATAGGTAACTCATTTTGTTTACAAATGTTCGTTGGTTCCCTTTCGTTGAACAGCGTCCATATTAAGTTTTCGCGGAGTGGTAGCGAATTTTATTGACTGGCTTTGTTTACAATCTTATCAGTTGTCATCACTACAAAAATTATGTATAAATTTTAAAATTTAATCTCAAAATTTATCCTCGCGCCATATTTTATAATAAATTTCACTTCATGAAATATTTTAGTGAAAAAGTTTTCATTTTCACAACACTAGCGTGCCAACTGAATATGCAAGGCCTAAGAAGTGACATAAGTGCAGCAGCAAAGCTTAAATGCCCAAAACAAGAAACACACCTTCGAGCATTATACCTATTTATTCGCTGGAAGGAGCCCAACTCACATGCTACCGTTACCTAAAGGACGCGCTGCGTTACCAGTATCAGCATCAGCTAGTTTTATTTGAAAAAGAAAGGTTTAAAACTGCCCATCAGATATACTTCTGAAATATCTCCTTCTCTTGAATGATGAATACAACATGAATTCGACACATAATTAATTCTTTTATTCTAAACTATGTTTACAATACAAGTAGGTAAAAAAACAAAATTAATAATGTTATTTTAATTAAACACGTGTTCACATTTTAAGGTTTTTCAAGTGACGTTTTCAATTTAATTATTCATTTTCATCCATAATTTTTAAAGCAGATACAGAAGATCTAAAGCACAAAAAAATTTTCACATTAGGAACTCAAAAACGTTAAATAATTGACAATACTATTTAGCGTTTGATCGGCCAACTTTCACTGGATTGGATGAGTTGCGTATGTCCCTGTAACAAAATGTGAAGTATTGATCAAATTGATGAAATAATTTTCAGTTTTCAATTCGGTACATTATCTAAATTGTGTAAGTGACAAGCCCAATACGGCAAGAAGGACGTATTTTATATGGGGAATATATAATCGCACGCGAAAGAAACACACATAATAAAAAATTGAAGATAACGACTTCTTATATGTGATCCACGCGATGACGCCCACACGACCTTTTTAGCAGATTTTGACAAGAAATGTAATCGTCTAACGCGATAAAACTACAAACAGCCGACCATAATTTGACGTGTCTGAAAGGGTAAATAAATCTAAGTAGCAGGTTACGTACGAGTAGAGCCCTCTATAAACAAGTGAAGACACGCCATTTTGGCTCGCAGCAAGCCCGTGGATGCCGAATCCGACTATGCGAAGCATACCGCGTAGTCAATTTGGCATCTACGGGCGCGGTGTGAGCGACAATGGCCTAATGTCTTCACTCGTATCTATAGGGCTTGTCGCGTAACTCGGGCTATCCGGCCCGATTGGTCCGCGGAGGAGGCTGTTCGACCGGTGGGTAGCGGGACCCGGCGGTTCCGGAGTGACCGGAACGCCTCGTAGTTGGTCGAGGCTCGTGCCTCGTCGCGAGTCGACATGTTTTTTTTTTGGGAGTTCGGGAACGGCCGAAATAGATCAATTCGCGGCACAGAAAAACACAAATTGCGGGGATGATTAAATGTATTATCTCAAATTTACACGGAAAGCAATCAGAAAAACGGCGGGGGAATTTCGAACGATAAGTTAATACTAGGCACAGTAAAATAAGAGGGGGGTAAACACGTATACACAGGAATGTTCAATTATTGCTAATATTTACACTTTTACGGCACGGCAGTGCTTAAATAGCACGCAGAACGTTTTTAGGGGTGCGCAAAAATTGACACGGAGCAAGTTTGTAAATCAAGTTTTTAATGCGGTGGTACGGCGACGCGGCGGTTCGCGGTGCTTACGGCGGCGGTACAGGTCCGTTGGTGACCGTGTGGCCTAATTAGCTTCACTTTTTCGCAACTCGGCTAAGGGTGAGGGAACGAGGAGGGGAGTGGATGGAAAGGTAGCCTAGACCCAATCCATTTGACTTCGGTCAGGTCTGCAAGGACTCGATCGTAGTCCGATGCGAGTGATATCGCAACATGGCGGAAACCGGCCTGGTACGCGATTTAGCTCGATCGACGGACGTACTTGACGCTTTACTTCAGTCGTGCCTGCGAGACACGAACGTAGTTCGATGCGAGTGAAATCGCAACCTGGCGGAAACCAGCCAGGTACGCGATTTAACTCGATCGCTGAATGTAGCAACCCCTTGCTTTTCGGTCGTGCCGGTGAGACACGGTCGAAGTTGGATGCGAGTGAAGTCGCAACCTACCGGAAACCAGTCAGGTGCGCGATTTAGCTCGATCGCAGGAGGTTACAACCCTTGGTTTACTTAGCAGTAGGCTAGAGAAGGCGCAGCGGTGCGACAGCAGGAGAAGCGGTAGTAGGCTAATGGAAGCAGTGAGATTTTTCACGAGGGTAGCGAGAGGCTACGGAGTAGGATTAGGCTGGAGAACGCAGAGATTTGTAGGCTGGAAGAGCAAAATTGTAGCCTGGAAGAAGCAAGGTTAGAGCTTAGGCCGAAGTGCGAGCGCGGTTCGGATCGACTGGCTTTGGGCGAACTGCCAGACGAGTGTGTCGAATGAGGGTGGAAACGGAGAATATATTGGGAGGCACGGCGTCTTTTCGGGTTGCAGGATCTGGAGGATTGGATAGAAAAATGGAACGCTTAAGAATGTGGCTACGGCTCGACAACCGAATTCCCGATATCGGGAGAAAGAGACTGAAAAGACAGCATGAATACCGGGGTTAATGGCCAAGGGACAATAGGTAGCCGGTCGTGCGAGCATCGCATCTCTGGACGTTTTAGAATCGGTTTCGGCGGGTGGCGGAGGACGGGAGGGATGCAGTCGACACAGGTTCGCGAGGGTGAATGTTAATTAGGCCGCGCGTTCTACCTGCGGAGGCATTCGGACAGTTCGTTTGCAAATCGAGAATTTTTAGGACGACGAAGTGTGTCGTCATTACAGGCTTTAGTACGAGAAACGAATGTGCAAGTACTCCTTGAGCGTTGAAATACGGCAGAAAAAGATGGTGATATTCGCGTCTGGGAAGACTGTCCCTCTCGGCCAAAAACGCAAGAGAGGGGTCGACCAGCGCTGGCGAAAAAGGCCTTACTGATTTAAACCTTATTTTACTTAGTCTTATTATTTCGCGTGCCAAGGAATGCCGTTTAGTTTTCTTTTCTCGTTTCATATGATAACCGTAGCGTTCAATAACTTTTTGCCCTGTTTACCGTTTTCTTCTATTGTAAACTTCTTGTTTTCGCGTTTATTTGAATTACATATTTGTATTTTCCCCTCTTTTATTGCGTGCATTCATTATTTCTTCGCGTGTCGATAAATGTAACTTATTTTATTGCGTACATGTTGAAAAATGTACACTTTACGAATGTTTTTTGCCGATCGTAAGTCGGACTTAACAATCATGAGATAGATCGCGCAGAATGCATCGCTATCCTCCGTTGTTAAGAGCGGCGCACGTGTTCAACAGCCGTGCTCACGTATTTAACAAGCCTTCATTCCCCCTCTGTCAATTTTTCAACATGTACGCAATAATAGTAGATTACACAACGGCAGCGGAAAGTATGCGATTACCGAGTGCAAAATTTGCGGCACGAGGCGAAGCCGAGTGCGTATTGCACGAATTCGCGTTACTTCATGCCGGTTATACTGTTATTTAGAAGATAGGAAAATAATGAATAATCTCTATTTTTGCTTAGAAAGACCTTGTTGTGATGGGAATGACGATTATGCTGATGGCTAAACAAAAGAGCATTTGCTAACATACTCATGTCTTACGTCACGCGTGCTAGGAATTATGCCGGATTTTTTGTTTCGCACTGAACGTTTACTTTCCGCACCTCAATAGTTTTGTTTTCCGCGCATTACGACTATCATCATGATAAAACACTGTTTTCCAACCCGAAAATAGGGCGGTATGGTACGATTTTCCTATCGTCTAAAATTAAAATATCTTACACAACAACGTTTGTCAGTAAGTTTACATGTCTCGGGCAATTGCTCACTCGCCTCCGGCTCGCTTCGCAAACTTTGCCCTCGCATGTAAACGCTCACTTACAAACGTTGGTGTGTAATATACTATTATATGACCAGTACATCGGCAAATATTTATATTGTTATCCCCACCTGAATCAGTGGCGAATCCTGCTTTCTTTTTAGGTACATCTCCAAGATTTAGTAGCACCACTTCATTACACCCCCTCCCATTTCTTTCTTTCCCCTGAAAAAAAAATGAAAAAAATTGGAACAGGATTTTGTTTGAGTGATTGCAGAAAATAAAAACTGAATAATAAAGCGAGTGAATTGTGATATATTATTATAAAAACACAAAATTATTTATAAATAAAATCAATCCATCTCTTGCTAAGCTCAACAAATTTGACAATCACTTTTTTGTCAAAATCTGATATATTCGTCACATAAAAACAATAACATGCGCACAGTAAAGAAGAAAACGCCAGGCAGTGGGAATCTCTCAACGTGGCGATGGACCTGGCCGGCGAAATATACGCTACCACACGCATTCACCAGATATTCTGGTGTGCATGAGTGAAACCTGTTTTTTGAACACCCTAGTCAATCTCTTTTTTCGTAGATGTACTCCCTGACGATATCTTTTGAGCATCTAGGGCTAGTACACGAAAGTTTTGACATGTAAGATGCGCTATAGTATTGGGATATAAACCTGCACTAAAGTACGTTGCAAAATTACCTTCGACCATACACACATGGACTGGTTATTATGTTGGCAGAAGCGGTAGTGCGGAGGAAGGCTCGTTTGTCTGAAGTGGACGCTGTTAAGCGTAAGGGAACCAACCAACATTTGTAAACAAAATGAGTTATTAAGTATCGTTGGAAAGAGCGTAACAAGTAGAATATTTCAAAATTGGGCCCCCGATTCAAAAATGTGTACTCACGTTTAAAAAAGCGTATCAGTAAACGCTATGTCATATAGTTTCGACACAGCTCTTGTACTTCGAATCACGTGTTCTCAACAGATTTTGCAAGTTGGTTCCCTTACGCTTAACAACGTCTAAGTATCATTCAAAAAACGACCTTTCATGAATGATAAAATTACGTGCATTTCTGATAAACTGCCTTTTTTCGATAGGATACTTTGGACAAACAAGTCTTCACGTTCTTATCAGTATTACAAGTCCATGTGTGTATGGTTGAAGAAAATCAACTGTACGGCTGTTAGCGGAGGGAAATGAAAAGGTGATCATGTGTACTTTCAAATAGAAACCCTGCTATCTTCAGGAGGGGAACAAACGAGTAGAAATTATACTATACCAGTGGAACTGATGATCAATTTTTTAGTGATGATGCAGTTGAAATTTAGGACAAATTTTCTTTGAAAATGAATTTCTAACCGACCTTTTATAATAGTTGAAGGTTGCTACACGTTTACGGATAAATCTCCATGATAACCCATTCAAACCACTGATAAGACGCAATCGTGCCAACATTTGCAACTCTAATTTATATCCCAAATAGCCGACCCGTTTCGCGGCTCATGTAGACCGTGGGCTCAAGTGAGTTAAATAGGGGGAGAGGAGGAGCTAAAATTTAAAAAAAAAACATTTGACGAAGTTGCAAGGGGGTCCAGACCTCCTGGACCCCTGCTCTTCAAGTCACATTGCATTCATTTAGGGTTCTCAAAAATCCAATTGGATAATAAGAATATAAATGCTGCATATAGTTGACTAATACTGAAATCTTTGGGATAATAATTAATATCAGCCTTTTATTTGCGTAGTTCTACAGTTTGATAAATACCTACATACAATTGGGATAGTATCGTGGTATGGTGACAATGGCGAGAACAGCTGACAAGAATTGAAAGGGGATGATTTCGTGAAATCATCCCCTTTCCGTACCTTATCACCTCGTTATTACCGGCAGGGATACCAACTTCGGAAACTCAGGTTAACATCCCAATAGAAGATATACACTTTGTACACCGAAATACTCAGACCCGTTGGGTATAGGCCTCCCCAGCTTTTTTCCATATTTTTCAGCTGCTACCCTTACCCACATTATTCCCGTAATTTTTATTATATCATTACGCCATTTTGTACCTGGGCTTTCTCTCTTTCTTAAGATTCCCACTCACTGATAATTTTATTCTATCGTGTCCCTTCTTGATGTGCGATATGTCCCGCGTAATCCCATTTTAATTTTTTGATCTCCAACTTACTTCTTCTATACCCGTTTCCTCTTTTATTTTTTTATTTTTCACTCTGTCTCTTTGTTCCATACTCCTCATTCAGGAACGTAGCGAAGAGTTTTTCCTAGGAGAGGCGGGGGAAAAAATAATTAATAAATTCCCAACTGACTCAACTTAAACTTCCCAAGTATCAAAATTTTTTTGTATTACCTAAGAAGGGAAAAAACAAAACTCGAAATTTCTTTTGACTGGTTGAATTTTTCTAGCTTTCGTTCCATCTACTAAAATTTCCCAACTCCGGTGGAGAGTTGGGGGAGTTGCCCTCCCATGCCCCCTCGCCCTTAGTTTCGTCCCTGTTCTCACTGTGGTAGTTAACCTTTTTATTTACTTCTTCGTTAGGGCCCACGTTTGGGCTCCATAGTTGAGGAATAGGAGAGTGCATCTTTTCAATATTTTCGTCTTTGTTTCAATCTTCATTTTACCTTTATACATGTTTTTTACATCCCAGAAGCTTGCCCATGCTTTATTTATTCTTTTAGTTATCTCTCTATTTGTTCTTTCTTCAAACGATTGCATCAGTCCCAAATAGTCGAATTCGGAGATATTTTCTATTTCAGTTCCTTATATTTGGGTTGACATTCCCCTTCCATATTCGATAATAGTTTTGTTTTACTTGTATTCATTTCTAAGCCCGCCTCTGCACTTACCTCTGTCAATTTTCCTCCCATTTCCTGTAGCATCTTTATATCCTCGTTTATCAATACATAACATCCTCCGCAAATCTTAGATGGTTCAGTTTTTCACCGTTTATCTGTATCCCCATATTTTCCCATTCCAGTTTTCTAAATATTTCTTCTAATATGCAAATAAATTCATAGAAGGCAGTTTGAGCTCGTTTTGGAAATTTCAGATTCTTAATTCCCTAATAATTGCTGAAGGGAGACAGTGATCGCTACCAAATTTTAACATAGTGTGAAGAAGTTCAATGCAAAACAATTCCAAAAGCTCCAATTAAACAAAATGTTGGGGCCCGCCGGGGGGAGGGGGATTTTGTGCCCCTATGGCGTGGAAACACGCGAATACATGTCAAAAGTTAACCGCACGCTCTCTGCAGGCATTAGCATGTCCTCTCCTCTTCCCGTTACCACAAACTACTTTCCCATCTTCCCTCTCCATCCTTCCAACGATTCCCTGTGATCCACATCCTTGATCTTTTCCTGCCTTAAAACTCTAGCAGTTTTTCTCCCTCTACTCTTCTCACACTGCCGGCATTGGCTGCTAATGCGACTGATAAGCGGGTGGCTGCCGCCCCTCGAAACCTGCCACCCGAGGCACTTGCCTAATGTGCCAATTGGGAAATCCATTGCTGGCGGGTCCGGACCACCCCCAACTCTCTCACCACTGTATCCGCCTCGGCCCTCAGCTCTCACGGTTCACCCGCCAACTTCGAACAAACACACAGACAAATATTCATTTTTATGTAGTAGAGATAGTGAAGACGCGGTAGGAGAAAAAAAAAACGAAAATTTGTGTGGAAATTAATGCGAAAAAATACAATTTTGCTACCTATACAAAATTATAATATTTTTCTTTTTCCCTCATTTTCCCTGGTACATCACCACCGAGTGACTGACTAGCTGTACCGAAGGATTCGCCACTGACCTCCAGTTTTTGCCTCATCTTTCTATCTTACTCCTATGTCGAGATATATAATTTCAAACCGTTTACAAAACGGCTGTTTCCTTGACTTTCACCACTTCTATGTAACGAATTAACGAATAACAAGACGATCTGAATGTGGAGGTGTTGTCATTTAAATTACGCGAACTGAAGACACTCCTAGAACAAGTTCTTCAGCGTTGCAGGACAAAATACGAGTGTCAACTTGTACTGGGTGGATATACGTGAGTATAGGTAAATATTACCAAGTTTCATAGATCAATAACAATACTAAAAGGAATTAAGGCAAAAGTGTGTTGTGGTAGCGTAAGCATCATTGACTGTACATCACTTAAATGACAGACAGTGCTAAGTGACACCGTCATTTAATGACGGAATAATGCTGAGTACTACGTACACTGGACGGCAGTATCGCTTACTCTTGACTGTCATTCGAGCGACAAAATATTACTTCGTGTACGAAGTCAATGCCCAAAGACAGAGAGAGGGAGAGAGAGATACCTTAGTTTCTATTTGAGATTTTCCCGTTTCAGGCTCTGAAACTATAGAATACCGACAACATGTGATCTGGGTTACCGCCTTCCAAACCCCAGGCATCTCCCTCTCCCTGGGCGAATCTCGTTGAGCTAGTCGTGGCTTCTCCCCTCCCCTCTTCGAAAGCGACGGATTATTACGAGAATTACCAAACTTCATTTCATTTCATCAGTTATCCGTAAGCAAAATTTTACTTACTTGCAAGCATTAGCAACTGATCTGTAACTGCTTCTATTCCTTTGAGAAGCCGAGTGAACCTCTATTTCTCTCTGACCTATAAAAACACAATACTTTCTCTATATTCTACTGATTCTTTAGAAACTAATATCAGCTGAGTTTTAAGAAAAGGTTTCCTTCAAAACCAATATACTAACAGGTACAACAAATCAAAATAATATTCTAGTATACTGACTCAACTATACTCATTCACTCACAATTGAAGTAGAATAGTAGCTACAAGTGCGAGCATGAATTTACCCATTGAGTGTACTTCCAAGTACAGAATTAGTCGATAAGTGCATAAATAACATAATGTGTTAATTGAATACAGATTAATAAGGTGCAAATAGTTCTTCTAATGCAAAAAAAAAATAGACAAAATGAAGTATATTTTCATAACTTTCCGACTGATTTCAAACATTTATATACGGAATATTTTCCGTTCAAATTCTGACTTATGGAAAAATAAACAAAATAAACGAAACATTCCATTTCAGTTTTCCATAAGCAACCGTGTTCTAAACGGATAATTCTATTCTGAACCCCTGCTGCCAACCCACACTTAAATAGCTTATCACTGCCATCCGCTCCCAAAACAAAATATTGTCTTGGCTATGGACTCGCCGCATTCCTATGTTTTTCTGGTCCGCCCTTTTATTGTCACTCCAACAGTACCGCCACATTTTTATTGCCACGTTTTGAAGTGAGGTGGTAATATAGCTCTTTTTTTATTGTGAAATTACGAACATCTTCACGGGGGGTATGTCGAGAATATATCGAGTTCAAACTTCCAAGATAATGAAGACTTCAGGTAATGAGGTTTATAAATTCTACTATCAAATTTACTTGAATAGTTGATTTGTTATATACAACCCCAAACAGAAAACTGAAATAATATTCAGAGCTCGAAGTACTGCGAATAAACAGTGAATAATGTACGTGTGTAGAACAAAAATGTTAGTTACTAATCAGAATCATAACGAATAAACAGAAAAATAGGATTACATTTTTTCACAGGAGCCATCATAGTCTCTACCTTAACACTACCCAGTGGTTGGTTGACAACGACAGTCACAAAAGCTCAAGCTACAAATGACACAAAGAATTCAAGTCTGGAAAAATTTGAACCCGATAATAATTAAATTAGGTACTAGATTTCACTTCGAACCTTGTGTGGGTTGAGTTTTCGTTACTGTAACGTTGTTGGCTGGACAGGATCTCGAGCTCGGGTGTATAATTTTTTTATCATTCGGTCTTTCTTTTATATTAAATATATTTATCTCCATTTTAGCTGTTTGTTGTTTGATCGTTCTAAAAGAAGAAAAACATACAGATATTTACAGAATTTGAAAGAATATATTATGATAATCCCTTTTACCAAGCCCTATCATGTTAAACTTACAGGTTAGAAAGTTAGATAATCTATAACCAATAACATGCAAATAATATGAATTCAACATGCAATACTGCAGACCAGTAACGAAAAAATAAAGAGGGGTGGGGGAACAAAGGTATACCTACTTTACTTCTCCCAAGAAAAAAAGAGGAGGTACGAAGTTTTTCATATTTGTACCTCCCAAAATTTCCAAAAATGAAAGAAAAAAACCACGTCGCTATTCCTTTAAAATAATAATGTTCTGACGCCACTGATTATGTACATAGTTGCTGTAGAGATCGGCTACAGACATTAGACATACCTACAAGTTAATACATTATATCAATTCACCGTACTTCTGTATGTACACATATTAAAACAAATGATTGAAACCCTCAATTTTTGGTTATAAAAATAATGATGAGCGAATCATTCTACCATCAGAAATGAAGCCAAGGAAATTCCCGCATTGTGGGGTAACCTTACTGCAGAGATGAACTAACTTCAATTTTTTGTCCCGATTAATTCTTTTATGGGCATTTTGAGACTTCGGGCAATTAGGTACGCAAAAATTAAGTAACATAATTTGTCTGAAATTTTTTGCCCAAATCTTGCTGTGTTGTCGTCTACGATTCAAATATCGAACCACATTAGAGTAGCTAAAAATACCTGAGTACGGAGTACGCCATCTTTAGTCTTTTCACGTGCTCTAACCGCATCAGAATTTGACATTTAAGAATTCAGTCGATTCTCACGATCGAATCAAGTTTTTAGAATTAGCTTTGACATACCTACTTGATCTTTCGCATTTCTTATATGTACACATTTAACTCCTGTTAAGCTTGAAGTTGTAAACAATATCCAATCTTTACAGGAGCGTATTGGCGTAGGTGAGGGTGGAGTGCGGGAGGGGGTGGAAATAAAAAATGCCGACTTACTAAAAACATGTTATGCTCACAGAAAAATAAAAAGGTCTTTGTTTTGCCAATTGATAATTCAAAATGCCAACTAAGCGAACGAATTTGCCGAAAAATATATCTACCTACTCTAAAGACTCACAATGAGGGAAGGGGGTTACCATTCTTTCTTTGCCCCTAATTCGCTGAGATTCCTACAACTTACATTATTTTACTGGGTAATAACAATATTAATAAATATTTTTTCCCTCTCTCGCCATTAAAATTTTTTGGAAATTACTCAATGTACATCTAAACCAGAACACATTTTGTATGGTTGGGCCCGCAATATAGGTGAAAAGGAGAAAGGTACTGGCATGATGATGGGGGGAGAAAAGGTCTAGGACGATAGGATTAATCTTATAAGATTGAAAGCTTCGATAACTAATGAATTCTGAACTGATGCTGAATACATGAATAGAGTGACTGGTGAGGCGTATAATGAATAATAGGAATTAACGGAGATTGAACTTGTCACACAATCTTGAAATTCAAGAAATTAAACGTCACGACGGTGAACTTCATCAAAAGTAGAATGCATCATGCTAATTCCGCAAATTTAAACGGGTGTTTGAAGAAAAGGCTAGATTTTTGAAGAAGACCAAATTGCAATTGATAGGAATACATCATAACATTGGCTTTTACTCAACCCCAATTTTTTTCTGGTAATGTCTGCATTCTCATTGGTCGAAAACTGACCACGCCGAAGGACCAAATAACCGGAGACTAATTTTTTGAATTGGCTACATTGAGTATCAAATAAGGAAACTCATCATCCGTGTTGTTGACTTACTCCTATTATCCTCTATATTATGACAATATTTCTCAACGGTTTATTCAAAACATGGAGCGAAAAAATGTAAACAATTATGGTATTCACAAAAACGTGACTGAGGACTGCCACGACAATGGACACTCTAGTAGGTATAATGATTTGATTTTCCACAATTGGGAAGGGGTTTGTTATGTTTATATTGAACGTAAAAGGTAAAATAGGTTACACTCTAGCTAATTGTGAAAAATAACTTTTCATCTAGCATTTGCAGTTCATGAGGAGTTACTCTCAGGCGTGGAAAAAATATCAACATTAGGCGAGATAATCACCCCACTATTGATTTTAGAAACGGCCCGCTGTGGTTAGAACGAGAGGTTACTGTCTCGCTGGGTGAGTGTACATATAAATATAATAAGCGATGTGTTGTGAAGCAGCGTAGAAAAATCGCAAACTACCTATCTTCGTCTAAATCTTATGCGATCGCACCAACCTGTTAAAATTAGTCTTCATTGTTCGCGAAAATTGATCTGTTTTCGAGGTTTTCGATGACTTCATCTTCCGCGGACTTTTCAGCTTACTCGATCTCAAGCAACTGATTTCATTCTCGGATGTAATATCCTCAGATGAGCTGACCGCGTTCAATAACGCCTCCCTACTAGAGGCTCGCTGCATCATCCTCGCTGCCCGTCTTTTACTCCGCTCCTCGGTCTTTAGCACCGGATTTTTAAATTCGTACGAATTTGAACGACTTTCCAGCGACGAGTTGGACGTAGTCCTAGTGACCGGCACTTTACTGTTCGACAGCCTAAGCGACCCTGGATCTGCGGTCGCTTTCTGGTCAACCTTCAGACTGGATTTCTCCGATATCGTGGTCAATGGTTTCGTGAACTGCTGCTTCCTGTACGAGCGCCTGTAGGCATCCTCTTCACTGCTAACGTCCGTGTACCCGTTGGACATACTATCGGCGGTCACTTTACGCAGAGTCGAGTCTTTCTCATTCCGCTTTTTCTCCTCAATCAGCGGTTTCCGAAATTGGGTTGGCCTTATTTTCGCGCATTCCGCGTAGATTTTCCGCTCAGCCGTCGGTTTTCTCTCTTTCGGCAGATTCAGCCAGCTGTCGCGTCCGCTGTTGAACAGCTTATCCTTGTCATAGGTGATTTTTTTTCGCACGCTGCCGTTACTGGCCGTCGTCGAATTTCCGGATAACGTTTTCCGCACTCGATTCTTTGAAACCTCTTTCTTAGGTGATTCGAGATGACGCTCCACAGGCTGCTGTTTCTCTGGTAACCGTACATCGTGATGTATCACTCTGATTTGTTTGTAATCCTGTTTGCAATTATTGCTCTCCTCCGGCTTTGAAGTCATCGATGATCTTACTGTCGTCGTAATTCTAAATGAATCGTGGTTCTTCTTCGCGCCATCGTAGGAATTCGGTTTCGCCGATGTATCCTTGATCACAGTTCGTTCGTTCGTAGACTTCGGTTCGATGGTTTCGGTTCTCGAAGTCGTGTTGTTCAACAACACGGTCGTACATTTCTTCGTGCTCTTGTTGTCCTCGCTCCATGAAGACAGCGGGGTCAAGTTGACAGCAACCGACGTGATTTTTGGTCGCTTGATGTCGACGTTAGTAGCGCTGGTGACTGTTTTGAATCTTTCCTCTTCGTTGCGCAACGGCTTGAAGTGAGATTTCTCTGAAATTTCATCTGCAATCCGACAAAAATATTATTAGCAACTGAGTAGGTACATGCACGTGTAGTCCGGTCAATAAAGACCCGAACATAGACTGAAATAGGGAAAAACGGGCAAGCTGTAATTAATATTATCGAGAGTTTCAGTTGAAATTTTAATAAGACAGTCTCCACTTTGTCAATTTTGCCGACTGGCTACTAGAATTTCCAAGTTTCAGCTTTTCAAAAAATTTCTCGTGGAGCCTTCATCCATCGTTATGGCCCTGTGTCTGGGAAGCCTCGATAATACCCGAGAAGTCTTGAGAAAGTTCGAAGATCTTGGGAAATCTAAAAAGTCTTACATCCCAGAAAGAAACCGAATAATCTCGAGAACATCCGCCACGATTTCTTGACGTTCAACTTAAATATTAAACACGATTTTTTAATCATTAGGACAGTAATAATCTAATGCCTAATTAAGACAAGCCAGAAGAAAGTTTCTTGTTGTCTAACTTCTCGTGTACGTTTTCAAATTAATGTTTTCTGAAATTTGTAAGGCACCTCCATCTTTTTCTGAAGAAGATTGAAGGATATATACTCTAACTGACTGCTAGGTGTCCCCGATGCGCAAAAACCCGCCAGTTACCCGCGGAAACGTTACCCTTTTGTAACTCTTCGATTACCCGGGTGACTGACGGGTAACTACAGGGCTACATGGGCATAACTAGAGGGTTACCAGTTACCCACCACGTAAACGGATCGCTCTGATTAGCTAAATGACAGTTTATAGAAGGTAATCTGAGAGTAACCGAGAGGGTTACAAAAGGGTAACTTTTCCGCGGGGGGAACTGATTGCGCGCATCGGGTTCTCTGCCTTCAATATTTCTCAATCATCAGCGACTTGTCCAAACCATGAATAGGTACCTACGCACACGTTTTTGAATGCTCACGCTAGCAATTTGTTCTGACTATATTCTTCTCCAGACCGGACTTTTCTATTCATAGGACTCTGGGATCTAAATCCTAAATTTAGCTCCCTTATATCGTTTTCTCGTGGAAAGATGTCTCTTGGTTAGATATACTAACTATTTGCTCCTCCAAGGCTTTATTAAAAGTTCTGCTTCAACTACATGGTACATCTTATACCTGCCCCCTTACCCCTCGCTACCACATCCCAGCAATTACAATAATTATAGGTACTTCAAAAGAGTACAATTATCAAATTTCGAGATCTTCAAGTCTCATCCACGTGCACGCGATCACGTCCAACAAAACTGTACCTTCTTTCGCTGCATTGGTTGATTTAACGTGCTTGAAATACCGCCTTCGACTCCAGCTGCCCGAAAGTTCGTTTTCATACTCCTCCATAATAGCGGTACTCATATAAGAACGGACCTCCTCATCTGCCTTCAGGCTGTCGTCGCTCAGATTGCCGTCGTCTTGAGCTACGACCTGGTTTAGGAACCACGACTGACTAGAGCTTTTTTCGCATTTCTCGGACACGTCCGCTCGCTTAATTGTTTTTTCGGCATCATTCGCTCGGTTGATCGCCGCCCTATTCTCGTCGATCGCCAGATTGATAGATTGGCACAGGGTGTCGAAAGCGTTCAACACCGTCGGCAAATCGTTGGTGAGTATCTTGGGACGCGTGAATCCGTTCTTCGTGCCCGGTACCGTATTGTATATCCTCGTTTTCACCTTTTCATCCTTGAGCATTATTTTGTTGACGGATCGGTTCTGCTTGATTCGATACTTCTGCTGCAGCTTGTTCATCTCGGTGATGTAAGTGCTGGGCTGTTCGACGGTAGCTTCGCCGGTAGTTTCGTTCTTCCGCAGATCGTTAATCTTCTTCTCCATTTCGGCTCCGTACGCATCCCTCGCATTCGAAATCTGAATCCGGGCGTTCATAGATCGCTTGATGGTGTCGATAATCAATGAGGTCGACTTGAGCTTATTATCGATCGTACTTGACTCGGCCTTGTTACTAATTGAATTTCGAAAGCTATTCGTAAATCGATTTTGCACGTATGTATCTGCGGTACCGGCGCAACCGCCACCGCAGCCGCCGATACGTACGATCAGTTTCTCTTTGAAGTTAACACCATTGCGAGTAATATCGACATCTGCAAGTACAGATACAAGTTTTAATGTCGTAGTCTCTTAGGGGTAGCGAATGTACGCGATGTGAGTGCACAAAAGCGTGTACATGCCATGTCAAAAGCTCCCAATCGCAGTCCCGGAATAGCGCAGCATGCTCTGACGGTGTGACGAATAAAAAAACGTATGATATACATGCACGAGCAGATGAGCACACAATACACAGGTATACGAAAAAAAATTTACACACTTCGTCTTATACTAGAAAGCGAATACAGCCTACGTTTGTAAATTATATACACTATATGTTCGTCTCAGATCGGCAGTTATATCATTCAGCGAACCCGCATTTATGTTAAAATGTGCCTAAACGTGGGTTTAATGAAGCGCAAAAAGGAAATGACACGAAAAACATTAGATAGGAATATTCTGGAACGCAATTATGGAAGAAGGGGGGGGGGGAGTGAATGTACACTGTTGAGACCTGAGACAGACTGCATGTACGAGTGTAGTCTAGAACCAAATCAACCGTACGACAGGTTTACTTGAAACACGTGCGTAAGACTCATTCTCGCGGAAATTGACACTTTTTCTTCCTATAGCATATAATTTTGTAATATATATTACACGAATGATGTGGTCAGTATATCAAAACTGCAGGAATGCAATGGTGGACTGAAGACAATAAAAGACCCAATCAGCAAACATTCTAGGGGACCCATAATTTTTAAGATTTAAAAAAGGTTGGACCGATATCAGTAGCCCTCTGACCAAAAGAAGAAAAAAAAGTCAGACGATTTTACCGAGGTCCTTTATGGGCAAAAAACTATCATTCAATAAGAAAAAAGTTAGGTGATCCAAAATTAAAAAGATAAGGCAATTTTGTTGAGAGCGCCTTATATGCAAAAAGATCGTTTGATCTGACTTCGACAAAAAAAATGGCAAGGGGGACTCTTCAAAAAGGCATCTTACATCCGTTACCGTCTTGGCTGCCCCATTTTATGAAGAGACTAAAATACGGACTGGGAAGAATGATTATCAGTCCTCAAGTTGAATAAATTTCTCATTTTACTTCTAGACTGGGTAGCGATGGAAAGTTAAAATTTCGGTCAATTACACAGGATAGTTGCGCCAACTATGAAGGAAAAAATCAGTTAAATTGGTTTGGTAGGCCACCCGGCATATGAATCTGAAAACAAAATTAATCAATTTATTTCATATTTTGTCAATTTCTTTCAATAAATCCCTCTTCAAGAGGTAATTTTTTATCAGCAAATTATTCCAAAAACCTTGCGTACAAATTATCTGTCCATAAAAGGAACTGCAGTTGACAGTCTTTGTTAATTTTCACGAACAAGTAAGAAGATTAATTTAATTTGTGGAATGTGATGGCCATTTGGTAGGGAGTCAATTGTGTAATGGAGATGCTAGTCATCTGAATAAAATTTCTTCAGATGAGAGTAACCTTTTTGGTGACGTCACTGCGAGCATTTTGTGGCAGTGACTGAACTTTTGATGCGTTCGCATTTTGGAGTGATTAATCCGTGTACACTTCGTATCTCTCAGCATTTGAACATTTTAGACTAGCGATTTCAATCTGATATCGTTTATATTTTTAGCATGGTAATTAATTGAACTTCAGGTACATCCCAAATTTTAGGGGAGGGGCGTCGACATATGAGTTTGTTGGTGTTCTGACGTTGGCAGGGGTTATTAATCTTCTTCTTCAGGTGCTTGACTTCGTATCCTTTGGCGTCAATGACCTTTATAGTACAAAACTGTGATGTACTCGTAAGATTATTAATTTCCTAAAGATTGAGTTCAAATTTTCGAAGTAAAAGAGCATTACACCAGCCACAGTCCTGTGAAAGTCGGATTGCGAATGAGGGTATTTTCCTTTTACCAACTTGGTTTCCGCCCACTATAAAAAAAAGAAAATCCGTTATTAATGCCTTCCTTTCTGGAATTTGTTTTTCCACAAATTAGGACCGCTCTTCCTGGTACAAGAGGCTGGTTATCGTTCAGCTCTGATGGAAAGTTCAGTGATCTCCTGGCCCGCTAAAGCTAGAATGTAAGCAACACATAGGTCGATAACCCTAAAATACAGTTGCCCAAAAGTTCAAAGACCTCGGTAAAATGTACGGGATGTTTGGTTAAAATTGACTAGTTCAAAAATCTGAGCTCGAATACTTTTAGTTCAAGATCATCCATGGGTCAATGCTCCTGGGAGCTCAATTTAACCAAACTTTGAGCTTGGTGAATAAAAACTCTCCTTTTTTATTCAAGCTTCTTTATGCACCCGGAAAATACAAATGAGTCCTAAAACCGAGTTATAAGGAACACTGGGATGGGTTACACTCATTTTCTTTCAACTAATAACAGAATTTGAAACAGTAACAGAATCTCGCCTAGTCAAATTTAGTTTTCAACCATGGGTAATGAGACCTTGGGGGCAGGGAGCACCGCGGTGCCAAGATTCAGGAGACACTGTCCTTTTGAGATGTTATACTGTTTTTCAAGTACCTAAGTCTAAATAGAAAGGGAATCATGCGCAGGCTATGTTTTCAAAATTTCAATAAATCATTCATTTTTCTTATTTTTGCTTCTTCTTCTTCGTCTACATTTTTTTCTCTGTCCTCCCAAACAAAAATATCTTTCGCCCCCACTGCTCTCAGCAAATCCAAAAATAAGAAAAAAGGTATTTCAAATGGCTCGGCTTGGGTGTGTCAGAAGGGCCATTTCTCGCGAAAACATAGACACACATACATGCAGCTTTGCTAACTTGCAAAATATACACGAAGGCTTAAAACGATGATGAAAAAAAAAGCAGTAAGCGGTACACGCGAAAAACATTTGTGTAAAATTAATACGAAAAGCGAAAGAAAAACACATCGGTACAGAAAAAACGAAGACAACACAGAGGTGTAAACGAATTCAAGCGGCGATAATTACTTCTACGTTATCGATAATTATATTTTACATAAATACGCTGTGATCGCATGGCAGCACGTGGAAACTTAAGTGTAAAGAAACAATCAGTAGTGGAACGTGAGCCCGGGTCCGGATACGGTATGCAAACAAAATTATATCGACGACATTTTGACGCTTAGTTCCGTCAGATAAGTCGCTTTTTAATTAAATCCGGCGAAAGTTTTATTTTAATAAATTATCCTCTAATTATGAGTTACATTCATTCGATAGAAATTTGATTCTCTCTCAGTGAGAAAGGACAGCCCCACCCTATCGACAGTTTAACGATGGGAAAATAAGCGAGAAAAAAGAACATTAATTGCATTCGTGATCTATTGATATTGCTCAGCTATCAGAATTTGAGATGAATTACAACTTACAAAATTTAATACGCCTTTCTACCAAACTAATCAAATTTATCGAATAGAAGTTTCGACAGAAAACATTGATTTTCCATAATGCCTGTATTTTCAAGAAAACGGTCTAGAAAAAGTTTGTGGTCTTATGGGCTGTGATTACACTTTTCATTAAATTCCACTCAACCAAGAAATACTAAAACTAGATAGGTGGGACATGAGACAAAACCTTCGTAACCTAAAAAGCTAAAATACACCACTTATAAGAATATATATATTATGTACAATTAAAATATGAAACTGCACAGAGCTTTGAAGGCAATAGGTATATCACAAATTAGTTTCATTACACATACAATGGACTAGAAGTAGCTTCGTCACTTTACAACTGTAAATATTTCAATCCATAAAAAGTACTATCGAATGTCTGCGAATTATAGTAATATTTATTAATATACAGCGCAAAGAACCCCATCTTCCGAAAGTAAGTCATCTGTAAATTTGCATAGCCACAAACAGAAGAGGCGTTGATAGAACAGTGCACTGAAAATACTTGCAGTATCAATAACAAAAATTTTAAAGTACAAAAAAAAAAGAGATACATACACGTGAATTGCGTAGGCAACGTTTAAAAAACAGAAATGCAGAAGAATTACACTCTTCCGACCCCCGTCCCACATAACCACAGTGCAAAAGAGAAGTAGAGGATCCATTCGACATAGTTCCCATAGATGTTGACCTCGGATCAAGAAAAAGCGCTGATATTCGAAAACAATTTGAAGATGCGTACCACCAATATTCGAACGTTTTTGGTATCACACGATGTCTAATTACATTGGCAAAGGGGGGTATGGGAGAGAATGAAGGAGGAGTAAACAGCAAAAATGCTGCTTAAGCTGATAGTATTTGCCGAAGGCGGAATTTTCAAAAAACATGGAGGGAGGACACCCCTTCGAATTCCCCATTGCTACGGCTTCAGACATGACTGACTGACTGACTGATGAGGGGCTGCCGATCTGTCAGTCGGTTGTCGGTCTCACTGTTTGGTACCCTGGAGTTTTTTTCCTTTTCTCACGAGGAGACAGTAGTAGGATGGAGCTTTTCGCTCTAGAAATTTTATTTAAGGGCAGATTATTCCGTCAATTCGACCCAACGCCTCAATCTAAGGGTAATGAACTAAATAAACAGAGCTACTCCGAACGTAATCTACACAACTTTAACGTTCCCGGGGAGATTTTATGTAATTTTGTATGGTTGATTTAGTATTAATTACAATGATTTCTTTCTTTCCTTTTTGACGGAATAATTGTTTTGGTATGCCATGAAACAAAATCTCGTACTAATGATATCCACTTCCCTTAGAGATCAAAAAAGATTACTACTCCTCTCTTCACCGCCTCCAAATAAGCCTGGACGGCTCTACATTGTGAAATGTTAATACCCCATTCGGGTTACTTTTCTAAAACGGCGGCAGTTGACGTGCGGATTATCAAGATTATTGAATCCGTGTTTGGATTAGTTCTTAGTTTCGACCCCTCCTGGGAGCCACTGCTGGGAGTTGACTAACATCATTAAAAAATAACCGAAAGGGGCATGGATTCTCCAACAATGACACCCTAAAAGACCAAAAATAAAAACCAACCCCCAAAAACAGATTAAGCGAACTTGAAAATTTATACATCCACAACATCTCAATAAGGTAACTATAATAGAGGTTAAGCGGTTAAGCTCTTGAAATGGTACCCCGGAGGACGGGGGAGGGGGGGTTAAACTAAAAACTAACCTTAAAAATGGGTTCAACGACCTTAAAAAACCAACAAAATCGAGTTGTATATTTTTAAACCCCTTTTGAGGCCCCCTCCTTCCGGGAACCATAAACTCATAAAGCTTCAAAGAAAAATTGAGTTCAAATAGTATCAGAAAACATGACTGTACAAAACTTGTAACTTTATATTCTTAGTATTATTACAAGCTGAGAAAAAAACGTTTCAATACAAAAAGTCAAAACTAATGTATGTACATTACATAAAAAATGGGAGAGAGCTTGCGGCACGTGTCCCTTTTATCTGATCAAGCTGAAATTTTGCAGGAATTTTGTGTTATTTTACTGAAACCGATTTAATGGGGGAAAGGGGTCATCGAAATTCGATGGAAAAAATTGTATACTAACAGTAAACAGAGATCAGTCCAGTATGTTATAGCTTATATCAAGAGTAATACAAATCCGTCGAAAACAATCATAAATCTCTTCTTAATTTGTCGCAAAATGAGCGATAAAATAGAAATCGTTTGCCAGCAAATGACCTCAATGGCGTCAGCACGCGGGGCGCCTAGCATGTGACCTCACCTGCATAGTTCATTACCTTGGTCCCTGTCATTCAGATAGATCCTTTCCCACTCCTCAACTTCCCATCATTATGAAATAGGTACCAGATAAACCATTCCATTGTCATCGAAGTTGGACACTTGCTGACGTTCATGTAAACCCCGATTGCCACGTGGAAAATGCCGTGCAACCCCCAATACAAGTTCGAATGTCGGCAGTGAACAACTTCAAATGTGTGTTTCTCGTCAAATTAACATTAACCGTCGTCCTCAACACCGGGCCACATAATTAAGCACAAACACACGAACACACAGCCAAACTAATAAAGCGACACCGGTACACACAAAGCGTTTTCACAACAAAAAGTAAAGCGGTTGACTGTTTACTTACCCAAATCGTCGGACACATTCTTGTGGGTTGTCTCCAGGCCCTTGAATTGATCGTATTTCTGCGATTTCGCATCAGCTACTACAGTCACTCCCTCTCCACCGAAATTGATCTTCGTCGAATAGCCCGACTTATTCTCGTTGTTGGTACCGACCACCGACCACGACGCTCGCCTGAAATCGCTAGGCTTGGTCGACGATATGCGAACTGCTAAACCGTTATCCGACGTGGACGATGTAAACTGCTCGTTGCCGAATGCTTCCGTCTCGGTAACGTTCACTTCAGTAGGCTCGATGTTACTCACTCGATCTTCTCTACACTCCTCGAACGGCTTCTCGTATCCAAATTTTGTTTGCGGCAAGCCGATTTTCGGCGATGCGCTCATACTCCTCTTTTTCCGACGGTACAGATTCGCCGGTGGAGGCTTCTCATTTGTCTCGACGATCTTAATCTTGCCTGGTTCGGCGGCGGCAAAGTGCACTTCGGTTTTGCTAAACTCCACCTTCTTCGGCTTCTTCACATCGGCCGCGTCGCCAACAAATGGCGACGAATGACCGGACGCCGCATCTCCGCCTTCGAAATGATTCACATTCACCAAGGTGGTACTCGAATGCTCCGACCCCAGCGAATTGGACAACTTATCTTGAAACGCGCCCGGAGTCGCAAACTCGATGTACTTGGCATCGTCGCAGGCGATCGAGTGACGCTTGGAAAGAATCTCTTTGTCATGGTTTTCCTCGCCCGACGAAGATTTGTCAGCGCGGTCCATAAAGTACGATCCGGACTTGATCATCGACTTTGGCTCGAAAGCGTCAGCGTTGATCGAACTCTCCCGCAGACTCTTGATCAACTCAGCCACCGTGCCCGGCCGGATGTTCTCTCGGCGATCGAATGTATCCGCGTGTCTGACCTGCGGCTCGGCGTTAGTCAACGTAACTACGGTGGCCGCAGCACGCGCCTCCGATTTCTTCTCAAACTTACTCAGCAGTTCGGAAATGCCGGTGCTTTTGACTGCCAGCTCCTGGTGGTCGTCCGCCTCGTTCGATATGCGGATGCGCTCTACATTCGCTTCGGTTAGCTTCTTGACGATAGGCGTTGACACTAGCTCGAGTTCGGAAGAGCGACAGATGCCACTGTCTGTGGACAAGTTGGTCTTTGAGGCGCTTTTCAAAGCCACGATATTCCTCTGTCCGTACACCGGCTCGAATCCGTATGATTTACGTCGGTCGAACCAATCGTCCGACTTGTTTTTGTTACGGGACTCGAGGCTGCCGGTGCCAATCATATCCGATTCCTTTACGTACACCGAGTCCTCCTTGTCGTCCTCCTTATCCGAGTTACCTTTACTCTCGGTACAGATGCCGTCGTCCGTTTCTTCGTTGTCCATTCTGATGATTCCGATCTTGCAGTCCTGACCGTTCAGGTGCCTCAGTTTCTGTTTTGTTTCTTTCAACGTTTCCTCGGTTACGAACGACTTTCGTTTCCACGGTGCGGGATTAGTCTTCAACGTATATTCTGATTTCGGCACTTCGATCGCTTCGCCTTTGCGTTTCAGAACTTTCTCTAACACGGTTTCGAGTTCGCTTTTTGACTCCAGGTTAAGTTTACCCTCTTTGAATTTGGATCGCGGATACTGGAAAGACCAACGTGCTTTCGAGTCCCGCCGCCACGGGTCCGAGTTCTCTTTCTCGTCAACGATGTTGAGATTCTCGTCTGAGACGCTTTTCTTCTTCTCGAGCTTACGGTGCTCGCTGTTTACGTCGGCCGTTCCATTCATCGTGACCGCATTGTGAAGGCTAACCGACTCAACCAGCGATGATTTCAGTTCTTTGGCGATGGCGTCTAGTCGTTTTTCAGTCTCGTTATGCGCGTCGAAGCAGATCTTGGGCAGCTCGTTGAAAAAGTCCTCTTCACTGCTCGTTTTCAGAGGTTTGCTGCGGGTCGGCGGTCGTCGTGTGGGCAGGAGACGCGCCACGTTTGCTTTCGTCTTCTCCGTTTCCAAGTTGACGAGGTTATGGTGCAGCTGAAAATGAACGAGAAAATTGAGATCCAGAACGAGAATAGGATCGAAAAGATGTGGAGAAGTTGCCCGGGCTGGTGAGAAATGTTCTATCCAGTCTATCCCATAGGTATTCGACTAGAATGATTTACCTGCTGCTTATTGACCTCGGTTTGAAAGGCGCTGAAGTATCTTGGGGAAAACTAAGTGTCCCCCATCCCCCAATCCCCGTCATTTACACATATCGGATTTTCTCGAGACTTTGTGTTTCGCTTATGTTACAATAAGATATTTCGAATCCTGTATGTTTGGTTTCAGCGTTTAGTTGTACGAAAACGAGGAGAAAACTGGAAGTGAAATATTGATACGGGAAAGTTACAGAGCAGACACGTATAAGAAAAGGACATTAAAACTTAGGACACATTTCCTAAGTCTGATAGAACCCATTCAGTAAGACTCATCAGACCCCTGTAAAAATTATTAGATCACTTTTAAAACACATCCTGACTCTTTTAAGACTTGGTCAGACTCAATCAGACTCCATTAAAACTAGTTCAGTTTCAGTTAAATTAAGTTAAAAATAGGCGAGACTCGTAAGACTACATTAAGATCCCTTCTGACTCGACTGAGATTCATTTAAAATTAGTACTCATCTGGACTCCATCAAGATTCATTCGAATTGTTAAATCTCATATTGACTCTGTTACAACTCGTCAAGATTCGTGTAGAGTATGTCGTTAAGAGTGTCACTTCACAAATCCTCACAACTTATTAAAATTTTTAATGTTCATTCACACTCAGTTCAGACGCTTTCAAAATTTCCTGAGGAATCGCGTTAAGACTCATTTAGCTTTAATTAGAGCTTGCCAAGACTCTGGACTCCATTCAATCTCGTCCAGCTACTTTTAAGACATATTCTGGCTCTATTAATTCTCGGTAAGACTGGATGAGATTCGTTTTTAGAACTTATTGGAACATTTCATGTAGTTACATTCAGACTTCATAAGGATTCATTCAGGCTTTCTTTGGACCAGGGCCGTCAAGAGCCAAACCGAGCCCGCTACGCTGAAATTATTTGTTCGTAAAAAGGCATAATTGTCTATTTGATAATTATAATTTCTGTGACTCTGGGGGCTCCCTCAAAAGACCCGGGCCCGGGGGGGGGGAAGTACACTCCCCCTTCTCGGCGACCCTGCTTAGGACTCGGTAAAGTATATATTCGGCTTCTATTGAAATTACACCGCCTTCCTTAGAACTTCAAAAATCGTCGGATTGTTTTAAAATATACTCAGTCCAGGTCAAGTTTCGTGCCGACTAACTGGACACTTACTATTAAAAGATACATTAGGATGAATTTTTAGATAAACATAAGCTGAGGCTTGTCGAACTCAATCAGACTCATCTACACTATGTTAAGACACTTTCTAACTAATTTAGAATACATGCATTAAAACTTTGTAACATTGTATCTACCGCCGTCCTCTTCAATTCACCATTGAATCGAGTATAGCATTTTCCCACAATATCAGCCCATACTGCAGAAAAAACTGCGAAGTGTCACTTACTTTTAGATCATCGATCGGAGATTCAGAAATTTTCGATCGATGTGAGAGTTTATCTCCAGTGCTGGATGACCAATCCATGTGAGAATTGTTTTGTAAAACCTGAAATCACAGACCGCCATTAATATCCGATTTGACTGGATTTATTTACAGTCCAGAATACTAAATAAAGTTATTTTCGCATTCTCTATCTCTAGAACTTACGGTAGAGTACCAATCTGAATTAGAATAGATTATCCCTCTTTGTACTTCTAAGAAGCCGTTTAAACCACTTGTAAATTTAACGATACGATTTTGCACTATAAATTTACCTAATTTAGATTACTCGATATTTATTTAAGCTCGAAGACTTCACAGACGCTTTTTTCGGGCTTTGCAATATATGTACGTTCAAGATAATCGGCGAAATACTCACGGCCACTTATATGCGCGACATTTATGAATTCGCACAGCTAACGTGCATTATTTACACACAGTACATTGACAGGAGCGTCCATAAAAGCAACTCTCGTTGACGAATTGCAAAATTACTAACGTTCGGTCGAGAGTCGACCTCGATCATTCGAAAAATCAAAATATATTTCTGGTAATTTCTCGAGTCGTTTGTCTCGGATATTTGACAAATCGAAGATAGAGCTTTGTAGAGATGTAATAACATTTTTTTATCTCTACTTAAAAGGCATGAACAACAGCAAAGGAGCATACAGACTGAACTGCGAACACTGTGACATGACATATTAGATAGGAGGAACAGGTAGAAAATTCAGAACTAGAGTAAAAGAGCATGGAAAACCACAGAAGCTCAAGGATGACAAATCACTTTTTGGGAAAGACTGCAACAAGCAGAGACACAACAACCAAAACTTGACAGGAAAGCACAAAGTCCTACACATAGAAAACAACACAAGGAAATGAAAATTAAAAGAAGAACTAGAGATAAAGGCCAAAACAAAACAATATAATAAACACAACAACTAACTTCCAAAGCGAGAACCTCAAATTAATAACATAACACTCGCTGATTAGACAGACAACCAATAGGAACACACACCAATAGGTTAACCATACGGTACTACACATTACTATAACTATAGGACTAATAAAGAAACGGTAGAAAACTCCACTGAAGATGGCATAACAGCCAAAATCGCTATGGACAACAGAAACAAAAAAGTGAATTGGCACACCCTAAAAACAGAATATTACCAAGTTCACTCACACTCCAACATGGACACTGAGTAGTCTAATAGGTCTGAACGTTGGTGAGTTTTAGTGTGTCCTAACAGAGTCTTTACGAATCATTTAGACGCTGTTTAACAAAAGGGAACTAACGCACAAATTCTGCTTTTTGAGAACACGTGATTCGAAGTTCAAGAGCCATGTAGAAACTATACGAGGTCTGACAATTAAATAACTAGACTGCGCGCGTAACGGGCATCCTAGAGGGGTAGCGAGGGAAACAAATACATCACTGGAGACGTCGACGTGTCTACTATTCCAGTTCTAAATCACGTTTTCGTAGCTTCAGTAGTATTTATTCTATCCAGTGTAGAAGCGAATGTGGATTTTTTTTCGTGCCGATTACAATATATGACGAAAAACATGAGCAAAATATCAATCTGAAATTTCTCGTTAAGTTGAAAAAAAAAAACGACCTAGTGCTATAATTTTTTGAAAGAGGCCTATGGTGAGAATTAGTCTATCTTGTGCGTGTGTTTTCGAAAGGCCGAAAGAGCACCGAAGATGACCAACGCCCAGGTCGACCTGTCTCTATTGCAACTCAGGAAAACGTGGCCAAAATCAATCAAATTGTGCGCGGAGATTGCCCTATGAGCATTCGGATGATTGCTGACTCTCTGAACACCAATAAAGAAACTCTCAGAAACATTTTACAAGACGAATTGAACATGAAGACAGTCTGCGCGAAGTTGATACCGAAAAACTTGACCCTTGAACGCCCATAACGCGCTGTCTGTGTAGCGTTATTTAGCCGCTAGAGGCCCTCAGGTGCTCGAACACGCGCCGTACTCGCCCAATTTAGCGCCCTGCGTTTTTTTTATTTTTCCGAAGATCAAGTGTGCCCTCAAAGGAACCCATTCTGAAACGATGGAAGAGGTGAAACGAAAATCGGCGGAGCTCCTAAACACCCTTACGAAAGAAAATTTCCAGCATTGCTTCCACCAATGGAAAAAACGAATTGAACGGTGTGTGGTGAGGGGAGGGGAGTCTATTGAAGGGGAACGCTAATTTGTTGAATAATTTTTATAATAAAGCTCTTGTTGATAAGCAGTCTCGTTATTTAATTGTCAGATCTTGTATATGGCATTGCGTTTATTGATACTTATCAAATCTCTTCAGCTTCTCGAGATTCCTTACTAAACCTCAATTTTTGCATTCCTGAGAAACATCTGTTGCGGACATATGGACGCTACTCAACGAAAGGGAACCAACTATCAAGAACCGCTTTTTGAGAACACGTGATTCGAAGTTCAAGAGCCATGTAGAAACTATATGACACAGCGTTTACTAATAAGCTTTTTTCAACGTGAGTACACATTTTTAAATCGGGGGCCCAATTTTTAAAAATTCTACTTTTTACGCTTTTTCCGACGATACTAATAATAACTCATTTTGTCAACAAATTTCGGTTGGTTCTGTTAGGCGTAACAGCGTCCATATGGGTGTAATTTTAAAAAGCGTGAATAGTTGTACTTATTCTAATTTTGAAAGAATAAAACATCTGTTGATCTCAAGTAGAATCAAGACGTGGTCGAGAAAGATACCAAAAATCCGATTGAAGCGGGCCTTGCGAACTGAATTTGCAAAATTAATTAGTAACGTAAATCTGCACTTGGAGCGCTATAGTAAAAAATCGCGATTTTTTCTTCAACACGCTACTAAAGAATCTAAAGTGTACTTTTTTCGACTTTCTGAGAAAGAAATATTAAAATACAGAAATATTGCTAGAAATCAGAAAACTAAGGAAATATGCGCTGAAACGGTTAAATATGTGCTAAAAATGACCAAAATATGCAAAAAATATGATTTTATAAGTAAAATATTCAAATTATGCGAAAACAAAGAGGGCTCATTTTGCTCAGAAAGACTTGAAACGTATGAATATCTTAAATATACCGTTTCTCATTCAACACAATACAAACAGGTAGGCGATTTCATTAAAATCTGCTCCCTAATCATCAGTAAGAATGAAGCTTATAGCAGAATCAGAGTTTTAAGAAGTCTTAATAAATTTTAATCAAGTCTTCAGGAAGACTAGTGAGTATAACAATGAGGAATAACAAGTCTTAAAGAGTCTCAAATCTCGTATACACTCAACAAGTCTTAGCAGGGACGAAACTATGGGGGAGGGGGGTTGAAACACCCCCAATAATTTAGCAGTCGGAAATTTTTGAAACAGTTTATTTGAATTTTCCATTTTTTAAAAACCTTTGTTTGTTTGTTTTGTATTTCTTCAATTAAAAAATATTTTGATTAAAAAATCGGCAAATTTTTTATTTTTTTTTTACAAATTTTGTCGGCAAATTTTTCTTCTCCAACCCTCCAAACTGAAAGTCAAGTTTCGTTTCTGAGTCTTACCAGAGTTTTTACGAGTGTTTGAGGGTCTTAATTGATACACACTACAGTATTTACAAGTCTTAATGAGCTTTAATGAATCTTACATTCAGAAGACTTTGTGAGGCCTAAACGTATCTTAACAAGTTTAAATGAGTCCGAACTGAGACTTAACGAGGCTTTTATAGTAAGTCTTAATGAGTTTTCATAGAGTATCAACTTACATCTTAGGAAACTTGAAAAAGTTTAGTTAAGAAACGTCCAATTTTCCTCCCTCCTCTTCCTAAAAGCGCAGGAGTACCGATGCCTATACGAATATTTCGACTCGATTTCCGTTCACATTCCCCTAAACCTTTTCTTGAGAGCTTCATCAAATCAGTTATTCATTACGCGTAAATTTGCAGTTTGACATGTTTGGGTGATGCGGGAAAAATTGTACTGCATAAACAAAGAAACGAACGTGCTATTTATTTATTTTTCAGTATATCTACAGAGTTCAAAGGAAGGCCACAGCAACTTGACAACGTTAATGGATTTAATTTCTAGAAAAGGACGGAAAAATTCATTATTTAGTTATAAAATTTCAGCTGCCAAGCTATGAAAAAAGCATGTGAACAGATGTGAATATCGACTGTTCGCAATATATCAAATATTCCTATCATTTTGAATTTAAAAATCTACTACAGTAAAACAGCATTTCCCCCCACTTTTCATTATTCAACGCTTCTCCTTAAGCAACTTCAGGTTATAGACGAAACACAATAGCTCTAGGTCACTGTAGACAGATTTAAATATTTCGGGGATGGGGGCAGACCCCCAAAATCCCCCTAGTATCCGCCACTGAGCAACTTGTATCATAATACTTCCTATCAAACAAACGAGCCCTTTTATTTTTTTTTGGCATTCCTCTCCAGCACATGATTAGTTGCTTTCAAATATCCTATTAACGTCCGTAAGTCTCGTTGAAACGATCGCAAATTGAGATTATTAATTGTTAAGATTTTTAGCTGTGCATTGTAAGGATTAAACACATGCGTGTCTGGAACACGACATAACTCAAGATAGCGCAGATTAATTTCACGATTATCCTATGAGTCATTTGAACATTCTTTCATTCTTTGTAAACACGTACGTCTATATGTAGGCACAATTCTCGATTAAGTGCAGACAAATGGGCACGTAATACAGGTGTCAGTAATTTTACAAACATATGTACTCCTAATATACGAGTTCTCGGTTGACTTTAAAAATCACCAATTCGAAGTATGAAGGCGGTTCAAACCAAAGCAAACGGGAAAACTGAATACAGCGGTGAGTTTCAGCTCATGTGCTGTATGTAGATAAAGGCTAAATTTAGGGTCGCAAATGAGTACAGCTTACGACCGTAAATAAGGAGGAGGCTTGAAAAACTTAGCTCATAAATTATACTGAAAATCTTCCCCAGAAAATTTGAGAATTGAAGGGTAAAGAATCAAAACTCGCATTTCCCATTTTACTTCAAGGGCGCAAATAGGCAAAATACTGTACACGGGTATAGGAATATCTTTGCTGCGCCTGTGAACGTGGAGTATGTTACATATACCGCACATTCACAGGCGCAGCAAAGATATGCCTGCACCCGTGTATAGTATTTTGCCTATTTGAGCCCTTGAAGTAAAATGGCAAATGTGGGTTTCGATTCTTTACCCTTCAATTATACTCAGCGAGTGAAGGGGTCGAGTCGTGCTACACACCAGAGCAGTGCACGATACCAATATTGGTACTCGGGTATCGTATTGTAGCAGAGCGACTACCGATTACGTAGTCGGTAGTCGGTTTCACCGATACAATACCGAGTATTAGAAAGAGAGGACACAGTAGTTGCAGTTGAAGTGCTGCGTGGAAGGAGGGCCTTCGGTCAATGTATTTCTTATGAGACGAAGGTCCTTCCACGCAGCGCTTCAATTCAGCAAAATACAATAACTGCAACCAGAAAAATTGAATCATTGCTACAATAATGAATGCAGATGGTAAAGAGAACATTAAATTTTCAGAAAGACGTTTGAAAATATAATTTTTTCAAACAAATATTAGTATTAGTTTTCTTTTCTTGTTTCTTTGCTTTTATTATTCACTTCGATACATAGAATGGTATGTTTCACTATTCTGTTTGGTAACCCTGATTTTCATTACTTCCCTGATAGTATCTAGTGGTAAAACCTTACTTTACCACCAGGTATCGAGTAGTCAAAATGCACTTCGACAAATTGTGGAGAAAAAAATGTAAATTATACTGCGTTGCGTTCATCAGTTGACAGCTTGACACGAACGAGTGCGCTCACTGTTACAGTTTTACCGCCGCGTACTCCAGGGTTGCCCTGGAATATGCTGGAAATTTCCAGTTTCGCGTAGTGGCAGCACTGGGAAAGAAAAATACGGTCAGCGATCTGAGCGCGAAGCGAAAGAAGATGTTGATTCCACAATACCTTACCCTACCCTACGTAAAATGTTCAATATCTGTATTGAAATATACATTACAAATAAAACATCGGTTTTTTTCGTTTTTCCACGTATTTTGCCCTTCTGTACCCCTTTTTGGTTCTATTTTTTTAGAATTTTACACTCGTAGCATGAAAGAGCGTTCGTTTGAAGCGCCAAAACCCATTAAAACCCAGAAATCCGATTTTTGCCCACTAGTCAGGTTTTCTCGTGAACGCTCACATATTTACAATTTCAAATGAGCAATTCTTAGTACTTCGACATTAAAAAACGACACCTGAATATTTTCTCCATTTATTCTGGTGAATATGTTACCCTGGGGTGGACACATGAAAAATAAGAAACAAAAAAACTTTTTAGAATTATTTTTTTTAAAGAACGGACCTTGTAAATAACAGGGTACAGAGATATGAAAATTTTAAGACATAAACAGTACCTAACAACAATGGCCGCGGAACGTTCAGTCTTTTTGATTTGTTGGTTAGTAGGGGGAGTGGTTAATGTATTCAGCTAACTGGATTTTGAACTGAGCTGTAATTCCCGAAAAATTTTGACAGGTATTAACAAGAGAATCTAACTTTTGCCTTGCGGATCTAAGACACTTTAAGGTTTTCCTGAACTTGGTCAAGACTCGCTAAAATAGTTCGAAACATGCTGACCACTCTCCATGACTCTTCCAGACTTGCGATTATGACTCTACATAATCAAGATATTGAGATGTCTACCTTTGAACTAAATAAAACTCTTCGATGATCATTCAAAAGACTCCCCCTGACTTATTTAAGACTCTGTTAGGCTCCTGTCTAAGATTTGCTAAGTATTCAAGATTTGTTTGAAATTCTTTATGGCTCTTTCGGACTCGCTGAAAACTTTATAGGACTCTTTTAAGCTTCTTAATCGTGACTTTTTAAGACTCCTTAAATCTCCGTGAGATTGTTATGATTTTTTTAGAAAATACGAAAATCTGTTTAGAAAATAAATTATCCTTTTGGACTGTGGAGATTTGTGAGTTCAAATATCTCTGTAGCTATACCTGATAGGGCCGGCGATTTACCAAGCTCGGCCCACACCATCGAACAGGAGAATTCTGTACCATCCTAGAAGCGCTGCAGACCCCGGCAGGGCTCACCCGTCGTCACCTCCTGCCTGCGTCGGCACACGGACCAAAACGAGGACGTGAGGGGTAAGTGAAGAAGCAGCATGTCCGGTCGCGGGGGACCTGAATTCCAGGCGAGCGCTCAGAGAGCGCGGACCTCGGTCAGTAGGGAACCCCATGGTGGCCCTGGTAGAACGCGCACACCGTTGCGACACAGAGAAATGGGGGCCCGGGCTTGGCCCCAAGGCGTCCCTCCGATCACTGATGCAATACTCAAAAGGGAGGTTTCCGGGACCGGGGGTGCGGTGTCATAGGGGCACGTTGGCATGCGTGCATCGCCATACGTCCCACCACACCATATCTGATCGTGCTATTTTAGTCTGATGTAACTATCGCAACCTATCCAATGATTCGAATAATTAAAACTGATAATTAAGAATCTGGAATTAAGGACATGGACTTTTTTGGAAAATTACTCTTCAGTTATCTCGGTGACTTCTCTTATTTTTGAGTTTTCGGACAACTGTGCGGTGCCTCGTCACATCATGCCACTAAACCCCGAACGCAAGCTACAGGCCCGTGCTTCAGATTTTCAAGAATCACAATATCTCCAGGTATAAATAATATGTAAATAAAGTCCATATACACTTTGATCTGCACCCAAAAACAATTATAAAATCGATTTGAGCTATCGAGTAATCTCCCGTGTTATTCTCGTTTCTTTTTTACAAAATTATTTTCCACACACACACACACACCTAATATGGCTTCGCTGGTAGGTGTAGAGCGCGCAACTTAAACGTAGGATTTGTTCGCCAAAACGGCCCGCGAATACATGAAAAAGACGTGAATTTTCATTTTCGCGTGATACAATAGAAACCCCGACGAATGATTACCGATAACATCATTCAGTATAATTCGCGAGCGTTAACCATAAACCATAATCACCATAAACTGCAGTATTGATTCCATTTTCGACTGACAAGGCGGCGCATAAGACAATAACGACGCTGCAACAGACTGGATAATCGTTTCCGCACGCGAGTTTCCGATTTATTAATCACGCGGAATTGAGCCGAAAGTCCTTCGCTTCGACTTCTTCGACACTTCGACAGTTGGGATTAATAGCGGCCACTTTCGATTACGTAAGTCGTTGTCATTACCGATCAATTAAAACACGCCATCGCGAGGGGTCAACGTGGACGGTGATGCGACGTCTATGGTGACACGACCATTGCGGTGTTGCCGACACCATCGAGCCAGAAGCTTTGCGACGGAACCGGAGCAAATGTACTTCGCAGATTTCGTAAACGATACTTCGGGCGGGGGGGGGGGGGGGGTGTCAAACGGACTTGTTGGTTTTCCACTTCGGACGTCCCAAACGAACGCCAACACCGCTCAAAGGACTGATATCAAACTGATTACGTTGGCTCGTCGGCAATTGCCGACCAGCCGAGCTTACTGAATCCTGAAAAGGGATCCTGCAAGCTCAAAAAGGCATGCATTTGCTTGTCAAGAACTGTTCGCGAAGGATTCCCGCATGCTTTGATGGCTCAATCACCAAGGGCAAAGGACTCGCTACCTGGGAAAAAAGAAAAAGAATTTCTCGATATTTACCTTCGAGTTGTGCCACGAACTAGAGGTACTCGTATGAGATCTGATAACTTGCACCGATCCTCCTGGAATTTGCGCCTGGAACACTTCCAGTTGCTTCATCTGTTGCTGCTGCTGCACGCTGCCATCCGCGAGATTGCGAGCTCGACTGTCGACTACCTGCAAGAAACACGCGACGTTTTATCGCAAAGTCAGATATACAGACGACGTGCATTCGCAGCCCGCCCCCTGCTCATAAATGACCACAAAGTTGATGCGCAAAACAATTACAATATTCCTAGCGTACCTACGTACGTGAAATCAGCCCGCAATTACGCGTATTTACGAGCCGGTCGAAGTCGAGAGGTGCCCGACGATAATACCAAAAGATATGGCGATTCGTTCGCAGCTTCTTCGCTTCGCCCTGCCAATAACTACAAACGTAATCATAGGTTATTCCAACATCATGGAAGTTCAGCTTAATTTACGAACCTGCAGTAATTTTTGTATGCTCACATTCGAAAAAACCGGTCGAGTGCGAGTTGTGAGGTAAAAACTATAAAAACTAAAGAATCCAAGTATGAAGTATAGATTAGATGAGTTATATACACGAGACCCGAATTTAATATATTTACTTAATCTTCAGTTCTATGAACTGTGAAGAAGCTAATCTTTCTGAACTCAGTTGTATACTCTTCAGAGGACCTGTACTCAATAGAGGTTAACGCATGCTATCCTGCGATTATGAATTAGGGTTGCACTTATTTTCTGACCAACTAATTTTTTCTAGGGACCTCCTGAATTGTGCAGTTAGTCATATAAAACTTTCGTGTACCAAATTCCAACTTAATCGAACAATAGTTACTCGTGTTGACTTAAGTTTGAAGATCGGAAAACACTTGCTCTAACGCGCCTCAGCGTGACGCGGTGAACGACGAGCATCGTTCCGCGTAGCTGTGTGAGGAATCATCGCGCTCCATATTGAAATTGAAAAAATCATTATTCCAAGTCACCGGATCGCCCAGTTGCCTTCTAAGTAGATGAATCTTCTTTTATTACAATAAAAATTTCATCGTCCGTTCATCATTATAAAAAGCTCATGTAAGCTTAAAATTAGTACAGTTTCCGTTTTAAAAAAAAAAGTGAAGAATATCATGGAATAGAAAATTGTTGGTGCACACGAACACAAAATAACACAACAAAGAAATAGGTAAATCTTTTTTTTCTTTCTGTCTTTCTTTAAGGTTCCAGCATTTGGTATCCCAAATTATAAAATAATACCTTCAGTACATTTTCTTTGGAAGGTAACTTCGAACCAGGAATTTATGTTTTACTGCTTCAACTAAACAAAATATATTAACACGAATGATTTGCCGTTACAAACAAATTACTGAGATGATATGTACCTACCGCTTTTCATAAGGCACCAATAGCTAAGTGCATTCAATTTTTAATTGCGGAATAGAGTGAGTAGCGTTAAAACCCTTTAACTCGAGTGTAACCGTGCGCCGTTTTAAATCCAAACCCGCCCGTGCATACCAAACTGACTACGCGGTACGCTCTGCATAGTCGGATTCCACATCCACGGGCGCGGTAGGAATCAAAATGGCGTACAGCTACGCATGGGTTCAAGTGCTCCAGTAGTGTGCGAGAGTCTAGTTGTAGGCAGTGCAGATTCTTTCCATTAAAAGTACCAGTTCCAAACGTTATCTGAAAATCACCGAAATTATGATACTCAAGAGCCCCACTGAATTTTTCAGCGCCAAAAATGATTCAAAATCACCGATTCAGCTGTTTGTCATCCCAATCTGGCAACACTAGTAGTCGGTCATTAAGGATATGAGCGGTTTCGAATTGCAGGGAATTCGTGAAAAAGTACTTACCTATCATGAACAACAGTTCAAGACATGTTACATACATCATATTATATAGATAAGAAATAAAAGATCGACTGCGTCTATTTGTCCAGCACCACCCGAGTAGACCCGCGGTGCTCGCCGCGTTGAGTTTAGATGCGCTCGCTCGAGCATATGTTCTCAGATCTTCCAAAATCAAGTCGGCGCGGGTAAACATTATTCGATTCAGGAGAAGTTTCGTACATGACATGTTTAGGATCGAAGACACAAACTTGGAGGTTGACCCAAAAACAATACCTCTTTCCGGTTTAAAAATTTATTTGGACGGAAAATAGCATAAACAGAGTGAAAATGCATTTCTACCAGAAGCCCGCCAACGTTATCTCAGTAAAAGTTGTGTGAAAGTCTGTGTCTCGTACTCTGTCTTTCTTATCCGACCGTCTGTCTGACAATGACGAATAAAAAAGCAATCTCAGGAGGAACAGTTCAAATTAAGTAAGAGTTTGATCGTTTCATATTTTTTCTCCTCGTGAGTACTAAAATCATTCTGTACCTTCAAAACAATAGGCATAAACAGTAGGGGATGGGTGTATATTGCCACATCGATTCATTATCCAAAAGTAAAGAAAGTAGTGGTAAAACAATACAGCCTGTGTAAGATCGTTTTTCCAACTTTTATTTTAATTTTTTTTTGAAAAGTTGATATGGGATATACATACCTATACTGATACAAAAGTGAATCCACGTCAAAATTGTGATAAAAAGGCATCATTACAATTTTTCTTTAGACAAGATCGATGCGCAATTATTGCACATTTGAATATTTCGCGGGTCGGCCTCCTGTGGACCATTATATGGTGGTGTGAACGTCCAAAAGATTATTAAAAACGGTTTCATCACCTCAAGAAATTCTATTTTTGATATACTGTACACCGGCATATGTTACATCGAATGTTGCGCGTTTCAGCCCCACGTGGATCAGTTTGAGTGGAGATAACTAAGGAAATAAACCTCAAAAATAAAACCTGATTTTCAATATACTTGAAGCACCTACCCCTAATTTTTAGTTTATGATATCCCCCCTCGTGAAGCTTGTTAGAAAGATGGGGTTGGGACCAAACTAACGTCAAAATGAATAATATAACGTATCTGAAACCCATGCAAAGAAATTTTCATTCACATTTGTATTATTTTTGTGAATTGTAATGAAATTTTTTCAGGGGCCAAAAATGATTCAAAACAACGATTTAGCTTTTTTTGTCATCCAAAACTGGCCAAAACTAGTATCGGTCATTTAAAGGATATTTTTGCGGTTTTCGAATTTCAGGCAAATTTGGGAAAAGTACTTACCCATCAGAAAACAAATTTAAAAAACTGTTACATAATCATATTTTAAAGAAAGAAAAAATGATCACTGCGTCTAAATTTTTCCAGCCCACCCGGTAGACCCCCCCGGTGCTCGGGTTGGTTTAATGCCCGTGAGCAAGTTCTCAAACTTCCAAAAATAAAGGTCGGGCCCGGGGAAAAAAATTATTCCATTCAAAAATTTTTGTACCCGACATGTTTAGGATCGAAGACACAAAATTTGGGGGTTGCCAAAAACAAAACCCCTTTCCGGTTTTAAAAAAAAATTTGGAGAAAATTGCTAAAAATAAATTAAATTTCCCACCAAAAACCGCCAACGTTTTTCAGAAAATTTTTTAAAACTGGTTTCCCTACTCGCTTTCTTTTCCCGAGGGGCTGTTTTTAAAAAATGAAAGAAAAAAAAATCCGGAGGGAACAGTTCAAAATTTAAATAAGGGGTTTGATCGTTTCTTTTTTTTTCTCCTCGGGAGTACTAAAATTATTTTGGACCTTCAAAACAATAGGGATAAACAGGAAGGGGAAAGGGGGGTTTTTTTGCCAAAATCGATTCATTATCCAAAAGTAAAAAAAAGTAGTGGTTAAAACAATACCCTGTGTAAGATCGTTTTTTAACTTTTATTTTAAATTTTTTTTTTAAAGGGTTTATATGGGATTTACCCACCTTTCTGATACAAAAGTGAATCCCGTCAAAATTTGATAAAAAGGGATCATTACAATTTTTTTTTAGCAGATCGATGCGCAAATTTTTCCAAAAATTTTAATATTTGCGGGTCGGCCCCCTGTACCCTTTTTATGGTGGTTGTGAACTAAAAAATTTTTTAAAAAAAGGTTTCCACCCCAAAAATTTTTTATCGGATTTTGGATAAGTACTTCTTGACTACATTGTAGAGAACAAGTTTTTTAGTCGAACGATTCTTTTATATTCTGAAGCGAAGGAGCAAATTTTTAAACCGGAAATCCCACATTAAACTTCAACATCGTTGAGGAACCTTCAGCATTTTTCAACTTCAATAACAATTAGCTCACGTGTTTTCACACCAACTAGAACAAATTCAGCTCTCGAGAGTAACAAATTTCGGAAAAAAACATTTTCTAAAGCCCTTCAACATTCCCTATGCACATTCTCATATTGGCTCCAAGAAAATTCTGTTGTTTGCTCAGTTCGTGAAATTGTCGAAGTACTTATTTCCCGTTTCTTCCATAATTTACGTCAGTATAGAGAGACTATGTGGGGGGGGGGGTGTGATTGAATACCTCCCGGATTAAATTAGCCTGCCCTCGCCCCCAGAAAATTTTGAAAATATATTAAAATCTATTAGAGAAGGTGAAGGAGAGTATATAGGTAAATTAGAACGTTGGATTTATAATTTTGCAGGTAATTTTATGCCAAATAAATCTCATCGAGGTAAATTTTCGGTATGTCGATAGATATTGAACAGAAACTGTGGACATGTTGCTAAAGCCTCACAACTGACACCTGTATCTCTTCGGGAAAAATTCAAAGAAAAAAGTAAACTTCAGAGTTAAGTATCCTTGTTCTGTGGTTGCTTATATGGAACTGCGTAAACATCACTTTACATGTGACAACAAACGATCACAAAAAAAACATATACTTAATCTCACCTTTCCAAAATGGTGTCTAGAATTTGACGTATTGGAGGCCCAGTGATCAGCTTCGACTCTAGCGTGTTCCAGCATTCCGGTTAATCGATCTAGTCGTGACCATTCTTCAACGTGTTTTTTCGTGCCACCGCTAGCCCTTGTCGTACCAGTCGGTAATGACGTTACGATTTCCATAATTGCCAACCGCTATTCAAATACACCTGCAAAAGAAAAAAGAAAATACTTTAATGAACAGCCTATTCCGGGGTAATAATAGAGGCCAGCGTGTATAATCGAGGGGATAATAACTTTTAAAATTCGGATCTAACGATAATTTGCCGACGTCATCGGTTGATCGCTCGAGTGCGAATGCAAGTTTGTTTACAGTAATTTCAAAATTGAGCTTCAGTTACGGCACCTACGGAAACTTCCCCCTTTCAGATTTTCTACGAATGACACGACGATGCCGAGTTTCATGTTCTGACTGTACAGTTCGAATATAAACTTCGCACAAGCATTAACAATAAATTTTCAGATTTTCAAAATTTCAAACATCGTTGTTCACGAGCACACGCTAATTGACCGCCAGAAAATTTTGACACCCTGAGTTTCACGAATCCGTCAGCAAACAAGACAAATTACCACGATGAGGTCGTTTTTTCAAAGAAATATCGCGCGGAAATTTACCGGTTTGCTACTCAAATTATTAATAAGTCGACGAAGTACCACGTTTTCCATAATTGAAGGGTATCGACGATTTAACGGTTTCTATCATTTTTTTTCACTTTTCTACGAACGCGAATATTGTTTACTCGCCGAAATCACGCCGCATCTTCTAGTCAGCACACTGTTGTCATTGAGGTAGACGAAGATTTTTCTGTTAAATTTTCAAGCTGAGTACGTAGTAGGTTGGTAGAATGTTTTGACGTCATTTTTGAAATGACTTTCTATTTTGTACAAAAATGATGTAAACCCATATCAAGATTCCACCGAGTTAATCGATTTACATGACCTGGGCAGCGGAGTGTGTCTTCAAAAAGATCAAATATTATGTTCGTCCAAAGGTCAATAATGACTGCAGTTTCAAATGAAAGACGGTCGAATTTTTCAAAACCTTCCTTTTTTATGCACGCCCACTCTACAAACAGATTTAATTAGATACCGGATGAAGAACCTGAACCAATAAATACGTAAATCCGAGTTGTTAATTCAATATTCACGACGATAATTTTTTTATGGTAAGTACTGTATTCGATGTCCAGTCGTTTATCCATTCAGGTATTATTTATTTGCTTATTCGTCTTCCTATGTTTTATAAATCTGGTTTTTCTGCATTTTTCATATAATACCGCATGCCCGATTCCTTTGTTTCCTACGGTGACTTCTTGAGCCAGCGTCAGTTTACAAGCCAGATAGAATCGAAGCCGAGATCGTAAACATCGCGATACGATAGGGTTCGAACTTTTTACCGATCTTGAAGAATCCCTATGTATATGTATAAGTTGAACTGGTTTCTCGAATTAATATCGGCTGTAAACATTTTTTTTACTGTCACGGCTTCTGGTTATGTTTGAAATGCAGGAAAGTAATTGTGGCTAACAAAAAGAAATAAAAAAATTTTAAAAAAGGGAAAATAAAGTTGGAACACGAATACAGGCGAAGCAAAGTTGGGTACGCCGACACAATTATGCCCCTGATTACAAGGTTTCTATAACTAAGAAGTGATTCCACCTCGAAAGGACGCCTGACTACCGAGAAGCAAAATTCATGAAACGTGAATTAAGCCCCTCAATTTTGGAGACGGACTTTAACTGTAAGACAGGGAAGAGGGGATAGGTCCCAGGTACTTTTGCAACTCGTGGACCTTCTTTAAACATTTTAAAAGTCTCTCCGAATTAGACTCTACAGACAAAAAAATTTGCAATAAACAAGTTTGTAATACACTTTTTTGTGATTACGCAAAATTAACAAATACTTTTCATCGTTTACTTCAGAGCTTTTTTATTATTATTACTATTATTAATATTTTAGTTCATAGTTCTCATTCATATCAAGTTCTTTTCTCTTTAAATTTTCAACCAAGCTGTAGTAAATAATACTGTTGCATTGGTCGGGAGTTCACCTCAGAACTTAAAAACGACTTCTAGGAATGAAGTGGTCTCTAGTTCGCTGCATTTTACCGAGTCTTTCTGTGACAGTTCTCCATCTTCAAATTCTCTTCTACGTAAAAGCTGGTATCTCGTACATGAATACAAACTCGATTCAAAAACCGTAGTTACCGAGGATGTATGTAGTATACAGTTTCGGGAGGTGTTTTGCATCGTGTATATAAATATTATAAATAATAACAATAAAAAAATTGTAAAAAAAAACACTTTTCCCTACATTTTGGGACTTTGTATTCCCGCATACACGCCCATACCGCATAGCAAAAAAATTACGAGCGATCATATGTCGGTCGTCTACATCATCCCTGTGATAACGTGTAACCATTATTTTGTGCGGGCTCTGCTTTACCTATTTTCCCGTAAAGTACTCTTCTTCATCGTCATTTATAACGTGCTCAGCTCAAACAGCTATACATGCACGATGTCTGTATTTCACACAATCCGATGCGGTCCTGCGATTGCCCGGTCAGAAAACTGGTTTACGAAAAGCCCACTCAGAATTCGTGTTTACGACGACAACCATCATCGCCGTGAATAAACCCGAAATGCGGTATGGTAATTCGTATATGAAGTACCTACATCTACCACACGTACAAATCGAAAATCCCAATATCGGAATCTTGCGCTGACGCGAGATATATAAACACGCACCGTCAACCAGCTATGAGCAATAGCAATAATTGGGAGGAAAAATAGCGAAGGTGGCTTGCAGAATACACGACGTCTACGCTCTAAATGTAGTTTATATGTTAATGGCGTCATTTATCGAAATTTTTATTATTATTCCACCGTCTTTCGGGTATTAGTACATATTTGTTTTTTGTACCAACAAAGTGTAAAACCTCGACGATGATGCTTTCATGACCGACTGAGAAGATGTGCCACACTGTCGGCCAGCAACAAGGAACGAACTGTCGCTGCATTTGTCCGTACGACTTACAGAATTACAGGGTCGTTAATAACGGCGGTAAATAAACGTCTGGCTAGGTTCCTAACACGTTAGACGTTACGCATATTTATATATTCGCCTATTGACCGTCTAACCTTTGCGAGGACGGACAACCTGAACATGGTGCCGGTAATGTAGAAGGTCGACATTTGTTATACAACTTGAAGATATTCGCTGACAAACAGTGCCAGCGGAAATGGAGGGCATATTGACTGTGACGCATCTAAGACAGGAGGGAGGAACCGCAAATATTTTGTATTCTTTGGTTAACACTAATCAATTCGGAAACTGTCCTTCCTTTTCCCTTAGACTACATTTTCTGTGAAATTACGTTTGGTGTACAAAGATTATAATATTGCCTACATAGTAAAGTCGTCATCTTACTTTTCACTACGGTTCCGAATTCAACAAACGCTTGATACATGCGGTAAAATTAATCTTCTGTAATCACGGATTTCCAAAATCGCATCACATTTGGCATGGCGTCCGTCTTTCTGGACCTCTTCCTGGATGACTATGCAACCGTGAGTTTCGTAGTACCTACTCTCCTGGGATACCTGTTATCCCTAGTCTAACAAACTAAGTTGTTCATGTACTCTATTAGTCCAAATCATATATATCTTCTCTCGAATGATGTTTAGTCAAGTACCTCTGAGGAAAGTTATTAAACATAATCTTTCCTCAACACCCTCCAAATCGCGCACGGTAAGTAAATTATCTTGCTTCTGCAAGACATGACTTGTTGGTACCTATCTGAAGTCCAAACACACACCTATAGCCGCAAGTTCAGCATATTAGAAATCAGTTTTAACATAAAAGCCCGTGAAATTTGCATTTTGAATTCGCGTAGCTTCTGTATTATCTACATGAGCAACACAGAACCGTTATAAATTTTGCCGAGTCTGTAAAAGCGAAGTCGACCAAGCATGTTCAGAAATGAGTTGTTCACTCATTACAAACTTGCACACAAGATGAAGAAGGAACTCGAGCTGCTAAACAGTGTAAAACGGCGCAAGATAGAGTATTTGGGGCACATACTACGGGGAGGAAAGTACGAGCTGTTGCGGATAATTATGGAAGGAAAAATAAGCGGAAAAAGATTGATCGGGAGGCGACAGAACTCGTGGCTGAAGGACCTGCGACGGTGGCTTGGATGCTCGTCGGCGGAACTCTTCCGGAAAGCTATTTCCAAAATACAAATAGCCATTTGGATAGCCAACCTCTAAATAGAGAAGGCGTTATAAGAAGAAGAAGTGCTATTGTAGCCTCCCAGCGGCGAAGAAATTCACTAAAGCTCCACTTTTCACAATCTTTGCGAAACCCCTTTCAAGTCGCAGTTGCACACTCACACACTGACTCCATTCTCTTTTGCCCGGGTTTCCAGTATAGCTGCCCTATGAGGAACATCACCAGTCAAGAATTTACTATGATTTGTATTTGAAGAGTTAGTTAACTTCAAGTTAATCATGAACTTAGATCATATTTTTATAAATGCTGTTTAGCGGATTCCCCCCCCCCCATAATTTGAACTTTATGAGAAGAGAACGCATTACTCTGCGATGTACATGGCAAGAAGTCTTTTGATTAAGGTTCTTCAGTTCTCAGCCTTCTAGAGGCTATCTGCCCTTTATTCTCTTTCAGCGTTTGAAGCTAGTATACTCATTTTGTAGTTGAATCAGGCTGATGGCTCAAGAGGAAATGTTGAACAACAGCTACTTATAAGTTAATCTTTCACCAATGGATCCGCATACGGATGGCGTTTACCTTTCTGTAACATCCCTTCGTTGATGATTAATCGTGAATCTCGTAGTACTCCCGCGCACGACCCCTTGTCTTCAGTCTAACAGCCTACGTTATCTGCGTTAGTATTCTGTTTGTCTGACTTATATATATATGTATATCTTCCTTCAAATAAGTGCCTCTAACAGGAGTATTCCACATAATCCTTCATCACCCCCTTTAACACTTTTCCTGAATAATAGCCAGTTGAAATTCGAGAAGCCGCATCATCGTACCGCCACCCGCATTTGGAAATAGTTTTGCTCTTCGAGCTCGGTTTCTCTTTCGATCGCTGCGCGTGGTACAACCGAACTCAGGGATGTACAAATGGGGATGCGACGAGGGAAGCCTGCCACTAAATATTTTTCAGAGTTGGAAAATTTGGTAAAATCGATCGTCAAATGGCAAGATCGAGTCTCCAGGAGGCAGTACTTCCAATGCGCTAACCTTGTTTTTTATTTTTTACAAATGTTTGCAAGTTGGAAAATTGGAATTTCAAAAGGAAAGCTTTGCAACTTCAGTAGGCAAAATTAGGATGCCCTCCCCCTCCCAAGCAAATCGTTCCTGATCGAACTTTGTTTGGACTTCCTATTTTACTTAACAAAACCTGTCCTCTTTGAGATCTCGCTTTTCCTGAAATGATGGTTAAACATTTTCAAAGCAAAACGCACATTATTATAATTAGTTTCAAACTCGACCAAATTCTTTTAAAATTACACTTTTTACACCAAAAACTTAAATTTTTTATTTCGGAACCTCCAATTTTTTGGATAGAACATCCCTCTTGGACTTGAAACAGGCATTCTGTTCTGTCTAGTTCCAGGATTTATGGTGCCACCAGCCAACATCAGTACTAATGAGATGATTTTCTTTATTCTAGGTTAACACGGACAGATATATGTACTTACTATATATGCATACTCAAGTGCATGTCTTATATATAATGGTGTGTTCATTTCAGTTCAGAGTGAGGTTTCCCAAAGTTACCTTTGACAACATTTAGGGGCGATTTCATTTCGGAATACCACCCGGTAGTACATACTTCTTCAACTCCATTATCAGTGATGATTTGCAACTTACGGGCACACACTGCACGTCGTAATTACGATCAGAAAACCAAGTCACAAGTTTATTACTTTATTTGCATCACAGGTACACGTTTGTTCAACTACATTTAGTGTACGAGCGTATAACTCCGTGCCCATCTGAATCGTAAAATCGTAACAAATTCACTAAATCTAATTTTTCTATAATTATCATCGGATGCTGATGGCTATTTATTAACAGATGAGAATTTATTAAGAACCACAATGAGACACGCGTTTTACTTTTTTGCGGGACATATCACCTATTCGTTTTGTTGTCAATGGAATCCAGACGACGACGACGATGACGACATGACAAATGACCACTGAACCCATTATTCTCATTGTGCCCAACTGCCCATGCCTACATATATACATAACTTGAACGTCACAGTCAATTTACACAGTATTTAAACGCCCGTTGGCCATTCATAGGAAGTACAGTTACTCTGTCGGCTCGTTACTTCCTGTAAGTCTGCACTGCACTGTGTACATCTATCCGCCGAGTCGCTGTTAACGACCCAGAAGAATGTTCATCTTAGTGTCCTCAACCCGATTCTCTCCTCTCATTTCAGTTTTTTAATGTAGGTACGTAATTCACTTCATCACAAAACTTGTGCAGTTCAGCAGATGAAAAAGTAGCATATGTTGCAAGAAAAAAAAATCCCGTTAAGCCATTGAGCTATCAAAGATGGCCAGAAAACAGTACAGACGACCAATCGTATCGTAGCACTGAAGACACTATACCCCTTTAAATTACGAGAGTACAGAGAACCACTTTTATACCTGGTTCGCTATTGCTGTAAAGCTAGTTTATTTATTATACTGAACTTCAAAGTCCAGGCTCCTGGGTACAACGGTAGAAGTCGGTATTTCTTACTGAAATTGTACACACCTTCGTCTTACACCAACAGGCTACTTTTCATCACACGTAGCCAAAGTAAAGAAAATAAAATAACTCTTTTCTGAGAAGTAGAAGGGTGTTTACTTCTGTACGACTGGCTAAGAAGTCTACTGATACAGTACCCTCGTCGTCATCCATGACAGACCTAGAACAGCACACACGTTTCTCATCAGTTCCTGTAGAAACTGGCAAGCTATTGTCGTTATTTAGCGCTACAATCTCTTCTGCGTCGCGAGCCTAAACGCGGAGTAATGACTCGGCAAATGAGTCGTAAGACAAACGAGTACGGGATACTTGCTGTCGAATTCAAAACAATAGATGCGCTCCGTTACAATTCAGAAATCCCAGGTAACGCACTATTTCTAAGAATGGTTCGAACAATAACCGGCTGCTGTGGGCGCTGTTAATCATACAGTCAACCCAGCTTAGCTATAAGAAATTGAAATTTCGAAAAACAAAAACAACACACACGCTGGTCGCCCACAAATCGCGATACTGGTTGAACTTTCCTGTGTGTACCGGTTCCGATAATGCTTCGCAAAATTTAGTGAACTTTAGCGCGGACACTCATCGGCCAGGCCAGTACTGGCGCGTGGGAATAGCGGGCAGTCGAACAAACAGACAAGCCTGCTATAACGGAATGCAATAATGCCATCTCTCTGGTCTGGGTTACTTCGGCCTCGCTGCTGCAAAATTATGATCTCTGAACCGTGCTGCGCTTACGCCGAAATCAAAATGCTATAGTGAACTCGCAATCATAAACACGACTAACGGTTGAAAAACAATCATCTGAAATAATTCGGCGTACCGCGATCCGATCCTCAACTGATTCATCATGCCGTCGAAGCTCATCTGCCAGTTGTCTATACAACTCGCTAGTACACGCGACTCCTAGAACTGGGAGCTTTTCTGCTTGTATTCCAGAAAGGTGCCAAAGAGAAATAGGGAGAAGCACTTTTTTCCCAATATTTTTGACAGCTGAAAAATTGCTCTTGTAGTTGCAGGGCCGACAGGAGGGTGAGCGGGGAGAGGGAAGAGGGCTACCCTAGAAACATACTCCGGAAGTCTGAAAATTTCGACACTCAGTCGGGAAAGTTCGGCATACGATGATCTACTCGTCTCATCATTTAAAATTCCAAAATTCATAGCACCGAGTTCCCTTGTAGGGAAAAACATTTTTTTAGATCTTACTTCTAGAGTGTTCTGCTCGGTCTTGGGTCAGCATAGACACCGCATTCTAGCGGCAGGGTAATCCGTAAAAGAACGATAACAGAGCGATAAGGAGATTCGCTGATAACTCCGGGGTATGTAAATGCAGCTCCTCGTCGTCGAAGGGTCTAGTTTTGAATACGATAATTGTGCGCGAATTTAAAACGAAACTAACAAAGTACGAGTATAACCTATTCTACCTTTTACACTCATTAAAAATAATATACCTACCTCACCCCGACTGTGGACAATCAAGTCATTATATTGAAGTGTCCATCGTCGTGGCTGTCCTCAGTCGTGTTTTTATGAATATCAATTTTTTACATTTTTTCATTCTGCGCGTATATTGCGGACAAACAGATAAGAAAATATAAAGGATTGTAGGAATAACTCAACAACACTGATCAGTCATCTCGTTTGATACTTAGTGTAGCTGATTTAGAAAATCAGCTCTTGGTCCTGCAGCGCGGTCAGCAGAGGCACTGCATGCCTTGTGAGTTTGGAGAGACTAAATAATTTGAAAATGCTGACTCGAATTAACAAATCTGGTAAAATTTGTCGACTCAAAAATTTAAAAGCAATTTATACATAATTATTGTGTAATCAAATGCCAAATATCTGCGAACTATTAGATCGACTTCGCTGAAATTGCCGGAAATTCCGACTAAGATAAATCTTTGGTGGAGGGGCTCCTCTCACTCATAAAGTCTCTGTCTGATCAATTTTCGACCAATCAGAATACAAACCTACAAAAAATTTTTAGATTCAATAAAAAGTCAGTATGATATATTCTTTTAGAGTTCGATACGATCCCGCAAAAAAATTTAGTCTTTTCTTCAAAGACTTGCATAAATTTAAGGAAAACTCGGATGAAAATTAGGCGTTCAATTTTCAATCTGGTTCACCGCCAACCGTCGTGGCGTTTGATTTCTCGTATTTTAAGACAGCGGTAGCTTCAATGTGAGTTAATTTTTTGTTATCCGTTGTACGTCTCACCATACTCAAGAATTCAGTATCGATTCAGAATCCATTTTAATGATCACAGCTTTCAATTTTGTCAGATTTATCCCTCGTTGCGATAACCGCTATGTACTGTATAAGAAAACGAAAAAGAAATGGGTCTCATATTTTGCCAACGATACCATATGTTGGGCATATCAATGACATCTGCATTTCCATAAAACAATAAGTGTATTTTTTTTAAATTGTTTTGGAAGTATAAAAACGGTCAATTTTGATTTTTTTTCTGCTTTTTGACACACGCTAGCCTAAACTTCAGTGAATACGACCTAGAAATTTAATTCTCAAATCTAAAATATTCGCGAAACAAAACTAAAATGTTTGCGAAAATATGAGCTGAAGAAAACTTCCAAACCTGGACTTATTGCCTTTCTATACTGGAGGACAGGACGAACGGACTTATTGCATTTTAGGAATGAGCTTTTTCATTAGCAAATATAGGTCGTGATAACATGAAAAGGAATATGATTTTTTGCAATTCGATAAAAACATAAGTACTGATTAGTCGGGCGTTCCATCAACTGATACAAAAAACAAAAACAAAAAATCAAAAAAGAATCAATAGAAAATATTCTTACTGCTTTGACTATTTTGCATTTCGATAAAGAGTTATTGATGATGAGATAAAAGAGAAGAGAAGAACGAAAAATTGATTTTTTATTGCATTTTGAAAAGTACCTCTCGAATGATCTCAGGAGAAAATAAATTCTAACCGTAGAAAAAAAAAAAAAAAAAAGTTAGTTTGATATTAAAATTTAATGGTAACTAATAATTTCCCCTGTACCATGAACATTAAAATTAATATCTAGGGATTGTTCAGATGCTGAAGGCGCCAACGATGGATTAAAACATTAGAAGAAAAGGAACCGATTATATCACTAGCAGTTTAACGTGAAAGACAAAACCGAATAAATAAAAATAAAACAGGGTGCGTGCAGTTTTTCGTTAGTAGGTAGTATATAATAGCTTTAGTTCAACACACCGAGTTGAAACCCTCCTCCCTGAGGGGCACGGTCAGTGAACTGATTCGACGGTATCGACCGGACTGTCAGATCATGGTTCCTCGATTAAATTTCGAACTGAATGCGGATTACTTTCGCTCTGGGCTCATCGACTCAACTTTCTAATTAAATAATTTAATCACAACCAATTCAGCGTCCGTAAATCACTTGGACGATGATCGAGGGCACACAAATTCTACGTACAACTCGACCCGATCGTACGGGCAGACAAACGAGATTATCCAAAAAGGAGTGAAGAAACCGCGCGAGCATTTTCCTTCGGCTAGAATCTCAGTTTAACCGTTTAACCCGCCCCGTGTGTGGGCAACGATTCTTTCTCTCGAATATCGATAGATATTTCCATTCAGCATCTGATACATATCCACGAGAGCGGACAACTCCCGAAATTACATACGGGCTACTTTTACTATCTGTTGATCACGATATACGTGCTGTTTGCTGCATCCGCAGGTAATCTCTGTATTAGAACCCCTATCATTTTAATTACATCGTCACCGCGGTGGCGCTCTACTTCCTCTTCAATTCCAATTGCATTTCATTCGCTGTCATCCGTCATTTCCTGACGAATATTAAATTGACGATAATTATCTCGCCCCCGGCTCTCCGTGGACTAACTGAAAGCGATCCTGATCGGCATCGACAGCAGTCTTCGCCATGTTATACACACCCGGTCGACACAATAAAAGATACACGACACAGAAATTGAGCCGAATGAAAGGTCGAGCTATCATAATGAGCCTGTAACCAATAAGTGCCGAAGAATAAATAACCGTAACCTTGATATCTTATATTATATTCGAGAGTTGATATTTTTATTTACGAAACCATCGAAGGTTACCAGTTCACATACGCAGATAAACGATTTATATTGTTTTGTAAATAACGAACGCGGTATATCAGCGGCCAATTAAGGAAACGGTGCCCCTTTCTTATACGTTCGAAATTGCGATGAGCTCCAAAACGAACGGAATTAGGGAATACAACGACAACCGAAAGTGACCACATTCCACATTGATTCAAAAGCGAACCAGATCCAGCCTCCCAGCTTTTGCATACAGCTATAGAATTTTTTGTAATAGTGTCCACTGTAGGGCCGTAACCAGCATCTTCGCCTTTTATGTTAGAAGAGGCATTCTTGAGGGAATACCGAGGTAACAAGAGATTTTTTTTCTATGAGAAAAGAAAAGCGGAAAATAAAATTGCCGGAGGTAATATCTCCACCTACCACCCTTCCCGGTTGCACCCCGATCTGTGATCATCGTTATACCGATGCTAGCTATTCAAAACCCGGGTTAGGTACACTATTTATACACATTAGTCGACGAAGAGATTCCATTTGACATAGCTGACCGTTCAGAGCAACAAAACGCTCACATAAAAAAGTATCATTCAGCTTCCGTAACTTGGGGTTACTTTGAAACCCCGGGATACCTTTGAAAGTTGAAGGTTTTGTTACTTAGCGCGCTTTAGTAGCTAATAAAATAACTTTTTGACGCCTGTAACAAATGGATAGGTGTAGAGTGAAGTTGAGTGGTCACATTTTCACGAATATTATTAACACGTGCTTTTATAAATACGCCGGAGTGATTTTAATTTTATGAACAATTTTCCTGGAAAAACGTACCATATATACATCTTGGAAGATTCCTCAGCGAAATTTGATTTTGGACGGTAAGTAACTTTTTACAGAAATTTGGACATTTCTAGAGATGAAAATAACGCGAAGTTGTTTACGTGCAAAATTGCTTCCTTCTTCGTGTATTTAACATTGAACTGCATAACTTTGAAAGCTCCATTATACTTTTATCAATTAGATCAAATTATCAAATTTCTATTCTTTATTTTATAGAAGATGCCACGAACGTATGAAAAAAGGTTGGATCTCGTTCGTACAAGAACTATACATCAGTGATGAAACTCTGGACGAAGTGTTGTTAGAAGTGGCGGCGGGACATATGAGCCTGCTGACAGCATCAAATACGTACAATATAATTACTGGTACACTGCATAATACATTTCACGGTAATCAGCACAGTCCTCCTGGAGCTAAAACAGTCTTAACATTATCAGAAGAGGAAGTACTCATCGAATGTTTGGGAATTTGCGGAGATTGGGGATACCCCGGGTCTATATTGGATGTGAGATTGTTTATACTAAACATTATTCATTGGCAATGGGGGAGTTTTCAGTCTTTATCAACCTCAAATCTTGTTACCTAGAACTTTTTTATGAATACATCGAGTTTTTAGATTTAAAAAAACGATCTATTTCAAAAATTTTGAAATAAAATTTACAAAAATTTCGTAGGTACCTACCTAGATAATTAATGAAAAATAATTAATTAAACTTTTCAGAAATGGATTCAATGCACTCGGTGCTTCCAGTGGAGTCATGGGAAGTGTGTAGATTTCGAAAATCTGTGCATTGAATGTACTAATAGGTACCATTTAGGTACCAACCTTCGTTTTTCATTCGTCACAATTTCTCTGATGTAATCTCGGTTTACTTTTTCGGTACGTACCTATTAAATTAATTTTTTTTATCAGAAAGTTTAGTACCTCCTTGAAAAAAATCAAATGAGGTGGTTTACAAAGTTTATTTTTTGCACCAGAAAGTAAAGTCTGGTCCAGTTAAGAAACATAATTTGCAACCCGCAATACACATCGATAATTGGCATTTTGAAGTAGAGGGGAAGGACAAGTTCAAGAACACGTTATCAGCGCCGTGAGAAAAGTATATTCCTTAACTGGACCAGAATTTAATTAGGTATGTGCCTCGTTGAAAACAGTCTAATAAAATGACATATGAATTATTGATGTTTTTCCCCAGAATTTTATCCTATTTTCATCATAATATTATGGCTTATATCTCCAGCATTTCTTCACCGAATGAACTGAAATTTGGTATGGCAGTTTTTAAGTAGAAATCTATCGAATTCCATAAACAAAAAATAAGGACTTTCAAAGTAACCCCAAAACCTGTCTAACTTTGAAAGGCCTTTCTTTGGCGGGTTGCGCCTCACGGAAACGTGATAGGCAGTTCATGTTTGCGCCATGTTATAGTGTTCACTGAGCTCTTTTCATTTCCATTCAAGGTTTTTTCTAGCTCAGTTGATGATTTAAATTTCTTATAATATTATTTTGCATACAATTTTAATTTTTTTAAATTTATATTATTACAAGATTATTAATTATTATGATTATTTATTATCATAAATATTTTTTGATAATATTTTTTAGTTTAATTTTTTTTTTATTGATTAATAAATTATAATAATAGTAGAAATTATGCGTGTTCCCTATAAAACAAAATACGCCTTAAAACTGTCAAAGTAACCCAAGGTTACGGTTGTCGAAAATACTGCAGGGAAAGTACTCAAAACTACTCGCTCGGTAGTACTTTCGTGTGTATGGGAGATGTTGTCATTATCAAAACTCTAATATGGACTTACGGTCCCATCAAATGGAATTACTAGCCAATCCTTCAGTTGTTCTACGCAATCCCATAACGTAAATCATATCAGAAAAATAGGTAATATTATAACCTAAATTTTATACGCAGAAAGTAAAACTGCAATCAATCCCCTCATATTTTTGAAAGCGAAGTTGAATCGACACGAGACATTCGAGGACCTAACTCGATAGTTTAGTTTCTTTTCCGCGGAAAATTATACTTACTTCCTCAAGGGAAACTGGTACGTATGAATAAAAATTTATTAAAAAGTATCGAGTAAACTGTTGATATTAGATTCTTTTGGTTATTGGATTTCCATTATTTCATCGCGTTTCTGATTCAAATCTGTCTGCAGATTCGAACGAAATCCGAATTTCTTCCTTGACATCCGCCACTTCGAAATTCTCTGTTTTGATAGTTTACTTGATAATTTCCCATTTAAAATTCCAAATTTGGCTGTACATGTAAGCACGTCCTCCCCTTTTGACAGAAAGAACGTATTTTCACTCAGAAAAAAACTAAGTCTCGCTTATGGAACATCATTTTAATTCCGCACTGATTCGACTTCGCATTCAAGAAATAGAGAGGAACTATAATGTGTAAAACCCACGGTACGTAAAACTTGGTGAAGAACTATTTTTTCCCAACATTTTTTTCGTACGACTCATAGCTAAGGTGTTGTGGAAATGAAACTGAGGAACGGGGCACGTGAATTGACGTTACGAGACTCACGTAGTCACCGATCATGGCGAATTCTCTCAAAATATTTCTTACGCCCTCAATGTCGATAGAGAGCCGGGTAGCAGCTTGTCATGAAACAAGCAAGGTATTCAACTAGCACCCGGGTCGCAGGGACAAGATGTAAGTCGGGGCGAATGACAAATTCTTGAAGCCAGTCGGTTACTTTGAAAAAGTTAGGGCATTTTTCTTTTTTCTTCTTCTTTCTTTAGATTTTAATTGAGATTTCTTACACGTTAGTTCACATTCTTGCTTTCTGCGCCACCCGCATTCTCCTGTAAAAAATTGCTAGCTAACCATAGGCTTGACTTGCATTTAAACTACGCCAGGACCATGGGGAGAAAATTCGACCCAGAGGCAATGTGTTTGCTGATATCCCTATTCGAGCAGAATATGTAGCGCAAATATTTGCAAGCGAAGCGAGTGGGAAAATGTTGCATTTCAATCAAATTTTATGCAATAAAATACTATTCTTGCTTTATTTTTGATGTTATTTTGTTAAAAATTCGTCTGATCGGGCCCATTGGGAGAATATCTCTAGCTGTCCCCCTTTTGTCAAATTTGTACTTTACCGCAGATTTTCAGCTCGACTTACCTTCGATGTTGCCGCGACAACGAATCGCATATTCTGCTCGAGCAGGACGTGGATTCGAATAAACCGATAGAGTTGGAAGAACGGAACTATACATACTCGTATCGCGAGAGCATCGAATCGACAAGTCGCTGAAAATTACCATAATCGCGTCGAGTATGTGTTCGCGTGGCCCAAACCAAAAGTACTCCTCCAGTAGGGCTGTCGGAGAGGGACTTGGCTGTCGGAACAGATATAAATTCCAATGTGACGATACGCCTAGCACAGACTGGGGTACGACACCTACTTGTGTTTGCTCGTTACCATGCCAGTGGGAGTCCCCCACTGGTGATTGCATGTAACCATGTACATTAACCATTTTCGCCAAATTCGTGCTTCCTTAGAGTGCATGTCTTCCATGTTGGTTAGTTTCGTAAAACGTGTCGACCACACTGACAAAAGACATTCGTGTATGAGTAGCCATCGGTTTGATTGACAAATGAGAAAAATTCAGATTTCATATGGTTCGCTTTAGACAAAACCGACGTCGAGTAGGAAGGGGATTATTATAGAAGTATACGATGTTACACGTACGTACGTATTATACGCGGTTTTCACATTCGGTCTGCTCGACTTCTAGACGTCGATTTGCATTAATAAGCTATGCTCGACACGCAAGACCTAGTTCGACAATGTTTATTGGCTGGAGGTGCAGCATCGAATTCACAAGATCGCAAACAGATAACCATACGCACGGTTTATCAGTAATATAAGGGAGTGTCCTCTCGCGGTTATTGATAACACACTCTAGCCGTAGTACAACGGTACTGACGACGCACTATCGAATTCCATTTCTAAGATTTTGAGCCCAATCAATCTACAAGCGCAGGCGGCGGCGAACTTGTACCAAAAAAGCACTGGAAAACGCCATTTCACCGGCCCAATGATTTTCGAGTGAATAATTTCCACCAAAATAAATTTTATGAGCCCGAGTGAAAGCATCGAGTCATAGGTTCAAATGTTACGCTTGCTTCCGCCATTATCTCGGGAAAACGTTCAATTCCAGTTTGTTCCCAATAATGCTGGTCAGCGACGTCGTATTCATTTCTCAGACATGATTATACACTATACAGTCGTCACCTTGACATTTCGTCTACACTCACCAGCTCCTTAGAAATGACTCCGGCAGTCCGTGATTTTCCTGATTTCTACATCACAGAATATAAATGTGCACTGTACAGCTGCAGGGGCATGATAGGTTCTGCTTAATAAATATTAGTGTAAAGTGGTTCACGCTTGTGTCGTCTTTGTTTGTGTCCGTTCACGTGATTGCTTTCAGGTTTTAAAATAGCAGTTTCGAACTTCAAGTCTTTAAGTCAGCTAGAATCATTATCATAGGGTCGGCGAGAACAAATTTTTTGCTGAGGGAGGAAGAGGGTCTAAACCGCAAGAAAACCGACTAAGATTTCAGAAACTTACAAAAATGCCAACTACACAGTACGCCACATCATGTAGAGCAATTTATGCCACAGACTTCTTTTGGAAACTGGTTGTTTAGCCCATCCGAGCAAATAGTCAGAGGGTCTCTCTGTTAAGATTTATGTTCAGCGAGTTATGCCAAATTTCTATTTCAAAAGTATCTTTCAAATCAAATTGACAAACCCACTCTATATATACCCGAAGTTCCAGATCAAGAATCGCGAAAGTGTGCTCGATCAAAATTTTCAGAATTTTTGTACGTTTTTATAGAATATATATACGCGACGGAAGTAATGAACATTCGTTGGTGTAGCGAGAACTGAGTCAAATTACAAATATCTTATCGCCTCAGAACAAGCTTACAAGCACAGATAAGCTCATGCTGGGCTTAATTTAACAGACCACATGAAATGGTAGAATATGATACGGCCATATAGGCATCCAGCATTCATGCACTCACTGGATCGTTGATTTCAACATTTATGTGAGCAATGCTCGTTAATCCTGCGGTAAAATGACAAACTGAGGACTGAAATAGTGTTGAATTCAAAATAATGGCTGAATGAATGACAGTTTTGAACGGTTTTTAATGTTTCCATCCTGAGGACAAATTCTGTAATTCATGTCCTCAGAGTATAAGTACAAACTAAACATCAACACTGTAATAACTAATCTGAAGCTAGACCGTGAGTGTGTATTTCCGTGGCATAATTCTCATGTATAATTATGACAGCAGAACTCCGACATCATCCTCCAAACCTTTCCTTTCATATAAATTTCTAATTCTGGCACGGAGGTGTACTGAATATGTGCTGCACCTCGACAGGTATATTTGCAAAATCAGTTCTTTTGTTACCTGAAGATAAGATAAAATCTCAGTTATTGATCAGGTTTTCTGAGGGTCCTTACCCCATTGTAAATGCATTAAGGGAAACAGTTTTTTTTGAACAGTTGGTAGTTCCATATCCTTCAACTAGAACGCATGTGAAGATGAAGTTGTTACAGCCCATAGGGATTATACACGTAACTGTCAAGTTTGGTCTAACGACCAATGTTTGGCAAACGTGTCTATTATTGGTCAGATGAGATTTCTCAATTTCCATCACGTTCTATGATAGTACATAATATAGGTATATCTTTCTTTATAAGTACATAAAAATGAATGTATGTATGCCTGTCTGTCTGTCTGAAAAACCTACAATTTTATTTAATTTCGAATTGCACGACTAATTACAAACAATAAACCAAATGGACTCCTCGGGCTTCACAGCGACACTGACCATAATTTAAACAGGTCCTCGAGCCATGCTTTTGTTTAGTCCCTGGCCCAGAGAAAAATGTAGAATCTGTTTACAGTACAACTACGGAATTTCGTCCGACGATTGTACAGTCTATAAAGATCGTTCAGGGCAATGTTAAAATTCTTCGAGACCTTTTTTTAAGTAACACTAGAACATTTCGTAAAGACCATTTAGCATTCATTAAGACTGACTACGGAGTTTGGCCTTAGTATCGCGGCCCAACCCTTCTTCGACACTCTTTTCGCCCTTATCGGCGCTGGGTACCTTACTTTGTGTCTATTTGTTTCTCTTTCCGCGCATTCAACTCATAAACTGACTTTTTGGCGAGCTGACCGTCTGGGATCTCGAATTTTATAATCTCCGGGCAGTGAGGACTGAGGCGGAAGTCAGATTTCTACCATTAGTATATGTTGAGATGAAGATGACAAAGGGAAGAAGGGACACACTACAGAGTACAGTTTTCTAAATTCTAGAGAGACATTTCATCCTTTTCCTGCGTCAGTGAATACTCAAATTAACGAAAAATAATTAATAGCTGATACCTCAAAGTTATTTATAATAATTATTTAATCACACAAGAGGCGATAATGAGGATGTTCAATATGAAGTACGATTTCTTAATTTAAATCGCTCTTCGTAAGACTGTATTGGGTGGCACACAATTAACGATTACCCATAGCATCTGTACAAGTAAGAAGAAAAAATGTTTAGCTAGTGAGGGAATGGAAGAATCTAGTGGGAGGATGTTAATAAATTAGTCAGAAAATCTACGATATTAGTGGGATATTCATCATATTTTCAAAATTAAATTCCCAGAATTCAAATTTTAAGAAGAAACTAAATTAGCAAGTTGATACAACAGACTTCATATCCACAATGGAAAACAAACCTCAGTTTATCCATCGCAATTCGTTAGAAAGAATTCGAAATTTTATCCATGATTCTCGAATCTTTTATTTTAGGACACGTGTACCTAATTGAAAATTCGTGGATTCGCGACAGCTTCGCCAATTAAGGCTACGGCAAAAATAACTAACGAATTGTTCAGTAGTTTTGCTCGAGCGTATAAATTTATGAATGTCAATAATATCAAAACAGGAAGATTATAATACGACTTATAGGTCAAGAGTAACAAATTAGCTCCTTGAATTTGTCACGGGGTATTGGTACATTAATATATTATACACGTAATTAATAATATTCCTGGTATGGTACCAATATGGATACAGGAATTGATGTTAATTGAACGTTATTAAAATATTTTCCCTGAATATTCGTGTCCCAGTGTTCGTCATTTGAAAATCCATCGACAGGCTCACTATTACATAATAATATAATGTTATGAACCTGCAATAAACCCCATCCTGAAAAGGTATATTACTTATCATTTGAAGAAATTTACATTATTGTTTCGTTCCGCAGAAAAAAATTACCCACGTGCATCGAGGAGGTTTCTCGTCAGATCTTCATTCAGTTGGCCAAATCGCTCTCAGCGAAGAAAAGTTGGGAACATTGCACGAGCTACTTTATTATTGATTTTGAAAGTTTACATCAGCTGACAAAGTTGGATCCCTATTTGGCAGAATATAAGAAGTGAAACATTCACTTTTTGGCTCGTTAGCCTCAACATTGTTCCACATGGCAAAATCAAAATCTTGGGTATTATGATTTTTATTCCTCTTTCTTTCTTGCGTCCGTATGTCCTTTTGAATTCTTGTAATAATAACAGACGATAAACTGACAAAATTGGGAACCTTAGAATTATGACCTGCAAAATTGTAAAAGTGCCAAAAAAGATGCTTATGCGAGATTTGGAAAGGGCAACCCAGAATAGGTATTATATTAATAATTGTTGGGGAACTTCAGCATCCGAAAGTTCTCGAAATTTCTTGGTCTCCCTCGACTACGGCAACGACTATTAATTTACACATCCTGATGGAAGGCACAAGAGAGGGAAACTATACGACGTCAACATTTTCATTCTCAATAAGTTACATACTTATTATTGTTTCGTCACGGCTAGGTATCAGAAAGTAAAGAAGCGTACCTAGTTTATTAATTTGGCGACAATTAAAAAACCTTGTAAATTTTCTTGCTTTTCGTAACTCTACATTTCTGTTAATATTATAATTACGGTAAATCATACGCTATAGGGTACGCATACGCAATCTGTGAAATCGCAGAAATGCGGCCAGCGTAACGCAGTCTTCTCTGTCTTCTCTGCTATCGGCCCTTGTACAAATAGAAGCAAGATCAGGATTCAAAAATGTTTTAAACATATAAGTTTGTTCTAGTCGTAAACAGTTCGTCAGCATTTTCGTATTCAGTAATTCGAAAATAAGTTGCGAAGTTGGTCACGACAGTGAATGAGAAACCATTTTCATACACAGAAAATTACGATGGGCGGATAGGACACGGGCCCAGGAGTAACAACCTGCCTGTTCGCAAAACTTGGGGTTTCCTTCTAGTAAGGTCAGGATTGAGCAATATTTAGTGTAGCAGTAAGTCTACACTGTAAATGATTGTCTTTCATTAAGGTGCAGGACTAAGCAATTCTGGAAAATTCAGCGTATTTTTTATTCGCACATTCATTCGATGTGACAGGTGGTTAAAGAGTTGTGGAAGAAAATTAACGAAAGATACTACACCTGCTAAGTACCGGATCATGAATACTAGCAAACTCTTTTTCCAGAGGATGGCAAAACCCTTTTCCGAGGGAGATATGTTTTGGTCACACAATTCATATTTTTGAAAATACAAGAGTCGGCGGATACCCTGTTTACACTCTCTGGTAGCACCCATGTACAAGATGATTCTTCGATGTACGGACAAATCTGTATCGTGTTCCGAGGTGCGGCTCTATCATTAGTGGATTCAGAAAACGATTCTTAGGCGAGGAAATTCGGAATATGTGTAAGAATTTCGTAGTTTTGTCCTCTTCCCTCTGAAGACTCGTTGAAAATGAAAAATCCTTCTAAGATGGGGTATATCAGATGCTTTTAACGCGCTAAATTCTCAAGCGAATGATAATTTTTGGAGAATTTTGTATATTTATCGTAATACTATCTAAATTTGTCCCTCGTGGAGGGAAGGAGAGTATACCTCAGACCAGCTAAACTTCTTGAATCTTCCATACTCACATAAGAATTTTTTAGATTATTCCAGGTTTGCATAAAACTTCTTAAAGCCTTTCCAAAATTGCTTGAAAGGCTCGCTTACGATTTGTCATGGCGCTATTGTGTTCAATCAAGACATGCTGAAAATTCTTCGGACCCCTTAAAACTTTTTAAGACCCGTATACGACTAAGACCCTAAAATCCCCTAAAACTAAGACACTTCACTTCTTACTAAAGTCCAAGGTCGTGGCACCAGAGATGTTTGAAGAGTCGGCGCTCGGCAATGGCCAGTATTCGGATTTGTCAGATCAGTGGCACGCTAGCGTCGCTTGTTTTGTTTCTCGAAATGTTGGTATCAATAGTAGGATTTAAAAAAAAAGGCGGAAACCCATACGATGAACATAGAAGCGTAATTTACCGCATTTTATAGTAATTTGCTCACGTTTTCGCATAGCGTCGAATGGTCTTCAAATAGGACAGTGTTCTGCCATGTTGGCAATTAAATAATACATATTAAATAATCTCACTTAATGTAGCAATGTTCCACCGGTATATAGCAGGAACCCTTGATCCGTCAATTTTATCCTACTACTATTGATAAGAACTACAGGCTGCGCGTGTTAATATTAGAGAGGCGTACAACAGCTCCGTAATTTGCTCTGGACGAGCCGAGTGGGCAAAACAGGACCTTTAACTTTCTTTTCAATGTCTTCACCATTCACCAGCATTTTTATTGGTTTGAACCGGCATTTTTGCTATTTACATCCCCCTTTCTCAAAAAAAAGAAAAAAAAAAAAAGCTAGCTATACGGCCATATAAGATTCTCCGAGACTTGCTTAAAATTGACTTTGTATGCTTAAGGGTCGATTATGATTTTTGTGACATTGTCCTAGTTGTTTAGGTTTCATTAAAATTTTTCAAGATCAATCCAGAGTTGATTAGGATTCTCTAGAACTTGATCACAACTTTCTACGACTCATATGCGCAAACAGCTTTTCAAGGAGGGGGCAGGGACTAAACGTTTTTTCTCTCGTTTGGCTCGCGGAATTTTTTCAGAGTCACTCCAACCTATACGTCTTCTGCAGCATAGTTTTCAAATCTTCTGGGGGCATTTAGAAAAAGGGGCTAATACTTTTAGGCTCACCTATTTGTATTAACAGTAAGGCTCTTTATAATGCACACTCTTCGAGGTGCACTTAAGACTCCTGAAAAATTGCTCAAGTTTCTGTAAGATATGACACATTTATACACGATTTTCGAAGTTGAGTTTCTTGGGGACTCTGTAAGACTTTCGCAGGCTTATTACTACATTAATTTCATGTTGAGTACCTACTTCTTCTGTCTACAAGACAGTAGAGAAAAAATATTTTGATTATCGAATATTTCGGTAATCAAATAAGTATCTTGATTATCAATCCATCGATCATTTTTGGTTATACATTATGTCGATTATCAATATACTTTTACTATAGACATAACCGATCCTTCGACTGTAGATATATTATTTATTTTAATAATCGATACCTATATCAATCATTTTAATTTTAATTACTAATAAATTAATAGTTTTAATTATTGATACATCGACATTTGTTTTGATAACAGATGAGCCGATAAATTAGACTGTAGATACATGTATCATTCATTTGGATAATTACACAATAGGACAATTATTTCGATTATCGATGCATCGATTACTTTTTTTTTTTTAAATAAGCTTTTCTAGCGCGATTAGCTGGGTAAAATTTTCTGGTATTCGAATGGGCAAGACCGAGGCGAATTTGACGCGTCAATTTGTACCAGACTGTGTGGCGCTGACCATGTAAATCAGTTCGATGGGCTCGCGAAATTGATAACGAAATCGGCGTTACTGATGCGCGTATTCGTCAACGTCTCGTCAGCGCAGGCAGCGCTGATGGCAAGTTCAAGCCGCGAGTAAAAAAAAATAAAAAAATTAGCGTAAAGCTTTGAAAAACAAGCAGAAAGTGATTCGGTTGTTTGTGATCGTCATTACCAATCATGCGCATGTATAGTACATAATATGAATTATGCACACTTCGTACACAGTTTGAGATTATTATTTATGTGTACGCAAAAACAGACGCAGACGAAGACGAGTACAATCGTGCCGACTACATCCAGTTAATGTGCGCTACATGCATAAACAGCAGCCGGGCCATTAACGAAATTCAGTCGAGAACCAGAAACGAAAAAAACAGAACCCGGACACATTGCTAATGACTCGGACGATAGAAGCGCAGAAAAATAAAGGTCGCTCGGTATCGGCGTCCTGGTCGAATATTCATCGGCTCGCCTTGTACTTGTAGTTGTAGACAAGGTAGGTACTCGTACATAGCATACCACGAACAGTCATCGTGTGTAGCCACGACGAGGTACAGGCGCAAATCAGTTTCCAAATTTGGTAAACGTAAACTACTTTTTCAGCGTCAATGTCACGATCGCGATTCGACACACGAGGATGACGAAACACTGGAGAGCTTTTCCTGCTATTAGCGAATTCTCGCGCGCCGCTCAAGTTCGTGGCTCAATTACCGTATGCATACGCGTATGCGTGTGTATAAGTAGACGAGCATAATCCATTAAGACACGTAAACCCGGAAGGTGAGCTTAGCTTTGTAAAATACCCTGTCACGATATTGGCTTAACGTGCAGCACACTCTTATGTGCTCACTCACCAAACGTGTGTCAGATTAGATCACGAGTTCGGAGTTCTTCGATTAAAGAAGCATCATCCGATGTACATAAATGCTGTTTACGTTCGCGTCTTCTACCCCCCCCCTCCCCTCCCAATCGTGAAAGATAAATGACGGTCGAAGCCTTCGAAGTCGAAATATTCAGATACAGGAATTCGAATAATGAAGCTGTTGGTGATGGATGCAGGCACCCAGTAGGCGCGCTAGATTTGCGGTTTTTTCTTACATAGGCAGAGTACGCAGTACGTATACGTACTCGCACATCGACGACGAACGAAATTATCTTGAATCGACACTATAGGTACATACCGATAAGTTGATTATACTTGTTCTACGGTAGTTCCGAGAATTTGTAATGATGCTGGAAACAACCGCAATCGCAAACGAAAACCATTTACAATGGCTTTAATTGTAGATGAGACAGGAGCCACGAATTATTTCAATAAGACGCGAATACATATACGGTTTGGTATGGCAACTTAAGAGAGGAGACGTTGGATTCAGAGGAAATATTTTTACGATTCAGGCCTTCGTAAAGATAATCAACGTGCGAAATAAGAATGAAAATTTGTTACCCTGGAAACGAGCGAAAGACATGTCTGAAATTTTATTTCTACAATTCGCAGCAGAGGTGCTTTTACCGTTAGGCAACCTAGGCAGCTGCCTAAACCGGTAAAATTTTGAATTTTCAGACCAAAAAAAAAAAAAGCAAAAAAAACAGGCCAAAAAAACGTAAGAAAATGAAGGAAAAAGGCATGAGAAAAGTAGAAAAATGGAGAAGGAATAAAATAGAAGAAGTAACTACGCCATCTGAAAGATTTCGGTGATATAAGGAGTGACCAAACAGTCCGTTCCTATTGGAAGAAGCTTCGCAAAAATTTCCTAGTCAACTTATCGAGAAAGTTTACTGCATTGGCATTCTTAGTACATTACTATTGAAACAACAGCCATCTTCCGAAATGTCAAAGCGTACGATATTTTTAATAACGTGACAACCGAAAACTGATCCCACGAAAACGCACTATATGAATACGTAATTATAATTTTTTTTTCATCATTTATTTCGGTCATTTTTCCATGCTTTTTTTTCTCTGTAGTTTGTTAACTAGATTTTGTCACGATGTATGCCTATTCTTTACTCAGCATTATAATTTTATCAATCAATATAAGTAAATTTAAACTAAGAATTATTTTCTCGACAACGAAATGAATTTAAGTCCGCAATTTGGTCTGAAGGGTAGTAGCACTTTACCAGCCTATTTCATAAGTCACTTGGCCATTATAAAGTGGGCGCAGTTACGATTCCATGTGCTCCTACAATGTACTCGTATTTCTAATCAAATGGGGCGCAGATTTTATATTGCCTAGAGCAAAGGTGCCCAATTATTTTTGCCACACGGAACCCTAATTGACTGTACTTTTCTTATTAGTGGAACCCCTATGTTGATAACAAAAAATGATTACCTTGTAGTTTGTATATTCTCATGTTTCACTTAAAAAGAAAGAACAAATATAAATGAAAAACAATGGCTCGCTCGTGTATCCGCGCCTTTACATGCGCGCACGCGGTAGTACGGTTGTGATATTTTTCTACGAAAGTTTTATTTATTCAAGTATCGGACTGAACGCGGAACCCTTGTGACCCTTCCACGGAACCCCCAGGGTTCCGCGGACCACTTTTCGGGAAACGCTGGCCTAAAGCAACTTCTGTCCTTAATACGTCTCTGATTCGCAGAAATGAGCTTCTAATAATGTCGTTACTTTAGAGGGCGCATTTGCGGAATCGTAGCGTAGGCACTTTTCTGAGGAGGGGTGTGAAGAGCAGAGCGATGAAAATGTTAACTCAGTTTCTTCATAATTGCCAACTCTTAAACTCTATTTCAGCAATCCAAAATATTTTCAGTGTTTCCCTTGTGGCCCCCTGTACAATCTACTGGATAAGATATATAGCTGAAATGACACCAAAAGTGAACTCAGCGACTCGAGAAACCTATATTTGTTATCACTGATGTGTCCACGTCTTCAACTCTCAGTATTTTGAATTGTAGCCCCCTGTGGAACCTTCTGGGTAAAGGTTAGAACTAAAATGACTTTGTAAATGAACTCGATAACTCTAGAACCCCAATAATCAAAATATATTGAAACCACTGACCCCAATTTTTATGTGTTGACCCTCAAAAATGAGTTCAGCGAATCCGAAAACCATAGACACGAGTTATCACGTGACATTTATTTGATTTTTTATCATTCGATTCCCAACATGTCTATTTTGAAGCCTCTGTAGACCAGTAGACGACCCCCCCCCCACCCCACCCAAAGAAATAAATGAATAAATACTCCCAGTCGAGTTTTTTGTGACTGGACATTTACTCCAAAATGTACGACATTAGATAAAAGTCAAATAAATGCCACCCTAATATATATCGTAACGCGCAAAGATGGGACGCTTTCGAAATTTTTTCTCAAAAATAATAAAGAATCAACTTCCGGGACAAATTAAATAAAGGGCCAGTGGTAAGCGGAGCGAATGAAAACTTGTAAACTTAGGGAAAATAAGTGCACAAAAAATGTGAAGATGATGAAACGCTGAAAACGAATGATGGTGAATCTAGGAAGCAGCGAAGGGGATAGAAGAGACTTAGAATGAGAGAAACTTTTTTGTTTTACTGATTTCGTGTAGAAAATGGGCCAATTCTTGCAATATTTTCAATTATAATCTAAAGTCAACTTGAATACGAAAGGGAGCCGTGGCCCACTGTTCACAGCTGAATGACAATTTTTACAGTTCTGTCACCTCAACATAGCAAGTTACTTTCTAACACAATGTTAGGAAAATTGCGTTAAGAATTTCAATCTGGTTTCACAGTTTTGTAGTTTTAGTTGAAATAAAATTTCTCTGCTTGTAAGTTATGTAAACCATATTCAGTTTATCATTGCGCTGTCTCATTTTTAAAATTGCCATTCTACATTATTTATCAGATTCTGAAATTGCATAATCCAACGTCAAGTACATATAATAAGTTATGTTACTACGGCTATTTTTGAATATTCTATTCAATTTAACCGATGCATTCTATTCTTTGTCAATTTGATGAGATTTTCAACCTCAGCGCTATAATATTGATACCACAGTAAATGTATGTAATGGCCTCTAAAATCCGTAAAGTACATTCTTTTTTTTTTTACAATTTGCAGAATAATTTCTCAATTTTTCCTCCAATCGTTATGGAGGTATAATGCACCTCTGTACCCACCCGTCCCGATGTCACTACTACAAAATGACTTTTCGATAGAGGCGTTTCAATGAAATACTCCACTTAGAATTCCTGAAATGTTTTTCAATTTCTACGAATGTTATTAAATAATCGAAATAACCAGGCGTAATCGTTCGTCTATCTTTTACAGTCACAAGCTATACCCTTTTTTCTCCGAATAAATCAGAAACCGAAAAAAATTTCGACAGGTCACCATTCGATAATAGAGCGTGACCGTGAATAAAATTCTATACAACTCTTCGATCGGTCTTCTCGGAGGGTGCACATGGAATCACCGCACACTGCACATCTCCGCATCCCTGTTACGCGAATTCTGGCCCAGACGTCTACGGGTGGTGATATTTAGCGGAAAAGTTCAAGGTCTCTCTTTCAATCTCAGATTCGTGACATCATTTCCCGATACCGCGATCGACCTACATTCGCGACCCTAGTATTTCGAGAAAACCAAAAATAACAAAATTCAAAATTTTCCCATCAAATTGAAAAAGAAAAACGAAGAAGAAGAAGAAGAAAGCAATTTAAACTGACGAAATAAATCACATTGATGTGCTTCGAGTTTACTCACTTGATACAATTCGATGCCTTTGACGAGAAAAATCTGTTCTTACGAAAATCATTTATCACGTAATTTAAAAATAACGGCCGAGTGGCGCGGCGGTAAATTCAGAGAAACATGTCTAGACGAAAAAATGACTGCATGAAGACATTTCAACACGCTTGTAAAACATTTTCGCTGTTCAACGTTTTCGTAACTGCAGACCGAATTTCGTACTGAGCGCATCGCATTTTCCCCTTTCGATATTAATAGGAGCACCACTTCAGCCCTTGTGCACTGCATTTTGCGTTACATGTCAATTACACTATACGTAAAATCTCGTAGAACATATCTCCCCTCCCTTCACCACCCTATTCCTTGTAATAAGAAACACTTAAAAAGAACCCTGAGATGAGATCGCGTTGAATGGTCCGCCGTCAGTTTTTATAGGTCTTTAAATTGGAAATATTACGCTCTTCGTACATGTAACGAAGCATTTTTTCCCTCCCAGCTACTTTTTTTTTAGTATTTTTCATTGAACTGTGAAATCATTCGTTACATGATAACAGATTTGCGAGATGTTTTCATTTTATTTTTTACGTAACATAGTGCGACCGCGGCGATTTACTACATTTTTCCACACACAAAATCGTAATGCAGGTAATGAGGTAAAATCGTGCGTTGTATAACACCAGTAGTGAGAGTACGAACTTCGATACAGTGGGATTAATAATTTTAAATATTTTCCGCCATAGACAAAAATGTCTACTGATTTCGGAACTTCACAGAACAAGAGCACATGACTAAAGTCTCGTCGGCTCGTCTCTCTGTTGTTTTTTTCTTCTTTTTCTATCTAAATGGGAAACTAGACGCGTGAAATATTCGAGTCGTAATAGTGCAGATAGTTTTTATTAAATCCGTCCCAAACAGAGCAACTCATTTTCATTATAGGTACTTCAACTTACAGATAATTTTATAAAAACATTTTACCTAACGAGTGTTTTTCGATAATTTTTCTAATATTTCTAATTCCTACCTACATTCGGAATAGCTGAACCGTTTATTAATATTAACAGAAATGGCCACTGTTGCCGTTGTTCTGTTCCGATTTGGTTATTCAAGGTAAAATATAGGTAAGTTCAATAGAATTATTAAGAGAAATAAACTGAAATATTCGCGAAAGGATGAAATTTGATATACCTAGTTTGTCAGTGTGGCATAGATACGTATTATACGAATCAATCTCGAAAACCAGAGCAGAGCTCCGTCCACAGGTGATAAAGCAGCTCTTTAAATTCAAAAAAATTTTGGTAAATTGATATATATCGATTTCGTCGAAAAATATCGAACAAAACGATATTCCTCGCTCAATTTCTCATCGGAAAGGTTCTCTGAAATATTTTCGTAACTACCGTAGGCACGTCGTGAAGGAGAGAAGTTGAAAATGACCTTTTAGACTACCGTGCATTCATACAGGACAATTTGCAAAATTTACGGTTAAAACAAAATTACCGAAAGTGAGGTCACCAACCCCTTAAAAATCTAAAAAGAACACTCATATTTATTGTGATTATTAATACTCTCAGTCAGGGACGAAACTAGGGCGGAGGCACGGGGGCAGCCTGCCCCCCACACCCAAGCTTCCGCCAGAGTTGGAAAATTTTAGTAATGGATCAAAAGCTGGGAAAATCTAACAAGTCAAAAGGGAGTTTTTATAATTTTAGATTTATTACTTTCATAAATAACAAATTTATCCTCTTTAGAGTGATATTCGTGATTTTCCCAACTTTAGACGCAAGTTTTCTGAAATTTCCCAACTCTGAACTCCAACTTGTAAAATTTAAAAGAAATTTCAATTTTTGAAGAAGAAAAAAAAAGAGGAAAAACTTATTTACAACTGGAATCCGAAAATTATGAATTAACGCTTTTCCCAGTGGGACAAACCACAATTATACGCGCGACTTTACCATTTTTCCTGTTTGTTTATTCAATTAAAACAGATGTGGAAATTTGAATGAGCCTCGGCGCTAAGCGTATTAATACCAAAGGTAGACCATAGACAAATGCTTATGCGGACGCTTTGTTTATATAGACATAACAGATGCATCGTCAACCAGCTGTAATCAGCTAATCTCCAACTTTAGAATGCCAACTCCAATCTGCAACTTCCTTCATTCGAATTTCGACGAATTTGATCGAACATCATGGCTTAATTCATCTCTAGCAGCTCATCTATCATTCGTATTCTCCTTTCAGCTTAATTTTGAACGTGTGAAAATGCATGTGGTTACTGTTGATTTTCTTTTTTTTTTTTTGAATGGATGCTGTGAACGATGCATTCGAAAAGATAATGGTTCAAAACGGTATAAAATTCATTATTGCTCATGTCACAACATTTTCTATATCGATTTAAAACAAGAACTCGAGAGAGTTCTCCATCAGGAGAAACATGTTTCTATTCAAACCCTCGGAGCACCAAAAAGCTCCTTTAAAGGGCAGAAAACGAAATGGGACTTTTCTGAAGTAAGTGAACGTGAAAATAGAACTCTATTATTTGTTTTTCACAGTGTTGGTAGACGCAGCAAAATAAAATGAAAAAATATCGAAATGACGACTGAATTTTCAAAATTTCGTCATAAAACAAAACCTTGAATTGTTTTTTGTCATAACCATTTCATCGATGACATAACAAAAAATGAATCCAATAATAAAACAAAATGACAGAAAAAATTATGTTCGGACGTTTCGTCAACGATTAAATAATAAACTATGCTAAATTACGTAATAATTGATAACAGAATATGCTAAACGACATTGCCATTGACAGTAAACTATGCTAAGCGACATGACAAAAAGGAAGACAAATGACAAAATAATTTTGTTAAGACATGACAAGCTAGGAAAAAAACAAAATGACTAAATTCTGAAAATGACAAAACTCATGACATAACAAAAAAAGATAAATACACCTCTGACAAAATAACAAAAAATTGTTTCGTCTAACAACACCGGTTTTTGAAGTAGAAAAGACAAAAAATTACAATGAAACTAAAAAATTCGGATGTATTCGACATTTTTAATTTCACGTTTCACGTTCACCAACACAAAAACGAGAGCGTATGGATTAAAATGTAAGATTGCGAATTTTGATTTTTTTAGTGAGCATGATGTTTATAAAATACATAATGAATAAAATGAAACTTTTAACTGAAACTTTTGAAACTGAAAAATTTAAAGTCATCGATATGCTTATTGTCCTAAAGAGTTGTGTTCAATCTCTCAATCTTACTCGTATTCGAGAAAGTGAAAACGAGGTAAAAGATTTAATACATGCCGCTGCAAATTGTTGCAAAAAAGTTTATATTGATCCGCCAGCAAAGTTCAAAAAGTAGCATCGTCGTCGCCACATCCTAAAAACGATTCGACTCGAGTAATGAAAATCAAACGGAAATGATTTTTTACCAGTTCTTTAGATCCGAATTTTATAAAGTTCTGGACAGTTTGACTATGGAAATAAAAGAAAGAATCGAAAATTTGTGTGAAACGTTGAATTTTTTCCATACGCTTTTGGAGATTCCCTTGAAACGAGGAAATTTGATTGAGCAGAATTTAAAACAATGTCTTGAATTTTATCCTGATTCTAATTCAAAACCTGATATTTACGCTTTTCAAACCGAAATGAAGGCACTATTTGATTCATGCGCTGAATGCTCATCGTTAATCGAAATTGTTGAAAATTCTCGAAAAATGAAAATCTACTGTAGCTCACTTTCCGTTTTTTTCAACTAATCGTAACGACATCGTATTCAAAAGCTTCAAATGAACGAAAATCCAGCGATCTAAAAATCATCTCCAAACGATAATGACAGATAGGAGATTGGATGAATGAATGTTATTGTACTCTGAAAAAGATTTAACAGATGAAATTGAATTCAAGAAAATCATGAAAGTTTGGACAGCATTAAAAAATAGAAGAATTAAACTACGAGTACCTAATCTCAAAAGAAAAACTGACATACTTTTTAATTTGTTTATTTGTAAACTACATAGGTATTATTTGTCATTTATTACTGAGTTGAAAATAAATTTTGAAATATGTTTCAGTTGTTACTCGTTTAGTTAAATTTTTTGGGGATGGTGGGGGAGGAGGGTGGGGGAGTACTACAAAAAATGTTGATACTTGGGAATCATGAGTTGAGTCAGTTGGGAATTTAACCATTTTGCCCCCTCCCCCCCCAGAAAAACCTCTTCGTTACGTTCCTACTCTCAGTTTATTTTAGCTATCTCCTCACGCCCTCGGGTGTCATAGTTTACCAGCTATAGGGTCAAAATACTGTCAAAAATTAGTCCAGTGAACTTTAAAATCTAAGAAATAATACCTATTCAGCTCCCCATACCATACAGCTCTTCACAATTTGCCAAAATATCGCCAGAAATGTATTAAGAATTCTTCAAAACCAAAACAACGGCACCTGTACAGCGTTTATTGATATTTTCAATGTTCAACTCCCTCTAGCATCCGGAATATTTTTGGTAAGACAACGGAATTTCTCAAGAAATAAAGGAATGTTCGCTGTGTTAATGAAGATGTTAATGCCGAATGCTGCTTTTAAGTATGATTTAAACTCACGTTCTGTAGTCGTATTATTACGATAAAATGTTAACATACTCGTATCTAATCAGAATTCGAAGCTCATATTTTTGATGCGATGATTTCTGGAATCTGTTCGTATCCTTTTCGATGTCAGTTCATCAATCCTCAAAGTAGGTATGGAGAGTTCCACTGAACTCATCTTTAGAACTCACGAGTATTTCAATTTGACACAATCACTCGCACTTTCAAGTCTGTACCATAAAACAGATCGCATTTTTCGCGTCTATTTAATGTGCTAAATGATAATTGTCTCGTCGTTCTAGACGGGTGACATAATTTGTTACCATTGAGCTTTGTACGCCTTTTGAATACCGCGCTTCCAGCATACAACGAAATCGAGAAAAAAGTATACATAAATAGGAACATGTTCAATGTCACACACCGGTAAACATCCGGTTGAAGTCACTGAATTTTAATTTAAAAAAGTCTGAATGTTTTCTCATCCGAATGAACATAGTCCCAATATTTTCGACTTAGGTGTTATTGTTGGCTTTTTCTTCTTTTTTATGGATTTCGCTGCCTCGCTTTTCGCTTACGTAAGAAGCTGCAACGCTTTCTTCTGAGATTGAGAGCGATGCGCGATACGATGTCGATTCGGAGCAGACTATACCGTTACCCATCATTAACGTATTGCATTATCTACGGGTGTAATCACCTCGTCCAGCAGAGAACAGAGATCGGTCGGCGGATTTCCGTGTTTGCTGAAAACTGCGAGAGCCTCACGAAAGCATAATATGCTATACTTATTAATGAAAAACGTGAAGAAGAAAAGACCAAATGGGGCTGCATTGTGCCCCGAGTTATACAGATTGCATTGAAACCGATTCGAACTAAAAGCCGGTTTGCTGGCGAATTTGCATCCAAGTACGGTCGAGTGCGAAACCAGTTACCATATAATACGATTTACATATAATCGATTTTTACCTACATACACGTCAGTCATCGATTATAACGAGCGACATTGCGGTACACTATTTCACCCAGATGTAAAAAAAGAATCCAACAACTAATATCACGGTTTTCGGCGTGAAAGTGAGAAATGTTCCGACATCCACAACCAATATGCGACCAGTCGAGAGAGCAAAAACTGGCAGTGCTAGCAGAAATCGTAACTAATCTGTGATCTGTGTCGCTGAGAAAAATAACCGTCGTTTTAACCGACGCTGTGCCGGCAAATTTAGTTCATCTGCATGATTTAACTGCACGTAACGGGTGTGCAACACCGCGTCGGTCCCTCTGAGCGCTGGACCGCATCGCTGGACATCGTTCTGACACCGGCCAGCACAGCGGGTCGACACTGAAGTTACAGAACGGGACCGCGAAGCGAAGATGTCGCAGGTCTTTAATTATCATCAGCCGTACATTGTTAATTTATTGTGCTTCGTACCGTACATTTGACATTACTGAAATGGTTTCGTTTGCAGACCGTTCATTTTCGAGAAGAAAAATGGCATCTCTCTTTCGCGAGAAGAATGCAAGTACCATTTTCGAGCCTACAGTCAGCCCAAGTGCAATGCAAAGTAATGCTGGTTTCAATCAAAGAGATGACTGAAAGCGAGCAAACTCTCGCCGCTGACTTCAAGGAATGGCGGCTCTATTGCTGCAGTATGCAACAGCTGTAGGGGCGTCGCCTCCGTGGTGGCAACCATCTCCTCGAACAAATTTCGCCCTCGTGACAAATATTGCATGAAATATCAAAAGAAAAGAAAAGAAAAACCCGAAGTGAAATATATTTGTTGTAGCTATAAAAAACATAGGTATGAAATTTCAGAATAACGGCTACCAGTGGGATGAATCTGAAACTAATTACATCAGCAAACCGAAGCAAAATGTGCAACTGATGACAACAATGCAGCAAACGCCACATCATTGTGTACACTATTGCGAAACCAAGTAGTAGAGAATTAATTCGGTGGTACTACTACATTTCGGCTGAGATAAAACTTGATCTGGGTAGTTCAATTTTAATGCCCCAATACCTTCGACACATCCAATTTATTCAATTGTTAATTTGCAAAATCGCCAGAAAATTACATCTCCACGGACAACAGGAACGAGTAAAAATGAACAAAACGATGCGTTTAGATGCCTACCGAAGGCGGCGAAACTATTTCACAGGGAAGGGTAGGGAAATTCTTTATTGAAACAGATAAGCGAAAGAAAGTCTTGTTTGTGATGCAGCCTAGAAAAAGGTACAAATAGTTTTAAAAAATTACATTCTATTTTTCAAATGCATTTCATGCAGAAGTTTTTGGTGCGACTTGTCTAACTGGTTGAATGATCAGATAGGTAGATAGGGCGCTTTAAAAATCATATACCTATAAGGCTTCGAGAGAAAAAAACTCTAGAATTTGGGAAAGGAAAACCTCTACTTTGAACCTAAATATCTGACGTTCAAAATCATTGCAAGATGATTTAAATTCGATTCTACAAATAAAAATGTCACAGGAAAAGAGTGGATTTTGAGCTGCGTGAAAAGTAGGTATCAATTTGAACTTTTTGTGCGTTACTGAAACGCTCAATATCGATTTTCACTACAGCAATCCTTTCAATAATTGTGGAAGAACACATAAGTCAATGAAAAAATTTTTCATGGAGGCTCGATATGATCGCCCAGTATACGTAGTATTTAGTCCAAATGGGGTGACAAGAGAAGAAACTGATACTAAAGTACTTTTTACGGAATGTTGTGAAGAGTACTCTCCTGACCAACATATCGCGTCACGTTAACAATTTTCATCTAGGGGTAAAATGGAGGCTAAACAGATTCCCAGTTGGAGGTTTAGGATATTGTCTGCTCTCATCATTATGCCTAAAAACTGAAGGATAAATATGATTTAAAATTAGAAATATTTCATCACCGAACAAATTTTGCTTGAAAATTTTTTTCATTTATGAGATACGGGTCAATTATTTTCTAAAAACCACTCAGAGAAGAATTTAGGCCACCCGGACATTTTTTTCAGACTAAAAAGTGGGAGGGAAACTATTTACCTATTTTATTTGATGGTAAGAATGTAATATACTGTCAACCACATTGTGGAAACAATATTTTAGAATTAGTTTTCTTTGTGTGTCACCTCGTTTCAAGTGTCGACATCATTTAATTCAAGAATCCGAAAGTATTTTTTTCAAAGTTAGCGATAGGATCCCTTTTGGTAAAAATTAACTTTAAACATTTCAGTGAAGCGTGAGAAGTTCAAATTGATACTTTTTCCAACCAACTCATTCGATATCATGAAATCTAATTTTTTCTTATTAAAACTGAATTTGAATCATTTTTCTATGAGTATTTGAACCCCAGATATTCAGATTCAAAACACAGTACTCGCTCATTTACGTAAAAACTTATAAACAGTGTCATACGTCACTGTGTCCCCCAGAAATTATTTTGGGAAGATAAATTAACGAAATCTTATTCTATATTATATTAGGACACTCGCTGTGAAAAAAGTCTGAGGTAAAATAAAAAATACGAAATCAGAAATTGGCACGAAGCTAATGCATGTTAGAAAATCTGATGTTTCAAAAATAAATCTATTATTTTTGATCGTTTAATTGATTATATAAGATTTTGATTTACTTCGAACCGGTCAAAGTTTTACCGAAACTGCAACTGCATTAACTGGTTCTACAGATCGAAAAATTAATCTAATGACTTCGGTGGAACACCTTTAAATACGCTCTCCCCTTGGCCCCTTTCACGAAAGTTGAACCTTTTATTTCAAAATATCTGACATTTTCACTTCAACTAGCAACATGTGCATTTTTTCAGTAACAGAATATACGAGTCGTAACCATACCCCATGGCACCGTGAAACAAACGCCAAAACGTCTACGTTCAACAATAAAACAAAATTTCCTGAGAAAATACTCATTGACGAGAAAAAAAGTTCGAATACTTCTGACATAGTTATTAACCTAACGATTAGAACATACTAATAAAAAATACTACATGCCTAAACTGCAAAATGTTATAAATCCTGGAAAATAATGATGAAGGAAAATCATGAAAATCTCCAGTGGAAGAAGATCAGACTGGTACGAAGGGGGGGTCATTCTTTTTTACAAATTATAGGTGTAATCTACTTTACAGAAATAAATTAATTTTCTCACATTTAGTCGAAGCTCGGGGGGTCACCATAACCCCACTCCTGGTAGCTTACACCCACTGAATCTCAGAACACGTCACAAATAATCGTTGTTAATCAATAAAATTCTGTCTGAAATACTACTGAATCATATACCATGTGGCTAATATGTCCATTTGATCTGAACTTTTCAGGTGGAAACCATCATAGTAGAAAAATAAGCATTATGGTAGAAAATAAGGAGAAAACAGAAAAATATAACTTCCACCCACCCCTCCCGCCGTCAAGGTAAGACTAAGTAGATAATATTTGATTTAAAAAAATCAGCTAAAATGTGTTTTTTCGTCCAGCTTCCCATGAATGTCCCATGTACAACCAGAGGAGAGACAAAATACTGAGAACACTAGCGCCAGAAACCTGTCTGTGCCAGTTCCGTGAAGCATGTAAATTAAATCTTCTGATTTCACCATCCACGAACGCCGAGAATAAAAACCAATGATATGATAATCGTCTCTAATTCCAGAAACGAATCAAGCTCGACCGTTATTTAATATGATATAATAATAATGATAATAATAATAATAAAAGTAATAATAATAATAATAATAATAATAATACAAGAAAAAGAAGAAGAAAAAGAAAGAAAGAAAAACAGACAGGACAAAAATAAAAGGAATCATAATAATATGTATTACCTGGAAATGTAACGGTAAGTAGGCTTTACAATGAAACGATATATCTCATTTTCCCGATGCAATAACTTGCAACTATACATAAATCAGTTTTTACGCATTAAATTGTAGGTAGGTAGGTATACGTATACACATACTCGTAGCTTTACTCACACACCAACAATATAAATCAACGATTACGTTTTTATAAGCACGTATTGTTTCGATAATTTCATTATCTCGTTAATTAAAACATCTTATCGGTTTTGTTCAGAACGTTCGGTGTATCGAAGGCAAGCGTTTATATAGCTATTCTCTTTATGATTTGCAGACGGTCAACCATATTATGTTAATTGCGAGTAATGAAAATATTAATGCGGAGGAAGCTTTCCTAGTTCGCATGGTACGGCCGTTATCCTTTTACAAGGTCCGAATTTTAATTAACGGGTCCGAATTGGAATACCAATCGACAACCATTGGGAAGATGGCGAGCAGTTCGCTGGGCCGGTACCTATGCGCTCAGCGTATCATCGAAATGGATAAATTATTCTGGTTGTTATACTCTTCCTCAACTACGATGGTTTACGGTACCAAACCAAACGATATGTGTAACACCGCCGAGTCAACGTACCAGAGGTCCAACTAGTGGAACTAACAAAGACGAAATAATCATAGGTTTAATCGTACCAGCCGCCACGCCAGTGCTGATTCACCTCCCGGCTATTGGTAACGAGAGTTGACTCATCCTTAATAATTAGTTATCTTTTTTTTTTCTTCGCACCGCCGGTTAACCGTAAATTTATACAGGTATACTATTGTGAATAACAGAGTATAATGTTTGATTGCTCCACGTACATAAAAAATTGAAGCTTGCGTCGTCAACGAGTGTGGGTAGTTCGCAAATTCGTCTCTTGGGTACCATGATGACACTACATCGAGTCTATCACTTACATTTCTCTCTAATACCGAATGGTAATGTCTACTGTGAATAGGGATAGCTCATTACGTTAAAAACATAAAACCAGTTTTCCGCATCAAGTAACTTATAGAAGGTACGTAATTGGTTTGTTGGCAATAGACCTTTCGGGTGCTACCTAATCATCAGGTGTGTTGACAGTTCGACTAGGTATGTACTACTAAGGCAACTACACAACTGAATCTTTCACTTAAGTATACCTACATACATATAATAGGTACACATATTTTAACCATACTCATACTACAAGCAGTTAAGTTCAAGTAAGACCGTTTGATAATGTTTGAGATGTGTGTTCCCACTGTTGTTGTTTTTTTTTAATATATAAGCGTACCTAGTTGTTTTTATAAATCCTCCATTCTTATTGGTTATTTTGGTAAATGTAACCAATTGGAAAGGAACGCAGGAAACATAACAAATGACACTATTCAAATAATGACTGCGTACACTGTTGTGTCTTTGTTGTGCATCCTGTATTCTCATTGGTTATTTGAGACCGATACTACTCAAACAACTAACATTCGTTATGCATACATACTTATACGCCCCGACTGGTTTTTTAGGGGAGATCTAACGAACAAAACATAGCAAACGAGACTTCGAGAATAGGTAATCACTCAAGCAAACGCGATGTTCGTTTTCCAATCATTTTGACGAACGAAAAAGAAATGCGGTTCAATAGGTACATTTTTGCTTTTGCGAATGGCAAGTTTGGTTCTTTTTTTTTTTTGACCCAAATCCGCCATTTTTGAAAAGTTGATGCCCTGATGTAAGAATAGTGTAATGAATGGAAAGGAATGCAGTTTGGGTCGTTTTTCAATTCACAAATGGAAAAAAAGAACACGGACACTCGCCCGCGCTTCAAACAAACAATGACGTGTAGTTCTAAATCGTTCGCGATACCTGCGACTTCTATAGTATTTGTTGCTCAAATCAAGTAACCTTTGCTATGGATTCTGTTTTTGCCTGTTCTTCTCGGTTGTTCAGGAAAGGTCTAATTAACAGGAAAAATGACAAACAGTATAGGTATGGTACTATAGTACTACCGCTGAATACTTACTTAAAAAACTAATGGAGCATAACACTCTGACTTCACCACATACCTACTACTTTTGAACCAACCATCAACCACAATCTATGTAAGTACGTAGATATAAGAGACAGATCAGGTCAGTACTTGTACTTATTAGCCTCAATTAAAAGACAGCTAACGTTGAGGGATGTTTGAAAGACAATAGAAGTGATCCCAACAGGTCAATAAGTATAGAATGTTTTGGTTATAGTAGCAGGCTGGATTTGTGGCTTATTGCACGGTATTCTCAGATGAGTGCTGCTCGTAGTGGAACTAAGTCGAGGATTTATTGGATAAATCGAAATAAAACTCTAGTGGACATCGAACATAGCTGCAAATAAGCAACCCCTTTAATGATAGTCGTTCTGGTGGAGAACAAACGAGCATATTCAAACAGACCAGAAGGAGACTGCAATGTAGATGATCATAGTTGGAATAACGTTGGAGCTTTACATATGGGTCGTCGATGCCCTCAAGTGAGGTATTTTACTACCACCCCAAGAGAGGCAATAGAGCACTTCATTGACACGCATTTTCCAGGAGTAAAAATCTTAAAAAACACACAGCCAAAGCCAGGAGCCAGCCGCACGCCAGGCGGAACGGATTGGGAAACGGCGAAGGAGGTGGTTACGCACCAGACAGGGTATGTTGGGCGGTAAACACATTCTCGCCATACAAAGCATCGGCCCCAGATGGAATCTATCCAGTCTGCCTACAGACGAGACTAGAGGCCATCGTTCATTAGGGTCCTCAGAGCATCATTAGCCCTAAGCACATTCTAAAATCGTGGAGGGGTGTAAGAGTGGTGTTTTTGCCTAAACCAGGCAGAGACTCCTGTAAGGCCAAATCCAACAGAGCGATAAGTCTCTCATCATTCATGCTCAGAACCTTGAAAAGGCTGATAGGCACCTAAGAAAGGTTACCCTGAACAGGTTCCCACTACATGAGAGCCAGCACGCATACAGGGCAGGCAGATCAGAAAAGTCATTACTCTGTACTCGCTTGTTACGGCCATAGCCGGGCGCAAGGTTGTTTTCCCGGGTGGTGCACGGGGGAGAAAAATTTTTTGTAATTTTTCTTATCAAAAAATTATCTTTGGGGCAATTTTAAGGGAAAAAAGGGGGAAATGGAAAGATGGGTGTGCTACGGGACACCCCGAGGCTGACCTGGGTACAAGAGCAATATTAGAAATTAATAAGAGTACCTACCATGTGTATTCTGAGGAAAAAAGTTTATTGTAGGCGAAAATTCCGGGTGGTGCACTTTTTCCCGTGCACCACTATCTACGCCGGCTATGGCTTACGGCAATTGAGAGAGGGATAGCTGGTGGAGATTATGTCCTGGCAACATTCATAGACATACAAGGAGTGTTTGACGCGATCTCTCATGAATCAATAGAAACAGCCATGAGGGAAAGGGAAGTCAAGGGAAGCTTAATAAGCTAGATAGTATCTATGCTAAAAGGCATGGAGATCCAGATAACCTACCAACACGAACAAATCCATGCAACGACATCAGAGACTGCCCATAGGGAGAGTACTCTCTCCCCTACTGTGGAGCCTAGTGGTGGAGAGTTTGCTGGATGAGTTAAATGGTCAAAAAATATACACATAAGGCTACGCCGACGATTTGGTTGTGGTGGTAACCGGCAAATTTCCGGGAACCATCGCGGAGCGCAGTGGGGATTTTCGAGGTGTGGAAAAATGGTGAGCAAAAAAGGGGTTATCGATAAACCTGTACAAAATTGAGATCACTCTTTTCATACACAAAAGGACGGGGAAGGAGTTGATTAAGGTGCAATACAAAGGAAGACCGTCAGCCCTCGCATGAAAGGTGAAGTACTTAGTAGAATATCTTGACGAAAGCTCTCCTGGAGGGATCACGTCTCAGAGAAAATAAGAAAAGGGGATTGAGGCTCTTTGGGCTTGCCGCACCTTTGTCGGCAGGAGCTGGGGACTCTCTCCGAAAATGATGCACTATGGTTATATACCGCTGTAGTACGTCCCAGAACCACATATCCGGCCATTGTGTGGTGGGGCCGGGTCCACCTAGCCAAAGTCAGAGAAAAACTAGACCACCTACAAAGACTTGGGTGCGTGATGGCAACGGGGGCAATAAGGACACGGCACGGACTAAGGCACTTGAAAGGCTCCTAAACTAGCCACCACTTCACACTGCTATAGAAGCAGCTGCGATAATGGGGGCTTATCATCTGGACCAACCAAACTTTCGGGCCCGAAATACAGGCCACAGAAGGATATGGGAGATGACGGGGACGATGGACGAATGCTTTAGGATGCCGAAGGATAGAATCGCGGCAAAACACGTCTTCGACAAGCCATACCGTGCACTGATATCCACACAGGAAGATTAGGAAAAGAGGTGGCCAAGCATTCCAGGAAAAGAAGAGTATGTGTGGTTTGCAAATGCCTCCAAGAAGGACCAAGGTGTAGGAATCGAAATCACGAATGCAAAAGGCACTGACCACTACTCAATGGCACTGGGTAAGGGCGTCACTATCCTCCAAGTAGAGGTAATGGCGATCACAGTGGCAATTAACAAAAGCCAGCAGAAGGGCCTCGTCAATAAACGGATCTATAACTGTACAGACAGTCAAACGGCTATGAAGGCACTGTCGTCACACCAAACTACATCCTTGGTGGTGACGGACTGCGTTAACAAATTACACACCCTTGCCGAGGAAAACCGTGTCGCCATACTATGGACACCGAGGGCATAAAAAAGGAATTGGCAAAACGCCCGGGCCGTGTCCCCCTGTAGCATACAGCGTCATAAAATCCAATGTGAAGGCTTTGATAAGTAAGTAGACGGAAATGCACCGGCGGATTTCCAGTGGCATGAAAGTCAACAAAACACTGATAAGGGACGCCCCCAGTAGATACGCCAAGTTCTTACTAGGATTTGACAGGAAACATGCAAGGCGCATAGTCGGATTACTAGCTGGTCATGGAGCAAAAACACATGTGGTAAAATAGGAGTGGCGAAAAGCGACTCCTGTAGGCACTATGGAGAAGAGGAAGAAACCTCGATCCATATCATACGTCAGTGCCCAGCAATAGCCGGGACAAGACGCGAAGCACGGGACCTAGAGTATCCAGCACCCAGTGAAGGATAGAACTCAGTAAAATTCTCACTTTGGCTGTAAAAGTGAGGCTACTGAGCTGATCCTTTACAGCAACTTGAGGAAAAGTGCAATGGACTACAAAGTCTGAGCACTCGACCCATACAGCGCCATGTCACACACAAATGTAATGTAAAAATCACAATTTCATCAATTCTAGAAAGTTCAAGGCTACTTTTGCATTAGTGAGAAACCATATAGATATTCTAATGCCAGCGTAATAACGATTTTTCATGTTTTCGCGAGTAGATAACCTAAAACCTCGGTCATCTCATCAGAGAGCAAATTAATTAAGCAACAAGGCCGTTCTCTTTCCCATGTTGATTAAATGGAACCATTTGGTGCGAAACAAATCAGATCGATTGAAAAATCCGCGAGTTGTAAGTGAAAATCAGTTTACGAACAACGAGTTCGTATCTTCGAATTTGTAAACCAAATATTTCGCCGAATTTGCCTGGTGCCACGTAGGCGAGGGGCGTTTGTAAGTGTTTTCTTGTGTGATGTTCAGCGGGAAAATTCGTCGATGTTTTAAACCCTGAGGCGGTATATACGTGGAATTCATCACGTGTACGGCACATTTGTGTACCGAGAGAGGACCATAGTTCGCGCAGTCGTGCGTAGCCATCATCTAAAGCCAGACCCACGCAGGGGCACACACGGAAAGTTGACTGACACTAGGTAATTTTCTTAGAGCTGCGAGACAGGTAATTTCCTGAAACTTCTGAATTTCACATAATTGCGCCGGTAAACAAAAATCGCGAGCTCAACTGAACGATCGAAGGCCGACGGATAATATTCGCTCAAATTTTGATCACAGTTCGTGCCTTGTGCCCAGGTACTTGAAATTTTTACACATCTGGATTACTGAAAGGAGTGTACATATAAAAAACAATATTGGATCGGTGTTCCGTATATATTATGTATGTGAAGAACCGCAACCGCGTATTTACCCATTTAGAATATAAATGAAGCGTAAGTGCACGCTCGAGAGACTCGAATATTATACGTACGTATAGTACGAGTCGGTAATTGAACATCGGGATGAGCAAAGGATACAATATGTTCGGTTTGCTCAGTCAGTGCCGAGTACTTCCGTGCCGACTCGCGTCTTTCCAGTCAGTGTTCAGCTAAATTACAGCCAACTCTTGTATCCAGCAGGTTGTATAGATCCTTATCAACAAGCGATTGTTTTCGAGGCTGCTTCAGCTAACAAAAGGTCCACAATGATGTCGAGCGATAGAAATTAATGTACAGTGTGTTAGGTACTGTGCACGTGGTAATCGGCTTCATCTTGTACAACACAGAAACGGCCTGATTTGGATTGGTTTCGTACGCCGGAAGAAAAGGGTTTTCGAACTGAAGTTCTGAACCAATTACGAGTGAAACGACACGATCAATTCTGCGAGATACTGGAACGTAACCCAACCCATAGGTAGAAAAAATCTGTATCCTTGTAAGCTTTAGAGGTCTGCAGAAATTTGAACAGTTATAAAAGTAACTGGAGTATTTGTGAGAACGCGAAATACCTGATGGATAACCTAGCTATATGTGAGGTCTTGTCGAACAGCAAGGATAGATTAGCTATGAAATTCACTGGGAAGTCTCTCGTAGATGACCAGAGCGTCGGACTTCGCCACCCCTCGGCCAGAACACATATGCTGGTCCGCTTTTCCCGAATAAACTATCAAAGAACTCGATCTTCTTCTTATTTTTGTGAACAACATATGTATATGTGACGGACAGTCTGTAAATTTCGTCAGTTTATGAACAGCCTAGGTTCTTATAAACCGCGGGCTGATTGTAAATAGAGCTTTTGGTTTAACAAACTCCCTAGACCGTTTACGAACTGCCTACTACTCGTAGTTTTAGGCTATGTGTGAACAAAACAAAATTATTCGAAAGTTCGTTTTGTAAAATCAAGTACATTGTCCAGTGTGTAAAAAAATGAAAATACACAATCTTAGTATACTTATGACAGCAAATATTGCCCGCGTGACATTGCTGGTGTCCCAAATATCGCCTCATAAGGGCTTCGTTGAATCCCACTGTGGAACGCCCTATTCTTCATAAATATTGAACAAAGCGGAGACCCTGTATTATAATTTTTAGGATATTAATGAATATTAATTGTGTAATTTTGAATGTCACGCGGGCAGTATTTTGTTTTCTTCACACATAGCTTAAAGATAGTAGGCACTTCGTAAACGGTCTAGGGAGTTTGTTAAACCAAGAACTCTATTTATAATCTGCCCGCGGTTTATAAACTACCTAAGCTGTTTATAAACTGGCGGAATTTACAGATTGCCGGTAACATATATACCAAAATTTCAGCTTCTTAATCATCATACATCTTTTCCTGATTTCGTCTAATATACCTTATTTATCGAACAAAAAGATAAACAAACACTGCTTCCATTGCATAAGACTACACACTTCTTTTGCCTAAAAAGAAGACGGGTTAGAGACTAGAGAACAGCCAGGCAAGAGCTTTAAAAGATCTGAGACAATTCTCAACTCCCGGATCCCGTACCTCTGTCTCTAATCGCGTGTTTCCCTTAGGGGAGAGCGTAGGTGGCGGGTTTTAGAGAGCTACGTTGAGATACGTATTATTAAAATTGCCGAACTATGATTTTGACAACCACATTTTTCGTAGAGAAACTGAGAACGCTGCTTTGTTGAAATTCATAGGGCAATTCAGCTTCACTATGGCTCAAGATTCAGCTCCTGGTCGTTCCCTTTCCCGCTGTTCCGCAACAACGCGTGGTTACGCACCTCACCCGTGATTATCTATCAGCCCGCCATCTGTGGCATGTTTAGTGTTTACCAGCTGGTAATCGTGTCGGAATTCCTCACCTTCGGTTCACAAATCCGGACAAATAGACGAATCTCTGTTCCGAGAAACGTCACTCGATTGTAATTCATTCGTTTAGACGTGTTTTTGTGCTGCAAGCTAGCACATGAAATGGCCAGTGAGACTGAAAAATATGGCGCACAAATTTTACATTAGAATTACCAACGAGCGATTATGAAGATGCGAATATACGAATGGATTACAGTGTTAGTGGTGCAGACGAACTGTAAACTGTAATTCTCCAACAAACGGACGCAATAATCGTGCCCGCGATCGCGGACTCCATTACGGTCAATTTTTGAATGCCCTGTAGAATGTGGGCCGGTCGCGTGGTAGGTGGATAACCGCGCGGCCACGACGTATACCCGCGTGCAGTCAGTCGCGATCTCGCGAAGCCGAGACTGGGGGGCAGAGTCGAACGAAAGATTGTGCAACACGAAAACGTTTCATCATTCAACTTTCGAGTTGTTAGTGGCCATTTAATGGGAGAGATTTATACGTATGGTAACTTAACAAATGAGCCAAGTCATCGTATCGAGTGGATTCACCTTTGAAGATTTCGCGAGAAGTTAAACACAATGTGGGATTAGAGTCGTGGAAAAAAACCGCTACACGCCACACTCTTATACACGACGATGTACATATGTACATTGTACATTGAAATTCGCCATGTGGTCGTTGCAATTAACGATTGACGACAGTTTATTTGAAGTTATAGGAGAAAAAAGAAAGAAAAAGACTTTAATATATAGCGAATAAAGTCGAACGGTATAATCGCAACTTCCTCGATATTAATTTGAGTGGGCTGCGGGGACGATTAAATTTGAATTCGCCGAATTTACGACAGCTTCGAGATGAATAGAAATTTATATAACGGTTCTTAGCGAGCGGTATCCAATTCTAACCTGTTGAAATTGCGAATTGATTTACATCAACTTCATTCTGGGAACCGAAAAATATACGTATCTGATGTCATTAATGTAAATGCTGCTACAGTTTCTTTCAGAATTATGGGGGGGGGGGGATAGGTGTGTCACCTTTCTTTTACTTTATAGTGCCTACACATAATACGGACACTGTATAAATACAAAAAGCTTTTAGAACACGTCGTATTTTCAAATAAATCTCGTAATAACGAGGCGCATCTAAATATTTCATTAATGACGAATGGTAGTTGCGAATGCGCCATTTTAGTGCCTAGGACCTCTAACGAATTTTGACATGTACATAGGTATTCGCACTATCTCGCAATGCCGGATCTGGGAAGCCATCTCAGGAAAGGGAATTCAAAACGTCCGAGAACTGAATTATCCTTCTACACCCTCCCTCGAGTAGGTATTTTGATCTTGGTCACCGTTAAGATAGTAGCTAAGTGAGTCCATGAGCGAGTTAACGCCTGGTGCTACTGACTGTTTTCATATGTTAACTGTGGAAATATAATTACCATCCAAAGCGTGAGAAGGAATGTTACAATAACTCAATCATTCTCCAACAAAAAAACAGGTTTGAGAATTATCAATAATCATCACACAACAACTCGATTGTATTCTCTCGAGAAAAGGGCAGGTCTTTAGATTAGCAAAGACACTTCGAAGCTCTTTTGGTCTTGAAGTGTAAGTGAAGGCGTATAGTTAACGTTCCTGAAGTTAGTACCAATTTCAGGAACTGTATTCGTATATTCAATACTTCGTTCACTGTACGATTTGCTAAGACTGTTCAAAATTCATTAACAAATTTTTACTATGCCTCTTCAGTACTTGTTTAAGACACTTCCAGACTTGTGTGAGACTCCGTAAAGCTTTCATTTGGGACCTAACTATTCGCTATTCAAGTCAACGATGGTAATTGTTCATCTCAGTTGGGAAGGGAAGGATGAGGCCAAAATTGTTTCCTTATCCAATTTTTTTTTTTAGGAATTTCTTAATAAAGGACTTCTTAAAACTCCTCCAAACTAATCGATACTCAATCAAGACTCTTGAAAGACGTACTTAAGGCTTTGTAATACTCTCCCAGACTTGTTTGTGACTCCGAGAGGCTGTTATTTAAAACTTATTTGTATTTACTGTTCCAGAGTCAACGGTGGTGATTGTTCATTCAAGTTACGTCGGTGGGGGAGGGGATACTGACTTGTTTCTAGGAATTCAGATTTTTGGGCCCATTTTCATAAAAAAACAAACATTTTTGTCGGTGGCCATTTTTTAAGAGGGGGGATCCGCCCTAGACCTTATAGAATTGTCACCATTCATCAAAACAAGACGACTTTTATCCAGACTTGCTTACAGATTTAAAAGACTCTTCCAAGACTTGGTTAGGGATTTTAAAAACGTGATCAAATCCTTTCAAGAGTCCTTAAAACTCGTTAACGCTTTTTAAGATGCGATTAAGACTTTTGAAAGACATTTTTAAGACTCTGAAGATTCTCACAGCAGATGTGTTTGAAACCTAGGCTCTTTCTTGTTTATAATTATTCCTATTCCTTTTTAAAACGTTTGCTCCACCCGTTCACGCTTGGTAAGAATTTCCCTCTGGTTAGCTAATTTTAAAGTACCTACGTATTTCAAATTACTTTACATTTTTCTCTTGGAAGGGCAATTGCTCTACTGCCTTCTCCGTATATTCGCGTTGGGTATCTCGTTCATTGGAGGATATGGGTACTATCCTCGGTGACCGATCATTTTTACGGACTTAAGAAGCGGACATCAGTTTTGATCTGTCCATAGCGTCGGTAACACAGTAAGTGCATTAGAAATAGTCGAAATTATTCATCGCGCCATGTAGATGATTCAGTATCAGCCGATTCCACTTTTTTGTCGCGTAACGCTTCACAAAGCCCACTTTCTCCGCAATTCGGCGGCTATTATGTATTTTTTGATCACGTAAAATCGCTAATAATAGTCGCGATTATTTTTCACTTCGTTTTCCAGAAACAGTGCTCCCGGTTCGTTGGCTCCTCTGCTCCATTCAAATTCACAAACTTTCTAGTTAGAAAACTGCATAATATGTAATAAGTGGCAGTTCTGTTTCCTTTTTTAATGAAAATATAATCTAGAAGTCAGAAATGCTCAAGCATTTTACATTTGTGAGCAAATGCTCAAAAACAGTTGAGAATTTACGCAGCAAAGGTTCGGTGATTCAACAGCATGTATCTTCATTTTCAGCGACTCGAATAATAAAAATAACTACAAACGCTTTTAGAACCCATTCTCAATTAATAATGTACGTAGATTGAATGAGTCTTAAAATTGAACTAGCACACCAATAAAGGCAAAAGAAAACAAAAAAACGCCAGAGTATGACCAAAAAGGATCAAAATCAGAAACGCGAAATGTGGGAAGCAATTTGAGAAGGATTTTAAGGAAGAAGAGATCTAAAACTTTCCGTTTTACACTTCATATTCTCAGATGGATTAGTAAATTTACAGTAAGAATTCTGTCCCCTACACATCTCATAAAACACAGACGACAAGTCGAAATGTTTCCTTTCAAGAGGGTATACAAATTCGAGTCAACGAATGAAGAAACAAATAAATAAAAATAGGTAAAGGGTTCTGGTCTTCGAAAGCGAAGTTGGTGAACGAAAAATATCGTAAATACGGTCTCTGAAATCCATCAAGCACCTTTTTATCAACTTGCAGAATAGTTCCTAATTTTTTTAATTTATTTGTGTGTGTGTGGGTGTATGCGCGCGCGTGGAAGGGGGACAAAAATGATACTTAATGTCTGTCCCTCCATTTCTTGGAGGTAATTCCAAAACAAGCGATAACTACAGAGATCTTGGAATAATACGCGCATTCAATTTCTTTTTTTCTCTTGAAAGTACAGATGGTGGCTGCTGAATCAAATGACAGAAGTTTATGATGCATACAAAAAATTAGCTATGTCCCGGGGTTGTACAAGAGTGTATTAATAACAGTGGCATTGGAACGGGAGGAGGGAAGCTACAGGGATACTACACTCCCTTAAAAAAGTCGGCGTAGAAAGTATCTTAGCCCTCCTCCTCGAAAAGAAAATTGTGAAAATCTAAAAATTATTCCGGAAGTTGTAAAAATACACCTTAAGAGATTTCAGAGACGAGATTTACGAGATTTTTGAAGATTTACCGAAGAATTTTTAAAACCTTTATGCTTGTTACCTCCACTTTTGAAGGACAATTTTTTTTGTTTGAACTTTTATAATTTTAGAGCCCCACTAAAAACGACAATCCTCTCACTAATATTTTCACACCCAGATATATTGGTTATAAATGTTTAAATATTCTGCGTCCACAATTTTGAAAGTTGATTGCAGCTTTACCAAAAAAATCCTCAATCTTCATTCAACCATGTTACGTCGCTTTTTTGATGTGTACTTCGTTGTACCAGCTTAATAATCTTCTACACAGAACCTATTCTAAAAAGAAGTCGGGTTTTTTGCATTTTCATTTATGGAAAGAAGAGTTGATTAGGCAAGTCATATTCGTCAGTAAATAGCTTCGGAAACAGGATGAAGATAGATTACCTCTACGTTGGAAACAGTAAAACGGAAATAAGAAAATGCCCAAACGAGTTTTATTTTCAGGTTAAATACACTACTGAAAATTTAATTTACTCGTCCTAAATTGACGAGCTTAGTATCCAATTTCGTATGTTACTGTTGACCGTACTTAACATTCGCTGTGTATCTATCGATAATTACATTACTAATTACCATCAGAAAGAACGTAAATTTATTTTATTATTTAAGAAGCACGATACGAAATCTCGCTCCTCGCTTTTACGTCGATTCGAATCTGCAATGTAATTTTCTTATTATTTATTTATTTAGGTATTTATTTTTAAAAGTACTTAACCTAAAAAAAAAATGGGTTTTATTTTAAGCTGCCGAGATTTTTCCTCCTTCGATGCTGTGGGTTTGAATTCCACCACACAACACCGGTTTCATTATAGTAAAAGTGTGTTACAACTTGCACGAGGCTATTGATATTCATTTTAAAATCTTTATTTACATATTTTCAGGTGGGTGACTGGTTTACAGCCAGACCACTGGTTCATAAAGTTAGTTCGAAGTAACATAGTATTCACATGTGACGAGTTCGAGACAAGAAGTTCAGAACGAGCGAGGTTGTAATTTTCAATAAAAATTGGCGCACAACAATTTAGATGTTTTTTTCGAACATGTAGGCGCCTTTTTATTTCGGGTTAAGGTGTGAACAGTATACCACATTATACTTGCCTGATGCACTGATCTGCAACTTCTCGAGAATACTAATATTAGGTGAAGCTTATTGTTAGAAGTAAAGTCATTATGATGGTCACATTTGTTCAGATATCCTTATTTCCCATGACTTACAAAAGAGTTTCACTTACACGACTCTACTAAATCACAGCTGTGAAATGAAAAGTCAAAATTATACTTTAACCCTTTATATTTTTGGTGGCATAGTATGGCCGGTAAAATTGATGGGCTTGGATGGTCGAAGTTGTGGTTCGAAACTGTAGGGACCTTCGTGGTAGTCATCCTGGGGAACGAATATTTATATATACGCAGGAAATCGAATGGGAACGATGAAAGAAAAGTATCAACATTACTAGAATTTTTCATAAATCAAGCCAATGTGGCTCCCCAGACACCGCAGCCCTGGCCCCGGAATATACCTTTTCGAGTATCGCGTCGGTGACCAGAGGGGAGACTAACTGTAATAAGGAATTGAATTTTGATCGCAGAGTCGCATTCGTATTTAGAACTGATCGTTGCGATCGATAAGCGCCGCTGATTCGCGTGGCCGTGCCCATACACCGTGAAATTTTCAGCCCAGAAACCGAGCAGCAGCTTTACTCGAGTTCTTTCCGAAATCCGAATGCAATCCACGCGACCCGGCCTTCAATATTACGTATCCACTTTGTAATCACCGGTTGGCTTGATTCCAAACTACTATTAATTAAGCGAACATACCCGTCTAATAATGTAAATACTAAGAAAATGTTTACACGTCAGTATCAACGATCGCAAATGCCCTCGTACGCGCCACTGATAATAATCATTCGATTTCCATTGCGAAAGCGTTTACGAGTACATCCTTTTTCCCCGTTTCACTGCGAATACGCTGTTTCAAAATTCGAAATTTGAAAACTTTCGAAGCAATCGGCAAAAGTCAAAACTTGTGGTAGGTAGCCCAAACACGTTACTCCGCCAGCTTACGAAAGTTCCAAGCAACGCACCGTGCGTAAATCAAGAAATAAGATGTTGACATTTTGTATACTTTTATACACATTTGTGTAGTTTTACCCTTAAGATTCTACTGGTACAGATAGGGAGTGAAATATCCTGAAACGGAAGACATCAGAAATAGGACCAACAAAAGGGCATCGCATTCTGTTTCGTCTTTCCATGCACAGTACCTCAAATTAGAGTTGAAAACATTTTGCGGTAAAAGCCGGGCCTATACTCTAAACTCAATATTAGATGGCTGAGCATGTGTAACATTTTCGAGTATTTGCTCCAACGATTCAAAGTGTGACAAGACTTTATTTTTAAAAAAATATACCTATATTTATAAATACCTACATAGAATCTTAGATGTTGCATTTTTTTTTAAACGGAAATCAGTGTTTTTAATACACAAAGCGATGAGAAGAAAATTTCAAAGAGATTGTAATACACAAAAGACATTCGTGATAAAAATTATAATGACTTCAGAAAGCCATACGAACATATTTGGGGGTAGAAGAAGGGTTCGTACTGCAGTCTATAATGTACATAATAAGGTGTCCATGATATCAGAAATTTTAGAAATTGGACTCACGAATTGACGAGCCTCTAGATCTTTTCTTTATAATCTAAGAATACTGCCTAATTTTTACAGATTTATTGAAAGATATTAACAGGACCCCTTTCGATTTTCAAGTTTTTCCACTCCGGAAAACTGCTTATTGCACAAAAATTCCCCGCCAAGAACGACGAGGTACTCACAGACGAGCACTTCATCCTTCTTGACTGGGCTAGTCTCGGGAAACGACAGTTTCCGGAACATTTTCTGAGTAGATCGTAGTTCAAGAGTTAATACAAACTTGAAGAACATTACTGAAATAAGCGCTCGAAATCGCAGCCAAAACATTTTTTCTCAAAAACCAACATTTTTGGGCGAAACAGAATTTTTTTTAATTTCAATTTTTTACACCCAAATTCCGGCAATCTTCCAAAAATCTAATTTTGAATTCGGGAGTACTTATTCTTGCCGAAACTGTTTAAAGTGTTAATGGCAACCGCCCAATCATTCTTAACAGGGACGTTTTTGGGCAGTATGCAGTTTCCTGAAAACTCCTCATGTAAATTCCATGTTGAACTTCAAGACCAGCGTGTTAATATTTTTTTTAAATCTGGAAAAAAAAAAAGAAAAGAAGATCAAAGAATAGTTTTAGATTATAAAGGAAAGATCTTCGGGGGAAGGAAGTCATCGTCCAATTTCCCAAATAACGAATACCTAATGCACAGTTTCAGGCTTTTCATATACGAGTGTAAAAAATAGCCTTCCATGTTCTCCATTATATTGTCAAGAGCCATAGTCGTGCATATAGTTTGGATTACAGTCAATGGCGCAGTCAACCTGCATCATACATGGATTGTGTGCGCATACTCGTACTTACAGGACAAGAAAAAGTCAACATTCAAGTTAAAAAGACCGCTCAGTCGGAGAAAGCGATGAACTTGTACCGTCAATACTGGTGGACGGTTATTACAATTCGCAGTCCAGTTCCATCATACTTTTTTGTATCTCTCGAGAGACAAGATGACGTTTCTCGCATCTTGGAAGCGAAACGGGAAACTGCCACCACTCCTAAGATTTTCGTTCTATTACGAGTATATATGACAAATCGGCAGAGCAGAAAGTTTTGGAAGTGAAGACAGCAGGCGACCTTGGCGAATTTTGCGTATTTTATCAACCTCGCGAGTCGCCACGATGAGCGTCGCAAAATTTATTCTTCGGCTTCACGCCCTTGAAAACTGCTAACGAACCGAAATCAATCGTCGAGCATCTTGGTGATTGATTGCAACCATTTCTGATCGATACCGGCTCACGAAACTCCATCGCTACGACAACTAGAAGTCGACGGCGACGCGTCGCTTATTTATCACGCGCCGCGTGCCTTTGGCTCGCCAACCCCGGCTCCCCGGCCCCGACTCGATGGGTTTGCCAAACTGAATCTTAATTACGTGTCTTTTTCTGCTCGATCGTCTACTCTCCGTTTTCTGACACATGGAAACGAGCTTCGAAGAAACAAGTCGCTGTTTTATAAAAACCGTGATCTAAGAGCTGCATTTCCAAACCAGTCTTGAAGGAAGGAAGAGGGAACGTTCGTCTCAATACGATTGGTCGTGTATTCGATTTACATAGGTATAGAAAATACATAGTACGGCCCCGCAGATTTTACGGCGCGACGGATAAAACGTGTTCGCGTTCATCTCGTAATTGTATGAATCAAATTTCCAACCTGTCTCAAGAGCAGAAAATAGTCTACACCATCATCCACATACTTAGCTATCTACTTCTTTTCGACGTCCTCAAGAACACTGATAAATCTGATGGTGGAGGCTCAGTTGCTCAGTTCGAGCTGGTGTTCTTTGTTCGCCAAAATGAGTTAGAATTCGGTTTCCGAATACCTCGGGGTCCGGTAGACTGTTAATTACTAAAACTGCGAGGTACGTATATGAAAGATATGATTGCAAAAAAGAGTATTCAGAGACTCAGGGACAACCAGCATCTAGCGCACGATTGGCAGACCGAAGCCGGAAGCGATGACATATCCTGTCGGTAGAAGAACAGCAATGAAAACTTTGCTGTTTGGGGCGACGGTTTCTTCTCGCTATGGTAATGAACCAATGCGAATAATATACAACATGAAGTAAGTATAATCGACTTTTTTTTCGACATTCAAAATCAGTTACCTCTAAGACAAGGTATTGTAATCTAATCTGATATACGATCCGATACAAAAGTGGAGCTACCATGTAAATATCGACTTTTGAATCGAACTATACATCCAGGCCGCTGCAAAAGTCAAAGGGAACAGAATTCTAAGATTCAATATCTTTAAATAATATTGACTTAGGTATTATACATTAATCGATTCGTTTTGATCTCCTGATCATATTCATACACTTAACTTCTGCACGTGAGATGCTACCCTGGTGAACAATTTGTTGTTTGAACTCTTGGCTCTTCAAGACAGGGAGGGTATCAGTCTGAGAAAGTGATTTTGCGAGACCATCTTTTCGTCCGTGGAAACAAAACGTAGAAGTGTTGACAAAAAATATTTAAAACATTTTTTTTATTTTGTGCAGCTAACAACAGCGACGAATTTCCTGGCAGGAGGAGGATTATGTTTCACCACACCCTTCAAAATATTTCCATCTTTTTCTTAATAAATAAAATAGTAATAATAGGGATGTGCCAACATGGAAGTCCCTTCCTCTCAATTGATGTCAGTTGGTAAAATCAAAAAGGAGAAAAAAATTAGGAGTCGGCTAAAGAATCCTATTAGTTTTGCTTACTTACTATTTAATTGACGCCTGTAATTATTTACGCCTGTATTACTAAGGTAGCTCAGTTACTATTTTTTATTTTATTAAGGCCTATTATTATTTAGTTTATGTTGTTGAAACCAACTTAGTTGTAGTGTGCTTTGGGTTTACTATAACTGTCAGAATATCTATAAGAAAAAAAAATCAATTCAAATATGCAATTAAAATGTATTTCTTTTCAGTTGTTTCATGTCTCGCCATTATTAAGCTATGCTGTTCTCGATATAAATCAAATAGCCCGTTCCAAAAAACCGTGCCAAAAAAAGAAAGAAAAAAAAACGGTTTTTAAATTTACCCATTGATTATCCGATTTTAGATCGACTGATTGCTGGAGTTTATCACCCCTGAAGGAAACTTTGGCAACTAAGAAAAGTCTTAGGGAGAGTCTCTTCTCACACCTCTCTCACCAGGTCTGGAACAATGGGGTTGGTTTCTCTTCAAATGTTGTACGAAAAGTTTGTACTCGGCAAATTCTAGTAGTTAGTCGGCAAAACTGGGATAGTAAGGACATATTTTTCTAGGTTTCAGCAGACAATTTTGTTTTTAGTCCGCGTCATCAACCTCTCTCCTCTCGCCAAAAAAAAGCTTACTAACTACGGCTCTGACACCCACCACGAATACGTTCTAGAGAATAAGAATGTCTGAAGATTTTCGTAAATTGGTTGAGTTTATCGAAATATCGAAAAATATTCCTGAATCGGCTACTTGGAAACTAAAACACAATGTATTCGTAGAATGCCCTTGCATTCTTACAGCTTACATGCAAGAACCAACACACACAAATATTTTGAAAAATTAGTCGCCCTAAAAGGAATTTACAGGTAACGTGTCATTACATGGAGTCGGCTGAGGATAAAATTTTACTGAAACCAATTCTTTGAATCTTGGAACACAAATTAAAATAATTTTCAAAACGAATTGACCGCTGAAATGTTTTTAAGCTCGGGTGTTCTTTGCTCCCCGCGTGAAAGAACAGCAGAAATCGATTCTGATCACCTTTCCGCTGCTAGCTGCTATTTCCGTCATTTGATAAATCAGCTAATATAGTTTTATTTAAGTATATAGAATTCCCAATTGCCAGTTTCAGAGATAGTGATGTGGTCAAAATTTTCGAAATTGCACTCTAAAAAATAGTCGCTTCAGTCTTTCTAATTTTGTATCAAAATGTCGGAAACGACAATTCTGACAGTATTCCAATATACCACAATTGTAGCCATAGGTGCTGCTAGAATTTTTTCCAGGCGTAGGCAAAACATTTATTTCGAGAAGACAAGACACTGTTTTAGAAGGGAAAATCTGACTTTTTTGATTTTGGAAATCGATAGGACAAATACTTCGTTCAGTTCTTGCTCTCTTGACGGCACCTATGGTTTTCTTACAACCCCTATTTTTTGAATGATAAACAATATTGAAAACATCCTGGAATGAAAATACGAGTAAACCAAATAATAGGGAGATGTCTCACGACACTGTCCGTATTTTGCATTCAGTTAATTCTTGTGAAAGAAGATTGTTATAATAATCTATGACGTCTTACAAACCAAACCCCATGAAGACTTGAAATAACCAAAATTCTTCAACTGTGTTTTATAATAAAACAGTAATGAAGGCTCTGAGTAAACAAGTGTTTCTTTGTTGGGAAGGGGGGGGGGGGCGAAAATCAACCTGCACCAAGCTAATGTATGGCAGGGGCCGTATAAACTCAAGCACAGATAAGCTCACAAAATAATGTGCTAAATTAATCAGACGGCATCAAATGGTAGAATATGGACATGGAGCATCTATCAATAAATGATTAAAAAGTTTATCTAAGTAATGTCACATTTGTTAATCGTGAGGTAAATAGCAGATTGATCGACTTCACAAATATGATAAAATAAATACAAGTTTTGGATGAGTTCTAATCTTTTCATCCTTAGGATAAAGTCTGGGAGACACACCTTCAGAATATTGATTAAAATGAATACTTTAATGTTGACCTGTCTGAAAAGGTATGAAAATTAAATAAAAGTCACGAGATTATTATTAATAACTAAAAAGTTTAAATAAAGTTTTACTTTATAAATTTTATATTAATAGAATATTAATTATATTTTTATATTTTCATTAAATGAATGATTGTTTACTTTTTGGTAACATAATCTTGATGTGTACAGAAAAGCTCTGTCTCTTTTATACCCAAGCTCCCAAATCGGATTCTGAGGAGTATTGAATACAAACTGTATTCCTATATGTACATGGGATGATAATTTTCTCAAGTCCTAAATCCGTATATATGTCCCTTGGATGGCTCAACTACGAATTACCTTAACTGAAATCTTCGACGAAGAACCATAATGAAGCCTGGAAGAGCTATGAGTCATAAACGAGTTTTGAACAGTTCTAACAAGCCTTGAATTAATAAGTTTGGAAAAACCTTTTAGCGTTTTTAGAACGAGTTTGGGAGAGTTTAAAAGATTCTTACGTGAGCATTGAAGAGTCCCAGCTAGCCTTAAGAATACTCTGCTTCTTCCTCGAAGCAAAAAATCGGATGGTATTGCAATCGAATTCACCCAAATCAAAAATGCTGAAAAATTTAACTTACAGGGACTTTTCGGACTTCGGGAGACATTTACGACGACTACGGAAGAAATATTTGTTCAGAGTCAATAAGGGAATAGCAAACAGTACAAATTGTTCAAAACTCCAAGTACTTCTCTCTTAACCATCTCAGTACTGGTGGAATGGGAAAGGAGAAAGGAGGTAAGAAGCATAATTCTTACATTTTGGATTGTCTCGTCTCAGATTATTCTCTGCATCCAACCACTGTTAAGTAATGACCACGTAAATCTGAAACATGAAAAAGTCCTATTTGGACGCTGTTAAGCAAAAACCGTCCAAGCGACATTCGTTGACAAAATAAGTTATCAGTATCGTTGGAAAGAGCGTAAAAAGTAGAATTTTCTAAAATTGGGTCTCCGATACAAAAATGTGTATCCATATTGAAAAAAGCTTATCAGTAAATGCTATATGTCCGTAAACCAGCATTATTCATCGGCTTCTACGTTATGTCTTCTTTAAGAAAAAAAAAAAAAAAAATTGTCGCTTAGGCAGTTTTTGCTTACCAGTCTAGTTGATTTCTTTTTGGTACATAATACTGTTAATGATATAAGAATTAACAAGTCAACGGGGAGTTGCACCTACAAAGGGATAATTTGAAATTTAGAGACTCGAGAAATGATTAGAGAGTAGCCTCAAGAGCGTCACCCCTTTGCTTTTCCCAACAGTATAACCATACGTGAAAGATCTCGAGGAATTATATTTCTTCGATTCCCCGAATTAGATAGCATTTTTAATATCATTCAAAAAAGTCATCTTCAAGAAATGGGACTTCAGAGCATGTTTCTCAAGGTGAAAGATGAAGGTTTCCCTCGAAGTTGCCGGGTTTTTAAATTCAATGTCAATTAGGAAGAATGAAAAGCACGGAATTCATCGAATTTCAATTTCTCATAGATGAGAAATACTCGCCGAGTCGGGTCTACTCTGCACGACCTGATAGTTTCCGACAGATGATTTCAACCCATATAGGTGAAATGTATATATCTGCCATTGCATCTATGTAAATGACTTTTACGCCAGAAATTTTGCATATTCGATATTCAGAAACAATAACAGATCAATAAATACACACCAATAGATTAGATATCAATCATTTGGTTGGTTTTATATCGTACACCTATTTATACTCGTCTTAGCGCATAGTACGTACCATCATAACTCGTCTGAAATTCAAATTACCTTTTGGGGATCTTACAACTTGCCACACTCACAAGTCGCCAATCAACCATCCCATTGCTGTTTTGCACTCAGTAAACATCTGCATACTCGCGGCGGCTATCGCAGCATCACAGACTCGCAGTTATACACGTTGTAATTAGCAAATATTATGCTAGAACCCAACTTTCAGCTCTAACCAACATAATATGTCGGTAATCGAAATTCGAGCTCATTTTACATATACACGTAACGTACCTTTCGAATTAGTTGGCGTAAGATCGGACCGTCGGTTCTTGGGAAGTTTACTTGCTTGAACAAAGCATTTGTGCAACAATCACAAAACTTTAAACAAGAAGAAATACGTACGCACTATTAAAACAGGTAACACGTTCGACTAAAGAGGAAAAAAAAAACAACGCGAATCGAAAAATTACTGCAGTCCCGCAATATCGGTCGATATTTTTTGTCGCAATGCGAAATAGCAATTTTCTCGAGTACGAGCAGACAACGAGTTTAATCGAATCGGCAACGGCAACGGCAACCGGTATCACGGACAACCGGCTACGGAGAACTGAAGGAAAGAAAACAACGGACGGACGCAAATTGCTCTCCTCTGAAATCCTCTTCGTTTCGTTACCTCTTACCTCTGAGTCGCGCGAGTTCGAGTTGAGAGACCCCGGCCACGGTAGATACCAGATAGAAGTCTCTCGGAATCGGCGCAGAACTAGAACATACTCGTAGTAGGGATTACAAATCGGAAGCGTGTAATGCGATGCACATAGTCATAGTCATAGTCATCGTCATCGTGTAGTCGCAGCCGAACAACGACCGAGTCACAATTCAGCCGCTCATGGCTCACAGTTTATCGCTCACATAATATTATTCAGATTCAGATTCTTAGTCTCACGTCAGTAGACGCAGGCAAACGTTATAGTAGACGTATGTATGGGTACAGACTTTCTCCGGCGAAAACGAATTGCGTTTAATTACGAACGTCGCCAACTCGCGAACTCGCCACTCCGTCGCGATTAGATTGTCATTTTGTACCATTCAAAAGTAAATACCTACCTCCATTTTCACCGAAAATTAGATAAAAATAAAAAAGTTTCTATTTCCTATACTTATTTATACGGATTGAAAATAACTCTGTCTCTTTCTCTTTTCAACTCATTTTGGAAGATTCTCAAATATCGCGTCAACTGAGATTGGTATAATAACCTCTTATTAATTATCAATATCTAATTTATTATTGTATTATGCGGACAGGATTATTGAGGATTGACTTGGAAACAAAAACAATAGTCGATTCCCCCTTATATTTGTACTCTGAACAGCATGATATAGTCCAACCACCTCTTATTCGCAGTATGCTAAATTTAAAAAATATGGCTTCTGTCTTCAGAGGGCTTTTTCAAAAACTTTAACAATTCGACAAAATCAAGCTTCACTCGACGATATCTAAACTAAGTTCGGTGGCAGCTTTAAAAAGTGGCCGAGAGCATTTTGATGCCGGCGTGCTCCTACAATTTATTCAGCACAGAATTTTTTCTTAAACTGCACTGAAAGAAACAAGAACAGCGCCTGCACCCCTTTAAAAAAATTATAAATCGATATTATTCGTGAAAAATAAAATTTGTTACAAATGGAATCTGAGGACAAAAACAATTCATCCCCCTTCCCACTTTAGAAAAATTTTTTATCCGCTACTAACTCAGTGGGCAAAATTAAATTACGAAAAATAACTTTCTAGCTGATTTTTGAAAACAGTTGTTTGTCATACCTTGATGGCATGAGTAGAGTAGGAGATCAGGTCATGTTTTCTCGGCATGTCAAGAAGGAACAAAATAAATTGTATTATTTCCTGCTCTCAAGTATAACGCAATGCTCTCCAACCAAATGGGAAAACTTGGCAATATTAAATATGCGAGCAATTTTTTAGCTGATTTTTAGATAAACAAAGTGTAGCCGCCTTGTACAATGGTCGCCAAGTTTATTAACTTATTTAATTAATTATTTATTCATTCAATTTATGTTTACATATATGATTTACTTCGATTCATTTTTATTACTTATTTTTTAATTTATTAATTTTTTAATTTATTATTTCATTGTTAATTCTACAGATGATGGTAAAGTACAACTTTAATCACAGTTTTTAGGAGCTAAAGTGAGTGCGTTTATGTGTCATGATTTTAAAGAATGGAAGCCTGACGTGTCACAAGAAAAGGGCCTGAATGTTCATTTACCACGAAGGCATTTTTCTTGGACATGTCACAAGTGGAATTTAATAAAATTTTAAATGTCTAGGGAATGATAAATTACCTAATGAGTTTGACAAAACAGCTGTTCTATAATTATGTTTCCGGGCATGCGCGTTTCTACACTGACGGTGACGGCTCAACGATAACTGATAACGTGATAGCTTATTACCTTTTTGATCTTTTCCAGATTTGTTTTGTTCGTCGCACAAATACATGTTTTGAATGTATCAACTATCAAACGTATAGTTCGTCTTGATTTCTATCTTCAAATAGACGCTGTTAAGCGTAAGGGAACCATCCAGCAAAATCTGTTTTTTGAGAACACACGTGATTCGAAGTTCAAGAGCTAAGTAGAAACTATATAACACAGCGTTTACTCATAAGTTTTTTTCAACGTGAGTACACATTCTTGAATCGGGGGCTCAATTTTGAAAAATTCTACTTTTTATTCTCTTTCCAACGATACTAATAACTCATTTTGTTTACAAATGCCGGTTGGTTCCCTTACGCTCAACAGCGTCCAAATAAAATCTTCTTTCCTTTCATCTGCAGAATAAAACGTCGTATTATACTATTATTACATTTCGTGAATTTGTTTTTTTTAATTTATTATTTAATTTACTATTTCAATTTATTTATTTAGATAGGTACATTATTTCATTTATTATTTCATCAATCGATTTATTTCGTTTATTTTATTTATTGATTTATTATTTTATTTTTTACCTTCAGTTTATTCATTCATTCATTTTATTTATTTTCTTGATTTACCTGAGACCTGACCTATGTCTGGCACTAGCGAGAGCTTGAGGTAGGAAGCTGAAATTTCGATGTATAATCCGCAATAACGAAACGAAGGTCAAGTTTATATGTGACTTAATCAGACCATTGGAGGAATTAGTAGGGTCAAAATGTGTGTTCCAGGGGGATATGGCGTTGTCTAAAGCCCTACACAAATATATCCCCTTCCAATATTCATGTCATACACAATGCTCTTTTTTTAAACTAATTTAGCTTACTGAGGAAGGGAATGGAATTACGAGTAGGTATTATACAGAAAAATTAATAATTCGATTTTAATTTTGCGACGTAGGTACACTGGTTCCATGTGTATAGAAAACACTGTATACACAGATCGCATTAAAGCCTAGTGATTGCACAGTGATAAGTAATCAGCTGTATAAAAGGCCTACTTTTTTAATCATGTTTTCTCTTTTTACTTTCTAAAAAACATTAATTATATCCGATTTACAGTACTACTTTCTTTATTTATGTACTTGGGTATTATTTACTCAATATTATTATTTCAAAGGATAGGTAGAATGCTGTAAAAATAGCTTAGGTATAGTACAAAATTCGTTGTCAGCAAAATCTCATCATATAATCCCGACACCCACCACACAGAGGAATTGACGGATGAAGCGAACGAATTTTCTGAGTGGCCAATTTGGTATGCCTTCGCAGGCCTTCAGAAAATTTTACCCAAAAATGGCGAAAGTCGAGTTGTCATTATGATTTCTCGACATTTCCAGAAAAAAGAAAACAAATTACACTGATTTTCCATTTTCGTGTAACGCAATGGTTTTTAACTAAAAAATCCAGAAATAATGAGTGAAATTGATTGACAGTTTGATAAACATGCAAGTTGTGGCACGAAGATCCCGCCTTTAATTAAAATGCCATCTCATGCGCTACCTTAATTTTAGACTTAGTTACGCAGATTTATGATTTCTAGAAATCTACTTTTATTCTGGGTTTGTTTCCATACAATTTGAAAAGCTTTTTTCACACTCCTGGGAACATTTCCAATGTTAATCTTTATGCTCCACAAATTAACTGCACTGATTCTCAACTCCGTATTAATTTCTGTGGAACTTTTTTTTAGCATTTATTCATTATTGCCATAATTTTTGCGGAATTTGTTTTAACATTTATTTATTATTGCCTGCAGGTACTAATACCTTTTTGGGGTTAATAGAAGAATTAACTTATTTGTTTCATTCATATATTCTCGAATGTTGCGAGTATTTCGAATACCTACTACACTTCCAACTCCCAACTTAAGTAAAAGTCGACCTTAACTGAATGTGAGATACCAAGGGTCGAAATTTCATTGAAATAGAGTTTTATACGATAACTGGAATAGCGAACATCCATAAATGCTTTATTTACTACCGTTTCAGGTTCTTTTTTTTTTTCAATTTTAACTGCAGAATCTGCTGTAGGTGTTCCCCACGGTAAATCATTTAAACAACACTCCCATTTAATATTTACGCAGTGTTTTTGCAGGAGGAGGAAGCAGAAGAATATGAAGATGAACAAGGGAAAAAAGAACAGCAAAGGAAAACCTACGCACGATTTACGAGCTTTATTGCTTATTTTTATTGAGCGCACTCGTTATTACATCTTCCCGCGGAGGTACACTTCGAATCTCATCTTGGGCGATTTTTCATTTATCGTAACGACATTAATATAATTGAAGACAGGAACAGAGCAGGCAAAGGGATTACTGACTTTTGTAAGTGGACGTTTACTGAGTCCTTTCGAACCTTTCATTGCTCATATCACGTTAGAAAAAGTTATCGCGACTAGTACGAGTGAGTTTGTCGCAAGAATCATTAGGAAGCTTGAAAAAAGTACGGTTGTTCAGCATAGCCGTCACAAAACAATAATACGTATTTTTTATTGAGGAAGGACTTTTGAAGTCCCCAACTCAGTATTTTTAAATTGTCAGCCAAATCTTGGATTCTCTATCTTTGCGGGGGAAGATGACTCATCAGTGAATGTATATTTTGAAAAATAAATCATTATTTCAAATTTTTAATTAAATGTTCATAGTTTAAAAATACCTGTAATAGGTACACTGAAGAAAACGAGAAAATTTCGTGAATGATTTCAAAAATGGTTAAAGCATACAAATTTGATTTCTGCCCCCTAAGGAAAAAATTTTTATGTGCATCGTTACACGCAGGGACGCCTTCAAGATTTTTTATAATAATTTACATGAAAGAATGAAAACTTTTGAAATTAAGGGGAAATAAGGATACAAAAAGTTGACTCGCGAACAGAGTGAACTAAATATTTTGAATTATTAAGAACAAATGGACCCTAATAACCAAGAGTCAAATAATCGACAACATTTTGGGTAGAAACCGTGTGTAACTAAATGTAAGTCTTCCTTTTTAAATTCTTTCAAAATATTTTAAAACTCGTTATAATTAATAGGTTTCTACAATATCTTCTTACAATTTTTACATTCAGCTTCATATTTTTGAATTCCTTTTTCATCTATGGACAAGAATTTTCCTTTCTCTATTTTTTGAACTTTGTTACATTTTGAACAGAAACAATTATTAACTTCTGCTAAATTTTTGACTGCTTTTTCTAAACTTGTTCCTACAAAAGCCAATGTGTCAATAAATCTGAATTCCATTGTTTTTGGGAATTTATCGCCTTATCTTTTTATATATATGATGAATCACCAATAAGAGAATGTAATTTCAAATCAGATCTTGACTCAGAAGAGGAAGCGGAGAGACAAAATAATTTATTTCAAAAATCATAATGTAATTAAAATTTATTTCAAAATCATAATGTAATTAAAATTCATTTCAAAATCATAATGTATTTAAAATTTATTGAAAATCATGAAAAAATAGGCGGTGAAGTTTGATGAGCTTACCAAACAAAAATCTGGTCCAGGAAATTTATTATTCGATAATAGAAAAAATAATAATTTTATAAGACTCATAATTTTATTGATTTCGAAGTAATTTCGTTGAAAATCATGAAAAAAATAGACGGTGAAGTTTGATGAGCTTACCAAACAAAAATGTGAGCCAGGAAATTTATTATTTGATAATAGAAAAAAATGATAATTATTATTTATCAGATACGGAACGGATGTTTCTGGATTTCTTGATTAATGAACAGTAAAATTATTATTATTTCTTCATTATGGAAATGCAGAATCCGGCTACCCGGATTCTATAAATACACGTTGAAGTTCGTTGAGTTTGTTGAAAAAAAATGTGAGTCAAGAAATAATTACGAAAATTATTATTTGATAATAGAAAAAAATAATAATTTTGTAAGACTCATAATTTTGTTGATTTTCGAGCTAATTTTGATGAAAATTGTGGAAAAATTGCGAAAATTATGATTTAATAATTTCACTGATTTTGAGTTAATTTTGCTGAAAAATCATGGAAAAATAGGCGGTGATTTTAATGAAAAAAATGTGAGTCAGGATCACACTAATAACATACTACTAGCATTCTTGAGGGCAAAGAATGAAGCCGCTCACTTTGCGGGTACATTTATTCGCAGGTCTCTGCTCTTTGGCTCTTCGACTCTCCTACTCTCTGGTACCCGGCTGGAGTACATATTGGAAAAACTTTATAATGTCGGTTTTCTGTACATACAGAGTACATTTATACACACGTATACGTACCTATCTATCCTCTGTATATGTGTACAACACAATATGTGTATACTGTATAGTTTATCGGTGAACTGGTTTTACTATTTAAGGAATTAACTGACTGCGACCAGGTAAGCTCTCTGTGCTGCAACGGTGGGCCGAGATTTCCGTTCCTCTGTGTAACAGTTATGTTCTTATTTCGAATTATTTATCGTATTATAAGCGCATTTGATGTTTTTCTTTTCTTTCTTTCTCCATATGACTGTACGAGCACGGTTGATTCTCTTTTCATCTTATCCTAGGTGGAATCGTTGCATTGTCAAGTTATAAAAAGAGTTACGTGATACTGGATGATGGAATATTCTCCGGCTACGCGTGAATGTGGTGTGTGTGTGTATGTGAATCTCAGAGAAGTCTCACTAACGTTTTAATGCGACAGTAATTAGATCGTATCGGGGCGTAACAACTGGGGGAGAACCTCCCCCCTCCCAGTCATCTGCGGTAGGGGGTGCTGACTGTTTACCGGGGGGGGGGGGAGCTCGAGGATACATATAGTATATAATGTGAAGATTTCTACGAGGCAGTGGTATAGCTAAAGGGTAGGGGCTAATGCTCCCTAAGGCACCTGAAATTGAATGTAAAATATGCAAAATGAGCAATTTGTTACCTTTGAAACACGTTTTTTCGAAAAATGTTCGCTCAAGCAGTAATTTTATCTTCATTTTTATAAAATCGTTTTTTAATATCGATGATTTTTAAGAAATACCTGGATTTTCAACCTTTTCTCCCTTGAAAATCCCCCCTCCCCACAGGGAAAATCCTAGCTACGCCACTGATTGAATTTGGTCTCAAAATTCATAATCAAAACTGGTGATTTAACTTACCGACAGCCCACTGAAAAAAAATTGAATATACCTATCGTGTGAAAAAAGATTAACACTTTTACAACGATCAAATTTTCGAACTTTTAGAAGTAAAAAAATTATATTTCTGTGAACTTATCAAGTTATCAGTTCTCAAACAGCCATTCAGGCATTTAGCCATCAGTATTCAATGTGAACTGGATCGCGAGCCTACCTCTTTGTTGTGAATTGTAATGTGACACAAAAGTAAGGCCTTTGTTTCTAGAACTGCTGGTTGGACTTTCGGGCCTTTTTATTGTGGCACGTCGCATATAAAGAACGGCAAACACACAATTCGTTTATCTTTCAAACCAAAATCAGTGTTGCCAAGTTTATAAACATTAAAATGTAGTGGAAAGAAAAGTTTTGAACAAAACTAGCGAGAAAAATATAAGAAATTCGTTATTATTATTCACAAAATTTTGCTAGGCTGGGCTCCAGCAAGCGCTAGGGGGTGCTCAGAACCCCTAGCACTACTCCTCTGGCTACAGACCTGTATCTAACTGTAAGCTACTGGCAGGGTTGTCTACTTTTGCTCATCACAAAACCGGCCTCTGAAATCTTAGAAAGCATTTTCTATTTGTTAACTTTTATTTTATTTATTATTATCATTATTATTATTATTATTATTATTATTATTACACAGGGTTAACAAAATTGGTAATTTTTGGTATACCTTATTGAATTGCTCCTTAAGTATTTAGTCAAAAGCTAAGTGATCGAGTGTTCCATAATGACCTAACAAAAGAAAATTAGTTTCATGGTTAAGGGAACAATAATAGGTATAATGTATGCAGGTTTATATATACTGACGTTACGTAACGCTAAAATTAGAGGCATTAAAAAAAATCCGAGTTGCTATTATTAATGTTAGATATGTAAAAAAAATTCTGGCAATAGTTTTTGTTAATTCATCCACTTGATTTGTAAGTTTGAAGTTTCCTTGTGAATCACTTCTTTTTTGGGATCCAACATCAGTTTAGATTTTAATTTTTTTACGATCTCTATTTTTTTTTTTGATTAAGTCAACTATCCAAACTCATCTAAATTTCACACTTTGAATTCTCAACTTTTTTGTGGATTTTAAATTAAGCCAATTATTGTTCCACAAAAGTTGATAATAATTAATAATAATCAATAATCAACAGATATCGAGCGACATCGATTGCTCCAATCCAAGCTCTGAACTAACAAATATGCCTTCGCTGCAAATTTTTTATGAATAAACAAGGAAGACGAACTCTTACATTTTAACCTAACTCTATTACCATTTTGCCCAAGAATATGATTTTGAGTTAAACATCGCATTTATAGACTTCAACAAAGCTTTTGATACGATATACCATGATAAGGCCTGGCAAGCGCTTGGGAAACGGGGGGGGGGGGTTCATCTAAAGTATATTCAGATCCTACATAATTTATACACAAGCCTAAAGGCATATGTAAAAACGGATAAAGTAGGGAGAACGTTTAAAATAGGTACAGGAATAAGGCAGGGTGACCCCCTGTCCCCTAACATATTCAATTGTGCCCTGAAACAGGTGTTCAGAAATTTGAAGTGGGAGGATAAGGGTTTAATAATCAATGGAGAAATGTTGAGTAATCTCCGATTTGTCGATGACTGTGTTGTTTTAGGCAAAAATAAAACGGAACTGACACAAATGGTGAAAGAACTAAGAGAGGCGTGTAATAAAGTTGGTTTAACGATGAACCTCACTAAAACCAAAATAATGTCAACTAACAATTATTCAGTTACATCGGTACAGCTAGACAACCTTATGATCGATACAGTGCCAGAATATACGTACTTAGATCAGGTGTACTAACATTGAAAAACAAGACAAGCACGGAAATAAGCAAATGCGTAGCAAATGGCTGGAAAGCATACTGGATGAACAAAGGGATGTTCAAAAGTAAAATTAGTCTAACGCCCAAATTAAAAATACTCCAAAGTTGTATAATAGTACCAGTACGGACGTATGGCTCTCAAACGTGGGCGGTCACCCAAAAAGACTTGAAAATACTAAAAACGAAACAATACTCGATGCTCCGTAGTATTTTAGGTGTGAAGTTGAAAGACAAAATAGCTATAAAGGATATAAAAGAAAAGACGGGAGTCATGGATATAGGTTTCGTAGTAGCGAGGAATAAACTTAAATACGCGGGGCACATAGCTAGGAGAGAAATAACACATGGAGCCAAAAAGCAACGATTTGAGTGCCATATGATCAGAAAAGGAAAAGGGGACGACCACCGGTACGCTGGCGCGATATGCTGGAAAAAACGGTAGGCACTGGGTGGATGGGGGTAGTGCAAGACCGGAACAAATGGAGGGGAGTGGTGGAGGTGGTTGCCCAAAAATGGGCGGATTGCTAAGCAGTCCAACGCGGCAATAATAATAATAATAATAATAAGAATTACCATTTTGTAGAATTTCAAACTTCTTGTTGTCTTAAATTATAATTTTTTACCTATAAGCATAGGGGCCTGATAAGTACTGACTTTCGTTTTCACATCGTATTCGAGTCTATAAAATAAGACGATAATGAAAATGAGTTTTAGTCACCCTAACCTGTCTCCGACTTAGGTTTGTATTTTGAAACCCTCTTGATTAGGCAGGCATGTGGTCATTTCACTCAGTAGATTTTGATATATTGAGAAACAATTCAATATTTAAAAAATACTTACAAGTTGAAATCATCAAAAATTTAATTCAGAATGAGCCGATATAGTTCGAAAGTTATACTGTCAAATAATTAACCCTAGGGATGCGATTAACAAGGAGCAATTAAATAAATAATGCTGAAATTAATACTAGGGGACAGCGACATTGAGCATATTTGAGTCATCAGGTGGCAAGAGACATTTTCTCTATTTAGTGTAGAGGGTGGTAGTTCAGCGATCAACTACTCGGATCTACGTCAGCAGCCAACTGCTTCGCGATTGGACACGCACAGACATGCGTTTTCACAGCTTCAAGCTAAAGATCCTAAGATGGCACGGGTAAATACGTGTAGCATCCGATCTGGTTGAAATTTTCACGGATTAATTTTTACATCTGAAGAAACAAATTGAAAGGAATGAAGAAATCCGTCAAAAACGTAAGTTTTCATAAAATAAAGAGGCGCCCAAATACGCGTATTATAAGGTCACGCAAATTATTTCTCTCTCCTCTCTCCCACGTAGAGGCACTATTTTGAGTGGAGTGTCAGACTAATCCCGAAAATAAATTCGGTCACAAAAACTCTACATGTTATTCCGTGATTCGATTATTCGGGCTGATGTATGTTCTGAAAATACTGTGAAGTCCTCTTTTATGCGATAAAACTACATAAAACGTGGAATACACCATTTTTTTCTAAAGAGTAGGAGTACAGAGGGCGAAGAAATTACTACGGATGAATAAGTGTAGATGTAGAGAAATGGGCCTGTAGGTAGTTAGCATCTCTCCTGTTAGCTGAAGTCAACGAAATGATATCTCGAATTCTACGTTTCCACCCTCAAAAGCACCATGTGTTACAGTTCGGCAGTATAAAAAGATTAAGTATTTCGAAACTGGACAGTTAGGTACATACACATCGTAAGAGACCATTTTTAGGCAGAATTCCATGGCTCTTCTTACGTAGTTGACGGTTTTCAAAATTTCGGGTTAAACTAAGTTTTCGATCGACTTCATTTAGCCTCATATGGGAGAAGAATTTCATTATGCTGATTAGAGGGAGCTAGCCCGAAATGTTTGTGGAAAAATCTTTGTTGACAATTTTGTCCAATTCGAACTTCAATATTCCCTGGCTCGAGATGCAAACTTGATTCCAGTTGATGATATTCTGTTTTATAAATAAGAGTCGGTTTACTGTCACGCCTTAATTATTCGTCGGCGAATTCGCGTCTGTTCGTAAGTATGAAATTGGCGTCCAAAAAAATTAACAGTTAGCGATGACGCAATGGAAACCGCATTGTTGCTAGTGTGACGGATCTTTTTTTTTTCTTCTCGGTTGCCCCAATCGTTCTCTTCGTCGTGCTTAGTCAATATAGAATGTCCCGAATGTAAGAGGCGACGTCACTGCATTAAATTAACCACCATTATTTATTTGCACATTTGGGTATCACGGATTCTCGGGCGCGTAAACATGCAGTAGGTAGTTTTGTTCCGAGCATTTAAGCTAATTTTGGATACAGAATGAAAAGTAGCGAAAAGCCGAGTAGAGAGCGAGGAGCATTGACAGTAATGGAAGGCTGAATCAAGATGTCGAGAAGCTTCAGTTCGACGAGTGCACTGATGAGGTTCGTTAATGCTATGTGGAAATCGACCTTAGGTCACGGAAGTCATTTGAGATGTTAAACTTAGTCCATTTTCGACTCCTGAACGTAACCGATGGGATACGACGACTTGGCTCAGTGCAATTTTTTTGCGATATATGGCGCTGGATGAGCGTTAGCAGAAGCTAATACGAGAAAGCCGTTTAATGGCTGTCGTAACAAGGTTTTGGTAGTCGATTTCAAACTTGAATAACAATGATCGACCCCGCGTTAGATAATAATTTATTTTAATCCTGTATGTAAATCTTCTTTTGAAATGTCGCCTTTATTCGGTATTGGGAGCAAGGTCGGCTCAGTGCAACAAGAAACCCGTAGTAGTTGTTCTATCCTTCTTCTTTTCCCCTTTCCTTCGTAACGTGTGGACAGCGTCGGAACAAATAAATTTTCTCTTTCGTTTACCGGCGGCAACCCACGCGAATTTTTTTTACAAATTTTAATTACCTCTAGAATTTAATTATTAATCTTTTTCTTCTACGTTTTGCTGACGGCCGGTTTTTATAGCATCCATTCCCCATTGGCCATTGCTGATAGCCCGCATTCACCGACCGTTCATCCAAGCAGCTATATATAATTGCCTCATGCAAAAAGGTATCTGACCGTAGAAACCCATCAGCAAAACGTCAGCCTGCGAAGAGTGATTATTATAGAAATTCAGCCAAATTCACCCACGTGAACTTCCGCGCTTGCAAAAAAGTGATCAGAGGTGGAGGATGGCTTACGTTAAATTCGTACGTCCCTACGAATACGTTCTCGCACACGATCATTATCGTATTACATGTCGAGTATTGAAAATTACGAGAGTAAAAAATTGCAGCACACCATCTATCTAGCCATGCCAGGATACGGTTAAATCACGAACGAAATTATTGCGAGCACATATAACAATCCACCATGACAGAGTTACGAATGTAATAAAAGCAAAAGCAATCAGAGAGGCCTAATTGAATTTAATTAAATTCGTTCCGTGGACGCGAAAAAGATGCCGAAAGTTTCTTTCTGGTTTCTCCTTCTCCATTTCGATAATATAACTATTAATATAAAATAAAATAAAGAATGTTTATTACCACGTGATTCCAGCATGCCAGCAATGTTTAAATACATCACCAAACTGTGGTGCAATTATAAAAAAGAGCATCGAGGGGAAAATTATCGTTATTATTTTTTTCTCCTTCCAGCGAATGCGAGTTTCTTTCTGTCAGTTTCTTTCTCATCGTAATGTCATAAATTACTTACCTAACAATGAATGTATGCTGGAAGAAGAGGCTTGTGCAGGGCCACTTCGTCCAATTATTTGCCGTCACACAACAGAGACATTTGGTCAGTTTCATCATTTTAATCGAGAATAATTAGTGCCGTGATACGAAAATCCGACAACCAGAATCAGAAAGCCAATTTCGATCTGGGGATTCTGAAATCTAGAAGAGAAGTCATATTCACGATGATCGTGATTAATACTCTCCCTATATAATACTTAGTATTATAGACGAATTAGAGGCTAAAAAGCAAAAGTAAAAACTTTCTAGATAACAAGTTGGAATTTGGTTAAAATTGTTTGTAGTGATTCCTTGAACAACGTATCGAGAATCTCAACTTATACCCCTCGTTCTACTTTCATTGAGAAGTGTAACCCCTCACTCCACAGATAAAAAAATTGTCACTTAAGTAAAGTATGTTCTTCAACGGATTTCTTAACGGAACAGCCATACAGTATTTCATCTCCCCCTTCCCCTCTCTATGCATCGTAAATAGGTAAGGGGTACAATATTAGAATTTCCAAAACGACCCTCTAACAAAAGTCTTATACGGAAAACCTAGATTTTTTCGCTTTTTTTTTCTTCACTTTGTAAAGGAACAAGAATGAAAGACTTCATTTTTTTATCAGAATCGCTTCCCTACTTCAACATCTTTCCATCCATGAGATATTACTTGTCCTATCTCCATCGTATACCACCAATATAAACTCTTGTTTCTTTTCTTTCTTGAATTCTTGAAGCAGTAAGAATATAAAACTTTCGCGCCTATTACAAAACCAAATTAGAACTCGGAATATCATACGTACCGTATTCCCAGCATTATTGAATCCAATTTGGACATCACATTTATTCTTACCTCAAAGCTGAGGGGATTGAGAGGGACAAACGGTCACAACATCAAAGATTAGGTTTCCAGGGGCTCTGAATTCCCTTCAGACAATATTTTTACAAGATTTGGAAATTGGTGAACCTGCGGTAGGGAAAAAGCTCCAATATGAACTACATAGTTTTAATAAAGATGTAGGTATCAAATGATAAGTTTCAAAGGTCACTGACTTCGTTTTTGATCTTACTTTTACTCTCGACTGAAAATCGGTGGATCTATAGAAAAATGCAGAGGTTAAAATAAAACAAAATGGAGTACGAATGTAAAATATTTAATTTCCCGAGCTGGCTGATTTTATTTTCTGATTAGGTAAGCTGGTAGTCCTAAAAAGGGATGATGTAAAAATAAACCAATGCGATCACGGAGGACGAAAATGAAAACAAAGTGAGAACAATTTTAACTCGAAAACTGAAAACCTAATGTTCGGCGTACAAATTTGATTTTGTCTCTTATTTGACATTTGGCCCGTCCCTCGCGTTTACCCATTTTTAATCCAGAGTGAAAGTCAGATCAAAAACGAAATCTGCGCGACCCTGAAATCCTATTACTTGATACCCGTAGACTTTTTAAAACTGGCTCATATTTCACCTCCTCCCCTCTTCCTAGGTCCACCAATTTCCGTTTTGAGTATAAAAATGTTCAGAAATGAATTCGGAGACCATGAAAATCTAATACGCGATATACATATCGCTATTCATATGCCAACCCTTTATGACCCACAAAAAACAGAAATGACCAGAAAAGTATGAAATACATAAAATAAAAATCGAAAGCCGTCCAAATCAATTTTGAAGACAAAACTTTGTGTGCGTTACGAGATATTAACATGTGAGTGACGATACTGCATTTACTTTCATTTTGACTATTGCTCCCTATTCCAGATCCACCAATTTTCAAATTAGATTAATGTAATATCAAAATGGAGTATTTATACTCACCCCAAATGCCATCAAATTTTGTTTCGTAACAGCCCAAAAAGCTCCACATTCTTACTGCTTCAACAACCCAAAAAGCACACAAACACACAGTCATTGGTGATATCTAAGAGGTCTGAAGATGGGACCAAAAGTTTATGGGAATGGAGAAGCAAGCATCGGAGTACAGAAGCGATTCTGGTAAAAATTGAGGTCTTTTATATTTGCGTACCTTTGCAAAGGAAGAAAACAAGCGAAAGAACTTAGGTTTTTCCCATACGACTTGAATGAAAGGCTCGTTTTAGAAATTATCATTTTCAATCCCCCCCCCACCGCCATTTGAAGAGATAAAAGAAAATAGGTAAGACTATTCTTATAAAAAATCTGGTGTTAATGCGAATTAATGAAAAACGATCACGATTAATTTGAATAAACGCATTTACATCTTAAAAACGATGAATGATGAGAAAAATCTAGTCAAAATCGAAACACTGCTAAAAGGCACTCACTATACAGAAGTTTACAGAACCAGTCTATAACTAAATCGATGGAAAAAATTCAAGAGTGAGAAAGGGGGAAGGAAGAAAGGAAGAACGCAGCACATATTACATAGAAAGCAGGAAGCAAGGAAATGACAAAAGAACGGTGTTCTAAATCTACGAATAAACAACCTGAACATCTGGTGAAGAACAACGTTTGCTTGAAACTTTTGTCGTATCTCTAATAATTTTCAAGAGAGGTGAGGATTCTTAATTTATTTTTCAAGAGACCACTATCAACAATTTTCAGCAAATTCCTATTGTTATCAAAAAAGTGTTCTTTCGAATGCTCATCTGCTTATACTACACAAGCAGCGGACAACAATAATGATGTATAAAGAGGGTTGGAGAATACATCCCTCTCTGAAGATAAAAGCACACATTCATGAACCCAAACGAAGCACTCTACAGCGTACACTTATATTTTTTGTTTTTCATTTACACTTATTTCGAGTATGTTTTTCGTTTTTGCCATTCCTCACCATAACAGGGGGCTCATACTATTCAACAACTTTCACTTGCTATCAAGTAGAAAATTGTTTCAATAGCTGGATTGTGTTTTCAGTTTTTTCAGTTATACCCATAGGTGAAAACAGGAAAGTATGGCGGGAGCTTAGCTTCCTAATTCACTAAAAGCCCCACCAAAAAAGAAAAAAGAAAAAACACGAAAAATTATGCACGCGAATATTTTTTAGCATTATTATCGGCATTTCTGTTGGTTCCCCCTCTCCATACTGAATAAGGACATGTTGGCCTCTCTTTATTTTTGAATTTTGAATTGAAAAGAAGCACGAACGATGGAGACCATCTTTAATTAGCGGCATAAATAAGGAAGGAGGATCGCAAGGATATATCCCCCATCTTTCGGAGCAGGAGGAAAAGTAAACGCGTGGAGTTTATTATGTAATATTTTAGATACCAAACACTTTTTTTTGTCAACATTTGAGCGGAATTTTGTGGGGCTTTGTCTACATTCTATCTACTTCCTCCCCCTGCCAGAAGTTAATATAAATATTTACATTACCGTTTATTAACATAAAGAAGCGGTTCTGCAATACCCCTTTCCCAATTCAAGGTAGATGCGCAAGGGGGCAGGCATAAAAGAACATAATGAAAACAAAATAGAACACAAACGAAGTAGGTATACAAGCAATTGAAACCCTTTTTTTGGTTAGAAATTCAGAAGAGATGGTAAACTTCTTCAGCCTTTTACGACCGCATATTCATTTCTCACTGAAATGAGGAGGTACAAATAGTTGAGACTATTTTCGGTACAAAATTCAAAAGCGACACTCCTTACCCATTTCCATCAGCAGGGATGAAACAATCTCACTCAAGGGACTGAAACCATTTTCCGGTTGATATTAACAGGGGACTGATGTCTGGCAATACGAGCCTCACTGTAGAGGTGCAAGGGGGAGGCACAAACGAATTCAATAGAAGCACAATCGAACATAAATGAGGAACGTACGACTGACGCCATTTTCGGTTGAGCATTTAAGCATGGAGGAAAGGATTAGCATTTCTCTAGTCCACTCTTTTGTCACTAAAGGAAAGGGCAAAATCGAAAACAGAAAACGGAAGCATTATCAAACACGGACAAAGCACGAGCCATTAAGATTATTTTGGAGTTCAAATTCAATAGGGGAAGGGGGAGAAAAGCTGTTCTCTGATTTCTTAAAACCATTTATCTTCCTACTTTTTCGTAATAACTACAGAAATGTTGTAGAGGAAATTTTTGATTTCCTAATGTATAATCTTCAGAAAGGTCATAAAGCCCTAGCCTTCTTTATAGTTTTTTTTTTCTCTTTGCAAAGTTAAGAATTTTTTAGTCAATGAAAAAGAATTACAAGTTTAAATAATTGCAAGTTTCACACTTCAGGGGAGTAAAGCAGATTAACACCTTAGAGAATCAATTCGAATAGTTCCTTTTCTTCCCATTGGTTTATCTGAGACTTCCCTGTTATTACTGGTTCTCTTATTACCAGAAAATTGCACCATTCTATCACTGTTAAGAGAAAATATTCTCTACAAGATGGCAAGATGAAAAAACAAGTCCCTATATTAAACCTAATTCAACTCCTTCATAATTCCAGACAAGCAAATCTATATGCAGTTAAGATAAGTTTCCACCACAAATTTTCGAATTTCGGATAAACATTTCGTGATCCACCTGGCATGTTTTATTCGACAAAGGGCAACTAAGCTATACAAGGACCACGAGAATTCCTTGAATATGGTTCAACACCTCTCAAATCAAATACCTTCCAACAAAAAATAAAGAAAGAGATATATTCGAACAAACTTGAATATGATTACACCAACTCACGCGCACTGAGTATGCAAAACCATTCGCACCCCTAGTTATAATAATCCGTTTGGCATCAATAAAAGCTCAGAAGTTTAGTACCCAACCATCATTTCTTAAACACTCACATCATTCTGCACGAAGGTATTGTTGGTGTTTTTCTTCATTCGCCAAAATAATCAGTCAACCAAACCTACAGCTTACTTTCCTTAATTCGCCACACTTTGATTTCGCCATCATCACTGCACGAGGCGAGCATACCACGTTCCACAGGATTCCATATTACGCAGTTCACGTCCTGCGAATGGGCCATATTGCAGTATGTCACCAAATTGAAGATAGGCTGATTAATATCGGACGAATCGGCTTCTTTAAATATTCTAATGCTATCATCAGCGCACGCGGTAGCGATTAAATCAGTGACGTGACACCACGAGATGTCGTAAATTGTTCTATTGTGGTAACCGGTCAACGTGCAAACGCATTTCCACACGGCTTCGTTGTCGGGGGTGGCAATACCAAATGGATTGTTCGGCTGATACTCCTGCCAAATTTTCACAGTTTTATCGTCGCTGCATGAGGCTATACGTCTGCCGGACGAATCAAAAGCTATACTCCATACAGTGGATTCGTGAGATCTTAGAGTATCTGCAATCAAATAAAATATCACAAATTATGTACGGATGGTAATGTAGAAAAATAGTCATGTTACAGTCGTAAAATCATCTTCGATAGCTGTCATATCATTTTTATCAATTCGAATATACTGCTAAATACTAGGTGTTTTCGGGCGACTGAACTGCAACTTCTAAGTTACGGAAAACTGTAACAAGAATACTGTAGGTTGTAGGAAACTGCAGATAGCGCGCCCGAACGGTATTTGTTAACTGGTGTCATCTTTGCCTAACCTGTTGTTTATCACGAAAATTCGAATACTTGAATTTCAAATTTGATTTTGTATGTACACTTTAGTGATACGCAAAAACGTGATAACACGCATGATTCTCGCTGTAATTTTTACTGCAGCAAAAAAAATACTGCAGCGAAACCTACAGAATTCTGTAAGCAGGTAACTTGTAGGTTTCGCCCGAACGTTTTTCTGTAGGTTACGAAGTGTCGCCCGAACGCCATTCTGTAGCAAAACCTACAGTAAGTTACAGAATCTGTAACTTTGGTGGTCGCCCGAAAACACCTACTATCTCAATTGAGATTCTACGCACTTACCACAACAACTCCAATCATCATCATTTACATCAGCTTTGAAGATTTTTATGGTATTGTCGTAACTTGCCGATGCAACAATGTCTAGATGTGGATGCCAAATTACTTTTTTTACATCTTGAGCGTGAGCATTCAGTACCGCCGCGCATTCGTATTCTTCCTCATCGGATACTTCCCAAATCCACACAGACTTATCTCGACTGCAGGTCGCCAAGTACTGACCAGATTTAGACCAGGTGGCGGATTTAACTTCATTTTCATGTCCTTCTAACGTGACGTTACATTCAAATTCACCGGATTTCTTATCCCAAATAGCAACAGTGGCGTCAAAACTGGCGGAAGCAAGGTACTTGCCACAAGGAGACCAACACACAGACCTGATTGTACGCTGATGGCCATCGGTTAGTATTGTTTTGAGACCAAGTCTCAACGGATCATTATTCTCCCTAGTCCATAGGCGGATGGTTTTATCTTCGCCGCATGATGCCAGAATGTTGCCTTCAGGACTCCAGTTCATGTGCCAAACTCGGCCGATGTGTCCTTTTAACGTCTGAAGCAGTTCCATAATAACTGAAGGGAAGTAATTTTAATTCAGTGAGTATTCTGAGAATTTATAATTTTGTTGTTATCATGCTTTTGAAATGGCTGAAAATCCACGGAACACGGAACACTAGGAACACGAATGACCGAAAATGAAAATACTGATAAGAAAGATGATTCCTGATCACCGATTCTTGATAACAATTATTATCAGTTGAGGCCTGCCGCAGCACTCAGCTAGCAGACGTGCGGGAGACGTTGCGCATTTTTCGTGGATCACATCGGACATCGCTTTCTTCTTCGTTTTCTGTGATTATTTTCCTCGTTTCTTGTGGAATCACGTGACTTGGACCTGGGGAAAGCGAAAAGCGTATATCTTTATCAGTTAAAAATTTAATGGAATGAAAATTTCGGTGCTTTCGGTTGATTACGTATTGCGTAAGACAGAATTATAATTGTATGAAAACTTCAAAGAATCTTCATAATGATCAGCTGGGCCAGTAAAATATCATCTAAATTAATTTTCTCTGCATGTAAGTTTTCAAATTCACATACTTATTCTCTAATTACCGATGGTATAACTCGTGGGGAATACAGTGAAATGGATGCCGGACCGACACCGATCGGTGCTATTTAGAAAATCATTTTGGACTTATCGTTTCGAAATCAGTAATTTCAGTTCTGAACTATTCATGTCTCTAATGTAATTAAGTCGAATATGCGCGAGAATGAAGGATTGATCTCAAAATGGGTATCTCGAATTTCGATTGTATTCTTCACTCTTAACTGTATCTAATCGAAATCTGAACTGTATGTTAGTTCTCTAATGTCGCATTTGATTTCTCAGCCTTACAGCCGAATCTCAGTCAGATATGCCTCAGTCGCCATTTGCATGCAGTATGCGTACGTACTCTTTTCATAATCTTAATTAATATAGAATGACGACTATATTATCAGTTGTAATGATGAATTTGGGGTCTGATATGCAGCAGTATTTCAAGTTGATTCGTCACTACTACGAGCAGTTTACTTCGCCAGCAAATTTATTTGCGCGCAGTTTTAAAAATAAGTATAATCCTATCCGAAATGTTTGTGTTACAGGTGCAAAATGGGTATGCTATCAAATCGTTCACGCCTATGGTGACTCAGAAGAGAAATAATGGCAAAATAGTGTACAATCGAGACAGACCTCATGTTAACATCGGTACTATCGGACATGTGGATCATGGAAAGACAACACTGACTTCTGCGATTACTAAAGGTATGTTCTTGATTGGCTCATTTCTGAACGTATCGTATGAATCTTGAGCTGACTATAATATTAGTAAAATCATGGATAAATGTTTCAGTTCTTGCTCGGAAAAAATTGGCTGTAGAGAAAAATTACGAACAAATTGACAATGCTCCTCAGGAGCAGGCTCGTGGTATCACTATTAATGTGGCACACGTTGAATACCAAACCCCGAATCGGCATTATGGTCACACTGATTGCCCTGGCCATGCTGATTATATTAAAGTAAGTTTTCCCAAAAAACTGTAGTTCCTCTATTACATCGAATATAACTTGTCATTTAATTCCGTAACTTCGTTATAGAACATGATTACTGGAACATCTCAAATGGATGGCGCCATTTTAGTTGTAGCAGCTACCGATGGATGTATGCCTCAGACCAGAGAACATTTACTTTTGGCCAAACAAATCGGAATTACGCATTTAGTCGTTTATATCAATAAAGTACGTCATTCGTGATGGAATATGAAGTCCTTTCTAAGTATAATACGTAGTGTTACTTTAACGAGAAATTTCCCGCACAGGTCGATATAGCTGATGCCGAAATGATAGAATTAGTTGAAATGGAAATTCGAGAGGTGCTTACTGAAATGGGATTCGATGGTGCCAACACTCCATTTGTAAAAGGATCGGCTTTATGCGCGATGGAAGGGGAGAAACCCGAAATCGGTAATTAAGTAATGTTACATTCATTCATTTGTGTGTGAGGTGGCGCTACATGCACCGAGCGCTCAGACTTTGCAGTCCATTGCACTATTCCTCAAGTTGCTGTTAAGGATCAGCTCAGTAGCCTCACTTTTATAGCCAAAGTGAGAATTTTACTTAGCTCTATCCCTTTGACTTCACTGGGTGCTAGATATTCTAGCCCCAATGCTTCGCGTCTTGTCCCGGCTATTGCTGGGCACCGACATATGATATGGATTGAGGTTTCTTCCTCTTCTCCACAGTACCTACAGGAGCCGCTTCTTACCACTCCTATTTTATACCACATGTGTTTTGTGGCCCCATGGCCGGTTAATAGTCCGACCATGAGCCTTGCATGTTTCCTGTCAAGCCCTAATAGGAACTTGGCATACTTACTGGGGGTGTCCCCTATCAGTGTTTTACTGACGTTCATGCCACTGGCCGACCGCCAGTGCATTTCCGTCTGCTTGCTTATCCAAGCCTTTACTTTGGATTTTATGACGCTGTATGCTACAGGAAGACACGGCCTGGGCGTTGCCAGTTCCTTTTTGGTGCCCTCCTTCGCCAGCTTGCCAGCGATTCTGTTCCCTTTTATGCCGCAGTGTCCCGGTGTCCATAGTACGGCGACCCGGTTCTCCTGAGCAAGGGTGTATAGTTTGTTAACACACTCCGCCACTACTAGGGATGTGGTTTGGTGTGACGATAGTACTTTGATAGCTGATTGGCTGTCTGTACAGATATAGATCTGCTTATTAACAAGGCCCTTCTGCTGGCTTCTCTCAATGGCCACCGTGACCGCCATTATCTCCGCTTGGAGGATAGTGACGCTCTCGCCCAGTGCCACTGAACAGTTGTCAGCGCCTTTTGCATTCGTGATTCCGATTCCTACACCTTGGTCATTTTTAGAGGCATCTGCAAACCACACATTCTCCTCTTTTCCTAGAATGCTTGGCCACCTTTTTTCCCACGCCTCCCGTGTGGGTATCAGCACACGGTATGGTTTGTCAAAGAAATGTTCCATCGCAATTCTATCCTTTGGCATCCCAAAGCATTTGTCTATCGTCCCGGCCATCTCCCATATCCTTCCGTGGCCTGTCTTATGGGCCCGAAGGTTTGGTTGACCCAGACGATAAGCCCCCATTATCGCCGCTGCTTCTATAGCAGTGTGAAGTGGTGGCAAGTTCAGGAGCCTTTCTAGTGCCTTTGTCGGCACCGTACTCATTGCCCCCGTTGTCATCACGCACGCGAGCCTTTGCAGGTGGTCTAGTTCCTCTCTGACGTTGGTCAGGTGGACCCGGCCCCACCACACAATGGCCGCATATGTGATTCTGGGGCGTATTACACCGGTATATATCCAGTGCATCATTTTGGGAGAGAGTCCCCAGGTCCTGCCGACATAGGTGCGGCAAGCCCAAAGAGCCTCAATCCCTTTTTTATATTTATCTGAAACGTGATCCCTCCAGGAGAGTTTTTCGTCAAGATATACTCCTAAGTACTTCACCTTTCCTGTGAGGGCTAACGGTCTTCCCTTGTATTGCACCTTGATCAACTCCTTGCCTTTCCTTTTACGAGTGAAAAGAGTGATCTCCGTTTTGTCCGGGTTTATCGATAACCCCTTTTTCGCACACCATTTTTCCACACATCGGAGTCCCCACTGCGTTATCTCCGCGATGGTTCCCGGAAATTTGCCGGTTACCACCACAACCAAATCGTCAGCGTAGCCCTGTGTGTATATTTTTTGCCCATTTAACTCCTCCAGCAAGCTGTCCACCACCAGGCTCCACAGTAGGGGAGAGAGTACTCCCCCTTGTGGGCAGCCCCTGATGGTAGTTGCATGGATCCGTTCTTGTTGGTATGTTATCCGGATCTCCCTGCCTTTTAGCATAGATACAATCCAGTTTATTAAGCTTTCTTTCACTTCCCTTTCCCTCAGGGCTGTTTCTATGGATTCATGAGAGGTTGCGTTAAACGCTCCCTGTATATCCATGAATGTTGCCAGGACATAATCTCCGCCAGTCATCCCTCTCTCGATTGCTGTAACAAGTGAGTGCAGTGATGACTCTACTGATTTGCCTGCCCTGTATGCATGCTGGTTCCCATTTAGTGGGAATTTTTTCAGGGTAACCTCTCTTAGGTGCCTGTCTATCAGCCTTTCCAAGGTTTTTAGCATGAATGATGAGAGACTTATCGGCCTGTAGGATTTGGCCTTGCAGGGGTCTCTGCCTGGTTTAGGCAAAAACACCACTCTCACACCCCTCCACGATTTTGGAATGTGCCCTAGGGCTAATGATGCCCTGAGGACCCTAATGAACGTTCCCATCATGGTCTCTAGTCCTGTCTGTAAGCAGACTGGATAGATTCCATCTGGGCCCGGTGCTTTGTACGGCGAGAATGTGTTTACCGCCCAACATACCCTGTCTGGTGTAACCACCTCCTTCGCCGTTTCCCAATCTGTTCCTTTTCGCACACTGTCGGCTCTTGGTAACGGCTGTGTGTTTTCCATAATTTTTGCTCCCGGAAAGTGCGTGCCAATGAGGTGCTCTATTGCCTCTCTCGGGGTGGTGGAGAAGCCACCCGTCGGGAGTTCGAGCGGCCCCTCTGTCACCCACCTTTCCTTACTGAGAAGTTTTTGCAGGCGTGCCGTCTCCGGTACCTTGTCTATAGATTCGCAGAAACGTCTCCACCCCTCTGTTTTGGCTTGCTTTACCGCCTTTTTGTATGCTTTTCGGGCCTCATGATATAATTCCCAGTAAGCCGGTGTATTATTTTTCAGTGCAGCCCTCAGCCTTCTTCGAGTGTCTTTCCTACGTTTCCCCAACTCTGCTGTCCACCAGATGGTTTTACGTAATTTTATTATCTTAGGCTCACAGTTCTTCTCGTAGGCGTCCCTGAGTGCACCATCCAGTATGTTGGCTTGTGCTTCCAGGTCGTCCACGTTCTGAATCCGTTGCCAGTTGTAACTTGTCAGTCTTTCTAAGTCATTCTTGAAGCCTCCCCAGTTTGTTTTCCTAGGGTTCCTAATAGCTCTTTGTTCCTCCTTAGGTGCCCGGATCTGGTATTGGATGTATCGGTGATCCGATAAAGACGGTTCGTCCAACACTCTCCATCCCTGGACTCGGTCCCTAAGTTTGGAATTACAGAGTGTTATGTCTATAACTTCTTGCCTTACTTTTGTGACAAACGTTGGTTTGCTTCCCTCATTTAGAACAAGCAGATCCTGTGTCGCAAGGTAGTCTACTAGCCCTTTCCCTCTCGGATTTGTGCCTGTACTCCCCCAGATAGTATGGTGCGAGTTGGCATCGCATCCGACGAGAAGATCCAGCTTTTCCCTCACACAGTGTTCCACCAGTTCCCTGAGCTCATCAGTTGGGGGAGGGTCCCGAGAGTCGGATGGAAAATATGCTGAGCATATTACTATCTTCTTCTTGTTCCCTTTCTCCTCATATTCCAAAGTGGCCGCCACAAGATCCCGTAGGGTAAATCCCGGTATTGCTGTGCAGCTCACTTGATATGTAAATATCGCTGCACGTGGTCTTCCTGCGTTTTTTGCATAAATGAGATGCCCCTGTGCCATCTGTATGCCTCTCACTTGTTCCCGATGATACCATGGTTCCTGTAACAGGCATATATTTGTTTGCCCCTTTTGCAGCCTCTTGCTCAGTAGGTAACAGGCTGCTTTGCATTGGTGCAGATTAATTTGCAATACCCTTATCATTCCGTGTATAGCTTTTCTCTGTTATCCTCAGACTGTCACCTTGACATCAACCAGGCGGTCCAGGAAAAACAGCTTGTTGCCCTTTCTTCTCAGGTACTTCACTGACTCCTCGTCGATACCCACCGCCAGAAGTGTACCTTTCGGTTCCTCTCTGCAATGGGCAACGTACCAGGACCCAGCAGACAGCCCCTGATTCTGCAGCTCCAGCCTCTTTAGGAGCACTTGCGCTGTTCGCCCACTTGTAGGCAGCCAGACCGACGCGCTGGTCAGCTTCGGCAGACCTTCCCAGGGTGCGACTTTGAGAGTTTCCTCCCCCAGTCGCACCCCGCTGGCGAGCCCCGCCAAGAAGCGTTCCCGGCTCGTCTGGTCCGCGCATACCACCTGCAGTGTTCCTTGATACAGCGTTATTTGTTTGATGTTCGGTAACGCCGTTTCCGGTAGTTCCCAAAGCATCTCACGAATAACGCCTTTGGCGTCCTTTGCTTCCTCGGCCGTCAGAGTGGTCTTCGGGTAGCCGTCCCGAAAGATGGCCACCTTATGTCCCTCCTCCGCCGCCGCCGAAGCACAGGTCGTCGTCCTACTCTTTTTTGGCGCTGCTTTCTCGGGTTCCGTCGACGGGGTTTCCCGCGGTCTCTTGCCTGACAATGGAGTTCCCGCAGAGGTTCCCTTTTCAGGTGTGCCCTCCTTGGTTCCTCCACCGTCCTCCTGCTGTCTCTGCTTCTCACGCTGCGCCTTCCTTTTCTGCGCTCCTGTGCGTTTCCTCCTTTCCTCTTCTGTTATTTTGGCGACGGATCCCTGGTTCCCTGGTCCGCCCGCTTGTGTCCCTGCTTCACCGGATCCACCCGTAGATGTCTCCGGTTCCGCTGGTCCAACCGTGGGTGTCCCTGGTTCCCTGGTCTCCGTCTCCATCTTCTCGCCCAGTGTCACTCGGTCCATCACTTCTGACAGCCCTTCCGCTGCACGCTTCTCTCCAGTGTCCCTGCGGGTCCGGCTTTCGCCAGCCCCAGCAGGTCCGCTTTCCTTACTTAAAAAAAAAGAGATTTTGTTCCTTCCATATGGTTCTCACGAGTACCAGAGAAATATGTCGTCCACCGTGGCAGAGCTCCGAGTACCACGGCAAGCTTACTTACTGAGGGAGGTCAGCCGGTATCCCTCAGGTTCCTATTCGCGACTGTTTTAGCCCAACAGCCATGCATCCCTTCAGCATAGGTAACACCAACCTTGGGATTGGGCCCGTAGCTGTACTGAGATACAGGCTACGGAAAGAAGGGGGTAGGCAACTCATCGTCTGTCGTACACGGGTCACCCGACGCTGGTGACGGCCCTCACTGCTACAAACCCGATTTTGAGAGGGGAGCAGCTTTGCCGTCTATGCCACACGACCACTCTGACTTTACGTCGTCGGGTCTTTCTTTCGCATCCAACGTCGGGTTCCCCGCCTAGCGCACAGATTCCGAGCGCGGGACGTGCTTAACTATAGGGACTGAAAGAAGTTAAGACACTAGCGTAAGGTCCTCGGGTGCGCCACGCCCGTACTTGCCAGCTGCAAGCCCTTGAGGTTTCAGACTTAGTTTACACTTGTCTAGACTCACATCCAGATTTGATTAATACTTATCAAATCTCTTCCGAATTATGTAGAATTCCATCAGATTTTTATAGGCTTCTTTAAAACTCTTACGACTTTTTCACCCTTGCTTAAGACCCGCTACATCTTTTCCATACTTGATTAATGCTTTCAAGACTTGTGTAAGTCTTTTTACGGTCCTTACTTACTTGTTTAAAATTCCTTCAAACTTGAGACGCTGAAGTGTTTACGGACTTTCGAAACCCGTTAACACTCCTCTCGATTCTGTTCAGACTGTTCTAGGCTTGTGTCATACTCTCCCAGAGGAAGATTCTTCTAAGTAAATTACCTATTTGAAAAGTTTATTGACAGCACATTTGGAAGCATAAATTTTTTCGAATTTTTTTTATAAACCTTTAGTATTCTTCCCGACTCCACTGAAATTTTAATATTTTGAAACCGATTATTATTATTGTTCTTAGGTCGTGGTACAGTATGTACTGGTAAAATGGAACGTGGGAAATGCAAGAAAGGCGACCCAGTCGAAATATTGGGTTACAATAAAACCATCAAATCGACCATAAGCGGTGAGTTCTTGTGGTTCAGGTCATGTCGAGTGGTGTCGTCGTGCCGACTCTCTCATTTCACGTTCTATGTATATTTCAGGGTGCGAAACGTTCCACAAGACGATGGTCGAAGCACAAGCCGGAGATCAAATTGGGCTGCTTCTCAAAGGTGTGAAAAAAGATGATGTTCGACGAGGTATGGTGATTGCAAAACCGGGTACGATAAACCAGCACGATCATGTCGAAGCCCAGCTGTATTTGTTGACCAAGGATGAAGGTGGCGATGTACAACCAATCGTGGACTACGGTATTTCTCACATTTACTCGAAAACGTGGGATACCACCGTTAGCATCAAAATGCCGAATGTCGACGAGCGAGAAATGATAATGCCTGGAGAGGACGGCACGTAAGTTGTGAATTGTGATTTTGTCGATAAATTGTTGTTTTTTTGTGCGGATGTTGCTTCTTATTTCATTTACAGGATCATTTTGAGATTCTCGAAGCCAATGGTGATCGAACTTGGTCAGCGTTTCACTTTCAGAAATCAGAATGTTACATTGGGCACTGGCGTAGTCACCAAGATACGACCAAATTTGCCGGAACTTGAGAGATTGGCAATTTCTGACGGTAAAAGGGGAATTCTTAAGTATGATCAGAGGGTAGCAGAGAAAGCCCGCAAAGATGCGGAGAAATTAAAACAGCAAAAGACCGTTTGATTTCGACGGAAAATCTTTAAACAAAGTTTGTAAGTATTTTTTTCTCAGTTTATTTGTTTGTTTATTATTATTATTTTATTTTCTAACTAACTCTTAACGGGTCATCTTAGCAGGTATGTTTATTGTGGAAATATTTCAGGTGTGTAGATTTTGTACTATTTTTACGAAAAATCAGCGTCTGTGGATGAACCGGCTACAAATTAGATTTTGCAAAATTCGCTCCGGAAACTACTCATCTATACATTTTTTTACTGATTCTGAAGTACGTGTACTACTGAAATGTAACAATATAATTATATTGTTGATAATTATGCTTGATTGCTCTTGTTCGTGTATTGAGTAGATACCTGATCTTCTGTATAGTTTGCAGAATGTAATGTTTCCTCTATTATTTCCTAAACATTAGGCGGATTAACCTACGATTATAAAAAATGTTTGAGTGGCCAAGTTCAGCTTTTGGAGAAATCGGAAAAATTTCTCCCTACCTCATTCCAGTGGGATGGGCTTAAACATACCGGTGACTTACGATTTTCTTTTCTGGAAATTGGGGACGCTATAAATGCGCCAGGTACCGATCCCAGCATGGGGCCTAAAACACGCTTGATTTGCCTTGTTTCCAGTAGCGCCGGTCGAACGCCCGTGCTTTCCCCATTAAAAAAGAGTCAGTCCCACATTGGAATCAGGGCGTTACATTCGACCCAGCATCTTCTGGCATCTAGCCTCTGAATTTCCAGATGGGTTCGTGCAAGAAGATATTTCTCAGTGAATTCAGTACTTGATGAATGAAACTCGCCAGTATTTTTCTTCAGGATATCGTTAGCATTTTGATGCTCCGTAAATTTTAAGCTTGAGAAAGAAATTGGAATAAGCTGAGTAAACTTTGTTAGTGTGCGAAAAATGCATTAAACTCTGGAAACAGATTTTTTTTTAGTTACGGATTCAAAATAAAAGAAAGGAAAGCTTGTGAAGAATGGAATGTGATCTCATTAAAAAAAAGAAAATCTTGATTGCTCCCCAGGAGTGGAAGGTGAATGACCGAAACAAAAATAGCAAAATCCGTTGGATACAAATTACCATAATTGGAGGGGCTCCCATCAGGCTGCATCAAAAATTTTATAAATACCTATTTAAGATCATAGACTCAAAAAACTCATTTTCGAAGTCAAAAATCAGTTTGGGTCATTTCAAATAAAAATTAATTTTCGTGTCTAATTCAGAGCCGAATCGAAAATTAAACGGGAATTTGAAACCAGTGACCCAAACAACCCCAATCTCGATTATTTATTGTATACTTCTTCGTTTAAAGTTTCCTAGTTGGCTGCATTCAAGCCCTCCTTTAAGAAAAGAACGCTCCATGAAGAAATTACAGAACTCGCCACTTGAAGATCCACGTTAATCCACATTGATCAAACTTCTCCAAAAAAGAAATTTGAGTGTGCCGATTTACGCACATCGTTCATGGAAAGTTTGTTGTGTCAAAGGGAATACAAATACGATCAAAAATCTGTAGCCCTTGGTCGCACACAGTCAGACAAACGATAAATAAAGAGCAAAATGTCAACAGACTGAAAAAATCAAACAATCTACCTAGGTATTCCTATTAATACAGACGTTCTTTCTAATTGTTCATATTATCCGAAACTTTCCCTCAATACTGCCTTCAACAAAGAAGAAAATAGCACTGAGTATTGCTGAATATCTCTGATATACATACGCATACTAAAAACTCATTTGCTTCCTCCTTTTCATGATAAAAAAACACGAGTCGGGGTACATTCGGCCATGGGTGTAGCCAGCAAAGGGCAAGGGGGAAATTCGGACCTAGTAGCGTAGTGGCTGACATCTGATAGAAGTTTTTAACAGCATCTGTTTACACACCATTACTAATGCACGCACATTTATCGCTCTTATCAACGTTAGGATGAATATCAAAGCTAATAGGACATGACGTGAAAAACTTCAATTTTCGAGTGACTTGATGCACTCTAATTCCAATAAATTTTTCGCAAAAACTTGTCCTAAATATTATTTAACCGTTACTATGGGCTATCTATTTTTACTTGGACTGCTGTCATAAATGAATTTTCGACGAAATTGGAACGAAACGAAAATCACGATTTTCCCATTTAAATGCATGGAGACGTTCACCGCTATCCTCACGTTGGTATCGTTGGTGCGGCAAGGGGGAAGACTCGATGCTAGCGCTACACCGCGCTGCTAGGTCCGAATGGATTTTGAAAAAAATTATGTTCCAGTCGTTCCCGTGCTCACAAGATTATTTTCGAATATTCAAAGCCAACTGAATAAAATTCGCAGAAAATAAGATGTGTCTAGAGGCTTAGACGCTAGACAACGAAAATGTGTGACTGGCGCCACACTGATAGCGAACCAGCGATTTGCATCGGCACAAATTCCACCTTTTTGCCCCTTTCTGGAAAAAGTTCTAGCTAAGCCCATGCATTCGGCAGATCTCTCTTAAATTCAGCCAGATTGAAATAACAAATGAGAAGCGCAACGGATGTACGTGAAGACATTGACTTAATATACTTCAAAGTCAACGGTGAAAATAATTTTTCGCAGTGAACGATTTGTTTCTTAAGTAACTTAAGCATAGTACGAGTATATATGAAGTCCGATTAGCAGTTTTCCATATTGTGGCCCATAAAGATGGCACAGTAATCTATTACTTATTGGGACTTAGACCTAAAAGTTGCATTTGTTGGCAATACTGTAAATATGTTCATTGTATTCTTATGACTTTGGGGTGATCTAATCACCCCAAACAGTGATAACAATACCCACAAAACGTTTGCCTGTGGCAGCACTACCTAGGACCTCTCCTGTTACTACATATCAAAATCAAATACAAATCTCTTGTATTTACGAGTACCTATATAATATATGTTAATTTTGAGAAAACTTTTCCGCACCGCCTTAATTTTGGGCACCCTTAGCCCCACGTTCATCGGGGTCAATACTCGTATCATGGCCGTCACTGAGGGAGAGTAGACGGGCAATCCATACCCCCTCCCAAAAAAATTGAGGGTAGAAATGGTCAAAATTCCCCCCCCCCCAAATTCAAAGGCCAATAATTATATTTGTACTTGTAATTATAAAAAATTTATAAACGAATTAGTGCCATGTAATACCGCAATTAATTTTGTACCATACCATACACTTAACTCGCAATACACATACACAGAGTGTCTAACAAAATCGAAATCTAAAAATAAATGACCTTCACCCCCGTCCTCCCATTTGCTATGAATGCGGTAAAATAATAAACTCAAGCTAAATATACTTCTAAGTCTATAATACTACATTTTCAGGGGGGGGGCCGAATTTTATTGCATAAGGTACATGAGCCCGATAAGGCTTGGATCCACAATATAGGACCCAATGTACCGATCTTGACTGCTATGCTTTAGACTGCATTAAAACGTACAGCAAAGTTGTTCTTTCATGATATGGCAACACTGTCCAATCGTTTTTATCAAGATATTAATCCACTGGTGGTGCGAGATATGCCGTTTCATGATTTTCCAATAACTTAAAAAGTGCTCCGATATGTTTTTTGTGTAAGGATTTACGAGTATTATATTAGTCAAATTGAATTTATCCAGAAATCAAATATTGGATAGTTGTTGTAGTGGTAGTTGGTTAACGATCGACGCCAGAAAAGTGAAATTTGAGAAATTTGGAACCGAGGTATGCGATACTCACGAAAAATAGTGTTATGTAACCTAATAAGGCCCAGCCTGGTACGATCAATTGATTATCATTTTAGGTATAACTTACTCATAAATTTCTTTTTGAACCCTGCTTAATTTCTTATTTACCGAATTTCAGGTCAGGCTTATTAGGTATTAGGTTGGGTCTTATTAGGTTATAGGCCCAGGTCAATTTGTAAATATTACAGTCGACGACTATAACACAAAAAAGGAAAAACATGAAATCGCTTACACGAAAGTCTGGTGAGCCAAGACCTTAAGTTAGGGCCTTATTGAGCTCACCTACCTTAAAATACGCGCATACTGATCACGTCTCACATGGCTCACATGAGCATGTCATACATGCAAAGACTCTTGTAAGCTGATATTTCGATTTATCGTCATTATCAGGGCTGCAATTTTTATGCACAAAAAATAGCGAAATATGCGCATATTTTATGCACTGAATTCAGTCTCAATAATACGCCAAAAATATGCGGCAAAATTGTAAAATATGCAAATACAATATGGGTGTACCATTTCAAAGGAAAAATTAACTTGGATACACTGAGACAATTTTTGTCATATTTAAAAAAATGATAGTAAAGTATCTCCTTAAGAGTCCAATCTTCTTTTAATAGGATATGCACCCAGGAGATAATGCACCTGTTCGTAATTTCTTGATGATTGATGAATGTGATGCGGGCAAGAGAAACGTTATCTTACGTGCAAAAGAACATATTTTTCTAAAAGCTTTTCTACTGATTCATTAACCATTAATTCTTCTTAATTTTTTTTGGAGTCAAACATCATTCTCAGCACAAAAAAAAATAATTTATTGGGGAAAAAATTGAAAAATAAGCAAAATTGGTGCAAAATATGCGGTAAATGCCAAAATATGCAGAATGAAGTGCTGCTCACTTGACTCAGAATGTCAGAATTCTGTGATAGGTGATAAAACCCGCACTAGAGAGCGCTACAAAATCACCTGCGCGGGTGAAACTGAAAGGTTGATCCAGGTTGATCATGGATAATTTTAAATGGAAATTTTAGGAAGGCAGAAAATGGCGGAAAATTATTCCACCCACTTGCGTTGACTGTAGTTTAATAACAATACAATAAAATGTAGGACGAGATTTTTCTTAAAACCAATTTCTAATTGATTTAAAGACGCTTAAAGTTTGCCGTAATCTTATGGAAAATTGTAAATGATCACCTTTTCAGTGCGCAGGGCTACCAACTTTGGGAACTCTAAGTTTTAGTGCCTATTCGTGAAGATCTTTTGAAACTCATACCTATACGCCATAGATAAAAATAGGTATGCAATCGCATAAAAATTGCAGCCCTGGTCATTATAATAGAATTTTCCAATTCTAAATGCTTTATTGTTTTCTCTTTCAAGGTATAATTTGCTGGTTCTTAAATTTTGAAATGACCATGCCTGAAAGAAATGACTTAAATGACTGTTAGATACTTGGATATAACATACTACGCCTCACCCCCCAAAAAATCCACCAACGCCGATGAATGTAGGTCAACACTACTGAAAAAAATTACCGCCCCCCCCTTCAAAAAAAACTTCCAGCGACACCACTGATTTGTATGAAAAATTATTGTTCTTATCGTGAAATTTGGATCATGGGAGTCAAAATCAGAGCTAAAATTTGATGCAATTTCTTAAATCAGAGACCAATGAATACTATATTATTTCAATACTTTTCTCTTTTTCAATCAAGAATGTATTTTACGCGTCAATTCGAAGTCGTTTTTAGATCTATAGAACGACGGGGGCAGGGGTACAGAGGAATGTTACAATTTTTCGTTTAATGAAGAAATAATTCTTATATTTATGTACTACATGGTGAAAAAAAATCTAAAACTAGGGTAGATGGTTAGTTTGCAGTAACGATCAACATACGAGAGGTTTGCACATGGGTGAGAGGTTTTCTGTTCCTCTAGGGTGAAACAGGAACATCAGTTCCTAAATGATGCACATGAAGTAGTGTAGGGACTTTCCGGCTTACTTGAAATTCCGAAGTTAGAGTTACTTACTCGTCATCATTAGTCGACTCAACTACCTTTTTAAAAATAAGCTGGCACACATTATATTTACATCCTGTATAATCAAGTATAACCTGGATGCTTCGCTCCCTATTTTTCCAGAGAAGTGTTCAAGCATCCGTCTCTAAGAACCAAAACCTCCTAAATCCAGAGTTGAATTTTATCATAACTCTGAAAAATTGAGTGTATTCTGTGAGCTTACAGTATTAAAGAACAAATAAATTTGAAATGCTGGAACTGCACAACGCCAGAATTTACTCTACGCTCCCATCCATTAAAGTATCATTCAGAGAATTTGTACTGATTTCCAGACCCGGGTGTGCGATCGACTAGGAATCTCAGGGACGTCACTGAAATGCAGTCAAGATTCGTTCTTAAACGAAAATGGATCATTAAAATGATACGATGAATCAATTACTGATGGTAAGCACGACTGACAAATCATAACCTCGATGTACAACGAGCACCTTATCTCAACTATCATATTCTCATATCAGTGGCACTAAACCAAATAAAAATAACTGGAAAGCCGAACGAGACCTTATAATTGGAAAGAGTACAAAATGCTTGGCGGGAGCTTCGAAGCCACACAACATGTATGATTGAACAGCAGGTTACTCAACTTACGCTCACACAATGTATTTTCGATGCAAAATCGGCAATTTCATTAAAGATACATTTATAGAGGTTACAAGAAACACAAAAACGTAATAAGATAACCGTTCACGAAAAATAGAAAATAGTAAATAGATTAATAGCGACGTTTCTTCTTTAATTGAGTAAATAAATATCTTCTCGATCGAATCGTGGCTCACAAATCTTCGTCGTCGTCTGGCAATGCTGTATCTTGGGCTTCCTGCGAACGAAATATGATGTATGTATTTTAATATGAAGAAATTTCGAGCGTTCGTTCTTGTCCCCCAAGGTGACTAAAATGGAGACTACTTACTTTCAAATCTTTTTCGATCTGTGACTGCCATTGCGGATCCATGGTAATCTCTGGCGGCACCAAAGCTGGCATCGCCACGAATTCTAGATTCGCATCGCCAATCAGTTTACGCGCTAGCCACAGGAACGGTTTCTCGAAGTTGTAGTTACTTTTCGCACTAATATCGTAATACTGAAACATAATAAACAATACTCGTAATTCGCTCTGCTGATTGTTTGTGATACGATATTTGAACACCAGAAATTAACATTACTTGTAAATTTTTCTTCCGGTGGAATACGATGGTTTTTGCTTTGACTTTACGATCTTTTATATCAACTTTATTACCGCACAATACAATCGGGATATTTTCGCAGACACGAACCAGATCTCTATGCCAGCCGGGAACATTCTTATATGTAACGCGACTTGTCACATCGAACATTATTATCGCACATTGACCCTGCACCAAACATAATTCTCGATACAATAAAAAGACTTTTATAAAGATTACTACATCGAGAGACAGTCGATAAGATTATAACGAACCAGCGGGAAAATACGATCACTTTACGTTAACGTTAGTTACTAGTTTGACTAACATCACGGAATTTCATTTCAGGATTTGATACAACAGTTTATTCTGAGCAGCTGGTTACACACACACTAAAATCTTGCAACCAAGAACTGGGTAACTAAACTCGACAACGCTTACTTGAATATAATATCCATCACGTAAGCCGCCGAACTTCTCTTGACCGGCGGTATCCCACACATTGAAACGAATGGCGCCACGATTCGTATGAAACACGAGAGGATGCACTTCGACACCCAATGTGGCGACATATTTCTTTTCAAATTCACCGGTCAAGTGTCGTTTCACGAACGTCGTTTTTCCGGTACCACCATCACCCACTAGTACACATTTGAACGTTGGCATATCATCACCCATATTGAAAGCTGGTCTTTTTCACCTTATTACCTGAATTAGAACGTCAATATAAATTACTTTTTCGGAAACTCGCGGTGATTTCGAATTTACAAGTCCTAACGGTTTTCAGCAGGCTTCCATTCCCGCCATGAAAACAATGACAAATGAACTGGGCAATCTTCGACACGTTCAATTCAGACAGCTTTTGTTACCCAATAAATCGGACGAGTGCTTTTCCGTATGAAAGAAAGTCGAGTACTTACATCTAATTGGTAAATAGCCTACGAATAATAAATAACGTCACGAAAAGTAAATGTGACCGAGCCCGGTTGACTTGCACTCACTTCTTGAACGACTCGAGGATGGAATTCCGATGAACAGCCGTTACACGGATTGGCTCGATAAATACTTACGTAAAATTACGAATTCTTCCAGAAATTACACCGGTTTAAAATAAACGTTCAATTTAGCAGTTAGCACATGATAGAAATGAGTAATGTTTGATGAAGTGTTGAAATTTGAAGTCCATGTTTGCAGAGGAGCATCATTATTTTGGGCTTCCGCATGGGCAGGGTCACGGTTGGTCACGGTTTTGCGTCAGCGCCAGCGGTATGCAGTATAGCCACTAGCCAGATGTACCTACGGATTTGAGACAATACTCATCTTCCACCAATAGTGCTCAATGGTCCGGTCTGGAAAAAAATACCAATCGAGTACTTAGTTTTAGGACCTTTTTCGGGTTGTTTTTGTCAATTTCTTGCTTACAGTGTTGTAAGTTGTAAGAATAAAATCTAATAAAAATCTTGACGTTCGGGTTCCAAAGGGGTTCCAGAAAGACTTCAGAATTTGATGAGAAGGGTAGGTAATGGAAAAAAAGTCTGCGAAAAACGGGCAGCGATATGAAAAATGAAGACCCGGATGACGGACATTTCGAATTTTTTCAGCGATTCGACGAATTAATTCCGATTTCAGATTGAAGTAGTTCTACTTTGAGATAATGATTAGTAACCTCATTATTTTTTTACATATCCTTATCCGCAGTCCTCAACTCATTCCTTAATCCGTTGTCTTACTTCAGACAAATAGTTTCCAAGACGTAGCTCAAGATGAATAGGCTAGTGCATAACGCCTCAAATTCATGATTATTATTGTTACATTGTTAGTCTGATGAGATGCGGTCTAATTCCAAATTTGAGCTTCCTTTTCAAATTCTGAAACTTTCGATTGTTCCGAGGGTACTATTGTCAATCTTTGGCCGAATCCATAAAATTGTCATGAAAAACGATAGAGGATTTAAATAATATATAGATGTTAAAACTTAAAACTAAGATAACTCCGACTAGCGACTTGCTTCTGCGTTCTTCCCACATGCCAAGACCTCGACTTGTTATCACTTATCAGTTATCATATCAGTGATGTGTCATTTCGCTCCAGGACACCAGTTCTATGCGAAGTATGTGAGCTGAAATTCGGTAGAAGGTGTCGCGAATCATTGCGGGATGATCAAACTTTTGCTCCGAAACTTTGTACTCGTTCCTTCACTTTTATTTAGCATTTAATAGCGGCGTTACATTAAAAAAAATTCTTTGATCATTTATGGGCGGTTGTGTGCTCTCTTCACCCCGCACCTGACTAAGATTATATAACACAAATCTGCACAAGCGCAAATCTGTACGTTCATACTTTTACAGGGTTTGTTCGGTATTGATTTTGTTAGAATTCTGTTCCAAAAAGTTCCAAAAGTTAATGTGTTCGTTGTGATCCGATGTTGTTTGTCGTGTTTCGCGTGTGAAATGAAGTGTGTTTGATTTTTCCGCTGTCGGTTTCACAATTGCGGTGTTTTCAAAATGACGAAAGACAGATTACCAGCCCTTAAAGCGGTATACACTTTACTAGTTTATTAATCATTTTCTAAATTCTAAGATAGTACTGTAGAACAGCATGCTAATTGAATCTACGAGCTTCCCACATTGTTTCAAATAAAACTTAGCTGCTTAGTTCTGTTGTAAAATTCAAAATTTAGCTATTAATTTGACAAAAAATACTGTAATTTATCTCTATAATAACTGTACCTTAACGAGAGTCGATTACTTTTGGATTAAACTTATAAAGTTCACATTTAATTTGCTCTAGAATCACTATCTTGGTAAAGTTCAGTACTCGATCAACGTAGTTCGCACAAGCTATTTACAGTAATATAGTAATTCCTTACTAGCATCTCGCTAATAACCACTGCCACTGGTCACAATAATGTGTTTGGATAAACCGATCATTACCTGCTTTGTAATGCTCGCATCTATGAGAAGACGATCCCATGTCCATTTTAAGTAAATAGATTACATTTATTTATACGAATTAAGACTCCCGCGTTATGATGATCTGATGAGATCTCTGCACTGGTGAGAAGGTACATTTGAACTGGTGTACAGGTTTGCTTTTTATGCTGTTCGTAAATTGAAATGTATGTAGTGTGTTTACATTGCTATCTTATCTATGTTTGTTCTGCTTGCGGCTTCTCGAGGTACGTGAAATTCTCAATGTTCAAAAATTCGAGAATCAATTACGTCAAAGGTATTGACGATAGCAAGTTCTATATCAGTATCATAGTGTACCATGAAGCCTCGATACCGCCCTATACATTTCTTCAAACCGGTAATTTTATTCGATTATATGTGTTATGTCGCTGCACGGCTCATTGCTTGCCATCGGACCTGGTCAGCTTTGTGTTGAATTTTTGAAACCATAAATATGAAGTCGAGCTATTTTGGATAGCTTTGAAACTTGTGTGGTTCTCTTGTCATCCCTTTCACGAGTTGACTGAAGTCGCTGACAGCTACTTGCAAATGTAGCTCGAATAATTCCTACATTTTAAGCGAATTTACGTGGCCTTTTCGCTGCTTCGAAACTCTGCACTGAAGTTTTTAGTTCGATAGTTATACATTCGGAATTCTTCACTGTCGCCATGTATCTTTAGTAACTGTGATCCAGTTTCGAAATACGTATACTGATGTCTGACATTGTGCATCGTTCACTATAGCTCCGTATTATTTGTAGTAACTGAGCTTCAGTTACGAAATCTACTTGTGTCTGACATTGTGAATTACCAGGAGTTTCGAAAAATCATCGTACCAACACGAAAAGTGGTTCGAGATATGAACCGGAGAAGTTCTCGGATTCTTTTATTCTAGAGTTCTTCTGCCGTAGGATCCATCCGGATGTAAGTTAGTGTGAAATACATATGACCAATTATCTCTTCTTACATCTGAGCATTTAGAAGTGTCGGTTTCTTAACATAACGAACTCGACAATCCTCTCATGCGTAGAAACACAAGCGCATAATTCGTGCTTATAGCACCATGACTTCCATGGCGATGACTCAACCATGCTCTGAATGTGAATCATCTGCTTGTTCCTAATATGAAGGCACACTGTTATTTATTCTCCAAAACTTGGAATATTCGATTGGCCTCCGTTAACTACGAGCATATTAACCCGGATTACTGTCGTCTTCATGGAAAAGAGTCTTTTTCGGAAATAGGTATTCACTTTTGGGAATGCAATAAGGTAGCTCGGTAAGCTACTTTAACGACAACTATCGCAAATGATGGCTTATAAATTAATGAATCTTTCAGTCTTCAGTGGCAAGTCTGGTCAGCGTGAAGGTTGATTTTACTTTATCGTATAGTGCATTCTTTGCCGAGTCATGTACCTATTGCCTCAGAATTTTATTGCTAGATTGCTGTGTAAGCTTGTTACTATATGCAAAGAATCTCAATCATCATAATCAGACGCATGAAATATGACCCACCGACCCCTCGCTACCTACACATAGAGCATCGTACAGTTCCCTTCTAGTAATATTAATATTTTAATGACTGTTTATTTAGAGTCTCGAGACCTTTTACTTTTCAGTAATGTGTTATACATCGTCGAAGAGAGTAGTTACTTGCCAAGTCGTGACATGGAAGCTATTAACCTTTCTCATTAACTCGTCAATTTTGATTATCTTCTCAATGATCATATTCCCCGTGTTACATTATCTGGTTATTCTGATTCGAGCTTTTGCCCAAATTTTAAAACCGTTTATGATTTTCAGGCTCAGAGTGACGATGACGACGTTCCGGATGAGGTTGCGGTCACCGTGGAACCTCGTGATGGGTTCATGGATGAGTTTTTTGCCGAGGTAAGTACTCAAAGATCATAGTTCCTGAAAAGAAAGACAGCTTATTTTGGCAGTGCCGACAACGTAGGCTAACTGACTGGGTTTAGCCAGCCACTTCCCCCTTTTCTCACCCCTTTCCCTTCCCGACAATGTCTTCCTTAAAATTTAGTTGCATTTACCGTGTATCAAGCTCCGTTGGCTGTGGCGCATCCAAAATCTGCTTAGGCTTTCTCTCGAGGGGGTCCATTTATTCTGGAGTAATCCTATGTATACTCACCCCGCAAATGGGGTCACAAAACTTTTAACAAGGTCTTCATGGTTGAATGTAATCGTTGAGCGTATTGACGTGGTCTTGACGAGTCATCTTCTTTAAACATTCGGGAAAATTCTTATATATTCGGAACGAGTATTAGTCAGGGCTCGGAGCCAAGCATTCTGGAGTCGTAAAAAGTCTAAGCCGAATCATATTTCCCTCTTGACATTCCCCTCTTTGTGATAATAATAAATTAATTTGTTGGCTGGTTTCAGCCATTTCTTGCAAATCAGTGTCCGGTGTCCATTTGAGCTTAATGAATGCGGATTAACCAACCATTTGATAACAAATGGAGTTATTACCGTATTACTTCACCGCTTTAGTAGCCTGTTCCAATAATGACCAATCTTTGTAGAATTGAAGTATCTTCTAAGCTTCTCTCAGATTTTAAGTTGCTGCATTCCCCAATAATTCTCAAATATTATATTATTTAGGGAGCGGATTTTAATGAAATCGCATGTTCGTCTGGGTCGAGTGAAAAACGATGTATTTAAGACACTTACGTTTCAAATCTTTCTGAGCAAAATGAGTCCTACGTATTTGTTTTCGCATATTTTGCATATTTTACCTATAAATGCATATTTTTGCATATTTCTGGTCATTTTTAGCGTATATTTTACCGTTTTATAGGGTTATTCTTCAGAAATGTTGATATTTCGGTCCTCAGCAGTTATCTCACATGTTATTAATGATACGGGCTTTGTTTCTTTTTTTTTTCGTTGATAGATATGACTGAATTCTACTTTTTCAAGGTTTCAAAAGAAAATTTGATCCACTTTTAATGTGTCGAAATTGGATTAAATATGCTAAAATGTCCATCGGCACAACTGTCCCTCTAATAATTTTTATTATTATTATTTTTTAATTTTTAAACTATATACTTATAGGTGGGGGCTCGGGCCCAACCCCGGTCCCAAAGTGTTCCCCTCGGCACTGATGCGATTTTGGCATGCGTGCATCGCCATACGTCCCACCACACCATATACTTATAGGTATTAAAACTTGGGAGTTCCCAGAGGTTGTAGTGCTGCGTACTGAAAAGGTGATCAGTGCAATTTTTTCATAAGATTATAGCAAACTTTAAACGTCTTTAAATCAATTAAAAATTGATTTTTAAAAAATCTCGTCTTACATTTTATTGTATTGTATGTTACTAAACAATGGAATTATAGTCAGCGCAAGTGGGTGGAATAATTTTCGGCTGTTTTTTGCCTTCCTAAGGACAGGGACTGCGGAAGTGATTTGTGACAGGGGGGAGGCAAACTTTTATAATCACTTTCAGTGATAGTAACAGGGATATCCACTCCCACGAAAATTTAAAATGGTTAAAAACTTACATTCAAAAATCGGAAAAATGGGGGGGGGCACTTAGCCTTCCCTGCACCTCACTTCCGCGATCCCTGCCTAAGGATAGCAGTATTTCAATTAAAAAGTATCCATGATCACCCTTTCAGTTTCACTCGCGCCGGTGATTTTGTAGCGCTCTCTAGTGCAGGTTTTGCCGCCTATTAGATTAGAACAAACTGGCAAAATACTACTACTCTAGGTAAATAAATGAATGAGTTGGTAACGTGGAAATTGCGTCTTCAAACCAGAGAGTTAGTGTTACCAACCGTGAAAATTGTCCCTCGATTTTTTGTCTATCGGCAAGGCTCTTTTTCAACCAATCATAAAACAGGAGTTTCAATATTTTTTCGTCGTAATGGTCAAACTGTATATTCTTACCAGAGCAATAGGGTCCGCATATCAAATCCCAATTTTTTTGTGACGAAACTCGTGCATTCGCGTACTGATGTCTAAAATTAAGAGTTTTAAAAAAAGTGTCTTTCGGCATGGTTATCTTTATGCAATGATGGACGTTTATCATCCAAACATAATTACATCTAATTAGTGGGTTAGTATGTCTTTATCAACTATCCATACAATTTATTTTGGTTTTGGAATCTACTAATCGACGGCAGAACACTTTTTGTTCGCTATTGTCCTTCGGCATGGCATTCATCATTTTGATGGCAATGCCAAAATACAGAATATCTTCACTGTTGGCCCAATCTTGCTAACAATGTTAACATTTCTTAACGACTTCCATCAGAAAAAGTTTAAATATCCCTACTTTCCTCCATAAAAAAACATACCTGAAATATCAACATTTTTGAACAATGGCCACGTATTTCCGTAATTTTCAACATATCTTTCTTAGAAAATCGAAAAAGTACACATTTTTTGGATTCTTCACTAGCACCTTGAACAAAAAAATCCCGTTTTTCTATACTGTAGCGCTCCATGCGCAGATTTACGCTACTAATTTTGCAACATTAAAATGGACGCTGTTAAGCGTAAGGGAACCAACCAACATTTGTAAAGAAAATGAGTCATTAGTAAAAAGTAGAATTTTTCAAAACTGAGCCCCCGATTCAAAAATGTGTACACACGTTGAAAAAAGCTTATCAGTAAACACTATGTCATATAGTTTCTACATGGCTCTTGAACTTCGAATCATGTGTTCTCAAAAAACGTAACATTTAATGCCAATGAATAATGCCGGTTTATGGACGTAGCGTTTACTGATAAGCTTTTTTCAACGTGGGTACACATTTTTGAATCGGGGGCTCAGTTTTGAAAAATTCTACTTTTTACGCTCTTTCCAACGATCCTAATAATTCATTTTGTCAACAAATGTCCTTGGGGAGCTTCTTGTTTAACAGCATTCAAATTCGCGAGCTAGCCTCATTCGGATGTCTAGTATCTGTCTCGACCATATTTTAATAATGCAATTGACGGATAAAGTTACCGATTGTATTCTTCTTTCAACGTTAAAACGGGGTACTGCTCTTCACGCTCTTTAAAATGATACCCATATCGTCAGCACATATTTTTACCTTTTTTACGCCTATTTTGGATTTTGTTACGCATATATGGACGCTATTCAGCGTACGGGAACCAACCAACATTTGTAAACAAAATGAGTTATTAGTATTGTTGGAAAGAGCGTAAAAAGTAGAATTTTTCAAAATTGGGCCCCCGATTCAAAAATGTGTACTCACGTTGAAAAAGGCTTATCAGTAAACGCTATGTCATATAGTTTCTACATGGCTCTTGAACTTTGAATCCCGTGTTCTCAAAAAAAACGGATTTTGCTGGTTGGTTCCCTTACGCTGAATAGCGTCCATATATGCGCATATTTCACTTATTTATCGCGCGTAAAAATCCGCTCCCTAATTATTGGGAATCCCATTTGTAGTTAGTTTCAAAGCTTGAAGAAAACCGAAGAACTAATTTCAGTTGATTTCACGGCCGAATTCATATATTGTTTGTTTCAAGTCCAAATTAAAATTAACGAATGAAGATCAATTTCGACAGAGCTGCTATTGCTGCAATACGCAATATAGTAGCAGAGCGTGGTTTCTTTTAGTGTGCCAAGTTTTGGTGCGCCCTTACTCCCTTCTATAATATGATGATTAAATTGGTTCGGATGTAGTAACGTACTAAATTTTTATGACAGGAATGTGTTTAATTAGAATAGGACAACGTTGATCTATCGTAATACTCTAGAAATCTTATACTATGTTTTCCATTGCACCTATATCAGCGGAAATGGGCGTGAAGGCCAAGTGATTCAATCTCAATGATTTTTTATCCGACAAGAACGCGTATCAATAATTCAGCTATGTAATACTTTCTAATATTTTTCACAGAATTCACATAAAATAAGAATGAATATGCGTTCTGTTAAGTGAACTGTTCGTAAGGGTTTTGTTTTCGTTCACTATTATATTATGTCTGTTGTGGATGAATAAGTTACTCACTTTAGTGATTCATTTAACACTTTTCGTATACTAATGGCTAATCTAGAGGGCAATCTTGGGAGAGATCAGAGATCATTCAAAATATGTAAGAATTATACTTTTTACCCCCTACCCTTTTTCCTCAATTAATGGACCTGTTTGTCCCCGTAACGTTAGTAATTGAGTAAGTGGACAATGAAACAATACTTAAGAGTTTTGAACGATTTGTACCTCTGACTGTTCTTTTATCGCGACGTTGAAAATGAAAATGCCTTCCAAAGCGAGTGTGAGTTACATTTTTTTAACTCGCTGAATCTTTAGTTGGATGAATTCCAAATGTTCCTCGTCGTACCATCCCAGTTTGTTCTTCGTCAAAGGGGAGGGGGAGAGGAATTCTTGAGATTAATGGAGACTTCTTCCAAACTTGTTAAGACTCATTGATACTGTTCCAAACTCGTTAGTGATTTGCTAACTTATAAAACTGATTTAAGACCTTTTACAACTCTTCCAGACCTTATTAAGACTCCTCAGAACTGTGTTTATAGCTAATAGAAATCCTTTCATGTCGCTTTAGAGTAAGTAGATGCTCCTCATTAGTCTCTTCTGATGCAGCTAAAGATTCTTTCGGCTTATCACGACTTTAAAACGCATTTAAAACCCGTGAAAACGTGTTTACGACTGTATAAGACTCGTGGAACTTTTTTAAACTCGCTACAACTCTTGAAGACTGGTTTTACAACTTTTGAGACACTCATTTATTTAGAATTTCTTCAAACTCCTTAGGACCCTAATAGGTTTATTCAAGAGCCGGTAGGATTTCGCCAATTTACGGAGCTTTTTTCCCCCAATATCTGTCTCTGGGAAGGGCAATTTTTCTCGTGGCTTCCTACGTGTGTCTGCGCCTATCGCTTACGCAAGCATCACACGTTCTCGAAGTTTCTTCAGCTTCAAGATACTCGATGAAAGTTGCGGTTCCAAGTTTTAATCTTTCCTCTCGTGACCAACGCAATCACACATTGTTGTACCCTTGGGTAAATAAATGTTGAAATCTTTCAATACGTCGAAAGTCGAGTGTATGAGAAAATTGATACGCACGAATCTACAAATACGCATATCCGTAATTAGAAACATGGGAAATAATACAGCTAGAATTTTTTTGTGGAATTAACGTCCATTCACACGACTGTTCTAGCTTCGTTTCGATTTAGCTCGGTCAAATTATTTTGGAAGGTCGAGGGAAAAAGCTTACTGCGAGGCCACGGCATAAATATTCATCGTGTCGATTTATTTTTATCATTTAAAAGGTCATGCTAATTTCTGGACAAAATGTGTTTTCCATAAAATTTTTGATTCGGTACATCGAAATTATGAAGTAATTTTGTGAATACTCGTTTCAGTCTAATGAAAAAGGGACATCGACGACTATTGCCGTTTTCTAGTCACTCTTTACATATCGCTATAGATGCATAATATAATCGCGATCTCGAAATCTGTACGATAGTTTATATGTTCTTCTTGGAAATGGCGCCTGGTGTTGTCACCTTAGTACATGCGGGTCACATTAAGAATTGCACGAACATTTTGAATCAAAACTTATTATTCACCCTAGTAGTACGTGTTAAGGCCAAAATCGGACTTTTTCCGAGGTCGTGTATTGTATTTCTGCTTGGAGAAAAATGGAAATCATGATTGGGAACTTTCCTTTCCGACAGAAAAGGAGATATTTTAGGCTGAAATATATCATTTTCAAAAATAGAGGAGTTGTTAGCTAGCTCCCGTGTCGTACAAGTAGGGCTCAGAATTATCACTATCGCTTTCTCCAGCCCAAAACGCATCATTTTCACAAGTATTCGGTAGAACAATTTTGAAGAGAGAGGGCAAAAATACTACTTATTCTGTTTTTCAAAATGAAGTTAGGGCTAAATAATGTATCGCTTCCTAATCAGAAAATGAAAAATATTCTCCAGAACTCGATTTCTTTTTCGAAATTATTCATCGTAGTCATAGAAAAGCGGTTGGAAAAACGACCAAATAATATGTAATTCCAAAACAGACGATTGCGACGTAAATCGCTTCGAACTACTGAATCTCGAAAACTAAGATCGACCACTTGGTTTATTGTAATTTGAACGTACACACAGGTTTAGTGTTTTTTAATTACTTTATTTTTTAAATTTACTTTTTAACTGTGTTTTTTATTAATTCAAAAAATAGACAGCGTTGTGGAAAAAAATGTTTCTTTTGCGAACTTTTTTTTTTTAAATCCATAGTTTTTGTAATTTATTCTGACTTTTTAATAAGTTGATAAATTTTATTTTATCAACATTATAAATATTTCGATATAATAGATAAGAAAAAAAACAACGTTGTAAAAAAGTTGAAAACAAAAGAAAAAAAAACGTTTTCTATTACGTGCTTAAAACTTTGTTTTTTACGTGTTTTTAAGCCAACCAACCGTCCCTGTGTACACATCTATCTATCTGTCGATCTTTCTACTTTCTGTCCATCTGTTTATCTCTTAATATCAATCTATCTGTTGCCTGACTGTCTGCCTGTTTTCAGTATCGGGATCAGTGAGGTTTAGTTTTCATGATGGTAACTAAATTCCTATCGCGCGTAAAAAGGCTTGTTGAGAAAAAATTAATAGTGGACATAGTGAGCTCTTCGGCTCCCGAGCTCGCAATCCATCCGTTCAACTAAAATAATCAAATGAATTGGAAGATTTCAGTACGAAGTTGAAATTCGGCATGTTCGGTGCTGGCAGCATTTCAGTCATGCAGAAACTGCTCGCTTCGTGAAAATTTGAATTAACAAGATAGCCTCTGGGAGCAGTGCTTTCGAGTCCCAGCGGTGGTAACTTGCTTACCTAAGTGTTGCTAACTTTGATTTATCATGGAGTTTAACAGAATTTCATTTTATTTTATTTTATTCTCTTCCGTACCGCGGTCCCTTCGAGATATAAATGGAATTTTAAGCGCCTTTTGTTCTTCTGATCGTAAATCAACAAGTTCATTTTTGTATTTTGTTAATATCAGCTGTCTTCTTCACGGGTTTCGTTGTTCTGAATCTTCTAACGATGGTTACCTTTAAAATGATCATCCTACGTTTGTATCATGATGTACGCCGTCTTCCGGTATTCGATTTTCATAATAGGAATTCGTATACTTTTCTCGTATAGTTTTGGTGGAAACATACTAACCTCCGGTTCTCTAAATTTGTGGCGACGTAACATACAACTTTTATAAATCCTGGAAAGAAGACGCGATATGAATCAATTTGGTATACTTATTTGACATCGCGTAATGATGATTTGCCGTACAATAAAAGTGGCTCGAAATTACGTCATTCATTTTGTGGGAAAATTGAAAATCAGTAAATTTTTCCCGCTCGTGTTATGTGGTCTAATGGGTAACCGGAGGCGGGAAAAAAGAACGTTAAAACTGCACCAAAGTCGAAATGAACGAAATGGAAAAAGGGACAGTTGAACGAGCCCGTAAGTAATAAATTGTTTTCGGAAATTACGAACTAACTGGGTACCATTGTTGACCACTCATGTAGTGTAAATTAACGGACTTGTTTGCTGTATCGACGTTGGGGTACCTATCTAAGTTAGTGTTTTCACAATGTATTCTGCTATTCGAAAAAAATATTGTGACAGTTCTATACAGCGTAAGCTGTAGTGGAAACATTCTCTTCATGATCCATAGTAATAATACCCACACATTAGCGCCAATCATTTATTGCAAAAGTATTTTTCACGGCATTTCTGTCATCCGTAGCCATAATTAATTGCGGATAATTTACGTGAGTAATTTACAGTGTACTAGCAGCACTAACTCTATTACCGGACAACCGTGCAGGTTATCTAAAAAATGTGTATTGAAGCGCATATTTGCCATTTTTCTTTCGTTTGATGATTCTGAAAACTTTGTACTAAAACCAATACGCCATAGTGTAACTTCCTCTTGGGTGATACCTGCCGTGGTGAGGAGGCTTAAGCGTAAAAAAATATTTTAAATAGACTCTCGAAGTTAGATATCGTTAAAATCGCGACCAAAAGCACCTAGGGGAAGGCAAATTCCGACAGATAAACCCTGTTGAAAGCAATGAAAAACTACAACAGTATCTCTTTCCAGGAAAAAATGTAGCTTTTCCGAATAATAAATAATTACTGATGATGGCGTTCCGGCATGTATATAATTTTTCCGGACGTAAAAAGCTCCCCATTCGGATGTTTGTGAGGGAGCATCATCATCGGAAAGTTTCAAGAAGAAAGGTGCAATTAAAATAGGAACTTGGAATGTAAGAAGCTTGAATGGAGTTAGAAGATTAGAGAATCTTGAGCAAGAACTTAAAAGGCTTGACCTTGGAGTAGTTGGAATAAGTGATGTACGATAGAAAAGAGGAGAATTATTTTGGTCAGAGACTTTAGAATAATAAATGCAAAGGAAACAAAAGGGCAAGCAGGCGTTAGAATGATTATGAATAAACATATAGGTAATAAAGTTATATATTATAAACAACAAAGTGAAAGGTTAATCTTGATAAAAATCAATAACAAACTAGTGCTTACAACAAAAATCAAGTGTATATGCCTACTAATATTCGGCCGGATTAAGGTCGTGAGCGCTTCTGGGCATTCGCTTAGAAGCACCCCCCCCCCCTTTTCGAACCGTTGCTAAAATAATTACTTGCTCTTGCCCGCCCCCCTCAAAAAATTTTCAACACACAAAAGTTGGATGGCTGTAATTCGAGTAAATGTTTAAGAAAGCGGAGTTGCGAGTTGGGAATGAATTTTTGTATATTATACCCGAAAATTTTTCCGCCCCTCAAACATTTTCCGCCTTGGGCACGACATTAATCCGGGCCTGCTGATACTTACGAGGACGAAGAAATTGAGGAGGTATATGAAGAACTAGAAGGACTTACGAAGCATGTTAGAGGCGAAGAGAATCTTATTATTATGAGTGATTGGTATGCTCCAGTTCGTGAAGGAAAAGAAGGTAATATAGTCGGGGATTTTGGATTAGGAATGAGAAATGAGAGAGGAGAGCGTTTGATACAGTTTTATGCAAAGTATAACTTAGTTATAGGAAATACTCAATTTAAAAATCATTATAGAAGAAGGTATACATGGAAGAGTCCAGGTAACGAAGGTAGATATCAAATTGATTGTATTATTATAAAACAACGTTTTAGGAATCAAATATTAACTGTACAACTTATCCGGGAGCCGATACTGACAAAGATCATAACTTGGTGGTAATGAAATGTAGCCTTAAATTGAAGAAACTTGGTAGAAAAGAAGAGGTAAAAGGATGGAATTCGAAAAAATTGGAAAATATTAATATTAGACGGAAATATCAAGAGCATATTGTATTAGAATAAGATGTTGAAAAAGCAGAGGAAATTAACAGTGTGAAGGAAGAATGGGGTAAAATAAAGGAGGGAATATTAAAGTCAGCAGAAGAAGATCTAGGTAAAACCAAGAGAGAAGAAAAGAAACCATGGATGAAAGAGAAAATCTTCAGAAAGATGGATGAACGAAAAAAATATGAGAATGCAAACGATAGGGAAGGTAGATTAGCTTGTCAGAGGTTAAGAAATGAATAGAGAGAGAATGTAAAAAGGCAAAGAAGGAATGAATGAAAACAAAAAAATAATAATGATAAAATAGAAAAGTTTGGTCTATAGAAAAGTAAAAATAGAGTTTGGAGAAAGAAGGAAAAAAGCAAGTAATATAACAAGTAAGGAGGGAGAGCCTATTTACACAGCTGAAGGAAAAGTGAAAAAGTAGGTAGAGTATGTAGAAGGACTATATAGTAATAATGGGGATGAAGAAATAAGAATGGAGAGGGAGGAAGATGTGGAAGATGAAAGGGGGCATTGAGAGATTTAAAGAAAGGGAAAGCTCCATGAGTGGATGAGATATTAGCTAAATTATTACAGAACTTGAGAGGATATGTACTTCATAAATTATACAAACTAGTATGCTATATTTATGAAAAAAGGGAAATGCCAGAGGACTTTGAAAAAGAGTGCTATTGTAACTATACCAAACAAAGCAGGAACAGATAGGTGTGAAAATTATCAAACAATTAGTCTTCTTTCGCACGCGTCAAAAATATTAACTAGGAGAATTTATAGGAGAATTAACAATAGAATAGATGCAGAACTAGGAGATGATTCGTTTGGAGTTGGAAAAAGTAGAGGTACTGAGGAAGCAGTGTTAGCTTTGAGATTAATTGTAGATGGGAGACTCAAAAAGGAGCAGAATACATACATGGCATTCGTTGATATTGAGAAAGCTTTTGACAATGTTAAATGGGATAAAATGTTTGATATTCTAAAAAAGATAGGAATAAAATTAAAGAAAGACAAGTTATTTTGAACGTTATATATAAAGGACAGAAAGCCACTTTAAGAGTAGAAGGAGAGAATGGGGGAGGCTAATATAGAAAAAGGCGTGAGGCAGGGGTGCTCCTTATCTCCAGTATTATTTAATTTGTACATAGAGTGGGGGATGAAAGAAATAGAAGAAAAATTTCAAGCAGGTGTTACTATACATGGAGAGAGAGTAAAGATGCTCAGGTTTGCAGATGATATTGTCTTATTAGCTGAAAGGAGTAATAGATTTGGAAAACATTTTAAATAGATTGGAGGAGATTTTGAGTATAGAATATCGTACGAGAATAAATAAAAATAAAAATAAAGTAATGGTATGTAATCGATGTTAACATGATAGCTTAAATATAAATATTGGGCAGGAAAAAATTAAGGAAGTCAGCGAATTTTGCTACTTAGAACAAAAGATGGAAGCAGTAAAAGGGATATTAGTAGCAGAATAGCACAAGCTAAATTAGCATTTTATCGAAAAAGTAATATTTTCAAATCATAATTAAAACTATAAATAAAAAAATTTATGATTAAAAACTTATGTTCGGAGTGTAGCCTTGGGTGTGAAACTTGGACTATAGGAAAACCAGAGAAGAGAAGGACTATAGGAAACCCAAAGAAGAGAAGGTTCGAAGCTTTTGAGATGTGGTGCTATAGACAGATATTTAGCATCAAATGGGCGGATAAGGTAAAAAATGAGAAAGTACGTAACAGAGTAGGAGGTAAAATGGATATTTGAAACTGTCTGAAGAGAAGGAGAGATAAACTAGTAGGCCATAACTTGAGGCATCCAGGAATAATATCATTGCTGCTAGAAGGGTGAGTGGAAGAGAAGAATTGGGTAGGTCGGCAAAGATTCGATACTCGAGGATGTCAAATGTGTTTTACGAAATGAAAGAACTCACACAATATAGGGAGAATTGAAGAGTTGCATCAAACCGGTCGTAAGACTGATGACCTTATCATCATTATCATCATCATCATCAAGAAAAAAAGTTACAAAACAAAAAATACAAATTTTGCTCAGATCTATATTGCAAATGCTTCCACGTTTCGCCAAAATGCATTAAAGGTCCCGCGGACCCTCCTCCCTCTTAGGAAGGCTCCAAAATAGAGGAAGGTGGGTGAAAAAATGAAATTTGAATGGGTTTCAATTTACTGGTTTTCAAAGTCACTGATTTCGATTTTGATTCTGGGATCCGGCTTCTTGGGGTGCCACAAATGAGGGTTCAATCCAAAACTACTTGTTATATTGAAATGGTATTCAGTTGTATTCAGGTCATAGGATTTCAAGGTCGCTGAATTCATTTCCCGAAATTACTTTCAGATCTGACCCTTTCCACTAACTCCTCCGACTCCTTCCCCTCCTACTGCCTGTTAAAATACTGCTAAAGATGGTTCAAGCTAAAGAGCTAAACTACAGTATACACATGTTACGATGTTTGTATACAGATTTACTACTTAAGAATGGGATTTGGAGGATTGTTAACTATTATTTAACGGACGATTTTGCTTCAATACGCATGTAGTTCATTAACATTTTTATCTCATGGAAATGAAAAAATGAAACGCGCGCAGGATCTGCATTCAGACACACTTCTAGTTTTCAGTATATTTTTTCTGTACTGTTTCTAGTCAAGCATTGGTATTTTGCGGACCGAACTCCCTTTTGTGACACCCCAAGGTTCAGATTCATAACGCACCCTTCAAAATCGAATTCGATGATCTCGAAAACCTATAAATCGACTCTCATTTCAATTTCAAATTTTATTTCTTCACTTATCTCTCCCATTTCACTATGAGAACATTCAAGTTTTACTAATATTACCTGAAATCCTTGTAAATTGCTTGTTAAACTTGACCTCTTTTGAGCGTCGAGTTAAAATTTTTTCATGGCCTTGAAACTCGACACATATATATTTTTTTCGAATTCGGATTGAACCAAAATAAGAGTCACTCTACTCTCCACTCCTCAAAAATGCTGAAAATATGTACTTTAGGAAGGCTAAATTGGACTTGCTTGATAGGATAGTCCCTCTAGCCCCTCTCCCTTCATCAGAACAACCGAGATCATTGTAGATCTTGAAAAAGCTTTTTATCGTGGACAAGTAGAATTTGAAAGCAACCTGTTAGTCTAGAAGAATCATTGAAGAAGATAATGTTGGCAAGCAAAGGTTATATTGCGGTTAATTACTGACAATTAGTATGTAGTTGTAGCACCTCTCCCAATGCTCGCTTATCAAGTGTGTTAGAGATAGCGATATGTTATCGCATCGACGCTGTAGAGTTACCGCTTCTTTTTGGTTATCAATACATACATGTTTCCGCTTGGAGCCAGTGTTGTTGAGAAGGAAGTTCTGTGGTATCTTACCCCTCCGCTCCCGCTAGGCCCCATTATGGTTGAGCAATCGCCTGGGATTACTGCGATCGGCGCGCAGCTATGACGAATTATCGCTTGGAACTCGTTCCAACTGGCCGGCGATTCTGAGCGGGGGAAATGGGTCACATCTCCCGTATGGTCCCATAGTAGTCTGTTGACTAATTTGTATCTCACTCCTTGTGCCAGATTAATTTTTCTGTGGTAAGGGGAAGGTGGAGTCAGTGACACCAAAGTTGTGGTTTTTTGTTGGTTTTTTTTAGAGGGTTCAAAGTGACCTTCCACACTACCGTGTATTAACGGAGGTCTAATGAGAAAAAATGTTGAATTTTGGTCTTTTTTCGGGATCACTCCCAACCTTTGTACGTACCCATTCCTGGAATATTTATATCCCCCGCTCGTCAATTAGATACCACATGTTTTGTGTTTCGTTACTTCAAAAGAAAATTGAAAATAGTGAATTTTTCAGTTTTAAAAGTGCAATCGAAGAAAGTAGCATAACCACCTTGAGGTGTTTCAGGTCACTGTGGAGACGAAAATTTAACCAGGTGTAATTTGAATTTCATTTTGTAGGGTTTGAAAGTCGCAGGATTCATTTCTCGTGGCAATTTACCTTGAAATGAAAGGGCTTAATAATGATGACATTTCACACTAAAATGAAAATTTTACCTGCTAGGAAAGGAGATGGAGGCTTACCAATGAAAATTGTAACCTCTAGCATTGAGGGAGGAGGCACTCAATTGAAAATAAGTACTATGTGGGTATTATTTGTACAACTTGAAATGCAGCCTAATGTATGGGATCATTCCTTGTGAAAATAACACGGGCTCTCAATTCTTTTATTTGAAGACTTCATTATGTTGTAGTAGTACAATTATGTCTCTAGTAAACGAAAAATTTTCATAAAATTGTGACACGAGATTGGCAAAGCCTTTCACTATAATCTGTGAAAAATTTAGTCAAATGTAGGTACTTATAAGCTTTTTGGGAATCAAATTTTTAATGTAAAAACTGTCCAAAATTTGAAAATAATAATAATGTAGAAGTGGTAACACAGGCGTTGGCTACTGCTTTACATACTATGGTAGGTACGAGTACTTAGTCTTACATTATCGATATACAGATACGATCGGGTTACCGTAGTAATAACGAAGTCGATCTATGTTAACTGTACACTTGACCATACACAATAAACTCCTTAAACGATGGTGCGACATTCTGTCTTATTATTTCGTGAGTTTACGTTGGTAATACTGTACATTGTACAACTATGCCATCAAATAATAATAATAATAATACAGAGTGACTACAGGTGCTGAAAAGTCTTTCAAGTCCTGAATTTTGGAAGTAAGTCCTGAAAGTCCTGATAAGTTCTAAAAAATTGAAAAGTCCTTCATTTTTTTTTATTCGTATTTTTAAAATCACACCCCTCAAAAATCAACGTTCATTGTAAAAAATTAGTATTTTCAGTAATAATAATTATCCAACACAGTGAATGAGAATGTTTCAAAAACATGTTCGGTTAACTTTTTGTTAATAAATTGAAAAAAAAAAAAAAAAAAATTTGCACACTTAGGAAAATATGGAAAATATGCTGGCTACAGTCCTGCAGAAGGTCCTGAAAAAGTACTTCAGTTTTACTTTTCAATTTCTGTAGACACCCTGTAATAATAATAATAATAATAATAATAATAATCAATATGAAAGAATAGAAAATTTAACTGGTATAATTTTGACATTTTGAGTATTTAGATTTTCACGAGACTTCGCACATGTTTATATCCATATTCTCTCACAAAAGATGGCGAAATCAATCGTGTATTTTAAAAATAGCCGTCTGTTTTTCTGAGCAGTTTCAAAGGTAGACTTTTGGGATGCATTTAAGCCTCCCCTGCAATTTAGTCGAAATCGGATATGTCAAGGGCATAGTTGGTGAGATTGACGCGGAATTATTCTGTTTCAAGATACTACTTATGTAGTGTGTAGTGTGTACTTACTTCAAATAATATTCTTTCATATTTGAAGTACGTTATTGTATTTCCAATTATATTAGGTATTTTTGATTTGGAGAGTACACTTTCTTTCCTCTCGTTCCCTGGGATTCACAGTTTTCATTTTCAGGGAACATTGACCTCAAAAACGGATTGAGTGACCATCAAAACCTGGAAAATAATGTCCATATCGCTTTTGTTATTTGCATTTATATGCCCTCTCTTTTCTCTCAAAAACCACAATTTTCATTTTAGTGATATTCATATCGCTTACTGTGAAATTTTCGCCTACCCTAACCCTTGACGTCACAATTCTGAATTTAGCATCCAACTGATGACTGATGCTGAATTAAACTTAATGACTTCGAATAGCACACAGTGGATATGCTATTTTCTTAATTTGCTTTTTCAAAATTTAGTAAATCTACTATTACGAATTTCCTTTTGAAGTTGTTAGGAAACACAGGGTGCATGATATCTGAAGATGGAGAAAGGAGAAAAAATTCCGGGGTTGGGTGTTTACAGAGGATGGGAGACATGTTCAATAGCAAAATTCACTCCATTTAGTCACAAAAATTGGTGATCCGAGGAAAACGACCGAACATTTACGTTTTCTCATATAAGGCTTGTGTTAACACATACTGGTATGAAGAGTAACTCTGAACATTCTCAATGGGACTTACCTGGAGGAGTAGGAAAATCTTTATAGGATCGATTGTATGCAAAATTTCACGAAATCCACAGTTTTCTGTAAATCTGATGTTTTTCAATATACGAGTAATATGTATTTACAAAAAAACAATTTTAGGGATTTGACCTTACAAAAAATGTAGCCCATGTGGCGGGATGGCAATTTTTAATATGTTGGTTTTGACACAATTTACCGCAATAAAACTTTTGCTTGCCGGAAATGTTTGTATATTTTCTTATTGCCCCGACTGTGATTTACGCAATTAAATATCCAAAAACCTTAGAAATTTAGTTTTTTTGTGTGCGAGTTCGTCAGCTTCCAAATTAGCACACAAATTGTGCTAATCTTTGAACTCGATTCGCACATCGCAACAAGGTATTGTGAACAGACTGAGAAAATTAACAGCCAACTAGATTGTTCCAACAACAGAAATTATCAAAAATTAATAAATAATTCCCCTCACTATAAAAATATAGGAGTACATGTTTTTGTTGTTTCGGGCAATGCTGTAGCGAAGGCATATTTTTTGGAGGTAGGGGAAGGCAATAGAGACTTGAGAATGCCGACTGTTTCTTCAATTTCCGACTTTGAGTTTGAGTCGATGTAAACAGGCATCAGTTTCGGAGTATGAATCTTTTTCTCGACTTTTTTAAGAGAACGTTCGTAGTTTATGGTATACTTGCGATGTATTCAAGAAATCTGAAAATTTTAAACGGATTTCAGAACTTGCTGAAGTAAACGAATTGAATTTCTTGGTGTCCACTGATATTAACCCTAGAACACCACACATGGGTACAAATGTACCCACACTAAAATACGCATGGGTGTAATCCCACGCATATCAGCAGTGCGATCCTGTTACTTACTGAATCTGTTCGGCTATACTGGACCCTCAAAATCGTATGTCGAATGTGTTGTCTACCCTTTTGTTGGAAGGCGAATTAATTTTTGTTCCCATTTTTTTTGTGAAATTTTTTGCCCAAAACGTGACATGTTGTCTAAGTCTAGCAATAGGTTTTTTTGGTTGCTGATTTCAAATTTTTGGTCCAAATTTTTGTAACTCATCCACTAAAGCAAACAACGTGGGTCAAATTTTAGATAATTTTCAAAATTTCTTAAGAATTGGTGTAATGTTTATGACTATGTATATCATTTATAAAATAATTGAAAATTGCAAATTTTTTCTACAATAAATTATCTTTTCCTACTGAAAACTGCATTTTCCTTCATTATTGCTTAGTCTAATCTGAAAATAAATATCAAATTCAAATTCAGCGTCGAAAAACACTTATATAACTCACTTACAAAAGCCGTAGTATTTATACAAGTCAAAAAAATTGCTATGGGTACAATTGTACCCATGTGTGGTGGCGACGGACTTTTTTTTATATATGGTATTCTAGGGTTAATAGAAATGAAACCAGTTGTATTTTTGGTTCAAATTCTGTTCTGGGTAATTATGGAATTTAAAGGGCCTACGGAGGTCAATGTAACTTATCAGTGGAACAAAGGTGTTCTTTCGAACATTCATCATTACTGGCCCTTGTTTGATCAACATTCCTGGATGATCTTTGAATTGGACCTGCGCCAGTGGCCTGGCCGATCTCGTCCTGTTTCAAATTTAGCGAATTCAATACACGTTACGCTGATATTTTCCGCGTAGTTTTTCCGAGTTGCGTATGAAAAATGAAATCAGAACTTCTGGTTTGAAGGTACCGACTGTCTTCGGGCGGCGAGCCGTAGTGGCACCGTCTGAAATACCATACGGAATAAAATGAGCCAAGGGCTGACACGGTCGATTTACATACTTCGTCGATAGAATGAAAACGTGAACACCTTAATTTAAATCGCAGGCGACTTTGCAAATGGGAGTTCCGATACCACAAATATCGCTGTCTTCTTCCAGAAGTAAAAAATTTCACGATTCGCAGCCACTCTCGTAAATGTCGACCCGATATGCGTATCGCCTTTTCAACATGTCGATAAAAGCGAAATTGAAACTCCTTTGAACGTATAAATTTGAACACATCGCTAAAACTTTATGTTTTATTTTTCGTTTATGTCCTCATAATTCGCTCATCGTCGTTGTACTCAAATTTCACATTCGTGTTACTTCATCACGTCGTCATTTATGTGTATATGAGTGTGTACGCAGATACTTCGGTTGATATCCATCTAACTGAAAAAATTAATCGAATTCGCGGGTATAATTTGGAGTCGGTACAGTGCACGTTTTGTTGTTTCGTCTCGCTTTTAGAGAGAGGTTGACTTTTTTTACACTTACTGTACGCCTCTAATTATAGCGCCTTACATGCAAAACGAATGTGCACTGTACATGTAAATTGGAAAGCAACACAAACTTCTATAATTTGTCATTATTTTGATATTATTTGCTCTCCCGTTGAGAATTATGTTCGAAGATCTATAAATTTTGGTGTCGGTTTTGGTTGAAAATCAAGGTCAAAATCAGTTTCAGTACTGGAACCATTTTTAGACAAGATATGCTGTATGCAAGAACGAAAAGAAGGCTGAGTTCGTGGATAAGCCTCGCCTCCTCATGGGTACCGTAATTTACAAATGAGGGTCACATCGTTATGAATTATTCAGTGACCCGTGAAACCTATAAAACGATATCCACATTGCATTCTGGAATGTTAAGCTTCCGCCCCCCTCATAAGGGCCATATTGAATCGGTATCAGAAATGAAATTCAACGAGGCTTGAAACCTACAAATCGACATCCATATTGCATTTTTTTACATTTTAAGTCCCCACCTCCTGACAGATGCCCTTGACAGGCCGTCTAACGAATCGAGGTAATGGAAGTTTTATAAAGCGGTAGTACATAATAAATTTCATCTTTAATACTGAAAAACTCGCAAGAACACGAATTTCAAAGTGTAGTACCGAAAGATGGAGAAAACGAACAATTTTATCGGAGACTGGTTGATGAGAATGTAGAGAAAAGAGCCCGGCGGCCTTGTGACAAAAAAAAATGAAAATTCTACTTTTCCTTCCATAAAGCCTACGTTAATGTATGGCAAAATAAAGGGTTATATTATTAAACCCTCTATGTATGGCATTTTGAGAGCAGTTACGAAAAAATTATAAGAGGCTTCCTTTAAGCAGAATTCAATGAGAGACAGTTTTCGTTTAAACAGCTTTTTCCTATACAAGTTGTCTACAGGTTTGGAAAATTTGGAAAGTCAGTAATTTGAAAAATAGGTCAGGAAGTTTGTAAATAGTCAGGAAATTCAACAATATTTTTAAAAAGTTTGGAAAAAACAAAGAATGAACTCACGGAAAATTTTTTTCGTCACTTAATTTTACGAAATACTTGAAAAATATAATTCATAACTTAGTTCATCGCTTTGTTTATTTATATGTATATCTGTGAACACCTTCCTAATGCTTTCACCCAAAAATCAACTTCAAATTATTTCAGTTCATTTTAACCATCGCGTCTAGTAGTATAAACATAAATATATACTGTCTATACTGTAAAGGTTTAAAGAAGAGAAAGAAAAAAGTTTGGAAAAAGTCAGGAATTTATATTTTTCCATTCTTGTAGACACCTTGCTATAGTTAATACCTATAGTTAATATTTTCCAAAACTCTTGGAAGAAACTTGATTTTGGGGGAACGGTCGGCCCTCCGGGAGGTTGTTCGGACTCGGGTGTCTTTTTAGTATGTGAACCAGTGCTGTCATCCAATTCTGTGATAAAATCCAATTCTCCAAGTTCTGTTATTCCCAAATGTATTTTGGTCTGTTTTCGTTCTTTTGTTAGACGAATTTGATCGTTTCTGGCAAGTACTCGTAGTTACTTTTGATCAATTTTAGTTTTTAAGTAAGTCTAGCTGAATCGTGATATTTTCTAGTAAATTCTGAATTGGCCAGTTTTAGTCATTCCTGGTCCAATTGGGTCCGATTAAGTCATTCTCAGAAAAACTTAAGATGTTTCTGAATCAGTAGTTTTCTAATTCTACATGATTTAGGTTGTTCTTGATCGTTTTTAGTCCATTTTGATCGAATTTAATGATGCCGCTTCAGAATTTGGTCAGATTCGATCATTTTAGGAAGTTCCCAGTTCGTTTTGATTATTTTTATGAAATGTAGATTTTGTCGGATTTGATCGCTTCTTAGTTTGTTTGAATCAATAGAACGTGTTTAAAATTGGGAAGGACTCATCTAAACTTGGCTCCATTGGCAGTAATGTTAGGCTTCGGACTCAATTTATTTAGAAATCAAGAGGCCTATCGGCCATACAAGTCATGCAAAAGTCATACAATTGCCTTTCATTCCTTACAAATTTGACAATTCCTCCGAGACATATGAAATGTTCGTACAGTAATCATTCTACTAATTGTGAAAGAACGCAGACTGAAGTCACAGTAAGAGTCTATTATTCTCTGTATGAAGAGACATTGCCCGACGTTTTATTGTGAAATACATAGATGCAACAAATGCTAGTTTGTTGTTGATTTATTTAAAAGATGAAAGTAAATTGAAATCCTCAGCAAAAGTTGATGTGGGATATGAAACAACTGAATTCTTGAAATCAAGGAATGTGAAGCTGACCAATTCTCTTACTTTAAAAAAAAAAAAATTGTGAGGAATTTTTCATTGCTTGTTTTCCAATAATAAGGACTAAATGTTTTCTTAAAACTGGAGTTGTCCGAGGAGCATCTTGTTTTTCATCCCATATTATGAGTATAGTAAAACACTACGAATTAAGAAAATCGACATTATGTTAAGATTCCTGCCCATTTAAAAAAATAATATTTGTTAATATTATTAGTAAGCATTTGTGATTATTTACAATATTGGTAATCAAAACATGGCTAAATTGAAATTTAATTGAAAATTTGTGTTCTTTGCAACCTTCTGTGCAATAATTGGTTCATTATTATTTAATTATTAAGTTTCTTCAAAGATTTTGTTTGCAATAGCATGTTTTTGAAATGACTTTTTTTTTTCTTGTTAAAATTCTGTTCAGGCCTGAAAATTATCCGAAAAAGGTCATATAAAGGTCATACTACTGGAAAATTCATATTAGTTGGTAGACACCCTGGAAATGCTATCCTATTGCGTGTTACCTAAATCCCTCGACTTCGATCCCATCCTTCCTCATTATCGCATTCCGCAAGTTAATTTGGAATCACGTTAGTCAATTTTATTCATATTAAACTTCCACTAGAACCCTTACGGAGTCTTGAGAAATTATGATCAAGTCTTGACGGGTCCTAATTAAGTATAGCAGAACCCTGAAGTCTTTGGGAAATCTGAAAGAGTCAATGAGTTTTAAGTGATTATCGAAGACTTGTGGATGAAAACCTTTAACCATTACCTCGAACAACAGAGAAGCCAAACGCATGTCAAGGAACCCGAACAGTGGTGGCAGCCTTTGTATAGCGTGTGTAGCAAGTTGCTACACCCCAAAACAGCTTGCTACACCTCGGAAAAACGTTTGCTACACCTCAAAAATGTTTGCTACACCCCGAAAAATCTCCCTTTCTTCAAAACTTTTTAATCCAAAATCATCTTCATTGAAGAGGACAAAGTACAGACAGGTTTTGCAGTTGTAGTAAAATAAGTAGAGAATTTTTGCGTTGAAGAACAACTTTTCTTCCTTTTTTTTGGGAGGGGGGGGGGAGTGATTTTGGCGATAGGAGCCCCTGAAATTACCTTGAAAATTTTTTGCTACACCCCGAAAAATCATCAATTTTTACTCTCGTCAAAATGAAGTTTTGCTACACTTCAAAAAAATAGGCTGCCACCACTGAACACGAAACATTGACAGCTGGAAGGGAATGAATTATTCAGAAGGGGGACAACTGCATAGCAAGTTTTCCGCATCTGTAAGGTCAGACCGTGGAATTTGGAAACTGCGAGCTTCGGTTGCAACTTTCACGAGGTATGGAAATGATTTTGGTGTACAGTATGTTCAAAAGGGAAGGGAGCGGAGGTTCTTTCGGGCGCAGAAATATCAGTCAGTAGGCTAAATTGCTCCAATGAAGAAAAGCAGAGAGAAAGAGGAATATTCGATGAATCAGTTGGCAAATACATATGTACGAGCATGAAATTTTTTTAATTTTGTTATTTACCCGGAAATTACCATTAGTGATTCCCGGACACTTTCCCGAATCCAGCCTCCCGATAGACAAGTTGATAAAAGCGGTTTACTGATAAAATCGGGAAAAGATTAATTATGAGTTTTATCTGTCTGTTTATCATATAAACTTGGAAAATCATTAATAATCTTTAATATCGGAACCTCAGTTGAAAAATTTTTAAACGAAGACTTTTTTCTTTTTTCTTGTTTGTTTAATAAGAACATTACTGTTTCGCGGAAGAATCGGATCCTCCGAGCAAAATCTGGAAGATAAGGACCTCTTTTATTTAAAAAAAAAAAATGTTTTTTTCTACATTAACGAGACTTTTAATGCCTAACGGCTATGGTCTCGGAATGGAATTACATGGGATTACAATAGTTCAGGGTTTGGGTTTTATGGTTATTGGTAAGCGGTGTACATCTTAGGATTTAAATTAGGTGTAGTATACAGTTCTGAACTAGGAAATCGATTAGTAGTGATAAATTCTTTAGCCTCTACTGTTGTTTAATACGTTGGAAAAATTGCCGCTAATTAGATGAATTCTGATAAGCGAACACGTTCTTTTTTTTTCATGCTTGCTCGATGACTGGGAAAATCGCCATCAATCGGTAAAATCTGAAAACAAAGACTTTTTCCGTCTCCCTTCCTTTCTTTCAAACGTATTTGTCCAGAAGATTAAGTGGCAAGTTTAGATCGTCAGCTGAGATTAAAATATTGCTACTGCGGAAAACATACAAAATAATGTATTTAGTTAGGGAAGGGAGCTTAGATACCGAAAATTTCCGATTGAAGAATTACATTACAAGTTTAGGTTGACAGTAAAAAAAATAAAATAAAATAAAATGAAATAAAGAATGAGAATAAAGCGCTCGTGACAGAATGTTCAAATTTAACAATTTTTCAATGTAATTTCGCGAATTTTACGAACATGTGGTGGAGGGGATTTGGCTCATGACTAATGCTTGCAACATGCAAGAAATGGATACCGAGTGATTGTAATGTTATAATACTTATTTGGAAAAATTTGAAGTACAAATGAAGAACTGTTTTCCGAAGGTACTCAAGTCTAAGACACAAGCCAGTGAAGCGGATTAGTTCATCGAGTAATGGCGTGGTTGAAATTCTTGCTGCAATATGTTTATGGAATGCAGTATTCGAACTTTTATTTTCGGTTGCAGAAAATACGAGAACTGACTTATAGGTATTTATAGTGCCCATCGGAAGGTAAACATTTGATTCCTAGGATAGTCGGTCTGCATGTATTGTACAAACTTTTCTTCGATTCTGTCTTGCTTTTTCATTCAGTCTGATTTGTTCTTTTCTGAACTAAACAAACTTGACTTAATTGAGAAAAGTGAATATATAGTACGCAACGAATTAAGGGTTATGTAGGTCTCTGAATTGAAAATTTTCGTCAGATTTCTGTTAAAACCCCGATCCGGATCCTGAAATCCAGATTCGATTCTTGAAATGAGAAAAATTAACCTTCATTCGGAAAAATCGAATCAAGTATCAATGAAGGGGTTCCTTGAGTCGCTGCTTCTAACAATCTCTTCACAGTTTTCATACAGCTCCAATTTGGGCTACATAATTCGAATTGCACCCTCGGAATGAGCCATTTCAAAACCGCGTACAGAATCAATGCAAAAATTAAATCCAAGAAGACTTTTTTTTGCGATAATTGAGGTCCGAGTCGCGATATTTTGATTTCGATACGTTTTAAGGCTCGATTCACGTTGAACAAAGGTTCTTTTTAAATTTCGAGGTTAGACTCACGATCAACGCATAAAAGGTGTACAAACTCTATTGTTTTGATAGTACGAGTATTAAAAGTATAGAAACTGGTGTTCTCTTAATGTTAGAAGGTTACGATGGTATGGAAACCACTTGTATGTAAAATTTTTATATTAGAGTTGTGTGCGCTCTTTTCTATCTTGAATCGCTATCTTTAGATCATCCAGATTTGAATTTAAGTTTGAAGTACAAATCGTTGGTCTCGAAGAAGAGTGTCTTCTACATCATAAAAACGTAATTTTTATGAGAAGGGTCTCAAGTTTTTCGTTTGTCATGATTGTAATATCTTTAAATTGAAAAAAGAAAAGTGCGGGTAAATTCTTTGACAAATCCTTAGTTACCCCAACGAAACCTAATTTCTGAGTTACGGCACTGTTCTTTAGAATAAATATAAATCATAAACTGAGTAAAATCACGATAAATGTGGTGACTAATATTAAGGTCATGAAGTGTCCATTCTTCATCAGTTTGGCTCACTGTCGTGAGGCGAATTCGCATTCTCGCTCACGCCATCAAATCCTTGATCGATCACATTTCGTGGGACAGTTTCAAAGTATTAGTTCGCACTAGAATCGGTGTGCATCTCTCACCAAACCGAAATTGTCAACGGCACGTGTATGCTCAAATGGCCTTCATGTGGTTGTCACCAAGACGGCCACTGGTCGCACGATCCTAATTAAAACGCAATATCGAAAAATCATACGCCTTCCTCGAGTTCTGAGAACTCGATCGATACTCTTCTTCATGGCCATGGCCTCGACAGTGCAAAATACCCGCGAACGTTTGCCTGCCGCAGATTCTATATTTCGACGCCATCCCACACGCGCCAGAAGCAAATCCGAGAAAACTAAGAAAGTACAATGTATAATTTCTATACCTATATTTCGCACTTATATTTCGAACCATTCGCTCTGAACCGTGCAGCATACACGCGCCGGCCTTCAAAGATAGCCTTCGTGTCCCTCGTGTCTCCGCTTACCTCATGGTGACATCTTCCGCATAGGCGGAGACATCGTCGTCAAAAACGATCGATCATTAGTATATAACTCTTGTACAGAGGTTCACTCCGGGTCTTGGTTCTAAATCGCTCATGTCAGGTGGAGCTCTCGCTGATCTCTCTCGATCCAGCACCTTTTCGGACTTAGAAATTTAAACTCAAAGTGTAGTATTAATACTCTGTCGTGTCGGTAACCTAAAAGCCTAACAGCAACTGCTGAAATTACTATTTAACGTATATTTCAAACTATTGGTGAAAAGTTTCAATAAACCTGTTCAATTCAACTCCGACTCGACCACATTATTTGTCGAGCCGATCACCTGTTATCGGGGGCTCGATCCAATCAGTCCCAGGGGCCACGCTGTGGACCCCATCGTTCACCATCTATCAACGGTAACGACACTCAATAGCCCGAAAGGCTAACCGACCTCACGACACTCACGCTGTGGAATAGAGTGCAGTTATTGTCCAATAGTACACAGACTGCATTGTGACCCAGTAGTATCAGCTATAGCTTGCTGTGTCAAAAGTCGTTAGTTCAAACCAGCGAGCACGGTAATACAAATAGAGACGCCACGCGCAACGTTAGTCAACGACACCCAGTGAAGCACAAATAATCTGGTTACCCCCACCTAAGGATGTCCTGTTGATGAAGAGCAGCGTTTAAATTCTATATTACGTAACTGATGTATTTTCCGGACTTTTTGCCTTTTTTTCATTTTCTTTTTCTTGCAAGATTATTTTTCGTATTTATTTTCATAAGAAAATTATGTAACACAATGAAAATGAGAATTTTTATTCACAGCATTAACAAAAATGCAGTAGACTACTGGCCTTTACTGGCCGCGAAATAGAATCAATTTATTAAATTTTTGTCTTAATGTTGTTACAGTTAATTTATTATTACTGTTTTTTGTCAGAGCATGCAAACGTACATTAAAATAACGATAGCCAATACACTTCAACAGCATTATGTAATGACTGTCTTCAAAGCTGTTCTCCAGTAGATGATTATTTCCCTGAAATAACGTTTTAACGGAACACCCATGCAACATTCTTACAATGAGTTCCTCCATAATGTTGGCTGAAGATAATTTTTTCAGCACATCGGCTTGACGAAAGACTTTCTCACAAATTGTACAGATCACAGTCACATCTGAAGTTGGATGTATAAGGCCACCTCTGTCTTTAATGGAAATTAGACTTGAAGTTGGTGTAGTATTTTCTGAAGTACTTATAACAGCAACACATTCCTCACATTTCAAGTGTTTGACCACTTTTCTAACAACAAAACCTGAAATGTTATAAATGTGTTAAGACTTCTATAATTATTCACCCATTTTTCTAAGATTTTGTATCGACTTACCGGCTATATAGTGAACAATATCAAAGGTTACGTCAGAGAAAGTGATCCCATTTATTAAATCATAGCTGTGGTCCAGAAGTTCGTCTCCTGTAACAATAAATTCACTTTCATCGTAAACAATCATTTGCAGAGGAATAATTTTTTCCAGGGAAAACAACAGAGGAAGCAGGGAGCCTAGGGGCGGCTGCTCCCCATAAAAATGAGGGCCCAAAATCCATCATTTTAGGTCAAAATTTGCTATATTTTCCATATTACTATTTTCCTTTCACTTTATCTCTCGTTTTTTCGTTCTTTCTCCATTTCTAATTTTTTTGAGGGACGCAGTGCACCGCCTTAATTTTTCCAGGGGTACAACCATATGTTGAATCCCCTATTCCGCCACCAGTGATACGGTGAGGGCCTACTGAAATGAGCTAAAAACCAAAACTTACCAGTTGTCGTTTCATGTTCAAGAAACGCGTCATTTTCTAGGAGGTGGCGCCTTTCGATAGTTCTATTTATGTTATCTTCTGCTCCTCTTGTAGATCTCCCAAGAATCATTATTCTGTCCAGTGGTATAGTATTACCACTAGTAGTGGAACTTTCATGCAGTTGCTTGTGGATTAGTATCTTCTTAAAGATGAAGCACAGTTCTTTTGCTGTTGGGTTGTTGTTGTGACCACCTCTACCTCGAATATACCCGAAAAGACGTTCTATGTGATCCTGGATTGTTTTATATAATGGTAAATAAGAAATGTACCGAAGTTGACGAACAAATCGATTGTACATCCGTACTGCACTCTGGATACAAATAATGAATCCAATAAATCCAGTTTTTCGTCTACTCATGTAAATAGGTGTGCCGGTCATTTCTCGTAAGCCAAGAATATATTCTTTAGCTTCTAAAAGGTGTTCGTTCATTCTATCAAAATTTCCAGGGTGTAAAGCTTGTTTACAATATTTAGCGCGAATACTACGAGAGTTGAGAATATCAAACAATCTATTAAATATGCGAACAAACTTGACTGTTGCTGCGCAGTCTTCAAAACCAGCAATACGGTTCTCCAAGCAGTACATTAAAGCATTTGCGACTGATTCACTCATCAACTGCACAGCCCACTTCACTTTCATCTTTTGGTTGCCATAAAAAATATGAGCTTTTGTTATCTTATTTCCCAATTTCAGTCCTTCATTGTCTTGGTACTGAACTAATAATTCAAAATAATGCCATTTAATGACATGCCCATGACTGTCTTTTAAACTTCCAAAATCATGTAATGTATTTCGTACCAGTTTGAGCATGTGGCACGCATCTAGGAAAAACTGTACTTCTCCATGGACTTCATGCTGGAAAAAAGATTTTATATTGTGTGCGTCATTCAGTTCACACCCTAATTTCTTTCCCATGCTCAAATTCGAACACACTCCATCGCATGTTATAGAACTGGCTACAACATTTGCTTTTCCTAACCAGTCTAAACACTGGGTGACCAAGGAGAATAACTGATCGCCATTGCTTCCCTCAACTAAGAAATATCCCACCGGAATTTTCCAGCAGGAATTTATGAAAACAAGATGGAAAAACAAAGCTTGAGTAGCTAGAGGTGCGCCGTCTTCTTTGTTATCAGCTCCAATATCCACATATCCATAGAACCGTTTTCCATCCCAATCCACGTGTTTCCGGATAGCCATAGAATCAATGATTATGGAACCAATGTACCTAAAAAACAAATAAAAAAATATAATAAAAAGAGACCGCAAATGTAGTTCTAATTCTGAATGTCGGTATGTTCTATGTTAAGAAGGAAGTAGGTTAATGCATGTTGATATAAATGCTAAACAAAAACTGAACTTACGGCTGCTTACTGTTTTTGGTCTTCTCAGAAATTGCTTCAAAGGCTTCTGTACTGAAACCAGGATCACCGTTAACTCGGCTGTACCATTTACAAATAGTCCGAGGATTAGGTAGACAAGAATCAAAGGTATTCCGTACAAAATTGTATGCCTTCGGACTCAGAAAGTTCAGAGTAATAGCAAAAGCTCTCAGTCTTTCATCGTACATCTTTTTCATGCCTGGGGTTCTCTCAACTTGTCGCTTTAAAAGACACGCCGATGTTTTAGAAATTCTTTTCAACATGTCACCCCATTCTTCAGTTAATAAATTTCTGTCGTTCAACTCTTGAATAGCTGTACTCAAATTCATGATCTTTTTCCGCTGCCTTCGAGATTTCTGCTGTAATGTTTTAATTTGCCGACTTTTCCTCTTCATTTTCAACTGATATTGTTCCAGTAATGAAGAGTTTTTCTGCAATTCATCCACAGCTGACTGTAACTTTGTTTTCGTTATTTGAAGGTCACTGTGGCTAGTCTCCAGCATCTCTTTCAGTTTCTTTTTAGGGGGAGAGTATTCTACTGGAACTACAGGTTCACTGATGGCCGACTCAACAGAGTGTCGCTTTACAATTCTCCTTTTCTGAAACATACATGGAATGATATGGTAATTTTTAAATATAATACAGTATAGTTGCTGTGTGTAACTAGGAACTTACTTTTGGGCTTCGTTTCCGCAGGTGTTCTGGGAAACCGGGAAACTTGCATGGAACGGCGCCAGGTTTAAGTTTAGTAATGAAGGGCGACGATGTATCTAAATCTTCTTCTTTAAAATGAATGGAGCAAATGACACTGCAGTCCTTGGCTTCCCAGTTGTCTCTTTTGATCGCTATTTCCCAAGTCCTTCTTAACGCTGCATCACGAGGAAACCTTGAATTTCACAAACAACATTAATTAACAAGGAAACATGTAACGTATCATTGCTTGGGAGCAACTTTTCAAATTAGAAGTAATCTCAGATATTATGATAGTTATCAACCGCAGTATCAGTTAGTTTATTCAGACAGGTCTCATTAGAACACCAACAAAAATATTCTCACATTATCGACTGAAGTTTTTCAGGTCTACTACTTGACTGTCGTGCAGAAATACTCCTATTCAATAACATATTTTATTTTAAACAAAAAGGTACAGTGAAATACTAACTTATGAAACGATATCTTATTCTGTTGTTCGACAGCTGGCTGATCATTCTGCTTCTTTTTTGGTTTAGAATTATTCTGGCAGCCATATGCCGCACAAAATACCATTTTGATCGGCAAATTGTATAATAATTAAAATAATTAAAATTCAATAAAACATGTAAAATATAAATTCAGTGGCTCACGCAAACGAATGAACTATCGAACAGTGATAACCGTGATATCAAACAGGCTGGGAAGGGACAACCTGAAGCGGGGGGATAGAAAAAAACCTGCCTCAGTCTACGCGGAACAAGGCGCCTCTATTTGTATTACCGTGCTCGCTGGTTCAAACCCCCTCGATTACTTTTTTTTTGCCTTATTTTGTATTATTATTATTATTTTTTTTTCATTACTTTCTGAAGAACATTATTATTATCCGATTTATCGGCACTGTTTTATTTCTTCGTGTATTTCGGTATTCTTGCTCAATTTTATTATTAGAAAGGATAATCCTGAGTAACCCTGTTAAGCGAGCGAGTTCTCGTTTGTCATGTAGATAGACATGCTACAAGAATGGGCTCGAGAACACGCTAGGATTTACATGGTCGACGTACGCCCGCGTCTCACTACCACAAATGAGTCTTTCATGGCGCCTTCGAATCAACAGTATGCGATTCATTCGTCATGAGCTGATCGTCTCTCGTGTTTAATCGTAATAGTTATCGCTAAAATAATGATTATTTGAATAACACTCTGCTGAAAAATGACCCTGGTGCAACGATTACTAACGACGAGAGTTGGATGTAAGTCCTGTTTCAAATATTTTTCCTCAAATTCCAATAATGACTACTCCGCGATTCGCCTTGTTCAATCATCGGAGACCTTCGCAACATTTTAGACGGGCACATAAATCAAATTACAGAACTCGCATAATTATACCCAATTATTAATTCATATTTGAACTTCGCAAAGTGGGTAATGTCGGGTAAGCCGCCTTCTCATCATCATCCCATTACGCCTTAACAAACGACGTGACAGAAAGTGACGCTGTTACTCCAGTTGGAATAATTATCGGCGAACTAACGATTTCACCCCTCGCTGGTGTTTCTCGTAGTCTTCTCAACTGAAATGCAATTATTCGTGTAGTTCAACGAACCCGGTAACGACCGTGAGATCGAAATTCGTGCGTGTTCGAAAGAATAATGAGGTGGACAAAAATGGTTTTTTGGTTCCGTCTGCTCAATATGGAGCACTAAATTTGACAAGCTAACAGCTTGTCCTTCTATCCAGCTCCCGCCCCTAAAGTCACAGTTTCAGAAATTGCCTCAGATTACAGATGTTGTAAGCTACGATTCATCGGATTAGTTGGGAGTCCGAATTTTAAGTTATTATCGTGTAACTTCACTTTGCGACCCCCTAGAGGCTACACCGAAGTAGTTTTCTCAAGTTATTACTCAATCACTTATGATACATCGATTTATATTTCGGGACTGGTTTTTACTTTCTCTCTTTTGGAAATGCTTGTTTGTGTGAGTTTTTTTGAAGGGAGGAGGGGAGGCTTGAATTTTATAAACTGTAAGAATAAGGATAAATGGTTTCTGGTAAGATAAATACCCTGGATATTAATTGCTTGGCTAGTGTGAAATGGCTTATTTTCTTCTGAAAGTTCTTCAATTGCCATCAAAATCGAGGCAGATTGTAAGCGAAGTTTACTACAGTAACAACGGTAACTTTGAGTGAATGTAGCTTAAATTTCAGCGTACAATATTATCCACCTGAAATGCGCATGTCTGAGTTGTGTGGAAACTGCATATAATTCTAGCAGAACGACGGTTTCGCGTTCACAGCTCCTTGATCAGCCTAACCGCCGTGTGTGATTCGGCTATGAACAGAATTACGAAAATATTTTTCCGCGTGTTAAAATTACGAAGGTAAACTCCAAGGAATGTAGGGTTCAAGCGGTTGTTATTTACTTTTGGTGAATCCCCCCCCCCGAATTTCCTTGCATTCCCCTCGTAAATCAGTTCGAATAAAATGAAAAACAAATCCCCTCAAGTTTCAGGTCGATCTAATTAAGGGAACCCGTGCCTCAATCCTCATCCTTTTTTTGTGGGGAAAATCGTGGAATTTTGACATTTGTCACGAAAAATTGAAGCGAGACAAGGTAATGTTGTAATGATTGTTGTTATGGTTATATTCGGAAGTCTCTCAATTAGCAAGTTGCGTTTCTCCACTTTCCTCTCGCCTTAGTTTTTAAAATGGTACTCGGTTCATAAGTTTTCAAGGTCTCTGAACTTAATTTTGGGGCTCTCTTTCGGATTTCACCCCTTTTTCTCTTCCCAGAGACTCAATAAACAGGACAAAAAATACCATCCTACAAACTCGACTATTGCCTAATTTCCACCGCTTGACCACATATTAAGGTGATAGCTTGGTAGGGTTAGATCAAGAAATGAGTCACAGAATCGAGTTCAGCGACTTCGTAAACCTATAAATCGAATATTATCACGATAAAATCACTATTAATTGCTACCAACCTCCTTTGGTGTCCTACGATGGGATCAGATCGAGAAATTATACCCAAAATTAGATTCAGCGACCTTGAAAACCTTTGAAATAATCAACTCGCATCTCGAATTTTAATTTTTAAACCATCCCTTCCACTCGTGTCACTTTCGAGACACACTCGGATCCAGATGTGGAGTCATACATGTTATATTGAATCACCCTTAAAGTACCTTTCGAAAAAATTATAGTACGGATTCTTAACATATTTAGGACCAGAGAAAAAACATTATTCGTTAAATAATTTGAAAGCCTGTGTAAGCTAAAAGAGCTTGTAGCACAGATTCTTCTAATCCGATTGACCTGAAAAGTTTATTTTTTAAATTTTTTAGGGTGTGCCAATTCACTTTCTGGCGTAACAGCCGAAAGCGCTATGGACAACAGAAATAAAAAAGTGAATTGGCCTACCCTAAAAACAAAATATTACCAAGTTCACTCACACTCCAACATGGACATTATGCTTTTTAAAAATGTTTATCTATTTATTTATTGAATCTTCAATCAGAACCAACATTCTTAGAGGGAGGACCTGAGAAAATCTCAATGGTCGAAAATAACCGCCACTCTGATAGGTATTATAAAACCAGTCCTTCGTGCCTCTATTATTCAGAATTAAAGCGGAAAAATTGCTGATTCCCCCGCCGCACTGGAGTGGGGACCATGCGGTGAAAATTCTGGCAAATTTGAATTCTCTAGTTTAACATAGTAACACAGTACAGGAAACCCCACCTATAAGTTGGAATTTAGTTTTTGTGTGCTCTAGCCAAGGAACGTAACCGTACCCTCTTGTTTACCCTATTCAATTCCAGATGATCCATTTTTCTACCCTGAAAAACGGCCTTGAACGCATACATTCAAGTGTTGTCTCTTATGGCTGAATTTTTTCTTATTTTCGCTGTCCTGAAAATTTTTGTCTTCCGACTTTGAGTGTACGAAATTCTATCGCGTAAAATTTATCGTGCGAAATTGATCATTTTAGAAAATTGAACGCCATGAAAAATGCCCGCATACATTAGAACGCGGAATAAATTTATCGCATGAAATATAATTTACCACAGTTCGCTCTTTTTTCCTGTCTGCATGAACGCCAGCAGAGAAACGATACCTGTACTGTCCTGCACTATTGCAGTTGTTAGAAAATATGTACAACACATTTCAGAAATATGGAATGGAGAAAAATAGGAATAATACAAATAAAATTAAGATAGTCCAAAGCTTTCTAAAAAACAGGAGAGGTGAGCTTACGGCGTTCATATTTTCCGCGCGTACAGTTTTCGCGGCGTTCTCTTTCGCGCGTTCATCTTTCAAAGCATTCAACTTTCGTCCGCAATGAACTTAGCACGTTCAATTTCGCGCGATAAATTTACCTGTTACCTCCGACTTATGGTGGCGTCTCCTGTACTGCATCCCATATATTGATACCGTATCAAATTTTTATTCAATTTTAAAATTTGGTTGGATCATTGGTCTCCACGGTATTATTGGAGTGTGAGTTCCTGCGGTAAATCTTGTTGCAAATTTGAATTTCCTTGCCCAAAATCAGACCTTAAACGTTATTACAAATTAATGCGAGCCAAGATGACTTTTCAGACCAGTATGTGAGCTGATCCGCACGAGCCTCAACTTTACAAGTTCCAGCTCGCGTAAAAACTATCAAAAGATCTCAACTAGGTCGATCATTTTCGACCTCTTTCTCGAGACCATCTGTATGGACTATGGACAGAGGTTCACAAAAGTAGTACACCCATGCACACACGCAGATACCCGCGCGCGGTTTTCGAATTTACAAAATTAACGCTAATTTTCGCTTTAGAGAGCAGTAATGTTTCGGCGCGACGCGGCAAATTGTTAATCATCCGCGAATTGACCGCCGCCCGCCGAATCCGGAATTTGAAAACTTTTCCACTCAACTACCAACGAGGGAAGAAATGAGCGAGCGCAACAGTAAAAGTAGAAAATTTAATTAAAAGCCGCAAAGTCAGTGGTACGTAACGAGCAGGGTGTCAAAGTGAGAAGGTAAAAAAATTAATACAAAAAATACAAAAACAAATTAATAAGCGGAAACAAACCGTGATGAAACCGAAGAACTTCGATAGCAACTCGCGAGCAAGTTTGACGACGAAACTAGCGGAGAGTAAAATACGAAACCGAACGAACAAATTTAATTAAAACTGTATAAAAATTAAATGAATGCAAGAGCCGTGAGAGAAAAAAAAGTGTATGTATAAAATGAAGAGAGGAAATGTATGAAAGAAAAATGCGTGAAATATTTTTGCATTCAGACGGGGGGGGGGGGAGCGATACAGATACAGACGAAACGTAATTTTAATTTTCCGAGCAACCCCGGCGCGGTTTCAATTTTACGACGACCACGTCTGGAGAAACATTACTAGGGAAAGCGATACCCGACTTTGTGAAAAATTAATTTGATGAATGAAGAGAATAAGTTGGAAAGTTTTCTCGATCAACTTTTTAGAAGCGAGTTGCCATCGCATCGCATCGGCGCAAGCTGAGACTTAATGAAATTAGTGGAACGGCATTTGAGCTGAGGTTTGTATACAGTCGACGATGCGATGTTCGAGGCGAACGAATAATTTATGTCCTTCCAGTCTTCTCTTTCTCCGTCCATTACACCGGGAATGAAGAAGAAACGATGATATAAATTCGCGTTATCTACGTTAATCCACCGCCGCGCCGCGCCGCACCCACGCCGCACAACATCGCACTCCTTTTCGGTATCCACCCGTCTCTTCGCCAGATTTTCACTTAGCCGAGTAACCGAACACATTTTCTTTTTTCATTTACAAATAATCTTTTCTTACGTTTCTCGCCAACTGGAGACCAAAGGTTTCGAGGTGACACAGGCGTTCCCCACGGAAATGTTGAAACTTCGTCCACCCGTAGCCTTAGTCTGGACGCGCAGAAGAAGAGTGAAGAATGTCATACCCGGAAGAAGTACATCAAATAAAATTTAAAAACGGCTAATGCTAGGAAAATTGTCATTCGGCTTCACTTGGAAATATGTGAAATTTCATTCTGACTTATGATGGGGCTTCCTGTACTGTATCACATATAGATATTTCAGGCTAGAGAATTCAAGTTTTCCATAATTTTCACTGCCAGACCGGCGACCCATAATACCGCGGGGAGGGGTGGACAACGGTTTGCCAAATTTCAAAATTGGGTCAGAATTCGATATGGATATCAGTTCGTAGGTATTTTGAGAGCTGGAGAATTCAAACAGACTGAAATAGTGATGACGATAAATTAGAAGTTTCATCCTAAGCCTCTTCTAGGTACCCTCCTCCTCTTTTCTTACAAAGTTGCGAACTGTTCTAAGTATAAATTGTTTTTCCTTGACCTTTCATTACGGCAGAAATGACTTCGGTAACTGGAGTCGCTACCCGATTGACAGTTTGGAGAGCACTCACAAAAAATATCACAAACCATTACCGTTTTCAGACTTTTGGCCGATCACATTCTTTTGTGAGTGTTCAACATCTCATCATTTTGAGATAGTGTGTGTGAAGTGATCGCTCAACATTAATGTGATTACTGAGTGATGTTTACAAATGCACTCACAATTGGTCTCATTGTCAACCGGGTAATTTAACACCGGTTCTATAATGTGATTCTGTAAACGGTTGGTGAAATGTGTATCGTAGTTCGTATAAAAACCCCTCGCGACGCGAAATAAAATTATATAAATGCGAACAAATGAAAAATAAATCCGAATCCGCCGAATCTCGAAGAAAAAAGTTTTGTGCGTTAGTTACGAGAAATTAGCGTGCGAGTGGCAATTTTCATCATCATCATTTATTTGTTATTTAACGACGCCCGACATCTTTAAATTTGATTAATTGTTCAAAGAGAGCGGTTGTACTATCTTTTGAATGAGTTGGGTTCACGCAATAGTAGAGAAGTATTTTTGGGTTTGTACACGATGTAAAATAATCACGTGTACATGTAGGTGGAGTTAGCTGTATTTGACGTACAAGATATGGAAGTTACCATATTAGAACATCCGCCATGGCTCGAATGAACGGCTGGATGAAGACTGTACACGGAAAATTTGGAAGCGGAAAATTTGTTCCGATGTAGATGTCAAACAGGAAATCTGGTGGTCACGAAAATTGCGAATGTCGCGAATTTTATGGAAGAGCCACGAAAACGTAAACAATTACAAAATTCATTAAAAATGTCACAGAAGCGCAAAAGGTAGCTAATTTCTGTTTAGTTGTCCGTTAAATGTAGAAATCTTATAAGGTGTACTCCCAGATGTTTCTTAGTGCTCACGAGGAAGTCAGAAAAAACCGTGAATTTTCATTTTTCAGTTCCGTCGAAATTAATTTTCTAATGATTGACGAATGAATGAGAAGAGCGTAGTCTACTATGAAAATATAGGTGCCAATGGCTCCTCGAAATAGCTCGCCGTAATCTAGTCTTTGCTTTCACCCTGTGTTTCTTTCTAAATGCACCCCTACGCGATGGCTTTCGAAATTGCTTCTCTCAAGACTTCAGATAAGTCAGCTAGGCTACTCGTTTTCACGTAGTTTCCAAAAATCTTGCAGGTATCGTGGACAAGATTGGGTATTCTCAACAAATCTGAGCATATGTAGTCTAAAGTCATTTCAATTTTTTACAATTCTTGACGAGAATCGAGTTAGAAAGGGCCCATACCCAGACCTCGAAGCCGACCATTTTTCGAGGGGCCAGAGCAGGAGCCCACAAAAATTATTTGCTAGAGTCACAGCCAATTTCTGGCTCTGGCTCCGACTTTTGCTCCGGCCCTTTAACCTCCTCCCTCCATTTCCACCCCTTCTTGATCTATCTTTCTCTCTTCCTTGAAAGATAATCGTAGCTGGAACATAACCAAATTTTTGGTGGAAGCCTCGAAGCCGAAGCCATATCGGAGTGGCTTCGGTTTTGAGCCGATTCTGCGCCCTGGCAAGTTGGCAATTTAGTCTCTAAAAGTCTTCTACGAGTCTTCAAATATTCACAAAAAGCCTCGATCTCGTCTTAACGAGTCTTGAAGTAATCACAGCGAGTTTGAAAATGCTTTTAATAGAATTTTTTTGCAAGTCTAAAATGTTTTAATAATCACCGATGTGTCATCACGAGTCTTAACTGAATCAGTTTGTATAAGGTCTCACCAGTTAGATTCGATTAGCAGAATCCAAAATCTACCGCTGATGAACATATTATGAACGTAATAATGTAAGAAAGAGTGGAGTAAAGTAAGGAGCTAAAATTGAACTTTTTCCATCTTATAAAGTTCTACATAAACTCGTATGGTCTCTTGTTGAATGCTTAAAATGTTTCCGTAAATTCTGGTGGAGTTTTGCCTTGCCCCTTCTCTCCTGAAGAAACGTAAACCGTCACTTGGTTCTTTTCCTTTTCCTGGAATACGGATGATCGAAGTATGTATTTAAAAAACTCGGAATAAGACTGTTCTCTATAAAATTTTACGTAAAAAGCTGTTCGAAAAAACGCTTTTGGGATTTTGGATTCTGGGGATATTTTTTTGGGATGTTTATTGTTCGGGGAAATTGTTTTTCGGGAGACTAGATTCGGAAAAGTGTCCGGGAATCCATGCGTTCTTCCCTCTAGTATTGCAGGAACCTCATGAATCTATTCATACCAACTTGTGGCAGACATCGTGGAAAGAAGAGATTTCTTTTCTTCACTATGGACAGAATGAATGTTAATACATTTGGGCAGTAGGCGCGCATTTGGGCCGCCCTATCTTTCCAGCCCTGAGAATTGTTTCCTAACCCTCAGCTACCGACGATGTCATATTTCTTAAATAATTTCTTCTTTGCTTGTGGAAGAACTGTAACGATAAAGCTTTTTGAACTCCGATGTGTACAGCAAATAACACAGGAAACCCTAAACACTCATCTTCGATGTTAGGCTTACCAACAGGCGTTAGCCGATAGACGATTTAGGTATCCCTTTTCTAAATTTGAACAAAATGCATTATTTTGTCACGAAGTTAGCTTTGTTTATTGAAAACGGTCCTTTCCGCCATAGTTCTATGTACTTTATTGAAGAACTTAGTTTATTAACCTTTACTTATGTTTTTAGGTTGAAGAAATACGAGAAATGATAGATAGAATACAAGCAAATGTGGAAGAAGTGAAGAAAAAACATAGTGCAATCCTTTCCGCACCGCAAACAGATGAAAGTAAGTTTTCTATTACTTTACTTCCGTTACGAATTCAATCTGGTCGCTATACTCGTCTTACAAATGAAGAATTTCGTGAAAGAAGACCTCGAACCAATGAATTTCAATTTTTCTGCGATAACTGCAGTCTGTCAAACACTCAACTGTCAGCTGAACTCGTACACCTAGTATAGTTACATGACCGAAGGGTTGTAAGGCATTCAAAAACCTTACTTTGCTCGTTTAGATACTTATTGCTTTTTTTTTTGTTTTTTTCGAGGGGGTAATACTCCCTTCCCATCCCGACGACCTATCCGAAATTTACTTCGGTGGCTCCGTGTGTATGTAATAAACTATATAAACGGTCACAAAATCCTCTCCAGCCGAGGCATCAGTACCTGGGGGAGGCATGGCGGTTCACCTATGAACTTGATTATTCGCATTAAATCAGCGAGGGATATCGCATACCTCCGTGCAAATTCCCCATTCATTTTCAAAAGTCTGTTGAAAGTGCGAATTCTAGTTACAGAGTTACACTAGTATACTTTTCAATTTGAGTACGCAACTTAGTGGCATAATTTTTTTTACTTTTGACTGTTTCTAGAATTTGAATCATTGGTACGGGGGAAACAAGCAAATGAGATATCGTTATATTTATATTCGATGTTAAAGTGCATTTACGAATTCGTACACTGGAAGTACAAGTTCATTCCCATAAGCATTCCGCATCACTTACATCTGGCAATGCCTTCGATAAGTGAAAATTTTCCCTTTTATTTCGGCGGCAACAAGTGGAGGCAGAGTGAAGCTCAAAAAGTCGGCCCTCTATTTTTTCATGTTCAATTCACGGGTTTTATCTGTATCATTGTTTGGCATTCGAAGGAGCGAATAATATTTTACGAGTGTAAATACTGATAGATAGAAGTCAGGCAGGACGCGCGGTTTTTTTTATTCATTTCACAACACCGAGTCTCTCTCGCATCTGAAAAATAATTTATTCGTTCGAAAAAATATTTATTTTGTTGTGGGGGGGGGGGAGGGTGTGAAGGTAAGCGCGTAGGACTTACGAATGACGAAGTATGCCGAACCCAGTAGGCCTATATACGATTCATAATTTGTCAAAATTCTTATCGAGGGTGTTTTTTCTTCCGAACCGAGTGCACAGGCTTTATTTGATCCAAAGAGGGTGGAAATTCTTTTGATCCTAATATTTATGTTTCGACGTGTCGATTCGTGCTGAAAAACGCTGAATTTGGGCGTAGGATTAGAATAAAAAAGCTTTGAGCGAGCCGAGAAGAAGCCCACGATCTCTTATCTTCAAAAGTAGCTATTCGCAGGTGAACAACAAAAAACACTTGAGTAAATGCGTGGGATTGAAAGATAATAGCGATTGGTGGGGTTCTAATTATTGATAGAGTTCGTGAGATCGTTTCTTATTGAGAGTAGTAGTTATCGGTGAACTTACGAATGCGTTTTGTCTGTTGAGGTCGATGAACTTTCACGTATGTTAGAATGATCGCAGGCCGAAGTATCGCAAGCTCTAAGCGACTGTGAACGTTCTAGATGAATCTTGAAACTTCGCATTTTATGTGAAACAATATAGTCCGAGAAAATGAAGAGAAACTAGGTGGCCTCAATCCTTTTCCTCTTCCGAAACTTGTACCCCTGTCGACCACTTTCTTCCATGATGAGTGAAGAAGATGGTGTTTAGTATTTAGTGCATAGAGAAAAGAGATAATTTGAAGGGGTTCAAAGGAAACTTTAAAAAAACGTGAGACCACGGTTTTGAATCCTTTTCCCCTATGGATTAAAATGGAACAGTATTTACAAGAACAAAATTGTTTTCTTTTCTCGGAATTAGTCGTGCGCCCTCTTAGGGCCGGTACATACTTGGCATTTTTACGATAACCGTCGTACGGTTACGTTTTTACGGGAAGATTTTAGCACGTGTATTATGTGTGAACTATTGTATTCAAATACACGTGCTAAAATCTTCCCGTAAAAACGCCAAGTGTGTACCGGCCCTTATGTAAATATCTTTTCCGGAACCTTTTTTGTTTCTCCTCTCAGGAAAATGTCACGAACATCTTAAAATATAAAAATATTTACATAAAATAGGTGTCGCAGCCGCCTGGAAATACCATATCTCCTTCCCTTTTATATTAATTCAATTCATCCCACCTCATATAACCCCCCTCTTTTGAAAATATTCAATTATTCGACATTATAAAGTCATGATTCTCACTGACAATATGTAATTGTGTTGTAAGTAAAAATTACAATTTCAAATGGGCTCACTCTTTTAATATTTTTGATTTAGACAGTTGTGGGGAATTATATGGGGAGGGAGACAATGGGGCGAATAGAAAAGGGTATAATTATGTTGTAAGTAAAAATCATCGCTTGATAATTTCTAACTCTTTGATATTTTTAGTGTACAGTGGAGGATGTACATATGAGGGAGAGTAGGATGAATGGAAAGGGGGTGATGTACTACCAGGAGTTCGCGAGAACTGTTTCATGAGAAAGAAAACGTGGTTTCACGGCTGTTATTGACTTTTTCAGATTTACATAGACGGGAGGGAGAAGATATTTATGGGAGAGAACTAGACCAGTTCCGACGAGAAGAAATATGTATTTCCTTGTAAATAAGTATTTTTTATTTAAACGCTCGTAGATCGCCTTCTGATGGTCATAGAATGTGAAAAGAAAAATATTTATAAACATCTTATGTTAGATTTGGGATTACGACGAAAATTAGATTCAAGAAGGTGGGTTTCTTTAAGGTCTGAATTCGAAATTTCTTGTCCTTTTACAGACCATTTTTAGAGGGAGGAAAGGTTTTACTTTTTGATTCGATATTAACGCACGAAATATATTCGAAGTGCGTTATTTTTTTATCATTTACCAATTAGTAAATAGTTTGAAAGCCTTAGAAAATGTTTTTCGGCCACTTGAAAGACTATATTTGAGAAAAAAAATAGGGTCCTAGGGAAAAGTGGCCACTAAATTTGGGAACAGCATGAAAGATTGATCTTGGGATGGTGTTCGTTTTATGGAACGTTCTCGTATTGGTTCGATTGACAAAAGCGACAGTTTTAAAGCCACTTAAACGGTACCTGAATGGACTGCCGTCGTTGCGATTCGCAGCCAGTCAGAAAGCTCCATTGTAGATCCGCAGCGGTACCTCAACATCAGGCTAATAGAGACAACTTAGGAAACGTTTCTTGCCCCTGAAAAACTGAAAAATTCACTTTTTGAACTTTGTTGATTGAGAAAGAAATCCTTCAGTTTGTAGCAATTGGGAATGTTTACAAATTTCTTTTTTTTTTCTTTTTTTTTTTTGGTGAAAAACATACTATGAGAGAATTCAGTTGGTTAGTTGATACCGTATAATGAGACAAATCCACCGGGCTTCTATGTTGTCCCGCAGCATTTTATCGGGATTATCTAACTCCAGGTGCCACAGTCTAGGCGTCTACGGTATAGTGACACGCGCACACACGCCTTTAATTCTATTTATATTCTGCCGTAGGTGCCGAATGATGTTCATTAGTTATATTTTGGTCAGAGTCGCCTCAAAATTAATTATTCGCGTGTGGCAAGTCTACTGCACAGGTACACCAGGTGAAAATAGGGAAAATTGTTCGCCACAACGTGACGATGCTGTTCTCTGTAGGATCTGTTTTACGCGGGAATCCGCTGCCGCCGTTGCCGACATGTGGTGATGTAGCGTAATCGCGCTAATAACGTGTGTGTGCGTGTCCTAGAAAAGTGGGAGCTATCTGTACAGTAGAAAGAGAAAGAATGTTTGAAGTCATCCTGAGTCGGGTCGATACGTTCCGGGTAGTCGTGCTCGCTTACTCACTCCAACTGTCTCTTTTCCTGCCTCACGCTCTGTGGCTTTCTTCTGCTCCCGCTCCCGTCACGTTACGCATTCGTATACATTTTTCGCTGCTGCCGTTGTTGCTGAGAAGCCCACGCCACGTATGCCATGCTCGCTGAAAATTGTCGGTTACTGGGTTGTTGGCAGGTGTCAAAACATTTCCGCATGCTGTTCGAATTGGTAGACGATTTCTGCCCGCGATTGCAATGTCGTATGATCTGTGTGTGTGTGTGTGTGTGTGTGTGTGTGTGTGCGCGCGCGCAGGAGATGCAATTGCTCTCTTTCCTTGTTTCCCCGAAACGAACACGTTATAATCATGCTGTTGGTCTTACCTAGATGAAGACTTACCTCGCAAGCACACTTACTGTACAGTTAGTTAATCGTTTTCCGTCCACCTGATGAATAGGCAACTTGATATGCGTACACGTGTGCATAGTTGATGCAATCTTGAAGGTGACAATTTTGTTCGGACGGTTTTGGTGAATTCCTTTTTCCCGTACGGGTAATGGACAGGGTGTGTCTTAAGAAAATGTTGTTTTTCAAGGTACTGTCTCCCAAATCGGTTTTCTGTTGGGTAAAAATAGTACGTTTTAGAGGATTTTAGAAAAAAATATTTGTCCGGTAGTCCGGGGGTGGGGGTGGTCTTATGTATCTTATGGAAAAATATATGTAAACTATATAATAGGGTGGAATGAAAAAAGATTTACCAGTTCTGAGGTTAAACCGTTCTAAAAACTTACATTTCACTTTTAAAAACATGAATAAAATTGCATTGTAAAAGATATTAAAATTTTCACATAACACAGAAGAATTGAAGTTATGAATAGATGTCACATGTATATTTGAGCTTTATATTTATTTTCCTTGTAGAAAAATAACTATAATGGAAAATCTAATACGACCCCACCCGTCCGCTTCTCATACACTATGATAAGCTACCCCCTGCTATCCCTTTTCAGTTCAACTTACACCTCCGGTAAATAATATTTTCCAAGCTCCGGCGCTAGTAAAATTCTGGACATACTCCAGCTCCAGTACGTGTTGTTTCCTGGGCTTCAGCTTAATAATTTTTTCAAGCTTTGGCTCCGGCTTCAGCTTATAGTTTTCCCCGGACTTCGACTTCAGATCCGTTTCCGTCATAAATAATTATCTAAAATATTTCTGAATTGGAAATTTATTTAATTCGATAACGGAAATGTGTCACATAAATGAAAACTAGGAGGAGGACAAGTGAAATATCCTACGCCAATGGATTCTCCAAAAAAAGCATGCTTAATAAACACATGAAAAAGATTTCTTCTTCTTGAAGTAAGTCTTCTTACCTCTTGGAAGTACTTTACTCCTTCCCTATGTTCGTTTCCATTAATTCCTCCTCACTGCCCCCCGTTCAACACTATCCCCACAGATTTTCAATTAAGGAGTTTTCTTGTCCCATTTGATTTAAAATTCGAATGTAAGCCTCTTGTAGACTTTTTGAAATTCAAAAGGAGCGTATTCTTGTTTCGGTAATGTAAAAATCTCCCTGTTATCCTCAATTTTTAGTTGCATTTTACTGTCTATCTGCAGGATATTTCAGTTTTAATGCAGTCTATTCCCAAAAGTAGACGTGTTACAAAGCTCTAAAATTTGGAAAATAACAAGTTTTCGCTTTTAAGTTGATGACGAAAGTATATTGAAAAGACGTAAAAATTTTGTATAACCATCTGTAGCCTACCTCGAGTACTGAAGGAACTACAGAATTTTGAAAATTTTTGTCGCAAAATGAAAGCAGAGAGTTCCCTACTGACCGAGGTCCGCACTCCCAGAGCGCTCGCCTGGAAATTTCAGGTCCCCCGCAGCCGGACGCGCTGCCTCTTCCTCTTCACTCACTCGTCGTGTGAGACTCGTTTGATTGAAGCTCCAGCCCTGGTGCTGCGGGCGAGCTTCGCTGGATGGTTTCCGCCGCCGCAGCAGCAGCAGCAAGTCCAGCTTCTCCTCCTCCCTGCGTCCTCTGTCTCGACCACTCAGCCTCCATCTTCCGTCGCATAATGGCCGAAACGAAACCCGACACCCGGTTCCAACCGCTTCGGCTCCTCAACAGCTCCGGGACCAGGGTGTCCGGCGCAAGACGGTCGATCACGCCGTCTCCGGGATCGATCATGACCGCCCGCGCCTCTCCTCCTCCCAGGTGTCGCACTCGAACAGCGTATGCCACGGCGTGTCCTCCTCTCCGCTTGCACAATGGGTGCACTCGGCGCTCCCCGCCAAACCCATCCGGTGCAGGTACGAGCCGAATCAACCGTGTCCGCTCAAGACCTGGGTCAGGTGGAAGTTCAGGCTTCCGTGCCTCCTACCTAACCACAGGTCGAGCTCACAGATCAGCTCCCGGGTCCACTCGCCTTTCGAAGACTGGGCGAGCCTATCCGTCCATGAGTTTTGCCGATAACGCCAGGGTATATAAAGGCCACTGGCCGTCGTCGTAGAATCTAGTGTTTAATGTGATAATGGGCGCGTTTTCCAGTGACATCACGGAGTAAGTTACTGCATGATTCCTGTTAGCAAAAATACCCATCTTGGTTCGAACGAACGTATCGACTCCTGCAAGAAAAACACACGGAGCAAAGATCAATATGTTACTACCTGAGAATAAGAAATTTGTTAGAAACCAGAAGTTCATTGGCAAATGCTCAGAACCTTCTTGATTAAAAATATGTACCTTTAGTTTGTAACAAATTTCTTATTCTCAGGTAGTAACATATTGATCTTTGCTCCGTGTGCTTTTCTTACGGGAGTCGTCGATACGTTCGTTGGAACCAAGATGGGTATTTTTGCTAACATCAGGAACTCACTCTGTGACGTTACGAGAAACCTGATAAGCGCGTTTGTGACGTAAAAAAAACGTGCCCATTGTGTTTTCAAAGTGATTTGACTACTGTACTTGGTGTTGTGGTGTGTTAGTGTGGAATTAAAACTCGTGATTCCGTGTTTTGTTCGTTTTTCGGTGCGAATTCCGTTACTGTAGACACATCTACTGCAACCTTTAAGAAAAATGCTGCAACAACTTTTAAATTTAACAAAAATTCTCACAAATTGTGAACATTTCAAAATAATTTCATCAATTGAAGCGTTTTTCTAGCATTTTTCCGAGAATGAGCGCGGGTATACATATTGCAGGCTGAAAGGTACAAAAAAGGTACGACTGAGTTTTAGTTTTCAACATTTAATAGAGAAAAATAACAAGCAAAGTGTAATAACGATACGAAACGAAAAACGAACTGAACTGCAACGGACTGCAAACTAAAAACTACAATCTACTAGTTACAAGCTTATATTATTGTTCAATAAGAGACTGCGTGGCGTCGCCAGCAAAGACCTTCATACTCGAACGTCTTAACATTCCCCGCAGGGAAGTGGAACTAAAGACCGGACTGAACGGCGAAAGGTGGAATTAGCGGTCTTAACGTCGACGACTCGCACTTCAGCATTTTGGCCAGGGTACAGCTTCATGATTCGACCCAATTTCCAAGCTGCAGGTGGCACGTTGTCTTCTTTAAGAATGACAATAGTGTCCACAACAATATCAGACTTGTTTTTTGACCATTTGGTGCGTGACTGTAGTTGGGCCAAGTAATCGTTGCGCCAAAACTTCCAAAATGATTGTAAACGGGTTTGATATGACAGCAACAGCGACTCAACTTTGATAACGCCTGGTACAGGTACTCCGGACTCCGACAAAGACAGCAACGAATCCCCAACTAGGAAGTGCGCAGGGGTGATAACGTTCAACTTGCCGTGGAAGCTGAATGCATTGGTCGTGACTTCGAGCTGAAAGATTCGTCGTATGCCGAAGTTCCTCAGCCGGTTCGAGAATAAGAGAGACATCATCCGAGCTCACAGGCTATGGTGCTGGTGCAAATGAAACCAAAACTGAAAACTCTATGCATTTGTAGTCTACCTTTAGTTTTAGAGAGAATACAATAACAGATAGATATTTGCTTGAATTATGATTCGAATTCCAAAACTCATCTTAGCCTTTTAACATGTACATAGACAAAGGTTCGTAAATTTGTGATCCATTTTCAATATACCTGCTAGTCGTTGCTGTCATTCGATATCTTTACATAGTATACTGACCATCAAATAAATTAACGTGTAATTTGTGAAGTTTTTCTCTCCTCTCAATGAGTACCGTTATCTCCTTCTCGCTTGTCCACTAAAATGTGAACAATCAAAGAAATTTTAAAGAAAATTGATTTACCTGCAGAAAAATTTCAAACTATAAAATGGAAATTTATGATGCCTTGAGGTACACATGACTCAATAAAAAAAAATTGAAATTTATGAAAATCAGAAACGTATGGACATTTTAAATGAACAGAAATTTGAGTATTCAGAGTTCGTATTTGTATTACTGTATTACAATTCAATCTTGGAAGAAATGATAGATTTGCTTGGAGCACAAAATTTGTCAGGAAGAAGGAAAGTTAGCTTGAAAATGTCTTACAAATGTATAATTTACCGAAATGTTCATCTCCCGCTAACTAGTTGTCTCGCGACCTGTCTGTGTTCTTACGATCCTCCTCATAACATCGGTTTACCGAGTCAATAATTAGCTGACTTGATCACGTGTTCTTAAATTTAAATTCTTGTCGAAAATAAATCGTCAATCGATTTTCCTGTATAATGAGGATCAATCCTTTTCGCCTTCCAATATGAAGCAAAAACTGAGTAGACGTTCAGGATTTAATTTTTGCCCTCCTGTAAACGTAGATCTCTGTATATTACATTGAAGATGAAGAAAAAAGGCTTTCAAATGCTTCAGAAAATAAGAAGGTTAGAATCAAAATTACTTTCGAGAACTCTACTCCTTTCCTGATCACCTGACAACCTTGCACTTTTTCGACATCATCACGAGGTATGGACTCTGGAGCCTTTACTTTAAAATCGAGCAGAAATAATCAATTTCTGTTTTGATTTATATCAGCTTCGATTTCCAAAGCTACTGAATCTTGGAACAACTTTTTATTACTTTTATTCGGGAAATATGTCGTAGACTATCTCCAGGTCTTCGACTTCGATGCAATGATCAAAACACTCCTACCGCCCAGGACTAAGAAAACACGCTTGTAGTTGTATATGTGCAAATAATAATAGTACAAGACGATCGATAAAGGCGCGTGCAAATTTTCAATTTTATCTGGCTATACGACGTTTTTACGTTCGTGCTCGAGAAAGTTGAAATATGTTTAGTACCGTTGTTAACCCGACAAGCGTATGTACACAATCGGATTCATCCCCCTGGCGGAGCAATCTGCGAAGAACAGCCAGTCGTTTCCGTTTCCTCTCCAAAGAAATTTAATTTTACAAGACGTTGTCCTTCAACGACGAAAACCTTTTCTCGTTACAGTCGCCCGTGTATCTTGTCATTACATTTGGGTAAACGATCCACCTTTCCACCGTCGTCCAGATGTCACCTCTGCAACATGCAGGTCAGCATTTCGTCACTTTTCGCGAAAAACTTGAATTATAGAAAAATGAGCCAATGAAATCAGTTTCATTTTTTTTTTTTACTGGAATTTGGCAACACTGTTTAATGCAAGGAAGTAAAAGCTGTGAAGTGATAACGTACTATCGTGAAAAGGAATGTGGAAATCTAAAAAAGTTGAAGTTTTCCTATAAACATTTTATATTATGAAGGGGTCTGAGGTCAGCGCGGAAATAAAATAGCCAATGTATATAATATAAACAGGAGCAGTTAAGTAATTTTCTTGAAGAGTAATGAATATTCTGCCGGAAGAGACAAATTTTAATAGAAAAACTTACATTTATTACAAAATTATTTAAATGGCGGCATTAGAAACTTTTAAAATGCTATTTTGCCGAAAAATGGAACATGGATATTTCGTTTTTCGCCCTATGATCATTTCGCGTTTTAATACCAACCTAGAGATTTTTATCAACTGTTTTTACAGTCGACTTCGAATGACGAGTTGTTATTTTAAATTTCGCGTAAAAAATAAAAATGTCTGTCTGTCTGTCTGTCTGTCTGTCTGTCTCTCTCTCTCTCTCTCAAAAAAAAACAAAAAACAACAACAACAACTGAAAATAGAAAATTCTGAACTAATCTAAAGAAGGTCTGAAATATAAGGAATGTCGTAAATTTGGAATTTTAGTGATATATGAAAACTTCAGTAGATAGTATGTGAACAAATAGAAAATTAAAAGCGCATATACTCGCGTAAAACAGGTGCTAGCTGCGAGTGCTCACCTGGAAATCGTGGTACAAACCTAAATTCCGACATCTGCGCCAGATATACGCTAGATTTAGCGCATCCGGCTGTGGGGAACCTGAAATTTCCAGGTTAGTGCTGGGAACTCTAACCTCGGTCAGTAGGGGGCCCCATGGTGAACCTCGCAGCATGCGCGCACCGGAAGCGGAAAGCGAAATGGGGGCACGGGCCGGCCTCAAAGCGTCCCTCCGGCCACTGATGTGATACTCGAAAGGGTAGTTTCCGGGTTCAGGGGTGCGGTGTCTCAGGGGCCACTTTGGCAGGCGTGCATCACCATACAAGTACCGAAAAATGGCTTCGTTGCGGAGACAGCTGTCATGTCTCCAAGAACTGTAAGCAGTCGAAAGAAGCACCCCCGCGCTGTGCAAACTGCAAAGGTAATCATTCTGCCAACTATTGTGGCTGTCCGTACCACCAGAGCAAGCTTCCGCCCAACAGCCAAGCTACGAGAGTCTCAGCTGTCGACCGTATCAAATCTTCTTCCTCAGGAAGTTTTACTCTTAACAATGTCTCCTACGCAGCAGCCGCCTCTTCATCATCTGCCGCTCATCCAGTGGCTGTTGAAACATTGTCACACCCTGCCGATAACATCATGGCCATCCTAAAACGGATGGAACCTCCCAGCATCAAATTGAAACAAAACTGTCTACCTTAGAATCTCGTATCGCATCGCTAGAAGCACGGTAGCTCCTAGTTCCCCTCGTAAGAAAACCAACTAATGACTTCCCCATCGTACCTGAAGCTCGTCTGTTGGAATGCTAACAGACTCTCTTCTCGTAAATTGGAACTGGAATCGCTCCTTTACAATAACTGTATCGACGTAGCGTTAATTTCCGAAACACACTGTTGCTGTTCGTTTCAATCACCACGATATCAACGTAGAGAGTATTTATTGTCCCCTTCGCTGCACTCAAAACGACACGGAATTCATCAGTCTTTTTACCAGTCTAGGTTCAAGATGGATCTTCGGTGGCGACTACAACGCCAAGTATCCTGCATGGATGGGGCTCACGGCTAGCCACTCCTCGGGGTCGTTCAGTCTACCGGGCTCTCAACATGTCCAATGGCTTCACAGTTCCACCGGGAGGTCCAACCTTCTGGCCGGCGGACTTCTCCAAGGTACCTGACACTGTCGACTTCTTTGCTGTCAAAGGAATTCCCGAACGTAGCCCTCGAATCAATCATTGGAAGCTCCCTCCCACTCCTTTAAAAAAGTCTTCAACTTTTCTCATACGCCATGTTTTTAGAAGGAAGAAAAATTTCAATTGATTACCGCGTGAAATGATTCAATATTTATTCATCGTACGAACATTCAGTTACCAGGATACTGAAACTGACATCTAGAATGTAGGTGTCTTACTGTTCGTCCATTTTTAGACAAACAAAAAGTAGCCTTATGCAGTGGTCCCGATATGTTGTTATTCATTTTCTGATTCGAGCTATGACCAACGATAGCGAAAGCTTCAATTCAGTTAGGAAGCTAAAATTTCAATATTTTGTTCCCAAAAGTAAAACTAAGGTCGAGTCCGTAAATGAGCCTCATCTGACCATTCGAGAGGGCGAGGCAGAATTTTCTTTTAAAAGTTCTATTTCGCGAACCGTAAGTTCTATCAAACTTTTGATGACAAAACGCTATTTTTTTTTAATTTACAAATTTGGCTGTAATAATAATGATGATAATTTTTTTCCCGTAGAATCAGTGATTCGTGAAATTTTTAATTGTTATGGCCTGCTCATTCTTATTCATTCAATGAAAGCACTTCAGGATAGACGGCAATGGTCTACGCAAATATGTTCGAATTTTTGAATTTTTTCGGATTTTCGTGAAGACACAAATTTCGAGATTTTGTTGATGAAATCGCAATTTGAAATTTACATAATTAAAACATTTCATATATGAAAAAGGAAGCTCAATTTTCAAGCGCTGACTTACGGTAAAAACCTCATTTTTTGTATGTATTCTTAAGTTGTGGGAGTTGAAACAGTGAATTCTACAAGAAATGTTAGAACAAATTTCAGCCTCCTCGGAGCCTGCTTTCATTTCTGTAATTTTAATCCAGTTATATTATTCCTGCAGTGGGATGGGGGAGGATTAGTACGATTACCTCATCAGCCTAATTATAATAATGTAAAGTAGTACGAGTTGAATACGAGGAAATACAGTTTCGAGGAGATCCGCGGGAAGCCACGAATAAATTCGGTGAAGAAACGGAGCGGTGCCAGGATATCTGCAGTAATGTTCGCTCCTATTGGCAAATTAAATGAGTCAATGATTTTCGTATCTCGTGGCTGTTTGGCCCAATGGCCCATCCTTTTTCTCAACACCGCGATTACCGTACTCGCGTCCACTTATGCAATATCTTGCGTGTTTTGAACGGCGCCGTGCGAGTGAATGATACAGACGTCTACGAAAGTCCTCCTCCGCTCCTTCTAACCCCCCCCCCCATCCCTTCCTTTCCATCTGTCGGGGTATTCGTGGTCACGACTGACAAGTTCGCGACTCGCGGCTGTACGACTCTTGAAATGAGGGAATTCCCTTTCGACGTGCAACCTTGAGACTGTTGATGAAAAAACGTACTCGTAGCTAGGTACTCGTATGGAGGTAATTATGACGTAACTCTTTCGGTTATCGCTTTCAGACTCTCGTCGTCTTTTCGTCTCCGTCGCGTCCTGCGTTTCTTCGCTGGCTTTCCGCCGCGCCGCATTCCAGCGTTGGCGGTGACGGCGCGGCGGCACCGCTCTCAACCTTTTGCCTCGTCATCTTTTCCTAACGTACTCGTATTATTTGCTTATTGGAGCGTTTACGGAAACCGCGAAACTTTCGAAGCGAGTAATATTCGTATTCTCCGCTCGGTTTTCTCTCCTTCTGTCGAGATACGAGATGAAACCGATGATGGAAAAATTGACGACGGACAGACAGGAGTAAGAAACATCGGAAAAACGGAAGAATTGTCGGCTCGGATCAAAGTGAAGAGGCGCAAGATGTTTTTTTTTTCTTCCCGTTTGTTTTCTTTTATATTTCCTTCATTTTTTTTCTGTATGCTTTTTCGTCCTTTTCTTTTCAGTTATATTACGTTTTCTCTTTTCTCTTTTCCTTTTTTCGTTTCTTCTTCCTCCTCGCCGAGATGTAGAGAACTCTTGTCGCACCAAATTTATATAAGATTGTGGATGGCCGTTACCATAGTGATGCCCTGCTCTAGTTTATTTTCTTTTCCCGACGTGTTTCGCGCGTCTCGTTTCCTTTCTCCTCTGGGGCTCGATTCGTACATGCGAGTAGTACAGTCAGTCGGACATACAGCATCCCGTATTTATCTTCCTTCCTTTTCCATTCTTCTTCTTCACCAGCGGGGGTAGGTCTTGTAAGATTTTCGAAACGGTATCTAGAAAGCTTCGTAATTTTGTTTTCGTAATCAGTAAAAACATTTCATGTCTACGGAGGCGTGCGCGAAGATGTCTCCTGTCTCAGACGGGTTTCGCTCCGTAATTAACTTGTAGGTGGTCGCCTCGTACCGCCGTCGGCGCCGCTACGTCACCACACTAATGCCAGTTCCGCTGAAAAACCGAAAGTCAGCTCGCTGATACTTTCGACTTTTTGTGAGACGTTTCTAGCCGAGAGGGTGATCGGCTCCTGGAAAGAATCCGTTCGACGGCAGTCGTTCACTTTAGCTCGGATTTTGAGACTGGGGAAAGAAGAGTAGTTGACGTGCTGCGGTTACGCAGTGCCCGTGTTTAAACAGGGAAGAGGAAAAGAAAAAAGACCGAATACTCGAGTTGGACAGATAAAACGGAAATTAACGTCGATTTTTCAACCCACTCGGTCGTGTTGCTGGTGGATATTCCAAATAACGGAATTTTCGGTTTACTGCGAACTCGATTGAATAGCTTTCTTCTATTCGGCGTGGTTGTAACACACCAGTGTTCCTCTGATCATCGAGTGTTCGTGTAACTCGACATTTTGAACAGCTTTAGCGCGTAATTCCATATCTTTTTGGACACCTTATACCGAAGGAGTACCTTGGAATAAATTTTTACTGTCCAACTTTTATTGGATTGGATAAGATTCTGTTGTGACTTATTGAGGACTGATTAAGACGTGAATCTCGTGCGATCGATTCAGACTGTTTTCTCCTTATTTCTCTGTCCTTTCTTACCCTGTGCCAGGGCGCAGTGACCGCTGAATTTGATAGATTGACTGGAGTAGTTAGTTTTTGCTTTTCCCGCGTTCTGTTACGTTATACTTATTTCTTTATCGGCACCGAAAACTTATGCGCATGTGTGAATCCGTATGAATCACGTATTTCATACGTTGAGTTAGCGTCCCACGAGCCACCCACTACGCGCCACAAATTCTTCAAATACTACAGGTAATAGACGCTATGAGAAATTGCGTATAAATATTTCAGTAGAAATTTAGAATGTCTTCCCATTCATTTCGTGTAATTTCCAGTTCAGCTACGTGGATAGATCGTTCACAAAACGAATGCGAATTTCTAATGGATTTTCTGAGAAAATTGCTGATAGTAGGTACTTACTTTTCACTGGGGCTTTTGACACCCAAGTGTGGTCAGACGCAATTTTGTTTCTACCCGTGCGCGACTGTTCATTCAAATACGCGTAAAACTAGTCTTTTTCAAATTTAAAATTCATTTGCTCATTTTGCCACTTTTAGAAATGACTACTTCATTTTGCAAATCTTAAAGGAATCGATTTTTGGCAAGTTTCAAAACTGACCCTTCAGTTTACAAATCTTAAAATGAACCCCCTTTACTTCATAACTTGAACAATTAACACGTCCCTCGTTTTGCAAATTTCAAGATTGGCTACCTCGTTCCGCAAATCTTAAAATAAACTCCCGCGCTTTGCAAGTTTTCAGATTCCCTTCATTTTGCAAATTGTACGATGGACCCCCTCAATTTTCCTTGTTTTGAAGGGCGCAGCTCCGAGCCCCCTGAATCGTGCATCACAGAAAGCAGTGGCATGAAAATCTCACTTTTTCTTATTGTGAAACCGGATCATGGTGCAGCAAACAAGGATCCTTCAAGTCCTACGGTTCAGTTTGTTTTGGTGTGAAAAAATCCCTCCTCTCCCGAAAGGCGTTTCTCTAGATTTAAAGTTACCAATCTGAATGTATCGAAAAATTCCAAAATAGGGGTTCTTAGGACACTGATTTCGAAAATTAATCAGTTTTTCATCCAAACTTGATTTGGCCTGATTGGCGTTATCGAAAAAATTAAACCAAGTATCGAGGTATGGGTTTTTGGGTCACTGATTCCGAAAATTACATCTGATACTGATCCGATCCCAGTTCGGGCCCTCAAATCCAACGTCTCCCATTAAAACGGGTAAAATTGATCCGGTTTGAAAAATTGAACTTAGCATCGGAATAGTGGTTATTTAGGTCGCTAATCTCGAAAATTTTATTCATATTTTTGATCCGACCCCGATCTATACTGTACATTCAACTTTTGAGCTAAATTGACTGCACGGAAGGGAGAAAGGAAAGAAATAACGAAGTATCGGGATAAGATTTATTGGGGTTTCTGAACTCGAACATTCAATTAGATTCTTGATCTGACCCCGATTTGGGCTCCAAATTCGACTTTTCTTCCTCTTAAGGGGTCAAATTGAATTTGGAAAAAAATTTATCCGAGTATCTTAAACTGACCGACAACTTTTGTTGGTCGTTCAAAAAGGTATTTGGCAATAGGGCTTTAGAGTTGAGAAATTCAGCAATCGAATATTCGATCAGATTTCTAATCCAGCCGTGATTGTGGCTCTCAAATCCAAACTTCACCCCTTCTGATAATCAAAATCAACGTAATTTTGAAAACCGAATGAAGGTATCGGAATGGCGGTTTTTTAGATTGCTGATTTCAAATATCCAATTAAAGTTCTAATCCGACCTTGATTTGGGTTCCCAATCCAACTTTTATTCTGTCAAATGAGCCAAATTGACAGGACATCGAAATCCAGAGTACCGTGGTGGAGGTTGTTCGAGGCGCTCGATTTGAAAATTTAATTAAATTTTTTATCTAATTCCGATTAGGGTCAAATTCGTGTTTCTTCACCAACTGGATTAAAGTGTTTTGACTGAAGAAAACTGGACTAAGTACCTGTCGGAATAAAATTGTAGTTGTTGTTGTTCTTGCTGCTGATTTCGAAAAGTCAGATTTCTGATCCGAATCAAATGTCGGCTCTATAATTCAAATTAGTTCGAATGAACCAAAATGGACCCGACTTGGTAGATCGGACAAAATATCGGAAAAGTATCGGAAAAAGGTTTGTCGCGTTACCGAGTTCGAAAATCTAATTAGATTTTGGAAACAGATTCGAGCTGAACTTTTATCCGTGATTTACAGTCTTGAAATACCCCCTTCTTCCACGAGCATCGTCCTATGGAATTTCTTTGGCTCAAGAAGGGGGTATTTGAATTAGACTTCCGAGAATTCAAGATTGACCCGTAAGCAAAACAGCGTAGCCCAAATCAAGGTCGAATTACAATCTGATTAGATTTTTAAAATGAGCAACCAAAAAACCGCTATTGAATATGTCATTTAATATCTTTCCATTAGAAATTCGAGATTTGCGCAAAATCTTTCCGTCGGAACAGTAATACGTATTTCATTAACAAATATTTAGCGGGCCTCGCGATCCCATAAAGTCGAAAATCTTATCAGCCGTTGATGCTACGGAAATAATTTTTACTATACACAAAATTCTAGATCTCAAGGGGAAAAAATGGTATTATTAATCTTTGTTATTAAAAGTTTGATAGGATTTACGATTAGCGTGATAGAATTTTTTAAAGAAAATCAACTTCATGCACTTGGAGTGCCCCGGGTTTCCAACGTGACCAGCCGATTGGGTTAGTCTTCAACTTCAAAACACATTATGGGGTGAAAGTTCATTATAAAAATTTCAGCTGACTAGGTCCATTACAGAGACAAGAGCGTGAGATAACGTCATCTCTCCTCTCCCTACTGAATGGTTCGATAGGCCCTTCAACGAATTCAACATTCGTTTCGTTATCGCGGACAACATTGCAAAATTCCTAACTCAATTACAAGTCTTCGTATTTTCAGATGTAAGTCCCGGATCAATCGAATAATAAAAGAAATAAACTCTCCGGCCGTTGCATAAGGCTGCGCTTTGTTTGCCTGAAGGAATACAGAGCGAGAGGGGGGGGGGGTCATACTCTATATGGAAATTTTAATCGATTCGCTCGAAATCTCAACGTCAAGTCGAACAGCCGTTTCAGACGATGGCGAGGTATTCAACTCGGCGAGACGAGTGCCTTTTTGTTGAGTACCATACTCGGCATAAATTACGCGCTTACATCCTCATCTTCACTCTTATCCGCGTTTCAGTTTTGCAACTGATGCAAGAGTGTTAAGCACAGGACCCAGTGTTGCCAGTTACCGTTGCGTTTTTCGCTGCTGCATGATGATAAAGATGGCGAGATAGGGCAGAGGGGGCACAAGTATGTATAGCGGGCGATGGCACAGTCGAAATAGGGACGATTAAAAATTTGATCGATGCTCCCGAGCTGGAAGGCGGTGGGGGGGGGGCTTAATACAACACGATAGCGTATACAAGAGCGTCCGCGTGTATACTAGACGATGAAAAGCTGGCTCACATCTTCGCTTCGAGTGGCACCCTGTCTCAGAAGTGAAACTCGCTAAACGTAGTTATCGCGTTGTCGATAACTCTTTTCCTTTTTAGTTTGTACGTGACAGGCACGCCGAATTAATGATGTGTAATGCACATGGCCTACCTGGCTTTCTGGTCTGGCGGCGTATTGTGGTAGTGCGGTGTCACTTTGACGACCGTTTGCTCGCTCAGTCGTTGGCTGGGTTGGTTAGTTCAGTGAGTTAGTTAGTTGGATGGTTGGTTAGTGAATTTTATTAGATTGTTATATACCTAGTACTGTATCCTACGTATACAAATAGATGCGACTCCTGAACGCCTGAGCCGTTGTTTTTGTTTCTATTTATTCGATTACTTGACGACAATCTATGTATGCCTAACACTGGTATTTGAATGAAAAGAAGGAAAAAATTGGCTGGTACGCGGTTAAAATATAATGCGTATATGTGTGTGGCTCCTGCGTACGAGCCGATTTTTGTGTGTGAGCACTTTTGGATGATCTTATGTACGAGTAGTGGATACTGGATAGCTAGATACACATACGAGTATGTGTATACTCGTACCTTGGAAAAGTGTGCCATTAGCGAACGAGCGCGAACACGTAGGCTGCAAAGGAGCTTGGCTGCTCTGCTAAACGAACCCTCTCGTATGCCTGCTCGTGTCCAGAATAAATTACGAGTATTATCGGTAAAACGGGGAATGGCTGCGAATATCGGAAAACGTTCGCGATGTATTTCGCGCGCTATATTTATACAGCTGAAATAACTGCAGCGTGTACCAACTGGATTATTTTACGTATTCAACCAGCGCCGTCAGTGGTAGTGGCAGTGGCAGCGGTCGTGTTTTTCCGCCATCGTAGTTCAAGGTTTCGTAGTAGTGTTTTTCCCCCTGTCCTGTTTTCCGATATCTTACGCGTACTCGGTTAGTCGATGTATTTTAAACAATTCGGCCATTCTGTAGAAGCTTCTCCAGCTGTGTGTACATTTTTTATGCCCTCCAGCCCTCCATCCCCCAAGACCATCTCTACCGGCATTACCCTGTAGCATTCCTTCAGCTCAAGGGGCGATGTGAATCGGTTTGCTGGGTTTGACTGAACAAACGGGAGTGAAGATGCAGACAAGCTGAAAGGTGAAAACTGGTGTATGGCATGTAAAATAAATCAGTCCTCCTTCCTTTTATTAGGCAAATTTCAGTCTTATCCGTTTATTTTTATTCATTTTTGTATTTTGTTTGATCCGAGCTATGTCTGACGATAGCGAGAACTGGAATAAGTTAGGAAGCTGAAATTTCCATGTACTATTCGCACGAATAAAACGAAGGTCGAATTTACGGATGGGCCTAACCGGACCATATGGGAGAGGAGTAAAGGCCAAAATATGTGTCCCAGGGGGAATGGCATTATCGGACGCTCTAGTCGTTTGTGATTAACCTGGTAAACTAAAATTCTTATAATAAACTTTCACAACCCTAATGTGGTTTGAGTCGAAGCTGGGGGTACTCGAAGTGTCTGAAGTCGATTTTCTTTGAGAAATTCTATCACGAACTGGTAATCCTATTGAACATTTGACGACAAAGGGTAATACATATTATTGTTATTATTATTTTTTTATTAAAAGATCTACGTGTTTGATAATAGCTATTGTTTTCGTACAATCAACGGTTGACGAAATTTCTAGAGTGTGTGGGGTCGTGAAGCCTGCTCAACATTTGAATATTTTTTGTACTTTAAGTCACATTCCATCAACTTCTGAAAGAAAGAAAAAGAAAAAAAAAACGAAACGTTTCACATTTTACCTAACTGCACGAACTATGAAATACATATTTTGTGACTCAACCTTTGGAAATCCTATGGTATAGTTGAAATTTTACTCGTCATCACGCTTATTTAAATATTCAAGATCTAAAAATTTGTAAAAATAGGCTCAACTTATTGTATATTTATTTTTCTGCAATTAACCCATTTTACACGCTTTTCTTTTGCCGTTCGAATATTTTTATTGCATAACTATAAAAATATTGTCATAAAAACATAACATTATAAATTTAAAACGTTGATGATGCCAACTTGATACGAGTGTATAGTGGGATGATCCGAAATTTAACGATTTTTGAAATGTTTTGCTCGCAATGGCTGAACTTGTTCCCTTTGGTCTAAATACCCTCCGGCTAACATTTTTGTAAATCTAACAATTCTGAGGCATCGCAGAAGGGATCAAGTGTAACATATGATTTTTATCTTTGAAGCTTCCAGAACATCGAGTTCAGTCGAAAAAGTTAGTTTGATGATAGAAAAAAAGTTCTAATTAGTGCAAAAATGGAGTACCTACCGAGAATTTTGAGCCGCAGTCAATTCAAAGGTCAGTGCCCTCTGTTAAATTTGAGGTGGAAAGTACATGTTTTTCAAATTCGAACATTACAGACTACAAAAACCAAATAAAAGCATGAAAACGAACGTCTACTCGTATTTCTATAACGCTAAATCCATTTAAGGAAAATTTTTGGCTGGAAAGTCCATTTCAAAGGCCTGCTGAGGAGGCAGATCATAAAATCGCAGATAATGCCGTCAAGTAATAAGGCTTTAGAGTCACTAAATTCGTTTTTGAAGTTAATTTAACAGTTACCCTTACCAACTAGAACCCACATGGAGCTGGGACCTGAAAATTTTGAAATTATTTAACGCGAATATGGCTTCAAGTATATACATCGATAATAGCGTGTCTGTAGTCGCTAAATTTAATTTAAAATTGTTTCTTTTGAAATCCCCATAGGGAATGGTACATGAGAAATAATTTTGAAAATGAACTCAGCGACCGCAGAAACTGGATTACCGTTATACTTGAAACTGCGTGTTAAATAATGTCGAGATATTCAGTCCCTGACCCCTGTGGATTATTGTTGGTAAGTGAAAATAACATCGAAAACGAATTCAGTGATTCCGAATAATTTTAAAGAGTTTTCTCGCCCCTGCTTCCTCTAAACCCTAATTAGTAAGTATTACAGTTGAAATAACCTCAAAAACGGAATCAGCGACTCCAGAAATCTCATTTTCGACGTATTTCACGGTATTATCGTGTAATTTCTAGATTCTACTCCCTTCGACCAAGAAATTTTATAAATGCTTTTAACGTTCCTGAAGTCTGAGTAGAAACTTGTTTTTATGCCTTTATTCGGTTTCTGTGATTTATGTTGTTCGAAATTCAAAAAAGTATTCCGCTTACCCCGAATTCAGCAGGAGTCATTGACCTTTTCTCAAAATCGCGATGGTACTCCATGCTTACACTAATGAGAAAGACTCTTACAGTCAAGTTGATTTTTTTTGCCGAGCTCGATGTTTTGGAAGCTTCAAAGCAGAATTACAGGTTTACTTGTGGGGAATCCCAAGTTAAACTTGACCCCTCCCCCTCCCTGCGGAACCTTCCAACATTGTTCGATTTAAAAATAATTTGGGCTGGTGAGTTTTTAGAAAAAGAGGAATACGTTTAACTACTGGGTGCAAGAATCGGCAAGTTTTGGATCATCCTAACAAAAAAAATCTCAACTTTATTTTCTGAACTTATTTTTTTACTTTAACCATTTCGAGTGCTTCAATCTATGCGTCTTGACGGGCTGTGTTGTTTCATTTGAAAAACTGAAAATAGATTTTTGTGACTTGATCTGTTTGAAAATAATAATAATAATAATAATAATCATTTGATAGAATTGTTCGATGAAATTGAAGTGTGAACTGCAATATTTTGCGCAGATATGTTCCCTTCCATTAATTAGATTCTGCAATGTCTATTTTTCATAAAACAGGTGAATTTTTACAAACTCAATTTATTTTTTGGTTACCAAATGCACGTTTACGGATGTATCAAACATTAGCTCTAGTACACGAGTACAAAAGACGTTGTGATTTGAGGTTACGATGGTAGTCAGTTGTGTCGAAGATCGGTGTTTCAAATCCTGATTAGGGTATTTTTTTCTTCTCGTCCCCAACTTTTAGAGAACAGTATTTTTTCCTTCCACCCTACGGTATGCGCATCCGAGGATTCTCTAGGCTCTTGGCGAAATTAGTGGAACGTGAAGGACTCGCGGGAGTACGTTTAGACCAAGTGTCCCACTTTTTCGCACCTATGCGTGAAAGTAGCAGGTACCTCTGTAATACCTACGTTGAGTGCAGAAAAACATTCGCCTCGTCGATGCGGTATTTTATCGATTAAACAGATTCCGGTGTTTTTTTTTGTGTTTTTTTTTCCGAGTCTGTGGCGAACTTTCTCGTGTACATTAAACGCACAGTCACACATTATACATCCCTCGGCGCGTATTTTGGTTTTCGGTAATAATAGACCGCGGCTGGTACTTGCGTGTCGGTATAGTTAGCTGGCGACAATTACGACTCGCGCTTAAGAATACGATATACCATATTTTTAATATTAATAAACTGAAACGCGCAGTTCACGTGTACGAAATAATTATTTTATCCCGACGGTTTGTCCAACGTCGGATAACTGCGGCGGTGTATTACCGATCATTTTTGTAGGAGTAGGTGAGGTCGCAAAAGTCCACTCAAAAATTGTATGCAGCTAGTCAGTGCGAACTTTGGAAATTCCAGGAAAATTGAAAGCAAAAAATCGAGACCTAATTAAAGGAGAGGAGGAAGAAGACTGTCTGAAAATTACCTCTGTTTATGAGGCCGGTTCTTATTTACCCTTGGTGAAAAAAATATTATGTTTTTAATCGGGACATCCGCTAGTTTTTTTTTGTTTTTTTTTTGTTTTTTGTTTTGTTTTTTTTTCCATATATTGAAAGAAAAAATTCTGTGAAGTATGAGCAAAGTTAGTCGTAAGGAACTTGTGCCTCGAGGGTTTGAAGTTGTTACCGGAATTAACATCGATTTTTCGATTTTGAGAATTTCAGATGCTCATACAATCCGAGCCTCCCAATTTGAGCTTTCAATTTCAACAAATTCAAGATGGTGACTTACTTCTCTAGAAATAAAGTAATTGCCTTTCCTCAACTAAAGTCCACGCGTTCCTTTTCTGTAACTTACAATTTACGTACTGGTGACTTATGTCACGATTTAACGAGTAACGTGTGTAAAGTTGGCTTTCATTTTACGCGCACAGAGTCCCAGAGTTAATTCTCATCTCGAACCTTAACACCGAAATGTGATATGTAGGTGGATTCCGTGACATATTAGATCACAAACAGATGTTTATAAATACAATGTCGACTTTCTTTCCTCTTCTCTTACTGTACTATGTTTTGGTTTTCGGCAAACCTTAGCTCAATTGGACTGTTCACACTACACTGATGTGTCATTATAATGCGTCATCTGACGACACGTCAGTGCAGTGTGACCGGCCCAATTGAACTACATAGATGATTTTGTTTTCGTCATATGTCGTGTTAACACGAAAACGTCAGCGTAATGTGCATCTAGCTTATCTCGCGAACCTTAAGTTGTGGTTTTATTGTGAGTTTTATAATTCTGAAATTTCGAAATGAATAGTGATTAGCAGGATAAAAGGTAGCTTTTAGCTTTCAATGTATAATACAGAACTTGCTTTGTAGACGTTTTAGCTTTGAACTTACTGCTGTTCACTGTTATTTTTTGACGGGGTAACAGTTCACCACAACCTCCTCGATGTAAAGCTTTTATTTCTTAGTTATTTGTTGGTAATTTTGGTTCCCATTAAAATGATATGAGGATTGAAGTCTCTTTCTCCCCCCCCCCTCCTCCCCACTTACACTCATACACACACGCACGCACGTGTGCACGAAACAAACTGAAAATTGATACATCTGCCGAAGCAATTAAACTTAGGACGAATAAAACTATTTGAGTTCGAGATGTAGGAGGAAAAATATAAGAAAATTGAAAGTTGTCGAGGAAATGAAGCTGCCTACCTGTATCGGAGTTCATGCTGCGACTCAACACTTGACACTGGCAGATGATGTTGATTAAGCCATCATTCTTGGCATCGATAAAAATATACTTACGACAACACTTAGACATACTGACGTTTTTCTTTTCCGCGTTTTCATCTTTAGTCTGGACTGGATTTCGTGATGTACTTTCGTTTTATACGGCGCACAAACGTACTCATGAAGACTACGTAACATTTTGTTTAATCATTTAGCGGCTCATTTCCAACCCGAGTCTCGTGATTTTCGATAATTAATCTCCGCGTCGATTGTCTTTCCATTGCTCTCGCTAGCCGTTTACCGATTTTCGCATTAATTTTACTCGTTGACAGCAAACGCTTTCGTAGTAATTATAATTTTCAGCCGAGTAGCTTCTCAACCGATGTGCAGTTTAATCCCACAATTCCTACGCATGTTCAATGGAGAACGGCTGCTAACCTGGTACTTCTTCGATACGAAGATGTATCATCTCATAAGTCGAAATGGAACTATGAGGTATATTGTTCCAATATTACTAAAATAACAGTGTGGAAAAATTACCTGGAAAGTTCCGTAGACAGAGCGAGGCACCGCTGCACACGAATGCAGTGATGCCAGGCCTGGAAAATGCGAACATTATCAAAAAAATTGGAGGCAAATTATGAAACTTATGCAGTTTTGGTTGCTTCTCGGGCGTCTAGTAAAAATTTTCAAGTATCATTAAGAATGGCTGAGATACTTACCAACCATTTTATGACTAGTTATGCGGCAAAATTCTGTTGGAACATATATAGAACTTTGTAGCAAGAGTGAATAAGACTTGTTAAAAGAGTGCGTTAAAATTTCTCTGGATCACTGAGACTCGGTCAGGCTGAATAAAAATGGTTAATATTCTGTTGATGCTTGTGAAGACCAACCTCTTTCAGGCTCTTCAATGCGGTGCTTAGCCTTATTAACGTTGATTAAAACTCTTTAAGACGCTCATTAAGAGTAGGCGAAAGTCTCACACGACTCATTATGGCTCGGTAAGAATCTACCAGATGAACGACGGTACACATTCGCCGCGCCTCGATTAGCCTTGTCGCTCCGTAGAATGTCTACTTTGAGCAAAATAAAAATTTTTCCCGCATGTTTTGCGCATTAAAAAATCACGGAGGCAATCTCCACGGAATTTGAGCAAACGATATGGCTTTCCCCAAATTTTGACTATTTTCAGTCAGGAAATCTGGTTCTTCATTTTCCTGATGATAGTGTGTAATAAATATTCCCGATTCCTGCCCGAGAAATATCGAGTTATTCTGATCATTCTCGAAATTTTCCCAATTCGTTTCTGCATGATTAAAACCGATAAAAAATGTATTGCGAAACCGCCATATTGGCAAAACTGCCATATTTGTTTATGATTTGGCAACGCTAATGAAAATCTCAGATTAGTGGAATGGTGAAGATTATTATATCTACATATAAAATTAACTCTTTTATATCATGCTTATCTAGACTCTTCAAGTCTTGTTAGGAGTGACCAAAAGGTTTCATGACCTCTACCGGTATTTGCTTTGCTCATGTAAGCTTTCTGAACCGCGATACGCACTTTATTTCCTAGTCTGTTCAGCTAGAGTTTTTTTATCAGGGAAAGTAATTAATAAACGAATAGATCGGCAGGGAAGGGGCGATTAACGCCTTCACCAATATTAGATTCGTTGATGTCGGCTTTTGCTAGGCCAACCGTCTCGCTATCTTTCTCTCTTTTGTTCTTTCTGTCTGTTTGTCCGTCAGGTTTGGACCTTGAAGTTTTTTTTTAATACTGGAACTGAAAATGCCATAGGTGTGCAATTCATACCGGGTGGAAAAGATGGCAAATAAAAGAACATATTTATATGAGTAAGAATGACACAGAGATCTAAAGAGAGGCGAGCAGAAAAATAGACACGGAGAAAAGCTAGGCAGATGAAGTGACATGATATGAAAACCTGAAGAACAATTCGCTGTATGTCTACTTGTATATCTGTCTGATTGGTAAAATACTATTCCTCAGGCTGTCGATCTTGCAAGGCTGAATGTCTCCTTAATCTGACTAAGTATTTCTTTGCTATCCGGCTAAATCTTGGGATGATAAATCTGTTCTTCCAAGTTTCTGGATCGTACTACAAGCGCTCTGTTTCTCGTTGAGAAAATACGTTGTGGAAATTGCTTACAGAGAACGAGGATCATTGCAGAGACGTGTTCGGTACTGTACTATCCTGATCCAGTCTGATAAAAAACCAGCGAAACAGACTTCCGAGAAACAGACTCGGTCAACTAGCTTTCTCACCCACGAGCCAACCAGCCAGATTGATCAACAACTAAAAAGGCCGCCACGCAAATAGGCGAACGGCTTGAGAGCTATTCTCTCCTCTCCACATCGATACGTAAAAACCTAACAGTGGGTCAAGAATTCGTGTTCTCTCTTGTTCTTAGTAGTAGTACTATGCTCGAGCCTAGTGATGAGCAATATGCTCCAAATTCTCATGCATTTAGCGGTCACAAGACTTGAGCTAATGCATGAACCTCTCGTGCAGATGTCCTAATATCTCTGTGTCTGGCTGACTGACTGACTGACCTACCAACCGACTCACTGATAAAGAGACCTATCAATCAGTCGACCGACTGACTGACTAACTGGCTAGATGTCTGTTTTTCTATCTATCTGCCTGTGTCGATATATCCATGCCTCTCCTCTCACTTTTCATTTCCGAATCCACTGTATCCTATCTCCTTACCTGTTTTTCCATTTGTCTCAAACTCTGTGTCTATTTTACTGGTGTTGTTGTTTCTATCGTTATCATGTTCCTCATTGTTGTCCGTTTGCATAAAGATAGACCTAACTGCTGGGCAGCGCTAACGCCTACACTCGCTTCGCTCGTATACGTCTGCTCAAGCAGATTCCATTTAATCAGAAAATAAATAATAATTCGGTAAGCACACTGTATCGTTTATATTTCGTCGAAAACAATCTTAGGCATTTCGTCATCCCACTATAGACTTCTTCTTCCTGGAAAAAATTCGTCTAAGAACCCCTAGTGCGGGAAAATTAGCGGTGTAAACGACGTCGTCGAACTAATTCGGCTCGTCTCTGGTCGTAAAACGAACAATTGAATCTCGTATAGCACCCGACCCGCGTGATGTTTAAAAGGGAAAACTCTGAAGAGTATATAACGTAAGGAGAGGAGCAGACACGAGGACAGGAAGAAGCGAAAAAAAGTCGAGCGAACATGTTTATGCGCGAGTAAAATCTCTTAAGCAGAAAATCTAGTCTAGAGAGGACGCAATAAGCTTTGATATTACTGACGTCATTTGTAATGAGATAAAGGCAGCAGCTCCATAAAAGGGCGAATATATTTTTACTTTGCCGCCGCCACCGTCGTCGCGCCCTACTCCGTCTCCCTTTGTCTCTCTTTCGTTCTCTTTCTCTGGTAGTGGAGAGAAAACTTCGCGGTTTTAATGTTTTCGCTCTCGCCGCGTTTGAGAAACGAATTCAATAGCTTGTGGGCCATTATAAACACGAATACCAAGTAGAACGAACGGTTTACCGAGGCGAAGTTTACCCGTAGAGAGTGAGAGACGGCGAGTGTATGGCAGAGTGGGAAAGAAAAGAATGCTTCTTTCGCCAAGGGCACGAATTCAATAAACGGCGTGAGCTGCAATCAAAGGATGAGAGGGTGTGCGAGAACGGACGAAGGAGTGCGGCGGGCAGTGAGCTCGTACCGTCGTGATGTTACGGTTTTGCCTGGTGACACACTGTGTCTACATGATTGATAATGTTCCCTCGCATGTAGGTGTGTACGTGTAGTTTGTCGCCCAGGAATCGTAACCCCTGGATAAAAGTTACCGTATGGGAGGAAGCTTCCAGCGTTTATTGTTTACCGACGGCATACAGGTCCGACCTTTTTGAAAACTCCGCGAGCTCGAATATTTAACACAGGTTTATGTTGACGCTCTCTGTCTTTTACAAGAACGATGCTCCTTGTCCTTTCTGCGAAACGTGATTCAGGTTGAGCGAAGATGACGATTCGAGATTTTATTCATTTTTGCACCCTCCCCCTCCTTCGACGCCACCTTCCTTTTCAAAGAGAATTTCTTGGACTCACTCGATGCTGTTGAAGATCAAGAGAAATTCCCTGCCCAGAAGAACTATACTTCAGTATTGGGAGGCTGCTATCCGATCTCTCATTTGAAAAATAACAGCGACGGGGTTCGTTCAACAATCTGCAATGTTTATACTTTCGAATCCTAGATGGTATAAGATGTGAAATGTAACACAGTCACCGACGTTGATAAATCAAACGAAGCGCATATCAGTACACATCATTAGAGTGTTTGTATCAAGTAAATGCAAATACCTTTAGAAACTCCAAATTTTCTTCACTTCTGTGCCAGACTGTAAATCAAAAGAGAAATTGTAATTTGCAAAATGTAATAGCGCTAACAAAATTAGGAACGATATTGCAATACTTTTTCTTTTTGCTACTTCCGAGTATTGACTCAAATTACTGTTCTGGTCCCAACTTGAGCGAAATTTTATGATAATTTTTACACGAATCATCTACACGAACATCGTTACGAAACTTGTATGAAGTCGAATTACAAATTAGCTGCCGAGATACTTGGTTCAATTTTTGAAGCCAAACCACTTTTGCCAGTTTGAAGCATAAAATTTTTTTTATCCTAAATCTGAGATACATTCAAACATCTTCATCTGATGAATGTTCTGATTCAGTAAAACTAAAAACAAATTACTTCAATAGATTATGGTTTTTTTTTTCGGCTTCTCAGCTGTGTTTCTTTAAAAAGTACAGTATGTATCGTCAGCTCCTAATTCTCACCCTCTGCCCACCCGAATTAGAATTGAATTTCCAACCGAAGATGAGCGAGAAGAAAATCTGATATTTGAACTGCCTTCCCCCTTCCTCTTCCCCAATACTCATGATTTTCTTCCGATGCTTCTGCCGAACGCACTTGCTCATTAAGGTTGGAAATATTACTGGAGAAAATAATACGGCGAAATCGATATGCAAATCTATTAACACGTTGTGTGTCAGATCATTGGTATTTGCGGCGTTTAGAGTATGCAATTCTATTAACACGAATGAAACGATCTGCAGTTCCCTGTTCGTTGGGCGAAAGTTCATCTGTGACGGGATTAATTGTTCTCGTATGTATAGAGAGACGTTTTCTGCCTCGTTCTTCTTCGAGTTTTATATTGTATGCGTACGATGTGAAAAGTGTACAGGGTCTATGTTGTTTTCTTTTCTCCCTGGATATCGCGTGTCATTACTGACTCGTCAAAATGTCACGATTGTTGGAAATTCGGTTGTATGCTCCATTTGCTTTATGGAATCATCTTCGAGCTACATGCATTTTCATGCCTCGATTTCGATCGTGAGGTGTTGGAAAAACGGTCGCAGATTTCTGAAAGAAGAAGAGTTCGGGAAAGGATATGCGGTTGGATAACTTAATTGTGTGTAACTTACCAAAAACTGAGTTCAGTATCACTATAGTAGTCATAGACAAGTCGTAGGCTTTAGTGATCGGCTATGAAAGTCGTGGGAAAATAATATTTTTTTTCACATCAAGTAGTCGTAGAAAAGTCGTACGTTTCAGAGGATGAATTTCTTATTTGTTGTCAGCTGAAATAGAATCACTTTATTAAGTGATTATTTGTGGCAATAATTATTAAGTTATAATGTAGAAGATAAAAAAGATCTAAAAAAAAAAAAAAAAACTTGAGTAAGTCTGTACATAAGGAGGTATGTGTAGGTGTCATAATCAAATCCTATCCATCCGAATCCGGTGGAAGCATTTAAATATGAAATATTTCTAGTTTCACTACTCTTCTAGTACTATCGCTGTGCTGCATACCGCACCCCAAGACGAAACTTCTTTTTTTTTTTTGAAGCCTCAGTCAGAAGTTTGCATTTTGGTGTGAAAATAACTAATACAATGTATTCGAGTTTTTCCTAACAAGCTGAACATTTGAAAAAATGTAAATATTATTTAAGACTTTCGAACCTAATTGAAAATCTTTGAAACGTTACCAGACCTATATACGACTTTTCAGGACATCTTTTGCGGAAAATTTTTAGACTCTTCAAGATTTTTATGGTTAATTAGTGTACCGAAGCGACATTGCTGGGGAAGGAGGTGGAGTGGAATTAATATTTTCTCACCGAGAAAATTGCTCGGGAAGAGAATGTTTCAAATATGTTACTGATTTCAGCCGTGAAAACCGACAAACACTGTCTCGAATCTTCCAATTGTCGAAATTTTTGGGGACAGCCTCCCTCTCCTTTCAGCGCACCCCTGTTTAAGATTATAATACTCTTCTAAGACTCGTTTGAAAGTATTCCAAGGCTAATGAGGTTTTGTAAGTATTTTTCAGATTTGCCTGACTCGTCGAGAGTTCTTTCATACTCGCCAAGATATGTATAAGACTGTTTCTGATTTTTGAAATGTGTCCAGACAGGTTTAAAATGCTTTGAAACTCTTTCATGTTTTCCCAAACTACGAATAAATTAAGACTCGTAACCCATAAAATCTTCTTCGACGTTCAGAAGATTTTATTTCTTCGCAGTCGGATGTTATTAAGACTCTCTGAGTCGCGTTAAGGCTTTTCTGAACTGAGTTAATTCTTCTAAATGGTTTTTATGAATCCCGCAGACTTACTGTTGACTACAACAGATCGACTGTATTGTGTTCATGATAGACCGCACAGCTGCCAAAGGACAACAATGAAATGACGAAAGGGCTAATATCGAAACTATCTAAAGAGTGTCAATGGAAACTAAAGAATGAAAATCATTGACTTTTTCACGATCTTATTTATAACTAGCTGGCTCTCTTCGCGACTTATCTAAACCGTGAGCTAAAATGAGTCAGATGGAGAAACATTGGTATCTAGCTCTGTATCGCAGTATACGTAAGTTATCACTAATCAAAAATTATTTGGCGAACAATTTTCCTCTAATTTGGTTTCTAGACTTAGGACTGACTACGTTTTATTTTGGGTAGATTTGTTTAAAAAATATGCAGATTTGCAAAAGTGTATCGTGTGTGAATGTATACAGTGAACGTTGTACAAATCTTTTGCCACTACGTAATAAATTACTCGGACAGAGGAAAGGAGATTTTAATCAATCAAATCAAAGACATTAATATTTTTAATTCGCGAATAACAAGTTTCGATCTAAGAGCTTGTGTGTTCACCTGCTGCCAGTAAATATAGGTATAACCCATTTGAACTACTGACAGTTGTCCACGGAGGAAGTACGATGATCTCTAATGAATTAGCCTTTCGCCTTTTATTGTTCGTCGTGGCAAGAGATAACTTAATCGGATACTCTTGACATTTTAAATTTGATGACGCAGTCTGTCCGATGTTATCATTGGAATCTTCGGGATAAATACCAATTTTTCTTTCGTACATCCAGTCAGAATTTCGGCTTCGATGACATGCGGCCGCAAACGTGTTACTCGCAACCGTGTTCCATTTCATAGCCGAGGCGCTCTGGATTCCGCAGTACCATAATCGGTGCGCCAACTTTCAAGTCAAATCGGTAAATCTAAAGAATTCAAAAATCCACAGAAAAGTTGATTGCGCTACCATTATCAATTACTGTATCTGTTGAATTACAATGTCACTTATTTGTTTTCCCAATATGTCACCAGTTTATTGTTGGTGGCGATCACCGTATCGTTTTTTGGGCAAAGAATCGCGTTAAATTAGATGTAAACGTAATACTTAATAAGATATTTTAGGCTCATTTTAGACGTTTCAGATTTTCAACCCCCTTCTGAAGGGAGGCAGTTATAGCCACCAAATTCTAACATTATGTGAAAAAGTTCAATATATTTCAATCACTTCCTAAAACGTATTCAAATCGGAAAAAGTTACGGGGTTCGATGGAAGTAAAATTTTGTGGCCTCCTCCTAATAATGTTGTATATCTATGAGGCGAACTTGTAAATAAAACGACATTTATCATGTACGAATATATTCGAACTGAACTCAAGCTACAAAATGGATGAACGAATACTAAAGGAGGAGAATGTACCGAGAATCTAGTTTGGCAAGTTACGGGGTGAAAATGCGTGCCGTGTAAGAGATAAGAGAGTGAGCGACGATGTACAAAATACGAGTATACAACATCTCCCCCTTTTAAAATGGGACTTACTCAGATCTACAGCGATCACGAATTGGTCCCGTCGCCTGGAATCTCGGTGGCTCCTTTACTGTACGCCCGTAGCGCGTGACATATGTCCCGGGTGAGACCGGTTTCGGTATCTTCGATGGTGTTTGTGGCCTAGGTAAAGCTGGGCTTGTCGGGGAAGTCGCCGGTGAGTCCGATGCCGGCTCAATGAAGATGTCTGGATCAAACGCCGCCGGTTGCTTCGGACAACGCAAAGTTTTCCGATTTCGGCGCACAATTGTCCCGTTGCTTAATTCGACCTCGTAACTCCTCGGCTCCTTCCTTTTCCGGACAATGATCCCTTGACGGTCAATGTCCTCGACGTAAACCTTTGTACCAGGTTACAGTTCCGGCAAAGGTTTGACGCCGTGGGCATTGTCAAACTGTTTTTTTCTTTTCATCTGCTGGCTGCGTTTTTCATGGCGCTCGCGTATTTTCTTCCTCTTAGGAATTTGGTTGCGCAGTTTGATTGACGGTATAGTAGTTCGAAGTTGTCTGTTCATCAGGAGTTGCACTGGGCTGTATCCTGATGAGGTTGGCGTAGCTAATGCCTGGTTTGGCGAAGATGTATCTAGCGCTCTTTTCGCAATTTTCACCGCCGCTTCGGCGAGTCCATTGGCCTGCGGGTAAGCTGGACGACGCGTGACGATTTCAAACTCCCATTTTTCGGAGAATTTCCGCATCTCCTCTGAGATTAGTTGCGTCCCATTATCAGTGAACACAGTTTCTGGGATGCCGTGACGAGCGAAAATCGCTTCCAGACGCTGGATTACACTGTACGTGTCTAATTTAGGTAACTGGCTGAGCTCGATGTATTTGGAATAATAGTCGATGATTACTATAAACCATTTTGAATTTTTCTTCAACAAGTCAACTCCAACTTTCTTCCAAGGGTCGGAAGATAGTGGGCTGGCGATGAGTGGTTCGCTCTTATTTGGGCGATGTTCTGCGCAATGTGTGCAAGAGTTGCTGATATTCTGGGTATCGTTGCGCAGACCTGGCCACCAGACTGACTCCTGCGCCAGTGAATACATTTTGGTTTGTCCCATGTGAGACGAATGAAGGCGTTGAAGGATATCGTCTCTCATGGACTGGGGAATCCACAGTCGTTGGCAGTACGCGATAAGACCTTTGAAGTTGCTGAGTGATGCCTGGTGCCGAGAGTATTCTGCTAGTTCGTCCGGGATCGATGCAGGCCATCCATTTTTGAGGAATTCGAGAAGTTGTTGTCCTATCCTGCTTTGCCGTTGGGTATGGATACCGAAATTTTTATTTTTTCGCCTAAAACCTTCTCAAAGTTCATACGAACACATCCAGAAAGTACGATTCCCTCGGCTCTTACGGTTCTCCAATAAACTCGCAAACAAACAAACCCATTATGTATTAGAGATTTCTTATTCTGTTTACTGGAGGACGGAGGCCACGGGGCGCTGTACAGAATATCTCAAGTGGCATTCTTTTGAAATTACCGATTTTTACTCGTTTATTTTATTTACAAGTGCTATTCGTGCTTTTGTATTTTTCAAAGAGTCATCCAAATTCTCTTGGTAATTCTTTCTGGATTTCCCAACTCATTTAAAACTCTTTCTGACCCTTCTGAAACACCTCGAGATTTTTCCGAATTTATTCGAGCTATTTTTACAGTTCTTTTGGACTCGCTTAAATTTATTTCAAACGTCACCAAGATAAACTTGTTGAAGAAGCTTTAAGATTTGTTAAGGCTCTTTTAGGACTGATATCCTCGTGGTATTTTAGTACACTTTATTAACTTGGAAACTTACCCCGAAATACAGCCTTTCCGAATTATTAAAACAAAAACACCCGTTTTCACACGCGTGATGTTCGAGGGAAGGAGGACAGAAAATTCCCGAGGATGAAAACTACGGAAGTAAAGAATCGAGTGCACGTAAAATTTAAACTCCTGCTATCAAAATTCCATGAAATGGAGAAAAAAACTGATTTTCTCACCAAAAAGCCGTTGATAAACTGTGCGCTGCTCAGAATGGTTATTTTGTACTCCCGTCTCATTTGTAGCGAATTTGGAATTAATACAGAGAAAGTGCTGGATCTAATTTTTATAAAGAATCTGGTGTGACACCATCGTTTGTATATCCCATAATAATCTAGAGTTTTGATAAAAACAAATTTCAGGGAGGGTGATTCGGACTATCCCCTCACAACAAGAAAAATAGCAACAATGGTATGACTGAGGTCTTCTAGTATGTTAGTTAGTACAGTTTTCAGTAAACTCTCGCTTGTTACCCCTTATTTCCTCAAAACCGTTTTTTCAGATCTAATTTGTGACTGGACTACATGTGTACATACTCATATTACCGAAACGACCATGTTCCGCCTCCATTTGAGAACTTACTCAACTGTAGAGTCCGCACGGTGGCAATAAAATTGTACGTCTGAAATTACGAGCCCATTCGTTGCTCGAAACGGCGGTCGATTCGATTTTCTATCATATTTAAAATTGACGACGATAAAGTGTAATCGCCAAGGCGAAACAGCGAGTGAAAAAGAAGTAAAAGAAAGAGAGAAAAAGAGTTGCAAAAAAAAGGTTGGTAAAAAAAAGTAAGACGTCCCCGCGAATCCATCCTGCTCTAGCTCGCGTGGTTAATCTTTGTGAGAAATGAGTCGTCGGCAGTTGTAAAAAGAAACTGTCGAGGGAGACGTGAGAATGGAAGGTAGGACAAGTGAATTGATGTAGGTTATCAGGTCTGAATAGCACTTGCGTATAGCGGGGACAGACGAAAAAGGAAAGCTGTATCGATTGCGCGGGAATCAGCCAGGTAGATGGAGAACCGTTCAACCCAAGAATACGTCGACCGGGTTGATAATGCAATCGACCCCTTTGCACAGGCATTAAAGAAGCATTTAGCTCTTGCATTAAATAAATAGTACGACACCAGAAAACGAGTACCTTTACGAATTTTGCGGGTCGGAACAACAAAACTGTAGAAATAATGCCTCGTTTTCCCCCATTTTTTCCCTCCTTCCCTGTCGTCTGTTTTATTATTTTTCTGATATTCATTCCTTTCTCTTTATTTTTCCTTTTCATTTTACACGTCAAATCGTAATCGGCGTTCATTCTGGTAGCCATGGTCGCGATGCTCCACGAATGACGGAGAAAGGGGTTTGCCCATTCAGTCGCGAGTACACGCTTGTGTCGCGGCTGCTGAGCTGGAAGAAGTGCGCGCAGTCGTACATCTGCATTCTCAAAAGCCGAAGTTGAATAAAATGCGAATGACTCGAGCGACAAGAAAGTAGAGTTGAGCGGTTGTCGAGCGAGTAAAGCGTGACTCAGGATGTCTAACGAAATCTTTCTAAATCATCGCGTCGATGGAAAATGTCAAACAAAATGAAACTTTTAAAGGTACTATAGCTGTGGTTCGGGATTCCTCTTTTCAGTTGGCCTGTCCGGCTGTGGAGACATAAAGAGGGGGCTCGAGCAAAATTTTCAATGATGACCGTTGGTTAGATCGTATTTGATGCAAAATGGGTGGAATATCGTTGGAAAATTTCAAGGAAACTGAAAAAATGCGAGACATTATTATAATAAATTATTATACACCGTATAAATTGATTGTATTCGTCAGACGTGTTCAACCGACATTTCACCGATGTACATATAATACGAGGCCGTTTATTCCGAAGATGAAAATTCCTGCCAGGGTGTTCCACATTTATTTATTTATTTTTTCGTTGCGACGGGTCCGGTCCTTGATGAAAAATAAATCTCCTGAAAGTAGGAGAACGATCGTACAATATAAACAATGGCATTTAGGACTTGAAGTTGAAAATTTTTAGTCAAAATCGGTGAATCAGAACAAAAAAACAATTAAAAAATATACGGATTTTTATAAAACTCGAGAGGTGACCTAAAAAATTAAGGAGGTTGGATCTTTTAAACCTATGGAGTAGTTACGTTAAACAAGAGGGAATACGCGTTTTCTGAACTTTGACTTTTTGTGAAAACCTTTAACTGGGTAAAACTACAAAATGAAGAATACCGAGTATATTTGAAATTTATTAGAAACATTATGAGTTAGAAATACTTGGAAAAGGAATTTGAATTCGAAATTCCTACGCTGACTCCGCCTTCTTCTCCAGCTCTTGACGTGAGCCTAACGGCAAACAGTTGAATAATAGTCACCATTCTAAGAACATTACGATAAGGAGGAAATGAATTTATTTTCCGGTGCATTATTAGTACGAATTCATACGATCAAGAAGGTGAAGTTGGCCTCATTGGGTGAATGTTGTGATTAATTTAAAAAAAAAAAAAAAAAAAAAAAAAACAGAATCAAACGGTATTTAAACATTTTGATTCTTTCGCGGTATTCGCATCCCTTATTTGAATAGTTTTTTTTTTCAAAGATTTTTCCTACTCGTAATTCTGTACGAGTAAGAGATTGATTAATAAATTTCATTTGAAAGTAGTATTGTCAATACCCGAAGCCACTATGCCACAAAAATCTGAAAAACATTTAAACGAGGAAAAACATAGTTTTGAGAGTATACAAAAACGTTAAATAAACAAAAACTATTAAAAAAAAAAAATCATGGGGAAAAATGCACAACAAAAAACCAAAATCCGAAAAAGGGTAAATGCACTAAACAATCAAACATCAGATTATAGCATGGAAATAGCAACACATCATTTTCTTTTTATTATCTCAGTATTTGCTACTGAGGAAGCTCATTCCCAAAACGCAGTAATTATTTATTTTTCTTCGGAATCAAGTGACATAATCCCAACTCAATCTTTTGAATTGCAATTAAAAAAAAAATAAAAAAAAAAGTAATAATATTTAAAAAAAATAATAATAAACTTTTCTTTTGTTATCGCAGTATTTGCTAATGAAGTAGGTCATATCCAAATAAGTTCATTTGCTTTGTGTACTTCAATTCCAAAACACAGAACGTCCGGTTATCACGAATATTTCAATTTTGAAGATGAAATTTATTAATCGTATCCCTTTGAGATTGAGGCTAGATTTTCTCAAAAATCAAAGGGAAAGAAACAAAATTGAGATCTGTGGATATTTTTTGTGCGTCCTGAACAATTTATCATTACGGACTTGGATGGCTAAAAAAAATTATGACCCCCAACTAATCGAGTTGGCCGACATTTACGACTGAGACGAGTGAATGCCGTTCGAAACTTCCTATCGCACGAGGTGACAATAAAGCTTTTTTATTCATAATACCCTTTACTAGAGAAGAAGAAATCTGTTAGTTAAAACGCTGAAAACATAATATATCATTTTGTTCCCTTTTCGTTGCTTACCATACCCGACTGTTGAGCAGGTTGAGTTTCTTTTTTCATTTTTGGTATAAAAACAAGTCTGTGTAGAAAAAATAATTTGTCGGCAGGGCAGTTGTAATTACCAATATTACAAAGCGAAGGGATGAATTTATGCTAGTTGTAGGAGCAGCTCGAGCCGCTCATTCGCATTTTAATGTTCATTCCAAAAGACTGACAGTGCCCGGCTCCGAAATACGAGGGATGCGTAAGTACATGACGCCATTATTTTCGTTTATATAAATTACGCCGAATTCGCAATATCCGTCGAGAAAATCAGATACGCGATAGCGAAAAAGCGTTCACGGTAAGCGGCAACGGTGCTGTTGACCTTTACTAGCGCCACTGCGATGATCTCCGGTCAACGGCTAACATTTTTTGCGCGGTGTTGCCAACTATCCAGCTGACCCGATCAAGTCATTTCTCTTCCCATCGTTAAGAACTCGTCTACCGGATCTCGCAGATTTTTGTGGAGGAAAAATCGGGGTAAAATAATGATAATAAATATTTATTTACTACCTATACCTACGTGTTCTGATACATGTACTCTATGTTATTTCAAATTTTGAACGGGACTCCCCTCAAATTTTTCCTCATCATACGGAAGTAACATCTCCCAATTTTCAGTTTTTGTCAGTAATATTAACTCATACCCCACGGGCCTTGGAGCTAATCATGTATGTAATTGAAGGGCTTTTTTCCAAAGTGCTGTAAGTAAATTTTTGCCGTTCTGAGAAAGTTAATAAAAACAGCTTGTAAGCCACGCAATCAGCGCAAAGAAGGCGTAAATTATATAAATCGACAGTCAAGGATAGTATCAATCGAGTGTGAACAAATTTACACTACTGAACAAAATGAAATTTTTTTGTTTGCACAACGTATTTAAGGAGGTGATTCTTGATGAGTACTTTTCAACGCTGAATACAGTGTCGTCGGCCGTTTTTCTCTATCTCGTCTAGTTTTTCTGATTAAAAACTATAAAAAATTCAACTAAATGTGTTCAAAAAGAGGTTTAGGAACTTAATATGGTCATACGGATTCATGTTGTTGTATGTAATGGTGTGTATTCCGTCTGTTTGTTTTCTGTGTAGTGGACTGATAACGCTGGTAATATTCAGTCAGTGGTACCGCTTATCCCGCTGCAAAAACAAAATGGAAACGAATTTCAGTCATTCAGAACTCCGAATTGTGACGTGATAGAGAAAAATGGGCCGCAGTATCGTGTTCAGCATTAAAAAGTACCTCAGAATCACCTCTCGAAATGCGTAGTGCAAAATAGTTGTTTAGCAGTGTTATCATCCTACCATCTTTCAAAATATTATGAGAGCCCGTCAAAGTTGATGACTTACCTGACGTAGACCACTTCGGTAAAATACTGCATTAACACAACAAAAGTAAATAGGTAGTTGTATTACTGTTATCAGCATTTGCAATATCACTTATACCACTTTAGAAACTAACTTCGATTTAAAACGCATAGAATATCAAACCTAACATAGATGCAGGCCCATATGGGGCGATTTCGGAATGCGGTGTCGCGGGGCCAATTTGACATGCGTGCATCGCCATACGTCCATCTATCATCGAACATACTCGTAGATCGAGGGTTCAGGCCACGACTGGACTGTATTTCGTCGTATTCTCTACGAGACAGCATTGCCATCTCAGAACCTGCAAAAACTGACTTAGTCCACTTTGGAAAAAAGCTCTTCAATTTATGTAATAATTTTCCAGGAAAGACTTTGCGAACCAAAAAAAGATGTGCAGAAGAGAAGGGGATAATGACAATAAACATGTCCTAAAAGTAGAAGAAATTCTGTTTATTTTCAATTTTTAAAAAAGTCATTTCTGGGTCCAAATTGAATTTTTTGTGAATTTTTGAATTTGGGGTATCAAAAAATTTAGTTTGGACAAAAATAATTTTACACTGAAATTAAGTCTGATCAACTTCCTTAGACTAGTTTGTCTCAGTAATTCCAGATCTGATCATGAAATTTCCCTGTCAACTTTTTTTAGGTATTTAAAGGAAAAGGTCGTTGAAAGGCCACAATGCCAATACTAACCCTTTACAAAACCAAACGTACAGTAACTGTCTAGACCAGTTATACACGATTTGTTAAATCTTCCACGAATGTTGTTGTTTTTTTTTGTTTTGTTTTTTTAAATTATTCCTTGTCGAGAGTCAAGATGCCTGCTTTTTTGCCGACCCTCCTCGAGGAACAAGGTTACTTTTTTTCTCCTCTCTTCACATTTCCAGTTCAGTTTAGTTTTGCGTATTGCGTGAAGCCAATCTGTATGATGAAATGTTTCTTTGGCATATAAACGAAAAAAGTGTTACTTCTTATGAGCGTTACTTCTGAGGTGAGAATCTAAATCAAGAAGACTCATTGCTACCGATTTCGGCACTACGTGTTAACTGGTTTTCCCAGAGAAGGCGGAGGAGAGGGAAGGACATTGCTTTTTCTAATGTACAGAGAAATTATTTTCATTTCTTCTTGTATATCTTCGTGAGTGGCCTTCGGGGCTGAGAAGGGGGACTTGAATTTCGAATAAATAAAAATGATAAGGAAAAACTTGAAAAGGGCGTCTCGTTCAAAATTTAAGAATTTATAAAACAATGGAACATCTTGGCGCACACGTAGCGCCTTAAATTCGTTATTCGCTGCCGAATGCAGAAAATTATTAGAATATAATTTATTGTTGGGAATCGATAAGCTCATATTTTTACGCTCGATCGTGTACGTCAAATCGTATCATACACGTTCGACGGCTGAAACATTTTTTAAAGCTTTCGAGCCGGCGTTACGCGAGAGCTTTTCGTATACTACATCGAACTTTTCGTGTGTACGTAGTACGTTCAACGTTAGATGAGGTCAGGGCGAAAAGTTTTCGCCGGGTTTGTACAACGCTGTAACGCCTCCGTTGCAGCTTCTCTCGTTCCCTCCTGTTAGATGGTTTGAAGGTGCTTTCTGTATTATTCTCCCACCGCCTCTCCCTGGTGCACTTTGCCCCGAATTACTTTCTGCTGATTTTAATGGGCTGAGACTCGACGATATTATTTCGTTACTCGCTTCTCGACGCCGCCTCGAGTCCGAACGCTCGAACGCTCGCAAATGAAAAATGACATCGACGCGAGGGGCTGCGACCGGGCCGTTTAGAGCCCGTGTTAATGGTCGTTGTTTCAAATCCGAAAAAGGATTATTGTTGGTGGCTTTTTAGTCAAGTTATGACACGCGTGAGAGTATCAGCGATTATTTCGGCGGTACCGACTTGCACGTCAGTTCGCGTTCGGCGGCTTTTTCAAATCGACGTCTTGCTGCATGGTCGGTCTGTAAAGTTTTTGGAAGTGGCTGCCGAGTGACGCGTTGACGTTGATGAGGCCTTCTTCAAATGTATAAATTAGGCGAAAACGATCGAGTGCTAATTATTGTCATTAGTGTTTCCGAGGTGATAATTGGTAATTAAGAACGTGTCGACAAGAATGGTGTGTCTCTGTGGAAACTTTAGAAATTGTTTAATCGACACAATGCCCACGAGAATATTCACTTGAAAGAAAAAACATCGGTATTTCTGGAAACTGTTGCTATAGCTAGACTCTGTTATAGGGCGCCACTTATTTTACAAATTTTTAAATACAGATTAGTACAGGGCGGATCCGGATTCCTTCCAACTAAAATAGAAGGTCGTGCAGATTTCAGCTTGATCGCATTGATATTACTGGATGGCACCGTACGCTAGTGACGATCTGTACTTTTCCCGGAGAAGCTAGACATTTTTCATGATACTATCCCCGATACGTCTGCGTCAAACGAAGAAAATTTCTGAAATTGGGTGTGGAAAGGGGATGAGGGAGTACAAGTTGTATTTTCTTCCACCTTCTCTTCCTATCGCTGTTTTTGACCTCTCTATGTATTGAAATCCTAATCTCCTCTTCCGGGAAAAACTACCGATAAAACATGTGGGTGCCATCCATTATATTTGGAATCTCTTTTAATTTTATCGAGTACCGGACGGACGATTGTTTCACTTGATGGCGATAATGTAAAAAAGGCGGCGCCTCAATCACCTTTATTTCTTATGAAAAAAAAAATGCGTAAGGTTGTATGATAGGTATAAATTATTATGCGTGCAAATTGATAAACTTAGAATTTAACATAGTATGCCACAAATTAAAATGGTACAGATCGATTCCACGATCAGTGACTTCAGGGGTATGGTCTCGAAAGATGAGTTGAGGAGTGACAAAGGTGAAATTTCACATTCTAGTCGATAGATAGGGTTTCATAGTTGCTGATATCAATTTTGACGATAATTTTTAGATCTGATCTATTGGTGTTACTTTAAATGAGGTTCTGATCACACTAAAAGGGGTTGATCAAATAGTTCGCATTATACATATCGCGATTGTCTTTAATTTATTAGGAGATTGCCGCTGAGCGGATGGTAACAGTTGTTACTGGAGAGATTTTTAATACGGAATGCGTCGCATTTATCGCGAATTAAAAAATTTTCGGCGAAAAAGTTTTGTATTTTAGATTAGAAATATCCCTATGGCTTAAACTATTTTCGCTTATTCCACTTTCAAAATTTCACTGATAACCTTATTTCCACCGTTAGCTGAGTGAAAGTTCAAGCAGAATGTACGTATACATCCGCGCAACGGTACAAGCTTAATAGGGTTTCGAGATCGCTGGATTCAATTTTTAGTGCAATTTTTAGAGATAACTTATTGAAGCTGCACCAGAGGGAGCCTCTCGCCCCACCAAAGAGGTTCCGGATTATGCATTCAATTTGTAAATTTTTGACGTGGCTAATTGCAATTTAAAAAACAATGTTGTGATCCAACCCATTGGGGTTCACTGAAGGGAGTTCTGATCCACCAAAATTGTACTGAGAGGGCGAACGTCAGATAATAGTTCGGTTTTGAAAGTTGTTAATCTGCGTACCAGAAGCTTATCACGAGAAAGACGAAAATACTCGTCTATTTAGAGATACGCTATTTGATGTACAAGAAATTATAGCGTAAAAAAGTGGACCATCGCTATATTTTCACCTCGTTTGGTAGTAATTCAGAGGATTAGATCCGGAGTTTATTCGTATAATTGAATTCAGCAACTTCAAACAACAGTAAAGGAAATACAATATTATTAAACTAATGATTATTTTGCCAAAATCCCTTTTGGTGGGATCAACATCTCCTTGGGTGGTATGTTAATAAGTCTGGATGGAGCCAGAATGACGATTACCGGAATCTGACTGAGTCTGAATTAGTCTTAACATACTGAGGTACAGTTTGAATGAGTTTTGAGAAATCCTAAGCCAGTCTAAATGGATCTGTAACAAAGTCTGTGCTCTGTGGTTTATGTCATCCTAGCACTCAGTGTATGGTACAGCGCTCTAAAGATGTTTTACCGGGAATTGGTTAGTTGTTTCTGAGGCTGATTCAGACCGAGTGGAAGCTTGTCAAAACCCTCTGAAGTTGTTTCAGAACTTATTCAGAAATTAGGGCCTCGACAAAATTCCTTCAGCATTTGAAGACTCATATAAACTGGCTTACGATTTCTCAAAACTCATTGAAACTGTGTCTCAATTTCTTGACACCTTCGGAGACTGTTATGATTCATCAAAACTCTTTCAACACTCATTCAAATTCTGTTAATTTTCATTTTGACTGCGTTCAGACCTGTTTAACACTCACTCAGACTTCGTTAAAATCAAAGATTCATTCGTTATAAGCAAAAGAATTCGTATTAAGGCTTATTCAGATTTCCTATGAGAACTCGTTAAAACTTTTTCGGGTCGCTTCAAACTCCTTCAACAAAAAAATCATCATTTTTGCTCTCTTCAGCAAAAATGAAAAAAATTATGTCATTTTAATCAAATGCGGAGTTCAGTCAGACCAGCCCCAAAAATTTTCAGTCTATCTATATTATTTTTAAATATACATTCATTTGTCAGTCCCGCTTCTTTGAGATTTTCACCGAGAATTCCTTACGTCTCGCATGTTTTGGCTACTTATCAGCTTTCTTTCTTTTTTTAGCCTCACATTATCAATAAGAATCTAGCTTCATTAGTCTTAGCCAGCTCGAACACCCTCTAGGAAAAATGGATCGAGGAATCAGGATACAGAATCGTTGTACCTAAGTCCCTGAATTTATTTTCTCAAAATAACTGAGTGGATGAAACGATGTGCCGCCCAATGGTGTGAGATCTCGAAAACGCGAGTATTATCAGAAAAATTGAAGATGCAATTGGTGGGTTATGAGGTTGTGGGTTACGCCCACGCCTTCGTCGATTTCCGATTTCACCGATAATGTCAGCGTAATTCACCCATTTTTAAGGTTCTTGCGAAACAAATACGTTATTGCGTTCACTTTTTTATTTTTGATTGAAGACAGAGCCAGTCACCGAATAGTATTTTATTTATATTAGGATCTGTTTAAAATATTGGGGAGAATATTAAGTGACAGCAGCGTGCTCATTCTATTAGCGTAGCATGTCGTGACGACTTGATAATGTTATTTTCTGATTATTTCTAACTTTCACGGCGTGAACCACGAACCAAAATCAGTGTTGTTGACTGTCTGATTGTTGCGAGGTTCGAAGCGTTAATTGAACGATTTATCGGTATGATTATAGTTCTTTCATCTTGATATCTTTAGCAGTTAGCATTTTAGTTGAAGCTTTTCGTTTGGTAGGCCGATTAATCAATTGACATTGCAAAACCCCTCGTGCCACGTGCAAATAACTCGTCTCTTGTTTCCTCATTTTGTCAATAATACTCGCTTTGTCGAAGTCTCAGCCCGCGGTGAGACCTTTCGTTTCGTTGTTGAAGTTGCTCTACTTATTTCAATGCTCTGGCATTGAAATACGATGATACTGGCATACGAAACAAAAATCGACGAAAGCTGACTTGACGACATATCAGCTTGTCATCCTTGTTCCTCTGCGCTCTTTCTGTAGAAACTGTAACCTCGCTTCGAGATAAGTGTAATATAGAGGATTTTGTAACGAGTAACTTCATGGAGCGAGTCGTCCGTACGTTGGATGTGCATTGGCGCTGATCAGCGTTATTGTTACCGTTATCTACTCGTATCTACACGTACGAGGCGTGCACCATGCACTCAATGCCCGTGTACGTTGAGACGAAAACGGCGAGTGCACGCGGTGCAACACCGACACCAAAGCTACTCGCACGGATATCGTTCCGGAGTCTCGACGGTGGTGTTTGCCGAGCCCGAAGTAATCGTGCTCGTGTCGACGAAATCGTTTTACAAAATTTCTTATTCGCGCCCGTGTATCCGGCCGCGTAATCCAATATAAGAGCGACCCTCGTTTGTTTCCCCTTATCGGAGTCTCTCGTATACGCTGCGTCACCCCGTCGCCTCGTCATCGCCATTTCAACTTCAGAATTTGTATGTAATGTTTCGACGTATACTACGTATAATACATATAGTATAGCTTATGCCTTTATTATTTGTTGGGAGCCCCACGTTTTGCGGAAATTACTATTCTGGCGTACGGCGACAGGGCTAACTGGAAACGTGCATAAATACAGCAGGCAGTGAGAGAGAACAAGAAAAACAGAGAGGAACCGACGAAGAGACTTAGAGGAGCGAGGGAAACGAGCGGAGAAACTGCCACGTATTCGTGCTTTTATGTACAGGTGGTGGCCTATTTCGTATACAGCAAGGGTCGTAATGTAATTACTAGGTTTAAAATACACGTAGATGATCATGAACCCATGTTGTTATTGCTGCTGCTGCTGCTACTGTTGCTATTGCTGTCACCGCCATTTTACCGGCACAGTCGCGGCATAATTTATATCCTAGACCGGAGTTGAACCGAAAACACAGAGATGGAAGAATGTTCACGGCGAGTAGAAGACCAGCCGAGAAGCTTATCGAAATTCTCTCGCGATCACGTGTACAATTTCGAACACACATAGAGTTCGCGTTCCAGTTGTCGTCAGTTGAAAGATTTCCTAACTCGGTTGAGGCTGGGTTAATAACTTACAGTTTTTAACCTCTTTGCTACCAGTTGTCATGTTTGGATATCAATTTTCGTCGCAAGCTTTTGCGCAGATCAGATTCGAAGAGGAGCCCAACTGACCTGTTGGGTCGGGAGCTAGGAGTACTCGAAGAGCGTGAAGTCGATATTTTAAAAAAAACATTTATCTCGCGAACCATAAGTCCTATCAAACTTTTGATGCTGGACTGCTTGTCTGGAATCACGTTATCTTCGTAAAAAGTTTTAGTTCTGAAGAACCAGACTTTCTTCGATTGTTGTCTTACTAGTTTTAGACTGCGCCTAATGGTGAAGACGAAAGCGAAAACCGAAGATGAATAGTAATTTTTAAAATAAATGATTCACCCAGCAAGCGATCACAGTGAACCTGAGGAGTAGGATGAAGATGGGAGATGTGATGTATATTGCAGAATAGATCTTAAGTTAGGTATGTGAGGAAAAGCGAAAGATTAAAATAACAGTTAATTTTTCACCTGCCGTTGTTTCACTGTTACCGCCGATTACTGGAGAGAAGGTGACCGAATAATGTCTTATATCCTATACGAGTACTATAACAAGCTTTTTTTCACGTATAAATAACTTCTTCATTCATTTCCAAATCTTCCTCTGTATTATTTTACATTTTTCAATAGTTACATTTTTCTTTCTTCATACTTTCTGAAGAAGATTGCGTATCCAGTTTATCAATACTGTTTCATTTATTTATGTACTTCGGTATTATTCAGTCAATTCGTTGTTTCAAATGGTAGGTAAAATGCTATAGAAATAAGATTTATGGCTAGTCAATTCGAAGAAATAAAACCTCAAGTAGAATACGATAGTGGATAGTCAGTAATTTTGATGACACTTATGAATTAATTGGGTCGGCTACCCAGAGTTGTCAACTCCAAAAGTTCTGTCTTGAGAATGACTGTATTTATCGGTTTTTACCTGTACTACATAAATCTAAATTTCAGTGTCTGCTGTTGACTATCTTATGGAGCTGGAGCTGGCTCTGACACCGCCCATTTTCTAGAGTCTGAAACCGGCTTTGGAGCTTATAAAGTCGCAGCCGGAACTCCGACGCGACTCGGAGAAAGGAACCTAAAGTATTTCTACTTCTAGGTCTTTTTTTCAAATTATTTCTGGTTCTGTAGGCTTTACCATTCTTAATCGCGATAGGTTTTGTGTTTTCGTGCGGTTTCGAAAATGAAGCAACTCCCAGTTGTGCCTCAGTTCAGGAGGCGAAGGAATTGACTGAAAGCGGTGTAAAGGTCGGCGCTACGTCAGGGAACCGTTTTAAAATTTCGTGGAACTGTTGCGGAGCCCAATACAATTGTTCTCGACTCCGACACTCCTCATTCTCACCGTCCTGTCAACGTAGCCTTCCGTTCTTGTTACTGATTTCTTCTTAGCTAGACGTAGCCGCAAAACGTCACCATTTCTAACGTCACGGGTGTAGTTCTCCGAATACTATTCCAGTATTTTGCAGGTTTTGTACCTATTATCTTTTCGTCATTCCAGTACAATTGTGAACCACGTAACTTGGCCAGTTAACGAGTGTACGAAATCTCGGTCATCAGCATATGCCACGGAGTTGAAGTCAGTAGGAGTGAGATGCGAAATGCTTTGTAAAAATATTTTTATTGTAATTTGCCCTTAAAAAAAAAAAGATTTTGTGAACGCAACATTCGTGGAATATTTGCGCTACACTCGTTTCTCTGCAATCTGTGCAGCCTTATGCCCCAAATGCGGACGCGAGGATAAAAGTAAAATGACCGGTTTTCAAGTAATAAAAAATTAACAAAATGGGTATACGTCGCTTAAAAAAGAAGTGTCGATGAACTGGGTGTCTCTGGGAGTGTCGAAATTGGCGTCAATCACTTAACAAATACACAACGATATTATTTGATGATCCCTGCATAAAATATTTACAAACAATTCGGCCAAAAAGAAAAGAAAAAGAAACTGGTTCGAGGTAACAAGTGATTACACCCTAACGAATCGAAATCGCGGAGGCCCATGGAGGAAGAGGAGGAAGGGTTATATATTTGTAGAAATGGTCTGAAATTTTTATCAGTCATTCTAATAATGATGCGAAGCTGCGACTCTCGTGATATCAAATTTGTATACTTACGAGGTACACACATAGTATAGGTTTATAGTCGGACTGCTTTGCGAGAAGTGTAATTTGACGTCACCACCGGGCTGAAGTGCTTTCGACGATGCTGTCGTTGTCGTATCTACAGCGGCGTGGGGTTCACGCGGGAAAATTAAACGAGCTTATTTTAACGTTAGAGTGGATCCGTATATAAGCAGCGTGGAGGCGTGTAAAAAGTACCCAGAGAACGAAATTCGAGTGGCCTAGCTCGTATACATGGAAGCAGACGTCAAGGAGACAAAGTAAAACGAAGAGAGCGGAATACGAACAGCTTATGAAGTTTTTCTTTTTCGTGTTTTTATTGTTCCACGTGATGCACCCGAGCTCCGTTGTCGTTATTCTGTCGGTCAAATCGATTTCAGGACGACATGAGTAGTTTGGATGTTTTAGCGTCATGGTTCGATAGTTTCGCGTAGGGCCAATATTCGAACGACAGTGAGGTGTATATAATATATTATTTGACTCACTCGGGTTACAGAGAGCCTAAGTGGCCAATTACAACCGAGGTAGATGATACGTACAATGAATATAGCTTATAGACACTGTACAGCCTACACCCACAATCAAAAAGATGCTGCAATATACCCTAGCACACATACACCGACACGCACTCATACACCCACTGAAGACCTATACAACCGCGCAAATAAACCCAAACTCGTATTCTGCGCGTATATGTGCATACCAAATATGTCCCATCTGCCAATCACACAATTACACCCCAAATATTTCAGAACACTCGAAACATTCAAACCCTCCTTTGTAACCCCATAGTAGTGTCTCCTAGAACACGACCGACCACCCCTGCAACCTTAGATGTCACTTTGCGATCAGAACAAAAAAGTGCTGCTGGACAAATAGTTTAACAATATTATGTTATTGAAATTGGAACCATTGGCGTTGAAGTACATGTGTCACACGGACACTGCTCCATACTTTGAAGCGCCACATCAGGCCTCACCTCAAAACGTTTATAAAAACTGTGAACTGTAACGAGAAAAGGGACGTATGCTAGTAATACATTGGCCGGTAATTGATTACTCCGTGTTCACTAAACGTTAAAAAATGTTAAACTGCTCGTGTTTGCTTACAGCATTAGATTTGTTTTCTCGCAAAAATAAAGGAATCGACTATAACTACAACTAATTTGTTAAGAAGAATAAGGTATTTTCTCACTGGCCCCCATCCCTGCATTTTTAAAAAGTGCATTTATTAAGTAGGATACTGTATTGTACATTTGAAAAAAGTGAAACATGCGGGTAAATTTGCTTCCCGAATTATCTAAATGCTCCTGCGTTTTTCTAATACTATTGTAAAGCTCATGGTACGGTTAAAATAGTCATTCGAGTAATTCGGACCGGGCACTTCAGTGCAGCCAGGTAGGAAACGCTTGCTGATAAAAAACGAAGTAGTGATCTGGAGAAGCTTATTTACACTGGTTTACATGGGAAGACAATTTTCACCAAATTATATTTCAAAAACTTTCAAGTTTTATAAAAAATTTCAAAAATACTTTTTTTCTCTGTTCCATTGGACGTCTTAATCGTATACTCCTATTCATTTATAAAAACCGTACTCGTTTATTGAAAACTAGAAATACATGACATATTATTATAAATAATATTTTAATTTGTGGCGAACGAAAGAGTAAAAATAACTCGTAAACGAAACATTAAAACAGAAAAGGTAAAAAATTATACAGCATCGAATGCTTATTATGAAATACAACTTTCAAATTGAATGAAACCGCCATCCCCATAATAGGTGGTGATAAGTTAACGAGACCGCGTATGTATTTAATGATATCATTCATGTAGTAGAAGTAATGCCACTGGGTCCCATCTTGAAGAATTTTGAAATTTTTCAGTCGCTCCATTATTTATTCTACATGTACTAGTGCGGGGGAAATTTTTCTGGTCTCCTCACAATTGGTTTCATTTAGCGGTTGCTTATTTTGAACAAAAGTCGGTTGAAGAAGAGTCACTCCCTGTTTTTCACAATCTTTAGATACACAGAAGCCCTTATCTGCCTGCCATGATACTTTCTCCAGAAGCATAATTACTTAGTAGGTTACTCCGTTGAAAGATAAAATTATCTGAGGCTGTGCATACGAACGTGATTAATCCATCCGGCGAAATTTCTATTAATACTTTTAATGTATGACGTTTCTTGTAAGAACTGTACATTTGCGTCCTACAGGTAAGGCATTTTGGTGATCCTACTGGTATTTCGGTGTAGTCGATAAAATTTTCAAGAATCACACTAAAGATTTTTATTATTTTATTAAAGATTCGGGAGCACGTAGTACGATCAACATTAAAACTTACGGATAAAAATACAAATGAAGAGTTTAATTTAAGTTTCATTAATGTGAGGACTACTTGATCTTCCGAGAACAGGGCTTGCCTTATGCTAATTCGGTTTTTATTGGTGTAATCCTTTATCCCAACATGCAGAGCATTCAGCAATTCAAAAGAATTGATTCCTGTGCAACCTGTACGTTGCTCTGTTGTACTTATGTGTGAAGAAAATGATAACGAAGCTCGAGTCTCCTTATTAACGAATGTTCGAGAAACTGGAATTGGTTCGTTTACAGGCGTTGACGGAATGGTTGAAGTCTCTTTTCCTTGACTGTCAGAAAATACACGTAAGCTGAAAGAAACATATAAGAGATTGAGTAAACTATTCTTGTTTCTAAAATGAGTGATTTCAAACTGTTCTCCACATAAGAAAATGTGCACTAAAGAGTTCATTACCTATTCATAGAGTGACCCTACAACGACCCCTCGTTTTATTCATGATTCAAAGACATAGCTCTGCCTCACTATAAACTACTTCTTCTATGCTACAGTTTACAAATCTACAATAATTACTTTGCAATGTTACATTCATCATTTGCTAATTGCTGACGTGGACACGTATTATATTCATTATTCGCCAGTGGTTCAAACGAACGAACAAGAACGTCATCCACTGAGTCAACTTTCTTACTACCTATTCAAAAATGAAATATCAATAATACTGTACCTACTTCAAATGTGGTATGATATTACAATAATTGACAATTCGGGAGCTCACCACGCCAACTCCAGTAAATTTACTTTGTGGAGAGCTTTCCAGTGTGAGTACAACTTTCTTTGAATGACTCTCGATTTAATATTCTTATATACCGTAGTTGTCTAATTTCCTTCGGAAGAGAACTTCGCACATCAGTGGATGTAATGGAAAGATTTCTTGAAGGTATGATCGTTTCATTTTTTTGTATTTTTTCAACGCAGAAGACATGAATTTGGTTCTACACATAATAACACAGGAAGAAAATAAAAGTCAAGACTGTTTAAGAGACTATCAAATAATAATACTTTTTGTGTACTTTCTCGTGAAGTCGCTGTCGTTAAAATGTTTCGAGCAAACACGAGCATACTTTGGGACTTCGCTCCTTCGAAGTTTAATTTACCATTGTTTGCGTTTCTTAGGACTGAGGGAACAGCATGCAACGAGATATTGGATGTCGCTCTAAAAATTTAACTTTTACAGTTATTATGAATATATCATTCTTCTCACCAGAATAAGTGAATATACAAACCTATTTGAAAACTGCGGAACGCAGCACATTGAACGGCTTCGAAAACTGCCATTCTTCCTATGGCCCGCATAGGAATGGAAACCATCGGTCATGGTTTAAATTGATACAAACTCTTTAATATTTATCAAGAATATATTATAAAATACCCTTTAGTATGCCGAAATATTGAACATTCAGACATAATTACTGCAAATAAAACGTTTTTTCGATTAAGAAAACTTACAAAAATAAGAAAACGCATAAGAAATACGGGCGATGATAAGCTCCAGATCACTACTTCGTTTTTATCAGTTTTGTTTTCATTAGATTGGTACTACTGCGTGCCCGGTTCGAATGGTCTGTGTGAAAGTATCCTATTTGTAATATAGTGGGGCTATAGCGAGGGAAGCATGCATCTTATTTTCTCTAGAAGGATGATGCGTTGATCTCATTATGTATGATTTTATGTAGAATCACCAAAAAGTACATATTTATGTAGGTACGAGTAAGTACATGTTTCTACGCCCTTTAAAATTTTTTATTTTACATTACCGTGGCATTTCTCGATAAGTGATAGAATTAGAATCGTCGGAAAACTGCTAGATCCACAGTTTCTGCACCTATTTCGTTGTACCCATTTCATTAGCAGTTGTGGGATTCCATACTACGAAAATGCAAATTTAAATGCGACCGTACGAGCGAGTAAGTCGGTATAGTTCCGGTTTTTGAAAAATTAAGTGCAGTTCTAATGAGAAACTTGATATTTTCCTCGCTTTGTTTCGGACATAGTTGTATGATTTTCAAATGTTAATTTTGTATCCAACATCACCCTTAGATCTTCGATTTTTCTCAGCTTCAAATGAAAGGTTTTAGATTTCATTCCAGTGAACCAGTGTAGTGAGATCAAACTGCAATAGTTTAGTTTCTTTTACTGAACGGACTCGCTTAAATAATTTTAAGATCATCCGCATACGAAAGAATCCAGGAGTGCTCTGTCTGTAGTATCGTTAATTAACAAAAAAATCAGAGAGGTAATCAGTGAGAGGGTTTGGAAATCGAACACTTGACAGATAATCACCGCCTGAATTGGTCCAAGTGAGCCCAAGAATTCAGAAACATAATGTTAACACTTGTGAGACTTATGTAAAACTCTGTTAATAGTCAAAGTTTCCCATTCGAACATCCTAATATTCAGCAATAACCTAGGTACATATTATATCACGTATTATTCCGTTAGTCGCAAACTTGCACGATACACGCCGAGTACGTAATACGTTTCGAAAATTACCGAACTACGACAAAAATAGATATTATTTGGAGAGGAGGAGGAGGAGGAGCCCATCTTGTCTCCGGCGTAAGTTTATTATTCGTTATTGTCTAGTTCAGAATGACAGTTCTAGAACGAACGTGAATATTTTACCAACCTTTGATGTCTTAACTAAATTATGGAATGTAGTTCACGGCGCACTTCGCTGCTCTTCTACCTACCTCGAAGTTATCAGTTTTCACGAACGCAAAGGAAGTTGGGTAGTTTACCGAAAAATACTTCAATTTCTGGTCGTCTTTTTTTTTTTCCTTTTAAATAAGCCGGTTCGAATTATGATTTGAAGAAAGTTTGTCTAATTGTGTTACGGCGTTGGTAACTTGTTAAAGCATCGTATTTTAATTGAAGATGTTCTAGGATATTGAAAATTCCGTTTTGACGGTGTGCAGTGGTGTGCATTATTCTTTATTCATTCGATTGCGCGAATTGAGCGTAACATATGTACTCGAAGTCACATGCTGACCATTCGCATTCGAATGGATCGAAGAAGTCTGGTCCTCTGGTATCCGGAACCACTGTAAAATGGATGCGTAACTGCGATGATTTTTCAAGTTCAACTTTATGCGTTCCAAGTTTTAATTTTGAACTTTTTACATTGAAAATTGTTTCTACAACCAGTGACTGACTGTTGGTATTTACCTCACGAATTAGCTCTGTCGTAAAGTAACAAGTCTGCCCTGACCATTTTTCGGATTCCTAGTTGATAACTCGATCAGCGTCCCCTTTCTTTCATGACTAGAGGGCGGGATTCTAGTGCATCAAAAGACTAGGATTTACGGTACGTCGTCCCTAGCTATTTCACGTCTTACTACTTGTTCGATAAAATTATATTAGGTTCTGTGTATTGGTTTTTTCCTCCTTCGTATTTACAGAAAGAAGACGGAGAAGATGCACTCGATATACTTTGGTACAAAAGAGCAAATTAATAAATATGAATGATGGCTTTGCTGTGATAGAAGTCGTGAGAGGGACGTAAGGAAACAGAAGAATGCAGAAAGTTTCTGTTATACGTAACTTTGGTGTCGTATGAATGTCTTTCTTCTATCTATAGAGCAGGCCTGACGAAAGAGAGAGCTGTTGGAGGTGTTCGCGAAGAGCCTGAGCGAACAGATTTTTAACAAAAACCATTGAAAATGAGGGAAACGTAGTATTCTCGTGTATAATATTTGATGTAAAAGTGAAACATTTTTCACTTAGTAGTATTTCTACTGCACATTCTACTTTACCAAGGGAAAAGGCAAACCCTTTGCCTCACGCCCGTGTTTTCCCTTTACGGCCCAGCTTGAGAGAGCATAAAGGCTTTTCTGTGGAACGTGGGTATCATAGGATCTCAGTTTCTTTCGAGAGGAGGCGGTGGCAAGGCCGGGATTACTTTTGCGTGGAAATTAACAAAAACAAATCGCCGTCCATAGAAATCAAAGCTTGAGAATATGTCTCAGGAGAAGCCGATTGCCTACAATGCAAATAAACTCGAGGGTTGTCGGACGGTTGACTTATAGAAAGCAAAAGAGGTCTCGGTTTTCAGATCTGTTCTTCTAGGAATGCAGCAAAACATGTCCTTAGTATGCAGAGAAGAAGGAACACTAGAAAAAGGGAGTGGTAAAGAAACAGCCGCGAAGCTATAGGAATGGAATGGAGGGAGACCGTCAGATAAACTGACAAGGACACAGATAGACAGAAGCATGTTCAGTAGCGTAGCCGAGAAAATATCGATATGACTCGAAAACGACGACCGATTCAAAGGGCGTAAATTTACGCGCCGTTGTAATTACGGCTCCGCGACGGCTGGCTGACATCGCATCGGCTGATTTTTAATAAACGAGCGAAAGAATGTACGCGATAAATAATATAAGAAACTATCTATATATATACGTAGATAAGTATAGATAATATACTCGTATACAAAATGGAGGAAAATATCTGCGAGCGCCTTTGGCCCGCGATCCGACTCGACTAGCGTCAACGCATTCGAAGGACGCGTTTTTGCGGCGAAAAAAGAAATTTATTTTGGGTGTTTTTTTTTGTTTTTTTTTAATAGGAAAGAGAATATGAAAAGTACTTTCTTCAGTTATGAGTTTATATAGACGGTAGAATGAATTGAATTACGCCTTGTTTCGTCATGAAACCGATCGAGCGACGGATTGAAGCTAATGTGTGTCGGCGCATTTACTTTCCATTTTTGGCCTATTTTATTCCCTCTACTTGCTTTCTGTTGGTCATCGAGACCTCGAGGTAACGAATCCGGCGATACCAAGCCAACTGTTGCGCAAAACGTGAAAATCGCCGTGCGCTACTTGGTCCGGAGTAGGATTCTGGCAGCAAGTAGGACAAGAAAAAACTGGCAACTCGTAGCAGCATTTTTCCATTTCATCATTCTAGCTTTTTCATAACGGAGACCATACTACGTAACATCACTTTGGAAAACTGCCTAAACGCTTACTTTTCTTTAAAATGGTTTTTTTGATGTATATGTTACGGTACATGATGTAAATTCGGGATCGAACGTGAATTCCCGGGCAAGTACGTTGTAACCCAGCGTCATTGGGCAGTGGAATGACCGGGATATGACGTACGAATAATTTACATAGGTACTTGGGCCATGTTGCTACACGTTCAAATTATCATCACTTCCCGAGCTGATCGACCTTGCCCAGTACAGTTCGGGAAATGACGTGCGCCTTATTGCATTATTCTGTATTGTCTGAGCCCGATGCTTATCAGGACTCGGGTTGAGAGCAAATATTAGAAAACGAGAGCCCCTCCAATCTGGCTCCGGCTTCGAAGCAAATTTGAACTAGCCTCGGCTTCAGCTAAAATTCTCGGAATTAACTTCAGTCTCGACTCTGGCAAATAATATTTGTCGGTCTCCGGCTCTAGCCGGCGAAATTTTTTTTTTGATCGCTCTGGCTCCAAAAGTGTTACCTTTGCTCCGGGTCTAATTAATTTTATAGAAAGAGGAAGGGTGGAAAAGTGTGATGGATATCGATGAGGGAGAGATAGGAACAGAAGATATTTAAGGGCTGGAGCCGAACGGTAAATTGGCTTTGGCTCAAGTAAAATTCTTAAATTAGCTCGGCTTCGCAGAAGAAAATTCTTGAGGACTCCTGTTTCACCAGAAATGCGATTTTTACTCCAGCTCCAGTTATTTTTACGGATACGGAAAAGATGGAAGATTATGGGGATGGTCAAAGAGGAAAAAAAGAACAGGGTTAAAGGGCTGGAGTCGAAAGTTTGCTTCCTGCCAAAATATGACTACAAGATCGAAATGTTGAAGAGAAATTTGATAAATATATTTTACCTAACTTCAATGCCCCTTCAGGTCACGGAGTCGGCCAACTGTTCTGCATGGGGTATAAAAAGTTGCTCCACTTTCGCTTACAGGGTAGTCCATTCATGTTGATATGCCCATATCTATCTGTCTACCAATCCATCTGTGTCTGGCAGTCTTGTATGTCTGCTAGTTTTTTTATATCCTCTTCGGGACTACTTACTTATATCAAGATGGCCCAAAATGCCAAGATTTCCCAAGGTCTATTGGGAAGTCTTGAGAAAGCCCGGTCCAATTCTAATATCTGAAATTAACAAGAATTCCCAAGTAAATTGTAGACAAAATGGGTGTTCACGATATTTCCCGGTCTTTAACGTGCATGCCCGTTGGTTTTCATAGTTAACGTTATTTCCCGGCCATTAACGTCATTATCCGATTTACATCATGTACCGTAACATTTACATATTCACAATTCACTTTCAGTATATCTACGTGGTATTTCGCAAGTCTTCCGAATGTATCACGGAGTTGATTGAGCTACTCTTCGCTTACAGACTCCTTAAAGGATTGGAATTAATCCACTGCAATACAAATAAATTTTATATTTTACGAACTAAAATGACCGGAATAATTGAGTTGTATTGAAAAGGCGATTAGAATAATCTATCCAACTAGGGAAGCTTCCCACACATGCAACTGAGAGAAGATTACTATGGCAAAAAATTGCGCTTAATTTGTTTTATCTGATGCAAACATTTCCTAAATTTGCGCACCATTTCTTCAGGTGAAGATTCCGAGGAATCTGGGGAGGCACCCCCCCCCCCCCACGTACACATAGAATTGAGAACAGGTAGTCATGTCGAAAAATTATGCTAGTTTTTTTGCGCACGTCGTATTCCCCAAATTTTTACGTTTCCGTTTGCCGAGATATCTGTGCAACAAGTCCGCCTCCACGTACGTATGCATTTTGTACACGCACCTGGAAATAGAAAATACGAATGGTTTTAAAAAATTATGCTGTTTGACGCCTTTATTTCTACAGTTGTTCTTCGCAGTTCTCCCTTTCGCACAAGTGAAGTAAAAAATAACAGTAATAATTGTACAAATTGTGCTTAGTTTGCGTTGTTTTGGTGCATTTGTTTCCGTGATTTGTGCCTTTTTCTTAGCTGCCAAATAAGTTATGCTGTCTTGTAAAACCATGTCTCGGCTATTGGGATTTAAACTTGGAGCTTCAAGTGTTGGCAGCCCTGCATATGTGTGAGTGATTACGTATGATTTACCGTAAGCGTGTAGCAAACTTCATCTATCATTAAATCTATTAGAAATTCACTTTCAAAGAAAATTTGTCCTAAATTCAACTGCATCATCACCAATAAATTAAATTACAATCAGTTGTACTGGCAGAATAATTTTTACTCGGTTTTTTACTTTAATGAAGATAGCAGTTCTTCTGTTTGAAAGTACACATGATCACTCACTCATTTTCACCCGCGAACACCCGCGCAGGTAATTTTGCAGCGCACTGTAGTGCAATTTTAAATCCCAATGGGAAGAGTCGACGTTCGGGAAGTAAGGGTTCAAAAGGCACAAAATTCATCTACACCATGCGCATTCTTAATTTCCATAAATGCGCTAAAAGGAAAAAGTGCTCCCTGTATCGAGGCTGCTGGAGGAGGTTCTTCTTGTGGAATACGCGCGCAAAAGAGCAAAATGAACACAATTTTTTTACACCTCTCCCACTGGACGGCCTGGCATTTCCCCGCCTTTGCACCTTTGTTCCATTGATGACAAGAAAAATGGTGCACTAATTGTGGGAATGCTTGCATGAAATATGTAACACAAATTTAGTATCATTTTTTAATATGGGTACTAGGGTGACTCTTCTGTACATGTAAAATTTTTTTTGTTGGAATTTTTAAGGTGCTACCCCCTGAAGTGGTTACCTACCATGAAAAAATGATACCTTAAGAATTTCACCTTAATTGGGCAAGGTTACCCGTGCCTCAAACAGGTCAAAGTTCGTTAATTGTGGTTAATTTTTATTAAAATCTTCACAATTATAATATTCAAGTGCAGAAATACCCTACAACAACGTTTTCTTCTGGTAATTCGGATAATTTTAACGGTAATTAGACACAACTTGAACAATAAATCACTTCTGTTCTTAATTTTTGCTGAGTTTGTTATTGTACTCTTCGATAAGACATACATCCCTTTCGGCGGCATCATTAATGACTCGAATTTTTTTTTAGAATTTCTTTTGCCTTCATGTATTGTTCGTCGGCATTCGATTCCGATGGAGGTTTTTGTAAAAAAGAAGTACCTACGCTGAACCTTTTAAAAAATATTAACTTTTCGGCACACACAAAATCGTCGATTTCTTTTTTACAACGTTCTCGATTTCTGCTTGTTTGATATTTAATTTTGTACTTGTAATTATCATATTTTTCTCTTCGAATTCGATATAAATATTTTGGCGCATCTTTTCTTTTAGTGTCGCTTGGGCAGAAGAGAAAAAAGGGGACGGCCTGCAAAAGCAACAAAAGTGCTACTTGTAGAGTAGGTGCGAGCTTAATTGTTGTATAAAATTGACTATTCATTTATTTCATTGTCCAAGTTTTTTTAATGCTTAATATTTTCAATACTGCTAAATTATACCATTTTACTGTTCCTTTCTTCCATTTACTGTTCCACATCTTTTAATACTGCTACTCAATATTTTCAATACTGCTGCTTTGTCATTCTAATATTCGTTTGTTTCACTTATTGTGATAGTATTCTAATTTAATGAACTCATATATATTTTCCTGAACTTTTAAGCAAGTTTAAATCTATCTACCTATGGAGCTCTCGTTGACATATGGGGACGTACGGAAGAGTTTTTTCTGGGGGGGGGGGGTATCAAAGCAAAAACCTTTTAACCGGATAGATTTTTTCAAATGACTCAACTCAAGATTCCCAAGTACCAAAGCAAAAGGAGAAAACCTTTTGACTTAAGTTTTCCCAACTTCTCAACTTAATTCCCAAGTTTCAAAGCAAAAAAAATTAATCTTGTTGGCTTTTCCTGACTCGCCTGACTGAAATGGTAAATTTTCCCAACTACTTAGTGAAAAATTCCTATAGGGGGGAGTAAGTTTCTCCCATGCGCCCCCCTCCCCCATATCAGTACGTCCCTGTTGACTTAGGGCATTGAAACCATTGTTTCGCGTAAATGTTTAGGCCTCATGAAAATACAAACTTCGCGAATTCCTCTCATAGTGACAGCGTTCATTTTAAATTCATGTTTGAATAAATGAACTTGTAGGGAAATAAATGGCTTTACTCATCCAACGAGCATGGTGAATTGCCCCTGGATAACGAAAAACGTGTGTACTTTCTTTAGGCTGTTCCCAAAAATAATACCAAACTCAGCCAGTTTTTTGTAATCATCTCGCCTAAATTTTAACTAGTCTGTGTAATGTTCCGTACATAGCCGCGTCGTTTTACCGGGAACACCGCGTGGCTCGGCGCGGGTTATAATCATGCGACGCGCTACTGCCATACACAAACTTTAACATGTTTGAGGCACGGACCCTTGACCAATTTTGATGAAATTTTTTTGGTATGAGTTTTTCATGGTTGGTAACCATTTTAGAGGGTAGCATCCAAAAACTTCAAACTTTTAAAAATAAGGGCCACCCTAATGGGTACATCGCTAATCTCTATTGTATAAGTGGAGGTCAAGGAAATGAACTTCTTGAAGATGTAAAACTTGATTCTACAAGATTTCACTAAAATATTGATTTTTACCGATCTGCCCTTGGTCTTAAAGTCTAGCACAGAGGGCGGAAATTTTAAATCGAGTTTCTGGATGGAAAGTAAACGATTACACTCGATTCGCACACGAGTTCATGAGGCAAACAAAGCAAATAATACTGAATGAGGTTCGTCAAGAAATTGGCTCGCGAGCAAAGTGGGATGGGGTTACTCGAAAGATTTTGCTTGCAATGAATTACGTCCAACAGGAAATTATTAACAGAATTGTACGTGTATTTTCAAATAATACCAAAATACACGAATAAATGAAGCAAAAATGATAAGTATGATAAATAATTTTCTTTAAAAAGTAAAAGGAAAGACGATTGAAAGAAAGAAAGAAAGAAAAAACTATTCCTAGGGTTTCAAACGTGCAACCTTACTTACTTCGGTCTAACACAGTAACTACTATGTCCCAGCAAAATTTTACTATACATATTTGGTAGAATATCAGTGCTTTTGGTAAACTGTAAAATGGATATTGTACGACTTGGATATCCGAAGGTAACCTATTTTCCCAGAATATTGCCGTCTACGTATACGAGAATATTTTACTTAACAAATATTGATTAGACCCCATAATGCCTTGAACATCAACCATCTCATTAATCACTGAACTTGTGGAAAGATAGTTATTACTAAACTTTTCGATCTCAGGAGAATAATATGACTCATTGTCATCAAAAGTTCGGTGAAATTAATTTACGACGCGCAAGGTACATTTTTTTCTTTGGGAAAAAATGGACTCGACTTACTTTATGCTGCCGTGGTTCCCGGCCTAATGGACTGATATGACTCATCTGGACGCTATGCAGCGTAAGGGAACCAACCAACATCTGTAAACAATATGAGTTATTAGTATCGTTGAAAAGAGCGTAAAAAGTAGAATTTTACCAAATTGGGCCCCGATTCAAAAATGTGTACTTACGTTGAAAAAAGCTTATCAGTAAACACTATGTCATATAGTTTCTACATGGCTCTTGAATTTCGAATCACGTGTTCTCAAAAAACAGATTTTGCTGGTAGTTCCCCTACGCTGAGTAGCGTCCATTTTAAAATTCAAACCAAAATAGGATTGCGGAAGTTCACCATTTAATTTCAGCTCGCTAAGTCAATTACAGCCGACTATAGCGTCAGACCCCGCCATGTCCCTTAAGAAACTTATTTTGATCTCTCGCCCAGCATTTCGTGATGGTTTGATCGAGCCTATCTTCGAATTTTGACTTTCGGTTGGTCATTGCGTATGATATTCCGCAATTTCAGCTTCTTAACTCAATTACAACTCTCGTTATCATCGAACACAGATCGGGTCAGTTAAAAAATTGATAATAAAAAGTAAATAAATGTCGCGACACTGCGCTTGTTTAAAAAGAGCATTAACAAAGCTTTTCACGCTAACTTCGTACTTGACCGGAGACTTCCCCTCAAATCGTGTTTCAGTTAATTGATCTTTAAAGCCCATCACCGGAAAAACGACATACTCGTAGTTTTCTAGTTCGCTACGTAATATTTCGGAAAATATCTGCTTTTTTGAAGTCACGGACCGCTAATATGCAGCGTTTCGGTTCTTGTATTAAAACAAAACATGTACAAATTATTTCCGTGCCAGGTAAACTTTCTTTACCTATAGCTTAGCTTGTTCAACAAATCAAAAAAGAAGAAAGAAAAAAAATGAATTTGTTATTATTTGTTAAAAGTCAAAGTTGTTGCAGTTTAAATAATGACGTGCGGCAGTAAATTTCGAAGTCTGTCTTTCGACACGAATTAATATAATTGATTTATTTTCTCGAACGCGTGCATTATCAATAATATAAAGAGTGAGTCATAAAAACCCGCCTGTATATTATTTAATTTGCTATAATTTAGCTCGATTCACTATCCAATCTGTTGATCAGTATTATGGTATAAGAGGTGTAATTCCAGAGTTTCTGAAACTTTTTTAGAAAAATGAAAATTTTTTCGTTCTTTAAAAAACTGAATATCGATGAAATCGTACGTGGTAGTTGGTAACGACTACCGACTGCTGACTGGTGACTACCGAGTCGATGCGATCACTCGTTCAGAAACAACAAACTGAGCCATTTTCGTGACTCACCCTGTACTTGTAAGTGTATGGCGGGGTGCGGCGCGGCGGTGGTGTACAATCGAGCGTGATCCGTCGTCGTTAGCCTTTTACCCGGAGGATAAACTGTTTTATCGGTTTTCCTTCTTCGGAAAAGCAAATGTAGAACATACATTTTTTCAGCAATTTATTTTCGTATATTATATATTTTGCCGCCGTATTCGATAAACTCGTCGACGGCTCGTGTTAAAGTCGAAGCTTGTAATTGTTAACGCGTGATCGGAAACCAAATTGGCCTTACAATTTTGCGTTTTCAATGTACGAGGAGTAACTGCGTACAAAAATTACTTTTCTGAAGCGGGAGGAATTTAAATCTTGTACATTTGCTTGTATCCTACTGGAACACGGGTTTTTTTGACAAAAATCGGCGAATAAGTACATTAGTGTTATTTTCCAGGTCAGAAGGTGTCTAGAGTAATTTTTCGTATATTATTTTGGTTGCCGGGTTCCAACTATTCCCTCGATTTTCCAATCCGCGGATAGTAACTAAAACGAATGTAAAAACTTGGACGCGTGTGGAATGGTATCAATGTTGCAAATCGTGAAAACATGGCAGCCCCTCCCTCTCTTATATTACTTTGGAAATCATCCCAGTTTACTGTAGAGGTCCAAATTAATATGAAAAATGATTTCGCTGATTTTTGAGCTTGAAAATAACATTGATTTTGTACGCGAAAACTTTTTCAATTTTGAGCCCTCTCGCCCTTTTAAATGCTTCAACTTTCAAACAGGCTGAAGTACAAATACCATCAGAAACAAATTCACCGACTGTGAAAACTTATAACGTCATGTTCTTGTAAATTATGAAAATTCACCTGCTTTCCATCTTTCTTCCTTCTAGTAAATATGTAGGTATTACAGTTTCCGATTCAGGACGAAACTGATACGAAGATTAAATTGAATCAAAAAGAAACAACTTGTTATAAATTCATACCACGTCTGCCTTGAAATTTTTATTTCTGTAAAGAACAAAATATTTATGTAGATTGTTTCTAATTTGAAAAAACACTTGTCACCGCTACTACGTCCGGAATTTATTTCAGATGATTCAAAATAAATTATGGAAATTTTTCAGCTAGATCCAGTTACGTAATATCAAGCTGAACTTGCGACTTTTTGTTTTCTAAAGCCCGATCTCGATTCTTTATACCTTCTTAGACACGGGTTATATGTACCATTCGATCGAACTGAAACGTTCTAAAATTTGTTCTGAATGAATAACAACATCACATTTCGCAATGTTATTTTCGACTCCAAACTCATTTCCACCGATGCAAATACAGCAAACTGTTACATATTAGAAGATGAAATCGAAGATGTACAAGACCCATAAGGTGATACCCATCTCACAATTTTCGATTTTTTCTTGATCCGTTCAACTCCTTTCTCGACTTGTCTTCAATTTCTCATTTTTTCGGTACACTAAACAGAAGCCTACTGAAAAAGAAGCTTTTGAGCTATCCTAAGGTCATAGACTCGCATTTTTTTCAATGCCCTTGCGAGTTTTAACAAATTTTTGCTCACCCCGCTCTCAAATACTCTGGTTTTCGTACCTCTTCATAGGCTGTGAACCCCTCCCCCATCAATAACTTCTGGATACGCCAAGAACCTTTGTGAGATATGAAATGTGAATGTACATTTTTCTCACAGGTGGATACAAATTTTTGTTAAAAGCTAGCTGGCAATCTTGTTTCTTGGACCTCGGAGCATGTCTCCCAGCTACATGTCTTGTCAGAAAACGGAAGACAGATGAAAATCAGATCAACGGATGTCAAAAACAAGATAGAATGACATAATGACTAGAAAAAAAGTAAATAAAGGCGAAAAACTAACGGACAGATAGGACGTGAACAGCTAAAAGACCGAAAGCCAGAGAAGGCAGAAAGAGTGAGAGACTAATGACAGTTTCTACCGGTCGGCTCGCCTGGCTACCTGTTTTTCTTCTTGTCTTCTTATCGGTTTCCCCAATCGCCTGTCTGCTCGTCTTTCAACCTATCTGTATTACTGGTTATTTCTCAATCCAGCTGCCAGCTTGTCCTTCTGGCTCGTTTTCGATGTAACCAGATCTGCGCCCGCAATTTTTTAGATTTCTGAAAAGCCACCCTAGCGTTCTTCCAACGAGGGCGATGGAGTCCAGCCCAGGGGTTGCAAAGTCAGCGTGAAAAATTCTTTTACGAAATTGATTTTTCTCTAATGGCTAGAAATACTATAGAAAGGTAATATCCGGTACAGTCGAGGTTGACAAACCGGAACAATTTGGTCTTGGAAGTCCAGATATCTTCGGATACGTTCTGAAATTGCAGACGAAGCGTATATTAGATGCGTGTATCGAGACGGCCGTCAGCGTTCGTATAGTTGTTTCATTAAATTTCCTCGAGGAAACAGATGTGCGACTGATGGTCGTTACCGTCCTTTCAATTTTTCACGTAGCGTGCAATGAAATCGAAATCAACACGATTAATTTTGACGACGGAAAAAGTCATCTTTTAGTTACCCTTCAACTATTTCTTCAGCTGTTGCGTTCAGTTGAACGAGAGACTGGCGCGAATTTTTTCCGATACTTCTGTTCTCGGAAATTTGGTGTTCATATCGCGAAAGTCAAGAATTTGCTTCAGAAAACTACCACACTCGAATAAAATCAGGTTTTCATCGCGAAGTTTTAGAGATAAAATAAATTACAAAATAGCCATCCTCGAATGACATACTCGAAAAATTATTCACAGACGAATCCATTTTACGTAGATTATAGATAATCCGAAGGTCCGTGATTATATAATGCGATTTATTGTATGTACTAGTAAATTCTTGATCTAACAACTCGATGAATATTGGTACGTTGTACTCGAGCAAATACCCAATTACCGTAAGAACTTAATGAAGCAAAAATCTAAAAATAACTCGGCTATAACTGAGACCAAGGTCGATAAAAAGAAATAACGCCGCTTAGTGGGAAAATCTGTCAACTGCATCCGATCCGACAATGTGCCAAAAAAACGCGAGGTCGAAATATAACATCGGCTAGGTCGATACACACCATACAGTCCCGAAAATGACGCCCAGCAGCGTTAATTCCCTTCGAAAGACGATAATTGCCCTCGACTTTCACGTCGCTTCGTACCCTTCGAATCAATTACATGGGTCCGGGTACGAGATAATGCAAACGTTACGGCCATTTACGGGGGGGGGGGCGAAGCGAAACCTTCCTCCTTTTTGTTCTTCTCTGTGTATTATTCTAGCATTCCACGCTGCCGCTGTCATACCAACTGAAACTATCACTTTATACAGTTCCCATAGCCCTTTTCTCTATGAAACCAAAATGTACCATGTACGTGTATCTGGCCAGCTGATTCTGAATGATCGATTCTCGGTTTACGAAAAAGTAGTTCAGCTCAAACTCATTCGCTTTTTACGTTGTTCCAATTTTGACAATCGCCACGAACGCAGCAACGGGAGCAGAGACTCCTCGATAAAATCGTTCTTTCATTGTTCGTAGTTTCTGCATTTTCTGCTTCTTAATTTTGACTCAATTTTGAAACCTGCGCCGTCATTGGAATTATGCTTCTTCCGATGCTGAAGGGACCACCCATGTGTTAGATAATGAGGTAGTCTGACACTTAATTAAACGTGGTTAGTTAATCCTACAAAAGATTTCCTAATGTCCGAGTACATACAAAAATGGGAAGTATTAAATTTTTATTATTATTGTACGCATCTTCCCTTCGGGAGGTGGCAACCGACATGATACGTACAACTTACAATTTACAACTTACAACTTACAATTAAGCTATCTATAGTCAATCTTATTTTATTCCATAAATCGGTCCGGCATGGTCAGCCTCTTTCTGCCTCTTGATCTCTTCCCCGGAATTTTTCCGTTCGCCACCAGTGAGAACAGTTCGTCGCTCGCCATTTTGTTTTGAATAAACTGTCGCTTGCTTTCTTTAATCGTTTTCAACAGAATTGGGCTGTCAGTTCCCACGTTCCTTAGTACTTCTTCGTTCCGGATCTTCTCCGTCTACTTGATCCTGTTGATTCTTCTGTACGTCCACGTTTCGAACGCATTGATTCTCCTTTCAACTTTCTTCGACGCTATCCACGTCTCCGCTGCGTATCTTGCAATAGACCATGCATAGATAGCATTTTAGTATTTTTATGCGAAGTTCCATCTTCATTTTGCGGTCTCGCAATGTCCTTTCCAGATTGTTGAAAGCTGCTCTGGCCATACCCAAACGAGTTCTTACTTCGTCGTCTTTACCGTCTTCGGTTATAATGACGCCCAGGTATTTATATTTTGTGACTTGCTCAAGCTGCACGCCATTCACTTCAATACGTATTGGTCTACTACCTTCCATTCTTACAATCTGCATAACCTTGGTTTTTCCTGCATTTATCTTCATTCCATAGCGTTTTCCTTCCTTATTCAGCTTGGTCACCATTAATTGCAGTTGGCTCGGTGTTCCCGCAATGAGCACACGGTCATCTGCGTAGCATAATATACTGTTTAATTTCACTCCATTCACTCCAAATCTCATTTTTGGGAAGACTTCGGTTTTTGTTATCTCTTCGGCGTATATGTATATTGAACAGTCTCGGTGAAAGCGAGCATCCTTGCCTTACGCCCTTTTCGATTGCGCACGTTCTTTCTGTTAGATGACCTCCAACAATAGTATTCGCTCTATATACAATTTATGGATAACCTGTATGTCTTCGGTATCAATCATGCGTTTTTTCAGTATTTGTAGGATTTTCACGTGCTCCACTTGATCGAACGCCTTTTCATAGTCAATATATGCAACATAAACACTTCTTTTTACTGCCAAAGCTCGCTGTATTAACATTTTGTACAGTGCAATTGCATCCCTTATGCCTTTCCGAGCGACGAAGTCAAACTGTGTTCTACTTGATTGTCCATCAATTTTCGCCTCAATTCTTCGATTAATTACCGCCAAAAGCATCTTTAGCGTATGGCTTATGAGCGCGATTGTACGATATTCCGAGCATTTCCTTGGGTAGCTATTTTTAGGTATCGTCGCAAATGTTGAGATATTGAAGCCCTCAGGCAGAAGACCAGTTCTATAGATTTTGTTCATTAATATCAGTAGCTTTTCTTTGGACTTAGCACGAAATAAAAAGTGTGATTGAACAAAATGTGAAGCCACGAAAAAAAAGAAGTTTAAATGACGAGTTTTAAAATCGATATCACGAAATGACTTGCATACGGTATATGTATTATGTTGTTTAAATACAAAAATTATACGTTATCACGGATAACGTACATACTCGTGGAGATAGGAGATACACGAGCTTAAGAAGGATCCAATTTTCTATAAAAACGGGCTATAAGAATTTCTTCTCAAGTATTCTAGAAACGCAAGAGAGGGGAGTTCTGAGGTAATGCTCGAAAGGGCGGATTCCAGGGCTCAGGTGGAGAGCAAAAAGAAGTGGAGGTGTGTAAAAATTACCCTTTATTACAGTACATTAGGAATCTTTAGACCTATTATTTATGCGAATGATCCCATCGAGATCATCGAGGGATTTCTAACTCAACGAATTCCTTTTTTGATATCGGTTTGGCTGTTAATCTAAAATTGTGGCTTCTGAGGAGGGGGAGAATCGATTCATAGATTTTTATTGCTCCAAAATTTGATTTTGACATTAATTTGTGCGAAATTGTAAATTTGTAGTAAGTATGATGGAGGCCGAGAGTTCAAACTTTTTATTTCGGGTGCAGTAATATCGTGTCTCCTTTTTTCATTGTGTGTAGAAGATATTACAATTCCGGGTGTATTTTATTTTATCGTGTAAGTGAATTATATTGCGTTCTGAAGTTTAATTTTTTCTTCAGACTCTTTCTTTTTCTATTTCGTACTTATTATTACGCTTCTCATTTATATATTTCGTGCAAACAGCATAGTTTTTTCGTGAATTCCACATTACCATTGTGGGCCGATAAATGGGTCCCTATAAAAATTTACCTTAATTTTGAGAGATAATTTGCATTCTAACCAGCACCGGACTATAGAACTCATTCTAATACCAACATCGATTATATTCCAAGAAACTATCGTTAATTTCGCCGAGTTTGTACTTGAATTTCAATAAAAATGTGAAGCATTGGAAAAGTTAATTACTATCAGACTTGATTGAAATGTAAATGTCCATCGGGGACTTGGTAAAAGTGAGTGAGAATTTGTATCAACTTGATGAAAATGTGAATTTCTGGATTTCTAACAAAGAATAATTAACAGAAATAGTCGTATCACAATTTTGAAAAGTATGAATGACTTTCTAGAAATGAGAATTTCTATCACGTGCGTGATAAAATAATTTTTACGAAAAATTTGTTAAAACAGGAATTTTTTGTCTGAAACTTGATAAAAATATGAATTGTTATTAAAGGTGGTAATTAAAAGTAAAATTGTGGATTTATAAAATAATTACGCATTTTTGTCAACCCGACGCTGGGGGGGGGAATGGAATTATCTTCTTACACTTCACATATGGAAAGCTCCGAAGCTGGGTTAACCAAAAAAAGTAATTCTACTCCAACTTTTCTCAAACTGTGTTAGCTAAGCTGCTTGATGCGTCAACACAACGTACACATAATTTGACCGTACGCCTCCTCCATATGCCAGTTTCTGGGGATCACTTCTATGACGCTGAAGCGGGCAAACTCGGAGAAAGTAAATGCGCTGGAGCCAAAAGGCGTCTAAGAGTTTGACTGAAAATCAAATCGGATTATAAATTGTGGAATAAAGTTACTATTACTTCAGTAATATTGAATGACGGTGGACGATGCGTCAGCTACAAAGCATTTTCCAAGTGGCTCTTCGCTGACTCATATCATCCGTCCTTATATGTATACCCTTTTATTTATTATTATTGTTTATATGTTGCAGGAGTGAAACAAGAACTGGAAGATTTAATGGCCGACATTAAAAAAACTGCCAATAAAGTCCGAGCTAAACTAAAAGGTAAGTTGAGCGTTTTTGGTCGCGGTTAGACGCCGACTAATTATCGCGTGTTCCACCATCGACCAGTCCGAATGATGGTGGTGTGGCATTTCGAAACGCCCGACTCGTCAGACTGACTGAAGTGGAAAGCGACTGATAAAAATGATACGCGTACGAAAAGCATCAGGCAGAAAGGCTGCCCGTCGGTACCGGAACGCAATATAACGAGCACAGGAGTAAACCATAAACGCGAATTAATATCCGACAGCCGTTGAAGCGGCCTGCGGTTTCCTTAATATTAGCTCAGCTGAGAAAGAGAGAAAGTTGAAAAGTTTGACCCAGAAATTATATATATATACTAGATACGTATATATATTTTTCTCTCTCCCCTTTGCGAACCGTTTACAAAGTAACTTTTTTAATCGAAGAAACAGCGGGCATCGAAGTTGTTCAAATTAATTGAAGAAGATTGTGTAGAATAGTCGTTGCCTAACGCTTTTTCTTTTCGACTTGTTTTACGACGTGTCGAATATTTTTTTAAGACGTTGTAAAATATTTTTATTCTTTTATAAAACCGCGCCCGTTAAATATTATTATTGCTGATGTTGAAAAAGCAAACGAAAAGATGGAATGGGTCGCTAGTGAGAAGGTGGTATTTTGACAAAGTTTCCTCGTCGTTTCGTGTCGAGCTTTTCGAGCTGCGTCGCATTGTAAATTGATGCGCGGTTGTTGACTGTCTGGAGAATGAGCCTGCGAGATTATAACTAGATCGGATATAACGAATCAATTTTCATTCGGGAATCGGAGGAGGGGGCTCTTTGATACTCATATTTTTTCGCTAAATTGTCTGTGAAAGCATTGTCAGCCGAGTTACGATTGCAGTTTTCAAGTATCCGGCAATACTGACGCCGACCCTATTAAACTGTGCTAATTTTAAAAGTCCGTATGAAATACAGGTTAGGCTGAGAAGTTGGAAAATTTCATCATTTGTTTTGAACTCAAAAAATAAAATGTTATAACTTCGGCAAAACACGTATGAGGAAGCCAAGGACCAATTCGAGGAATACATTTCAATATTCTGTGAAGTAGAGCGAATCCAAAAACACGAATACACCCGAGTGCAAAAATCAATATTTGAAGAGATAAGGCATTTTCTCGAGCTGGATGTCTTTAATCTTTAATATTCTAGGAGTACATCATTCGTGGAGCACTTTTGTAGCACAAACGCACCTTTTCTCTTTTATGCCGTTTGAATTGTGAAGAACTAATGTTTCCAATATAATGGCGAGATGAGAGACCTTAAATCAAGAGGTAGAATGTCGCCCCCCCCCCTTAAATGACACTTACAGCGTGCGTCTTCTTAATTTTGAATTTTGAAGGCAGTCTTAACCTTAAGTACGTTATTATCCGGTCATGGAAAATTTAAGAATAAGCGTTAATACTTAGCTGGCTCCACTTGGTTCTACTAGGCCTTCCTGGTTGGAAAAGTGAATTCAATTCGTGCAGCTTTTTATCACTACTTGTTCTACCGAAAGGCTTGAAATCAATTGACACTGGAAAAAATAATCCCTTTCAGAAAAAAATGACTATTGACTACTGACTGACGTATTTCAGGTCGGCGAGTCTTGAGATTTGTCGAGTTCTGAACGTATTGGCATAACTTGAAGTACTATTTCCTACAAAAAATTGATATTTAAGATGTTCTGATTGCAACTTTGAAACATAACCTTCCGCGTGTTTATTAATTCAATAAAGGAAGTCTATCTAGTGTGCTGCGGTTCGCGTCTCCCATGGATGGGCTCAAAAATCTCTTTTTTGACTTTTCATTCTCTTGTTCACGTGATACCAACGTCTTTGGAATAAGATTTCGTTGGTCTACCCTGTTGAAAAAATTTCGGTGGACGCAGTGGCTTATGGTAGTTTTTATGAAAATTGGTGGCTACTTTATTTGGTAACAGAATACTTTAGGTTCAGGTTATTATAGAAAGATGATTCCAATTCGAATCTAATAAATAAATAAAAAGTGTAGACTTCATGATGACATAAGAGTTGGTTTAAAAAAATGTTTTATTGCGTACATGTTGAAAAATGTACACTTTACAAAAATGTTTTTTGCCTATCGTAAGTCGGACTTAACAATCATGAGATAGGACTTTTACAATGTTTACATTTTTCTTATCAGTTTGTAGTATGGTGCAGTTTTCGCGTTCGTATTTCAGGAAGCTAACGAGCTCCGCGTATCAATTTTTTCTCGGCAAGTTTGCGTTCAAACTTTTGAAACAAAATAACTACTAAGAGTAAATTATTGTAAAAATTGATTATCATGAAAAAGATCATTAAAGTCATTTACTTTCCTGAAAAAAAAAAAAAAAAAAAAAAGTTCCTCGGAGCTCGTTTTTGCATCAATAGCAACGCGAACATTCTCATCAACCATCTGTATTCAATGTAATTACTCCTTTAGTCTCTCCAGTTTCTTCAATTTTTCGATGTCTTAAATACGTATATAATGTATAGCTAACGAAATATTTCAATATTCTTTGTGTATTTATTAACTTGATGATTACTTTCTATTGACTGAATCAAAATACAGTCGTTGAAAAGTATCATCGTTCTTCTTTCTTTATGACAGAATCTCAAGTGCATTGGTAAAGAAAGTACATAGGTGTATAAGAACAAAACGCATCTTCATCGGGAAAACGAAAGAAACAAATCACAGTGAGAAAAGTGTTCAATTTTGAGGCGCATATTCGTAAGTACGGTATCGACTGATAACACTCGAACACTCGAAGAACGACTAGTGAGCAACAAAGATCGGCAACGAAAATGAGAAAGAATTCCTGTTGATAGTACAGCCGACTAGAGATTGAAGAATCCGAAAATCGAAATTTCGCTAAAAACGAGCTCTGCCAGGCGGAACTCGTTCTGCCGAAAATTTCTTCATTCGTAACACGATTCAGTTGAATTTGAATAAATTTCAGGGTATAATAAAGTAATGCAGGGTTCATAATATTGAGAAATGGGAGTTTTCTGCTGTATCTGCCCTAAGATAGCGAGAATGGGTATTTCAATGCATAGAATTCTGCATGTACATCGTTAAATGAAAGGATCAAATTTACAATTGTTGAAAGAAAGGAGGAAAGCGTGGATACAAGAGCATTAGAAAACACTCAAGATTCTGTACTTCAACAAGCTATCGCAGTATTTCGTCTTCACAGATATCTGGCAATGTAATATTCACAGATTTCTTCAGATTACTCAGTTTCTTCTTGTCCCACAATACATATGGATCAACGTTACACACTTTTATTTTTTCGATATACTGTTCAAAAACGAAAGGTTTTCGTGGATGTAGACCAGCTAGATATTCAGAGATCTTATGGTCAGTGATAATTCTCAATTACAAAAACCTTATTGCAAAATTTTGAGTGCTCAAAACGGTGAAATTTAACCATCATGGTTGAATTTGTTCGATGTTCAATTTCAGTTTTCCGATTTCTTCACTTCTATTCTAATACTCAGCGAAAACTGCACCATACTACAAACTGATAAGAAAAATGTAAACATTGTAAAAGCCCTATAGATCGCGCAGAATGCATCGCTATCCTCCGTTGTGAAGAACATAACGTGACATCTTAACAGCAGCGCACGTATTTAACAGCCGTGCACACGTATCTAACGAGCCTTCATTCCCCGTCAATTTTTCAACATGACGCAATAAAATATCTTACACAAAAACGTTTGTGTGTAACATACTATATTTGAACTGTTTATGTGTCATTGAACTATTATATATAGATACTAGCTGACCCGCATCGCGGCTCATCTAGACCGTGGGCTAAGGTGAGCTGGCTAAAGTGAGTTGGCCTAAGTATGTTAGATGGGTGATAGGGGGAGGGGGGGTGCTACTCGCCAAATTTTAACATAGTGTGACTAAGTTCAATGTAAAATAATTCCAAAAAGTTCTAGTTGAAGAATAAGTTTGGGCCTGTGGGGGAAAATATTGTGGCCCTCCTCTGTGGTGTGGAGACACGCGAATACATGTCAAAATTTAACCGCACGGAGCTCCGCGGGCAGTAGTATGTCTTCTCTTCTTCCCGTTACCGCAAACTGCTTTCCCATCTTCCCTCTCGGTCGTTCCAGCGATTCCCTGTGATTTACACCCGTGATCTTTTCCTGACTGAAAACTCTTGCAGTTTTCGTCCCTCTACCCTTCCCGCACTGCCAGCATCGGCTGCTAATGCGACTGATTAGCGGGTGGTCACTTCACTTTTATGGCCGACGAACGGCAACCTGTTACCGTCGCTACGTTAAGGAATATTCCAAACGAAACATTAAACCTGAAATGAGCAGCGGATAATGAAGTTATAAGAAAAAATGTAGTTCTGAAAAATCGCATCGAGTTTTTAGAGTTGAAGGTAGAAGAACTAAAGAATTACTCGAAAAAAAAGCATAACCTGGTGGTCTATGACGGACCCTAAATAAGTTAACGAAGACCCTTTGAAGTAGCAATTAGTACGTGCAAGGTGATCGGGGTACAGGTAAATAAGACAAAAATTGACGCAGCCTACAGACTAAAGCCCGTTCTAGACGATCAATAATATTAATCAGTAGTATCATACTTTGCAATATTATTGACCATGTGGGGAAACTCATTCAGTAATATTGACACAACGATCAAAAATTGAGACATCATCAATAAATTGACAGTTCATCAAAAATATCAAAACGAAATAGATATTTTTGATACATTGACAATATTTTTGCATTGATTAAGTTTTATCGTATCTTGTAGTATTCTGATCAAAGCATCACAGGTTTCCATAATAATGATACCAAGTGACTGCGGAGACATACAAGTGATGAACTTCAACTTTTCAAATGATAATCCGCTTGCAAAATATACAAGGGTTGCTGACAATCGCTGTGATGCCGAAATTGCTTCTCTCATAACTGTATTCTGTTTTTGAATCATGGGTGCAACCAAATTTAACAACTTCTGAAATGTGTCGCTCTCAAGTCTTAAACAATTCCTGAAATCTTTTGGTTCTGTCAGTCTGATGACATTTAATAGATTTTCTTGTGTACACACTTTTCTCTTATTCAACCATTCTCTTGTCCATCTTCGACCTTTCTGGCTTCCCTTCCTTCTGTTTTCCTCGCGTTCGTATTCTGCATACAGATAAAGAGAAAGGCTGATGACTGCTACATCGTAATCATCCATTTCACTGAGTACACGGGTACAAATTCAACCAACCGAACAACAATACAAAATAAAATACCTGATTTTAATTAGAAAATCGGACTAAATAATATGTTCAGGGTCCGTATGCTGTAAACTTTAGTGATAAAACAGCTGCTGATAATAGTTATCAATTTTTGATCGTCTAGGGAAACAACATTGATCATACGGATGATACCATCAATTTTTCTTTTTTTGACACAATATTATTGACATCAATATTATTGATCGTCTAGAACGGGCTTAACGTTAAGAACATCGCCCCTGCCTTTTATAATCAAATTTGTTAGCCGAATCAAGAAAAATGGAATAATGCAGCGAAGCAAATAGAACCCTGCGCAGATCAACTAGGGGAGAAAAAAGAGATCAAAATAATATTCAGGGAGTATCTCTCACCAGATGGTTAACAGATAATACACTAAACGAAACGATTATGGGACACATACTTTGTATGGTTGAGAGGTGGAAGAAGTTACTACAGGCAGCAAGAGGAAAGTGGTAAGATTATCAACTTAAACTCAGCTGAGGATATCAAAGAAATGATAAGAGATAACAGACGTCGAAAGCCCGGAAAGGTGACCCTGCTATAAGTTCAGAAATGATATTTACAGGAACGTAGCCCTAACAATTCAGATGGAAACAACGCGCACGAAAATACTAACAAAGAGGGCAACAAACTTGAAAACTACGGGTTTGGTGCCAGTCAACCGAAGATATGAAATTGCGTAAACTTTCCAGCCCCAGTTCGGAAGGCAGCAACCGCGGGGCCTAAATGCTTCGATCCCCCACCTTCTTCCTTGGTGGGAAAAAGTGTAAAAATACAAAAAAAAAAAAGCCGAAAGGTCGGGAGATTTGAAACATTATAATAGTAAACTGTCAAGGACTAGCAGAGAAGTCACGTCTTTACCAGTTTGAACACGTTAGCAATAATTATTTCGATATAATCGATCTACCTATTAGAAACGTGTCGCTATGGCGAAAAAAACAGAAAACGAGAAAACTGTAATTATTTGTACTATACGAATACGAATAAAGGATACCGGAAGACAGAATTTTACATAAACAAAAACTGGACTGGAAAAATTCTGGTAATACTCGTAGATATCCGAAAGATTATCGTAGGATAAAAATTAGCCAACAATATTGTAATTGCACTTTTTCAAGTTTACGCCCCTATGGCAGTAGCCAGTCCAACAGAAGCGGCCAACTTCTACGAATACGTAACGAAGACATTGGAAACAGAAAGCGAATACTATAACGTAATTATGGGAGATTTTAATATCCAACGAAAAAAAGAGAAGCTAATATAATCCGAATGTAGTGGTATTTATTGTTCCGGAGATAAAACCAATAATAACGGGGAGAAATAAGTGAATTTGTTGAGAGTCTCGGGTTAAACATCGCGAATACATTCTATAAGGAAAAAAGCTTTGTAAAATGCACATGGGAATCGCCAAATGGTAGAACTAGAAATGAAATAGATTAACTTCTTAATGAATGATATGCGAATAGTAAAAGATGTTAGCTACACAACAAATGTGGACTTCCTATCAGATCATGGGGTTATTCAAACGAAACTGGAAGTACCAAATAGGATTCGTATCACGAATCGGATAGAAGGCTCGAAAATAATGAATAGTTCAGATCCGCTTTGTCACGAATGAGAAAACATAAAAGGAAAAATTAGTAGATTGTTGGAAAATCAGGGCAGATTAGACATATGTAGGTAGATAATACAGTACAAAACGAATACGACAGACTAATGAACGCGATGGCTAAGGTGATAAGCGCAATTCAAGAAAAGCAAATAATGTGACTGAAACAAATGATAGAATAAAGGGTACAATGAAGGACTTGATCGATAAAATAAAAGTCCTTAGGAAAAAAGCGTATAAAAGCCATAGAGATCGTATCGAAATTATTGAACTAAGGAAAACTACAAGGGGGAAAATAATGGAGAATATAAAGGAATATGACGTAGGTAGAATTTTGAAAACGGAGAATTCGAGATCAATAAAAAAGGTTAGATGAGAAATCTACCCACATCCACGAGTCTGACAATGGAGTACAATTAATTATGAGTCTAATAACGAACCAATACCACATACCCTTGAGAATGAAATTAAAAAAATATGTATAACAAACAATTTTTAATCCGGCAGAACCCCTGGCCCGGACAATATTAATAATAATATTCTAAAAGAACGAAACACAATAATTACACCAATTTTAGCAAAAATATTTAACAAGATGTTAATAACTGAACAAATCCGAAGCCAGTGGAAGGAATCAACAAAAAGGGAACAGAACGGATTTATCAAATTACAGACCAATAAGTTTAACACCAAACTTGAACAAAGTCTTCTCCAAGTTGTTGAAAAGTATATATTATGTAATATTCTCGATGCAGCCCAAAGCCAGGAACAAGCTGGCTTTCGCCAGAATCATCTAACGGTGGATCAGACGTTCGTAATTAAGCAATTAATGGAAAAAACCGAGGAATACAATTTGGATTTACAGTTATTTTTTATATAGACTTCCGGAAAGCATTCGACACAATTAACCAAATCTATCTCTGGCAAGCACTGGCTAGAGAAGGAAAAAGTTGTTTTAAAAAAGTGTACAGGGTACGTTTCGACATGGACGGAGAACTATTTGAATTGGAAAGGGAGGTAAAACAAGGAAACCCACTTTCACCAAATTTATTTAACTGTGTAATAGAGCACATTTTTTTGGAGTTAGGCTAGGAGGAAAAGGGGATAAATATCGATGGAAAATGGCTCAGCAACTTACGATTCTCCGATGACCCGGTCCTAATTGCGACAAACACGAAAGAATTACCACAGATGACTTTAGAACTGGAAGGTATTAGCAAAACAGCTGGGTTTATATAATAGCGAAAAACTAATCTCGCAAACAAAACTATCGAAGAACAATTATTTTGGACGGGGGCGTAATCGAACAAGTAGAGAAGGTAGTATACCTTGACTAAATCAATGCACTTAATAATAGATCGAATAAAGAAATATCGAGGGGAATTAACCAAGGGTTGAAACATTTCTGGCCGCTAAAAAATATTTATAAAGCAAAATTACCATTTAAACTGAAAACAAAGGTTATGGAAAGATGCACGTTCTCAGTCCTTACCTGTGGAGCGCAAATGTGGCCCATAACAGACGAACAACTCGACAAAATTTATAGGACTCAAGTAGCAATATAACGAAACATACTAAGTGTAAGAAGGATAGATAAAAATTAGAAATAAGGCTGTAGGATCGGCCACAAAAAATGAGAGATATTCGCTGTACAGTGAAGAAATCAACATTGTCGCACGCAGGACATATCATAAGAAACAAAGAAGAGAGATGGGAAAGAAGAGTCATAGATTGGCTACCTTACGATTACGAAGAGAAAAAGAGGTGGACCAAATATTAGAAATTGCAGGTTAGGCAGGGGTCGCCTGAGAAAGGAAGGTCACGGGATCAGGGTTGAGGAGGCAGGCACATGCCCAAAGTTGAACCGCGTGGGTAGAATTAGTAACTAACCTATAAACGCTGTAAATAAATACATTCTAATAAGATACAAACAAACAAAAAGAAAAACGCATTTTTTCAATTAAATTAAGGACGTAAAGCATCGTTCGTGCTGTCTATAAAATTCCGCCCAGTCTGTGTGAGTATATTTTGATGAAAATCTGAAATCGAAATAGTGTCCCAACAAGCCTCATTTTCTTGCGCAGAAGGCAAAATGATAAATTATCGAAGCCGCTCGCGAAGAGAGTGATCTGATGTTACTTTATTTTAATTTCACTTCGTTATTTTCTTACAGTGATAGAACAAAATATAGAACAAGAAGAACACACAAATAAATCTTCTGCCGATCTTAGGATAAGAAAAACTCAACATTCCACGTTGTCTCGTAAATTTGTTGAAGTGATGACTGAATATAATCGAACACAAACGGACTACCGAGAACGCTGTAAAGGCAGAATTCAAAGACAACTAGAAATAAGTAAGTGAGCCTAGTTTCTAAGTAATTCTTTTCTTTTTCCGCCGTTCTAGTTATTTTCGAGTAATCCATGTGCGTATAAATATTGGATGTACGAGTATCCCGACGGATGTCGGAAAAGAAAAAAGAGGAAAAACCCGAGAAGAATAAAAGTGCATTTTTACGCTATACCTGCGGGGCAGTTGGGCAGTCGCCTGTAGTATCATTGCGTAGGACGCCGAGCTCAACTTGTGAAATAATTAATTGACCCTGTGTGGGGGACTCGAAATGTAGGTTATGGAGTTCCAAATGGCGTAGTAACCTGATTCGGTGAAATGCGTTTTCTGTTCGCGGCGGGCGTCGTAAGGGCTCATGGCTCATTCTATCGAGCCAGTCGCAAATTTCGTTCACTTTTACTCGAGCACCGAAGGTGGAGGCTGCATGGTGTTCAATTCGCGAATTCGACGATCGAGTTGGATTTCGTATAGAGTGTACGTGTGCTTATCTACGTGCTCTGCGCGCACTCGTAGGATTTACTCGTACTCTCGTACTCGTCGTATTCTACAGATTCGAGAGTACCATTCGGGAAAAGGCCGACGATGCTTTTCATTCGTCCGTATTCTGGGGGTTTCATGTTTGAATGCGCATATACGTACTTAACTTTTATATTATACCCGGCCCTTATAATCTTTTTAGTCTTCTCGTTCACGTGGATTGTATGTGCTCGGTGCGACTCGGAAGGCCGCGGATTTAGTCGAACCGTATTCGGAGAAAATTTGGTCGCCTAAATTAGTATCAGCTTATCGAGCGGAAATCCGGGCATTTCAAATGCTGACGACGTTTCTTCTTCTTCTTTTTCTTTTCTTTTTTTCTTTCTTTTCTTTTTCTTCACTTTCTTTCTTTTCACTTTCGTCGATGCTGAGCTGGTATAGCGACGGAAAGTCGTTTATGGTAATTCTCCGACCGCGTTTTCGAGATATTAGTCGTAACGCGGCGAAACGAAAGGCAGGTCTAACGCGGTTCGAAAATCATTTTATGTAAAATTGTGTTTGAAAATTGACGACGAGCGGCGCGGGTTTATGTCGAAGAGACTGAACAGGCTGATCGCGTCGCTCTTTGCTGTCTGTATGGAGTCACTGACGCTGTGTGTTTTCTCGACGACCATCCGACATGCTTCACGAAAAGCTGGCCGGCCGTTTACCAATAGGTATCTACCGAAGTGTAAATAGAGAGAAATTTCACCCGCCAGCTAATGCAAAGACTTGTTTCCTCGATGCTGATGGATTTCGAAATTAGTACAGCCGGTAAACTTGAACTAATTCGGAAACAAGATCTGAAATATACAAAACTATTCTCGAATCAAAGTTTGAAATTTAATTTTACTCATTCATTTCCTTGAGAAACCCTGGAATGTGATTAATACTCAATTCATGTGTATCATAATCACTTACGTCGCCAGTGACGTTTATTTTTATTTTTCACGCCGAATTCGAATCTGAGGTTGTAATTTCAGTTCAGATTTTGGTTTCCTAAGGAAGCCCTCACATTTGAGTAAATATACTACATCTATGAAGATGGCATGAATTCCCGCTATCATATTAAATTCTTTCTTGCGCTATTTTGGAATGGGTTATCACTATGGAAGATAAGAAGGAAACTGTATCAAGTTCAACGAGAGTAAGTCCGCAGCAGCTGTAGGTCGATGCACGTTTTGTAAGGACCGAATAGCAAGTTCACAGTGCATGCAGTGTTGTGAATTTTCTCGTCCCAACCACTAACTCAAAAATATTATATGCCTTCTCATAAATCAAAATATTCGATCTACTATTTTTATGCAAAGTTCTGGTACATGAATTCTCTGATAATTACACTACACAACGACCAAAAAGTCACAAAAACAAGAGTAGCCAATTGTGAGTATTTTTCACGGTAAATTCAATGCTGTTCGTTTTTTGTTTTTCTTTTTCTTAATTAGCTTCCCTTTTCTCGTAAATTCATTCTGAATATTTCCCCATATTTCCCTTTTTTGTTTTAAATATTAAGGAATGTGGCTGCACTTCATGCACTACCATACATAAACTCACCAACACAGGTGTATGGACGTGTGACTTGATATCCAAAGATGAAAAGAGCTTATCAGTAGTATCAGTTCAATGCATCATCAGTGTCGCCACATAAAATAAAAGAACTTCTCAAAATACGCTATTTCATTTCCCAATAAACGTAATAAAATGATTAGCTAATTGAGCATTTTCAATATTATTTGAATTCAGCGTTAAGTATACGTTAAGGATCGTCTATTTTCCTTTGTGTGGTTTCCAAAAAATCTCAGTTTGTTGTGTAATGTTACTAAAAAATAAAAAGATGATTTTTTTTTTGTAATAATTATTACAAACTGAAAATAGGGGGGAAAATCAAAAATAACATCAAATTTATGGATTGCACCCGCCATAAAATGGAGTGTTTCTTCAAATTTAAAGATCCTGCGAGCCAAAAAACTAAATTTCCGTGTGAAGATATTATCGGATGCGATTATGCGAATAAATCTCAACTCAGTCCAGAAAATATTCGAGATCGTCTTGAATTTATATCATACTAGCCTCTGACGGGGTGCCTTTGGCGCCCCTTGGGGCTAGGCGCCTGCGGCGCACGCCGTTTAATTTGTGAGTTATTTTCACTCGAACAATGTAGTAGAAATTATAATGAAAATAGCTCTTTCTGCTCATATTATAGATAGGAATAAGGAGGAACAGTTGAAACTGAAGTACATCTTTTGAAGTTCTCTCAACTTTGTAGGACGTCATTCAAAAGAACAAAAACTGTTCGTCATGTAACATCAAACATTTATTTGTAGAACGCAAGATTGTCAAAAATTTCTGCCGTTGAAATAGAGATTGCAGTGTACGAAGAAAAGAAAAGACAAATACCTAGTGTCACAAAAAGAATGAATAAGTATACCATAAAATTTGTAGGAACCTCAAAACACAATGACATAACATACATTGTACCAAAAAAAATTTAAAAAAAAACAGATAACTTATTGAATCTATAGAAAAGCTGTTACATGAATTCAACAAAATAATAAAGTTGCCACTTAGAAGAAAACGTTTGGAAAAAGAAATTGAATATTTATCTAAATGAAAAAAACTATTTATCATTTTATCTCTAGTGGTAACTTTATTTTGTTAAATTTATATTATAGAGTTCTGATATCTATTATTAAGTTGGGTATTTATTTGTGTTTTCATTTTTTTAAATTTTTTTTTTTGAACATCCACAGTGTATGTTATGTTATTGTGTTTCTATATTTGTACTGATTTTACGATTTTTTTTTTTTTTGGGGGGGGGGGCAGTGTATGTTATGTCATTGTGTTTTGAGGTTCCTGCAAATTTTATGATATTCATTCTTTTTGTGATACTATTTCTTTTTCCTTTTCTTCGTACACTGCAATTTCTATTTCAACGGTAGATATTTTTGACAATCTTCCCAACAAAATAAATCTGAAGGTATTGCGGCGATATATCCTTGTTGCTAGGGATCAAACTACCAATCTGATGGTGCATCTGCCCCATAATCTTGAATGCTGGCATGTAACCGCCTTTCATTTCGTTACAACCAAGAAAAGTCATGGCAAATACATCATTATATCGCCGAATTAATCGTAAAAAAGATGGATTTTGACCTTCGATCAATTTTCTCAACAATCAAGGTAATTTTGGCAGTGCAGGCAATTTAATCTGATCATTTGAGCAACAAAATCCGACAGTTTCACCTTTCCATTTTCTTGCATTGCAATGTGAACATAGAACTGAAAGAGTACCAATTGCTGCATCTTGTTCATATGGTATAGCACTATTGTATAAAAATGCTTTTCTCGACTCAGACTTGGGACGTTTCTTATACAATGTTGCTGTTGTGGCTGTTTTCCGCCTTTTTCTACCAACATTTTTTTTTTTTTTTTTTGCAGGAGTGGGCATATCAAAAAATTTTATAATGAAAATGGGCTTGAAAAAAATTAATACACAAAATCATTGCTCAATTTATCATTGCCCACAAAAAGATAATAATTCAACCGCAATAACTGCAATTTATAACGAAAACGGGCCTGAAAAAATTAATTCCAACCGCTTACCACTGCACAAAATCACTGCTCAACTGAATACTTACTATAACTTTTTTCCCTACATGCTCGAAAAGCATCTTATTTGTAACCACTTTTCAGTGCAAGAAGTGAAATTTCCCAATCGACAATGTACTATGTAAACAAAACACCAAAAAGGATGCAAAAATAATCCAGTTTTGCACTAGAGCAAAAAAGTGACGTCAAAACCGTATGTTTACTTGGCAGTTGGCAGTAGAAGGAAGGTTCACACTAGACGGACAGGCGCGTCGCTTTCGTCGCTTGTGCGTGTTTTGATACCTAAGCATTCCAGCAACTTCTATAAACTACTAAACTACTGCTTTTCGAGCATGTATTAAAAAAAAAAAAATTGTATGCAGCTTTTGCAAGAAGCGCGTTATTCGCTCGTGCTTTTTGCAGCACGAGCAACGCGAGTGCTGTAAACTTTGCACTCGTCACGAATATCGCGCTTCTTGCACTTGTTGCAAAATATACTATTTCGACCGTTTCTGATGTAACAGTACAGGAGAACCACCCCACTTCCCGCTGTCGTCTACATACCAACAATGCCGTTCCCTTCAAAACGAAAACGAACCTCGTCTCACCCCTGTTCAGTTACCACACCGAGATGTCCATAAAAGTCGTCACTTTTTGATAACTTTTGAGCTTGAATACAGCTCAACCAAAGAACTTTTTGAAGTTTTCCTTTGCTATAAACCATCTATGGGTAAAAGCCAGTATGTCAAAACAAATTTCACGAAAATCGACCTAGCAAAAAAAGCGTGATGCGGACAGGAAAAACGGGAGTTTCAATTTATATAATAGATTCGTGAACTGATTATGTTCACTTAAACATAAGCGTTTTCTGGAGAAACAAACGGGTGAAATGATACCTACGTATTTTAACGTCAGATTCGGACTCGGCGTAAAAAAATAAAAACTACCCCCTCGTTATCATGGGCAGTTACTGTATTCATTAACAGAACATTTACTTTAATTTGAAGGTTTCCTGAGGAAACGAATGAATAAACTGAAATTTCTACCTCAAAATTCAGTTTTTTGTTCCATGTACCCATGTGTGGTTTTGCTTCAAACTAGAATTTGAGAAAAATAATGAATTTGATGCCCCTTCAAACAGTGAGATATTCCACCCTATGCAGGCGATTAGAGACGTCACATAGCGACAAGGTCCATAAACTTTCGTCCCTGATTAGTTATGTTTTCAGGGGTTAGAAACAAACATAGAAGGGTTACAGGTGTACCTTCGTATGACAATATGTGTGATACAGCCCAGCTATGTGACATGGTTATTTCTTATCGCTAGTGGTCTCCGAAAAATGGATGCCACATTTTACCGACCGAGGGACCGACACGATCAAATGACATGACGGACGCCTAGAATGCCGACTCTTGCCGAATATTGTTTTAGTTGTTCATATTGGGCATCGACTGATTGCAAAATCCTTTTTGGTTTTGTACTATCGCAGTGTTTTAGTATGCGCCTTTTTCTGATGGCAGAGTTTCGATTTCTTGTGAATTATCTCGAATTCATTTGCAGTCACTGCCAGGGGTTAATCGACGTCGACATTCTTATGTTGACTAAATGTGTGGAACGTATTCCATAGCCATGACATGTCCATCCGCCGATGTTATCTGCATGCAGTGTAGATACTCGTCATCGGTTTACTGATGATAATTTAGTCTTCTTCTTATTTTTTTTCTTTCTCGATTTCGTAAAAAGTTGGAGCTGTGTTGACTCGTGTCTTTCACTTGAGAAAACCTCGGCACGTACATAATACCTATGGCGTAGCTGATTATTCTAGTTATTTGCCAACGCATTAATAAATTTGTGGAACTTCCTAGCTGCATTTTGCCGGGCAACTACATTTCGGATTCAGATTTACGTTTTCCCATGCACACCTGAAGAAACCTGAATCTCAAAAATCTGAACCCAAAACCGAGCTCGGACTCGACCCCGAATCCTTGCTCGGTCTTCAAAAACCCAAGTGCAATTAAAAACCCTGTTTTGAAAGCACCCGAATTCTTGAAACTGAAAAAGAAAATACATTCGGCCACAGTTACCTTGAATGAAGAACCGAACCAGGTGCCTATTGAAGTCGATCGGGTTCGACATCCGTACGTAGCTCATTCTGAAAGCGTTGATAACGCTTCAAATCTCTATAATATGTATTAACATTGCTAACAAACCGAAACAACGGACAGATTTACGGCGTTTTAAGTATGCAAATTTATTAACATCTGTAGGCAATACGGATATTTGCGGAATATTCACGGCGTTACAATTATGCAATTATATTAACACTCCTGCCGTGTTGTTACTGTATTCGAATAAGAAGTACAACATACTAGGTATCCATTTTTTATGTGACGTCTTGATTCGAAGTCACGAACATTAGGGTGGATGGAAAAACTTTTCTCCCTACCGATAATCGGAAATTGTGTTATTTTCATAATACTCCGCAGATTTTAGAGAAGTAACGAATTTTCAAGAAACTCTTGTGATTTCTATTTGATGCAGGGACGAAACTATAGGGGCTGTGATGTGGACGAAACACCCCCAGTAATTTGGCAATCGGCAAATTCTGAAACTATTCATTTGAATTTTTAATCTTTTATGAATGTTTGTTTTTTTTTTTGTTTTTTTTTTTTAAATTAAAAATCTTTTGATCAGAAATCGGTAAATTTTTTATTTTTGTGAAATTTTGTCGGCGAAATTTTAGTTTAAAAAAAAATTGTGGGCAGACTTTTCTTCTCCACCTCTCCAAACTGAAAGTCAGATTTCGTTATCTGAAAATTTGAAAGATAGCTGAAATATGGAAGACATCTCAAAAATCTGAAAGTCTGTAGCAAACGTTGAATTTCGAATTTCAATGACTATTCTGTTTTTACTAGATTCTCTGCTTGACCAAGATCCTGAAATTTGAGAAAGTTGAACATTTTATTAAATTCTAAAAGTTGGCTTTGGTCCTGGTGAATATACTAGGAAAATCTAGTCTTGAACAAAAGTCAAAACTCCATGTGTTTTTCCCATAAGAACGAAAAGGAGCTTGTGACACGGACTCCCCTAATCCGACAATCAACCAAAAACTTTGTAGATTCTTTTTTTTTTTTTGATTGTATTTTATTGGAACCAATTTAAGAGACGACGAATCAGAGGAAATTCAGAAAAAAATATTACCAAGAGTAAATAACAACCACGGTTATGTGTAAAGGAAGTTGTGTGTTCCTCTCAAGTATTCCTAAAATCCTTTCAGCTTACCCTTCCAGGTGCGCAAAAGTGAGTGCTTGGGGAATAAGGTTATTTATAATTGTAAATAAAAATTATTATTTTTCAATAAAAGTTAATTTTTTATTTAAATTATTAATAATTTTTTTGTTTATTTTATAAAATTTTTTAAACTAATAAAATTAAATAATAAATAATAATTAAAATTAATAAATTTATAAAAAATATTTTTCATATTAAATCTAATATTAAATCAAATCGATAACGAACATCTGCATTTGCAGGGACGAAACTATGGGGATCCCCCTCCCTCCCCAATAATTTGGCAGTCGGCCAATTTTGAAACGGTTCACTTGAATTTTTCGTTTTCTAAGAACGTTTGTTTGTTTTTTCTATTAGAAAATATTCTGATTAAAAATTCGGCACATTTTCAAATTAAAAAAAAATGTTGTCGGCGAATTCTTGATTTTCAAAACATATACGTCGGCAAATTCTTCTTCTCCCCCCTCCCTCGCCCTCCCGACTGAAAGTCAAGTTACACCTCTGGTTTAAGGTTTAAGTATACCAGTCTTACTTATGAAAATATACATCATTTTAGCGGGTTCCCAACAGAAAATAAAAATACAATTTTTATTGGGTTTCCGTTATAAGTGTATTATGATATTCTCAAGTTCTGTATATAGTTTGTGAGGTTTTCTGAGTCTTTGAATCCGTTTCTGGATCCCCCCCCCAACCCTTCGGGCTCTACAGGGGGCTACACTGCGGGTACTCCAATTTTTATATTATTCAAATTGAAAACAAGATTTTGAGCGTTACTGAATTTATTTTTGGGATTCTTTTCGTTCTGCTTCCAATAATAATAAAACTTTATTTTTTCAAGAAAAAAAACTTCAGACTGGAGGAGGAGGGGACTACCGTTGAATAATACTAATTTGAAGATACAGTGGGTCATAAAAGTATTTGCACACCTCGAGAAAAGGATGCAGGATTGTACGGGAACGACTTAGGATCCGGAAACATTCATCAAACATAAGTAGACGAAAAAAGAAAGTAGATGAAAATATTTTATTCCGAAAGAAACAAATCACAGCCTCGAATTAGAGGAAAAAAGGCAAATGCAACCTCAAAAAAGTATTTGCACATCCACAGAATATAACGGGAAAACATAAAAATAAACTAGTATCACTTCAAAAAACAGGAGACTAATATTTGGTACGCATTCCTTTTGCATCTATAATCACGAGCAGACGTCCCGGTATTGACTCAACTAAATTTGCTGTTACCCGGAGACAAACGTCTGACCACGCCGTTTGAAGGGCCGTTTTCAGATCTCCTCTGTTGGATATTCTCCTCTTACGAACTTCCACTTCTAGTAAACTCCATAAATTTTCGATTACATTCAAATCCAGCGATTGTGGTGGGCGTAAATAGCCGAAGAGTTGCGTTACAGAGCAGCAATTCACGGGTTTTTAGTACATTATGCTTGGGATCATTGTCCTGTTGAAAAATAAAGGACTCCTCCGAGCCTACTTCGCAGGCGCTGCTCTTCAAATTTTTGCGCAATATGCCTATGTACATAGCTACATATCGGCTGTCATGTTTCCTTCAATATGAAGACTAGATTACCTACACCGCTGGCTGCCATACACCCTCACACTAGCACCTTGCCTCCAACGTATTTGACGGTAGTCTTTCAAGTCTCGGGACGCAGCTCTGTGTTCGCTTTTCGCCATACATATCCACGCCCATCTATTTTCGTCGGAGAATAAAACTGACTGTCAGAAAGTTGCGAGTTCGTTTACGAACGCTCTTGCAAATTCTAAACGTTTGACTTGATTGGCTTCAGAAATAAACGGTTTCTTAAGAGGACATCTTCCATGAAGACCAGCCGAATAGAGCACGTTCCATACAGTTTGAGGATGAACTCTTATTCCTGATGTAAATGCGAGGTTATCTGCAAGTACTGGGACGCTCCGAAATGGATTTTTTCGCGATTCTTGTACAAGAGATCTTTCATGTCTCGGTTTTAGTTGTTTTGGTCGCCCTGAACGAGCTTCATTTGCGATTGTTTTTGTGGCTTGAAATCGTTTGATTACATACTGTACTGCAGAAAATGTAAACCCAACTTTCTTCGCAATTTCGCGACAACTGTCACCTTTTTCATGTAAGGTAACAATCCCAGGACGTACAGGTGGTGATATCTCAGAATTCTTCGGCGACATCACGCTTTAATTTCTTACTACATTTACGTTAATTTTTGTTGATGCATACATGTTTCATTCTACGTACTACTGGCCACTCCGCTACTGCACTCGTACACACAGGTACGATAACTTGACGAATTTTTTCAAGTCCAAACCTGCACGTGTGAATCTTCCATTCCTGCGTGTGCAATAGTATAATATGCATCAAGGGAGAGAAGTGATCGTTTCGCGACGAGTGCGAAGATTCGGGAAACGAGCGAAGCGAACGCACGAGTGCGAACGATAACTTCACTCCTGTGGTGCATACGATATTTTATGCCATGAGTACAAAAGTAACATGAACGTTTGTGGCTCAATTGTGAGGTGTCACAAGAAAAAGGCCTTAGTACTTAGTGTGTGAACACCCTTTTTTTGTAACACGTCCATTCATAAGAGATAAGACACCATTTTGTTTTTGTTTTCTCCGTTTTCTCTCCCTGTTTCTTTTTTTCTCTCCCGCTTTGGCGAACTCTGTGGTTTGACCGAGAAAACGGCCCTTCTTCCCCGGAAAACTGTTTCATAATGAGCCATTTCTAAGGTACGTATGGCATAAATACTTTTTTTGCGATAGTTTTCTTCTTTTTTGCCTCTTGCAATGCTGCTTTTATGTTTATTGGTAATAGTATGCTGCACTTGACAATTCTAGGTGATTCTCTGCATCAGATATTTTTTTCTTTTACCCGGAAACCTATCCTTCCCCTTTTTTATCGTTTTTGGTGGTGTGCAAATACTTTTTTGACCCACTGTATGTTACTTCGAAGCTATGGTATTTTCGATCAGTGAATCTATCTTCGAGGAAGTTCTCCTTCAAACACTTTCTTTTCAGATTCATCATAATTCTGTGTTACATATTGCATTTTTGCGTGTACATATCCATGAATTCAGTTAAGGCCATTCTTCTGATGTCGTACTGTACGCAGAACTAGAATCAATATTTGCAGGGTTGACGTTTTCTGAAAGTTAAGAAAATGTATCACATCGAATTCAGACAAGGCATTTTTATGAGTAACCCTTACCAATGCGTAATTTAGGATGATACATGCTGAACGAGACGTAGAGGGCCTAGTGTATTTATTCTCCTCCCTCTTCTAGTAGCTTACAGAATTTAGTACATACTAGAGCGGTCTTTATTTTCGAGTTCATTGAAACAAAAATGGAAAGGAATCTTTGGTATTGGCTTTTTTTGTGTGAAAATTATTTTTAGTACAGCCTGTTGATTAATAAAAGCTATATTTCCGAGAGGGGAATTGCACTTGTGGATCGTTTCACAGAGGAGCACAAATCCTTCGTAAATCGTGACCACATTCGGCTTCTTATAGACCTGTATTCTTTAAAATGTTTTGTTCTTGCTGACAATCTGTTCTAGATTATGTAAACCTCCCAGCCAAAATTATTTTGAAATTAAAACATATTTAGGAGTCACTCAGTGGTGGTAAAGTTTATTATATGTAAGATTTCTCATGAGACCTGTATTTTTGTTTGAAGTTGTACTGAAATTTGAATTTTGCTGAAAAAAATTGTTTCGAGTAAAAAAAATTGTTCTGATGTGCATAGCAATGAAGTATCTACGCAGAATTTCGAGGAAAAACTTTTAGAGGTCAATACGTTTGGTTCCATCTTTGGGGGGAAAAAAAGTAAACATCATACGTTGGAACTCGCAAAATTATTTTTAAAGTGATTTTGATTTTCTTTCCCATCTCAAAGATTCCACTGGAGGTCAGAATCTGAACATTGCTGATGATTCCTTCTAGTTTGTCGAAAATGAGGAAGTCCCGCCAAGTTTCAACTCAATCGGGTAAGAACCTATGCCACAAGATGAGAAAATACATGGAGCTCGGCATTTCTCCTTAATTGAGTTTAAAATTTGTTTTCAGATATTTTAGTGAGCTATGTGATTGTTCTGCTTAAATATAAGGTAGTTTGGCTCCCAAATTTGGATCAGTAACCTCAAAAATGATTGAGGAGGTTTTAAGGAAATTTCATTCGGAATATGATTTATAGGTTTATGAGGTGGCTAAATTCGCAAATGTTGTTCATATTTTTGAGATGGTACTTTATTTGTAGATTTTCTAGATCACTGAACTCGATCCTACAAGCGATTATAGGATTCGACCCGACTGGGTCAAAATTGAATAATAATCTATTTTTTTGAGATTTCTGATTGAAGTTGCTTCGACTTTGTTGACACCAGATGATCGGATTCAATAATAATTTTCAAAATCGGGGTTAGTGATCTTGAAAACCTGTAAATGAAGTACATACTATTTCGGATATAAAAATTGCCTTCAAAATCGAATTAAATGACCTCGAAATTCTACGAATCCATCCTGTTTCAAAAATTTATTTTTCAGATTACGGAGCTAAACTATTTTGTACTTGATCAGTATCATATACAGTCTGAAATTTGTAGAAACAAATTTTTAACACAGTTAAGGGTCGAGACTCTATTCATTTGCCTATGAGAAGGGAAGGGCGTGTGGAACATGTTTCTCTAGTCCAATCAAGCAGAAACTTTTAATGAATTGTTTTGTATGTTATTACAATGGGCGAAGGCAGGTGGGTGTATCGAAAAAATTTGGAGAAACCACCGAGAGTAATTAAGGGCTACTATAATAATAATCATTGACTCTTCTTCAGTTGGGTAACTGGTTCATATCCTGACGTGCTTATGTGTTTGCGTACCATTACTTATGAAGGGGCTTTAGGGTCTTTGCGACGAGGCGTGTGGGGGATATCGCCTCCCTCCCTCCTTTTTGTGGTTTATTGAGTTGCAACTCGGCCAGCTCTGATAGCCAGTTGGCAAAATTGGAAATTTTCAATATTTTAACTGGTATTCTTACTGTCTACACCCACCTCCAACCCCATTTAAAAATAAAACGAAAAACTAGTTAGCTGAGGCCCTGATGTACTGAGATGTATTAGATAAATTATTAACTTCCTTGATAGAAATATTGTCACAGTTGCAAATATATAAGATTTTGAATTTCTTCGATAACAATAGAGAACAATAAATTAGCGAACCGTCAGAATCGGTTTGACAACCAGTTTTCTTCGGTCACGTAGAAAAATTTCAAAAATTGGCAGTTGCAAATTTCATCTATCGATTAAAAAATGATTAAGGAATTTTATGAAATATAAGGCGGGACGGCGAACCGAGCCGTACTTATAAAAGGTATGCATTGGATATATTGAGATATTGATTTTCCTTGAAAACAGTGTTGATGCGAATGAATAGAATTAGAGACGATTTTCTTGTGATTCTTGCAATTGTCCTCAATCACTACCAGAAAGTTCTACAGTTCTATGCATTTTCGATCGTGAGAATATATTTTATAAAATTAGCGTTATGTTAAGATTCTTCAAGAGTATTGCACGAGTCGAGACCCGTATTTAGATTATAGCTGAAGGCTCCTTAAGAAAAACGAAAAAAACAAGAAGTTAATCAATTCCAACTCATTAGGACTTTATTATGACTTGCTGAGATCATAAGCTGACGCAGATAGCTTTTCAATAGTAGAGTAGAGGTGGGCTAGAATATTTTTCGCTCGCAAATTTGTGAACTTAACCTCTTCCACTCTCCCCGTGTTATTTTCGATTTTCGGGGACAGGAGACCCTTATGGCTGAGACTCTCTTGAGACAGTTTTACACGCATTAGAATCTGGCAGGATTATTTATTTTAGGACACGTTCAGACGTTCAGTATCTGTCAAGACTCACTGAAACTTGGCAGATTTGCATGAGGTCTTAAGTAGAGCAATCTCAAGACTTCTTGAAACCCAAAAAAGAAGGGTAGATTGAGAAGCTAAATACCTGGAGGTATACCTGTGCAAGTCTTGTTCGCGATGTCAATTTTTGAAGTTTTCCGACTGCGTAACTGGAATTATGTATGCATAAAGCACGTTTCGGCTCCTTTTTTGGAAAGTTTTCTGGCAAGTAATTAAGATTTTGAAGGCTTCGACGTGATAATATGGAAAATCGAGAGATAAGAATTTCATTTTTTTCTGGAGCAAGACTAAGAAAATTGCTTTTCAGCAGTTTTCTAGTGGTCGAAAAATCACAGCTTCCCTCGAATTTTTCTGCGCCTCTCTTTCGCTCATTCCTGTCGGTGATCTGTCTTTTGTGTCTAAGATTATCACTAACATGATAACCTGTGTTTCGGATACGTGAATGGCCGGCAGCTGTGTAATCAACCACGTGTGAAGTGTATATGCATGCATGCAGTAGAGTAATGTAAGTAATACACGTTACACACACGGCACCAATTGCCGTCGCAGTGAACTTGTTGCCGAACTTTCGAACGACACGGTTGAACGAGAACGAACTCTATACGGTGATTTATCCGGCTTAGGGACCACCGCAGCGTGCTGGGTGAACGCGAAGTTTCCCCCGAAAAACTGCCACCATTATGGGAAATCAACCAGCTTTCGACGGAGGAAAGTAAACCGTTATACACGATGAAGAAAAGTACTTTGCTTTCCGACTTTTTCCTACACCCTTTCGGTCCCTTCCTCGAGTCTATTTCGCCACTTTATTATTATTATTTTTCTCTCTCCTAATGATGACGAGTTTGCTGAACTAATCGTCGTCCGGTTTGCCCTTCCGTTCCTCTAGCATTAATTAGAAGTCAATATTTTTCGGAACGGTTTATCTAAAACCTTACTCGTACGTGAATAAGAGGAGCAGAGCCGCCGGCTTCTGCTCATCGAAAGGAATAAAATTATCGTTCCTGGAGCGTCGCAGTTGAGAACCTCTTTAGAATCGAAATACTGGACCATTTCTTGAGGGCGTGCAGTAAAACTGAGAGACAACGAGGATGTACTTTGGCTGAGCGAGAAGAGAGAAGCATTAATGGGGCTACTGAGTTGCTTTCCTGTCACACTGAAATTAGATTTGACGTCGGTTTGCATTGGGCCAGTCCTGGAAATAAAAAACGGTTCGAATTGGTCGGCGTAAAATATAAATAATGAAAAATAACGAAAAAATAATGGTAATTTGTTAGTTTTAAACGAGAAACCGCGTACCGAATTAATTTAATATTAAGTGGGCTTGCTCGGAATTTGAAATGTGCTCGTTAATGAAGTATACGTTACGAGCAATGAAACTTTAATTTTTGCCTCCTCTTTTGCCATTTCTAATTTTCTTTTTTCCCCTCCGCACATTCTCGTTCTCTGTAGTTGTATATATGTATTTATGTATACTTGATTCCGTGAAAACTTTAAATCCTACGTCGGGTGACTGGAACTTTGGAATTATTATTATTATTTTTCGAAGTTGATACCTGGAATTTCATCCAATAAAATAATAAGCAAAATAAAGGAGGAAAATTGATACCGAAAATTTAGTTGCGATATTGATTTTCACCGTCTTAATTGCTTCAATGAACCTTTGGTGACTCGTTAATTTTTTGTGGCAGTTTAAGCCCCTTAAAATTGTTTTTTCGCAGAAATTACAGAAACTGTTCGGGAAAAAATGTTTTAAAACAAAATTGTTACTTCGTGAGATTCCACGTGAGAAAGATTCTCTTATTCTTGTGGTTCTACCAGCTTCAGCGAACAGAAAATGTGCAAATCAAATCACCCACGAACCCGTTCCTCTACAACCACCCATCCCTGGAATTTTTCCTCCCTATCCATATAATCGTACATACCTCACCTAAAAATTGGTATTTTTCTGTAGCAGAAGTAACCTTTTATCATAATTTGTTTTTTAAACTCTCATTAGCCCGACTCATCGAATCAGTATATTGGCTAGAGCATTGTGTTATCAACAAGTTCATAAATTGCAGTAAGTGTATCGTTGTACAGGTTTTGAAGATCGCTGAACTCGTTTCTATAGAATCAGTTTTATTCTAAAATGAAAATTGTGATATCCAGGGAGAGGGGATAGTACATAACTGAGTATGAAAATAAGGGCAATATGGATATCACGTGTAGTGCAAAAATGAAAATGACATTATAGGTAATGTAGATATCATTATGCGGGTTTTCAAGGTCGCTGAACTCGTCTAGTAGTAAACAATATCTAGACAACAAATTTTCGAATTCCAACTTTTTTTTTCATGTTTTTTTTTTTACTTAGAAAGTTTCGGAAGTGTACAGAAATTCCGAAATAAAAAAAATTTTTCTCTAGTTGTTATTTACTACTAAAACCTCAAACTCGACAAAATAAGTTTTCACTCATTCTTATTTAGAAGCAAGAATAAGGTTGAAAAACAGGCCAATAATGGTTTTCGATTTCTTTCCTGCTGTCACCAATGCACCCAAAAATATATAAGAATTGAAATCACAGATACCTTATTATTGTTAGACAAGTTTTGTTCCGAACATGTTTTCGTGTGTGCGATACCTCTTGAAATTTATGCCAAACACCGCTCGATGAGACATATAAGCTGCTTCCAAACATTTTGATGACTAGATGAGAGATCGGTCTGTGTTGGTTTGGATTCCCTACAGGTTTTTTTCCCTTGTCATCCCATTTGGGTTGTAAATTATCCTGCGCAAGCTGATCAGTTCGTAAATGAAGAAAGTGTTTCGTCACAGAATTGAATTTAGGTATCTACGAGTATAAATTTTTTTTTTCAACATTTTCAAAGGTGGCACATCTTGTAAAGATCGACATCAGTAATTTTAATCAACTACAAAAAAATTCAAATTGATACTTTTTTATTTATTTAACTCGTGCTGCATTAGCCGTTAGGCATTAAATGTCTCGTTAGTAAAAAATAATAAATAAATAAACTACTGCATTCTTCTCTCATTAGAAGTTTTCCCACGTGAATGCCAGAATTTTCCGGATGGAGCGTGTTATTTCTCTCCCTCATAGCGCCAGTCATGCAAATAGTCTGTTCAAAGTCGAGCATTCGCGCAGTTTTTGAAAACTTCCATTTGTTTCTGCGTCAGTCAAATAGACATTTTTTGTGGAATGTCTCGTTTAAATCCTTACTAATAAGTTCCAAATTATGATTGAAAACCCAGTTCTTCGTTCTTCAATTTTGGCATTACGATGGTGGAGATATTATTGGAATTTTTTGGAATTGTGAAGAGATCATCTCATCTTGACTGGGATAAAAATACGACTTCGATAATATGCCACGTGATTATCCACTCTGTTTTTAAAATGTAGTAAGTTTTTCCACTCGTAGTATCGCTGGAATTGCAATGTGGAAACTATAATTTTCGAATACTCGAGTGTAAAAAGATAGAAAGAAAATAAGAGAGAGAAAGGCCAGTATGGGGATAAATTAAGGCAACTATTTTGGTTGAACGAAAAGTCTTTATTTAAAATTACGGAAATAGAACTGATTTTGACTACTGAATAATATTAGCGTGAAATCCTTCTGTGGATACGAGGGTCGGATCTTTAGTGCGTCTGCCAACTGGTACCACTTGGAATTCAAGAAAATAATCGCGTTTGAATTCCATAATTCGAAATCTAACCAAATATGCAAAACTGTGAGGTATGACCTCATGATGTGTCCCGTGGCTTGGATGCAAGTCACACTGCCTCGTCGGCCAGTGCAAAGTATCGCAGTTAAGTACGCGCTAATTCACCCTGACCACACTTGTGCGGGGGTTAGGGGACCTCCGCCCCGGAGCTTGCGTACTCTACATTCTGAGTACGGACCGCCCTATGACGTGAGACCGCTCGCGTGAGGCTCTACGTCGTATTCTCGCTTGAGCATCCTGCTGTGCGTAACGAGCGTACGTCGACACCCGGCAAAACAATCTGAGTATGCACAACTCTTTAGCCTAACTGATATAATGAAGCAATTCGATATCTAAGCCGGGTAAGTCTACAGAATGATTGATACTCCGTGAGTAAACTCACCTATGATGCAATTGGGCTCTGCAGACTGCCACCACACTGTCACAATCACCGACAAGACGCGCATGCAACTATCGATTGGTGCTACAAGAATGATGTTCTTGAAGGTAACCAGTTGACGAAGAATGTACTATAAGCGTTCTGGGTCATCCCTACGAGTTCTTGTCCGCGTGGCGGAAGCACGTTACAAGTGTGTAGGTGGTAGCTAGAGCCTATTATTGCATCATCGGTTGCGGGATTAGGATGAACTACCTGCTCGAGAAGCAGGCTCGAGCCAGAGAAATGGCTTAATCGCCACAGCGAATGCTGTCTGCAGTGATTCCTAAAGTAATGAAGCCATGCACCCTAAAATTAAAGAACTAAAATTTTCCATTTCACAAGTATGTTGCTAGCACTGATTAGAGTTGCTTGATTTCAAGTCGCTAAATCAATTCAGTGTCAAAAAAGGCACTAATTCTTGATTTTGGGTATAGCAAATTTCTCCTGCGTTTCTCTAACACGCTAATTCTAATCCTTAGCCTCTAAATTGACTTAGACAGTTGTGAAAACAACCTTAAGGTTCTTCCTGGCAAGTGTTTAATAAAATTGCGTTTCATGTATCTGTTCAATGTAGAATATTGTTGAAGCTTGTAAACTTCAGGAATTCTGGAATCTCGACTGACCCATCATAGAAAGCGTAAAAAGCAGTTTCTAACGTCTTAGTACTCGGTCCCATGTTTGAAGTGTAATTTCCGTGACGATTCATATCACAGTACTGGAACGAATCGTTGAAGAAAAGTTTCTCCAGCATTGTACGGAAAATTGAACTCCGATTCCAAATTCGTTAAACATGTCCCTCTTGTTTCCCGTTAGCGAACTAAGGTTATACGATCAGCGTTACCAGCTCACAACTTCAGAGTTGCCTGGGATTATATTACAAAAAATGCCGGAGACAGCAGGAAATTTTTGGAACTCGAGTTCGAGTCGAATCTACTACTGGAACTGACTCACAGGGACGTACCGAAGAGGTTTTTGCTTTGGGGGGGGGGGGGGTGCGACTTATTGAATTTTTCCTACTCTACCGAAATTTTCCAACTTGGGCTGACTGAAATGGTGAATTTTCCCAACTACTATTTCCTACGGGGAGGTCCCCCTCCCCTCTATCGGTGCGTCTCTGCTGACACACCAACTTACAACTAAAAACATTACTTCATTAGGCTTTCTGAGCTATTTCTCGTTTTACCAACAAAAACAGACAGCAGACTTGCAGCCAACTGATGAATGAAAGAATGATAGTTCGTAGCTCTCAGTATGCAGCAAAATTGCCAACATTCAAAACTGTGAAATGTAAAAAATAAGTGTAGACAAAATTGTAAGATATAGAAAATGCTTGACATTGATCTAAAATACCTGAGTGCCGAGAAAATGCCGGAAAAATCTAGAAAATACCTGAGTGCCGAGAAAATGCCGGAAAAATCTAGAAAATACGTGAGTGCCGAAAAAATGCCGGAAGAATCTAGATTGCCTAAGATCTCAGGCAATTGCTGGAGGGTTGGTAACACTGTATACGACCTCAACTTCGAGCTTATGCTTCCTGAGACGAGAGATGCCTAAAATGTTCAAAATTTTACCAGGGCTATTTGAGACCACTCTTTATCGACTTCCGATCTCCAAATCGATAGAAGAATTTGAAAATCTCTTCTTGAATTTAACGTCGTTACGTGGTATTGCGTAAAAGATTGCTATTTTTGATTTACACCAGTGACTGAAAACAGATGATTACATTGCCTAAAACTTAGTTGTTTTTTCTTAACGCCCTTGGACTTTCCTTTTCTCAAGTGATTTTTGTTGTATGTATATCATGGGCGCGCACACTTTATGCGCGCAATAAGAATACGAGGGGGCAATTATAGTGCATTTTGCGCATATGTATCCAGGCAGTATTCAGACCAGAGATAATACCGAGTATGCAATTTGCGCTCATTGTCATTCTGACTTTAACAGGCTTAGGACTACCTTCGGCGTGATTAAAAGTATGCGATTTACGAGTACTACATCTCTATACTGTCTGTGTCGCATGCATCATGTATCCAACGACTTGAACGTAATGTTCCGGAGATATAGTGCCGTTACTCGTAGATGTAACCGAACAAGCTTGAGCGAATTGCTCAATTTTCCTGTTATGTCATACCGCATCTTTCCTATACTGTCATCGGCGAGTCCCATCCTGTAGTTTTCCCCTCATCAAAGTTACTCGCTTATTCTTCCATTATGTCATACTTTCCTATTCCTACTGTCGCAGCTTTCTATCTCAATTTTGTATGTATTACGACAACGTGTGCGCAAACTGTACGAACTGGAAAGAATCACCGGTGTGCAAAGTAATTATAATATTTTGCGCTAAGTACGTGTTAATATGCAAAATGCGTGCAAAGTGACTGCACCGATGTATCGTATGTATGTTTTCACGAATTATTTTCTATTTTATGTTTTTTTTTTGTTGTTTCCAGCCGGTAGAACCACAACGAACGAAGAACTCGAAGAAATGTTAGAACAAGGAAATCCAGCCGTATTTACGCAAGGGGTAAATATCTTATTGGTGTTTCTTGTCGAGACGTTGGGTGTCTGTTGAGAGCCGGCGATAGAATTTTACGACGGGATAGAAGAATCGTCGCATCTTGGCTGAGTTTCGTTGCAGTGGCGGAGCGCAGGAGATTGAATGCGGTTGTACTTGCTTGCGCGCAGAATGTTAAGGTGTGAATGGTGAAGTTTTTTTTTTTTTTTTTGTGAATGGAATGAGCTTTCCAGTGTGCAGGGACAGTTGAAACCATTTAGGTCTTCAAGCTCTTAAAAAAGGAAAGAATCGTAATTTTGTAATTTTTTCCATTATAATCAAATTGTGCATTTTTGTTTGAGGGGTAAGTCCTTGATATATTTCTAAGGGCGTATTTTGCTCAAATACGAACCCTTTTCCGCATTTACTTGGAAGCTACCCTATGTCAACTAAATGGGCTACAGAGTTTGTGAAAAACTAAAACTTTGAATTTAATAAATAGTTGGGCTATTATTGCGAAAAACTATTCGATGTGTATTATGATAAATGAAAAAGTGTATGCAAAAGACACAAACACAAAAGACCGTGTCAGTATGTAATGTCGAAGTGAAATACGATGAACAAAAATCAAACGCCACTTCCCCAGTCAAGTAACAGGGTTTAGAATTGAAATTTTCTAATGGCGTCGTTCATTTAGCAATCCCAAAAGAATGCTACTGAAGACACGTACAAAGTGTTCCCCAATATTTTTTTGATCGCGAAGTGAGATCTTTATGGGACGAAAATGAATTTAAGTGAAAGAGCCTTGTTATTTATTAGGTTAAAATATTTTCTTTCCGTCGAGAGGTTGCTCGAACGTATCACCAACTTTGGAATCTTAAATAGAAAGGTAACGAACCAAGGGGTTTCTTGGATTTGAACCCAACAGTCTCCTCAATTTTTAGACTCAAAATGGAAAAAAATCATTTTGGCTTGAAAATTTGAACAAAGTATCTGAATAGGGATTTTTGAATCGCTTATTCCGAATGAATCAAATATATGATCCGACCCTGATCTGGACCACAAAACCACTTTCTCCATGAAATGAGCAAGATTGACATAGATTGAAAAATTGACCAGCATCGCAAATGTGGGACACTACAATTCAAATTTCATTGGGAAGAGGAGAGGAATCGATTTGATTTCTTACCGGCAAGTTAGAAAAACTGTAAACGAGATGTCGACTTGTTGACTTCACTTGTACGAGGTGTTTTCCGAAATTTTCTCTCCATTGTTTCTTTTTTTTTTATCGCGAAATCGGGTCTTCGCAGGACAAAAATGAATCATTAAGAAAAACAACGCGAAACGCGTAGATCACAAAATCAAGAACCAAAGATGACAATCACGGAAAATTCACAAATGTTACAAAAAATTACTAATTTACTTGAGGAAACAAAACAAAACAAAACAAAAATGAAATTAAGTTCAATAAGACAAAATTATGACCAGTTATTCGCGTTCCAAGATATTATTTAACTCGCTACACCGTTGACTAGCTCAATAATTCGTAGTGTATTTACGGGGAATTGAGTATGCAATTTCGTATACACATGACAACGTACGTTTTTCTGGAGTCGGATCGACGTGGGGTAAACGAGTAAATTCGAGTTAAAGAATACAGTTTCTTTTTAGGCGAAAAATTCTTTCTTCTCAGAAATGGGGACTCAAACGTACCATCTACCTTGGAATTATAAATGGAAAGGTTCCGAATAAAATATCAAAATAGGGGTTCTTCCTTTGGTCGCTGATTTCGAATGTTGCATTAGACTCTTTTGCTCCGACCCTGATTTGGGCTCACACATCCAAATTTTGAACCCAAAAAGGGGTCATTTGTTTGAATAATTGAAGCAAAACCGATTTCCTTCGCGGGAGTGGGGACATCGCTTAATCGCTTATTTTGAATAGCGCATCAAATTTCTTGTCCTGCTTCGATTTAGACCACAAATTCAATATAGGAAAAAATAATTTTATTTTAAAGTTTGAACAAACTCACGTTTAAAAAATGTGTTCAAGTCGATCAAGGGGAAGAGTGTAACTAGCTGTGTCACACTGAGACCCGAAGAAGAAAAAATAAATGAATAAAAAAATTAGTAGTGAAAAAGTCACGTTTTATAATCTGAAAAGTTAAATTTAATCCTAGAAATTCATTTTGAATTGTCTCTCTTTTGAAAAGAGAAACGAAGCTCGAGCGTATCACCAGCTTCGGAATTTCAAAGAGAACGATGTGCATTTATGCTCGTTGTATTCAAAGCGAAATTCTAATCTGCAAAAAAAGAATATTAGTCTTCTGACTCTCACGCAGTTGATGAACAAATTAGGAACATGCTACTCGAAAAAATAAATTAAATTAGCGCATTTTATTTCTTGATTTCGGAAACTGTATCAGATTTTACATTCACATTTGTTTGAGGATCCTCAGTTACAAATTTGGAATGCCTTGGAATTACGATATTTTCCAGTGCAGAATCAGTGTCATCGCCGATGAAACGAAATGTCAGTGGATAACTTGCCATTTTCGGAGTTTTCTCGGGGGGGGGGGGGGTATTTTTCTTAGAGGGTCCATATTTTGGAGTGATCAGCATTTCTTTAATCAATAAGTTATCGCTGAAACTGATTTGATTACATTTTGAAGAATAAGATCTTACGTAGAATTTAAAACTGGGTTTAGTAAAAGTTTGGCGCTGAAAAGAAAAAAAAAAAAGCTAAAAATGTGAAATTAACTCAGAATTATTTCGAAGGCTCTCACTTATCGACGCGTAGCTTAACACGTTTGTGGGCTTTTCTACTTCTCGCATTGTGTTTCTCAAACAGATAATGGCGGATAAATGGAATAAAATTCGAGATGGGAATTGATTTATACATTTGCGAGGTCAGTTTTTCTATTTAGCACCCCATTGTGTCACCAAAGGCGGTTGAGACTTTCTTTTAGGATAGAATTTATTGAATTCCTAATAATGGGGTATTTAAAAATGTAGAGACCATAGCGTAACTATGCAACAAGGGTTTCTTTAATAAATGATTTAAAAATAAAAATAAATTTAAAAAAAGGTAATTTTTTCCAATTAAGGAAATCGCTAGTCATTATTATTATTATTATTATTATTATTTTTTTTTTTTGATTTTTTAAAAAATCAGCTTTGTCTAGCTGGCTTTACTTTTGGGTCCACTGTATTGCAATGAAGGCCGGTAAATTCATTTTTAGTACGGTTGTACAATTGTCTTCAAGCTTTCCAAAGTAGTGCTGCGTATGTAGCGATACCTACCCGTTTAGAATTCGGACGTTGGTGTACATTGTGCCCCTTCTTTATCCAGAAAGAAACGTACTTTATCTAACACCTGAAACACCCTACATAATGGTGCTTCTTATTCGTGACTACCGGCTGCCGACATATTCTTGTATAGGAAAGGACGAGCATTTTCCAACTTCATCATAGGAGATTAAAAACGAAAAGGATTCTCCTTTAAGAACGTCATATTCTGAGTACATTGGTAAAACATCATGCATGTACGTGATGTATATCACCGTTCTAGTTTTGTATTTTACAGTCTGCACAGTATAACGCATTCGTATTAATCAATTCGATTGAAAGGGTTATGTATTATCATACTCGTATTTTGTGTCGAAATTGAAATGACAATCTGAACATGAATTTTTTTTTTTGTCGTAAACATTTATATGTACGAACGTAATCCCTCAAACTTACGGTAATGTTTCTTCAATTATAATACCTTGGCAAGTGAGCATCCTTATAACTGCAGATTATATGGCGGCTCATCGCCCTTTTTCTACATGTCATATTGACTGAGATTAGGCGCTCTGCGATCACCGAGCTCCAAACCCTACAATTTCACGAATATAGTTGTTACAAGTGCGATAAGCTTACAGTATTTTTGGGAGTTCTCGCATTTCTCTTCCTTATCTTGGAAAGTTTCATCTCCTATCCCTTTGAGACTTTGAATATACCGTCGACCTTATGTAATCCTCCTAATGGCTTAACTGACTGCATCGGTCTTACGAAAAAGATTGTAACCGCTATTTAGGATCAGTGCCGTAGATATTTTGGATAACTCCCTCCCCCTAGAATGCTTGAAGTTATTCAATAAATTAAGAAGGGGAAAAATGTATATTTTGGCAATCCGCAAAAGGAGAGAATGGAAAAATTTGTAGTTTTCTTTCACTTATTTTCCTTCACACACACACCTGTTTTCTCTCTCTCTCTCTCTCTCTCTCCCAAAAATTGGTCTTGAGCATCTTCACTGTTCAAGAGTATTGAAAGCTCACCTTTTAGTTGAATAGAAAAGAAATCTTACGAGTTCCATGAAAAAATTACAAATGTTTGTACGGGTCTCGGAAAAGGAATTAATATACATACATATATTCGAAAAAGAAATATAAATACCTACATGGTTCCTTTTTTTGTGGGGGGGGGGGAGAGGGGAGGGTGATGGGCGTCTAGATAACGATACCAAAAATCCTGTGCTCTTCATGTGTCTGCTTTTAAAAGGTTTATCAAGGGAAAGTGTCTACGTATTTCCAAGTTGTTGAAAAAAATGCTGCGAAATTGATCTCCAAAATACGGCTAATGGCTTGTACATTCGAAACCTGATTTGCGCTCTGTTTTTCAAGTGAATCCGCCGATGGTTATTGTATAATATTGTGAGCACAGTGATGCTAACTGGAATATTCTCACATTTAAATTTATTATTATCATTATTATTATTATTATTATTTTTTTAAAGAAAGCACATTGAGTATTGATGTGCATATTATGTTACGGGTCAATCACCGGGTTTTCTAGACATTTGCCTACAAATTTGGTGAATGTTGAAAAAATTCTACAAATGCGGTGAATATTAACATTCACCGTCTGCAGTCGGGAAATGATAACACGTGATTAACTGGCCCTCTTTAATAAAATTTATTCAATTTCAAAAGACCCAAGCTTTCCACGAAAGTCTGTACTTAACGGTTAGCCATAAGAAAGTATCACTCGACTGTGACGTAAGTACTTTTTTTCATTTTTGGATATTGGAAGATCACCATACGGAGCCTTACTGGATTGTCCCGCAAGGTGTGGGTCGGGCTCCCTTAATATACCGTGTGGAGTAAAAAATACGCATGCCGTAGAGGATTTAGAACGCGCTCTGACCGGAGATAATGCCATTCCAATCCAACTAGTGATGCCAACATTCAGAATACCTTGACCGCTGACAGAGTGCATTTAGTAGCACGTATAAACTCTTCTTCTCCCCGCCTCTCATGAGTGAAAAGTGGAATGTGTCCTCTAATAACTTATTTCTTCAAATTGCTGTAGTTGAAGCGAGATAAGTTGAGACCAAGATGCGTGTTCCTTGCTCATCCTGTTCACATTCCGAGAATGTATACTGGCTGATCTTCATATTGTACGTCTTTTCTCAATTCCCTTTTACGTACAATATGTAAAATTATGCTCAACATTCAACATTTTCCAAACTCAATTTGTTACTGTCGGCAGCCTTCGGATATTATCGGTATTTATCCCCTAATAATCTTCTCAGTTATTGTTGCCGCAACTTACATACGTTTCTGGTGATTGTTGACAACTGCCGGCGACTGTCGACAGTAACCGATTGTCATCGTTTACCATGACACATACATCAACTGGTGGGCTGTATAGTATACTCGTAGCTCACCGTCACGCTAGCCTTATCCGGAAACTAAATATGTATCCTATATCAGTACCTATCTCGCTATTTTCGATTTTTCTTTTTCAAAAATAACTTCTGAAGTACTTATTTCGCAGCTTCGTTAAGTTGAACTTACGAAAGCGACGAGTCAAATTTGAATACTCCATGGACTTGCTCTCTTTTTTCGCTCTCCTCTACCAACTTCATCGATCGGGAATAATGGAGAAAAAATTCTCTGTCCAGCGTAGAATTTGAAATAGTCTCGTATTCCCACGCTGCACGGTAGTTCTTAATTATACGAAAAATACTCTCGCTTCAGTTTGGAAAGAAAGGAAGAAAAAGAGAGTATGAGAAAGAGAGAGAAAAATGAGAGAAAAAAAGATACCGTGCTACGGGTTAAATTTTGTTAATTTATCTCGACTCCCCTCGCTAAATAAATGATCGAGCGAGGAAGATTCGTACTTTAGAAACGGTGGCGACCATGGTGGTGGTGATGGCGATAACGCGTGTTAATGCGGAACTATTTTTGATATTTTTTTTTAGATTATAATGGAAACGCAGCAAGCGAGGCAAACGCTAGCAGACATTGAAGCCAGACACGCAGACATTATAAAATTGGAGAATTCGATAAAAGAACTGCACGATATGTTCATGGATATGGCGATGTTAGTCGAAAATCAGGTATAAATGTTGATTCGATTGTGAAAATTTGCCGGCGAGGAATGGCGGTTGGAACGACGAAGTACGTGGAGAACCTTTGAACGGAGAGTGGGGAAGGAGCTATGACTCAGATAAAATTTCTGTTCTGACTGTCGAGAATTGGTCTGCGGGGAATCACTTGTAGTAAAATAGAATATTCGAGCTTGATGTGTATATTTTTCTAAAAATTGATTCATATCTCGGTGTGAACCGTTTCGTGTTTATCTCGGAAAGAGGAACAAAGGGACATTTTATTACATATAAACTGTTGTTTAAAATTCGAGATCGAATACAAGTATATAATGATAGGTATTTATCAGGTGTACGTCCGATAATCTTAACAGTTGGAATGTCAGTTTGAAGTGTACGTGGCGTATTTTACTTACCACGAACTGATGTGAAAATTCCTTTAATATTGCTAAATCGCGACGAGAAAAACCGTATGTGAAATTAGGTGTTTTCCAAACATTTTTCGCTTTTGAATCTCAACTTTTGAGCGTCTTGTTAACCTACAACAGGTAATATTGTCATCGTCCCGCGACTACCGTTAACCGTCTCGCTATGAAAAATGGTTACGTATTTAAAACAATCATCCCTTTTGAAATTTTCTGTACGATTAATTCTAATTCTGCAATGTCTATTAAGGCATTCGAAATAACAAACAGTTCATTCGTTTTAAAATTTCCATTTTAAAATAGTGTACTAATTTTTTGACATCCTTAATATATTTAGCATTTTATGCAAATCCTGTTTTCTTTTAAATTTTTTTAGACCCAAAATGAATTTTCTCACGGCCAGTAACTGTCCGAATAAAACGGAACATAGTTCGTCGAATATATTGAAAAAGAGCAGTGTTTTGTTGTTGTTTTTTTCCTAACATTATGGGATCTTAACTTTGGCCTAGTTTCAGGAAAAAAAAACTGGAGAAAAATAAATGGATTAATAAATATTATCTGCTTATCGTTCTGTGTAACTGTGAAGCACAATCATTAGGCCATGAAGTTGAGTATTTAAAAATATTTCGCCTTTTTAAAGTATTTCATTTAATGTAGGGTTTCTTTAATTTTTCCTGCTGAATCACTCGCTGTATACTGACGTAAGGTCGAAGAAGATGTTTTCCACAGGGTTGGTACGACCGCGTGCAAAAAGAATATTTTTTGTAAATAAAATGAAATCGGCATTGCATAGGATCGTATATTTCATTTGTTACTTAAATTACCACAATGAAGAATGTTACAGCTAACAACTATTTCATATTGTGTGTAACTTATGCGAGTATGGCGATTGTTTTATTTGTATGACTGTTCTTGTAGTTTTACTCAACTAACATGTATATGTGATTTGAGCAAGGTGTAACCAAATTGAATATTTTAACTCATTTTCTGTTGTTCTGAGTTTACTTACACCAAATGATTGCTTCTGTTTTCGATTTAACCGAGTTGCAAGGTTTAATTAAAAGTTGAGTGTTTCTCGAAGTTGATTGCATATTTTGATCAAGAACCTATTAAACTGTAATGAGAAACGATATTCCATTAACAGCCCTCAGAATTCGTCTAGTAAAACGAAGTTTGTGTGCCTGATTCACACAGACACAGGGAATGATATGATTCCCAATTGAGAGACAACTAAATTATATCGACGTAACCAACATAGCAAAACGTTTCAAAAATTGGGCCTACATTTAGACTGATAGGAGATCCCTTTTTTCAAACGTTGTTCGAAGTTGATCAGATACCAATTCTTCTGCGAAGGTGTCGATATATTGTAAAGTGTGCGGAGGCGGGGAAGGAAGGAGATGAGTTAAAGAAAGTTATCAAAACGAATATTCTTATGTGAATACATTTTCCTGTTAATCAAAAGGAAGAAGTTGTGCTAATGGTAATTATAGTACGAGTATTGAAGACGACTTCAGTCAGTTACCATTCATTAATGTAAGTTCAACGGCTCTCGAACAAGTTCTCTCATCAAACGTGTTCTTCGTACTTCGTACTCCACTGTCATTAATCGTAAAAAACTACGAGTAATTATTTCTTCTTGTATTGATAATTGCGTGTATTTGTCGTTATCAGGGTTGGAAACTGTTCTGGAGGACAACTCCTGCAATTCCTCTCCCCCTTTCCCTGCTAATCCAAAATTCCCAGACCTTCCATCGTTTAGCTCATTTATTGAATAACAATACCTCATCCCACAATCTTCACCAAATTCGCAGTTGTTAGGTTTATTATTTCAAAAATAATCGTTGGAGACTTTTTTTGCTTCTTTGTACAAACACAGTCTAGGGTGTACATTTAACTGCAGAAATGAACATTTTTGATGACCTATCATCAAAATTAGCTTGGAGTGTATGCCCTTGCGTTCATTTTTTTTTTGTTCGCTCCACTAAGTCCGAAAACTAAAACCACTTCAGAGTTTCCAACCCATTTATGACAAATTAAAATCTAATACGTTTAATTTTAAACTTTAGTTATTATGTTTTGCAATTACCGCAGTTTTGTTTCAGTTCTGTTTTCTTTTATAGCTAAATGCCATTTTAATTTGTAGCGCCAACGTGTTATTATTTGCTCACTTAATATTTGTCTGTAAGTTTTCGTTACATCATTTTTTTCTTCATCTTTCTTCGTTATTGCTTCTTTCACGTTGACTTTTTATTTTCGGTTAAATTAATTGGTAACTTGTAAAATTCTGCTTCGTTTATAGTTATATACTGCACGTAACTCTTACTTGTGCCCACTGCATCGCGTTTATTTCTGCTTTAATTGCAGCGCGTAAAACATATTATGCTGGAGTTTTACTTCGCCGTGTGGCTTGGCATATTACTTTTATTTTTTACTTTTTCATTTTAATGGAATAGCGAGCATGAAGTTGCCTTCCCTTTTTCATTCGTTTCGAAGTTACATTTAGGTTATTGAAGTTTTCCGATCTCTAGCGCCATTGAAAACTGAAATAACGAGAGGGAATTTTTGCACGAACGTAGCGCAGATTAACCCATGTAGAAAATTTGAGTGCACGAGCTGAGGAAATGATCGAGCTGATACTCAAGTCTGATCTATTGGCGGCTCCGCGAAAAACGCTTCTCTGCGGACTTTTGCGATATAGTTCATTTTATTATGAGAATTTGAATCTGAAAAACCGATCTTTTCAGTCCATCTATCTTGCCTTCCAGATTTAACGTTATACTCTCGATAAAAAGTTTATTCATTAGACCGACGGTACTTGTTTTTCCCTCATTCGAAACTGTTGCTTAATACCGACGGGTTTTGATTCATCGCATGCGCTATCTCAGCCTGAATCTGATGATTTTTCATCTGCCACATCGTTTTCTACAGATTAAGTGCACGTTAGTTACTTGTTACAAGAACGAGAACGATCACGAGTCATTTTTCTGAGGGAAGAGGGTTGTTGAAAAAATTATTCGATTCGTATTCGGACATTGTGGCGTTGAAAAGCAAAGTCCAGCAACTAACTGAGTCACAATCATTGTACAGAAATTTTTTTGGGTAAAAAGTTTTTTTTGTTTTTTTTTAATGTCTGCTTCAAACATCTCATATATAAAAGAATCCTCTCTCCCGACTGTAAAAAGAGCCTAATCAGATAGAGAAACAGACAGACTGTAGAGGAAACCGACAAAAAACAGCCTCCCCTCTCAGAAATGAAGTCGAAAGTTTGGAACCAAGAACCAAGATTCGGGATCTAGAAGCCAAGATCACGTCGACTACCAGAAGGCTACCAGAAAAGATTACGCTCAAGTTCCTGTGCCACATAGACACGAAGCTTTCCCTTTTCCCTCCCCGTCGTGAATGGAAAAAATTCCGGCACCAAACATAAATAATGAACAGGTAGAGCTAGAAAGAAATGCAGATTCCGTAATGATCTAATGCGCCGCTTTTCTATATTATGCTCGACAGATCCGAAGTCCTCTCTCTACTGCCGGCAAAAAAAAAAAAAAAAAAAAAAAAAAAAACGGACTGGCGTATACTAAAAGACTGATAGACTGGCAGCCGGACAAAAAAAATCAGGGAGATCATTCCACTCCTCGATAGGTAGAAAGAAATTGAGCTACGCGCCAAGATTCAGAATTCGGAAGCTAATATTTCTTTAGCTCTCTTTATCCCCGTACTCAGTGTATATTTTGGTCTTGAATACTATACAAACTCAGAACTCCCTTCTGTCCTCATGGAAAGTAACTCTAGACTTGAAACAAGACGGACAGAGAAATCAGCAAATCAGTTAGTCAGTTCGAAAAGACAGATATACAGAAGTAACAAAAATGACGGCATGCGACATCGAGTAAGGTGCCGGCATGAAACGAGCCGCAATCAACTAGAAGGTTGTGCCATGAAATGGCGAGGGCGAAGTTATCTTTCTAGACGAACAAAGTGTAGCCTTATGAAATGAGCACGATGTATTTTCATTTTTCTTGTTTGATCCGAACTATGTCCGACCATCGATAGCAAGTGCTGGAATAAATTGACTTAGAAATTTTGATATACTGTTTACTAAAATTAAACGACAGTCGAGTTCGTAGTTGGCCTAATCAGACTATTCGGGAAGAATGGCGGGGGGAGGGCAAAATGATTGTTCGAGGGGAAATGACGTTGCCCGGTCTTCTGCTCGTCTGTAATTAACTTAGTCAATTGAAATTTTGATAATGAACTTTCACAACTCTAATTTGGTTTGAGTTCAGAAATGAGCCGAATCGGCCAATTTGATCGAAAGCCGGGAGTACTCAGAATGTGTGATTCTATTTTCAATAAAAATTCTATTTCGCGAACAGTAAATTCTATTAAACTTGCGACAAATACGTAGTATTATCTCTCTAAAATGTTCAAATTTTCTAATATAACTTTTGTTTTCATTCTTTTTTGTAGAATCAACAGTTGATTAGATTTTTGACATTTATGGTATTGGAAAATTCACTGATAATTATTCGATGAAATTACAGTATAAGCGATAATATTGTGCGCAAATGTTGTTTTTTTTTTGCAGCAGAAGCTGTTAAACTGATACAATCTTAACTGTGAAGTTAAATAAGCATCTCTGTTAACGTAAAGTTTCATAATTATTACAGGAGGTGCTTAGTAGCAAGTCTACATCGGGTGTGGTGCATGCAACCCATTTGTTACATGTCCAAAGCATAATCTAAATTACACTTTATTATTACAAGACTAAGCTCACAACAAGAACGTCTTCAACGGGACAAATAACCAGCTGCGACGCTTAATACAGGAAGTCAAACGCGTTCTAATATTTAGATTTTGCAATCTGCAGTGTCCATTCTTCATCAGTTTGACTCGCATTGGGGAGGGGGTGCAACCAAGCAAATTTTAATTGCTTATGGCTTACCAAATACGCTGGTACGTAGTTGGCTCTATTATACAGAAGGTGTTGTAGCTTTGTGGTTTCGATGCTACCTAGCTGTGTCGAATGTCGATGGTTCAAACCCATATTGATAGTGAGTTATATTGTAGCCATGAAGCTGAAATTTTAAAGTGCTGTGCATCCTGTTGCAGTGGCCTCTGAGTTTTGAGCTGGTGTAAGTCTGACTATTAAGGGCGGGGAGGGGGCATTTTCTTATAGTCTATAGTTCGTTTCTTTTTTTCTTTTTTTTTAATTAATTTATTTATTTGTAAATAATTTTTTTACTCGTCTTCTCTTTTGGTTATTTCACAATTTTCGATAGTTATATTCTTCTGTCGTCATATTTTATGAAGAATATTTTTCATCCCATTTATCAGCGTTGTTTCTCTAAACGTTGGTATTAATTACTCAATATGATTCATTCAAAATATGGGTAAAATGCAGCACATACTGAATGCTGTTATGAGAAAAGTGTCCAAGCGATGTAAAAATTCCATGACAGACTATGCTAACAAACATCATTTTTCTGGTGTTTTTTTTTTTTTTTTTGCATACTCTCTTATTTGATTTTTATATATTATTTAAACTTCTTTTATTTCATAGCGCCCAAATTCCATACAAAATTCTCTTGTAGCAAAATCTTTTAACTAACCACATTTCTTGAGTAACCCTGTTCAACTTGAGTTTGCCTCTTTAATTTGTTTCGAAAATTCGGGGTACCTTTCATGGAAAGAGGCGAGTTGAAATACTGGCCCACTCGAAAAAGATTATTACGTTTTTATGTTAAGAACTAACATAAAGTTGAGTTAAGATCTAACTCGAAGATTTTGGACCGCAAGGGAAGGATTCAATATTCGAAGATTTTCGATTTCCTGACACTCAGTTGACGAAAGTAAAGAAAATATAGAATCAATTGGAATAGATTGTGATGAATTTAAGAAAACAAATAATAAAGATATTTGAAAAGAATTGAACTTGGAAAATTTACGTAAGTATTTGACTGACACTTCGTGAATAGAGAAAGTGCCGGGTCTTATACGAGAAAATGAAGTATTATAATAACGCGAGACTTATAAAGTAAACGTCGGAATCGGCGATAATGTTAGAGTTTGACATACCTAATAAACAAGATAATTATAAGGTAAGTATGAGGTGATGTGTACAAAGGTTTTAATCTAAATTACAAAGTAGATACGTGGTATTGTGAAGTTAGAATTAGAGTTGTAATTAGTGCGATTGAATAAGCAGAAAAATGAGTATTCAGAAAGAATATCATTAAAAGGTTACGCATGACGTGGAATAAACAGGATAAGCTAATGATAGATAGAAGGTAAATGGGAATTGATGAAGAGTGTAATATATTATGAAGTGAAAAATAAGTTCTAGAAAGTTGGGATAATTATTGGGAAAAATGTAAGACGTAAAAAGTGAGACATGATGGGTCAGGTCGTAACAACATCCTAGGCTCAAAAAGTCCCCAAATTTATTTTCCATAAATAGTATTTTACCCGCTGAGCTCTTGACTTGAGATTTGGGACTTAGGAGAAAGCTGTTGGCCTTAAATCTGACGCAGTACTTCTCGCCTCCAAAAGTTGACTGTTTCCTATAAAAATCAAGTAGCTTTTTAACTTGCGTAGTTTCGCATTTAGCTTTAAGACTGCCAATTATTATTATTACATATTACTTATATATGTAATATGTATTATTCGCTTTGCATGTAAATCGTTTCTTGGTGACGGTGTAACCGGCTGCATATGCGCACTAGTGTTGCAGGTGACGGGCATCTTTTTTCTCAGCTGTACGATGTGCTTGATTGTTACAATTTCAGGGAGAAATGATAGACCGTATCGAATACCACGTAGAACATGCTGTTGATTACGTTCAGACTGCCACACAGGACACCAAGAAAGCCCTTAAATATCAGAGTAAAGCTCGTCGGGTGAGTCGTGTATTCTCGAAGAATCACCGTTGGCGCTCAAATTACATTTTCCTCGTTTTGTTTCCTTTTTTTTATTATTTTACTATTTATTTTTTAAATTTTATTTTCGTTTTTATTTTTCGCGCTAATGTTCTGTTTTATTTTGTCCACTTTTTTCTCTCGTTTTGTTCCTTTGACGATTCGCTTTCGTCCGACACGAAAACTCCTTCCTTTTTTTTCGTTTTTTTTTTCTTTTGCGTTATTTTTGTTTGTATTTTTATTATTATTATTATTTTTTTGCCGTGATTTGTTCGTCTTACGACGCTTCATGCACGTATTTATGGTTTAACTTGCGGTCCTGTAAATGCACGCTAATTCGGTTTAATGCTCGGTGTCAATGTTCGCAACGTCGCTGCTTTTTTGTCTAACCTTTATCGCGTGTAACTCGGTTTTTAAACGTTGAACGTATAATCCGTCTTGCTCTGTTTTCCCTTTCCATTCGTGCCTTCGCTCTTCGCTCTGTTTCCTCTGTATCTTCCTCCCTCTTTCACCCTCCGCGTATGTGTACATTTCTCGGACCGAGTAGGGCGAATTAGTCGACAGAATCGAGAATAACGTATCCGAGACAGCGTTTGTAATAAACCGCGCCAAACTAGAGATGGAAGTCGCCGAAAAGTACACGCAGAAAGCGAGAAAAGTAAGTTTTTTTCCTCTACGTCGATTTCGACGGTCCCGTTTTCCCTGAGCATGGTTTTTTCCTCGGTCTCGCGTTTTTTCGCATACTCGTCGATGTCGCGGTCCGTGTTCGAACGCTGTCCCTTACTGACGTATCCGACGAAGCGAATACGTAGGTACTCGTACGTACACAAATGTACGTCGCCGAACTGGAATCCGCGTACTTGGAAGTGCACCGATACACGTCAAGTCTAAGTCCCGCGTCGTATCGAAATATGACAACGAACGCACGAACACAATCTATCCGTCCCCATCTTCGAGATTCCGAGAAATTGCTCCTTTGTATACAGTGGTCGGGGTTTACCACCATCACGACCTGGGTTCACACTTTGGAACGCTACAGCATATCTGAGGTTTTCGAATATTATTAAGACTCTCGGTTTGCCGGATTCAAAATTGTCATCACCTAAGTTCAGTAACGATTTTCCAGGGAGCAGTTCCCCCGTCTGCTCGCGCATGATCGCAACTACTTCCCAAGTTCGTGAATGTTGTGATCAAATTTCCCAGTTCAAAGCGTTCCCGAGATCTTGAACAGCGACGTAATTTTTGAAAATGGCCAGCTAATACATTTGCCTTCCGCCGAATATATTTAAATGAGGAATTAAACGTACATTTCAACTCTTTTCACCTCGCTAAAAACTGAAGAAACCCTGGTTCCTCGTGTTCCCTTCTCCCCCAAAATAAAATAACATATCTTCTTCCTAGTCTTCGGGATTTTTTTTTTTTTTTTTACAATAATTACTTTTAGACCTATGATGTACGACTTCAGGTTTCACGATATTCAGAGTTCTAAGTAATATTCCCGATTATAGTCAAGAGTTTGCGATTTAGCCGATCATAATTTCCAGTTTGTATTCGTAACAGTTCTCCAGATTTTTATGAAACCCAAGTAGTGGAAGGGATGTTTTCAGTTTCAAAATCACCACAGCGGGTACTAAGCCGTATTTTTAGAGTGTTAATCAATAGGGGGAATATATAATCGCTCATCAGAAAAAATGAATTTGCGCATCAAATTATCTACGAATATATATTCCTAGAGAACATCGAGTAAAATGAATTTGCACGTCAATACGCGTACATCTGTTTTATCAATGTACACGTCATAATACATATGTTAATGAGCCCGTCATTTCGAACGTATGCACAATCCAGTTCGATGTAGCCTATTTGATCCAGTTCTGTGACCATTAATTGGAGTTCATCCCTGTCCTGTGCTATTAAGGCGACGTCATCTGCGAACCTTATTGTTGAGCCAGACCTCGTTTATTTTCAACCTCTTCTCCTCCCAGTTTAGGTTATGGAAGATTTCCTCCAGTAGGCAGTTGAGAAGATTTTGGGATAGAGGGTCTCCCTGGTTCGCACCTCTTTTGATTTCGAAGTATTGTTCCGTTTTATCCAGACGTACCCTCCCCTTTGAATTTCTATACATTTCTTCTGTTATTCTTCCCAACTTTCTCGGAACACCTTGTTCCCAGAGAGCCTCCCATAGTGCTGAGCACAAGATCGAATTCTGAAAGTCAAACAACAGTATTAGGTATTCAGGTTTTGATTGGATTCGGGGGCAACGGCTGAATTGCGCCAAATATAGGTTGAATTGCGCTTACTGCTCTTGGGAAGATAGACTGAATTGCGCCAACTCCGAGGAATACGATGGGCCGAATTGCGCCACGAAAGATTAATCGGAAAACCTTACAGAAGAATCATTCTTCTCGTCACACTTTATGCAGACTCTGCTACTTTTATTAGCTCACTTTCAGTCTTGATTCGTTTACATAGTTTCGCGTTTGTTAGTAGCACCGTTTTGTTGGCATTTATTTTTGATCCTACTTTCCGACATTATGCTCAGCTAGTTCGTTTGCCATTTTTTCCAGTCCCTTGCTGTCCTGAGAGATTGGCGCCACATTGTCAACAAATCTCAGATTACTGAGCCATTCCCCATTGATTTTTATGCCCTCCCATTCCCATTTTAATATTGAATAGATTGGGTGAGAGAGCTTCGCCCTGTTTAACTCCTCTTTCTATTTTGAATTTTGGTCCCGATTTGTCCAGACGTACACCCTCCTCTCTGAATTTTTGTACATGTCTTCTGTGATTCTTATCAGTTTCTGTGGTATTCCTTGGCGACTTAGGGCTTTCCGAAAATCTACGAATAATAGGTATAATGGTTGATAATATTTCCTTGTTTTTTCTATTAGTTGTCCAATCATGAATAACTGGTCCCAGTGGTAGAATAATTTCTACGAAATCCTGCTTGTTCAGCACCTTGGCATTGATCCAGTTGTGAGTATTTGCGGTTTTTGATTATTTTGGCAAACATTTTTCCTAAATTTGACTTCAATCTTACTGGCCTGTAATTACATATTTATATAATTTTTATCTCATTTCTTAAATAGTAATATGATTTTCGAAAATCGCCCCTATGTACGGACGTGCATGGCTGACGTGATTGAACGTGTCTTGTAGTTTGCAAGATGCTACACACATTTGCAGTCTTCAGTGTAACTTTCCTCGTTCTTGCGGTAAAATGAATCGTTCGCGGCGCAATTCGACCTATACCTTTTCTGTTGCTAAGCGCAAATCAGCCTAAACCTTTTTCGCTCTCCGGCGCAATTCGACCAGAGCCAATTGGGGCACCACATCCATCAATTTTTATGTTCATTTCTCATACGCGCGTGCAAAAAATTATTTCACGCCTTTATAATTTAACTCTGCCGTGAATTTATTATTTCAGTCGCGCAATTTTCTTAATGCGATGTAATATTCTGATAGTGATGGGATTTTATAAAATTTATGTGCAAAATATTCTTTATGCGTGCTGATTTTTTTTTTTGCTCTGAATTAGTTTTATTCTTGATAGGGGGTCTGGTTGGATGAATGGATAGCGCGCTGATCTCGGAATCCGAAGGTCTTGGGTTTGAGCCCATGTAACAACTCGCTACATTTCGACCTAGGCCGGTTTTTCGGCAATTAGAGAAGAGGGCTGAAACAATCCTAACAGCCTCCCCGGCGTCTCTGAGGTAATGCTCGAAAGGGCGAATTCCAGGACTCGGGTTGAGAGCAGAAAATTAGGGAAAAAAAGAGTCTTTCTCTTGATGGGCGATTAAATGGTACCCAATCAATAGACTTACCTGTGACAATTTTCTGAAAAATTTCGCTTTCCGACCAAAAATATATTTTTGTCGTATTTTACGTACAAGTACAATTCGTCTAAACTACTGCTTAAAATTTCCGAAAGTAACAAGCAGACGGAAGATCCTTCCATTTTGATTTTAGTAATGTTGCCCCAATTTCAACGGCCCCGCTGTGAGAGATGTACGCTTCTATTAAAATTTCAAAAATTCAGATTCGTCATTACCAGTGTTCACAATTAACAGTATTGGCGATGATCACAGGGTCGTTAGCAAAACAGCAAATGAGTACATTATCTTCTAGCAACCCCCAAGCACAAAATAAAATCGACGTTACCGCTTTCCCTTGCTGAAATTCCTTCCTCGAAATATTTGGCTTTCCCTTTCTGATATGAAAGGTTGGTTAAGGTTTTGAATTGTCATCACGAAGGTTTTAATCCAATGACTGGATAGGTATGTTGTATGTTGTAATCAAGAAAATCAAATTCACAACATTGGTTCTGAGAAATAATCTATTTCAAGGCTTACAACAAATGCTAGTAAAATTATGCTCATATCATCGGTTCGGAAGTGAGAAATTTATTTTTTTCTCAGAATAATAAATAGTGTTACGTATAATTTTTAAAATGTCAGCTATAAATCAGATTTTTTGATGTCGGTATTTGAAGAACTTTTCCCAAATAGAGGTTTAGTTTTTTGAGAATCCTTTCTGGTGAATAATTAGTGGCCGAAATTTCGAACTCGCTACATCCGATTTTGAGGGTATTTAAATGCATTCCCACTTCCGAAGTTTTCACAAGGGTTTGCAATCTGAAAATACCTATTTTGGTCCCTGAATTCATTATTAAATTCAATTTTATTCTCCTCCGTATTCTTCAAGTTCCTTAGCAGGTCGAAATACGCATTTAAAAAAAATGTTAGTTGCATGCTTTGCATTTCAATAAATGGGGGGGGGGGTCGAAATTCGAGTTGAAAATCTTCAACATTCGGGTTTTGTAATTCTGAGAATTTAGAACCGTAAGTACGTAAATATAGAAGTTGACTGCTCTACCGAGAAGTACCGTCTACAGGAGGAACATACTAAATTTATGAACTTCAGAATAGGAAGAAAAGAAAGAGAAACATTTAAATAATAATACCATTCATCGATTTCGTATCCGTATATGTACCTGAATGACCAAATCATATTTCCGTTGGAACCAAAGACTTGCATAAGTAGTTTAGACCTGTAACTAACCTCTTGTGTCGAGAGGACGGAGAACGAACATTTCTAAAAATTTTATTATTCTATCGTGGTGGATTTCATTATGTCAGTCCCTAAGAAGTGATGCGAAGCTCATGTGCGAATAAAACGGAAATTTTTATTTTATTTTGAACCATCAGGATACTAACCACCAAAATCCTACTTGCTCCTCATCCCTCCTCACACCAAAAATGGTTTTGCTCGCGGGCTATATTCTAACCGAAATTATGACTTGGTTACTTCTCATCGTCCATTGTGATTCCAGCTTGACAATATACCTACTTCTAATATCACCGGACAAATTCGAAGACTGTTCGTCGTTCAATTTCCCCTTTATTTGCTCCCGCGGTAGGTTGTACTCGCGAAATAAGACGATTTATAGCTTTTACACTACAAATCTCCGTCAGCAGTCTCACCAGTTCCACGTTATAATGAACTGGAGATCGGGGTGAATTTGTCGTATCATTTAAAACGTCCACCGAGTGCAGTAAAAGAGTAATTTACAAACCTCCTAGATACTATTAGGCGACGTAATCGATTTTTACTAGCGCGTCGCGTCGTACTCGAAAACGGACGGCTTCTTGATTCGGCAAATGCTTTTTTTCTTCCTTCAATTTGTTAATTAGTTTAATTCGTAGAAACGTGTGACATGAGCGTATAAGTTGTAGAGTTTACTCATTTTTACAATCGTTCGTTTGAATAAGACGCTGGCAGTCAACTCTTCTCATTAACAAAGCAAAAAAAAAAAATAAAATAAAAAAATGGAAAGTATGCAATGATCGACCAAACAGACTCGCGATCCATCTTTCTACCCTTCAAAATTTTTTAATTTGAGGAGGGAAGTTTTCAAACGTGTGTATGATTATTTCAACTTAGTAACTTATTAATTAACTGAGTGGCAGAAAGATACAGAAAATTCTATTCTCTGTTATGCTGTGGGTATTCAGTTTTTCAAAGTACACCTCGAAAAAAATTATTCTGAATCAGTTTGTGGCACAAAATATATTCTTCATATCTTTTCTTATTCAAAAGTCTTTATTGTTTAGATATCAAGCATATTAGAAAATACGAGCTGTGTTAAGTAAAACTCGTAGGTTGAATATCATCAATTCGATTATGGTCTGTCACTTTGTGTCTATTACTGAAAAACTCTGACAGTCTATCGTAAGCAATAGCGGAAATTGATAGCGAAGATTTTCTGTAAAAACTTACTGCCCATTCCAACCTACAGCTAGAGGAACCCTCGAAGAATTTTTCGACCACACGTTCGTATTTTCTAGCATGTATTTACAGTAAAAGTTGATAATAGTTTCTAGATCTACTTCGAACGTGCTAATATGTTCTGTCTTTTTGTTCCGAGCAGAAGAAGATCGCCATCATGATATGTTTGATAATCCTGGTATTAATATTAGTCGGCTTTTTATCAAGTTTTGTTCCGTGGCCCTAATGACGGACGCAAACGAATATCAGCTGGTGCCGCTGCATTGAATACTCCATTCTGTTATTGTAAGTGTTTACATTCAAATACGAGTAGCTTTTATGTGTACTTGCTAAACCGCTGGAGACAAACGGGACTTCGTTCTCTTCAGGGTATTTTCAACTTTAAAAAAGAAAAAAAATTCCTTGAGGCTGTCACAACTAGAGATGGAGATGGGCAACATAATCTGAAAATGGATCTATTTCAAGTCATTCACTACTAAGGTCTGTACCTCGAAATATATCCCAGCGTAGATTGGGTCCGACCATTTTCGAATGAATCTTAGATCACCGTCAAGATCATGGTCCTGAGTCATTTTTTCGATCTGAATGATCTTCTTGACCAAGATGATGCCCATTAATGGCTAAAGTCAAGACTCGTTCAAACTTTCTTCAAGAGTCGGTAAAGATTCATTTACGCAATATTGGAAACTCATTTAGGTCATTTTTATGGCGTATTTAACGTTATAAATCTCGAATAAACTCGAATTTGATTTCAGTTGTGTTTTGTGCCTAAAAATTTTCAGTATCATTTCATCATCAACTTGACTCAGGCCCCTACGCTGCCTCTTCCCACACCCCCTCTCTCTTCATCAGTAAAATCTCAGTTTTTAGCATTATGTGTTAGAAATCTAGAAATTTTATTATTATTATTTAGTAATTTTTTTTTTTGTGAAACCTTTATCGTGAATAAATTCTTCGTACAGGTCTAACTTGACTACGATCAAACCACAAATACGCTGATTCTAGTGAAATTGAGCCTTATTTCATACAAAGAATTTTTCAAACTCTGTTACTTATATGTATATTTACGTTTGTAAAAACGAATTCTGACTCTTTTATAAAACATGGACTCTGCAGAAACTTCAATTAAAAGAAACCATAGCTCTTGGGTAAATTTTGTTTCAATATGGGGGGGGGGGAGCAGACGTCCATGATTGATTCAGAGAGAAGGAGAGTTTGAAGATATCAACTTCTGGATTCTGAATTTGCGCACTTGGATCAATTTGTCACAAGGCTTCGAAGCCGGATCAGTATTTCACGGGATTAGGAAGCCGAAGCCAAATAAATTATTTTATCCGAAATTAAATTTGGCTCCGTTTTGGTTTCGTAGCACCAATTTTGACATTTCAACCAGTTATATGTAACAGTCTTCCAAGTTCATGAGTTTAAAGTTATTTCAAATCCAATTTTCTATTTCTGGACGTCCTGAATTTTGACTCTCTCTTCCTCTTACATTTAACGTTGAAAAAGTAAAATCTTGAATCGAAGCTCAGAGAAGCAATTTTCCGTCAAAGCCGAAGATAAACGAATAATTTAGCCTGAAGCCGAAATCCCGGTAGAAATGTTGTCCTAAGTTGAAGTCGATACCGGAAGCCACGGTTGATCGGCCTCGCAACTCTAGTTGTTCAAGGTTTTCTTCCTGTTAGGAAAAGTGGCATGGGTCAGACCTGTACATGTATAGAAACAGTTTTTATTTGATTTTCATATTTTTTGAGCATTATATTATGATGTATGTAGTATTCCAAAATGTCACTGGAATCCTGGACATGCTCCTTTCCCTCGCCTTAATCCGTCACTATTCTGACTGATGCCAGACTTGGTCGGAACACCTTATTGTATATTCGTCTAATTTTATTGTATTGCTGGAATCAGTTAGGTTCAGTTTCCTTACCATATTCGTAAAATGCATTTTATTATATTCGTTTAGTACCCGATGAATGTAATGCAGCTTTTGTTTTCCCGTTTGCAGACTATCGAGAAAAAGACGACCTGTTTGGGTTTCCGAGTAGAAATGAAAAGTTCGTTAGAATGTTAACATTATACAAATATTTTTCTTCATATTACACTTCTTCGATTGTTATTATTATGTATTATCTGCATTAAGTACGAGTATTTGATTTAGTTAATTATGTTGTAACTTTTTTTTTTTTTTTAATGTTTATTTTTCCGATTTACTTACTGAATCATCTTTCGTTTACTTCCTGTGGAAAGGATAACTTAATATATTCTTACGATCGTGTTTGATAATCGTCAATAATTATCGACGTGAAAGAATTTTAAAGTTACAAGGTATTTACCTGACTGAGTTGATAGCTGAGTTGGCAGTAAGAGAATCAATAAAAGGTGGATGAAAAGCAGTCTAGTAACCGAGTTACTGTTATTCGTTTATACTTTTCGTACTTGTTATTTACTTTTTGTCATCCTAAATCCTATAAGTTATTATTAGAGATTAGGCGTTTTATAAATGCGAAAGTTTATTAAAGTGTTCAATTTTTCCCTGCATCTATTTAATTTTCTTTTGTTTTATTTTCTCTATCTCCCTCTTTCTCTCTTTATATATCCGCTTTCGCGCCAGTCGGTATATTTTTTGCTTCACAAAATTTACATTTTCTCTCTTGTACAGTGTCAACTTTTTTTTTTTTTTTTTTTTTTTTTTTTGATAATGTAATATTTGTAGATTGTAATGTGTTTGTAAAACCGTTTAAAACACGAAGCGTGCGAGTAGTTTAATTGAGGCTGCCCGCCTCGGACGCGAAACTTCAGTCGCTGTCACCGAGTTACTTTTTCTACATACGGTATATTCTGTCTTTCAGCGGGATACACTGTTTCTCTCGTTACTTATCAATTTTATTTTCTCCTTTTTTCTTTCTTTTGTAATTATCAAATATGTACTTAACTTATTTTTATCACGTATTACTAATTGTTATGTAGTTTTTAATAATATGGATATAATTGTTTTGTTTTTGTTTTTTTGTTTTCTTGTTTCATGTATTATAATAGTACCAAATGAAAGATTAACGTTTATACGCGGATACACATTATATAAATTGTTTTACTTAAATATTCGAAAACCAAATTTTAGTGATTTATTAACTTTTTTTTTTTGAAATTATTTTACTTATTGCATTAGTTGCGTAAAGTTTGTGTTCATGACTGGCTGGACGTATGTGAACAAGTTTTAATAAATTTACAAATTTGGATTCATACAAGTTTCCTCTTTTATTTCTTACTTATCTACGTTTTTTTTTTTTTTTTTTTTTTTAATATTCTGACAATTTAATACCACACGATCGTACGTGCATTAAAGCTTCGTTGAGAATGTACGTTTGTCCATTTAACGCTTGTTTTATACAATATATTAAAAGTTTTTATTTACTTGTGTACGTTAGTTTTTTGTCCTATTCGTTGTAATTTTTAAATCGACGTTCCGTTTACATAGTTGCTTATTTTGTAAATAGTAGTTTTTTGAATTCGTGAAGAAAGCACGGTTACGATGAAGTTTACCAGTCCTTTGATTTTTATTCACTTTGTAGGATCATGTTTTGCTTCGATTTTAGAAGTTACGTTTTTTTTCCCTGAGTTGCGTTGAAAATATGGTGTTGGTATTTGCCAGGGCATAGAAGATTCCTACATGTGATTGAGAAAGTGTGTTCTTAAAAAGACTGCGCGAGCTTTAAGCTCCTATAGACTAAAATTTTTTCTCTTGTGAATCCTTAAACTAATAGTGTCATTCACAAGGTAGATTACTATGTTCCAACTCACGATTTTAAAAATGTCCGAGGAAAGGCGTAACTTGTAAATACAGCCTGTATTTTTTTAGTCGATAGAGGTGAGGTTTCTGTACATGGGATTTGTCATCTGTGTGAAATTTTGTGCCTTTTACTAAAAAACTTGACGTTTTTAATATTACTTTCATTGGTACTTAGTGTGCGTAGTACAGCTTGCATCAATCAAAGTCAGTTCAACACTTCTTTTCCTTTCCCTCTGTCATTTTGTTTAATTTTTCTTTTCCAATTTCATTGTTAAACTAATATTTTAGTCGACTGAAAATTTTATTCAGCTCGTTGGTTTCATTCCAGTTGGCTCAATTTAATTTGTTATTGTTATCATCAATATTCTTAATATTTTTATTTCTTTTTACTATTACCGTATTTTAATCACCAACTACTATTATTATTATCATCGCTATGATTCTTTCCTATTATTGTTGTCATTTCCATAGTATCTCTAGTACTGTGTTATTGTTATTTCCAAATTAATCAAGCGACTGGATGATATGGTAGCGAGTTGACAATAAGATACTCTTATTACGTAGGTATTAGAGGATTACGAATGGAACAGAAGTGTGTCAAACTGTTGTGGTTGTATTTAGGCGCAGAAAGAGCAACAGCTGCGGTATGTACGAATATAACCGCTGCTTTGGGAATCGAACAGATGAGACTGAAATTTGGTTATTAGTTCACCTAATGTTGAATAATATCAAACATATAAGATCTCGAACTAGATCTGGAACTATTTCTAGCTTATAAACAGGGTAGATCTTTAGGAAGAAAGTCATTCAAAATTATGGCAGTAAGACAGGAATGAATTTCATGTTGATGTGCTGGAAGGAATATGGAGGAAAATGTGAGCTGGAGTCCACAAATAAATTTCATAACTTATGTACCTTCCGTATATTCTTATTATAATCTGATTTTTTAAATTAATTTGTTTTTAGTTCATCAGGTTCATCTTGATCTACCATCTCCTCTATATGTTATGAAAACGCCTATATATATTATGTATAGGTATCCCGTATGTTATAAAATACTAACATAATCTCGATCTTTACCCATGCTAGAAACAGATAGACAGTGTTTTGCTTAGAATTGGGATCAACAAAATTTTTCCGTGTCTGTTATTTAAGTTTGGGGCGTACCTGCTCAACTTTTTTGGGGGAGGAGGGAGAGAAGAGCTCCGGAATTATCCAACTTCAAAGTTTTAGTTTTTCTAATTGGTAATTTTTATTTTTAGAATCAGCAAACAGTGCAAAAAGAGAATATGAAAACGTCCTCACCTCAAGTTTCCAACTTCCATACTTTTGTAAAGATCCCTCCCTCCCTTTACTCGGCAAATCGTTGATTTCAGTCCACCCATGACGGTAACTGAACCGTAAATCTAGATTTCATTTGGTGCCTGCCCGTGTTGGAAACAAACATACGATTTTTTGTTTGTTATCGGAATAAATAAAATCTGTTTCTTTTTCAAAATAATTCATTCGACGAGTCATTTTGAACACTTCTCCAGTTACAGACTTCCCTGACAACAGGCTAGAGGCTACACAATGTATCCTGCAAAGAATCATACTCGTAATAATGCATAGATAGATGTTGACTCATTAACATTCTAACAAAATTGACTGTAAGATGCTAAATACTTTTCTATTCTGTGTTATTTTTCTCTTCTAAAAATCCATTTCATTTTCAAGACAATTGTAGATACGAGTATATGTAGTAGGTACTGTTATTTGACCGTCGCTGTAGATTATATCAATTCGCTGAAATGTTTCAACTGACAACAAATTTGCCTTTGTGAAGAGGAATGTGAAGATAATTTATTATAACTTCTGTTAGTCGCCATAAACATACTATTATACCAACTTGGAAAATCATGATTATGAAAATATGTACTTCAATATATCCCTTGTTATATTTAGAGGATGATATTATAACGCTCTAGTGCAGAAAACGTATGAAAAGCTAACGTACTGACAAGATATCTAACGGAACGGAAATGAGACCCTATTCAAGTATATGGAATTTTTAGGGTTAGTACAGGGTGCCCACTCTTCTGGAAAAACTGGAAATCAGGGAAAAGTCAGGGAATTTTCAAAAAATAAGTTCTTAATAAAATTGCGTCGTTTAGGAATATCATGGTGGCTGGTACCTATGTTTAGTTCTATATAAGATTTTTGTTAACTGCTGTTGGTAGAATATTACGGTACTAGAATTTGAAAAAATAAAAAATAGGTGATAACACTCATCAATGAACTTTCAACCAGTAGGCTTATTCGTGGAGAAAAAAATTGAGAAGTGGATCTGGAAAAGTCAGGGAAATTCATAATTGTAGAAAAGTGGCCACCCTGTTGCATTTCTCTCGATCGAAGTAAATTTCTTGACTTGCATAATATGTTCCCGATTAGATTTCAGTCACTCCCATTTAATTTTCATGATCCATGCTGAGATAAATGTACAGGTATCGACGTAGATAGCAATTCTTTTTTTAAAGGGTATGGACAGTTAAAAATGCCGACTAAATTTGAACAGTTCCTTTGGAAAAAGTAATTTTTCTAAATTTTGTCGACTAGATACTAGAATTTGACGAGTACCAACTTTAGAGGTAGAATGACACTCCCCACCCCCTTCTTCTGGTAGTATGGTCCTATTAAAATGTTTTCATTATATGTCATTTCTGGAAACGTATTCAGTTGTCACTGCGTAAGATGTACTTAGATAAATGAAACAGCTATTGATTTTTGAAGTCCACTTTATGTTCATATAGCTTATAAAAGTACTGTTATCTATCAATAATGAATCTTGAATACTTGTTTTTAATGAAACATGGTGCTACTATCCCCATTTACATGTAGTTTTAAAAGTGAAGTAGATCTCTAAACCACATTGTGAACAAGCTTGATGCTCACTGTAACTGCCTTGGGTCCGAAAAAAAAATTTATTCGGCGGCGCGAGAAGTTCCAAGTTTCAGGGTTCTGTAAAATATAATGGTATTTTGTTTTCGTACTGAATATCAAAAACAACGCCTAAAAATGTACTGTTTAAAATAATGATGATTGGTAATTATTGTAATAGTGTTGCATTTTAGAACTCGGAATTTCACGTATGTGCCCCCTCCCTCCAAAGTCCTAGATAAGCACTTGTACCTATTCATTTATATCCATTTTTTGTTTCAGTTTGGTCTAATGTATTGAATCTCGAATCAGTTGTACCCAGCCAAGATAATATGTACATGAAATCAGGAGATTACATTCCATGTTATTGCAGAAGGTTAATGGCTTTTTAATAACATAGGTCATCATATTGTACAATTCAGAACGTGAATATTATGTCTCAAATGAGTACTGCGTACTTCTCAAGTTTCAAAAAGCCCCCTCCCCTTACCCGATTTTCTGAATGAACATTTATGAGCTACCTACCTATTCTCCATGGAACTTTCTGTCATCAAATTAATGTAGAAACCTCTTTTTCGTTTTTTGATTCTAAAGACGTAAGAATTACAAAAACGCGTTGTCAGTCAAGAAGTGAATTCTAGGAACACCAAATTTGCTTCGACACTTCACCAATCTTGACAATTACCAATCACGATAGATACCTACCCGCTCAAGTCAAGTCTCGTACTGGTGAGTTTTATTTTATTCGACACAAAAAGTGGGAGTATGCAACACCTTCGACGAGTTGAAAATTTTCTCGAACCCTGATAATCCAGAATCAATTCAGAAAAATTACCAAGTTGTTTTTTTTTTGTTTTTTTTTTTTTTTTTTTGGCGAAGAGAAAATCATTACATCGCGCAGTTTAATATCGAATACCTTCTTATTAGAAAATTTGAATAGGTGCAGATAAATTCTTATTGGCTGTAGATTGAAGAAAAAAATTGCCCAGATGTGTAAGGAACCAGTAAAATTGAATAGGTAGTTGTGCTAACACATCGAATAAATCATACCGAGCCATTTATTTGTGCTGAATTGGGAAAGTGTACTTATTAGTTCTGACTATAGTCATAAAGTGAAATTCGTGATGTTAATCAGTGACCGTAATATTGCTTATTCAGTGATTTTGTGAGGACATGCTCGCGCAGTACATACCAACCAATAGTTCGAAACTCTATCCCAATTTGAATAATTCTGCAGCGTTCCTGTCTTTGTTTTAAAGTTCTAATGGAATCACCTTTGTTAAGAGCTTATTACGCATATTTTAGACTTATACATATGTATATCACCTTATGTTATGAACGACCGTCTCACAAATCTTACCATATTGGTGGTAAGACAGTGTTTCGATTCGGTTAATTTGCTCACAGTCGGCTATACTTGAATAATTGATTTTACTTCCATAAAACTTCCGGTTATGATGATGTTGGAGCTTGAGCTAAGCTGTTCTCAGTCTCTCGCTCCATTACCCAATCCAAAACTGCGAAAAAATCTCCAAAAGAAAACTAAGCACGAACACGTGCGTTCATTTTTGTACCTACTGTTTGGTTGCTCGCATAGCTGTGAAAGCTACCTCAAGCAATATTGGAGAAAACATTTCGAATCTTACGTCCTAAATTATTTAGCTTAATAATTTACCTAGTTTTCGTATCGCCGATATTATTGTACATTTTTTGATGAATTTGTATTATTATATAATTAATTTTGCTCGGGATTCGAGAGGTTTTTCGAGCCTATCCTGTTGAGAAACGTCGAGTCAGCAAAGCATGTTCGATCGAGCTCATGTAGGAGAACGAGAACCACTCGTCTAATCAGACGTTAAAATTTTGTAGGATAGTTCATTTCGATCATGTAAATGACATTCGCTGAATACTTGTCAATTTGAATTCATAGGTTATATTTATGTAATTATGCAATTTTTTAAATCTTTTCATTCCTATCGTTAAGTTATTGAACCAACATACAAAGCATACCTATTCACATCCATTTACACCGCTCTATTATAATATTATTTTTTTTCTTTTTCTGTTTACTAGTCTATTCCTTATTATTGATTACCTACTTAACCAGTCGCTGTCGCTACCGAATATTTGTATTTTGTACCTATCTTATCAGTTCATTTTACCAAGATAATTCAGATGCGACGAATTAAAATTTCCAAAAGCTTATTTACAGTCTTAATATTATATTCTTTTTCATTTTTGAATTTTTTGGTTTTGTCTCCAATTTAAAAGTTTTCAAGTTATTTGTAAGGATTTTTTCTGTAATTATGAAGAACGTACTCGAATTCTGTTATTTTATAGAATTGTATCGTTAAATAACATTAATCTATACAATTTTTATTGTAAATGTCATAACCGATTATTAAAAGTTTTCAATAGTAAATAATTAGAAACATGTTTTTCAAACGTAGTAAAATTCATCGGACTAGGAAAGAAGTCCCTGCCAATTTCACGAAATTTATCGTCGTACTGATTTAATGTGAATATGAGACGTACGGAGCCGTCTGCATTTGTACTCATTTTTGAATTAAAGAGACGTTGGACTAAAACACGAAGTACACATAATTACACATATATGCAGATGTAGATACAGGCCCGTAACTAACGCCAGGGTAGCCTGCGAAAATTTTTTTTGTGTTGTATCCTTATGGCTCATGCCCTGGATAAATATCAAATGCCTTGGCACTCACAAGCGCTTAGCTACGTGTCTGTGTAATATGTTTAAATTGTCTGTGTGTGTGTGTGTTTTTGTTTGTCTGTTTGTAACCGGATTTGAACTTACCATCAAAAAATTTAGTTTTTATTTTTCATTATCTTAGTACTAGTCAGAAATATCTCAAAAGGTTCTAAGCACGAGTGAATAAATAGAACACTCCTGAATTATTTTCTTTAAAACAATCTTTCAGTTCGGATATTTCTGCATGTAATGTTCTCAATCATTTTCGATTTGATTTTCAATGTTAAATTCGATATTGGCCTTCGTGTGTACTTTCCCCTTCCATGAACCATCTAGTACAGTTCCACCTGTAATACTTCGACTTGTCACTTTTCCAACTTATGAAACGGATGTAAAATAGAATCATATAACGGCAGGGCCGCCGAGAGACCATGTCAGCCAAGTCTGAAACTAGGGTCCCGAGTTCAAGAAATTTTTTTTAGCGCCCGAATCAGGCGTTTATATTTAGCCATAACAAAATTACGATGTCATAACTCCGGCTGAAACACTAGACCTGTAGACTTGGGGACCGGCCTGGCTCTTGGCAGCCCTGTATAACGGTGCGCATATAACGTGAGAATAGAGACTAAATTTTATCACATAATTCCAGCATCGAAGCACCTGGTTAATACACTCGAGTAAAATCAGCTGTATCAAATCTGATCCGTAAGGCCACACTCCTTCAACTTGATCTACTAACACTAAAACAGTATTAGCAATAAATTATAAGAAAAGCAATTAGAATAGGTAATGGAAGGAAGAGTTTGATTAAATGCGGGCTCATTAAGAAACATGTCAAATCGCAGATAGAATGGCCAATGATTATGTCAAGGTCATTTAACGGCCAGCCACGATATTAGGCCACTGCCAATGTGCGCCAATATGGCTGGTGGCACGAGAAGCGACAGCGGTCCATCTGTGACCGTATTATTAAGTAATTCGTTTCGCACTGCGACACGAGACTATGGGTGACGCGTCCGACTATCGGGTATAACGTTTTGCGGTAATCATGTCAAGAACACGTTAATGATATAAATCATCTTTGGCTATCGGTATTCTTACGCATAAAAATGGTTTCAGTAAGTTCGCGAACCATCCCATGTCGTGCAATATGTAACTGTGCGCATTAATATCATCAGACAACACCGACTGAATTTATAAGGAGAGAACTTGCAAAATAGTATTTGGTTACCGGACCACTAACTGCCTCGTAGAGCGACTCCATTTCGTGGGCAGTAAGCTCTGTGCCCGATTTCCTGAACGTCCATCCTTCCGAGATACCGATATGACTTCGTTGACGCAGTCAATCCACCCATAATAACTGCTAAGCCTGCATGAGATGGTTGGTGCTTCTAAACATCTAACCCTCGACTAAAGAATGGCTTTTCTACTATCCCGAAAATCTGTAAAAAGACTTACGTCAGCCAGCTATCAAGCGATCGTTCCGCTGCTGGAGTGGAGACTTGTTGATGTTAGGTAAGCAAATTTTTCAATAAATCGCACAAGTGTGTAACAAGATAGTTCCACGTGGGTCGTCTGAAAAATTCAATGAACAAAAGCTCATGTCCGTGATCTGTTTCTTGTTTGTAGTTGAGCTAGGAATGTGATGGTTGAGGGCAAACCAGTTAGTAGTAGGTACTAATCCTGTAATAAGAGGTACCCGTTTGATAAAGAGTTTTACTTGAGGCAAAACTTGAGGTAGTGTTTCGGAGATACAGATATACCTAGGGTGGCCAACCAGCCAATCTTTCGGTAGGAAGGCCGTTAATCAATATTAACAGGCCCGGATTTGGGGGTATACCATGAGGCCCCTACCAGCAGGGAGCCTCATCAAATGAATGAATGAATGAATGAATGGGGGGGGGGAGAATTGGTTGCCGATTGCCAGTCGATTATCAATATATGTACACGAAAAATATCGACTATGAAAACACATACCTCCTCCTCCCCTGGAAAATTCAACATTCTAAAAACATTACTGTTTGGTACCGTGACCAGGTTTCTTTTCTACCCGGGGGGGGGGGGGGTCACCAAGCTTGGATCCTGCTGCCCAAGAATCTTAAATCCGGTCCTGAATATTAAGTCATAACGGTCATGTACAAGGCCGGTATTTTTGAAAGTCACGGCCAGCAACTCAGTTATTACAACAAAATTACGATCAAAACCCGCGTTTTGTTCGAGAAATCGTTGAAAATAGCAGTAGTTTGCTAATAATTTACACAAAATTTGCAGTCAACTTAATATAATTATCTCATTCTCTCATCTCTGAGAGAAATGACCTTTTATCATCCCTCTAACTTCGCTTCTTCTTATCATTTGTTATTTATTTATTATCTGCTATTTTCGATGGGTCGGTATTGATCTTAACAGTTGGCAACTCTACATTTTCCATATTTTTGATTTGAGGCAAAATTTTGTTGAGCTTCGCTCACTTTGAAATAAGGATTCATTTTGGTTTAGGAACGAGGTGGCCAGGACTCTCCCCGCAATTACCGATGTGTCTAAAAGTTACATTTCCTTTTGTCACTTCGTCCTTACACCCAAATTCGTCTTGCTTCCTTTGAAGTTACAAAAATGCCTCACCTGCCATTTGTCCTTTTATCTATTTTATGTCCTCTGCGTTTTGATTGGTTGAGTGAAACTGTTTTGCCTCAAATCCCATTTTTTAGGCTTTTTGTGGGCTGATCAGTCGGCTAGAACGTGGATAGAACATAGAACATTTGAACGCTGTTCAACAAAAGGGAACCAACTAACATTAGTAAGCAAAATGAGTTATTAGTATCGTTGGAAAGAGCGTAAAACGTAGAATTTTTCAACATTGGGCCCCCGATTCAAAAATGTGTACTCACGTTGAAAAAAGCTTATCAGTAAACGCAATGTCATATAGTTTCTACATGGCTCTTTCACGTGTTCTCGAAAAGCGGATTTTGCTAGTTGGTTCCCTTTTGCTGAACGGACGCTGTTAAGTAAAAATTGCTTAAGCGACATCTGTTGACAAAATAGTGTAGGAAAGAGCGTAAAAAGTAGAATTTTTCAAAATTGAGCTCCCGATTCAAAAATGAGTACCCACGTTGAAAAAAGCTTGCCAGTAAACGCTATGTCCGTAAACCGGCATTATTCATTGGCTTTTAATGTTAAGTTTTCTCAAAAAACAGATTTTGTCGCTTGAGCTCTTTTTGCTTAACAGCATCCATTTCAGTAGGTTTATCTATTTGCCTCAAAAAGCTTGGGTACTTATGTTTACCTGTTTCGTTTTTTCTGGTCAGACGTTCAAAACGAAATATTTTATTAACATTGTCACTTACGAGAAACAAAACAAAATAAATAAACATTCTGTTTCGGTTTCCCATAAGCGATCGTGTGAATAATACCGTTTTGAACCCCTGCACCTCGTAGCCAAAGAGAAAGCCATTCTTAATCGGGTTCCTGATGGCTTCCATGCAGCTTAACTTCCTCGATCGCCGATAGCCCGTAACTATAAGAGCCAGTGTCTAATGGTCACGATGGATTTCATTCGAGTCGGCGACATGTCGCGGACACACTTTTAAATGGTAAAAGTGTGTTCGCGGCCTGTCGCTGACTCGAATGTAAATCCACGATCAGAAGCCAATAGCCAGACGTTATTGGCTGAATGAAAGCTAGAAGCCGAATAAAAATGTTCAAGGAAGCCGTTGTGTTTTACAACCCTATAGCGAAAATCTTATCAATATTTTTATTTCCACAACATTGGTTTTGAATTTTAGTTTTTACGTTGCTGCTAATTTTTTATTTCATAGTTTGATACACTCAAGTTATAATATTATGAAAAAAAGCCCGCATCCAAGCGGCATTAAAATCGAGCGATGAAGTATGATGAACAATATTCGTTATTTCATTGTTCCTTAGCAGATTCCGTTATTCTATTTCTGTAGTGCTCTTCAACTTTTCTTTTATAATCTGCTGGTTTATCATTTTGTCAAAAAGATGTCTTGTCCTCTTGATGTCTCACGGTATGATATTTTTTGTTTGAAATTACCATAAAAGTTTTACAGCTTATGGTTAGCTTATAATAATAATAATTCTTGACTAGTTATCTACAGAAACAGTAATACTTACTCGTATTTTGTTTGATATCAGATGAGTGAGTAAAAATATGTTTACGCACAATGAATTATTGTCTTCATTCTGACGCTTAAGTGAGTTTCAACTCATACGCGGAGTCTCCATATTTATATGACATACTAGACAACGCAATGAAGATTTCAATCCGAGGTACAAACGATTGCTTTTATACAATAGACGTACCTATCAGGTATGTGGCATTTTCCATTACCTGGAAGAACTCCACGTACAAAGATGGGCATGAGAGTTTTTTTCTTGCTCTTTTCTTTTCACAGAACAAAAAATTTTGCTCTTAATCTTGAAAAAAAAACTGCTCTCGCTCTTGCTCCCGAAAAATTCGTTATCAGTTTAAGTTATGAGCAAATCTCTGAGATCAGCACTGATCAGCACATCTGCTATCAGAGAGGCAAGGATACAATTATTTTAACAGCAAATTCATTCCTATGATCGTGATTATTAAATTGGCGAATACCTACATCCTCTGGATTCTCAGGCACGGTCAGTTTAATCCAGACATACCCAGGATAACAAGTTACAGCGCACCGCGGACTTCCAATTCTAGAGGTAGGTACAATGTCCGAAATCTGAAACCAAGAGTCCAGTCGCAGTTAGTTACGGAATTATTTTATCACTGAAGCACGGAACATAAATTCACATTGGAAATTGTTGGAAATCTGAAAAAAGTAGAGAAAGGAAAAAATAGGAAAGAGCAAAAGAGCAACTTGCTCAACCGTTAATCTGTATAGCCGATAAAGGGAGCAGCTCTTGCTCTTGCTTTTCTGGTTTTTTCTCAAAGCTACTCTTGCTCTTATACTCTCTGAGCAAAAGAGCAACAATAGCTTTCTATCTTGCTCTGTGGAAAATAGTGTCTATCTCTGCTCCATAAGGTGAACAAAAGTATGTCACAAAAGATAAACTTGAAAATAGTAGTTTGAACTACTTAAGTAAGTAGGTACATATATAGGTATCATGTTACTGTGTAACTAGATCTTGCTTTCTAGCAGTATATTTTTCTATGAAAAACTAATCCTATCCTGATTGATTTATAATTTCAGCGCGATAGAGAATAACGATGCTGTTGATTTTTTATGTGCCAGTCCTCATATTTCAACATCGCTTTCTGATTCTGATTCAAAGTTGGTAAGTACAGTCTTCAGTCTAGACTTCTGCTACCTAGGTAGGTTTTCTAAGATTGATATCGAAATAGGTATGTAGCAGTAGGTACATTGAAGACAGATGCTGGAAACTTACCTGCAAAGCTACTCATTCCATTCCTCACTATTGACGCTATTGATAAGAGATGATGGTGGCAGGTTTCTCTGTTTTATACTAATTGTTAGATTTATTACCTACATTATGTAAGTTATGTTCTATCATTTTACCACTTTTCGTCAGTATGTTTGGTATACCTACAAACATAATATTTTCGGCTTTTATTGTAGAGTGGTCCTGCGATCGTTTAGTTTGTTCCTGTCATCATTTTTAAGCAGATAGATGGTTGAAATTAATTCGTGTAAAATGTCGGAATACAAGGTAGGTACTAGCAATTTATTGTCGTCGAGAAAGTCGGTGATTCCTGTAACAGTTCGACACCTGTTCATCGATAAATTTGTTCATTAGAGATTAACCTATGTAAATATTGAGTGGCTTGGTGGCCGAGTACATTCGAACGCTGCCTCCGAAACCACAGAACGCGGGCTTCAATCCCAGTACGGAAGGCGAATTTTTAAGATTCACGATAAGAAAATAATAAAATACAAGATAGGTATACGAGTATGAAAAACTTTAACATCCGACCAAGCCACACCAATTGTAGCAATCAATTTAATTGTTCCGTCGGAATTCAAAAAGACTACAATTGGTTAGCTACATCTATTAGACTACTAACACCTGACTAGTCTGGTGTGCCATGCAGGTTGCATGCCCCATGACCTTATAAGAAAGGTCTCAATTACTACAAAAGACTAATAACACCAATATGATGTGACATTTCTGCTAGAATATTGTACCTATCAACTATAGTAGGTAGTTCACATTTTTGTAGCTCAGTGCAGAAACCAAAAGCACTTCTTTGAAATAATCAAAGAGACTGTAATGGAGCATACAGAAAGACAATATGTGCTTATTTATGTTTACCTTTATGACTTGTGAAGCAGGGAAGACTAAGGTTCGAGAATTACACTGAAGCCTCTCAGTCTCTCATACACTTCTAAATTCAACTAAAACAGAGTATCTCTAGTTGTACCTACATTTATGCTTCATGATACATTAATGAAAAATACTAATATCACTCGAACAGCCCATTTTCAACGAGAGCGCTTTTAGGCGCTACCCCACTATCTGCTACCTTGCTATAAAATTAAATACGCCTTTATCGTATACAAATATATGTTGTGTTTCTGTTGTTGTTTGAGTAGGTACCTTAGTTCAGTTAGTTCACAGTCTTGTATTCTCAGCAGTTAGCTGGGAAACAGATTGTCATACAGTCATGGCCCGCTAAATTGGCTGTAATTAAGGGATCAAAACGTTATACTTTCCGTTGATTCTTTAATAAAAATTAAATAAAACAATCCGTAGAGATAAATCTACTCGCCTATTGAATATTATTTTTTGTAACTTTGATTCTTGCGCATTATCGGTTGCAAAACACTGCTACGTTCTCGTGTTTGCTGTGACGGTGTGCCCATTTGTGGTGTCTATCTAGTGTACCGCGATCCTGCAACTATAAACTTTTTTTTTCTCTTTTCTGTTAAATAATCAGAATTAAGTTTACAATTTTTATAAGTGTCCATTTCAGAGTATGAGTGAACTTGGTAATATCCCATTTGTAGGGTGTGCCAATTCACTTTTTCTTCTTCTGTGGTCCAGAGCGCTTTCAGCTGTTACGATAGTACAATTTTTGTGTTTATCTGTTAAAACTTTTTACACATGTGGTTACCAGGGTCGGATATTGTTCTTATTTAAATTTAAAGGCAGATCCTTGGATTTAAATATCTCTTCAGTCATCGGATCTCTTGGTTATTGTCTAATAGCTTGACGGTTGTAGAATTTTCCGGTCGTTAAGTCATTTTTCATATTGCGTAGCGAACCAGCGTATTTCTTCTAGGACCGTCGGCATTTTTAGGTCGCGATGGATGTCAGCGTTGCGTTCAAATCGACTGATGGCTCCAACTATGGTGCATAGTGCTATGTTTTGGCCTCGTTGGATGTTGTCAATATTGGACTTACTTGCACAGCCCCACAGCTGGATGCTGTATGTCTAGACTGGCTTCAAACCACAACATAGAGTAGCCACTGGCACTTCAAAAATAACCAGGATTTTCGTCCCATTAATCAGTACGTCTATACAAATAGGTTTCTCATACATTCCCTCATCTATTGACCTTTCTGCGTCGTGTAATGCTGTCAATTCAGTTTTCTGTCGATATGCATTCCTAGGCGCGGTACTTTACCATATTCTTTTGTGGAATGATTCGACTCTCGGGTATGTATTGCCACATGGTGAAGTTAATACGTGTTGATTTCATGGCCTTCAGATTTTCCACTGGTACATCCGCCTGTGGAAGTTGTCAACTGCCTTTGTAGTTTTGCGGCCGCATTGGTGAGGGTGTCGGACACTGCTAACTAATATGGCCATGTCATTGGCGAACATCGCTGTTGTATTAATAAACGTAGGAGCATCTGCAGAGAATAGCAGGAACAAAATGGGTCCTAGGACGCTTCCTTGGGGCTCTCTTGTTGCGATGTGGCCTTGTTGTAGATTAGTCGAATCTGTCTTTCGCTGAAGCACGAGTCGATCAAGTCGCAGTAGTTCGTCGGCAGGTGTTGCCGCAATTTGTTGAGTAAGCCTATGTGCCATTCCTTATTGAAGGCTTGGGCGATATCCAGAAATACTCCACAGAAGGACTTTTTCTCCTCCTGAACTTTTCTTATTACATTGGTAACTCGATGGACTTGCTCTACTGATGTGAAGTGTTTTTGTCAGACCCGAACTAGTGGTCCGGTATTGGTTCTTTTTCCTCGATCAATAGTCTCAACCTTTTGTGAAGTTTCTCAAAGAGCTGTGACATGACTGGAAGAAGAGACATTGGCGGATACGACGCTGCTTATTCTGCTGGTTTGTCTGGCTTTAGTAGCATTATTACCCGGGCTTTTTTCATACTTTTGGTATATAAATTTAAGCATCGTATGGCATTAAATATGAGTGTAAGCAGTACTATGCCTTTTTTAACAGCTCCTTAAGCATCCGCGCAATTATTTGGTCAAAAATTGAGAGGTTTTGGTCTATTTCTTTAGCAACCTCAGGGGGTGTGGAGTAACGAAAGGTTGCGGTTTCAATTAGATTTATCAATGGCATAGACCAGTCGGGTTCAGATAGTATATCATTTGTTTGGAATACTCTTTCAAAGTACCTCGCGTATGTACGAATATCTGTTTTCTCGGTCGCCGCGGGCCCACGTCCCGTCTTCTTTTCGGATGGGTGGTACATGCGCTGAGTATATTTTCATACGTTTAGCCTTCTACAGAAAGCACTTGATGTCTTCTGTTGGTGTGAGTTGACTAATATAACAATGTGTTTTAAGGGTCTCGTTTTTAACCTCTTGAATTTTCACATACGTAGTTCCTTGTTTATATTCTATTAAGCCCAGTCGTGTCTTTCTAGCTTCGCGACTGGTGCCATGTCCGTCTTGCTTTCCATCGTTGCTTGACCAGTTGTCTTATTTCATTGATATCGGAATATTCGATAGATTTGCAAACGAGTTTATTTCTTTCACTTATTCTAAACGTATTGACTCTCATAAGAAAAACACGGAGCGTTTGATCATTAGGTTAGGTACTACCTGAGAAAAAGAAATTTGTTAGAAACGAAAGGTATATATTTTTAATACAGAAGGTTCTTAGCATTTGCTAATAAACTTCTGGTTTCTAACAAATTTCTTATTCTCATATAGGTAGTAACGTAGGTAATGATTTACTGGATAAATAAATAATGGAATTGTCCAAATGTCTTCAAGACCAATCCTTACTACTAGTAGAGCACATTATCGAACAACTTGGTACAAACAGAGGGTACGACTGAACACTTCTCCCGCTCTTTTCAAGTGCTAAGTACCTGGTATACTTTCTGTAGAAACGGAAAACCTATTACTCTTCAAATCATGTTCACTATAAGTTTCCTCGTTTTCGATTGTCCATCGTGCAATTCATTCATCAGCTCCAGGAATGGACAAAATGACCGTGAACTGACTATAACGTTTTTCGACCCGTTAGTCAGCGAAACAATTGAATTATTTATTGATGGCATCGAGTAAAAAAATAATGGAATCGCCGGCATCGTGCGCGTATTTTCTATATCAGTACACGTGTAATTTCTTAACGAGAATCGTTAATTTTTCATGGAGTAATATCGATTTAACGTCTCTTTTCTTATTTTACTTTCAGCAAAATAATGTAAATGCGATGGTAAGACGCAGTTGCCTTCATCGCAGAATTAGATGCTAGTGTTCTTCATCAAGTTCCTCCTCCCTTCTTCGTTTTTTTTTTTCAGCCATTTTTTCAGGGGGAGAAAAGAAAGAATAAAGAAAAGGAGTAGCTAAAAGAGGAGTCTTATAATTTCGGAATGCCCCGTGAGAGTTCCGTACAATATTTAAAAACGCATTATCGGAGGGAAGATGATGATGAGGTACCCTTAAGCAGTGTAGTTGGAGGACCCTTTGGAGGACAAATAGGCTATTCAAGCTCTCTTTCTTGTAATTTTTTTTCCCCCTCCAAAATAGGAAGTACCTTCAAATATTTTGCTCATGTATTACTTGTACGCTGACCAGTTTTCATCTAGTAAATATACCTAAAAATTAATTCGAAGAAAAGATAATTTGAGAATTATTTTCGGCAAAAATTTTCGTGACATCCTGACACGTACGAAAAGTCTCGGTCTTCAAAACATGAACTCCCAGCCCCTCGACATTTTTATTTCAGCGATATACGTGCGCATGAGACGGAATTAATTATCTCTAACCGATTTTCGTACATCGACGCCTAACCACCTATGGGAATTCTCCTCCTCCTCCTTCTACTATTTTCAGTTCTCAGAACTGAAAACTGACTAGTATTGTGTTCCTAGGGATGCTATTGCTTGGCAAGAAGGACTCTCTTCTCTATATAACCAATTTCAAATTCAATTTTGACAAAGCACATAGCCCACATTCTTCTCAATGATCAATTGTACGAGTGTGAAGCGGGGTGAACTTTTCTGACATTTCATAGAAATAGAAAAGAAAAGCTTTTATTTTAAGAGAATTGATACAAGTTTTCGCGGTTGCAATTTTCAAATGTTACCAGATTTTGTCTTCAACTTCACTCGGTTCCTAAAATCCAAAATTCATGCCTGAAATTCAAACTTGGCATGAATTAGGATCGAATCAAATATCTGATGGCATATTCGAGATCAACGACCCCAAAGTTCCCTATTACGAAACTTTCGAGTAATTTTTTCAAATAAAGTTATATTTTCCCATTTCAAGCCTGAAATGCGTACTTTGAGACCTAAATCAGGCTCGCAGATCAATGAAATTTTTTCAACCAATGAATCAAGAAACCGGTTTGCTCATTTGAAGGATTCAAATTCCGATTTTGGGGCCGAAACCGAGGTTGGATTAATAATCTGAATGCGTATAGGTACTCGAACTCAGCAATTCAAAATTCCCGTATTCTGATACTTTGTCCAATTTTCTAAATTGGGTTGATTTTGCCCATTTAAAGTTGTCGAATTTGAAATTTGCGGCCCAAATCAGGGTCGGATCCAAAATCGGATTGAATTTTCAAAATTATTGATTTAGAAAATTCCTATGCCGATACCTTGCTCTATTCTTGCGGCGAAGACAAAGTAGCTTATTTAAAGGAGTAAAAGTCAAATTCAGAGCACTAATCAGGTGGAACCAAAAATCTGATAGCATTTTAAAACTCAGTGACTCCTAAAAACCCTGTCCTGATACATTGCCAAATTTTCCAAATTGGGCCAATTTTTGTTTACTCAAATGGGTTGAATTTGGATTAGGGGCCAACTTAGAATACCCATGTCGTGGTAATTTGTTCAATTTCCCAAGTTGGGCTAATTTTGTCTATTTTAAGGGATCAAATTCGGATGTTTGGGCCCCAATCGGGGTCGATTCAAAATTTGATTGCATTTTCAAACTCGGTTAACCAAATACCCCTATTTCGATCCTTTGTTTACGCATGCTTCTATTTAAAATTCCAAAGTTAGTGGTACGTTCTAGGCCTCTTTTGTAGGAGGTAAAAATAACATTTTTTACTCCAAAACTAGATCTTGATCCTTGAAAATGTTCATTTGTCCCATCTCGATCCGACTTCGCAATAAATAAAAATATAAGGAGGCATTTCTTGACACATCCTGTTGCACTAAAATATACTGGATGTTTGCTGAAATGCGCCCTCCTCCTCCAAGGTAATTTTTAGTGAGCAAAGTCTGATCAACAAATGACAAGAGCCGTGTTTAATATTATAAGGTTGCGCATAACTGTGGCGAAAAAATCTCCACTTCCCTTAAGGGGGACTCTGAGGTCCACCAACTATAAAATTTCAAGTGGAAACGTAGAGTAAAGTATCGAAATAGAAGCCTTCTTGGATCGCTGATTCTGAATATCATCTTAGATCTTTTATCAAATTTAAATTTGAAGCCCGAAATACTCATGAAGAAAAATAAATTTTAAAAATTGACTCATCAGCCTCAAAAATTGAGCAATGTGTCGAAATAAGGTTTCCGTGAATCCATGATTCCCAATATCGCATCAGATTTCGACACTTAGCTTATAACTTTTAAAATCAAATTAAGTTTGCCCAATTTTTTCAGATTTTGAGACCTCCATTGAGATACGATTCGAAAATCTGACGCAATGTTCGAAATCAGCGGCCCAGAAAACCCTTTTTTCGATATTTTGCTCGACACCTTTTCATTTGAATATTTCGAAGTTGGTGGCCGTCAAGCCCGTTTTGGGGAAGGGAAAATTTTTTCGGCTACAACTAGACGCAACCTAGAGATATTAAACACATCATTTGTTGTTTGTCGATCCGACTTTTCGTACTAAAAATTTCCATGGAAAGGGAGGGTGTACACATATCAACAAACACCCAGTATGTATAATCGCTTCCGTTCAGTATTTCCATATCTGTTTCCGCTCGTGATCTCGACGTTCTGCGGTTCTTTTTTCTTTTTGATTTCGTAATCTCACAGCGTACAGCTGAGAAGCCCTGATTTCATCGTCGAGTTTCTAATCATTATTAATAGCGAGATGTGCTCGCCTATTACTTTCGTTCGAATAAGAATCGCGTTTCCGGCTCTTCTTTTCAATGACGATAACGGTACATGAATTTTAAAACGGTTCAAAGAAGAAAAAAAAACCGTGCAGAAGGGCTGTTATCCGTGACCCCTAATTCAGACCACAAAACGACGTGCATTATTGAATATCGATATTTTGTGAAAAAATACCCATCGCAAGTATGTGTAAAGTACTTTCGTCTTTTTAGGTCAAGAGTATCGTGAATTTGGCCAGGTAGATTCTCCTCTTCGACTCTTCCCCGCGTATAAATGTAATAGTGCGATGCGAATGATAATAAACAAAATTTATACGTTTCAGTAAATTTTTCAACCGATTGTTAAGGTGACATGTAGAGTAATGTCTCCTTTATGGAGAACCAAAATATTTTGTGAACTTTATGGATATACCTACATTTCGAACAAATCTTACATTCCAGCTCTCTGTTGCGGAAGACCGACCCGCTGGCCTTCACGTGGATCCGAGCAGGCTTCGGATTTCCGAGGTTTCCTCATGTAACACTACATGGTACAGGATGTTATTAGGTTAAGCATAACTTTTTAATCGTAAAATTAGTCCTAGCCAGAGGAAGTGTCATCTCTCAAGGGTAACGTTCTTCTGAAACGAGTACGTTCATCGATTTCAGTGAAGTTACCGTTTTATAATAATTTCTGCAGTAGGTAATATACTTCGAAAAATCAGAATCTTCTCTCGAGAGGAGCTCTCTTTACCTATACCTAAGTACTTTGATCGTGTTTGTGACCTCACGACGGTAATTGAGTGTGTATATATATGAAATTACAATATACTTGGAATTTTGAATGATTTGTACTGCTGACTTTTTCCTTATTCACGTTGAAGATTAAAAACCTGTCGAAGTATAGAGGGTTAGATTTTGTCAGCCCACCGGATTCTGGTCTGCGTGACAAGTTTCGGGGAATTTGAAATGCTAATAAAAAATAAATAAATAAATAAAACATCTGATTTTCTCCCCTTGATGAGGGTTGGAAACCGTCTTTTGGAGTAGTTATCAGACTCTTTAATCTTCATTGCTCGTGTAAGAATCTTCAAGACTTTTCCATACCTACTTGTTTGAAACTCTTTAAGGCTTTCTCAAACTTGTTTAAGCTCAATACTCTTTATGACTGACTCTTCTCGACCTCATTATGGCCCTTACCGACATGGTTGAAATATTTTAAAACGTTTGAAACTAATTAAAATTCGGATAAGACTTTTCGAGAATCCGTAGAACTACCTATAATTAAAATTCTTCAAAATCATTTAAACCTTCCAGATTTGTTCGTGACTCTGCAAGGCTCTTGTTTAATACTCACTGAACGTTCAAGACTCATCGAGTCTCATTCAAGTCGCACTATATAACCCTTTCAGATTTGCTAAGGGCTCTTGAGGACTCTTTCAGACTTCATTAGAACTCTTCGAGACGTTATCATAACTCTTTAGAATTGAAATTCTGTAAGATCCTTCTTTTTCTAGACTTGTTTATAACTCGCTACACGATACTTCATGACCCGTTTACGACCCCCAAGATCCTTTCATACTTGTTTAGGAATCGAATCCAGTTGTAAGATGTTTGTAAGGCATTGAAAATAGGCTAACCTCCGAAAACATTTTGCCAAATACATCTAATGCTGAAATGAAAAATGATACGTTTGTTCTTGAGGAAGGGAACATTTTAAAGATTTCTCGATACTCTCTAAAATTCTGAACTTTTACAGACCTCATCAGGACTTTTCAAGACTTGATCATTATTTTTTCAGTTTCCTCAATATTTGAAAACCTTTCAAGATTCATTAAAGTATTCTCGAAAACTTGTTTAAAACGCGTTTCGATTCTTGAAGATTCATTTACAACTTTCTAAACTGCTTTATACTCATTTAGAATTCCTTAAAACTCCTTGTAAAACTCTAGCAGGGCTCGTAAGATGTTATCCGAAATCGAGCTGTCCTCACTGGACTCCGCGTGCATGGCGATACTGATTGACTTCTCATCAGGTGTACACTGTACACTATGTCCTACGAGCTACGATTGTGAAGTCTTTCTGATTTAAATACTCTTCTCTGGGAAGAACTACTGCCCCCGTTGCTTCCCCATTGTATCCACGCCTGTTTTTTTTTTGTTTTTTTTTTCAGCAAATTGCTCAGCTTCTATTAGTGTATCAAAAGGATCAAATGCCATCCGCTCGGTTTTCAAAGCCGATACACTGATTCGAGATACCGGTTTGAACCAGCTTGACGAGAAGAGGGAAGAAATTATGGATTCCCCCCCCCCCCGAGTCCGGAAGTTTTTAGGAGACAGGATTTTTTCATTGCTTGATCTTTTTTTGAGGGGGGGAGGGGGCATGAAAGTAAAATCATAATTCTTGGTAAAGGCCAAGGAAAAATTGCACATTATTTTCTGCCTCCCCCCAGGAGCTCAGATTTCCTCTCAGTGGATTTGATTTGAACCTGAATCCGAGATTGGGGTATCAGACGAAAAGGACAGAAATTACATGATGTGTGATATGGACATCGATGTCCGAAATTTTAGATCTGTGGCTCAAAAGATGAAGACGAAGAAGGTTGAAACTGAAAATTTTGACGAAGAGAGCGAATGTATTGGGTACCGAACCATTTTTCACGCTGTAGAGGTCGGTGGATTTATTTTTGATATCAGTACGACCCTGAGTTGACAGCTCTGAACCACCAATTGGGAGGGGGGGGGGTAAAGTACAGTTAGTGAGGAGAGAATAATACAGAAATTAAATTCGGCAAATAGGTTCTAAACACCGCTGTATGCGAATAGCTTTTTCAGAGGGGAAGGGGGGCTAAAGTGTTTTTGCTCACTTCGCTGGTAGAATCTCTATAGCGTAACTCTACCTCCCTCCGACCTGTGTACATAAGTTTCAAGTTTTCTCTAGAGGCTAATCCCCCCTTATCGTTACTAAATACGTCCTGATGAACAAAGTTCATTCACATACATCTCGAGCGGAACCCCCATACACGACTGACATTCGCTCAACAAAAAGATGTGTAAGGGACTTTACTATGTATTAGAAATCAGGAGTTAAGGCGCTGGATTACAAACTCGATGCGTACGATCCGGGATTATGATAATGGCCATCAGAAATTAACCGCCGCCGTTTCGTTGTAAATAGCACGCGTGCTGCGCCACCGGTTTTCTTATCCGCTTCCCGTCTAGAGGAAAATTCGTCTGTCCCCGCAAAAGAAAGAAACAGACAATAAGTAAGACTTACGAAATGCTAGCCCAGTGTACCGGTATGTAGTAGATGAAGCTGAAATTCGGCATACGATGCAAATTCGCCTTGACATACTTGTGGTGGGCGGCTAATTCGGAGACTTATCGTCTGTCTGGAGTACTCCCGTTAGTTGAAATTTTTTACTTCTATGTACTAGTTTTGTAATAAGAAATTGAGTAAGTACATGAATTGGTGAAAGAAGAAAGAAAAAAGGAATGAGACACGAATCGTCGCAACTCGTTACGTTTTACAAGATAAGCGAAAAACTGGATTCAGTCACGTGCTCGCGACGAGAATCGAAAGCCGTGTGTGCAGCGCGAAATTTTACAGACGATCGATGGAACAGGTCTGCACTCTCTGATATAATTTCTAGTCTTTATGGACCGCGAATGGGCCTCCTATTTATAGGTATCAAGGTCATTTAATCCCTATACGTATCAGCCGGGATGTACTGGAGCGACTGTCCTGGGAAGGGGAGAAAATTTACTCACTTGTGCCAACTGAGGCCGATTTTGCCTGAACCTTTCCCACGACCTCAATCTGCTTGATATCGTCCCCCATGCAGTAAAACCTAACTTTGTAGCCGCGGTTGCAAATTTTCGTGCTGCTTTCAATTGTAAATAGAAAACGAAAAAAGACTAGAGTCAAACATAAAAAGAGGGTTTGAAGCTTGAAGTCCGTCCTCCGCATCTCCGGGGCCTTCTGGAGCCTTTCTTGTACTTGAAGAAAGAAATGCTTCTCGATATACTACTTAACTGAGAAATTCCCTCTGCCACGAGTACGAGTCTCCAACGACAGTCTGAATGATGATGGCTTCTCGAATTTGTTTTCTTTGCCTGCAGCAATTGTGTATAATGCTATTTTCCAAAACAGCTTCCTCCAAAAATTGTAATTTTGAGATATCAGAGTCCTCTGGTGCAGCAAGAAGCGAGATTATTAGCCTACCAAACCGCCATATGGCTACTGATATGACTACGTAAACGTCTGTGGAGTTACTCTTGTTCAAAAGATTTATTCCTCTTCTTTACAGGGCATATACTAAATTCTAGTTATTTACCTAATTACGAATAGACGAATAACTTACTCAACTAAAGTTAGTTTATTCTACAGATGATGGTAAAGTACGATTTTAATCACAGTTTTTAGGAGCTAAAGTGACTGTTTAAGTGCGTCATGATTTTAAAGAATAGAAGCGTGACGTGACACAAGAAAAGGGTCTGAATGTTCATCTACCACTAAGGCCCTTTTCTTGGACACGTCGCAAGCGGGATTAAATAAAATTCTAAATGTCTAGGGAATTAATGAGTTCGACAAAACAGCTGTTCTATGCATGTTTTCGCGCACGCGCGTTTCTACACTGAAGGCTCAACGATAACTGATAATGTGATACCTCATTACGATTTTGATGTTCCAGATTAAATTTTGTTCTTGTTCGTGTTTTTCTCTCACCTGTAGAATAAAACGTTGTATTATACAACGATGCCAAAGTAAGCGATTCTCTCGTGCATTTACTTCATTCGCCTCACGGCTCGTTTCGTAAACTCGCACTCGAACTTAATCGCTCACTTTAGCACCTTGTATAATAATATACTATTATTTGACAAGAGGGACGTAAAATCACCCGAACTTCAGATTCACTTTGCTGAATATTTCCTTTGCAAACACGACGCTCCCATTTCTCCACTCTGTTTTATTGTGCATGAAAAATGAACAGAACATAAACTGTATGGTAATTAGCAGTATTTAAAATAGATAGAAAAAAAAAAAAAAAAGGTTTTACACATTCTGCGATTGGAGGTACCCTGTGGAAGACACGGCTCATTAGAAAGTTTAACCGCTCCCTCTCCTCTTCATACTAATCGATTTTGCTAAAACTCAATCGGGAGAAAAGTTCATCGCATCACCAATCAACAGTTCGGTCAAGAGTAGAAGCTGATTTTTTAAGGCAGAGGGAGAATCAGCTATTAAGTCTGGAAAGCTTAAGCCACGGGAATTTCACTATTGTAAAAAGCCAGAAGAAGGCTCAGACGTAGGTACGTATCCATTAAGTTTAGCCTAGGCCAATAGTGTTGAGAACAAGTGGCACAGTGTCCCTCGAACTGACGGATTGCCCATGGAAAATCGTGTTCTCGAAATTTATCAAGGTTAAAAAATTTATTCTTCTCTGGTTTACTGACATTTGGAAATATAATTTGTTATCTTCCTACCAGCCCCCCCCCTCCTTTCTCATGGACTCCCAAGTAGCCGTTTCCTTGGAGAAATGGTAACGAATGAGATTGTATTTAATGACTAATATTTTTTTATCGTTTACAACAGTCAGTAGTTTTCATTGTCAGGTAACGAGCTAATGTTAACGAGTTAACGTAATAAGCCGAACAGTAAAGTCACTGAGTATATAATAAATATTCGGTGAAACAAAATTGACTGAGATTGTTGAGTAAAATAAAGCGTCTTCTTTATTTCTACGAAAGGGAACCCACTGTGTAATTTTCTTCAGGATCTAAATATGAACTCATTGTGATTGCTGCGTGTAGATTTGTGACTTGTGATTTACGTGTCACTCATATGATACATTAATCCACTCGTACGAGTACTCTTTCTACAAGACGACTGCACATTAACTGAACTGTTGCGCGTAATCGGAAAACCAAGCAGTAAGGAAAGACTTTCAAGTTTAGCTTCTTATTGCTCGTATTATAAAACTGTTAATACTCGTGAATATTACCGATCAGTAGCATTATCTCTATCGGCGTGAAAAAGTGGGAGAGAAACGAGAAATTCATGAAGGTACCTAAATAGATCGTAGAGAACAAAATCGTAGTTTCCAATAATTTTTGAAACCGTTTGAAATTATTGAGAAACAATCGACCTATTTGGTTGAAACTGCGTGTATTAATAGTAGGAAAATGGAATATTAAGACTATCGATAATTAGATGGCACTGAATTTAGCATAAGACAGCTATCGATAATATCAAATAACCATCGAACTACTGCGACTCACCAGTTGTATTTGATATTTGACGTCTAGCAATCCTGGATTTATGACGACCATCGAACAAATTACAATTAATTTGTCTTCTAATGACGACTGTGGGAAAGAAGGTTCCAACCGAGAACAAAATTCACGTTTTCGATCAGCTTGGGAACTACCTATTGCAGTTAGGCGGAGACCCGCATTCAGATTTTGTCTCATCTAATTTTTGGGAAACGTTTTATTTCTTCTGCAGTGATCAAGTGATCATGTTACCCCTCATCTTCAAAGCATAGCGAAGTATGTCCACCCAGTATAAGTTGGCACTCTTCGTTTCATTGTGAGTTGTGGCTTACTCAAATTAACGCTTCTGTTTTACTAGGTAGGCGCGTCACGACAGTTAATTATATGCGGAAGGGTTAGTTTAATTCACCTGTAGACAACGACAAGGGTTAGAACCATTCATTCTATACAAACCCGCTTTCGTCTCATCTTTCTACGGCACTCCTATGCTGAGATATATTAAACCTTCTACAAACAGTAGTTTCCTAGAATCCCGCCACTTCTATGTAAGGAATGAACGGGTCGACTCTGAATGCGCAGGAGTTTTACCACCCCTGAAAAACAGGTTCTTCAGCGTAGTAGGATAAAATATTCGAGTGGCAAGGTATACTGGGCGGACTGTAGATAGCTTCTTCGACGCGAAGTAGAACTCTAGCACAACCATATCGCCGTTTTCACCCCTGCCAGGTGCCCCTGTCTACCGAGACATATGCAATTCATAAAGCACAAACGTGATGGTTGTTGTCTACCTATCGCCTGCAAACTACCCATTCGTAGGAAATATTTTGGGAACAGCCCGCTGATCTGTGGATTCGTGGAATTGACCTCGTTGTTTAGTCCTTACAGATTTTGAAAATAACAGCTCCATCCTTGATCACTCATTGAACTCGTGCAGGGGTGCCGAGGCTGTCGCTTATCGGCCCAGACCGCGAAACTTATGGTGCAAATCTTCATGTCCCAATACCGGATTAGCATGAGCAGCACTTTGGAATTTCCTCGTGTTTTGCTCTAAATAAATATTCATTTCTGTCTGGTTTGATTGGTTTCTAATTTATTTTTGATTAATTCGCTAAACAAAAATTAATTTAAGATTTCATAATTCTTTCATTCCACACAAAGAAGGAACGTAAGTTATTTGGAAAAGAGATAGACTGGGAATCGTTTCAGCGACAAAACGTCATCGTTAACGTACAAATAAATTAATTTTATAAAATTTCGAAGAATGTAACATTTTTTAAAATTTACTTTTTATTTGAATTGATGCCCTAACTATACTACATGATCGACTGTGATAATTTTTTTCAATAGTTGGCGCAAATATTTTCAATGATTTCCTGACAGCCGTACTTTTTTATCCATTTTCAAACAGGGAAAAAAATTTTGTGGTCGAAGATGTCATCAAATATCTCCGCGGTTTCAGTTCGGAGAATCAACAAACCTGTACATGCTCTTATAATAAGCTGTCTTACCCCCAGTTCATTCAAGCTGAGACATCTGTGTGTAATTTTGTAGCGCCGTTGGATTTTTTTTTTTTTTTGGGGGGGGGGGGGGATACAAAAATTATAATTAAATCAACAATCTAAAAAAAAAGTGAAAAGTTCTAAGGTTGTTTGTCTCTTAAAAGTAAATATAACAAGTAAAAAATCTTGTAAATTTCTGGAATTCTCCTAAATTTCTGAAGGCACTTTTTTATGACTTGCCGAATAATTTTTTAATTTAGTCCCAATTTTTAGGGAATATAAATGATACTCTACAGTTTTTTGGCGAGGAGGAAGGGGATGTACCATTAGTCGCAACCATCTCTACCAGTCATGATCAGGTCAATATGGAAGTTTAGTGCCGGAAAATTCGCCAAGCTTATGAACAGAGCCCGGATTTGCCGGCATTTGTCACTTTTTTTCCTGGATGGGCGGGATGATTTCAAGGAGGCTTGGAGAGAAATTTTATTTTGCCGAAATTTGCCGAAAGTAGAATAAATGCCAAAAGCAACGAAAATGCCGGAATTTTGCAAAATTTTTATAAAATTAAGCGATTTACGACGTACTTAATGTACGAACGAATTATTTTGCAATCGATTTTTTATTAAATTTTTTTTTGCCAAATATTGCCGAATTCTTCGTTTTTGATGCCAAAAATATTTTTTTTATTGCCGGAAATCCGGGCTCTGCTTATGAACAATGCTCTCATTACAATGAATTTAGATAAAGAAAACACATCGAATGCATTCCTTATCAACAAAATTGAAAAATAAAATAATGCTGTTAACTTCCGCTCGTTTATTTTTTTTGAGGGGGGGGGGGCTCCTCCTGTTTGCGCTTATGTAATTAACCATACTTACGTGCGTGGCCGCAACGAAAGAGTATACTTACACGTTAACTTTCTTCTCGAAACCGGTTGCACGTATTTTTTTGACTTTTCGCACGCTAAAGCTCGACTTACCTGATCGAAGAGAGGAGTTGGCTCACAGCAGACGGACGGACTTCAGTATGCCGATTGCATTTCGTTTACGAGCTTTTAATACGTGAAAAATATCGTACATTGCGAGCTTGGCGGTCATACCGGGTTTCAAAACGTACATAAAACGGTCATTCACTCGTTGGCACCCAAAGGGAAGGGGGAGTTGCAAAAGCTCAAATTGAGCTGGTTCACGTTCGAAGTTTATCAGGATCGGGGCCGAGAGTACTAGGAATTCATTCGCGTGTACTTGCCGGAGTGATATAATTACTGCACGCAACCGTTTCGGGCTTAATGAAGTGTATAGGTGAAGTGACTTTCGGTGTACCAAGATGAAGCCTGCAACTTGTCTCGAAGCAGCACGGTGTTGTCCGAGGATGAGATTTTTCAATAGCGCAATTCGGCGTGTTTTTCTCCCCTTTTTTAAGGATGGAATTGGTGAATAATAAAAGGTTCAGTGAGCTCGAGACCACCGAAGAGCAAAACGATGATGGGTAGCCATTAACCGCGGGGAGTACAAATCCTTACACGTTGAATGTACATATGTACGCGCGCTATTATAAATCCGAATTTATTGAACCGAAGGATCGACATCGAATGATCGAGCGCGGCTGTCGCAAATGTTCTTCGGGGGAAAAAATTTATGAGCAAGGCTAAAATATAAAAATGTTAGAACCCCTCCCCCCTCTCTCATGAAAAACAATAATTATTTGTGACGTTTGCTGATAAAATTTACAATGGAATGAAAGTTTTCAAAATCTATTTTTTCTTAGATTCTAATATTTTGCCTACCTAGAGTCGTCTCTCGATCCATAGTGCTGCGAAATAAGGAACAATTATGATTTTGTATCGATTTGCATTTTATTTGAGACATGCTTACCAATCGCGGTCGCAAGGAAGGGTCTAGTGAGATTTTGGCTAAGACCTCCCTCGGCGACTTAGCGTTCTACTTACTGCATAAGACACAATAAGGACCAAAAGAAATTACTTTGTTCATTTGTTGTCAACTTTCAAAATTTTTCCGCTAACGAGTAAACATTTACATCCTTCTTCTTACATCATTTCAGAAGTTTTTCATTAACTGTAGTTTTTATATGTGTAATTTATCATCGAAGCCAATGTTTGATTCTCTCTCTTAGAACAAAAAAAATCCTGAATGCTTTCCTTCGTCCAGTGCAATGGCATTCATAGGAAAGGATACTGGAATATCCTGGAGGAAAAAGTAACATTTTCGAGCTTATGTAGTAGGTAATACCTATACATTTTATATTTGAGACCTTTTTCATCTTTATTTCCATGTACACATGTTTTGCATGTAACATTTTTCCTTCTTCCTCATTCTCCTCCTTTTCGTCGCCATAAAAATGTTCTATTTACGTTACTGGTACAAAGATGTATGTGGAAATATGGATAATTTGTCCGTGGGGGGAAATATCAAATTTGTAATTCTGAAATTTTCCAAACAAATTTTTCATTTTCCTTAGAATATAACGAGTAATTGACCAGTATCGAGCATTCATTTAGAAATGAGAAAGTTACCGATCTCCCTTAAATCTCCTCCTTCCCTTCGAAAAAAACAACAATAAAAAGCTCGAGAGTTTGGCTATTTGGAAAAATTAAGTTGGCACCTTACAAAAAAATGTCGTCGCTACGGCCCTGGTGCTGAGATAAGGTTATTCTTTCTGTCTTAAAGTCTAGATGAATATTTTAGCAACTATAATGATGTTTTTTCAACTTTCAAGTTGATCGTATATCATCAGTGAACCTGAAACATACACATCGTACATCTTTTTGAAAGTTCGACCGTGTGTTTCTGCCCAATGAATTCGTTTCTGGTGCACGACCCGTCGTGTCGACGCTGTAACAGTTGTCCGATTTTCTCGGTAATTATGCTATTCGCCTTCGATAGTAAATCTGTAATTATTTAAATATTAACGAGTATCGTTCGCCTTGAATGAATCCAACGGGGTACACTACCAAGGGAAGTTAAAACATCTGGACGTATCCAAACACTCGAGCTATACAGTATACACTATACACACCTCTCGAGAATCCAATGACCAATAATACATATTATGTACACATACGTACTCGTACTTGGCCAAGTCGTACATTCTCGTCAACATTTTGACAAGTAGGTGTAACATTATCTCACTATTTATACGTTAGTTCTGAGATAGGTTTTCGGCTTGGCAGCAGGCCTTACGAGTGAGGAGTGATTCTTCCAGGCCCGGTTTTTTGGAGGGTCCGGATTTTTCTAGCGGGCGCAGTTTTCAAATGCCAATATATTTATTTTTTTTTTTTGTTTCGCTGGTTTTTATTCCGTTCTCTAGGTACTTTGCCCACAGCCCTGATTTTTCTCTCGACGGCTGTGCAGCTTAGTCCGACGCATTACTGGCACTTTTAACTCAAAATTTCACATATCCGAGTATCACCATAGTGTTTTCAACCATCGGTCGACCACATTCGTGTGATTTCAGCCAACTGTACCGTTGAATTACAAGTACGTGGTGGAGGTACCACGTGCGCGGCTGCTTTTATACTGTATAGTAGAACTCGGAACTGGAAGGGGGTGGGCATAAAGACACGAAGACTCAAAGATTGACTGACTGAATGTGGGACTGATAGATATCCTTCGCCGCTCGTTCAGCTGGGCCATAAAATACGTATGTACCTATTATATGTACATACATATTACATACGTACGGCGCTGACGTCACCGTAGCGAGAGTTCGCTATTCGTAGTATCGAGATCGTAAACATTAATACGAAAATGTCTGTATGGCATTTATAAATAAACGAAACATTTTCCAACGCGACCACGTTGAAAGTATGTATTTTTGTACGTTTCTGGGGCGTTGGAAAATCAACGTCGGCTCTCCATCTTGACGGTCAGAAATCGGATACACGTCATATACTCGTGCTTCACCTGCGGACGAAGACCTTTGCTGCATAACTTTTTCTCCGAGCAATTTTCGTAACCTGTAGACACGTGGACTTCATTTTCAAAAGGATTTTGGTTTTTCTAGACATTTCGCAACGATGCCGGGTGGCAGGACGCAGGCTCAATTCGATCTGGACTGAGGATGAAAAAACACTTTCATATATTTCATTTAATTACAAAAGATTAATTTATTCGGTTTGTTCCCGAAAAAGCTCATTTTCGCAATTTTCTTTCGAACGCACTTTTCTAAAATTCTTGAACATCTCTTTCCCATCCGTCCGTGAGAGATCCCTTCCCGTGTAAATATTCGGATCATTTATATATTTCTTTAGATTATAATGTTTTAGTGCTTGTTTTGCCGATAATTTTTCAATTAATAAAAGTAGTTGTCAAATTGTACAATCTGATTTTTTTAACTCGCTAGATTTTTAATAGATTGAAAATATTAGAAAATTCATAAAGTTCATTACAATATGTAGCTTACAGTTTTTCTCGTCGGGAAGGGGGCCTATTCTCAATACTATTTAAAATTCTCCATTTCAATGCTAATACAATCTTGAGACTTTCCTAAACTCACTACAAACTCTTCAAAGCGTGACAAGCTTTTTTTCGGCATGCTAAGACTGATCGAAACTCGCGTACGACTTTTCATATTATATGACTCATTCGGACTAATTTATGTACTTCGAGACATAATCAAGATTTTTCAAAATTCTTTTATAGTCTTTTACGACTTATTAAGATTCATATAAGAATATAGAACTTTTCAGTGCTCATTTAAGACTCACTAGGATTCTCAGACACGTTTAAAACTTTTCAAAACTAGTTTAAGACTCGTTTGCGTCTCTCAATAACTCTCTCAGATTTGCTTACAACTCTTCAAGACTTCTCTAACTTGATTAGAACTCTTCAAGATCTACATTTCAAGTGTCAGACTCGAAAGTATAGCTAGCAAGTTTTTTTGTTTGTTTTTTTAAGCAAAACGATTTTTGCAGGGCTCCTTACGTGCAAGAAAAAATTAGACGATTCTGACAGAGACCCCGAAAAACAAATGTCGGACGATTTAAGGAAAGATTAGAGGACTTTGTTTGGGGTCCTTTGCGTGCGAAAACAGATTGCTTAATTTTGACGGAAAGACTTCAAGTAAAATACCTAATAATCCGAAAGAGAGAAGGAAGAGAAACAGACGATTTTCGTGGGGACCCTGGTATACGAGGAATATCGCAGGAATGTGGCAAAAGCGTCTAAAAAAATCAGGAAATTTTACTGAGACTTCCTCGTGTGCAAAAAAATAATGCCCGATTCTGATAGGAGCGATTCAAAAAAAAAAAAAAAACATACAGATGAGACGGTTTTTCTGGGACTCTCCCTAGTGTGATAGAAAAGATCGCACGATTCTGGTAGAGACCCTTGAAAGAGAAATCAGACAATCCGAGAAAAGGCAGACGATTTTGCCAAGCTCCTCTTGCAGTAACTGGTTCAACTGGATCAGAAAAGAACCTTCTTTTCTGATAAATAAATCAAATTATTGAAAGGTGCTGGTCTCAGAGGGGCCTTTCTGGAGACGAGTTCTGCCTGCAAATGTAGGCCCGCTGTTCTATTGACCCCGCCATTGGGGTAGTGTAGTTATCAGAAATGCCGACTAAAAACTATAAATAATTTCTGTCGGAGAAAGCAAAAAAAAGTCATCACTTTCCTTATTTTGCCGATGACTAGCTGCTAAAATTTACCGAGCGCCGACTTCTCAAATAATACCAGGGGGTATGACATTCCTCTCCCTTCCATCTCCGTTACTACGGCTGTGGCCATACTGATATGAAAAATCGAGTTCAGCGATCCAGAAAATCTAACAGTCGTTAGCACTGTAGTAAGGATCTCTAAGGATCAAGAAGTTTCACTATGTAGAGTGAGCACTGAAACAGTCCTATCTGTAACGGGAAAAACACGAGGTGACCACTTCTAGAGAATTCATAATCATTGGTCCCCTCCAGGAACGAAGCCAAGGAGGGTGAAACCCCATCAATTTAGAAATTAGAAATTTTTGGCAAATTCGACCATTTAGATGTCATTTGGAAGCCACTAGTCGGCGAAACAAGAAAATTGTTAATTCGTCGATTTTTTTTCCCTCGAATGAACCATGTTTGTATTATTTATCAGGATTTGTTTTCAACATCAGTCGGTAAAATGCGAACACGGCTAGTTTTTCTATTTTTGCTTACACGGAGAATTTTTGTACCAAGTTTGCAGATACTGTGGCTAACAAACCTGAATGCCTGGATTCGTTCCACGAGCTGTTATATTTGATCGCAGTCCGAGTCTGCTCTCACCATTTTAAATGCTTTCCACCCCGTCAACATCGACTGTACTCGTTATTGGTAATTACAGCTCCAGGAAGCTAATATATTTGTCGAATTTCCTCGTCATTTTTTCGGAAGATAAAACGAATATTTCTGTCGCACGCTCCCCTCCCCCTTCCTCCTCAAGAAGAGACCTTACTCTACGGGTCTGACTCGGTCGTCGGGGCTGCATCTTCAGCTGCACTGCCTTCGGTTTTTCGTAAATTATAGAATCGTCTCCAACGAAAATATTTACCCAACCGAGTAATGTCAACAGTCTGACAAATATTTAACCACCGTCGTTCGTACTCGTGCGTGTATTTACTCGATCGCGATTTGGCGGTTCGAAAATTCGGAACTCGGCCCGGAGATGGTCTAGTCGAACACACAATCCGATATTACCGCAACCGAAGTGACCTTGTGGAGCAGTCGAAAAGTGTCGTGCCCGTGCGATCGTGTCGTCCTCTGTCGTCTGCTTTCCTCAGCTGGCCGAATGAACCTACAGCACGCGAACTTCTATTTAACCGAAATAGTTATTATCGAGTGTACTACGAAAATACGAAAAAGTATACGCGACGAACTCGTAATTACGAGTATCACCCAGATCATCCGCGTCATGGGCACCGCACGAACATACTCGCACTTTTTTCGACTATCTTCGCGGGTACGCGTAATATTTAGGGGGAATGGGGAATACACCGGGGAGTTTTCGATCCGCGGCGGCTCGTCGAGCGCTCTGCCACTAGCACCGCGCACCAGACACGCGGGGGAAAGCGACGGCGGCGAAGCACCGCGTCGCTCATTTTGACAATCCTCGGTTGCGTAACTTCTTCAGATCCCCTGTAGGTCACCTGTTACAGGTTACAACCTGTTACGTACGTCGTCTGTCACCGAATGCGGCGAAACCGAAACGAAGATCTTATCTAACACGCGGCGTAGCGCTGCGCGACGCGGCGTCCATTCAAAGATTCGTCTGCGTCGGCCCATCAGCCAAACTCTGCAGGTTGTTAGACCGAAGCCGCCGCGCAGAATCAGCGACGAGTTCGTCGTTCTCGACACAATCAGTCGCAGTTATGTAAAGCTCGACTACGTAGAACGATGTTGAGGATTGGATTGAGCACCGACCGACCTATCGACCACGACGCACGATTGCAAGGCAATAATTGCATAAATACGATGAGTATGTGTGTGTACATATACGATCAAGTTGTACGTATACTACTCGTATTTGCCGGACGAGAGATGGTTCTCGCTGCTTATACACCCTACACAGTACGAATACGTACATATAATCCGTATTATAGCTATATTAACGGCGCCATTTCAGCGAGATGGCGAATCGTTTCGGTGAACAAAATGGTCGACCAGCCCAACACCTGGAGACCTGACATCTGCTTAGCTTTAAGACTGTACCTCTCGCATTCATTTCTTCTCTCTAATTATTAGGCTTCTATATCGAAAATCGTATACATACGTCCCGCGACGGTGATGTCGTCCGGTGGACACTCTCGAAGGTTGATCTGAAATTTCGACTTCAAAGAGAGCACCTTCCGGTAATACTCGTACAGTATTTTTACCATCAAATGGCCCGCTCGCCGACGAGTACGGGTACATGCGCGCCCGTTCCACGGGTTCGCAGGTACGAGTACACAATTGGCGAGTTTCGCTCCGCGGATAGCCGCGTTCGCGAATTTTTCAAAACACTATATTTCCCAGCGTCTGGTGAACGCCTGTTTCGTGACATGAAGTTGTTTTTCATCGGTTAATAGTGTAATAGGTACTTACCTTACACTCCGTAGGTACCTACTCGAAATTACATCGTTGTATTTGTCGTGCATAATCGATTTTAATCGCATTAAGAATTTTTTATATTTTTTTGGGCTTTCGAAGGTCGCGGTACTTAATCAAAGGTGGGCTCGACTACTCGATTCGAAATTGTACGTACTCCGAGTAAACAATCGGTATCTGCTGTCTGGAGTGTTGGTTACACATGTGGACTGTCAACAATTGCCCGCGATCTCTTGACCGCCGTACTCGCCTCCTCCGCCAACCTCTACCGCTGGAATCACTACGCCAGGTTAATGAATTTCACTTTGACGCCTGTACATATATTATAGCTAATTGACGGTGCGACGCGGCGCGTTGTTGTATTTCGTATGCGTGAACTGTGCGCGACGCCGTTGGCTGTCCACAATCCACATGAATGCGCCAGTTCGCGCGCAAGTTCGAGCTGGATGGGCGAATTGCTCGGTTATTCATATACGAGTAGCTATCAACGTCGCGTGGCCGCAGTTTTGTTGACTTCTTTCAGAACTCGCCTGCGGCTTCGAAGTTGGGGGCCGAGAGACACCCCTCACTCGTGAAGCTGGGGAAAGGCATTATTATGCCCCTTTCCCGCCCAACCATTTTCAACGGAGAAAATTGTAAGAATTCGCGATTATATAGGTTTACCTACGAGAGTCTTTTTTTACTTATCATTGTAATCTGTCTCCCTTCTCTTTTAGGATCCTCTCAGTTTCTGAGTTTTCGAAGAGGTAACTGGTAGCGGTGCCAGACTGATTATCATTCCACTTTATAGTACGGCAAACTCCTAAAATATTGAGCTCGACCGGATGAAAAATTAACGAATCTCCTTTCTATGGAGAAATCCTTTTATTTTTGGCTCCTCGTAATATCCAAAAAGCAAAACAACGAAACACGGAGAAATTTATTCCTTCGCATCTGAACTCTCCTTTGGGAGCATGGAAATTGTTTTTCTCAAAAATCGTTGGGTTAGCGTGAAAAGGTACTATCTGCAATATTTTTACAAAGTGACTTTTTGGTATCGTTAGATAGGAAATTTTACTATCTACAAGACACCACATGGTAAATGGTAAAATATTGTCTCAGTTCAACAGGAAATACGAGAAACAAAACGGGTTAAAAATACGCTACTAACAAAATTCATCGTATGAAAAGGTTTAAGAAAAGAAAAGTGAATGTTTTCATCTCTGACATGTATTCCTAGTTCAATGCTGAAGCATTGTTATACTATTTTCAGTTACCCATTTTTAACAGCTTCGTCGTGGCTGCTTCAAAACCTTTAAGCCTCTCTCCTGTAATTTTTTTCCCTCAGATAGCACCTTTTCATACTAACCCAACGAAATATCCAACGTTTATACTCAGTCAATAAAATTTTACTCGCTGTCCTTTCCTCATTAATGTTGAGAAAAAATTTCCACATGCTTCCCTGCTGAAGTAAATTGTACCTCACTTACAAAAAGAAACAAATATCATTTTTTCTAGCTTCTTTCGGCAAAGAAGGGAGGAGGCGATTAGCCTGCGAATGTTACGAATGTGACTTGCAAGAATTGATCTCCCTGGTAGGTTTTCTGGTCCCACTTTGCCAGTGAATTTGCAAATCTTCACTTAAATCCAACTGACGAATTTTTAATGAAACTGACGAATTTTCTTCTGGTCGTGTCTGATTGATACGGTTGATTCTTAATACCTTTCGCAACTGTTCCAACCCATGCGCTTCTATATTGCCCTATTTTCGTTTCTGAAGGGGCAACGAATCGATTTTCACACATAGTGAAGTACCATGCTTATGAAATTGAAGCGAGCGATATTAGAAAGGTCCTATCTTTTTCGTAGATGAAAGCCGAATTTGGGCTTGTCACTTACGTAAATTTTAAGGTAGCAAACAAAAGTGAATTTTTTGAGAAGAGAAATCTTTCTTGGAGGGGGAGAGGGACCTTCTCTTTCGGTACATCATTACGTAGATAGCTTGGTTTAATATTTGATCTAAAATGCATTGCAACCTCCTCTTTTGTCTGTTATGAGTCACATTGTAATCAAATTTTCAAAAAAAATAAATAAATAAATAATAAATAAAAATATAAAACCGCCGAATTATTACGAAAATTCAACAGGACGAAGTGAAGCACTTGCAAAGCTAATATCGCATTCGAAATACATTCTTAACATTCTACTAACCACAGCTACATGAACTCAGGTGCACGTGCACACACACGCGCAAATAATATTTCATTGTAACTCCTAACTCGGGCATCGCACATAAGTCCGAGTGTAATTCGACAGAGATCAGAACGACATGGTTTGATGGTCTTATTGCGCTAGAAGCTGGAAGTGTCTCAAATTAGAATTTTCAACCCGGCAGTCAGCACTCTACCACGTCGCAAACCGATAATTTGATCTACATTATATGTGTACTGCCACTGGATCGGGACACGTCCTTCAGAGGCCAAGGGCTGCCACGATGAGGACGGGCGACCGTTACACTGTCTTCTCTGTGTCACACTGTTGTGGAAGTCGAGAAACCCGGAGGAAGGAAAAGAAATCTTAAAAATAGCAACTAAGATTGCCGGCTAACAGCTACCGCATATGAATTGCGCCAGTCTGGATGACTACGTTTGGCAACGTCTTAATTGCACTTCAAAACGAGAAAGAAATACCGTTTGATATAATTAAGTTTTCGAACGAGTATTAAGGAACGATCCTTCGTAACAGTTCAGTTCATTCGATTTTCTAGCTCGGCATATGAGTAAAATATGAGAGAGAAAAAAAAAAAACTGAAATTGAAATTGAGAGTGGCACGTCGATGTGTTATTTGCTTCAATTCATTCTAACAAATTGAAAATTCAAATTACAATTTGGCTGGAGCTCCCGGAGCCCCACCTCATGAACCATACAAGTTACACCATGTTTCTTCGATACACTTCTGTCCTTGTTTGAATCTGTATTTCGTGTTTCCAGTTTTAGAGCTTTGGTTACACTACAAAGCCATATGGATAACGATGGTATGATCTTATCCTATGATCTGTTACAATGGATTGATGGGGGGGGGGCAAACTATCTGATTTATTACCTTGTACTAGAAAGGGTGGCGAAGCAGATTCTATTGGGGCTTTGTTTGGCAGAAATCATACTCGCCCAGTAGTCTGAAACCTCGAAAATGCGAGTCTTATTGGAAAAACTTGTATGAAGCTGAGGAAATGGTGAGGTCGAAGGTGCGCCCGGCTGAGGCATATTTCGGTACGAAGAATGCGAATTCGTGAATGATTAATTTTCGAGAACTACGTAGATATCAAAACGTAGAATCACGTCATCGTTCAGTGTTGTTGCAAATGATGGTAATCTTGAGGGTGTTGGAAGAATTTGCCCCCCCCCCGCCCAGAAAATTGGTCACTAAGAAAATTTGTAGAGTTGCTTACGAAAAATTGAGTGTCTTTAACCCGAAAATCTGACCCCCCCCCCCCCCCGGAAATAAGCATTTACTGCTGTTGATTACTGAAACGATTCAGACTACTTTAAGACTCGCTCTGATACTGTCATGATAGATTTATTCTTACTCTTTTAGAATTTTTATAAAACTCATTAAAACTCACGCTCTTTTGAGTCAGAGTCGCCAGGGAAGTCAGAGTCAATGTTAGGGTCAAATTTTCTCGGACTCCAGATCCATTGCAACGAGCCTTCGAGGGAGAGTTGTTCTGTGGTACGAAGACAGAAGATGACACCATTTGAAACTAAGAAGTCAGTGACAGACTGGAGCAGCGACATAATAAGTGTTGCCAAGTGGATTGATTTTTTCGAAAAACACGTGTCTAGAAGTGATAAGCGAAACAAGAAAACTGCGCTTGTCTACTTTAGCGTGGGGATACAAAATAGCATTTGAACGCCTTCCTCCCCAACCAAGATGTCTAAAATTATAATTTATTTTTCACTCGTCAACTTAGATATTATTTTTCACTGCCACGGTGGAATAAAAAAAAAAGTGACTGGACAACTTAAGAAACTCACACTGGCCATGATCGGTTTCTAGAAATCATAAATACCGTACATTACGAACTTTTCTCGTGTGATTCATCACTGTTACACGTATACTGGTCTGGTGGGTAGCGGGGACAAATCTTCTTCTATCTCCCTGGGCCCCGATTACGACCGACGGTTTAGCGTGATAAAAAATTTTGTCAATTTTTATCAACGTGATAAAACCACGATAAAACAGATTTTGTCAACGTTTTATCAACTTCTTCATGGCTGTTGATAAAATGTTGAGAGGAGTGACAAGGTTGAGAAAGCAGGGAAACTGAATCGTTGATCGTAATACATGATATTTTGTCGCTGTATCTTTATCACGCTTATTGGTCGGTCGTAATCGGGGCCCTGTTCCAAGAACCCGGCTTCGCTGTGATTTAGTTTCGTCTGAGTTTTTCGGGCGCTTTACTTTGAAGTGGGTAACTATTCGATGTCAGCGTGTAGGACTGCCGTCGATAATGTTTGGTGGAGCGTCTAGCGATGCAAGCATGCCAAAGTAGCTTTCCAGACACCACACCCCTGTCTCCAGAAACTACCCTTTCGAGTATCGCGTCGGAGACCAGTGGGGACGCTTTGAGGCTAGCCCACGCCCCTATTTCACCTCTCCGTGACGTTGGTTCGCGCTGGCCTGCCAGGGGCCACTATAGGATATCTTACTGACCAAGGCAACGCTCATTTAGCGTTAACCTGGGATTCGGGTGACTTACAGTCGGACCGCGTTTCCTTCACCCTTATTTTGGTACGTGTATCGACGCAGGATGGTGGTGACGGCAGGGTAAGTCTTACCGGGAGAGGAGGGAGGGTCAGTAGCTGCAGCAGCTGTAGGATGGTGCAGAGTTAGTTGTGACGAATGTGGGCCGATCTTTGTTCGTCGGTCCTCTGCTTCGACCATTTCGACTCCATCTTCTTCTTCATAATGGCTGAGACAAAGGCCGACACCCGGTTCCATCCGCTTTCATTCCTCAGCATTTCCGAAACCAAGGGTTCCCGCGCGAGACGATCGATTTCGCAGTCGTTATCGGTGGGACCGATCTTTGTGTCGTTTAGCGCACCTCCTGCTCCCAGGCCTCATACTCGAACAGGGTACGCCAGGGGGTTATCCTCCACCTCTCGATCACAATACGTGCTCACGGGACTCGACGCTATCTCCCTCCAATGTAGGTAGGTGCCGAAGTACCCGTAGCCGCTTAGGACTTGGATTAGATGGAAATTCAGTTGCCCATGGGTCCTGTCTAACCACTGATCGAGGTCGCGTATTAGAGCGCTCGGGTCCACTCGCCTTTTGTTGACTGGGTGAGTGCGTCCTTCCAATTACAAAGCGTGAACTGCTGGATGTCCCGCTTGTCCCGAAGTGCCTGCCGCTTTGTCCATGCTCTCTTCTTTACACCGTATACCATCGCTATTTCGCCGACCTTGAATTCGATAGGTGGTGTACACGCTAATACGCCTACTGCCTCCAAAGAAACAGTGCGGTATGCACTGACTGACACACCTCATTGCGGCTTTTCGCTCGATCGTTTCCATTTCCGCTCTCCTGTAGGGTATTTTGATGGCGTCGACAAATACTGGCGCTCCGTATAGGAGAACCGACATGATAACATTCCCATGCCTACACCTTTCTCTTCTTTTCACTCGGTCCTCCTAGGTTCGACATTAGACGAGACAGTTGTCTAGCTACTCATCCACCTTCTCAGCTGCCCGTCTGAAGTGTTCTTGGAACAGCAACTTTCCGTCAAACCACAACCCCAGTACGTCAGGGCTGTACCGAAGACTGCCATCGATAGGTCCTTTCTCGATTTCCATCAGATTATTTCCATTTCAGAATTTGCATCTCGAGTTTTGCTCAGTGTGTTCGCTGTTTAGACTCGAGAAAACGTCTGCGTGGATCAGTTGTGTCTCGCTGTGATGCCTTCGTCGTCTTGCGTCAATACCAGAAGACCGCGCTATTGCATCTCAAATGCAACATAATTATAGTAACATACCAATATGGAAAAGATGTGTAGTAAAGACTTCGGACACCATACGCGACTGGAGAACATTTTAAACATCATTATGAAAAATTGTCGATGGATCAACCCTCTTGCTATCATCCCTGAACTGATTTCGATACTAGAGAAAAACCTATGCAAAATGAAGACAAATGTCGTGATCGCACCATAATTCTTCTCGCTCTCGCCATTCGCGTAAACACGATGCAAGAAAACACGACACAAATAGAAAAAAGAAGAAAAAAAATCCGATGAAAGAAATACATTGTACGTTATGATTTTACGTCATTAGTCTGCCCGACGGGATGTAAATGACGGTATTTTTGTTTACGAAAAAATATTTTATTATGACTCGACCGTCGACCCACCGTAGTTCTTTTCACTTCATTTTATCCCCCAATCGGATGCCAGTTAAAATTTTCATTGCACATTCGAGTGCAATTTCATGTTTACAATATCGATTACAAATCTCTAGCTTTCTAATTTCTGATCCATAATAATTATAAACAGTGAATACTGAATGGAAGCCGAATGACAAAAAGAAAATGTCTTTCCAATACGACCGGCCGAGTTCATCGTTCTCGAAGACAAACAGGTGAACCGGACTGAATGACCAGGAAAAAAAAAGGATAAAGCACAGAGGAGACCTTTAGAAACGATTTTCGTATTATTGTTAAACGCTAACCATTATACCATCGGCTACGACTGTTTTCTATTGCTTCAAGTCCATCGACCGGGCTTTTAAGGTTCAGAGGTTTAGGTCTCTTCAAAAGAAACATTTTTACAAGAGACAAAACCTTGCCTTGTTCCTTTTTTTTTTATCATTATTATTATTTCTGAAGTCCATCGACCCGATTTCTAAAAACCGCAAGAACTTGGCTCCGCGTTTTTTATGTCATTTAAACATCCTGAAAAGGACAAATATTAAGTATTCTTTTCTCTGGGGCCAATGTTTATATGTGTATGAAATCTGGACGGGGCAACGAACTGACACAATAATTTGTGCAGAGTTCAACAATCCGGCTAATTTGACCTCATATACCTGCTCGGTCTTGGTTTGTTGACGCGGGCCTAATATAACTTAATTGACTTCCTCGACTATATGGCAGCCGAACAATGTTTTGGTTTGTCTGGACTGTGGAGCCTTTTCATGCGACCTTAGAACTCTCTTTTTGATGCACACCGACTCTATACACCCGGTCAATTTTGACAGAGCACAATTACTCTGCTTTTTAAATGTCTTCCCAAGTATCGAAAATTAATCCTACCTGTTATTTATTACCAGAAAGAAAGAATCACAGACAAAGGTTGTTTCAATTGACAGATGAAAGCTTTCCGACTCGACCTGTATCATAGCGAAATTTGCTAGCAATGCCATCATTAGTCAGAGAGGTTACCGACCACGTTTCATGCGTTGATGCGTGTACTTTTTCTTTTGAAAAGATGGAGTTCAATGATTTCGAACTCAAATGTTCTAGGAATCTGAAGAACTACCAGGGGTAGACTAGGATCCGAAATTTGAGAACTTGTAGCTAAATTTGAACAATTATTGAGGCAAAAAAATTGATGAATTAGATAATTTGGAGGAAACATACAAGTAGCAAATATAGAACGCAAGGGAATACATATTTGCAATTATTATTATTATTATTATTATTTTTTTTTTTAGACAGTTTCCAAGGGGCTAAATTGCTTTAGTCCGCCTCCGTGATCTACTTACTTTTGATACATTCGTCGGAGTCGCCTTCGTGCCTTCGAATGTTCGTCCTTGTGGCTCCTGTCATATTCTCGTCAGATTATTCTTCGAGATTTCAGTGCATATCTGTGCGTCATTGACTGTGTACGGAACTAATGTCTGCTGAAAAAAATTGGTCAAGAAGCATAACATTAACTCACTGAAATGCTCTAAAGTCATCACCTAAGACTATATGGACACGGAGGAGAATAACCTGTATGGTGGATGAGCAAACCCGTTGTGAAGCAGATTTATTGAGAGAGCGAGAATCAAAAATTTTCCAATAGTTGACCAAAAAATTGATGATGCGCGAATTCGGTTACTAAGTACTGAAAATTCCGATTTGTCAATTCTGAAAGATGATTGGGAGCCAGCAGCTTCCCACCCCATGCCCCCATAACTATGGCCCTGGAAGGAGTGTGTAAATATGAAAAATTCTGACTACAATTTTACAAATTCCAGTTAATAAGTGAAAAAAAGTTCCTCATCTTCTTCATTTTCCCGAATGGGTCAAAAAATTTTCCGACTATTTATATTTCTCACTGAGTGTCATAATTTCTTGACTTTTGAGTATTATTTCGCAAATGATGGGGAGCGATGCACCTCCGCCTCCACCTCGCGCCAGTCCTATAAAGATTATCCAAATCATCCTGGTCTGTACGCTTTTCGCACTTTGTTACGCCCTATTTGTATTTATTTTCTGCGTACAGAAAGTTGTTTATTGCCCTCTTATTTTCTATCGGAGCGTGGGGGGGGGGAATTATTGTTCGATATGCGGCAAAAAAAGGATTAAGTGGAAAAAAGGCCTATTTAAGATACCTCGAATACGAAGATATTTTATCATCTCAGACTGAGGTTGAACACTTCACTTTTGAATTTATGCATATCGTTGGCAAGCTGATATTGTTCACGGTTCAAGACATGATTGTTTTGTTTCCTGATTACGAATATTGAATTTGATTTTTGATCCAACCTCGATTTAGGCCAGCAATATTCGAAGTTACAGTACAAATTACGTTTTTTTTCTCTCACGTCTTCGAACAACAATGACGAGGTTTCTGAAATTTGAAAATATTATCCTCCAGAGCCTCGTTTTTGAGCATTGCATCAAAGTAATATCAAAAGTAAATTAACGACCTCCGAAACATAAGTAACAATTATTCGATACGCGTAATGTGTTTCATAAAAATTCACATATGTATTCCTTTGTCATGGAATGATTTTGAACTGAACGTCAAATTAGTCTAGAAATGAAAATCATTCCAACACAAATAAAATTCACAATACAAACAGAGTATTTACCAGGTGCAGCCCCGGAACACGTTCACTTCTCTAGGGCGGGGGAAAGGCAACTTGGGGCAAGATGAAAATGTCAAACCTTAAATTTCAATAAACGAGTGGAAAAAAGCTCTTCACTTTGATTTTTGTCGGCGTATCTGAGACGAGCTGTCAGCGTCACCTCTGAAAGGCAATACTCCCATTTCCTGAGCTAACACGGCGGGCCTGTTCAGGTGTCTTTTGAAAGAGACCCCTTGCTTTTTTCGTTTCTTAGGAATACGAAATTAGTTCAATGCCGAACCAACTAGAACTTTCAAGTAGCAAAATCTATTTTCTTTTTGGTTACGCAGGAGCTTGTCTACCCTTTGAGGAGAACTGGAACGCAGTACCAACTTTGATACGATATTTTAGACCGAAAAATATCAGACAGATTATCGAAATAAGTTTTATGGATCACTTTTCTGAGTTATTCCACCAGATTTTTACCAAGGTTCCGTTTGTACATGTCAGGACGCAAATTGCACTCTTAAAATAGGCTAAATTAACTCGAATTATGATACCGATTAAAACATCGAAAAACGGCTTTTCTAGGTCGCTGATTCTGAGATCAGAATTCCAATTTTGATTCGTCTCTGACTGGCCATTTCGTCCATTTTAGTTAAGAAACTGTAACCGGTGGGTCCAATTCGTAACCGGATGGGAAATCTGATGAAATGTAACTCGGATACTCTCTCTCTCTCTCTCTCTGCCGATGCTTTATATTGGATTTCTTTCGAATAAGTTTTGCCTATGTTAAGAATAGAATTTGGACTTGGGGCGTGAAATTAGAACCACATCAGAAATCCGATGGAGTATTCACAACCAGTGATCTCAGGAATCCTTGGTTCGATAGGTTTTTCGTTATTTTCCCATATGACATCTTAAAGTTGGGATACGTTTCAGCCTTTTTCCCTTCGAAGAGAAAAGTCGTTTTCCGAATTCTAAAGAAATGAGACATTATTGGAGATTCATGTTCGTTCCACTTTGATTCGACTGCGCGTTCAAAATCAAAATAGGGAATGGTCCTCGGTGGGAAAAAAAACGATAAGAAGGAAGGACAGATGTGACAGAGAGGGCTCGTAAACTTCTGTCCAAAAATGGGGAGATTCCGGCACTCAGTTTCAAAATTTCAGCAGACGCAGATCTCTTTCGCTCGTCAAATATAACATTTCCGCTGGAGATTTTCGTGTTTATTACATCACCTCCCCCTCCTAACTTGTTATTCGCAACGGCCGTGGGAATGAGATGAAGGAGAGAACCAAATTCCCAATGATTAATCGGCGCAGAAGGAAGAATGTGGGGATACTGATCTGAAATAAGTAATTATCGGATGTCTGTTGAAATAAAAACTTGAAATATTGCTCGAAATTTGTGGGATCATATTTATGTATACTATATATTTATGTATCTTGAAAGCGTATCCATGAGAAAGGGAGATCGAAACTTCCGTAATCTATGGGTTCACATTTCATGCCAAATAGCCTCGTTTCTTTTTTAATGCGTGACATAGTAATTTGCTATACTGTTCGGCCATTTGGTCAGAGCCGTAATCAGCTCAGGTCTCGAAGGGGGCAAATTGGGTAAAATTTCCTTTACACACATTTTGCTTCTTAATTTTCAAATCCTGCAGTTAAATTTGATGATCAGAATTATATTACTAGGGGGGATGAGGGAAGCGGTTCTAACGTCAACATTTATCAACTTAGTAACACGTATGTTTTTACCAACGATGAAAAAATAGAAAAATAGAAATTATCTAGAGGGGCAAATATTTTCTCAAGAGGGCGTGGTGCAGTGCACTCATTCCCACCTCTGCCCCCGATTACGGGTCTGCACTTCATAAGATGAGTAATTTGAATTTTGAAATTGGCTCATATGCCATTTCATACGTCTAGGATACAATGCATGACAACCGTCAAGCTAATACTCAACTCCAGAAAAATAACATACGTCAAACAAGACGAACTTTTTTTTCGACTCACTATGACATTCTGATAACACGACGTCAAAGATTATATATGTATCCTATGAAATAATTCTTAACCCGGAAGCTCAATATTATGTTTCTCTAATAATTTCTCTGATACTGTAATAATTTTACTCTAGTGTAAGGAAATTGCAATATTGTACACGAAGATGGAATAATGGTTGCATAATTTTCCCCGTCCGAATTTCCGTTTATATCCGAGCATCGAGTGAGGAATCGATTTCATACAACATTAGCTAGTTTAAATTTGAATTTAAACTGGGTAGATGAGAATTGGGATCAGTTCGGAGGACAGGAAATGAGGACATTGCCACCTTGAGCTACCGCTCCCTCACCCACTGAAGATTTTATTCTCCGAATTCGACGTACAAGTTGAAATTAACTACTTTTTAATATTTTTAGTTACTTATATTTGATACTTTTTCCTAATATTTTCAGTTACCTAAAGTGTTTGACATTTACTTCAAATTTCACGCGCAATCATTCAATTTTTCGCACGTATTTTATTATTTCATGACGTGGAATAATTGATTCCAAAATATTTCTGAATTCAACAGTGTAGTATGCAGCAGATACGAACCAGCATATCTGTCAGCAGTATAAAAATCGGGTGGGGGCATGAATATTGTTAGATATTTTTCTAGGTGGGGAAAATCCATTGTGAAGGAGGGACAGACTTTATTAGTATAATAATACACTTTTGGAAATCCGGGGAAGAGAGATACTCCATTCGTGCCCTAGCGGCACCTGTAGAAAAAATTAAGTTCTGTGCAATGAAGTTATAACTGTCGAAAATCATGATACAAATGTGCCACTTTTTTTCAAGAACATGTAAATAATACGAAAATATGAAGAATGTCAGAGGCATATTCGGTAAACGATACTTCATGCGTGAATTTTCTGTGGATATTTTAACTATATTTTGGCAAAAGTAACTCGATCGAGCAAAATTAGGAAAAACAACAAGATGATACTCGTAATTAGTTTCGATATTAAAATTATTCTATTGGGAAAAGAGACCTCATTTTTAACGTAGGTTGTGTGGTTCTAGAATAAAGAGAAACCAAAAATGTGAAAATCAATTCTTTGCTCTTCCAAAAATCAAAGATAAAACGAATGCAGATAAACCGAACGACTAGCGACGTGAGTAGTACGACCAAAGGCTCAGCATTAAAATTGTGCGGTAACTTCTACGATATTCTAGAGGATTGTCTAATTCCCTGTACCTGGCTTAATTATTGGGCTAGTATGTTGGTCTGTTGGATTAGACTCGTCCTCAGGAATGTGAAATGTACACAGCGAAGGAATCATCCGTAAAATTAACCAGTTGCTTAAACCAAAGAGGAGACTCGAGACTTCTTTGTTCCCATTTCGATGCATTGAATGCGGATACTCAGGAACGGTCAGTGTAATGGTTCGCCAAGTTCTAGAGCAGCCCTCGTACTAATTCCCTAGATTCCACGACAATATATATTATGTAGTTTCGTTTCTTCTTTCTTCTGTATTATTTCTGAGTTATTTTAAATAGCTATCAGACCTAAAATGAACAACCCGAGGGTTCGGGAGACGTAACGCGTTTCAACTTTTGCGAGACCGCTTAGCAAGCTTTTGACGAGCGCTGTCCGCTTTTACGTGTTGAGTTGTCACGTCATCGTCATGATCTACGTAGGTCTACATATGTGCATCTACATACGTACTGTGAGTATCTTCTACGTATACCAGAAATTCTCGACTACGTGCATTCTGCTGATGTTGATATCGTGACTGGAAGTCATTCGGCAAACGTAATGTGTAAATTTTACTCGTGTTTTTCCAAATCGAATGAAATGTATTTTTGTCGAAAGTACACGGGGATCGCGTGTTAGGCTTGCAAGAGCAGTCACTAGTCACTATATCAATAGATATTGATTGGTCGACTAATTGAACTTACAGATTGACACGATTCCCATGCCGCATGCATGTATCATTCATTATAAGGTGCTGTGAAGCAATGGTCGTTGCGAAATGCAATTACCTCAGCAACTGGCTACGGTTGTGTAGTCCAGTCGAATTAGGGCAATAAGGGGGAACGGCTCCACATCCTAGGCATTTGTGTCTCTTCCAGTTGTGGTGCAAAGCTTCTACCTTAAAATCAGTTTTTTTGTATTTTACTCGAAAACTACACATCTTGAAGTAAAAGCAGTTCAGCAATAAAATATACCTACTTGAAATTTTCAACACAATGATACCACATAGTGTGTTTCCTTCAAGTGTAATCGTGAGAATAGACAAGGAGAGGGTGTTCCATACAGCCCTTCACACTGATATGAATTAACATAGCATACACATTACGGACATATATTTAGAATTTTGCACATTTTTCTTATTTCACTGGCCTTTACGGGCAGAAGAAGGACCAAATACTCTTGGAACTGCTTCTTTACCTGTCTTCCCATCCTAGGGAGACTTTTTCGCCTTATCGCACGTACTCCTCCAGAACCACACATTTACAATTGTGTTTTCTGGGTTTATTTGAGTCCTCCAAGAACTTCTGGTAATGTAATTTTTCTAGCTTTTTATGATGTTCAGTTTCAAAATTTATCGTAGTGAAACCCCTCGCTGTCCTAAATGAATTGAAGTATTGCGAGATTTAAAAAAATATATATAAACAAATGTTGCAGTGTTGGCCACATTGCTCGCCCAAATCCCTCGAAATCTGCCTCCGCAATTTTCCAATGCCCAAAATACGCGGGGAAAATTTTCGTTGTTTGTCCCAACACAGATATTTCACAGTTCGGTAAAGCATATCAGGGAGCTGAGTAATCATTTATTAATATTTATTCTATGAAAATTAAAGTTACAAAACTAAAAATTGCATGTTACTTCTTTCGATCTTTTTGACATTTATTATGCAAAAAATTCTCTTGCAATGAGCAAATAGCTCGTAGCTTGTTCTATATTTCATCTCAATGTAAGTTTTCAGGGTTGCCGAGTTCATTTTCGATATTTTTTGTCTCCAAATCAGACCCCTATGAGAGATAGAGGTAAAAGGGTAAAAATTTCCTCGAATACAGCATGTGTATCATTTCTTAAGTTTCCAACCATTCGGTACTCACTTTTAGTAATTATCTAATTTAACTCGACTAGTTCCGACGAACACCATCGAGTAGAATGGCTGCCAAAATTCGGTACATTTTATTAGTCTTGGACGCATCGAGTATCGACGTCGCAGCTTATTTTTCGATTTCATTATTGTTATTTTCTTTGGTATTTTTTTTTCATTCGATTCAGCCACAAAGAAATTGAACCTGGTGCGACACAGTGCCGAACTATCGCTGGAAATTATATTGTGGTACCAAATGGTGCAACTGCACGTACGCCATCCATTTCTGCGTAAAATACTCTCCTTTAAAAGAAATCAATTAATCACTCGAAAAAGAATGAAAATAAATACACTCGTGTGAGAACGGCAGCGTGTTTCCGCCTTTTCCCCGACAATGACGACTTCATATTTTCACTGAAAACTGACTCGGCAATTTTTCAGACGAAGAAACTGCTGACGAAATATATGGCGTGAAAGAGGTTCTCCTCTGTTTCCAGTAAGGATTTGATGATACGGCTAATCTTGCCAAGTTTTTTCTTGTCGGTGGTTTGAAGTCCGGTGCCAGCGTTGTCAAGGACCTAGAATGTCCACTTATCTCACGGCAATATATACAGTTAAGAACAGTCTCGGATTCATAAATAGTCCGACAAGGCAGTGTCCATCGTGGCAAAATTTAAGACAAAAAAAAAGTATAACCAAAAAATAGTCGCAGCCGATGCTAGGTTCTGAATTGAGAGAGATACAACGCGGAATGCAAAGTATCTAATGAAATGTCTTCTCCGTCTTTTTAGCCGGGAACGGGAAGTCACTTCGAAAGGCGACAAAGCAGGACCTTCAGTTGGTGACATCTAGTTTCTTTCTGAGCGAAAAGAATTCTGTTCCCCAAAAGAGGAGCAAGAGAAGTTTCCACCAATTTAAATTTTCAAATGACAACATGTCATACAAAATAAACTTTTTTGGATCGCCGATTTCGAATACATACCTAATTGAATGAATTTCAATTGTAAAATTAGATAAAATTGAATTTTTTTGAAAAATCAAACAAAATATGAAAAAAAGAGATTTTCCGGGTTACTTATTTCAAAAACTGTAGCAGATGTTTGATTAAACTTCGATTTAGGCTCCAAAATTTTAATTTAATGTGGAAATGGAAAAATTGCCTTCAGTTGGAAGGCCGGATCAAAAATCTGATGAAATTTTCGAAATTAGCGATCCGAAGAATCCAATTTTTAGTAGTATTGTGTTCAAATTTCCAAGTAAAAATAAATTTGCCCGTTTCATAAATGAACCTTGAATCGTGGGGGCCTTAGTCGGAATCAAAAATCTGAGTTGATATTCAAAATCAGAGATTCAAGAAATCCCTACTTTGAAAATCTGTTTGACGGGTTCTCATTTGAAGATCTATAAGTGATGGAACGTTCCAACCTAGGTTTGCAGAATAGAAGATTCTTTCATTGAAAAGAAAATTAGACATTACTAAATTGAGATCCTGCATCGTCGCACTATGGTCCGACTTCGACGACAAAATAAAGACAGGGAGCATTCCATTGGACACCCCTTGTTTTTCTATTTCCATCTTCATCCACATTTTCAGCCTCTTATTAGCGCCTATTTATACTGGCGAATTCAGGAAACAATTCTGAAAGGGATGGTTCAGAATTCGATCATTTGTTCCCCTCCCTCTGCCTCCTTAATATTGAATAATTTTTTGCTTCTTACTACGTATAATGATTGAGTACGTAAGTAAAAGAAGGAAATACGCGACCTTTTGAACGATTTATAGGTACTCCGCTGACTTCGTATTTTCTTATTGACGCGGAAATTTGAATACTCATTTTACAAAGCGTGGTGTCTATTTGTTTTTTTAAGTGCTCATTAATCTATTTAGTGAATTTTAAAAATTCGTCTCAGATACTAACGTCCAATTTTTTCCTGAAGAGAGGGGGAACAGTCTTTAAGACCAGCTGAAACTTCTGAGTCTCCAGTGCTCATACCAGACTCCTTTAGACTCTTCCAAACTGCTTTTCTAAACTAATTGAAGATTTTTTTTTAACTAAAACTGGGCAAAACTAGTTTACAACTTTTTCAGACTATCAGGGGCGTCGCGAGCTTTGTCGTCATGGGTGGGGAGGGGCTGCAAATAGAATACAAGTGCCGACTCGACACGAAAGAAAATCGATCGTCTTCGTATTTTTTTGATCTGTGCTCGAAATTCCGACTACGGGGTCGAATATTTTCCGAGAAGTATCGTCTCGGGACAAAATTTGTTTATGCAAGCAAAGAATTCAATGATTCTTTTTCTTGCCGACCGATGACTCAAGATGTCGATTAAATGGCCAAATTTGCTGAAAAATACCGATTCCGAAGATTTCGGGTTATCACCCATCCCAGGGCTCCGTCTGTAACAATTATATTACACGTTCGCTTATAGCTCTTCAAGACATGATGAGACATTCGAGAACTTTTAAAGTTTTTGAAAACTTTTATAAGACTACAGGACTCTTTAAAATGAACTAAGACTAATCAGTACTTATTTATGATTCCTTCAGGCTTGTTCGAGGTTCCGTGAAGTTTTTGCTTACGCTTCACCGACTATTCAATCAAAATACGACTTTATAGACTTTATCAAAACTCCTCAAAACTTCATCGAGGCTTATACAAATTCCTCCTCCCGTCATGCCAGGGTCATTTGGATAAAATTTGATTCCGGGGGAAAGTAGAGTACAGAATAGAAACAAGTGTAATAGAATACTACCGAGAAAATATAAGCATTTTAAAACCTCGCTTGCTGGAAAAAACCGAGCCTTTCAAAAAAAGTTCGGGCCCTGGAATCTCTCCCTTTGCCCTTCTTTCGTCTGGCCTACTCTAGGCCATTTCCACAATTTCTAAAATTCGCTAAGATTGCATAAAACTCACGAAAAACTCAACGATTTTTTTCTGAACTTGTTAAAATCTTTTTAGAACTCGTCCAGACTTGATCACGACTATTTTTATACTTTTGGAAACGCTTCTATTATCATATAAAACTTGTCTCATGCTGTAAAAACTTATTGAAGACTGTAACATTTTAATTCTCCTACACTGAATTAAAACTTGTTATCGCATTTCTAAATTGGCTTATAACTTTCAAAAGTCTCTCATACTAATTTAGGATTCCTTGAGACTCTAACAGGCTCGTTCGAGGCAATTTTTATTTCTGAAAGAAGCAGTTGTCTATTTCCTTCCCTGTGTATTCGTGCCTGTCAATTTGTGTGTAAATGAATTACTAATTAGTCATTATTTTTAAATTTCTAGCTGTTGGACGCGCATATAGTTCTTACTCTATGTTGTTAGCTAATGACCAAATGAGTCACCACTCTTTGTTCTTTGGTATTATTCCTTGTTTTTACTTTCAAATTTCAAGAGCGATGTTTTGCTTCATTCATTTTGACATACCTTCCAAGATTTACAAAACATTTTCTGGTATAATCTTTTTTTTTTTCTTTTACCTTTATTTTCGCGTCACCTCCTGATCTCCCCTTCCGGGAATGCAACAAAACAGGAATGATAAGTAGGCAAAAATAATTTTATCTACAGGCGGCAAAATGCTAAATCCGGCATTTACTAAGAATTAACAATCTGATTTCAGTTAAACTTGGTGCGTAATCACTAGTTTGTCACTTAAAACTCGCGAAAAGTTTGATTTCTCGTTTTTTCAAAGAAGAGTATATATATGCGAATAATCTCTCGAATGGTCTCTCAGCATCTACCACGTCCCTGTTTTAAAAGATCCGAACGCATTTTTTGAAAATCATAGACTAATATGCTAATTACTCTTACGAAAGTTTTTGCGTCTATACAATCTAATTTTATAGTTGGCAATAAAAGTTCCCGTTTACCCGTGTATACGTACTCGTGGGAAAAAGTTGAGTTTTGGGTACGATAAAATCTTCGAAAAGTGTTCCGATTATATGTAGTTAATATTGTGCAACGAAAGACCGACGACGTCACTGGGAATATTAAAGTTTGCATCGGACTTTTAAACATAACGAAATTTTCAAGCTATCTGAGTTTCCGGTGCACAAAATTATGGTAATTCTTTCGCTGTGATATGCCGCGTACTTCGTTCCGTGTACCTAGTTTAAAAAAATATCGGCTCTTCTGTCATGGCAAATCGAGAATTGCCTTGCAACGAATTACAAACCGCTGTACCGGTCAGCAGTGTCTGCGTCTTCAAAGAAAAGAGGTTGGGGTGAAATGAAAAATTATTTTTTCGTCATCTCGCTTGGTACTACCTAGATCTAGAACCTAATTTTTCGATATAATTATGTGGGTGTTTAAAAATACTGGCATAGGTTCAAATAAAGGAAGTACCTACCTTTGGAAAATTTTGAAATTTTTACTTCGAACCGGCTATTTGCGGGTCGCACGAATCCGAGTGAAAAAAAAAAAAATAATAATAATAATAATATAAAAAGTATTTCAGTTCGATGTTTTCAAAAGTCTGCAGTTTTTAGGAGCTAACGCACCAGTGTTATCGATATAATTCATATTTCCGGTGTCAAACTTCGAGATTTCGGGGTTTGAAGAAGGATCAACATTTGACACCGATGAACATTTGGCAAGAAATTTTCATGCTTGACATAAATGTTAAATGTAAATCTAGGTATCGAATGCTAATCAGACCAACATTTGATATTTTAAAAAAATGTGTCCGGAAAGGAAACTATTGTACAATTTACTATTCAGATCGAAATGTATGAAATGTTTCAGTGTAAGTAAATGTAATGAGCTTGAGACTGAAATCCGTCCAGGGATTAACATTAGATACTGGGTGTCAAATGTTTTTGTTTTTTTGACCGTTCTTGAAATCCGTGTGGGTCAATACACGCTGAACTTTGAAAAAGTTCAAATGAGAAAAGTGAAAGTAGAAGGTTGAAATTTATTATTAATCGCGATTTCGGGGTTTAACATTGATATGGGCGTCAGCAGAAGCCATTTGAGAAAAGTAGATCACTATTTGGCGCTTTACTGTAATTGTGAAATCTGCTTGAATCGAACTTATAACGTCCCCTAATGCCAAATGGTGCAACTGCTCTTTTACATTCTGTTCTGATCAACTGGTTCTCAGAAACAGTGGCAACGAGTTGATGATTTCTTTTTTCATTATTCATTTCACTCAAAGACCTCCATTTTCCCGTGTGCGGTCACATTGTTGCCGTAGGTCGACCTTTATAGGAATTTGGATCGATAGAGGAAGGGGGATAATAATAAAATTCTTAAAAATTCTGAATTGCCTATTCCAAGATTGGTTTCCTGAATTCGCCACTGTGAACAGGAGCTAATAAGACGCTATAAATCGGGATAAAAATGGAAATAGAAAAAGCAAGAAACCCCGAGTACCATAAAAAGTAACTCATTTGGTCGTGTATATAGGATGCCCAATGAAATGCACCTTATCTTTGTTATTTATTAAGAAGTCCTACCGGAGGGCGCCGATGCAAGATTTCAATTTAGTAATGTTTAGTTTTCTTTTTAACAAAAAAATCTATCCTCCAAAAGAGATTGAAACGTTCCACCAACTTATATTTTAAAATGTAAACATTTCAGACAAATTTTCAAAATAAGGGTTCCTTGTACCGCTAATGTTTGAATATTCACTCGGAATTTTGATTCGATCCTGATGGAAACCTTAGGATTCATAGTTCACTCGTGAAATGGGTAAATTTGTTTCTAATGCTTGAAAAATCGAAGAAAATATTGAAAATGGGGTTTTCGGGTCGAAATTCTCAGAATTGGTTATCTATTATTAAACCTGCTCATATATGTTGCTGTAAGTCGATGGATGTAGGTGCCCCCACCTTCAAGAATTATGACGGGGTCCAACGTCTGAAATTATCCGTTCAAATTTTTGAAAATACCTGCATGTTCGTCTGAATAACACACGAACACGAAGTAATAAATAAAAATGGATCCCACCACTGCGATTGACCGCAACGGCTGTTCAAGTACATAAACAAGTTTCAAAATAACGCTAAAGATTTTTTCGCTCTCATAATTTTTCGTTTTTTAGGGGGGGGGGGGCTAAATCCTCCAGCCCCTCTTTCACTGTTTGCGCCAATGTCAGTGTCACTAATCAAACCCAATCAAACTTATAATTTGGTATGTTGCGACTATTTCCAGTTACCTAATTCTCTCATAGGTACACCGTCCCACACCCCATGTATACCTGAGCTGGATAGTGTATCCGGCCGCTAATACATTTTCATTTAGAGACCTGTTCATGCAAAAAGCAACCGTTCTTCGAAAAAAGAAAATAAAAATAGAAAAAAAACAGTGACATATGTACACATAATTAACAATCTTTACTCGAAACTGAATAAAATGCAACACTGGAAGACGATATGTTTCCTCTATTTTGTTGAATATAGGCTGGCTGATGCATAGTGGATCATCAGTTTGTAGGTACGTATGCTGTGTACTCGGAGTTGGCGCGTGATGGGATTACCAAAGTTTTTATTGCCGTTTTAAAGTCAAGTTAGGGTCGGCCAAGTTGAATAATTTTAATAAATTTCTACTGGATTGTCAATGTTTCTATTCTCGCTGCAAGGTCAAATTAGGGTCCGACAAGCTCGAATATTTCGAAAAATGTCTAAGAAGTCTTCAACGTTTTTAATCCCCACTGCAAGATTAAGTTTGATTTCGTTTGACTATTTTGAAAAGTTTAAACGGAATTGCCCATGTTTGTATCGTCACTGTAAGGTCAAGTGTAGTCTGGTCAGTTTTAATCGTTTTGATTTTTCATCGTTTCAAAATTTGACTTGCACACAATAATCTGTTAACCCGCGAAGCGAGCCAGATTGTAAGTTTTATAATCAACAACGCAAACCCCTTTCCATGTTTTACATAATTTGACCGCCCATATAGATTCCAAGTTTTCAATAATTTAGCGCAAGCGTTAAGTGCGTTATAAAAAATTCATTTGTCGACATCGAACAATAACATTCGTGTAAATTAATGTGCAAATCGTTGATAGAATGATTTTGAGGATTGAGAACGATTTCGACATTGACATTGCAGAAGGTTACGAGAGAGAATACCTTTTTTTCGAACTATTGAATGGCAGAGCCGAGGATAGGTGCAGATAGGTACGCGGGTCGCACATGCAGGTTTCATGTGCCCGGATGAGAGCCGGCAAACATGGGTGCATGCATAGAATAAAGGATGTATTTCAAAAAGACGAATTACAAAAAAAAAAAAAAAAAAAAGTTAAACGTATCCCGTGGGCTATTTTAATTAACTCGGATTCATTCGTCTCTTCGTCTCGTTTATTTACAAAAAAAGAAGAAAGAAAAAAGAAAGAAAAGTCGAACACGTTAATTTTCCAAGGATCTTTTACGCGACGTTTATCTTAGTTTGTGACGTCGCGATTAATCGATTCTAATTAGCTTTCCCGATTCGAATGTACAGAAATTTGCGCGACCTTGGGTATGAATGAACATTTTCACGTGCAACGCAATTTCAAAAAGGAAAAAAATGATTAACGGACTAGTACCGAGTAATGCGATGAAATCTCGTGTGTGTTTCAGTGTTTCTGCCGCCTCACGTTACTCACCTCCGAAGAGAAGATTTAATCCGAAAATACGTCTTTGAGTCACCTCTGAAGTGAAGACATGTAACCTGAGCTATGATCTTACGAGGTGATCACGGGCAACAAGGTGAGTCATTCAGGATTTTTATTCCTTATTTCGCGGTTAGGCTCGCGAAAATGGAGACAGCGGTGCCGGTAATTCCGGAGTAGTTTTCCAAAGAATTCAGATATTTTTCGGATTCGAATTTCGCAATATGTGTCTGATCCTTTTGATACGTGACGCAGACGTCGAAAGCACACCTCTCACCTTCTGGTCCAGTAACGTGTCGAAAGTAAACTGTAAATTAGAATATGGGCCATCCACTGGGAGACTGAAATGTTGAAAATTAAGTTTCTGCCGATAATTCGCTTAATAGCGTCCCTATGGAAACTTTTTAAACGTGAAATTTAAGAATATCTGATTTCGAAAAAACGAGCATTCTAACTTTGTTTTATACATACCTATACTCCAGAAATGTCAGACGTGATTAAGTTAAAGTAATCCTTTTCACGTCTGCACTCTGGTATCGCCTCGTTTTCCAGAGTCTGAGTGCTGCACTCTTGACTTCTTGGTCATTGCGATATCGTTCGCTAGTCAGTTCGTTTTTCATTGGGCCAAAGACATAAGAATCACAAGGAGACAGGTCTAGAGAGTAGGGAGAGTCCTCCCGTACCTCCCGTCCAATTTTTTAGGGTCGGCTAGACCCTATTGCAATCGCTTTTTAGGGTCGGCTAGACCCTATTGCAATCGCTTTTTATTATTCATGTTCATGTTCATGTTCTTCAAGTTGTTCAGTACTCAGACGTTATCAAGTGGTAATATGGATGGCGATTCTGTCGTAGTTCGTAGTTTCGTAGGATGTTTATTATTGATGAATATAGAGAGCGTTAGTGAATGCGGGTAAGTTCCGAAAAATGTATTCACGTCGCGTATTACTGTGAAATGTATTGAAAAGGATTCGGATTCGAGCTATCTGAAATGCTTTTGGTATTTTTTGTTGACTACACATACATGCGCGTCACTATCCAGTTCAACATGTGTATGTGTTAAGTGTGCACGTTCAGTTTTGTATAGACACATATTAGATACTCACTCTCTCGTATGTTTTTTGTCGTCGGATTAGTTACTGCCTTACTGCTTACTCCTGTACGAGATAGAGTTATTTATTATTCTTCAAGTTGTTCAGTACTCAGACGTTATCAAGTGGTAATATGGATGGCGATTCTGTTGTAGTTTGTAGTTTTGTCGTTTTGTGGGATGTTTATTATTGATGAATATAGAGTGCGTTAATGTTTAGCAGAATTCAGACGATAGGAATTGCAGCATTTGCCGACCCTAGTCGTGCAGCATTGCTGCTTGTTATTATTCATGTTCTTCAAGTTGTTCAGTACTCAGACGTTATCAAGTGGTAATATGGATGGCGATTCTGTTGTAGTTCATAGTTTCGTAGGATGTTTATTATTGATGAATATAGAGAGCGTTAGTGAATGCGGGTACGTTCCGAAAAAGGTATTCGCGTCGCGTATTACTGCGAAATGTATTGAAAAGGATTCGAATGCGAGCTATCTAAAATGCTTTTGGTATTTGTTGACTACACATACATGCGCGTCACTATCCAGTTCGACATGTGTATGTGTTAAGTGTGCACGTTCAGTTTTGTATAGACACTCATATTAGATACTCACTCTCTCGTATGTTTTTTGTCATCAGATTAGTTACTGCTTACTCCTGTACGAGTTATTTATTATTCTTCAAGTTGTTCAGTACTCAGACGTTATCAAGTGGTAATATGGATGGCGATTCTGTCGTAGTTCGTAGTTTTGTAAGATGTTTGATGAATATAGAGTGCGTTAATATTAAGCATAATTCAAACGGTCCGAATTGCAGCATTTGCCGACCCTAGTCATGCAGCATTGCTGCTTGTTTTTTTAGTAAATCTTGTGTAATTCGAGGGGATGCGGGGTCGCATCCATCTAGAGCAAATTTTTTCGATATTTCAAATGTTGTATGATGATTGAGTGTACACCATCATGTGAAACACGAAGACTTTCAACAATTTCATCCGTTGTTATTCTTCTGTCTTGATGAATGAGCCCGTTAACACGTATAAGGATAGTGTTCACCGTCATTTCCACTGGCTTACCACTGCGAGGAATATCATCGGTACTTTTACGGCAATTACTAAATGATTTACACTACTTAACCACTGTTTGTACAGAAATTACATTATTGCAATATGTCTCGATTAATTCTCAATGAATTTCAGTCGCACTTTTCTTTCGTTACCACAAAATACATATAAATATTTGAGCGAATATCGGATCTCAACCCGTCAACGGCATTTTAAAAATCTTACCGCAGGAAAGTCGTATGACAGAAACCGCAACCGCCAACATTCGGCAACGGATGCAGCACATGATTGACTTCAGTGATGACCCCATAAATCATCAACAACCTACCCGAAGGCACGTCTCATTGAAGTCGAAACAATATCGCCTCTAATTTTGGTCAAAAAATGTCTACCTATTCAAAATTTAGAACGATTTAAACCTACTTTTTGACTGCCCCTCGTATGTAGTGCGAAATTACTCATTTTCATGTTTAGCCTCGGATGGAACTTGGAAAGCTGATCGAAGATATGTTGACACTCAACTCTGTTTCTCTACATGAGATGAGAAAGTAAGAGAAGGGGAGACGTATCAGGTTGTTAGACAATATGAGGCTCTTCAAAGACGTTACTTGATCTTTCCCCCCTTTTTTTTCCCTTTTCCCCCTGAATCTTCAACAAATTACCATAACCAGAAACAATGTGTTCTTCATCAGTGAATCTTAGCTCTGGTTCCTTTTTCTTTCAGACTTTTAATACTTGACCAGGCCCGTAGTGTGACTACTTTTTAGGGGGGGAGGGGGAAGCTCGGGGCAAAAGTAATTTTTTACTGCCAGCTCGTACGTTATACCGAGGGTGTAGCTATGGGGAATATTTGGTTATAACCATCGCCCATCAACTGCACAAAGAGAAGAAGTAACTTCCAAATTTTCAATTCGCTTCGCAGTCAGTACATTTCCAATCTTCTACTCTTCTTCACAAGTAGTTAAACGTTGAATATTGACTTCTCTTGGCGCTAGGGCCATGAGAAGTCAATATTCGGGCCCTCGGGTAAAAAGTGCCTTTTAGGACCTTTTGAAAACAGTAATTGCTCACAAAAAAAATCGACAGATTGCCACCTAGGCCTTTTCCCTTAAATCCACCACTGGCTATGTTAAACCAATACAAAAAATAGGCTGTTTGAATCCATGTCCTAGTTTTCTGAATATCGTTTTATTTTATTTTCCTGGCTTCTGCACTGGGACTAGGTACATTACTTGATATGAACACTACATTCAGTAATTGTCTGTCAGAGTATTTTGCAGCAACTGAAAACAATATCTATTTTTTCAAAAAATGCCGAGGGGGACAAAAAATTTACTCAATGAGGAGGAGCAGGGACGCCCCATTTGCCCCCCCCAACTACGGGCCTGCTTGACCTTGGGGATTGAAATTTTGAGGGATAGTATGTATGACATGAAGAGATGAAATTCTTGGATTGAAATGGAAAGACAAGATTCCTACACGTATTTCTCCTGCTGATTCCAGATATGACTTCGAAATTGTATTCAACCATTTTTCAATGGTTAGATGACTTTCATAAATTCACTGACACGTCTTGAAAGTCATATGACAAAAAAATCGGTGAAATTTAAAGACTATATCTGAAATCAAAATGGAAAATTTTCCTCTTCGTCCAACCGTAAAAATTTCATCTTTCCACCGCGGGATCTCACGCCGATCACCAGAGAGATCGGGCATATGCGGCAAGCCCTCCAAAGAACGGAGGGATAGACAGCGTCCCTCCTACAAGAGAAAACTGGGGGGGGAAGAGAAGATTACAACGCGGGCGGACGTGGTTCGCCAAAAGACGCGAAGGCGTCAGCCTCCCCGTGGCCCCGCTCAAAGGCAGGGAGGCCCTCAAGCGGAAGCTGTTGCGAAGGAGAAGACCGCGCATGGTCCCGCACAAGAGCACCAACACGGAGTAAGCGGCTCTGATCCGGAGGGCCTGGGCGGTGGTAGACTCGAAGGTTTGCGGGGTTCCGGTACACCAAGGCAAGCGAGATGCTGCTCGGGCTCCGAGCTAAGCAGGAGCAAGCAGTGGAGAACTTTGCCAACAAGCTCGTAGAAGCAGTAGGCGCTGACGCGGAAGTCCGAAGACCGTAGTGCCGGACCACCCTACTCCTGATGAACGTGGGGCCGTCAGTGAGCGAAGAAGAGATCGAGACAGCGCTACAGGAGACACGAGTCACGAAGAAAGAGGAGATGTCGCGCGTTACCCTAGCGTTCAAGGTTGAAGTACCCATCCAGGCGGGCCCTTGATACGCTAGGGCGCGGTAAAGTAGCAATCGGATGGAGCAGCTGTAAGATCCACTCGCTAAAGAAAGTCAGGCAGTTGGTACGCTGCTACATACAACTGCCTGCAGATAGGCCACGTCACCAACAAGTGCGAGGCGAACGTTAGCAATGTGCCAAGGTGTGCTACAGATGCGGGGGGACCGGCCACAAGATCCCGGTAACCCCCAAAATGCCCACTGTGTAGCAAGGTCGAGGGGCGCGACTCTACACACGTCCTGGGTGGCGGAGGATGCCGGGACGCGAGCACCCAAGGAGGGAGAGTCCGCGTTCGGTGGTCGAAGCAACGTTGTTAAATAGGCCACTCTTCTTCCTCCGGGTCAACCTAAACCACCATGCAGTAGCCCAGGATCTCCTATGGAGCATGGTGAGAGAAAGACGGGTTGACCTGATGATAGCGAGCGAGCCCTACAAGGCTGGACGGAGTTAGAGGATGGTACAGAGATCGTACTGGACTGACAGCCGCCGTTGGCATATGCCCTGACTGTCCCATAGCTCTGAGCTGGGTACAGGAAAGGGAGGGGTATGTAAGTGGGTGACATCACCGTCTACAGCTGCTACTTCTCCCCGAACAGAAGATTAGAAGAGTTCGAAGCCTACCTCACCCGTTTCGAGGAGAGCATCGCGAGGAGGACGACAAAAGTCATTGTCGCCGGAGACTTCAACGCCAAGTCCGAAGAATGGCACTCCGGCCGGACCGGCCCCCGAGGATATGTCCTGGGGGAGCGTGCCGCCCGGCTAGATTTGTTTCCAATGAACACGGGCGGCATTCCTACCCAATTCCATCAAGGGTGGGAGTCGGTCATGGACGCGTATCAGCCGGACTGGCCAGTTAGATCAAAGGCTGGTCTGTGCTGGATGAGGAGTCAGGGAGTGGCCACAAATACATCATCTTTAAGCTCTATTAAGGAACCGAGGTTACTGCTCCAAAGAAGCTGGGAAGATGTGGGACCTTGTTCGAGTGTGAGGCCTGGGAGCAGAGAGACGCGGGACCACAACAGCGATCGATCCCGGTGGAAACACGAGTGACAGCGACGGCGTCATCAGCCATCTCGCGCCGGACACCTTAGTTCTGGAAATGTTGAAGAGCGGAAGCGGATGGAACCGGGTGTAGGCCTTGGTCTCTACCATCATGAAGAAGAAGATGCAGACCGAGTGGTCGAGGCAGAGGGCCGACGTACAAAGCTCGACTCACTTCAACGAACACAACAAATCTGTACCATCCTAGAGCTACTGCAGCTGGTACGGACCCCCCGGCACGACTCACCCCGCCGTCACCATCTTCATGCGTCACCACACGTGCCAAGACGAGGAGGTGAGGGGTGAGTGAAGGAAGCGCGTCCGTCTGTGGTGCACCTAAATTCCAGGTTAATGCTGGATGAGCGTTACCTTGGTCAGTAGGGTGTTCCATGGTGGCCCTGGCAGGACAGCGCGCACCGGAAGCGAAAAGGCGACATGGGGGCTCGGGCAGCCTCAATGTGTCCCTCTGGTCACTGATGCGATATTAGAAAGGGTAGTTTCCGAAGCCAGGGGTGCGGTGTCTGGGGAATTCGGCATGCGTGCATCGCCATACGCTCCACCAAACATGTTGTACTTATTGAAGCTCGTAATGATACCTAATGAAGTATTACAATCCTTTTCGCAAGTTATTTAAACACAAAAACACAATTTTATTATCAGCGATATCAGAGGGGTGAGTGAAGGGGAATGAAAAATTTATTTGGAATGGATTGCTATAGTGATGGAGAAGCTGCTACATGCAAAATTTACTTCCATACTCTCCTTAAAAACCTGTAAAATAAGGTCAACACAGTGTTATTTTTCCCATAGGAACTCGGAATCGAAATTGTTGACACCTAACGACAGAGTAGAGAATCTGTTTTGTTTGAGGGATCAAATTAATCGCTCCCATAAGAAATGTACATGCGGTGATTTGATATTTCAAATTTTGAAAAATTTATAGTAATTTCAGGGTAAATGTTTATTGAAATCATTTTTCTCCACACTGATTGTCAAAGTGCATTTTGACTACTCGCCGATACCTGGTGGTAAAGTAAGATTTTACCACTAGGTATTTTCAGAGGGAAATAATGAAAATCAGTGTTACCAAATAGAACAATAAAACATAGCATTCAATGTATCTAAGTGAATAATAAAACAAAGAAACAAGAAAAGAAAATGAATAATAATATTTGTTTGAGAAAAATTGCATATTCAAACGTCTTTCTGAAAATTTAATGTTCTCTTTGTCATCTGCATTCATTATTAACCAAAATGATTCAATTTATCTGATTGCAGTTTTTGCATTTCGCTGAATTGAAGCGCTGAGTGGAAGAAGAACCTTTGTCTCATAAGAAATACACTGATCGAAGGCCCGTCTTCCACGCAGCACTTCAATTGCAACTACTGTGTCTTCTCTTTGTTTCTAATTTAGTAGGCGCACATGTTGTATTTTATTTACATAAAAAGGCTCGTTTACATTATGATAGTACTATTGGGATTTAAACCTGCACTAGAGTGCGCTGCAAAATTACCTGAGCGGGTGTTAACGGATGAAAAATGAGTGAGTGATCATGTGTAAATTTCAAATAGAAACACTGCTGTCTTCAGTAGGGTAAAAAATCGAGTACAAATTATTCTGCCAGTAGAACTGATAATAATTTAATGTATTGGTGATGATGCAGTTGAATTTGGGACAAATTTTCATAATGTAAACGAGGCTTTAGTGGTCTCCTCTGTTCTTCGGTTCGCTCATTCATCAATACTGTAACTTGAGACTCATGTAGCTATCAGTGAATGCTTAATAATGAATACTGAATCCCTAGTAGCTGAGGTAGTGCTCGAAGGGGCGGTTCCAGGGCTCGGGTGAGAGCAAATGAAAAGAGAGGTAGCAATAATGATTTCAAATTATCTGATTCCGAAGACGATGATAGGGCGAAAGCTATTCGAAGTAAATATTTAGAACTCATTTGAAAAACAGTAACAGCATAACTATTTTCAAAAACTTCGACAATCATGGAGAAAAATATCTTACTAATACAAGAGGGTATCGTGAACGTTAACCAACCGGGCGAATTATACTCCACTCGTCTAACGGCTCGTGTCGCAAACTCGCCCTCTTTGGTAAACGTTCACTTTATTCTCTTGTACAGTAATATACTATTTCTGTAGCATTAACTACAAATTAAAACAGTAATCCAAACAAACTATGTAGTTAATGGAATTCTCATAAAACGAGACCTATCTTTACTCCATTAAAGGATAGGAAGTATCAATTTTACTTTAACTCCTTACATGTATAAGCGTGCGTGCGTGCGTGCAGCGTTACAAGCGCTCTCTACATTTCACTCCGCATTCTAATAAGTCTTGCGTTAATGTGTGATGCTACTGAGGATTATTTTGAATTTCCTCTCCATTTGTTTACGAATTAAAGACCCAGAGTCGGGCTTAAATGCGTAGTCGTTCCAACCTGGCTCCGGCTCTAGAACAAAAAAGTTAGCTGCGGCTTCGGCTAAAATTCTTGAAATTAGCTTCAGCTCGGGCTCCAGCTCGACCGAAAATGTGGGTTTCGCTCCGGCTTCGGTTATTTTCAAGGAAGGAAAGGAAAGGATGTGAAGTAAGTTAAGAGGGAGAGAAGAGAAAAGGAGAAGTTGAACAGAGCCGGAGTCAGACATCGACCCCGGCTCCGGTAAAATTCTGAAATTGGCTTCGTCCCCGGTAAATGATCTTTTCCCGATTTCGGCTCGCCAAATAATTTTTATTGGACTCCAGCTCCGGCAAAAGATTTTTGATGGCTCCGGCTTCGGTTACTGTTAGGGGAGGAAGGTGTGTCGAGAAAATCAAGAGAGAAAAGAGGAGAAGGGGAAGGATGAATGGCCGGAGCCAGAAATCGTCCCGATCTCCAGCAAATAACTTTTTCCGGGTTGCGATCCCGGCTTCAGCTAATAATTTCTTCGAGGTACCTACCAGTCATCGTCTCCGTTATTGAAAATGGTCACTTTCGGGTCCCTGTAACAAGCACATGTTGCCTTGTTTCAATGCGCGATAGTGTTTCGAGTGGAATGGCTCAAAAGGTATTCTTGTTGTTTTCAAAACAGACCCTTCAATTTGACTGGCCTATTTAGAGATGACCAATTTCAAGCAGAATGCTTACAGAACGTATTCGGCTCGTTTCCCAACAGCTCCCCGGTGATTGTACTTCCACTAGTGTCGAATGCTTGCTAGGAAAATACACCGTCATTTATTCGTACGCGTGCCATTGGGATTTAAACTCCGAGTTTCAGGTGTTGGCAGACCGTATATGTGTGAGTGATCACGTATATGATTTACAGTAAGCGTGTAGCAAACTTCAACTATCATTAAATCGATCAGAAATTGACTTTCAAAGAAAACTGGTCCTAAATTTAACTGCATCATCACCAAAAAATTGAATTATAATCAGTTCTACAGGTGGAATAATTTTTACTCGTTCGTTTACCCTCCTGAAGATAGCAGCTTTTCTATTTGAAAGTACGCATGATCACTCATTCATTTTCACCTGCACAGGTGATTTTGCAGCGCACTCTTGTGCAAGTTTAAACCCCAATTGAGATGTGCAAGTGTGCATATGGTTTGGATATGCTACGCAGTACTCTACCTATATGGTGTAGCGACAAGCAACCCAGCGGGGGTTTAACGACTTGAGAGGGCAAAAAGAACGAACGTCTACCGGGCAGATGCGTCCAGACGAATAACCGCGAATTTTGTTTTTCGCGAACACTATCAGCATTTCGCGGCATTGTTTCCAGCCGTACACCGTTGCAGATATATCACGATTACATTGTATACCACTTTTACGCACAATACCAGAATACAAAAAATATTCTACCTCTATCTTTCTCTTCTTTCTCGCTTTTAAATACAAAGAAAGAAAGAAAGAAAGAAAGAGAGAGAGAAAAAAAAGTATGCAAAAACTAAAGAAAAAAATTCCAGAACAAAAGATCTATTCGTAATTTCTTCGTCTACGTACTTTTGTACACATTATGCGCGGTAAACAACAACAAATTCGACCTTCATCACTTACAACGTGACTTTTTCACGCCCCGAACATGTATAAATTCCAATAACACTCGTATATTTTCCTATATTATAACTAACTATATGTATTGGTTCTTCTATTCAAATGCACCCAGCCGACGATAATTAATCCGCGTATACAGATACTCGCTATCTTATTATGGCACTTTGGAAAAGAAGATTAGAAAAAAAAATTTACTTAGATCGCTATAAGGGAATCATATACCCAGATGGTGGTTATTACGCATCGCCAAAAATAAAATTGGTTAACCGTGATGAAAGGTATTGTCGATATTTTGTTTACTCCAAAAACGACGTCACGATATCAGCGCCCTGCTATTCGTTAAGGTCGAAATTTTCAATTCCTTTTATTAGCGAAAGAAAGAAGAAGAAAAAAGAACGTAAAAAAATTGTGCATATGAGCCGGCATTAAAAGATTTTTAACCAGAAGAAAATGAGTAAGGCGTAGCGCGAAAATGACGATCGAGTCTGCGGGCGATTTGCGCCAGCAACCGGTTTCAAAAAATAAAAATAAAAATGTGTCAACAACTCAACGCCAGTGAGTGCCAAAGCAGTTACGGTTGCCCGGTTCGGAATTGCGGGAAATTTCACACGATTACGCTTTAGTCATCGGCATCCGTTGACACCGAAGATCTCCGGCGCGGCGGAACTCGTAAGTGAAATCACCTTAGGCAAACCTTAATTCTAGGAGGGACGAATTTCAGCAAAGGGAGAGTACCTCAATGGATTTTCTATCAAGTAGAAGAGGGTAACACCTTTTCCATTAGAGAGTAAACCGAGTTGCGAGGGAGCGGTGCCGCCATCTGCACCTCCCTAGTTACGGCCCTGAATCACGGGAGTGTTCCATGCCAACGAAAACGCGAACATCATCCAGACAGTTTTGAGGGTTAGTAGCGTAAATAACAAGTTCGCCTGTGGAGGATAGGTAACGATTTTGTAAGTAAAGTAATAACAGATCTACCTCCGAAATTTAGCTCCAACTAATTTTGACTTGACAAACAGAAAAATGAAGATATTTCGTGCCAGAATTTTGCCCAAACATGAACACTGACTTAAAAAGAAGGTTCGGGAAAAAATGTTACCCTAAATTTTAATTTATACAAATCTGGCTTGAGGGTTGTATCCCTGTATTCTCTCCCATATCAACGGTACTGCTGAAGGTGAATCGAATGCTTTCAAACTCGAAAATGATTTCGTTGTGAGGAATGTATAATTCCTTATACTGTTGATATAGAATATCATTTTATGGAAGTTCGTAAAAGAAGTTATTTTCCAAGTTAATTCTAACTCTTCTTTTTTGAGAAGAGGTATGTTACGTTCCTGCATGCAATAAACTGAATATTTCGTAGAAAAGGATTTATATCGGGGGGGGGCGGTCATCAGCGGCGACGGAATTACTCTTTTCTGTTGAATATTGTTTCGGAGAGGGTGGGTTCATGATTGTGCAATAAACGAGTATACTGTTTGTCTCGATCCTCTTCCCTTTACGCAGATTTCCAACACCACTTCCAATCAGTCGATAGGCTTCATGAGAGACCGAAAAAAAAATTGAAAATGAAAATGAAACGTTTCAGGATTCAGTGCATACCTACTGAACCATGTTTCCTACTGCAGAAAGCAGAATGCAGGTTGAAAAAGTATATAAAATGTTTTCGAAAATTTTTAGAAACCGGTAACTCGATAGGATAATTTTTCTGATATTTTGAAAAACATAATAAGAAGTTGGGATTTAAACCTGCACTAGAGTGCGCCGCAAAATTAGCTGCGCGGGTGTTAGCGGGTGAAAATGAGTGAGTGATCATGTTTACTTTCAAACGGGAACACTGCTATATTCAGTAGGGTGAAAAACCGAGTACAAATTATTCTGCCAGTAAAACTGATTATAATTTAATTTTTTGGCGATGATGCAGTCGAATTTAAGACAAATTTTCTTTGAAAGTGAATTTCTAATCGACTTTTAATGATAGTTGAAGTTTGCTACACTCACACATATCGCAGGGCTGCCAACACTTGAAACTCTGTTTAAATTCCAATGGAAGGAATTTCTAGTTCAATATGTATCTCCTGAAATATCCCTTGTTACAGAATTCAGGCTAAAAATTACTTTTCTGAGAATTTTGAGGAAGAAGTCCTCACAACAACTGAACGTGAAAATTGCATGTAGAAATTCCGCCACTATTTTCAAAACTGTAGCAGGAACTTTATGGCCCCCTGAAAGAAGGATTGTAGGAAATGGTCGGGTTAATTGAAGAACCCTTCGGTCAAGGAATAAAGCACTTCGCAGAACGTTTTTAAAATTTTCACATCCAACTGTAGACCAGGCCTCCTCCCTTAGATATAATATGCGTGAAGATATTCCCTCAGCTCAAAAACATTGTAATGGGAAATGGTCCGGTAGTTGCACACTAATTGGAGAATCTTCGTGTCAAAAAGACATTCGATGAAATTTTCAAAATCAGTTGCTCGAAATTCTTTGAAAATCATTTCTGTTACCCGAATGAAATTGAAAATTTGTCATACTCAGCAGCAGGTCAGGCCTTTCTCCTTCAGAATTTTAGAAAATATTTCTGGAACTTAAATACTGAAGTAGGAACGGGTTAAATATTTGCGTATTGAACTAGAGAATTCTTCTGTCTGAAGAGGAGCAATTTCCTGCTGTCATTGAAAATATTGGGAAAACTTTTATTTCCAACTTCGAGTCAGCAGACTTTCTTTCTCACAATTCTCAGAAAACTATTTCTTTTATACGAATTTTGGAGTACGAAATAAATTAATAGGTTACTTAGATATGAAGTTCCTATCGTGATTCAGATAACCTAAGAAACATTTTCACATCCACTTTCGGACTCGTCCTTCTTCTTCAAAAATTTCAAAGCGGTATTTCTTCGACGTGAATTCCGTAGTAGGAAATGACTAGTGTTATAATACACTGAAATAATACAACATACATTCCCAGTACAGCCCAAGTCTTAAAAGATCATAGTGGATGAAATTTTAAACAAGTTCTAGGATCATAGGAACTAAAATGTTCTCGCACTATTTTAAATATCATCTGCTTATTCGTAGTAGGACCATTAGAAAAATAGTCGTCCATATTGCACACACGTAATAAAAATATGAACTGCAGTACTACCGTGTTCAAACCTGTGTTTTAAGAACACAGCCTGAATCTTTTTCTGACCTGAAAGAGTTAAGCTTAATAACTATGTATTGAAGATTGAAGGACTCCTTCTCTTCTTTGAGAGAAAAAATTAGAAGGTATTGTAAAGCGCGTTGAAAATTCTGTAAAAATCGTCGCCCCCACGAGAATCCCATGAGTTGAAAGACTTGAGTCCGACACTTTGGAAGGTATTTTCATTTTCAACGTCAATAGAATGAACAAACAGCGATACAAATCGTTCAAAATCTTAAGTGCCTCTCACCTACTCTCGTTCAATTACCGTCGTGAGGACGAGAAAATAGTCCAAGTACTCGGCAGGAGGAGGGTGGATAAAACTATACTATCCTTTCGTATTTTGAGTTGCCTCTTTCAGGATGGCTCCCTGGATACGCAATTGCCGATCGCCGATTATAAAGTTTTACTACGAGCATCGTCTGTCCTCTAGTTCGTTCACCCCTATCGCAGGTCATCTAGCTAATGCAAATTGAACGTTATACCTGAACGTTTGAACTTCTCGAGCCTGAATCCTGATGGTAACTATGGCGTCGTTTCTACCCTCGAAGAACTAAATAAAAGAAAAGAAAAAGAAAAGAACCCTCTATCACTAGCGATACGTAGGTTTTTCTGACTTTTGACACTGACATATTTCGAGCTTGATGGGTTCGTAAAACCGCGTTATTGATTGTTTCTTATTTAGACTATAATTTGCGCGCAGTGCGATGTGATGGCTTCGCTGTGATTTCTGCAACGGTCTTCTTCGTCATTAATCCTGCTAGTCTAAACCGGACATATGTACTCACATAATTTTATGCAGTTAGTGAATAGTGTACTGCACATATATTACACGCACCTACGTACCAATATAAGCTGTTTCACTAATTGCTAATTGCCCCCGCCCCTACTTTGTTTTATTGCGAACTTCAATCAAGATGGGACGAGTGGGTATCTTTAAGGGCTCAAGTCTAGTTTCTTCCAGAGTAGAAAAATGAATTTTTTTTTTAATGAAGGAGAAAATGAATAGTTCCGTTTTTTGAAGAATGAGTAACTTATTGAAGAAAAAAGAAGACAGAAAAATAGCCCTATTCCTTTCCTCTATGAAAAAAGATTGGTCCCTCCTTTTTTCAGAAAGGAGAGAGAAATCATGAGAAAAACTTCACTTTTTTATTTGAACACGGGTACCAAATTAAGATGAGATTACAAAATTTCATTGAGTTTGTGTCAAATTAAAGACCTAAAAAGAACCCTGATCCGACACGTCGTTCAGTTTTTCATTAAAGTCAGATTGGCTTTTTTAAAGGGGAAAAATCAAATTTGCGGCACAATTGCAGTCGAATTGTAAACCTTATTGAATTTTCGAACTTAGCTCCACAGCAAAACCCCTTTTTCGGAACTTCGTTTGATCCAAGCGAAGTCAATTGGAAGAGCGGACAGTTTTGTTTCTTCTTCTTAGTGGAAAGAATCAGAGTTCTTATTTTACTTGGAAATGGAAGAGGTTTCTTCTGTTTTTGTGGAACATCCATATAAATTGGCTTTTTAAAAGAGGGTGAAGTCGCATGTGTCCCAAATTCGGATCGGATTAAGAAACTCGGTATTCCGATACGTTCTTCAATTTTCTTAATGAGACCAATTATTTAGATTTTAGGGTCCAAATCGGAGTCTGATCCAACAATTTAATTTGATTTTTTAAACGAGTGACACGGAAATCCCTGCTTAATCAACTTTGTTTACTATTTAAATTGAATCAGTTTCGTCCAGTCGAAGAAGTCAATTTTGAATCTTGAGATTCGAATTGAGATAGAATTAGATAATTCAACTGAGTTTCCGGAATCAAGATCCTAAAAACCCGTGTTGCGATACCGTGTTCAATTTTTTGGATAAATACGAATTGGTTCATTTGAAGGACTTGCTTTTGAACTTTAGGGCTCAAATGGAGTCAGATTTAAAATTTTATAAAAGTACTGTCGAACTTAGGGACTTTAAAAAGACCGATTTCGATACCTATCAAAGTTCTCCTCATTTAAGGGGAGTGGGCGATTTTCTTCTTGTTTTTTAAAGAAAAAAACAGTTCATCATTTTGCAGTCCAAATAAAAGTCTGATCGTATATTTAATTTGATTTTCGAAATAAGCGATCTGAAACCTTTCTTATTCGATACTCTGTTCATGTTTTTCGAGATAAGACAAATTAACCCTTCAAATAAAGGAAGGAGGAGAACAAATATAGGACCCAAATCGGGGCTAAATCAGAAATTTGATTGGATTTTTGAGCTCAGCGATGAACCTATATCGTGTAAAATGAATCACTTTTACCAATATTTAACGGAGCCAAATAATTCGAATAGTAGTTGGCTAACCCCCCCCCCTCCCCCCAGCAGGCAGTGCAAGACCTTTTTTCGCTTTTAGGGCGTGAAACTTGTAATTTTGCCCCAAGGAGACCCTCTCCACTGAAAAGTGGTTGCACTACGAGCTTGGTCGAATTATAAATGTATTAAATTTTCGAATCACCGAGCCCAAAAAGCGTGTATTTCGATACCACGTAAAATTTTTTCAGCAAAATCAATTTGGTCCATTTGAAGAACTCAAATTTTGATTTTGGAGCTCAAATTGGGATCAGATTAGAAACTTGATGAAATTTTCGAACTCAGGAATCCAAAAAACCTTATTCAGCGACTTAAATTTTTTCGGCAAATTCAGACTAACTCCTCGCAAGGAGAAAACGTCAAGTTTGGAGATCAAAAGTCTTACTGCACTTTTGAGATTAACTACTCAAAACACCGGTATTTCGATATTTTTCTTGGTACGTTTCCATTTGAAATTTTTATGTTGGTAGCACGTTCCAGCCCTACTTTGGCAAGAGGGAAAATGTTTTTATCCTAGAGTAAACTAGACTTCAAAATTTAAACCAGGAAAATGGAGGTAATTTCTTTGAACCAAAGGAAATAAACACGTCCAAAACACGTTTTTTCGGATGCGTTAAAAAAATTAATTAATGAAATAACAGAAAAGAACCCGAACAGAAGATACAATTTATTGAAATAATTTATTAGTTATTATAAATTTAGCTCGCGCTCGCTTATGGTTGATTAAATATAAAATAAATTAATTTAAGTTTCTACGTTTATGAGCTCGTGCTTTACGTTCGCAGGCTTCGCGCACTGTGGTATCCTACACTTCGATCCCGGGGTCTGGATCGTCCTAGTCTCCCTTGTTTTCCTTCTTTTCGTCGGTGGCAGTGTGAGTTTACTTGTTTTCTTTCCTAACGTGTCCAATCCTGTCGTTTTGTCCGTTTTCTATTTTCCGAAGTATTTATTTATTGTCCGATCTATGTAATTTTCCCATGACTATGAAGTGAACTCGGCTGATCATCTACTCCGAGAAGAGGGGAACAAGAGGGAAAAGTTGGGAGGAGGAGGGGCTTGAGAAAAAAAAATTGGTCGGTCGGTACGGAAAAAAGTTGTTTTTCGGCGAATAAACTGGTATGTAAAAAAACGTGTCTCCTCTGGCCTACGTCATTAATCTGATGCAAATTCTCCAACATCGAGGTACTCATCAAGGTAAGTTACCTCGGAGTACTACACGCATCCGAAACCATACGCTCAGTGGTATCCTACCTGCACACCCTGCAGATCCGTCCCAAAGCTAGTCGCGGCTAAGCAGTGGTATCACCCTGTTCTCCCGGTTGTCCCTAAATGCCGGATAATCTCCGAGTTTCGAAAGTTACCACAGCATATTACCGCTCTCACGCTTATGGTTGAATCACGAAACGTGATTGGACGATTAGCAACTTGATTGGTTTGCTCATTTTTGAATTTATCTCGGATCTCGCTGTAGGCACCCTAAATTAGTTTATAGTGGGGTGCCAAAAGAAAAGTAAGGTCGAGGGCAATTCGTGAAAAACTTTGTAAATGGTCGACGTACTCTATGGAGTTTTAGCGGCGACGTTCCAACCAACGTGAACGAAAACGACCATAATTATGGTTTTATGCGATGCAGATGCACGTACGAGTATGCACGTAACGTGTGGACCACACGTAGGTAGGTTACGCGCACATTTCTTCGTCTAAATTTAGACGTTTACGAACATCATCGCCGGGGCATTTTGAAAAAACTCGCGACTTCCGACGCCCCGTTACACCACGACACTTCGAATCGAATCGTCTAATGCTGCGACAGGTCCCCTTGGCTTGGCCTTGTCGTGTCGCCGGGGCCGTTCAGAGGAAATTCGTGCCCAAGGAGAAGCGATTTTTCTCGGACCCTCTTCGAAAATTATGGTTTAGCACTCAACGACCCGGAACAACGTACAGAAAGATCTAACACGATTGATTCCAAATCCGGGCCCCCAAAATGGTTCTCCCCTTTCCGGGCTTCTCTCGTTAAGCCTGCGCCTCGCAAATACAGAGCCACTCCATGGGTAGAGCGAAGTATTGAAAATCGCGAGCAGTATCGCGGCTTCTTTTTCATTAGTTCTCATTTCAGCCTCGACATACGTGTGTGTTCGGGTACACATTATTATATACTTATGTACGAGTAAATATGTACGACTTACACGGGTGTACCGTAATAATTATCGCCATTAAGCGGCGCGTCCTTTGAAGAACGGCTTTCTTTCGGCCTGCCGGCTAAATCGCATCTTTGCATGGTTCGCATAAGTCGTCTTCAGTCGCACATCGTCAAGTCGTGCCAACTAAAAGCTCAAACAGTGAAACTTTGACTTAGCCCGTACCGCCGTTGACCATGCGGCACCTCATCTGCCGTTAGTAACCAATAAAACGCGTTCGGCCTTCACTAATCAGATTATTATTATTCGTCGGGTATTCCGCGTTTCTTTTTTCCTTTTTTAAACGCGGAAAACGAGGACTCCCGCATCAATATTGCGTTCGTCGAATGAATTTGGACTTTTATGCACTCCACATTGGGGTTACTCGAAGAAAAACTATGGTCGTCTGTTCAGAAACCAGTTGAGCTCTGTAGGCGGTAAGATGCCTAGGAACAAGCGTTCTTAGCAGACACCGACGAAGAGAGGAGAGATATTGCCTCCTTCTGGGCCAACAGTTGGCTACCCCCCCCCCCAGCAGGCAGTGCAAGACTTTTTTTCGCTTTTAGGGCGTGAAACTTGTAATTTTGCCTCAAAGAGACCCTCTCCACTGAAAAGTGGTTGCACTACGAGCTTGGATTATTTTAGTCAATTTGTAGAACTGACAAAAATAAAATACATATTCACACTTTGAAAGAAGGGGAGGGGGAGAGGATTAACTTGATTTTACCAACTGACAAAGAATCTTGAAACTGGCATGCAAAAAGAAGTAAAAGAACTTAGGGTCAACTGAATCTGCCAACTCGGGAAAGACAATTTTTTTTTTTGAGAAGAACCCCCAACCTTCGATAGATAATGTAGCCAACCGGTTGCACAGACAATATATGCGCATACGTGACCTGGAGGAGGCACAACTGGTGGCTGAGGAATACCAGAGCGCGCTCGGAGAAGTGTGAAAGCTGCGATCAGACACAGCAAGCCGAGATGCTGGGGAGAGCTGTGCAGCCAGGTAGAGGAGGACTCATTTGAATAACCATATCGAATAATGATGAAAAATGTCGGGGACCCTCTCATAACCGAGCGTATGGAGTCGGGCAGTGTGGAACGAATCGTGGACCATCTTTTTCACCTCTGGAAATGGACGCTGTACCACCACTGTTGGCAGCCGAAATCGACGCGGCGGTGGACCGAATACGAGCGAAAGGGAAGAAAGCGCCGGGAACAGATAGGATCAGAGACACAGAGTGTGGTACGTCCATCCATCAGGCGAACCCGGGATTACTGGCTGCGGTTTTCAATGCAGCGTTACGCGGAGCAGTATGTTCTCAGCTCGATGGAAGATAGCTCACCAGGTGCTGTTGCCAAAGCCAGGAAAACCAGTTGGCGGGTTAGCGTCATACCGGCCGCTGTGTTTGCTTGATACCGTAGGCAAGATTTTCGAGGGGGTCATTGCAAACAGGCTGGAGAAACACCTTCGGGGGAGGCGCGCGTTGAGCGCAACCAGTATGGGTTCCGAACTGGAAGATCGACGACTGATGCCGCCGCAAAGCTGAAGAGGCTGACACAAACAGCGATCCAAAAGCTCCAATTCGGCGGAGCCGTCAGCCTCGATATACAGAATATGTTCAATACTCGATGCCGTGGACGCGCATATTGGAGGCGCCGGAAAATGCATCAGTACCCGCGCAACTAGGCGAAATTATCCAAGACTACTTTTGTGGCCGGATAATTCTTACGGAAACTGCTATGGGAGTGGTGAAGCGGGAAATGTCGTGCGGTATTCCGCAGAGATCAGTCCTTGGTCCACTCCTGTGGAACATCGCGTTCGACGGAATCCTGCGAGCAGAGGTACCACCAGGGGTGAACTTCATCTGCTACGCCGATGACACCCTGGTAGTCGCAGTCGAAGACGATGTAGCCACGCTTGAAAGCAAAGTGAACGCGGGACTGGAGGCAATGACCCGTTGGATCGAGTCGGCAGGATTGTTCCTAGCAGCCCAAAAGAAGGAAGCGGTGCTATTTACACGCCGTCAACGGTACAATCCCCTTCCTTTCGCCTAAATGGAGCGGTTATTGCGCCCTGTGCAGCCTTGAGGTATCTCGGACTGTGGTTCGACGGGAAACTGCCGTTTAGAGAGCATGCGAAGAAGACAGCGCAAAAAGCGGAAATAGTCGTGGCCGGATAAAGCTGACTTATATCGAAACTAGAGGGACCGACAGAGAGGAAAAGTAAGCTGTAGTGAATGTTGCCATGTCGGTTCTCCTATATGGGACGCCAATCTGGTACAACACCATCGGTGCCAAGGAGTACAGAAAAACGGATCTGGTAAGGGTCTAACGGAAGGCTGCGCTAAGGTATGTCAGCGCCTACCGCACTGTCTCCACAGATGCAGTTTGCGTTCTAGCACAGGTATACCACCGGTGGAGTAAGCCACCGACGAGCGGAAGAGGGTATACGGCGCGACGTGGAAGATGCCACCGAAGAGTAGAGCGGCGCTACGGGCCAAGCGGGATATTCGGCAATCTGCGCTCCGCATGTGGTAAGAGCGGCTCTCCCGCAGTGCCAAGGGGGAGTGGACCCGTCTGCTGGTACGCAACTTCGACGCGTGGTTGGCCAGATGTCATGACCAGATGAACTTTTATCTGACGCAGGCGATGAGCGACCATGGTATCTTCAACAAGTACGTACATCGGATGGGCATAGCCGAGAGTCCGCGGTGTTCCTACTGCGCTAGAGGAGGGCGAGATAATAATGCCTGACATTCACTGTTCGAGTGTCCGGCATTTGACCAAGAGAAGGAAGAAGCGGCGGCCGCCGTTCGAAAAGCGGGCGTTAAGCCGCTCACACCCGAGAGCATGGTCTCGATAATGCTGAAGAGTAAAGCGAGATGGGATCAGGTAGCTGCCTTTGTCAAGAAGACAGTGAGTCGCAAAGATGAACATGGAATGGCAAAGACAAAGGAAGCGGTCATAGCACCCAATGCTGGCACTAGCCATCTCACCAACATCGACGACGACTATGTCGCTGCTGCAGACAGAAGACGAAGACGATCCTATGCAACTCGCCGCCAAGAAGAGGTGAGATGAGAAATCAGGGTAGGAGAGCTGCCTACCTCAAGGCGTTTCCCCCTATCCTGACGCAGGCTAATCGGGGTAATTCCGGGACAGGGGATGCGGTGTCCTGGGGCCAATTTGGCGTGCGTGCACCGCTGTACGCCCTACTACCATCGAACTTCGATAGATCCCTAACCAAGCAGTAAGGACAGTAAGCATTGATGATTATTTTCGTTTTCCAAAAGCAAATCTCTCAATGCTAAAATCCTGTTTCTTTACGAATCAAACAATCCGTTCTATTTGACAGTGCATTTACACTGAGGCAGGCAGCATTGCTACAGCAATGCTGCCTGCCTCAGTGTAAATGCACCATGGAACAGTGACCGGCGATCAATTAACTTTACTCTTTTTGAAGGGAAAATATCGAACAACCTATTGAAATAGTTAGTTTTTTGCTTCGTAGAATCCAAACATCCTATTACGCAGAGATGTTTGATAAAAATGAAAATTTTATGCTTCAAATTCTTGACCGTAACTTGGCTTCAAAATATCGAAATAAAGATTTTAGGTCGATTGCAATTGATTTTCGATTAGATCTTCATTTCAGAACCCTAGATTGAAATTTCATTTCTGGGAGGAGGCCAAACCTACTCGACGGGAAAAATCAAAATGTCAAAACAGGGGTCTTGTTTTGGGTCATTTAGTTCAAATATTTCGTCAGATTTTGCATTCTGGGCTCGAAACTTACATTTCGCTACAATAAAAAATATAGAAATGTTTGCTTTTAAATGCAAATTTCATCGGGACAACCAATATCAAATGAAATACAAACCTGCAGGAAGATTTAATTTCCTCCTACGTTCCTTCACAGTGGGTTCGAAGACAAGCTAAATTAGGACGTAAGCGACGAAGAAGTAAAATCTAATTTGAGATTTTTTGTCATTGATTTTGATCATAGCATAAAAAGTATTTGTGGTGATCCTTAATTTGGATAATCTAAATCTCACTGCACAATTTTCCCAGTTTCTTAATTTTAAATGGAAAACCTTCTCCGTAAGTACGTTATTAAAAGGCTTGTCCCCACGAAAGCACAAAGTCGTAGCGAACAAATGATTTTTTTCAAACCTTTCGCCTTACAGTATGTCGAAAGATAACTCGAGGTGGATAAACTTTACTCGACCTCGAGAATCGAATAAACTATATCAAAATCAGCTGGGATTTATAAATTTTAAAACGAAAAGATTGTTTTACTAGGGGGCTCCGCCCCCTGCCCGCTTCGCGGGCCCACCCCCGGAGTTAATGAAATATAGGTTAATTTGCACTATAGAAACACAGAATTTATTTTATTTATATAGGAAAAAAAGTTAACCTCTATGAGGATGCACCTATTATCATTACACAGAGATACACCTTATGTAAATATCAAACTACAGTACGAGTATATGCATATACTGTAACTATTTCAAATTTAGAAGTGTCCACTGCAGGTAAAGTCGTTGATACATAGAGATAGATGTTCTCATACTGTCCGAGAGAAAAAAGCAGTTTTAATCAAAACATGTATTTTTTCGACTTCACATCAAGTTTACTGTTTCAAGGGAGACACATTGGAAATGTTAAACAAAGGCTAAAGAAATCAAGTAAAACTTCATTTTTCTACATGCACAGTTCTAATTATGGATTTTAAATATGACAGGTTATGTCATAACAAATGTATTAATATTATTCAGAAGTGAGTTTATCTACTTTACATATGAAAAACAATATAGCCTATTACATGCAAAAAATTGAATTTTATTTAGGCTTTACTCCATTTTAATTCATTATCGATCGAGTAACCATTTTTTACGATTTTTCGGACTTCTGAGTATACGTTCCCTTCTGAAATTTCTAGTTATGGTCCCTAGAGAGAAATTCAAGAACATAAAAATACTACATAAATCAATGATTTGTGAGTTAAATACTATTACGGCTACAAATTTCACTGTTCTGATATACCTTATGACTCTTTAAAAGACTTCGAACAAAAAAATAAACAGGGGCTCACGGAAAATTATTTCTTAAGCCGACCAAATGGAGAATTCAATTTCCGAAGTTGGGGTCGGGGTCAACCCAACGGATCCACAATAGATCTGAATCGAAAAAAGTTAACCATGAATAATCTTGAGAGGCTGAAAGATCGAGAATTAGATTTGCGGAATTGAGGTGGAGACAATCCATCGGGTCCACAATATTATATTATTATTTTTATTTACTGAGAGTGTTATTGCCTTTTGCTGCTATAATCTAACTATTATTAAAACAAACGTAAATTATTAGAAGAGGGTTAACGTATTATTTGAATTGAAAAAGTAAGACGTTCACAAAGAATAACATTGAGAAGCCGGAAAATCGAGTTTTAGATTTTCGTCGTAGGTGGGAGAGTTATTCCTTGATCCACAAAAGATCTCGATTAAAAATAAGGGGCTTATGGAAAATTGTTTTTCAACATCTACAATCAAGAATCTGATTATCGGAGTTGGGGTGCGGTCAACCCCTCGGAATCACAAATTATTTCAATCAAGAAAAATAAAGTTCACCAACAAAAACTCGAAAGTATACTCTTTTGGTGTTGGGGGCGCGAGTCCACGTTTCCAGTGTACAAAATGTAGCAGTTGAAAAAAGGGGAGGTTTACGTAAAAGAATTCAGAAATTTGAAGAATCGAGAATTAGATTTCCAGAGTTCAGGGCGGGCTTCACCCCTCAAGTCCACAATAGCTTCCGTCTTTCAGTTCCACGTTCTCGTCAGAGAACTGGGGCCCTGGGTGGCAAAGATAAGCGCAGGATAAAAAAAAAATGGAAAAGCTACGTGGAGGCGTATGCCCAAAAATGGGCGGAGGTACTCACACACACGCACACGTTTGGTCGACAAACGGCGCAAAATGTGTCTGCCCATTAAAATTTTTCAATCTCATTATTTCTCTCTAAATTGATCAGCGCCGCCGCACGTTTTTCGACTGTCGTCGCAACATACGCTTCTTTCATTTTTGTAAGTATTTTATAAATGCAGGCGGCGGCGCACCGGCCATTTGCCCGAATCGCCCTATGACTTATCCGCCCCTGGAAGAGGCTCAAGGTGATAGGTCTACTTTCACTGAGTAGACTGTAAAAAATACATGTATGTGTTTTGTAATACAGTACAAACATAAAGATGTATGTACTGTGACGAAATTAGGAGGCTCACAGTGTACCAAAGAACCTTCAGATGTAAGTAGCATCTTCTGGATGCCCCGTGTAATGAATGCGAGGCCTCATTCAGAAAATAAATATTTGTGTTTGAAACCATAATGCATTGCAAAGGAGTAGTTGATTTCAGCAGGTTTTCAAGTTACTGGCCTACCTATCTTTCCTTTTCTTTGCAGCGTATCCATAGTTGAGTACTTTTACTCCCTATTTGTTGCTATCTGCCCTCGCCAGATGCCCCACATATTTCCACTTAAATTGTTCGACATTATATCCTATATCCTCGCCTCCAGCCATTTCGTACAGTTTTTCATTTGAGATTTTGTCTACCCATCGTAGTCCTAGAAGTTTCCTCAACATAGATCTGAACGTAATTTGTAGCTTCACGATTTGTCTCCTGTAAGGGACCAGGTTTGTACTCCATACTTGAGGGCTGGTACCGTTGAGCTATTTAGTGCTTCCATTTTGAGGAAGGTGTTGAAATTCCGGCAAAAAATACATTTTAATGCCCAGAGGTTGTTCCACCCCTGTTTAATACGCCCTCATAATTCCTTTATCTCTTTCTTCGAAACTAATAATCTGTCCCACAGATATTCGATTCTGTTACCTCTTCTATCTCTTGCCCATCGATTATTAGATTTTTTCTTTCCACTCTTCCGATTATTTTTGATTTGCTACCATTCAGTTTGAGGCCAGCTTTTTTGCATTCCCTCAATAGCTTTTCTGCCATTTTCTTCAACTCCTTACTATTTTCTGTAAATAAGATAATATAGTTAGCGTACCTTAAATTACTTGAATATTCTCCATTTATTTTTAGTCCCCTTCTTTTCCACTTCAGATTGCGAAATACATCTTCCAAAATGCAGTTGAAGAGGTTTGGCGACAAGGTATCCCCTTGTTGAACTCCGCTCCCAATTTTGAATTCCCTCCCTTTGCTTTTAAGGCTAGCTCTTGCACTCGAATTTGCATAGCAATTCTGTTTATGACTTTAATAAACCCACTTTCAATTCCCTTATTTTCCAGTGCTTTTAACATATACTTATGATCCACTGAATCAACTGCCTCATGAAAGCCTATGCAAAATATTTCAATTTCTACATCATATTCGTGTGTTTTTTCAATAATTTGGCTCACAACGAAAATATTCTTTACAGTTGAGAAGCCTTTTCTGAATCTCGTCTGTTCACTCCCCTGATGATTTGAATCCAGATGGTTATACATACGTCTTTTTAAGACTGCCATACATGCTTTAAAGATGTTTTATGTTAAGCATATTGGCCTGTAATTTTCAATGAGTTCCTCCCTCCTTGTTTGTGTAATAATATTATTTTGGCCAAGTTCCACTGTTTTGGTCATGTTTTCATAATTCCGATTTTGTTAAATATTTTAACCTGGTGTGGCACTCTCTGATCGCCAAACCTTTTCAGCATTTCGTTCGTAATTCCATCCGGTCCCGGGGCTGTCATTTTTCAGTCTATTTAGTACGTATTCCACTTCTCTCTCCATTATTTCCGGGATTTCTTCCTCCTTTCACCCTCCAGTTTTTGCTATTTTCATGAGCTCGTTTTGCTCGCGGTAAAAGTCCTCGTAAAAAATTGTTGCTGCCTCTAGAATTTCTTCTTGATTCTGAGTCACTTTTCCTGTCTGATCTTTTAGCTTCAGCATAACGTCTCTCCCGCCATCGAGTTCGAGCCTAACTTTTTTGGTGGACCAACTTTTTTCCAAAATATCTGGAATTTTTTTCTAATCACATTTCTTAATATGTTCTCTAACATTTTTCTTCACCAATTTTTGTATTTTAATTCGCTCAGGTTTGTCCAATGGTGTTTTATTTCTATTTTTCCAAAGGTTATTCTTCCTGATTCGAGAGTCTATTTTGAAAGCTTATCCCTGGTTTTCTCTTTAACCCTCGTCACTCCAAACTCTTCAACCGTGTTTTTTAAAACTTGATCCATACTGTCGTAAAAATTTTCCTCGACTTTCATTTCCTCTTGCACTGATTTTAGTTTCTGGCGTGCGTCCTCTTCCTTTCTGACTGGGATAATCCGCCTTCTTCTCCCTTTACCCTTCCTGTGATTTTCATACTGGACTCACTGCGCCGGGATGCTCAATTACTTATCCACATTAGATTTCAATTCACAGAGGGTCGCCAATAAAGTCTCGAAAATTGAGAAACAGATTTTCGAAGTTGGAGGTGGGGGACACCCCTCCAACTCATGAAAGATGAAATAGGAAAAATAAAAAGCTCAACCAGATCCGAAAAATCGATAGTTAAATTTTCAAAGCTGGGGCGACAATCTATCTCTTGGCTTCACAAAACTACCGATCGGAACAAATAATCAAGTTTATGAAACATAAGTTTCAAAATTCGAACAACCGGGAAAAAGGGGGTCACCTCTCGAGTCCACAAAAGATTCAGATCGTGAGAATAAAAACTACTCGCCGAAGAATAAGCATTAAATTCTGAAGAATCGAGAATTAAATTATCAACGCCTGAGGCGGGGGTCCACCATCGGATCACCAAAACAATTAGATGGGGAAAAAAAAATTTGTGACTGTCCATACTGAAAGGGCACTTCGGTCCAAAAAAATCGACTTTGAGATTATGTTCGATTTTGGTAGGTCAAAGAGTACTGTTTAACACTGTGAGTCTCTGAACTCGAAAAAGCAAAAGTGATAGAGCGCAAGAGTGGACGTCTATAGGCTATCGCGTTCTCGAGATTCCCGTTTGAATCTTTAAGTGTCTCCTGTAAAATTAATGTTTTGGACCGACGTGCCCTTTTAATTTGGACGGTCACATTTATCGAAAAATAATGTTTAAAGTAGATAAACGGCTGCACGAAAGATCCCAATTGAAAAAATAAAAAGGTCTCCAAAAATATTTTTAAAGACCTTAAAATTGATAATTCTACTCCTAGGGTCCACAAAACACTTCCGATCAGAACAAACGAGTTTCAAGGAGAATTATTTCTCAAGTCTGAAATATCGAGATTTTGATTTTCGGAGTTGGGAGTGGGGTCCACCCCTTAGATGTACAAAGTAGTTAGATCGACAAAATAAGGGGTTCGCGGAAAAGTACTGTTCAAGACGGAAAGTCATGAATTAGACTTACAGAATTGGGAGCGGGGTGCACTCCTCAGCTCCCAAAAATCTACGAATTGAAAAAATAAAAAGGTTACCAAAAATATTTTTATAGGCCGAAAATTCGTGAATTAGAATGTTCGGACTTGTGGGTGGGGGCACCACCCTTCGAGTCCACAGGAGGCTTAATACAACAACTATGGTTTTACGGAAAACAATTTTTCAAGCCTGTAGATTTTCGGCGTGTAAGTGGGGGTCCACCCCTTGGATCCATAAAAGACTTCGATCCAACATAAATATAAGTTTAGCAAAAAATGATTTTTAAGCCTGAAAAATCGAGATTTTAATTTCCAAGTCTGGGGTGGGGTCAACTCTTCGGTCTCACATAAGATTTCAATTGAAAAAATAAACAATCACCAGGAATAAATTTGAGAGGCTGAAAATCGAGAATTAGATTTCTGCGGTTAGGGTGAGGGTTTATCCCTCAGATCCACAAAACACTTCGATTAACAAAATAAGAGGTTCACAGACAATCGTCGTTCAAGCCTGAAAAATCGAGACAAATGTCCGAAGTTGGGAGTGTGGTCAACCCCTCGGAGAAATGAAGAGTTCATCAAAAATAATTTTAAAGGCCGAAAAATCAAGAATTGTTGAGGGCAAGAATCCACCTTTCGAGTCTAAAAAATGTGGCAATCGAAATGAGAGGAGGTTTATGAAAGATAATTCAGAAGTTGAAAAATCGAGAATTAGATTTCCGGAGTTCAGGATGGGCTCCACCCCTCAAGTCCGCAATAGATTTTATCAAAAAATCAAAAATAAATATTTAATAATTCAAAATCAAAAATTAGACTTTCGGAGTTGCGGGTGTAGGTTTACCTATCAGATCCACAAAATACTTCGACCAACGAAACAGAGGTTCACGGAACATTATTGTTCAAGACTGAAAAATCGAAAAGTAGACTTCCAGAGGCGAAAAATATTTTTAAAGGGCAAAAAATCGAAAATTAGATTTTCGGAATTGGGGTGGGATTCCACTCCTCGGGTCCAACAAAGACTTCGATCAGAAAAATAAGGGGATCGCCGAAAATTATCTTTCACGTCAGAAAAATCGAGTATTAGATTTCCAGGGTTGGGGCCGGGTCAACCCATCGGGACTGAACCATTTGACCCCGCAAATGATAACAACTGAAAAATGGAAAAGGGAAAAGGTCACTAAAAATATTTCTAAAGGCCAAAAAATCGAGAATTAGATTTTCGGAGTTCGGGTGGGGTACCACGGGGGGGGGGGGTCTATCCCTTGGGTCTACATATGATTTCGATCGAACAATAGAAGGGTTATGGAAAATCAGCTTTCAATACCTACCAAACAAGAATTTCATGACCGGAGTTGGGGGCGAGGAATCTTCCCCTCTGACCCATATAATACATCGATTAACAAAGTAAAGGGTCCAAATAAAACTATGTTGAAGACTGAAGAATCAAGAATTAGACTTCCGGAGTTGGGAGCAGTGTCAATCCTCTGGTCCTACAGAAAACATGAACAGTTCATCGAAAGTAATTTTTTAAAGGCCGAAAAATCAATAATTACAGTTTCAGGGTTAGGACGGGGGGTCTACTTTTTAAGTCTACAGAATGTATCAATCGCAAAAAGAAGTTAAAAACAATTGCAAAGTTTGAAGCATCGAGAGGTAGATTTCCAGGAATTCGGGATGCGTTTTACCTCTCAAATCCACATTAGATTTCGACCGAAAAATAAATTATAGCAACAATACGTACTTTTAAAGGCCAAAATATCGAAAATAATATTTTTGTGATTGGGGGTTGGGGATGGGGAGGGGACATCCGTCTGATCCACAAAAAGCTTCGATCAACAAAATGAGAGGTTCGCGGAAAATTATTTATAAAGCCTGAATATTCGAGAATTGGACTTCCAAAGTTGGGGGTGTGGTCGACCCCTCGGCTCCATAAACGATTCCAATTGAAATACAAAAATGGTCACCAAAAATATTTCTGACGATCGAAAAATCAAGAATTAGATTTTCGAAGTTGTGGGCGGCGGATCACTCGTCCTCGGGTCCACAAAATACTTCGAACAATGAAATAAGCATGGGCTCACGGAAAATTATTTCTTAAGCCGATAAAATAAAGAATTCAATTTCCGGAGTTGGGGGCGGAGACAGTCCATCGGGTCCACAATATTATATTATTATTTTTATTTACTGAGAGTGTTATTGCCTTGCTGCTATAATCAAACTATTATTAAAACAAACGTAAATTATTAGAAGAGGATTAACGTATTATTTGAATTGAAAAAATAAGTCGTTCTCCAAGAATAACTTTGAGAAGCTGAAAAATCGAGTTTTTTTGATTTTCGTCGTGGGTGGGAGAGTTATTCCTTGATCCACAAAAGATCTCGATTAAGAATAAGGGGTTTATTGAAAATTGTTTTTCAACATCTATAATCGAGAATTTGATTTCCGGAGGTGGGGTATGGTCTACCCCACGGATCCACGAATTATTTCAATAAATAAATAAATAAAAAGTTCACCAACGAAAACTCGAAAATATACTCTTTTGGTGTTGGGGGCGCGACTCTACTTTTCCCATGTAGAAAATGTATCAGTTTAAAAAAGGGGAGGCTTGCGTAAAATAATTCAGAAATTTGAAGAATCGAGAATTAGATTTTCAGAGTTCATGACGGGCTTCACCCCTCAAGTCCACAATAGATTTTATTCAAAAAAATTAAAGGTTCACGAAAAATGAATATTGAAGTCCGAAGATTCGAGAATTTGATTTTCGGAGTTGAGGTTGAGGGTCCACATGTCGAATCCACAAAATACTTCGATCAACAAAATAAGGGGTTCGCGGAAAATTAGTGTTCAAGCCTGAAAAATCGATAATTAGACTTCCGGAGTTGAGGTGATGGTCCACCCCTCGGAACCACAACAGACTTCAACAATCGAAAATCATTTTTCACGTCAGAAATATCGAGAGTTTGATTTGCAGAGTTGAGGGCGGGGTCAGCTCATCGGGACTCAACCATTAGACCCCACAAATGATTACAACTGAAAAACGGAAAAGGTCACTAAAAAGATTTCTAAAGGCCAAAAAATTGAGGATTCGATTTTCGGGGATGGGGGTGGGGTTCCATTCCTCGGATTCACAAAATAATTTAGAAGTTTGAAGAATCGAATGTTATATTTTTGGAGTTAGGGTGGGGGTCTACCCCAGGTTCCACAAATTAATTCGATCAACAAATTAAGAGGTTCACAAATTCGAGAATTAGACTTCTGGAATTGGACCCACGAAAGATTCCAATTGCAAAAATTAACAGAGGTCATCAAAAATATTCTTCAAGGCCGAAAAATCGAGAATTAGATTTTCGGTGTTAGGGTGGGGAGCACCTTCCGTTTTTCAGTTACATGTTTAAAACTGCTGAAATGAGCTATTCCTTTGCAATGTATTATGGTTTCGTACACAAACATTTATTTTCTGAATGAGGCCTCGCTTTCATTACACGAGGCATCCACAAGATGGCTATTTACATCTGAAAGTTCTTTGGTACACTGTGGGCCCCCTAATTTCGTCTCAGTGCGCACATCTTTCTGTTGTACTGTATTACAAAGCACATACATGTGTTTCTTTACGGTCTACTCAATGAAAGTGGACCTATCACCTTGAGCCTCTTCCCCTACGGCAAACATACCCTCTGGACCCACATAAGATTTCAATTAAAAAATAAACAGTCACCAAAAATGACAGCATAGGTGTAGTCAGAATAATAATAATAATAATAATAATAATAACAATAATGACAATAATAATAATAATAATGTAACCTTGGATAGGTGGGCCATGCCAGTTATCCTGCCCATTTGAGGGCATAGGTTTCCACCATCTCTCTCCATATGTCACGGTCTCTCGCCAATCTTATCCATCTTCTCCCCAGCTCCTTGAAGTCGTCTCCCAACATGCTTTCCATGAGTTATTTATACAAATTTTAATTTCCTTATTACTTATGTTTTTGAAAAATACAGTTTGTCCTAAGTATTTGTATTCATCGACCATCTCTAGTGCTGCTGTGCTGGATCAAAGGTATTTGTCCTTTTTCCCATCTTTCGTCATAATTTTGGATTTCCCCAGGTTGATCGATAATCCTACATTAGCCCCTTGTTGTGCCAAATCTTCTATCATTATATTTATTTCTTTACTGTTTTTACCTATTAATACGATGTCATCGGCAAATCTGAGATTATTAATCTGCACGCCATCTATCTTCAGCCTGTAACTATCCCAGTCCAATTTTCTGAAAAGATCCTCCACAGTACAGCATTAAAGATGTTTGGTGACACTGGATCTCCCTGTTTGACTCCCCTACCCACCTTAAATATATCCCCCTTTTTTGTCCAGTGAAATATATGCTACCGAGTTTTGGTATAAATTTTCTAATAATATTTTCGGGAACTCCTCGCGATGCTAGAGCATTCCAGGCGCTATGGTGACTGATAAATGGAATCAAAGGCCTTATTAAAATTGATGAATGCCAAAACGGTATAATGAAGCAGAATTCCGAATTTGAAACAACACATTTTTTGTGAGCGGTGAAGTACCTAGAAGGGACTGGTTCGGAGCGACATTATTTTTCATCTTTGTGTTATGTAGAACATCGAGATTCGAGAACGAACGCGACGTAAAACACGACTTCTTCCCTCGAGCTGGAGGAGTCGTTCCCGCACATGCGCATATAGAGCGTTTATGAAACTTACGATTTTATAATATAGTAAGAAGATAAGATTTGCATTGGTTTCATTTTTACACTACAGATATTTTATTTATCTTTTGATAAGAATGAATAAATCAAAATTGAAATTTTTACTTCATATATCATCTTCACACAAACCGTTCTACAAGAAAAAGAGGAAAAATATTTCTTTATAGAAAGAAATCTCTTGAGGAGCATAAGCAGAATCACTAAGAATCAGAAAACGAAATGTCAAATTTAAAAGAAGCTGAAAGAAAAGAGTATTCCCATGGTTGCTGATATTGAAATAGTACTCATCAGTTTTTAGCAGGATCTATGTATGGAGTTGAAATGTGAGAAAATGCTATGGTTCTTGTGCAAAATTGAAAATTTGGAAACTCAAGTCGGAGTCGGATCAAATAATTGATATAACAGGGTTGCCACTTTTTTTCAGGATTGGTTTTCCCTGACTTTTCCCGGTTTTCCAGGCCAACTTTTCCAATTTTCCCTGACTTTTTTACAGGATTCCGAGAAAGCCCAGAGGGAGGAGAGTCACAGAAATTTTTTACAATACAGATTTTTAAAAAATCGCTATCGAGAAGAAGAAGGTACAGATGTAATTTATGTAATATTTTTCAATATTATAGACTATTTCATTTGCGAATAGATTATCATTATTCTTATGTTATGATAAAAAAAGTTTACTCTTGATAAAATACGAACTCGTTTGTTATTTTCAGAAAATTTCCCTGACTTAAATGAAAATTCCCTGACTTTTCCCTGACTGACCAAATTCCCTGACTTTTCCCGGTTTTCCAGAAAGTGGCAACCCTGTATAATATTAAAATAATAAGCGACTAAAATAATCCTTTTATAAATATTTCGATTAGTTTCCTATTTAAATTTGTATATTTCAAGTTGCGTTCTGTTGAGTGTAGCACGGTGAAAATAGCAGTCTAGAACGTCCCTCAATTAGGAAATCTGTGCAGGCACTAATCGAGTGGTTATTACCATGGCAGATGAAAAGAAAACTGAACATGAAAATCGTTAATTTCTGCCTACGACTTCCTCGAAGGTATTCAATTACTGATGATCAAGCCGCTGATGCCGAATTTTAATTTTAGATGCGGTGGCGTTTTCTCAGTGCTGGGTCAATGGTTCGTGAATTCACATAAATGTATTGATTACATACAAGTAATTCAGAGTACTTCCTAATTGTCTTCTCCGCTGCGTTGACTTGAACTTTAAGGTTGATACTAACTTATATCTTTTACAGACTTGAGCATTACATTGAAACTAGGGAGAAGTGTCAAGAGAAGCAAGATGTAATTGAGGCTGCAATAGCCTTATGGAGCATGGGACCCTTGTTAAGAGCTCACGCAATAGTAGCGGAGATTGATTCGCAGATATTTTTGTGCGTAGGAGAAAAGTACAAGCATATCTGAGTTCCTTTTGCGATCCACCCCGGATAATTTAGGCCTGTTTTGTTAGTGTGACACCGATGCAATAACCCTACAACCAAACTGACAAGATGCGATTTGAGTTAGCGGTTTTATTTTCCTGTTTCTTAAGTATTAAATGCCAGGCACCTATCACCTCTTCGGAGAAAAGGAAAATAAGGATTCTTTATTTTTAAATACGTAAGGCTTGTTCATTCGCAGGCATATTTGTTCCTACTTTGCTTTACATTGTCGCTTGATTGACAAAATAATTCTTCTGTTATAGATACAAGAACGGAACACAACATGTTCAGCGGATGTGAAAGGTGCAATTCAATTTTCTACACATATACGTATATCAGTTGAGCTGCAACAATGGGGTGAGCTGTATAAACTGGTACCCCCCTACTTTGAGAACCAAAATTGGACGGATCCTCTCAGATAACGAGTACATAGTCAGGCGCGGATCCAGACGACCATTTTGGGGAGGGAAATGGCAGAGGAAAGAATAGCGGAAATTTTCTAGCTTCCCCTCCCTCACAGATTTTTCCTCCTTCCCCTACAAATTTTCCTTTTTTTAAATTTGATTTTTTTAGGGGGGAGGGGGATTTTCCCATTCCCTGCTGGATCTGCGCCTAATATAGTTAATTTAGCCCGCAGTTATCTGAAAGCTAATTATTTCAAATTTTAATTGAATACAGGTAAGCAGAACCATAAGAGCAAATAATAGCCAATCTGAAGGGGGTGAAGGGAGCATGGGGCCTGACAGGTAAAAAAATAATGATAAAAATTAATTTGCTCGTGTAATTTTTATGCTGTTTTTGGGGAGGGAGGAGTTTTTACAGGATTTGGAGGCCTAAGCTCCCATTGGCGCCTAGGTGCAGAACTATCTGCTGAATAATCATTATAATATTTGCAATACAAAAAACTGTGTTCTGATTTCTTGTATTCCACTAGGGATTTGTTTGTATCCATGAACTTGTTGTTCTTGTCACTTGTATTAAACTATGTTGTTATCACGTTATTAATCTCTAATGTTTGTCAACTTACAATGCGCCTCTTTATCAACCTGCTGAACTTGAAACTAGGTCAGTGAGAATATTCCTGGCACTTTTACTATCAAAATGTAAGTGTTGAAGAGCTAGTGCTTCTATTTCGAAAAGCCAAAATTTCTCTATTCTGCTTTGTCTCTCATAATTCAGGGGGAAAAAACAAGAAAAAAAAGAGAAAAAAAAACAAAACGCATTTTCCTCGGTGAAATAAAAATTCAGTTCAAAATTTTCTCTTCTCACCAAAATTTCAAAGTCAGTTTCGCTCTGCCCGTCTTCATTCCAGAATTAAGTGTAATTTTTCATATTTTGCCGTGAACCAGAATTATACGATAGTCAGTATGAAACCAAAACAAATATTAGGCGAACATGATACCTCTACGTAACTTATATTTTTCTAGTAGAAATGCTGCATTTTAAAGGAGTTTGACATAATTACCTACCACCGATTCTTGGGCAAACCAATTGCAATCAATCACTACGGAGCCAAATGGATAATAGTGAACACAACACCTGTTGGTGACATATTCTCCTAGTAGAAATGCCACATTCGGCCCTCTTTGTGCGAGTAGTAGTGATTTTCAGAAGTTAATAGAGTTGCGTATAAGCAGCATTGAAGGCACTCTCGATTCACATGGCAGATTATGTTGCATAAGCGAAAGTTTGAAGAGGTACTACGAGTATATCGAAAGCAATGTGCTCTATCAAATAATTTTCTGGTTACGTACATTATGTTCGTAAATTGTGTGAGCAAAGGTTTCAAGAGGATTAAATTGGAAATTCATACAGTTGAACTACACATTGTAGCATTTACATGTAGGCCTGGGGCAGTTATACTTTTTGACTCCTTTATAGCTGTACGTAAAATGAGTGCAAATTTAAGTTTTTCTGGAGGTGAATTTCCCCCTCCCTACACTGTACGAGCCTCACAATTACTGTTAAAATAAAGCATGTTCGGTCCTTTCCGTTCGCGAATATTCATTATTTTTTGCATTTTAGCGTTTTACGACTTTTGAACAAAAATTTCTGGGTGCGCACCCAGTGTTGCGTTGATCAAACTTCGGACCCGCGGTAAGTGAGCCATCAAACCATACGAGGCCCCCTAACAAAGAATTATATTTTCTCCAAGCAAATGCTTGCATCTTGAGCTCGCTGGGCTCCCTTTGGTGGCTCATTAGGCTCCGTGGGTGGCGATTGCCGATCAGTCGATGTGGCCTGCTCGACACTGTGCACGCCTGCTCAGCAGACTGGCCACTTCTTCATTTGGTATCAGCTACTACTTATTTATTTATTTTTGCTGGTCGACTGGCGAACGGAGACACAATCAAGTTCTTACAAGTTTCTCTCCTTGGTTAATTCCCCGGTTCAGCTATAGTAAAGACGGTACTATCCCTACCGATGAACGGATTATGTAAAAAATCAGGGACGTAGAGATGGGGAAAGCAGGGCACGATCGTACCGAGAGGACTCATTTTTAGTAAGGAGGAGGAGAAGGGAATCTTAGTTTTGTCAACAGAAGACGTAAATTTTTCCAACTGAAATTCCAATTTTCCAATTAGTAAACATTTTTTAAATCATATAAAAATATCAATGCTTTTGAAATTTTTCCAACTAAGGGTCGATTGTATTATATCTACCAACTTTAACATATATTTGGGGAAGGGGAAAGCCGCTGCCCCCGTCATGAGTACCGTTACTGAGGGTGAGGTGAGGTATTTATCAGTTAAGTTGTCCAAGTACGAAATTAGAAGTTCAACTTGCAAAAATGTTGGAACTAACAAGCCCGGGGTAAAAGAAAAATGAATAAATGTTGTAAGAATTTTCATAGTAGCAGTTACCTACATTTTCTACTGCTCTGACATCTATATTGTGGACGCAGCCGAAGGTCTTTTAGCTAGTAACGACCTTCCTTGTGCATAGTGAGATCTCCAATGGAGGAAGGTGTGTAGTTTATAGCCGGACTTACCCAGGATAGTTGGATTCAAGTTAAGCCTAATGAGGTGGGGTCTCCTTTGACGAAGACTTCTGCCTCCTTTATCACTTTGTCAGTGCCAGTCTTTTTAGCATAACACCAATAAATTTATACATCATATCAACCCATACAACTTTTCAGATGATTTTTTTAAACCTATTTTAAATATTCCATCGTTTTGGCTATTCTTAATTGCTTTTAATTTTTGTTGGAAAAATAAATCTGCACTCCCTCCCCTTCCAGTCATGATCACAAAATTTATAAGCAGTGGGTCGGGTATAAGCAGGGGCGCAGCAAGAAGCAGGAGGTGACATTCTTTCCCCTCGAATCTTCGAAGTCGGCATTTTTCGACAAATCCAATCATTTGATCGGAATTTCGAACCATCAGTCGGCAAAAACAGAAAATCGAATCGATACACTGTTGTATTCTTTCTTTGGTTGGATAAAAAATGTTTGTACTATTGAGCCGGCATTTTCAACATCGGTCGCTAGAATGCACAAATCGTCTTTTTTATATTGGTTTACTTGCAAGGAAAATTTTCGCACAAAGTCAGAATTTCTTTTCGAAAAATTTTCGTCCTGGTGCAGAGATTTTAAACATTAGTCGACAAACGGTAAAAATCGAAAACTTTCATTTATTTTTATTTTTTTCTTACACGGAGATTTTTGCCCTACGTCGGTATTCTTGATCTATTATAACCCCTCGCCACACACACGTACAGTGGTAGAGCTTCACAACTGAATGACTGATGATGCATAAGCCTACTAGTAATGGTTTAAAGGGAAAGGGTTTCAATTATATTTGTAATTCGGAGAGTTCAGTGCAAAAAGTTTATTTCTTGCAGTGACAGATTATGTTAATCAACAATTCATTTCATCAGCCATTAAAGTACTCGAGGGTATGTAGGTAGGTCCTGGTCTGTGCCGTTCTTTCCCCTATATCGCACAAGTGTGGTTTGTTTCGGCCCCTTGGCTTCCTTCAACCCTCAGTTCTCAATTCACAATTTTCAACTGCCACCTGTGGACCTGCGCGCCTCTCACCCCCCGCTCTGCCCTTGCAATGGTGCCTGTTTCTTCTTCCCTCTTTCTGTCATCTCTTTTTTCTTCTTTATCTCCACATTTCCTTCAAAAAGTGTTTTTTGTTTTTGTTTCTAAGATTAATGATTATATACTCTGTCAATGGGACCTTCGAGCACCTGTTGGAGGGGGGGGGGGACTCAAATACAAATAAAAATAAAAACACCCGCACAATTTTGATCAGCACAGACCGCGATATTGAAAAAAATGGACTTGACTTCTCGCACAGAGCCCTTCAGTCAAGTCCGTTGACATGAAATTTTCCAACAGTTTTCTTTGGGCAATCTACCGCTGGATCAATTTTAATAATTTATTTTCTCGTCAGAGGATTCCCTGCATCTACCTGTTTCGTACCGGGTATTAATTTGGTTCGGGAGACTTAATTATAGAAGAATAATAATTCATTCGATCCGAAGACTATGTATCCCATGTCTGATGCCGAATCAGTTAGAACAGAGTAACCGCAGACCCGTAGCTAGCCTTTGAATTCAGGGAGGGCGCAGTCAAGATTTGCATGTACCCCATCCAGGAATTTAAAAAATTATAAAAACGTGTAAAAATTATAAATCACTTCATTTTACGAAGGTATGTTCAGAATTTCTTTCAATGAGTACAAATTACCAAATTTTCATAGGTAGAGCTCGCGACTCGAGTAGGACGGGCTGAGCTCTCAGGGCCCTACATGGTAGCTACGGGCCTGAGAGTAACCTGCGAGTCTCCCACTGATATTTTGAAACTATTTTTACGTAAACGTTAACTTTTATTAATTTATTTTTCTTCTTCAATGATCAAGAAAGAACCCATTTTTTATTCGTATTAGCCGGCAAGTAAAGCAAAATCATGTTTCGAATGCACGACTTTTTTCAGAGCACCTCTCATTGTGGCTAAGCTTCATTCGTTGAGTAGTCATTTGAAAACTAAAACTACGTGCTCGAAAATTTTCCAGATCAGCAATGAGTATAAATAAATGTTGGTGCATTGCGGCGCTGATTTCCGTTTATTTTAGAAATGGACGAACAAAGGAAAAAGAAAAATAGAAGGGTCCAGCTATCCGAAAACTAGGAGATTTATCAAATGCGGTGGGGGGGGGGATTGGTTTTGAAATATTTTCCTATAAGGTAAAGTGCGAATACTTGGTCGGGGTATTTTGAGGTCCCCTGGGGGGGGGGTCTATATTGGTCAGAGGGTAAATTTGAAACGGGCATACTAAAATTTCATCCTTTAACTACCTTTTAAGGGGGTTGAGACTTTAAAAAAATCCCCCCTCCCCTCTCCAACTACGTTTGAAAAAACGTCCAAATACCAAGATTTGGCACCATATGCCAAATCTTGGTCACCCCTTCGAATAAAACTTTTCCAAAACGTATAAAAACTAGAAGGCAAATAAGACATAAAAGTGCGAAACGGAATGTGAAAACTGAAAAACTCAAAGAGATATGGGGGTTTGAATTTTCAAAAAAAAAAAGCCAAATCTTGATCGACCAACATTTGGCACCCTGTGAATTTTCGCATTTTTGGACAAAATTTACTTACAGACACTATACTTATAAAGTATGAAAAATCATACATGCACAAAAATTATGTATTAAGTATGTTGTATAATCAGAACAGTCCTAAAATCAAATTTCAAAATGAAAAAATTTTGGTGCCAAATGTTGGTCAAAAAAGTGAAGTGCCAAATGTTGGTCACTCAAAAAATCAAAAAGTGTATTTCTTAAAAATTTTCATCGAAATCATTTCTACTTCATTACAAAGAGTGTTTCCACTCATCAGAATCGATTTATGCACCATAACATTGCAATAATTCAAGTTTTATGTACAGAATTTTGCTTACTTTCAAAACTAGTTTGTACTACCAAAAAAAAATCCAAATTTATCAAAACATGAAGAAAATCATCACTGTACTATGTTATGGTCATGTAAAAGCAAGAATGTATGCAAAATGATCATAAAATTACCTACCATCTTGATATTTCAACATTTGTCAATTTCCACAATGTAAAATTTTCGCACTTTTAGATCAACAATCTTCAATCACTGATTAAAAGCACTCAAGACACTTATTTCTGTCGGCCAAGCGTTTAAATCGAAGAGGAAGGTCTGCTCTACAAGTTAGGATAGGTGGCAGCACCAACAAACTTTTATCTGTGACGCTAGAGCGCACGGAAAAAATGACCAAGATTTGGTACCCCGACCAAGTATTGGCACTTTACCTTACCATCTATTCCACCGTGCTTGTTACACACTCGTTTTTCAAACATAGACTATGTGAAACAGGGGACCGCTTCCTCTTGAGAATTGTTGAGACAAACCTCATATTCCGAGAATTCAGGAAAGAAAACAAACCTTTTCAATATTATTTTCTAGTCAATTCGTGAAAAGTGATGCCGCTTTTCGGCCGGAAAGAACATGAAGGCGAAATTCCTCGAGCTATTCTTCATTTAAAAAAAAAATTCTGTATGCAAAAAAATGTTTGCGAATCGCAAAACTCATTTACGTACAAGTATTAGCGAGATAATGTGTACTCGTTGTGAACTTTTAAAATGGCGTCATCACCCTGCGAGTTGGTTCTTAATACTTTCTGCTAGATTCCCTCCTCAAATCCAAATCATAGGCTGTGCTAGCTTTATTTCGCAATTCGCGATTTTAATTATAACTTTGCGACGATGCATTTTCATTGAGTATGAAATTAAGCCCGACCTGCTTCCTGCATCTAGCACGCTGTATAAATATCTTATATGTAACCTACAGGGAACGAAGGGCAAGGCAGCAATACGACTGACGATATTTAACATCGCCGAATTTTGAAACACTAATCCGAAATTAAGACGAGCTGCCCGTACCGTACATAGATACTCGTACATAAGCCATAAGCCTTCTATTCGTAATTCGTAATACTTCGTGAAACGTAGCAGTCTTTTAAAAATGTAGCGATGTTGCCATTTCCGTTCGCACCACAATGACCTAGTTAAGACGTACGATGTTGTCGTATTTTGAAAACTAATTTTCATTTATCCTTTCTGTATATGAAATACAACCTGCGATTTTACCTGCATAAGGGTTGAGAAATGGGTTCGTGGCTTAGTTTCAAACGATCGAGTGACATTCACATTGGATCGAACCTGACGGCTTTGAGCTCGAAACATCACGATTTTGTCTGAAACGTGAAAATTGAGAATAAATTTTGGAACGTTTCACGTACTCGAAGCAAACATTTTACACAGCATAACTTCTCTGCTGAGATAGCATCCACCAACTCTACTCGGATTTTTTCGTCCAGCAATAATATTCGTAAAAATGGGTCTGTCTATTCGTATTCGTCCGCCAAAATTTGTGTAGTAAAAGTGCGAAAGTTTCACTTCGAATTGAGAATCAAGCTGAATTCCTAGTGACCAGGGATGTAGCGGAGGAAAATTATTGGCGGGAGACAGTAGCGTCGAAACGGAGCGGAGCAGTGTACATGAACTGCCTTCCACAATAAAATAATGGAGGGGTGCAAAATATCATTTGTATTCCATCTCCCTAGAGGGAATTTTTTTCAAAATTATATACCGAGTTGATAAAAAAGTGCCGTAAGAATTTTCAAAGACAAGCCAGATGGACGAGATTATTCGATCAACTCAGTTTCCACAGGCAGAAACTACTTTTTCCGGCTCGTTAACTTACATTTTTGTATCCCTCTTGAGAAAAATCTCCCAAAACCACTGGTGTATAGATGTTTAATGTCGGTAGCGTACCTATCGATACTTTGAGGCAGTTATTGATTAGTGTCGACAATTTTAGCAGTTTTGTGATAGCAAAAGAAAAAGTTTTCAAGAGACATTTAAAATGTCGGTTATATTCGGAGTATCTGTGGTCGGTTTTGACTAATTTTCGTCAGTTTTCTGGTGCAGTTTTGCGATCTTTCAGAACTTTTTAGAACACTTTGATTGTATTGACAAATATCTATACTTCTAATTGAATCGATGCTTAACGATTATCAAGCTTCTTAATAAGTTTTGTTAATGTTCACGGACAAACCAAAATTGTACGAATTGGAATAGTTCGTAAAACAATTTCAAGTTTTTCTAACCAGTTTTAATTGTAAAAGCAAGCGCAAAAGTCTCAAGAAATTTTAAATCTTCCAAAATTTTTGGACTAAAGGCCACCAACTTTCTAACTGACATCAATCCGCTTAATATTTCCAACCTTTCTTTTTTCCTACCCCAATCCCCTCCACGACTTTCAAACCGTACCCTATTCCGCATTTTACGACAAAATGACAAACCTTTGGAGGGGAGATTCCCGTCCATCCTTCTTCGTCGGTACGCTCCTGAATGGGTCGCATCATACCTCACCATCGCTGGCAAATGAATTATTCAAAATTTACCCCTGACATATAAATCATAGAAATCCACCAGATGTCGACATTTTCGAGTGAAATTCGTATTTCCACACGAATAAACGAATACCCGCATTTCTCAATTTCTTAGAACTTCTTTTCAATTTCCCATAGTTCATTAACTTACGCATTACGCGAAATATATTTGTGAGAGAGTGGGAGTTGATGTAGCAATCAATTATTATTAGTAATAGTACCAGTGGTTTAACGAAATTCTCATTTTTTTCGCAGGCAGGCGGCAAAATTCAACGAATGACCGTCTTTTGTTTCTCAAAGAGCGGCGTTTTTGAAACTCTTTTCAGGGAAAGTACTTCGCAAAGGTTATTTTTGAACCAATTTCGTCATTCCCATTTCCTTTTCACGATGGAAGACTTTTTCCACAATTTCAGCTTTTTATGTTTACATTACCGCTGCTGTCCCGCTCCCTAACATTGTAATCTTAGGGACATCAAAAAACAGAGAGGGAGACATCAGATGATCAATAGCAGTGTGCGTAAAGCACGCCGGCGCGCAAGCATACACACAGTCATAAACCCAAACATTTGAATATTCATTTTTTTTTTAAAATTGAGATTTTATAAAAATTCTACAAAAATGCTTTACCTTTTTATTTCTGGGGCTTCTCTAATCGAAATGGGAAAGTTTCGGTGTATTTTGTCCCTCAAAAATGGAAAATAAACTCGGGGACCAGGGCACCCTGCCCGAAGTTTTAGTCCGAATATAGGCCGTTAAATTTTTCATGTAAATACTTTTAACAGTTTCCACATTTAACGAGCAATACTAAAACACTGACAAATCTCCTTCCACATGCCTCCTAATTCTGTCCTAACCGGTTCCTTCAAACAAGAAATGTTTCAAACAAAACCATCGGATATCAACTTCCATATAAAGTTCCTCTGAGGTTCACAGTTTTGGAGAGATACCGTTTATTAACGTGCTAGAAGTTGTGAAACTTTTTCGTGGTAAATCACATAGCTAGAGCCGGCTGTCTTCAAAATTGGTTCCGATTCAAAAACATTTTAGAGTTCCGTTCCACTTCATTTCCTACGTTACACGAACAAAAAATACAAAACTGAATAGGTAACAACGATATGTATTTAAAAAATTTTAATATATATCACAAAAATGAAATGCCTTATATTAAAAATATAATGTATATTTAGATAGTTTGAGCTATAAATAACTTTTATCAAAAACATATGCTGAGTAGGAAATTTTAACAATAAAATAGGACACATTTTTGAGAAAAAAAAAGGGGGGCATGTAATTTATAAAATGAAATTCCTCTTCATTAGAGAACAAAAAAAAAACGCTAAATTAAAAGTAGAATCAAGATGTACAAAACCCCTTAGAAAATAAAAATTTGATTTAAAAATTAAGCGAACTTTTTAACGAATAATCAACGGGAGTACACTCTCGAATTTCGATGGCAAGATAAATGCTGTTTAGCCAGAAAGTCCGTCCAGCTATATTTAAATTTGTACGATACATCTCCTAACACAATAGGTAATATTATACAGTTTTCATTTAAATTTTTCTAAAAATTCATTTTTGGGATTCCGAAGAGGTAACTTACATCGATTAAATAACATATTTTTATAGTAATTATAAAATAAACCACGAGTTTTACACGCTGGTATAAATTCATTTATAACTAAAAAGAGAGAGACAGAGAGAGAAAACGAGATATAGTATGTATATATGTATAGAGAGAGAAAAGTAAGAAAAACACACAACAGTAACCTTGCAACAAAATCGGCGAATTACAAATTATACAATACGGTATATTAAAACGAGTTCTATTTTGTTCGTCAACTTGAAACGAAGATAATAAAAAATGTTTATTTCGCTTTTATCTACAAAAATGAAAAAAACCATCTAGTTTATTCCCTGTTGTGCACCATAATCTCTGTAACAATCGATAGCGAGCGATAATTCGATATTAAAAGATCGAATATTCGTCGAAAATTTTACGTAAGCCTAGAAAATTGAAAATTACGTATTTTCCGAGCATATTTTCAATATTATTAAAAAAAAAAAACACAGGCTGGATGAGCGACTGTCGAAGGGTTCGTGCAATTTTCAAATTTTGTTACTTGTTGGTGCGAATCAGATACACTAACTCGACGATAGTTTTCCGTTTCACGAGAAAGGAATTTGAGCTTTTGGACCCCTGTGTGTGGTTCTGTTTCGAAACATATTCGTTTTCGGGACACTATCGGAGAGCGAGGGACCATCGAGCGACGTTTACTCGCAGCAACTCGGTTTCATAAGTACATATTGTGTACATAATTCCGAGTATTAATCAATTTCACGAAAAACTAGCGATTGGAAAACATCGAAAGGTTGTCGAACGGCTACATCAATTATATAGGAGTCGCTGCACACAGTAGTACGAGACCTCGAAAACGCGAATGCTATGCTGGAAAAATCTAAAACGAAAATGGTAAATAATGGGTCGTTTTTCTACGTACGTACTCGTATATTTCACTCTGGAGGTTTTCAGTAATGCTCGTTTTTTCAAAGTCTCGGACCACTGTGCGGCGTCTCGTTGCGCTCGTAACTAACTGTTCCACACCAGTGGCTGCTTTTCGTTCCAAGTGATGACCCGTGTTCAACTAACCAGGTGATAAACTGACGGAAAAATGCACCTGTTACGTGTTCGTTAAGTCTTGTTCGTTCGCATTCGAACCTACACACTACCTACACCTACACCACCTATGTAGTATGTATGCTGATATGTTGTATGTAGGCATTCAGCGAACGAACATTACGCAATTATTGGTTCTTGTCGCGTATTTTACCCATTTGCAAGGAAAATTCGTCATTATGAATTTGCATGAACTAGAAGCAGAACATACTGCAAAAGTACTCGGCACGTTTTATTACATTTTCGTTTCCAGACTAGAGCCCGGCCTGGTCAAATCTAATCGAGCTCGAGTAAGATAAACATTATTTTCGAATATCATTATCAGATATATCGTTATCATCGTCGATAAACTCGTTATTTTATACATACACATATCCTGTGTGCTGTTATCACAATCATTAGTCAACGAAGTTAACAACGAATCGTCCGTCGTTTTCGAGATTCGTTAAATAAAAATATGTATTTCAGTCGTAGAAAATGAAGATTCTTCGTAAAAATATACCTAATACAGAATTAATGTTAGGTATGTATGTAAAGTAGAAGCATATGTGATGAGCGCGACTGGGGAGGGGAGAACATAGGTGAGAAACTTTTTAGTTAATTCACAAAATACAAACACAACGAGGAAAATGAAAGTGTTACGAGCAAACACAAAAAGAACGAATAGAATAGTAATGATAAAAATGGCAAAATCACTGACGACAAAGTTCAACGAGTTTTTGGTTCCGCACTTGCAAACGAAATGTATATTGCAAGAACATCTCGTCGTTATCACGATGAAGTGTACTTTCAGATATTTCCACAGGGACATAGCTCGCAAGTTTTTCTGGAGAGTAGTAAAAATTTGTGGCTGATACTCGGGAAAGAAGTTCAGTGTCCAAATTTTGCTGACTAAGGGTTATCAAGAGTTTGCAGAATGCCGACTTTTCGAACATTATGGGCGTAGTCCCCCCTCCCCTTGACTCTATCCATCTACTGAACAGAAGCTCGATTAAGTTGCGGCCCAGAAAAGTCATACAAAGAGGCTCGTTACGACACTCGACACAATTTATTAAGACCCCGAATGACTGTTGGTAGATGGCGAACTCGATATAATCCGTTATGATTCGGCACAATTCGGCTGTACTCCATAAAACTGGTAGTAAACTCGGTATGATTCTTATGATTCGATAAAATTTGTTACAATTTGTTACGACCCGAGCATATTTACATTTAGCAAGATTTGTAACGACTCAACACAGGTGGCTCGGTTTGAGAGAGACGAGGGAGAGGTATAACGAGGTTCCATGCAGCGAGCAAATGCTCGGGAAATGCGACATTACCAGGTAAAATACAGGGACAGTGAAAAACGATGCTACCGATATAATCGTAACATGTTCAATGATTTCGGCACAGCTCTCATTCTTTAGGGTTCAGTCCAGTTACTGCGTACAATGGCAGATTTAGCCAGGCAAGAAAATAACAGTATTTATTGACTCGGCTTTCTCCTAACCCAAACAACTAGGGAACCACAGCAAGACAAAAGATCATCTCCTGATCTCTTCTTCGTACATAGGGAACCCTTTACATTATAAATTTTCGAGGAGAGGTGCCACGTACTTATAATTTATCATTATTATTATTATTATTTTTGAACATCGAAAAGTGTGGGTGGGGATATTGCGACACTAAACTGCACAAGGAAGTACACGAAATTAATACAGTTTGAAAAAATTAAAATTTACTTATACTACGAGGACCTCGAAGTTTGGGCGTTTCGTCGGTTTATACTTAAGACAAATAAGGAAAATGAAAGAAAGAAAAAAAAAAGTTGATAACGGACGGGAAGTGAAGTAAATTTTTTGCATAGGTTGCCTCAGGTTCAGAAAAAACACGTCACAGAAAATCCGCGATGGAAGCTGAGCTCCCTCTCCTCCAAAAAATTCGTTTGTGACAAATAATGTCGAAAAACTTGTTTCAAATATTGTATTTCGAAAAATTTTGTGACAGTGGTTTTCAGGCTTTTTCTTTGTACTACTCAGGAAAGGAAGGAGGGATTAAAATAACTCCTCTCACATTCACACATCATTACAAGCCTTATAGGGATGAATGTGTAACTTTGGTCATTTTCCAGAGATTACCAATTTCTTGTGATTGAACAAGCTTCCCAGCTCCTGTACCAATCAACATTTGGAAATTTTCACGAACTCCTCTCGTCCCTTAAAACTATGTAAGTAGCATCGTTCTTCGTGTTTTTTTCCAATGTCTAAACATTCTCTCGCATAAATACGAAAAAATTTGACAAATGGGTAACCAGTTGATGAGACTACTAAAGTCACTTATCATACGTATCATCTGTTTCTTCTAAATTGAAATATGTGCCCCCTTTTCCACTATGGAGAAAGCGAGAGTCAAGATTGCGTTAACTGCAATACATGCGCGCTGGTTCTTAGGTTCCCTACCGTTTCAAAACTAAAGATAAGTGGTACCCAGCAGGAAGTACTAGAATCGTGAAAATTTGCGAGTGCGCTACATACTCGTATGCGAGCGGAATCAAGATCGCGACTGTGCCTCCTTCAAGGCCGGAAATGCTTCGATATGCGGCAGAAAAGAATGGCTGCAAATCCTTCGTCAGTGACCAGTTAAAAAGTCAAGAAAATCTAACCGCCGAATACGAAAGACGAGCGCGGCATCGTATCGCCAAAACTACCTTTGAGAGTCGATTATTCGAGCATCCGGCACAACACGGGTTGGGTGGGAATGCGTAAAGAGCAAATTGTTGAACATCGACCATACTTATATGTGTTTGTGTAATTACTGCCAGATATCGGGGAAAGCCACGCCATACACACGTTGTTCGACGTAAACAACTCAACGGAGTTACACGCAAGACCAATAATTTATTGCACGCCGAAAGCGTGTTCTCGCTATGTTAATGGCAGGTTGGCATCGGAGGTCTTTCTGCACTCTACAAAGAGGACCACCTCGGTACCGTATCATCATCTCATCTCATATTCGACACGGCTATCGCCTCGCGAATGCGTCATTACGTATCGTATACATTTCACCAGGCCCCCCCCCCCTGTTACGTCATTTCTTAGTTCTAATAACTGAACAGGGTTTGTTTGGCGAGCTGAATGCAAAAAGTGACTAAGACACGTCAAGTTCAAAATAGTCAATCAGGCGGTGTATGAAATTCCGGAGTGATACGCGCCACAGGATTGTTTCAACCCAAATATGGCTTGCCTATGTACTTCTTGCATTCAGCCATCCATTCAAACTCGTACTGTTAGCAAATTCGACGCTGACTGGTTCCCCGATCTCCATTTCCAACTAATATTGACTGATTCACAAGCATGTCTGCATACTTCAGGTCTACGCGCCATAAGACTAGTATGCCTTGCGCACTCGGACGAACATAAAACGCTATCTTTCGATGGCTATAACACCGATTCAAGAGTATTTTGCGACTTGCCACAAGAAGCACTGAATGTGCGTTAGAACGTGCATCAGATAACGCTTAAATCACCCGGAATTGCTGTTTTTGAATCGTAAAGACAAACATACACCGAACATTTTTCACATAAGAAGAGCATGCCTAGTTTTCCAATGAAATCTGCCACAGGTTTATAAGTTTTGTAATTTTTTTTAAAGCTGCCAACAGCGACTAGCTTCTTAACTTGCTCATTCTCACACATTCTTCTTTCTTCTGCCTCTTCTCATTCTAAAAACTCAAAACATAGATGAATTCACCATCCGTTTAATGCGTGATTTCACACGTATGTCAGCACGCTTACCACTTTATCACCATCTCATTCTGTCCAGCAGTAGAATACCAATCTTGAACAGCTGCAGGTAACTGAATGACTTCTGTATTAGGTACTTGAACGCATACACAAATCATTCGACTAATGGCTCACACATCTGATTCAACATAAGCCAAGACACTGTAGACCCCTCGTGTTCAATCACGCGAGTGAGTCTTCATACAAAGGATTTCAATGCTTCATAGAGCACTCTGTTATACACTGCAGCTTCATTCATCTCGAAGTCTTTCGAGGGCTCAGTCATCAATCCACCTTATCGCTGATCGATGTCAACCCAACCGGGAGCTCCTGATACTCGAATAATCGATCTCCGTTGAGCGCGAAATCAGCGCTGATGGAATGTCAGATGATACCGCAAAAAGGCCATTCCGATTTCTGGCATTTACCGCGATTCCGTCGAACGGATCGCTGGTGGACAAGTCGACCACCGTCCCCAGAATGCGACCGTCGCGTGCGGAATAAGGTGATATACATTATGTGTACAGGGGAGGTACGCCAAAAACATGCTAGCAAAATTACTCTGGAAAATTTTCCGATGCACTCTATGTTTCAACACTGTACAGCCTCAGGGCTGCTATTGAACTATTACTGAGCAATAAGAGAAAAAATCTCTACACATCGACGTGATTGAACATACAACAAAATGAATATGAACTAACATATATGGTCTACAAAACCAGAATGAAATGACGAGTTTTTCGCATTCGTGGATGTAATACAAAAACAAAAATAATGATAATAAGAAATTTAAAAAAAAAAAAAAAAAAAAGGCAGAATAATGTCTATTGATAACGCAGAGAAGGAGGGGGCACAATACGTATTACATTAAAAAAATAATAAACTAACTTAGAGAAAAATAAAATATACATACGTATAAACGAGGTAACATTAACATAATTGTTTCAACTTCCTCGGAAATAGAATATCAATACCGAACTGTGCTTTTGTCGTGTGATCAGTGCACCACTTTCAGCGCTTTCACCTTTTCTTTCTTTCTTTCTTTCTATTTCTTTTTTTTAACCCTTTGGACAAACGCATGCACATAATGAATGTCATTTTACAATAAGACGGTATCGTGAATTCGTAATTACGATATTGTAAGGCTGAAAACGAATAAGCAATTAAACACAAAACACGAACACATATACGTATAAGGTTCCTGGAAGTTCTACGAAAAATAAAGGGGGGAAAGTTCAAAACTTAGTGGCCCCTTCAGATTCGATAGCGTCAGTTTCTGCGAGTTCAAAAATTGCGTCGGGCTGATTGAAATACATTTTGGATTTCTGCGTTACGAGTACCTTTAGGAATGTTTGATTCGGGACTGCGCAACTTTTTTTCTTTTTCAAAATGTTGGTAGGCTATACGCGGACAACCCGGGCGTTGATATTCGGAGAGGTTGTAGTATGCCGCAGAATGCACGATAGTGACGTTGCTAACAGGTGGATGCCGATAGTATTCCACGATCGTAGACAAGAGTCGAGTTGGAGAGGAGTTGCGTATGTGCGAAGACACGCAGCAAGAAAACATCACGCAGAGATCTCAAAACACTGAGCGACGCGCAGTCGCAAGTCTAACTTGGATTTCCTCGGAAGTGTCGGCGAATATCAGATTCTAACAATGCACAGGCTGAAAGAGTGTGCAAGAAGACGGAGAAGCACATCTACATATTACGTATAGTTCGTCAAATACATATTACATTCGAATGGAGCCACCCAACAGCAACCGAATCCCATTCCAAAAGTGTTTTCTGTAACGCAATATCACTAACAAATTTAGGCAATAGATGATAAGGTTAGATAATTCGAAACACATTCTACATCTCGACGCCCAGGCGATCTTCGAAGTGCATACGACAATCGCGAGGGCGCAGCGAACAGTGAAAGACGGCACCATACACGCAGCCACAATTAGCACGCCAGCAATGTGTTCTCAAGGACGATGTCCGCCTGTTTAGCAAAAAGAAAACATTATTTACGGCGAAAGAAATGGTTCGAACACACATAATAACCTCAGGAGGGGAAAGAACTGAGAAAAGGAATCGATAATTTTGAAGACCGTTTATAATGCTTCTGCACGCAATCCCCCGCCCCCCGAAAGGCATAAAAATATCGAGTATTCTGTTCCAAATCACTCGTGAAGTTTTACCACGATGACTTCGACGCAATTTTCAAAGGCCGTATGTACATGTGTAGTGGTGGTTACTGCAATCTGCATGACTTTCATCACATCGAAATACAGCGTTTCCCGTAGCACATTTTACAAGACCAATGCTGAGTTCGTGAATACACGCGACCTACGAAAGTGAACTAGCAGACGCTGACTCAGCGTACGCGTTGTCGACTAGACTGCTGGATAGCTGCGACGAATGGAACACGAACAAGAAACCAAAACAGTGTTCCTCAACGAACTCTATTCTCTTACTCCCCAGTTCCAGACAGTTATCTACAGGCAACCTTCACTGAAACCAGTGATTTCTTTTGGTACAATCACGGCTTGTATTAGAAGATAACACGAGACACGACTGGTTTTTGAATTTCCATAATATAGTTACATATTAAAAAATATGAAATCCCTTTGATTTGCTTGGTAGCGCACACGTCGTTGGCTGATAGCGATCGAAGTACTCGCTGATGAAAAAGGGTTGTGAATTCCTTCGAACTACGTAGTCGATTCTAGAACCACGTAGTCGATTCTAGAACCGTGTAACTCTCGCCTGTTTCATTCCGCGTCAGTTGATTGTAAAGCAAAATAAAGAGTCGCATTTCACAATCCAACAAAATAGTCACACAACAGGGAGCCGGTCGTGAATTTTTTTTCTTCAAGTTACACATTTCACTTTTCAACGCCCATACATTTCACAACTGAATCCACGCGCTGCCACCTCAATGTTAAGATTACATACGTACCTAACCGAGTCTGAAAACTTCTACGAGGATTTTAAGAGGGTTCAGTGCCAAAACTGACCAGGTGGACAAGCAGGTAAGGATGCTCTGTCACTCTTCTTGCGTTGAGATTCGTGCATAACTGAGTGACCTGACTACTTTAACCAGTAAAACACCAGCAATCAGTCCTCCATTTCTGTAGACCATGTTCTTCATCATTTCTGCAATGAAAACTAATTTCTCATCGAAATACTGCACACCCTCACTGAACAAACAATACCTACCACAGGGTACATGTCGAATTCTCAACCTGACCGCTGGATGACACTTGAACAGCCTCAGTCGCCAGCCGTCTCATTATCTAATATTTTGATTTTGCGGGTACGGGTAGCAATACTTGCGAGGATTCATTGTGATCTGAAATAAACCAATACGAGAAAGGCGGATGCAGAATTTTATTGAGAGATGTTTCTACCCCTTAGATTCTGACTTTCAGAAGTATCACACAACACATCCGTAAATAATGAGGGTAAAACTGATTTCGAAAACAACTTTTACGTTTTTAAACGTTCTGAATAATGGGTACGGCAGCTAACTTTTTACTTCCACTCTTGCAACGTACGTATCATCTTTTAGCTTTCCACATCGACTAAGTAAATGCAAACCGTGCATATTAATAAACGTGTACTGTATATCAATTCACCAATATTAGAAAGTGAAGTTATCTCGAGCTAACGTCCGCAATTTTGAAAAAAAAATAATAAAAAATAATAATAAATAAAACAAAAGAATTGCTAAAATGACAAATATCCCCGGATCGAGTCTACGATATTTCGCACGAGCGGATACGTCAATTGGTACAAGAGCTATGAAGAAACCAGTGAGAACAGAAAAAATATGAACATCAGACTTCGATAGCAGCGTTGCGATACTGACAGTTGAGAATTTCAGAAGTGTTTGCTAAAATGTTTATGAGAATTTGAGAAATTAAAAACATTTTTAATGAACTGAAATATTTGCGATTAAAAATTCATGAAAAGTTGGCTAGACATTATGTAAAATCTTTCAAGAGCTTTTATGAAACTTCAGATGTTTGTTTTCTCGTGTAATCATATAGTACCGGCATTCGCACTCCATATATACGATATAAGAATACAAAATCCGAAGGAACAGACGAGGACGGGGGGGGGGGGTACGTATCTTCTAGTGCTTGCTTATATTCGTGGAAGATATCAGCAAACTGAAGCAGCAGTGCGAACAGAGTTTCGGATACAAGCTTTACACAACGTACAGTATACAAAAAGCTCTATTCACGCTATAAGAGCAGTTTTCTGACGCAGTATGCAACGGATGACACGGGTGTCCATCACTGGTAACAAATATCGAGAGAAAGACCAAAGCAAGGAGCACACAAGGCATCTGGAGCCTCATAAATGATACGCGGACTCCTATTTAACACACAGGTACTTGTAACGAACACAACCAAAGCAGAATGAAGCTGTAGACTGAATTAAGGCTCACAATATCCGATATTATAGTATCGGACCGAACTCTAGTACTCGATCATACGCTATCATCTTTCGCTCATTCGTAAGTCTCGCTCTTTTTTTCGCGTTCACACTTTAGGTGTATCAGGCGCATGTGCATTATCGTCGACTGTAACTGTCGATATTGATGAACGACTATGCCGCTTTCAGAGGCTTGGCTAAGGCCGAAGGTTTGTACATACTGTCGGAACTCGACAAGGTAACTACATTCAGTCAATGCTGAAGGCATCCCCTGGCAGCTAGACTGCGATAATTTTTATTTCTATAATCACTGTGTCCGTTCGACTGGTGCCTGGTAGCCAACATAAACAGAACGTGGCACGTCTGGTTTTCCCGCCCGGGTTCGTCCGCGATTCCGAGACAAATGAAAAAACCCATCATCCCCGCCCGATTTTAATTACAAAATATCACATCCCACACCGAGAGTCTTTTCTCATGCAAATATATATCACTGAGATCGTGTTGCAATAACTGTAAAACTGTATTCTACAGTACTAGTTACGCAGATCGGCTATTCTACTTAAAAGCGCCGCGTTTTACACTCGCAGTCTCGTGTACTATTTGTACATGTTCAGCAAATGTAAATACCACACTTTTCAAAACACTGGCCGTGTACGTTACAATTTATGTATTACTTTCTAAAATATTCAGAAACGACACCAGCTACACGGGAATACTTTTTCCCTCTTACAAACTAATAACGGAGGAGAAAAAAAGAAGAAAAAAAAAACACAAAAACAACAACAACAACAACAGCAACAACGAATTGATAGCACGTCCCCGATTACGATTAAACGATGACCAGTGCGACCTAAACCGAGCAGAAGAAAAGAAAAGCGCAGAAATACCCGCGTCACCTTCTCCCCCAATCGCCAAAATAAAAAATAAAATAAAATAACGCGCCGTACGTTTACGATAGCGACGATTTCGAAATGAAATTATTCCTCAGTAACAATAATCCCCGTAAAAACTGAAACGTATTCGACGAGAAATTATAAAAAGCTCCGCAAATTACCCTGAAATATTCCGTAACGTGGACGCAGCTTTCCCATTTGGCTGAAGACTGACAAGGAGATACGCCGCCGCAGCGTATACACCTTATGGAATTGGAATCCAAACGAAATAGTGGCAGAGGACACGCCAAATGTTAGCTGTACTCGAGCGGCTGCAGCGGGCACTTGACGTTGCGCTCGAAATACTGGAACACAAAGAACCACCATTCTCTGGACAAATAGTTGTGGGCGGACTTCTTCTTCAACATGGGATTGTTGGCGCACGTGTGGTACATCCAGAACAATCTGGTCGTGATAAGATAGGCGAGGATTACGTCGACCGTGTAGTGGCTGTGCGACAACAACACCATCAGCACGCCGCTTAACGACATCACCCAGGTGGCCCAGTGCAGCCAAAATATCCTCTTCGACGAATACTCGGAGATCATCAGGTAACTCATAACCAGGATGGTGGTGTGTCCGCTGTAGATGTAGTCGCCGCAGAACGTGTGCTTCCCGTTGATGGTCAGCCCCATGCCGAAGAACAGCTGACCGGAGCGCCGCAAAACCTCGCCGACGCCCGTGTCTTTGCTCTGCGCCGAGCAGTTGTACGATCTGTTCGAGACCGGTAAGACCGTTACGAACATCGTGATCGAGCGCATAAAGTACAGCAGAGCCAGCATCAGGAACAGCCTTCGAAAGATTACAAACCGGTACTTATGCAGCACGATGATGAGCAGCATAATAGTGGTGGTGATTATGATCAGCACCTCGGAAACGTATAACGCCCAGTTCTGCGCCTGGAACGAATCTAATATCGTGTCCGGCAGCGGGTTGTACTGCGGCACCTTGTCGTGTATTATGGCCAACGACGTGGTGGTAAGGAAAAAGTTGAATATCAACAGGCCGAACGCCATCACAGTTTTATGCGGCTCCTGCGGAAAACTGCGCTCGCTCAAGGGACATTCGGCCTCTTTGGTAACGTCAAAGTAATTCTGACTAGGCGTTCGCTCGATTTGACTAGAACCGTTCAACTCTGGACCGTACATCTCCTGGAAATTATTGAGCCGAACGGGGAAGGCTTTACTTTTGCAATTATTGGATTCCGACAGCGGCGGCGACCTCAGCGACTGCCTGATGCAGTTACCTGTCGCCGCCTCGTTTGACACAGAGTTGGTGGTCGTCGTCTTGAGGCCGCTGCGTTCGCTGAGCTCGTCGTCCGTCGACTCCTCCCGTCGGTCCACCACCACCACGCACGTGTCGTTGTTGTTCCTGTTGTCATTCTTGCAGCCGATCGAGTCTAAATAGTATTTATTTGCGCCATACTGATACGAATTTGAGATGTGCCCATCTTCGACCATTTCTTTCCCGGATTTTTGTTCTGAAACAGAAGAAATAAACGCGACGTTCATTCCGATGGAAAGAAAGTTGCATATGAAACATTTCCCTGGGTAAGAGGCGTTTGGCGCCAAAATGGACCAAATCACGATAATGTAACGGAGTAACGCAGTTTAGATATCGAAAGTTCTAACGAGGATACGAGTTCATCACTACACAACGTAAACCAACCCAACTGGCACAGCAATCTGCATTCATCACTAGATAACACCAGTACGAAGTTATTGCGATTCAATAAACACAGTGCGAGATCTCTGAACTTATTTTTTTCGATGGACGGCCAACTATGGTCCCCGATTCTCCACAATGGGTCGAAGGAAGTCAGCGCTAACCTGATGAATACGTGAAACAGGCAAAAAGGCGCGCGCGTGAGAGTGAGAGCGCGAGCACGCCCTACTTTGAGGCTGAACCGTGAGCTTTTCACATCAAAAAGATAAAACGATTTCGAATGAACAATCGCTCAAAACCAAAGCATAGTCGATACGGTTTTTAATATCAGCCTTCGATTGGCCTTCTCGATTACATGTCCCTCCAATTTGTTTAAAATGCATTCCAGGCACGACAGATTCCGTTTCGGTAGCCCTTGCACACTTCTCGCCGTAACACTGAGCGAAAAAGAACCGAGCGAATCACTAATGCTCTTTCTTTATACGACTTCACAGCTCTCCGCTGATATTCCATCATTTTATTACAGGAGTTTTGCAACGAAAAGTGACAGCATCAACACTCGCATCCGCTGATACGGGATAATGACATCAATTGCATGATTCCGTGGGTCACATAGTTATCAACAACCGATCATCATATTCAATTTCCAGAACGTAAAATATACCACGCCCACTTCACGTTCGTCGGACGATGCAAGGGGTACCTAGGAAGCTTTCGATAAAAACGAATTTTTACGGCCCATTGAATTCTTTACTCGATGTCCTAGGGTCTCAATGCGCTTTTATAAAGTGGATTTCAGCCCTTTAACAATCTTCGCAAAGAATTAAAAACAAAAAAACAAACACAACAAATATACACGCCAATTTGACCACTAAATTAGAACTAACTTCACCCTACAGTAGGTAAAGTTTACGTGAATACACACACACACACACACACACACACTCACACTTCCCCCCAACTCCCTCCGCCAAGGAATAGAGAGGCGTCCAAAACTCTTCTGTCATACTTATTCAAGAATAGGAGTACTTCTTCTTTGAAATTTCGCTTCGAGAGAAGTTCTGCATTGTAGATGTAGGGCATATACTTATCACGCGACGAGTTTCCCATCTACCTATTATGGACAAGGAAATAAGTAACACTTCGCCGAAACATTAACTTTAGGGTGAACGAACCTTTAAAGCTCGCTAGATCCACTGTTCATTCCAGTAGGCAACTTCTCCTCTTTCCCATCAAGATACACGATCACTCCGAGCCATACCTACGGGAATTTGGTTGATTCTGCAACTAACCTGTTCCTAACAATAAAGAACTTCGCGTTTAGGCCATTCAACCCTCCTCTCCCCTAATCGCCTCTCACTCTACTCATGTGAGACTTCTACCTGAGGTTTGAAACTCCGCTTTTTTATCGACGATCTAGCTGGCTCGTAAGCCTATCCACCCGGTTTGTCCGTGGGTTTGAGTGCTGGAGTTTCCTGTACTCCAGAACCGAAAGCCATGTTTCTGGTACCCAGAGAGAAACCAAAACAAGAGTCGCTCCAGAAGTTAACTAAAACTAGACCGGCAGTTTTGTGACAATCGTGGTAGTTTCAGTGTCATAATTTCAGTATTTTGCATGGCTACAGTGGTAAAGCTGCTTGTTATTTTGACGATTTGCAGCATTCTCTAGAGGCTTTGAATTTGCAAATACTAGATTTACTTTCTCGTCACGAATTGTAATCATTCCTAAAGAGGTCATTCATAAACGTAGGCAAGGAGAAGCACAGACTTATACCTAGACAGAGGTGGCTTGGTGGCCGAGAGGATTTGAACGCTCTGCCTCACGGAACACGGGTTCGAATCCCAGTACGGACGGCGAATTTTCAACACTAAAATATGATTTAAAAAATAATAAAATACAAGAATATGTGGAAAAACTTCAACAACCGACCAAGCCACACCAATAGTAGCAAGAGGTGGAGTTCAATTGTCCCGCCGGAATTCAAAAAAACTACAATTGAGGTAACCACACCTATAAACTACTAACATCAGACTAGGCTAGTGTGTCATGCAGGTTGCATGCCCCTCATAGATAAGGAAAACTCTTTCATGACCATTCCCTAGTAATGACTTGTCACCAAGGGGAATTAGACTATAACCCTTGTACCAAAAATCATTGATCAAGGAGGCCTATGACCCATTGGGTGGACCAATACATCTGTTTCAAGGCTGTATTTATTTATTTGTACCTAGACGGAGCCAGATTTCCCATAAGGCTGACTAGGCTGAAGCCTAGGCGCAACATTTTTGAAAAAAAAATAATAATAAATAAGAAAAATTTTCTTAGCGCAATTTGCGAGAGAAAATTTTTTTATTCTCTTTTTCCAAAAAATAGCTGCGGTCAGCGGCGCAAACTTTCTTTAGAGTTCCGATCAGATACAAATTTCTATTTCAAAACTCACACAATAAAGTGTTGATCAGAAACATGGACGAAAGCAAAAAGGTCTTCATTCCAACTACATACAGCTCAAACGTTTAGGCTTACGGACGAGCGGTTGTAACAAAACGACGCCAAGTGGTACGAAATCTGGTTAATGCGAGCATTAGGTACCGGAAAAATTGCGAGATTGACGAGATTTTTAGTGCCCACCCGGATCCACCAACACACTATTCACCCGTTCATCGTTATTATGTTACCTCTCAGGTAATTCTCGTTAGGGCTGCACGATTACACGTGGATAAAATTGAATCACCCCATTTTGTAAACGCCAGAACAATATTTTGAATTTTCTTACACTTCGAATTTCACAGAAAATTTTTTGTACGAATAATAACCACTAGCGCATAATTCTAGGATATATCGGTAATGCAAACTCAAAAACTTCGAAAAAATACACGTTCTAGAAATACTGACAGATCTATGAAATGGTTTTTTGGAATTAAAATAGCGGATTGATCGTACTTATGGGTCATTGTAGAAACTATTCTCGTGTTCTTCGTTTCCGATTCCACCTTTGAAAGTAACTTTCTCGTCTTTTCATCTGGTTACATCTCACTCGAAGCATTCTAATCTCTGTTCGTATCAATAAATAAAATGACTTGCACCATCATCTCCAATGAAAGAAACGAAGCAGAATGCCAAAACCTCTGATCAGTTGAGAACGTTGCCTCCAACAGAGCCATTTACCACCATGAAAAATGAAACAAGAGCTTCGAGCTCCAGTTTTTGAGGGTCAGGATCTTCCAGCTTACGACTTCAAATACGTTCAAAAGTTACTCCACAGGACAGTCATAATCGTACATTGTTCGTTTTCAGTCAGCGATCTGGGAGCTAAAATCTTACTAATTCTCTTCAACACTCATAAACGATGTACACGATGCCATCTGAGCTCGACCAGGGTGACTTGTCTCGAAGTCATTGGCTCCTTTTCGCGTGATGTTGAATTTCCTCAGGTCAGAGACAGCTTCAGTTAAACCTCCAAAATGGAGAATGGGTTGGCGATGTGTGAAGAATCAGAGAACTGAGCGAATGATGATCTCCAAATTTAGAGGAGGCATACCCGAGTGACTGGGCTGCTGGTGGTACGGTATGGGCGGCTAATCTGAACACGATGTTGTCCATGATTTTGTGGTGTTTTGACAGTGATGCTTGTGGCACTAGACGGAGCTACAGCAGAGGACGTGCGTGAGAATATACTTCTTCGCACAGTCCACCGAAGATATTCTGGCAGATGCTGACAAGTCCAGAGAGAGTGGCGATATAGATTACCAAGCGGTAAGAAAATCAACCCACGAGTGATAGGTACAAGGACTTGCAGAGAAGTAGGGGGATGGGAGAGCTGAAGTGAACCAAACGAAACCACTTTGTACCGGCTTACGCTATCAATTTAACGAAGGTTCGCGGAATGCCAATCCCATGTATTCATCTATTTCCTATACATGACATGAGTGACACGTGAAATTTTAAACGTAAAAACAAAGTAATAAAACTGTGTAACTAACGAACGATATTCATACGCGATACGAACCATCATTTGTAATCGTTTACACTTTATTAAAGAATGAAAAAGAAGAAGGAAAAAATGGAAATTAAAAAAAGACGTAGGTATGTGTTGAGATCTTTATGGAGGCCACGCACGTTTGCGTTAAGTAGTTAAACGGGACATCCGCATGAAGTGTACATTAAATCGAATCGAGTGTGAAACAGTTTTACAATAGCCGTTGTCGTATAAATTACGTTACCTATAGACTAATTCGCAGCCGAAAGCCAGTAAGGAAAGTCTTTGTGGAGAAGGCAGAGCGTACCTGCAGATTTTTCATACCGCAAGACTAATATCCTATGTGAGGCGCATGTACGAAGGGGGAGAAGGGAGGAACTTTTAGTATTATTGAACTGCGACTTCATCCAATTTCGACTTTTCTGGTCGCACAGGTTCATCCAATTCCTGCAGCTGCCTTAACGTGCTGCGGCGTAGATGGCTTCGCAAATCGCGAACTTGAGCGGTTGCGAGCAAATGAACACGCGATTCGTTTTACTCACTTTCTCTTGCCAGTGTACATAATATATGTACTTGCACGGTACAATTACCTGACGGTTGTCTTCGTTCATGTTAAATCAATTTCCTTGGTAACGCGAGCTAGCATTATTATTGTTGTGTTGTGGGTAAAGTCATTCCGCGTGTAATACTGCAACAAGTGCAACTAAGTAGGTACAACTATACACTACTGTCTTGGGTATTGTGCTGGCTGGCATTCCAGTTTCAAGCTGGCTCATTTGGTGATAATGGCCCAAAGTGGAGCACCAAAACAAGCCAATCGCGTATACGATAGACAGGTGTACGCGCCCACTGAAATCGAGTGACAGAATATCCGAAGTACCTAACAAGTATTATTCCAGTGATCTCCGGTAAATCTGATGATTGGTTCGGATTACAGTTTACAACCAACGTATCAAGTGATTACTTGGATCAGTCCGAGTTGAGTCACAATTTTTCAACTTTTTAGCATACACTGTCACTGGATGTAACGACGCTTACGCGAATACCGGATAACAGAGGGGATGGGTAACTGCTTTTTCCAGAAAGAAATATTGATATCAGAAACGCTTTATATGTAAATGGCAACGTTCTCAAACAAGTCTGCTCGGAGTTTTTCGAAGATTTTCAATACATTAGAAACAAGAGTATGTGACAGAAACTCGAGAATCGTAAATGAGTTTTCAAGAGCCGCAGCGAGTTTTTTAAACAGGTATATTAAAGTTTTTCAATTCTGAACAAGCTTTCGAAGATTTTGAACGAGTCTTGAAAAGTTTTGAAGCCCTAAAAACTTTCACAGAGGCACGATCAAACTTTGATAAATCCCAATCAAGATTGAAAGAATCATAGAAAGTCACGAAGAGCATCATCTTCTTGTTATAAATAGGTATGGAATAGTATATTACACTGCAAGGATTGAAAGCGAGCTTTATCACGCCGAGTGCGACTGTTAGCGAAGCGAGCCGAAGGCGAGTGAAGTTAGTCGTGCGTTGGCGTGATAACTCGCTTCAATCCTTGCATTGTAAGATATTTTGTATTACCAATGCATCGAACAGCTAATTGTACCTAGATTGTACACATCTGTGAAAGAAAAATATGTGACGTCATCTTTTTTCAGTCCTTTTACAAGTCCTAGGACTGAAAAGAGTCTTCTGCGCATGTGCCGTAGCATTTACAAACGCAGCTGCGATCTATCGTGATAACGTGAACTTTCAATCTGCAAAATGAGACTGTTAAACCGTTGTTTCGATGCATGTGTAATACAAAAACTTTTACAATGTCTTAATACAGTCTTGAAATAGTTATTTATTGTATACAGGTCCGGTAATTACGACGTAACAGCACTGTTTTCACGAAGGTAAATGCCGTTTTAACGCCTCGTTCTCGTGAACACTGACGCAGCGCTGTAAAGACGCTGTGATTGGTTAGCGATAACAACATTACCACTCTAGAGGTTTAAGTGAGCTTGTAGAGGTGGAAAGTCAGTAGTTCGAGATTACCGGACCTTGTATACAATAAAATAGGTAGCATACTGTACAGCAGTGTTGCCAGATGCGGCGATTTTACGCCGATTAGGCGATTTTTACTTTTCCTTGGCGCTCTAAATTTTACGCGAATCGCCTGCGATAAATTAGGCGATTCTTGGCGATTTTTCCCATTCTTCCCGTTTTTTGTGTTTTTCCGTCACACTCGTAAACAACGTGAAAAATGGTTTTATTTTCTTCATGTTTTGTACAAGAAAAAGGCTCTTAGCCGCACCATACTGGTCTGAAAAGAGCCTTTAGTTACATCTCATTAAGGGCCTTTTTTGTGTTAGTTTTATGCCACTACAGTCCCTTTTCTTGTGATTGCTAACATGGTCAGCTGACTTTAGTTGTCTCTTGCTAGCTGCTAGAAATCTAGCATCGTGTCAACCGGGCTTTATTGCTATCTAAAGAATCACGTGTGGTATGGTCAAGACAAGGGTTTGGAAAAATGATTTTCAGATTTTCACCTCCCTCGTGTTTTAACTTTTAATAATATGGGGAAGTACAGCAACAACAAAAAGTACTACAATACATCATGGGAAAAGGAAGATAAGTTCAAAGGTAAGTGACTGAAGATTGCATATTCGTTTTCCTCAATCAGTAATGGAACTGATAGTATTCATTCTATTCTATCGTTATGTCTTTGTAGACTGGTTAACCGCCGGAGCCAATGGCACAGCACGTTGCAAACTATGTGAAGTTAGTTTAAGGCCGCAGAAGAATGATCTTTTCAGACACAAAGATACTTCAAAACATCAACAGAAAGAAGATAAGCTTCAGTCAAAATTAAGTAAGTTTTTGTAGTCACTGGGGTGCGTTCAGAAACTATCACCGAAAAGCAACTGGTTATCTCTATCTCACTCCACTTTCGACTGGAGTACGGTAGAGTAACCGAGATACAAAATTATCGGTTACCATGTTGGTTGCACGTTTCTGAACGCGCCCTTGGTAACTTGGTTTTGTGTTGTGTTAATTAATTTTGTTTTTATATCTATTCTTAGAAGTGACTCCCATCGACGTATTCGATTCGCAGAAAAAGTTGGACATTATTCTGGCTTTACATATTTCAAACCATACTTCTATTCGAAGCGTGGATCACCTGGGCGAACTTTTGAACAAACATTTTGGTGCTCAGAAAGGGACAGAAGTTCGTATTCACCGGACAAAATGTTCGTCCATCATACTGAATGTGTTGGTACCGGCATTTAGAGAAGAACTGCACGCTGAGATAGGTAACGCGTATTTTTCCATCATTTTGGACGAGTCGACGGATGTAAGTCAACAGAAACTGATGTCGTATTGTATCCGCTATTTCAATGGAAAATTGGGGAAAATAGTTGTCGACTTTTTAGGCTTCCAACCTGTCACTCACACGACTGCAGTAGCATATTAGATGAGAATTTTCGTACTTTTATGGCTGACTTGGGATTAAATCTCAGTAATATGTTATCTATAGCAACTGATGGAGCCGCAAATCTTTGCGGCAAGAATCACTCTCTTTTCACCCTTTTAAAACAGCGATATCCTAAGTTGCAGTTACTCAGATGCGTATGTCATTCTCTAAGCAAATGCGCTCAGAAGGCATGTGAAGAGCTACCTTCACATTTAGAATTCCTTTTAAGAGAAACAAGACACTGGTTTTCACATAGCCCACTCAGAATGCAGGTCTATGAAAACATTTACCGCCAATTGAATCATAAGAAGAAACCTCCAAAACTGACTTCTTTATCGCCAACTCGCTGGCTAGCGTTTAACTCTGCGACAAAAGAAAATATTACTCAATGGCATTCTTTGAAAGCGCATTTTGTACAAATTAGCAAATCAACTGATCGAAGCGCAACATGTTACATTGGGCGCACATTAGCGAGCATGTATGAAGACGACGGAAATTATTTATATTTTTTATTTATGAATTCGGTTTTAGACGATGTAGACAGGATGAACCTTGTGTTCCAATCAGATAAGGTTAATATTGTGAAAGCATACGACGATCTACGTTTATTAATTATCCAGTGTTCTAAGCGTATTTTTAAACCTTCGTTCCTCAAAATTCGTTGCGAGGAAAATTCAAATATTGTTGATAAGAACGCAGCAGAACTTGAAACGATTAAATTTGCAGTGACAAAGGCCAGACAAGAAATTGGCAATTCTGTACTTCATATTGATTCAATCGACTATGGGCATAATTTTCAAGATTTTGCCTCATTTCTAATCCGTTTATGTGAAGAACTTATTGCAAGACTTCCATCTAATTTTGCGGTTATTGAAAAAGTGAATTTTTTTTCTCCGAAGTACTGTATTGGACCAAACAAAAAAAATTATGACGAGCTTCCTTTGGATCTGCTTCCTGAGAATTCCAGCTTCTCTGTTGAACGAATTCGAGCTCAGTGGTCTCGACTACAAAGTTTGAGAATTGAAGAAATATATGATGATACGAAAAGAAATTTACATGACATTGATATAATTGAATTTTGGAAAACTGTCTCGGATATGCAGAACGCATTAGGTGAACCAGTGTTCAAAGAACTTGCTCAATTTGCTCTTCTTGCATTTATTTCTGCCTATCAGTAATGCAGTGGTAGAGCGAGTATTCAGTGTTATGAATACAGTAAAAACTAAACTGAGAAATAAATTAGGTTTACAAATGCTCGAAGGTATACTTCGTTCAAGATTATTTTTGTTTGTTCGCAATATATGTTGTAATAATTTCGAACCAACTAAGAAGATGTATTTGTTGCACAATAAAGATATGTATTCGAGATCGAGTGTAGAAGAGATAGACTTATCTTTTTATGAAGCAGCACATGCGGCAGGTGGCTCTGAAACTGACGATGAATGTGATTTAATGTGAGATTATTTGTTTTCTTGTTGAATTTATTATTTTTATAAGCATAAATAATGTTATTTTTGAATGTTCTGTTTTTCAAATTTTCGTTATTTTTTTGTGATGCAATTAATACTGTCATTTCTACGGTCTGCTATAATTTTTTCCTTGTTGAATTTATTATTTTTAAGCATTTAATTCATATAAAATAATGGCCTTTTTGAATTTCCTGAATATTATTCCTAAGTCAGAATCTAATTTTTAATGCGAACGGTGCCAAAAATATAGGTTTATTTTTCTGTCCTTCTCTCCTTCTTTATTATTATTGCCGATCTCACATTGTTAATAAACATTCGAAAATTTTCACCTTTACTCAATTCTGTGCACTTTCTGGAGCTCAGGATAAGATGGAGTTGGCGATTTTGGGCGGTTTTTAAGGGGGAAAATGGCGATTTCATGTCGAATACATCTGGCAACACTGCTGTACAGAGTTGGTAGACAAGCAATTAATGTCTCGCGCGTTAGCTCCACTCGCTGCGCTCGTCATTAATCGCTTACTTTCCGCCTTTGTACAGTAATCTACTATTACTGGACTAGCGGAAGAAGTGAACGGTTACACAAGCGTTTAAAATGTGCACGAGCTGTAAGCGAGCGCGGCATTGTAACGCGAGTGGAATTATCGCTGCCTCCGGGAGTTCAATACAAAATTTTTCTCAACAAATAGTCTTGTTCTTCCTCCACTAGTGAAGGAAATTTTTTCATTACACTTCAAATTTTTGACGCGTTATTTGAGGTTATTTCAACAGAGGAAAATTGCCTTTCATAGAGTACATTTGGTGTAGGAAAACGTAACATTTTTTTATGTGCTGAGAAAAAATCTTAAACGAATCTTTAAAAGTCGGTGAAGCTCAAAAAAGAATCACAATGAGTCTTTACACAGTCAGTCGTCAGTGATCCGACGTTGAACAAGCAACAAGTACTCGTTTTATCGCGTTGCCGTCGTCTTATTCGGTGAAATATTTCACTAAATTCGTTCTTATCTCTTCTCATTCTCGTGATTATTCATGCTCATCTAGCGTATACACAGGTAGTACGGTAGTACATTGTCGTTCTTGTATACTACTACTCGGAAGCGTCAGCGGAGTAGCTGACATCTAGTGGCAATTTATAGAACATCTGCGATTTGATAAGCGAGTAAGATGTTTTGTTATCAGCCCCATTCTACCGTATAGAATAATTTGAATTTTCTTTTCAATTTGGTGAATTTTTTAACGAATTTATTATACTTTGTTTACTGAAAATTTATTCTACTACTTTTTGAAATGTTTTACTTGTTTACTAATTTGAAATGAAGTGGATGCGGTTCATTTTCAATTTCCAAGCGCGAGTCGTTTTCGAACTGTACGTGCTTTAATGAACCATCAACTATGACTTTAATCCTCGAGCTGGTCGCAAGAGGAAATGGCTGCATAACAGCCACAATTTATGCTGCGTTCTGCCATGTTTACATAGGTAACTGAGAAGTGCTCCTTGATAATTATTTCTTTTACTACTCAGGCTGGTGATTCATTCTGAAGTTTTTTAACTTTTCAGACGCACCGAATCAATTTCTTTGCATCGATTTCTGGCGAACAAATAATATTAACATACAAAATGGAAAGCAAGATTGGAACTTTGTAAGGAAATACCCAGACGAGCGTTGGTTTGCAGCGAACATTTCAATGTTTCCAACCCCCGATGTTAGTTCATACTGAACTTGCAAGAAATTAAAAACTACTGATGTACAATGACTGAACGTACTTCTATTCTATAGTGTTCGGAAAGAAAATATTTGCTTCCAGACGTCATTCCGTCAAAAAAAAATATTACAAAAATCACTCGATAAATGAAATTTAGTTAACAAACTTGAAAGCGAAAAAAAATTTACAGGCTGTAGAAGCACGCTATAAAAAGAGGCTTACGTGAACTAATAATTACAAGGTGTCCGGGCCAGGTCAAAAAGAATTTCCCGGTTTTTCCCGACTAGTTTTATTAAATTCCCCGGTTATATTGTTTTAGTCCAGTATACTTTGTGAAACAAAATTAGCCCCCCCCCCTGAATCAGTCACGCCCTTATTCCGAATCCCAAACGAATTAACTCCACGTAACCCAGGACGTTTTAAAGCCCAAGCGAGCCAATCCCACACAACCGCAAGGTGTCTGCTTTCCTTATTATTTACTTTAAAAATCCAAATTATGTCATTTACATTCGTTATATGCTAAAAATCGCATGCCGTAAATACATTAAAAAGCGTGCGACATAACTTTAATTTTTTAAATGAATAATAAGAAAATCAGACCGAGTTATGTGGGGTAGGCTCGCTTGGGGTTTGGGGCACCCTAGGTTATGTGGTTATAGCGTACTTAGGTTATAAAACAAGCCTGGGGTTCGGGGGGGGGGGTTATGTGGTTACTGTTTTATCGGGCATTTTAGTTTTTACATTTGTGAATTTCGCGGAATCGGGTGTCCGTGATCATTTCTTCAACGATTCAATCTTAAAATCTAAACCTGAGGCGGCCAATTGCGTCTCTTTGAGAGGTCTTTTCTTTTTTTTTCTGGCTCGCGGATTTCAGACTTCCGCTTCCGTTTGGCCCGAAGAGAAGCCGCCTCAGCCATGTCCTCCACAGCACATTTTTCCCCAGCTTCTTTGCACTAGGCATGCGCGTTTCTCATGGCGCAGGTCATTCCTCTGGTCACATCCATATTAAGAACAACACCAGCAGCCGCAATAGCATCATAAAGCAATCTAAAACTGTTTCAGCTCCCACGAAACTGGTGTAAACCCTGTCTTAGTGAATCATGAACTACATGAAGCCCATAACTTCCTAATTCAAGGAGGTCAATACCTCCATCTTTCTTAAATTCCGTATTTGGAGTTCTCGCAGCACCTGAAGGTTTACAGCAGGCCCATCCATCCATACTTGGATCACCTTTTTCTCATACTTCCAACGATTTTTTTTTTAGACCAAAACGAAGATTGCTCGATGTTATAACCTTATATCAAAGTGTAACTAACAAAGAAAGGAATAAGTAGGTTTTTACCTGATTGAAATTCGAGGAGTAATAGATTTGTAATAATTAAAGGATAAAATATTTGGCCCTCCGAAGAAGAACGTTTTAACGACACACCCCTGCCCGTAGCAATAGTCGGTATACCTAAGTGACTATTTTGATAAAAACTCACTCCTAATGAAGCGCGATAAAAAATGCGATGCATGCGACAACTGATACATTTTTACACGGCTTGAAATGTGTACACGAGTACTTCATACCTACTCAGTCAACATTTATTGAACCTGGTGGAAATTATTCAACTGTTCGTGACGAATTCAAATCCATCGTCAAAACTGATTCTCACTTAATGTTTGACCTAGTATCCTCCCTCCCCCCCCCCAACTTCTATAATCACAATTTTGATTTTATTTCCGACATGGAGGGTCAGAGGTAGATCTGAACAACGAATTTGAACTCGCCGAGTAAAACTGATATAGAATGAGTGGTTATCTCAATTTTTTTGATTTTCAAACATTTTGAAAATTTTTCCATACTCCTACATATTGGGAATTTTGGTCCCAAATGCGAGTCGGTCAGTAATCCAAAATATCCATCTGAGTGGCCCTTATTCCATCTGGATTTAAGAAAAATTTCACGTTTCCGACCAGGCCGATCCCCGATGGAATTCCCACATCAAAATTTTATGACCGCGCCGATACGGCGTTAATATTATGTATTTCTGCGACGTTCTTTATTTTTACCTGGCGTTCAATACAATTTTTTTGGCGGGATCCGACTAATACGTCGCGCGTTCTTCATTTCAGGCGTTTCTTGTCACTACTTTGTCGTTCAAACAACTTTCTCTGGCGGGCTGTTATTTCCCACCCAATAATTAATATTAGAAACGCGACAGCAGCGAGTCTGAGAGAGTAAAATGGCGTCTTCCGAGATGCTAGCTTCAATCGGGTTAAGGACCTACTTACTCCGTTTTTCATTAGCTATACTTTTATGTAAGATTATAATGCACTATGAAAAGTTGTTGCTGAGATATTCGCAAACAAGCATATTTTTCTACTTATTTTCTTAATTTTTGACTACCCGCACTAAGAATGAATGCTTAACGACTTCTCCATTCGAAAGAGTGAGTGATTTCTTTACTTCTTATAAATCAAAGAACAAAAAATTCAGGTCTCCCGAACTACCGAGCGATTTGGAAGACTTCCTGTATCTTTGACAAATTTTCCGATTTCCCGATCGCTAGACACCCGTAACTTCGAGTAAATATATATATCATTGGCATACTGTCTTATAGTTGTCATTCCGTTAATACAGTTGCTAGATAGAGATCTAGTACTTTCTTTTACATTAATTTGCAGTAGAGAAACTATTCGAGATATTACAAACGAGCCGACTGATCAGGTTACTTCCGAAAATAATTCTAATGAGGGGCAGTTAACCCAAAAAACAAATTCAATTGTGACAGAATACCAAACAAATTTAATAGTTACTGAACATGCAAATGATTTAAACAATGACAGTAACAATGGCGCAGCTAAAAATATAAATGACAATCTCAGCAAGCGCAGTGTCTCAATATGAACGAATAAGTTGCGTTAAATTCTTCCGGAGGTGTTATAATTTTATTTCAAAAAAATATGAAAAATTTGTTGCAGTACTCGCAGCAGTGCTTCTCCGTTACTCGGGACTCGTTCAGTGGCGATTCAAACAGTGCCGATAATAATGAATCCTAGAAGGTATTATAGAACAGATACGCACTAGGAAACAACTGAGTTTGTCCTCATTTGAAGGCTTCGAATCTATAGTTGTCGCTTTCGAACATCACGAAGATTTTAGGCTACCACAGAAAGATCTTTTCGAACTCTATATTAAGAATCGAGTCCTAATAACATTTATGAAACTAAAGACCAATATGTTACATTTTCGTTCTTGTTAGTAATATTTCATACCTCAGAAAACACTTGCAGCCGCTATTATAAAAAATGTGTACATATTTTAAGTAAAATACTAAAAAATTTCATAATGCGACCATCGAAAAGCTCCATCGTAAAGAATTTACCCCGTTGTTTTGCCAAATTCCAGTCGACGCGGGCTATTCTAGGTTGAAGTGAAATTGCACGCTGCGTTATTAAATGTGTCAAATGCCGGTTACAGGCGTATTGTCATTACAAGAAACGTCATACAGTGCAATTTTTACTAGGAATAACTCCGAGTGTGTTCATTTCCAACAAAAGTTTGTTTTAAGAAGGTAAACCACCAGATAAATTTATGTTCAATCAGTCGGATATTTTGAAGTTATGCGATGCTGAGGCCAGGGGTCCATCACATAGAAAGGTAAGTTAACAGAATCAAAATTTACAAAGTTTTAAACGACGAAATTGCTCGGACATTACTGGACTATATGGACGATCTATACGTGTAATCAAGTACATCTTCAATTTCAAGCATTTTAACAAGATTAAACTAAAATTACTGAAACGCAATGCAGAACTGCAACATAATCCGAAAAAATAGAGGATAAGCAAGCGGCAATTGAATTTAATCCCGCTCTCTTATCAGAGGCATGGAAAACGATACTAGCGCACCACAGCCGTGACGCTCCCGAACTGTTCAGTCCTTAGACCATACACAAAAGATAGACCGCTAGCGCTTCATAAGAGCCCGTGTTCTTGAGTGTGATCAACATTGCACAGCATGTGCATAAGTAGTAGCGTATAATGTGAATAAATATAATTATCAGCTGATCATAAGCGGAATTAGATATTAGAAGCGCGACTTGGAAGAAGGACCTCCGTCTCATAGGAAATACATTGATCGAATGTCCTTTTTCTACGCAGTTATCACCTATCGATGTTGGTCACAGGATTTTGTAAACATTAGCCGTCTATCATTTCTGTATAGTCTAAGGTTCAGTCACGAATACTGAAATACTGGCGATCGTGTTTGTATCGTTGTACCGTGAAGGAGGCAACCTCAAACGACAGTCAAGGGCAGAAAAGTGTTACTGAGTATACCTCCAAGATACACGACTGGCAAACAACACCAATAAAAAACGTAAATTAGTCGTCTCATCGCCTTTGACGAAAATCCAGCAGATAACCACTCTCCAGCTGAAGAACCGATTTCTAAACCTCAATGCTGACAAAAAACGGAAACAAGCCAATTCCCCCTCTCCCCCCATCAGAAGATCAACCAAATGACATTGCGAAATAACCTAACCGCCACAGACATTTCTACAGACTATGGTTAATAGCTTCTCTGGCAGGCCGAAAAAAACTCTCGGAACACGTAAACATCGATACTCTCACAACGGAAGTCCTTTCGAACAACGTAGTGAAAGTATCGGTCAAAGCACCGGACGTCTTCAGGCAACTGGTAAGCAAACCACGCACTTACGATATCAAGTTTTATACATACCAACTTTAATCTGAACGGGCGTACAAAGTAGTAATAAGAAATCTCCGCTACTCAACAGATATAAAACGGCCTTAAAAGACATTAGCCATGACGTTCGAAATGTTACTAATACATACGTATATCACAATTCTCCGACCCATACGAACATACGAAATCCCGCTATGATGCTCAGCAGCGAACAAGAATATCGAAACCCTGCAACGTGTTCACAATATCACACTTTGAAAAATCACAGAAGCCCCGCGGTACCTCACCAACCGATAGCTGCATGAGGACCTAGACATCGAAACATCTGACAAATCGCTACGCCAACTACAACCAAATACATCAGACCCCCCCCCCACACACACACACAGAAGCTCTCGTGCTCCTCAAAAGTCCAACCATCCAGCGCCTCAAAAGGAAGGCCATAGCGAACACCGAAAAATTAACGTAAAGGCCTTAAGCGTCTCAACACTACTTCACCTTATCACGTCATTCTAATCTTAGCAAATATTTTATCAAGATAATAACCTTGCGCTATACTATAAGCATAACTACTTAGCTTAGTCGTGTGTGGATTGCATAGCTACTTACGTTATTCTATCACCTGCGCTACGTATGTGTAAATGCTATTATGGCAGTTCATATATAAAAAAATATAAAAAGTCTCGAATAGTCATTCAAAGTCTCCCACGATTTTCAAGAAGTTGTAACATTTCTGAAGAGTCCTGATCATGTCTCGAAGAGTTGTGATCAAGACCGAAAGGATTATACAGAGTCACGAAAAAGTTTTGAGCCCTGTCAGCGTGTCTGAAATCAATCCGGAGAAGACTTGGAATTAGAAACAAGTCTAGAATAAGGCGCTACATAGTAAACATGCGAGTACGCTGGATGACTAATTTCGGTGACGCGGATTTCAACGAACGCGGACATTCCACGCAATCAAATCTCGCGTCATCCAACTAGTTTGGCTTCAAATTTTTCATACATGAGCATCAGAGATAAAATAGACTGAGCTAGTCTTGAGAATTGTTCCCCTTCTCTCCTCGAGGGAAAAATATAAGACGGTACGGCGATGAACATTGAAAAGTCTCTAAAAATGAGAATTTGGTGAGGTGAAAAAGAGTTCATATCACACGTTGTCGGATAAATAAACAAGTCAAAACAAACGGAGGTTATGAGAGGTGAGACCGTGGAAAATACGAAGAATTAATTTCATTTCATCGTTACGTAATTCTATCGTACTGCACTCCCGCTCTTTGAGGGAAGCTTCTCAGACTACGCGGTTATCATGCGACTGGAATCCGTATCATAATATCCGAATTTATAAATTCTCTGACAAGATTACCGTGATTAGAATATTAACCAAGGACCAGATTACCTTGAAACCAAATTCAAAGTACTGACCAGATTTATTTGTACATATAATATACAAGGTACAAATGCGACGATTAGGAAGCTTTCGAAAACTATAACCTCGCCGAATTAACCCGTTGCGCACAAATTAATCGATAAAACGCTAATTAGGCTAATTTATCAGTTTTTCAAATAAGCAGAACATTTTCGATTTGATGTTTGAAAGCACTGTATCGCACACACTTCCATATTCCATTTTATTTTTAAGTTTATACGTTCCGCGTAACGATGAAGCGGTACATAACCGTTTTGGCATTAGTCTCTACGTATATTTGATACTCGCCGTTCACCGAACTATACTGTGCATATTCGTACAGATCCGCATTTTTTTATCACTATTTCTTTTCCAATTTTACACACATTAAGGTTTCAAACTTCTCTGGCGACCGCTGTTACATACGCCAGTCAAATAAGGGTGTAAAAACCAGAGGCTAAGGAGAATTTTCGACGACAAATTCTATATTTTAAGTAGAACTGACGGGCTAAAAAAGCCCTACAATCTGGGCTTCCCTTTCAAGAGACTAATAATCAAAATTCGTACGGTTCCAGCTTAGAATTTTTAAAACAAAATACGAATGGTCAGCACAAAGTTCTACACAACAATATCTCACAATTTTCTCATAATTACACTCCTATCGGCATGAATGGGGAAGGGGAACAAATCACTCTCCACACTACTACGCATCAAAGCAGGCCCGAATGGAAGGATTATAAATTTTGACCATGTGTCGGTGGTTTCAACAAATATTGCAATAAGAACATGGGGCACTATGACAAATAAGATTAAATGAAAAGCTTAGCGCAAGAAGTTATCGACTCGGTTTCCAGTTCTGCCACTAAAAGAAAATTCTCGCCATCTCGCGTCACACTACTGACCAGTTCGCTTTTGAAATGTTTGATTCACCTTACTTCAGTGAACACGGTTATCAATCATACACACGTCAGTGTTCTGGTTCTGACCACGAAAATTTCCCCATCCTTATAAAGTTGTATTCTCAGTGATACTGAACGTGGATTCCGAACTGATTCGATGCTTTCCGGCACTAAACCCTCCAGCGTTAGAAATTTTCAAAAATTCCTGAACAAATGTGAAGAAGTCTCAGACAACGTAGATGAATCATCAGGAGTCGTAACGAGTTTTAAATAAGCCAAAAGAGTCTCACTGAGCCTTACAAATACTTGTTCGAAAGTAATAAACGAATCCCGAGGAATCTTGAAAAGCATCGTCTTGAAACTCTTAATCAAGCCTGGAAGAATTCGAAAGAATCTTTAGCAAGTCTGCAAATCATAGATGGTCTTACGCGAATCTTGAACAATCCTCGTGAATACTGAAGACGTTTATAAGAGACTAGGCTACAAAGTGATGAAGAGTTTCCAACATGTTTTGAATAGTTTTAGCGAGTCCTAAGTTTTAGAGCCTCGAAGAGTTTAGAACAAATCGGGGGAAATCTAAATGATAATGGGTGATTACTGAAGATCATCGAAGAGGCTTAGCTAGTTTTAAGAATCGCTTTCCTTCCCTTCTCGAGGGAAAAATTTGTACGATAGCCGATGAACATGAACATTTTATTCAGTCGAGAATTCAGTGAACTGAAAAAATCTGACTGGTCCTGTCTTCGAAGACATTTTATTTTCAATGTTGATAGGAAAAATAGATCACGTATACAAATCGTTCAAATCTCTCTTTATTTGCTTACTCACTTAATTACCCTCGTGAGGGAAAAAACAAACGATCTGAATACACGGAAGGATAAGGGGAGGGAAAGAAAAGTAACCAGTACAGGTTTTACTATTTTGAACTGCCCCTTTCAGTGTAGCTCTTCAGATCCGCTACTGTTCGTCAGTTAGCCAATCATTCGGACCCTAATAAAATTATTGAAAAATCATTCCGAGAAACTTCGTTAGAGTGCCGAACTGATTAGAGAACATAAAATTGGAAGCAGAAATATCTGAATCGCAACAGCTCTATGACACAGGTGGAGTGACGAGCTGAGGAGGAAGAGGAAGCGGAGGCGGTAAAGGATACCGTACCTCTTCGTAGAAGATCACAGAAATTGAATATTTAGCTTGTCCCTAACAGCTTTCAATTTCTTAGAAAGGAGGGAGGCGAATGACATTATTTCATACTCACCCTATCAAAAATCGACAGTTACGCGTATACTCTACAGAAATAGGATCTTCAATGCCCTTTCCCCATAAAAATGAATACTTAATCGATTTTCCATTTTATATGGGCCATTATGAAATACAAAGATGCTGTTATGATATGCGATCTACCAAGATTGTGTGATCTACACCGCGCGATCAACTATTGCAATATGCGATCGGTAGCGATCGTCCCGCACATTTTATCTGCGAGTTTCGTAGATCGCATTACCATTGGTAGATCGCATATTGTAGAGCACAATATAGAGATAGATCGCATATTGTAACAGCACCAATTAAAAGTGTGAGAGATGAACAAATAATTTTCAATTTTCTTAAATGAACACGAGTATCCGAATATTTAGGCAAGTCTGAATACATGTTACACAAAATAATACATAACATGTTCTCGATGCGTTCTCCTTTATTAACAATTAAAAATACGGCTTAGTGTCATGTTGGAGTGTGAGTGAACTTGGTAAATTCTGTATGCAGAGTGTGCCAATTCACAATTTCTTCCTTCTGTGGTCGAGAGCGCTTTCAGTTGTTATGCCATCTTCAGGGTACTCCACTGAAGATGGCATAACAGGCGAAAGCGTTCTCGACCACAGAAGGAAGAAATTGTGAACTGGCACACCCATACAAAATTTAAAAATACCACATTCCGCCCACACTGAGAAAATTAAGGTACACAGTGGTAACGATGTTATTCTACAGTTAATTGTGAGATGAATATATTAATATAGATCTATTATCTTCTGGTCCTAGTCTCATAATGAACAAGTAAAACAATACTGTTACCATATTTGTTGAATGTATTGATCACCAAGCGCACACTGGAATTATCACACAATATCGGGGGTAATCACTCTAAACCCCATAGTGACTTCCTTCTTTTTTCTCTTTTTTCCTTTTTCCTTTAAACTACTCAGGTACCCATTCCCAAAACTGAATGTACCTACTCATGTAGAAAAGTCCTGAAGAAGCGAATAGTGTTCCTGTACGTTTTTGGATAAGGTGTTTGTCCGTAAGGCACAATTTTGTTGCGTGATTATTTACAATTATAATAACGATTTAAAAAAAAAATTAAAATGTGTATACGAAAGAAAGACATAAAACTCTGTTTTCAACAGAAACCAAACTCTTTTGTGAATAAATAGTCGTAAATTAAAAGGTTGGGTGCGAAGTTAGCGTTTCAAAAGAATGTCATTAAAGATACATATTTACATCACTTTCCTCCAACAACTCGAAAAAAATCAGGCCAGTGTATAACAACTGAGGAGGCTAGAATCATAACTAAGGGGATTCAATTTTATCAAAAATGAGTTAAGCCTTGTTTCTGATAATAAACAGAACGCTGAATCACGTCATGTCACTCATTTTCATGTTCAGGGCTTCTTTTCTTACATATTGGGATGTGCAAGCCGGCTTGAGAATCATAACTAACATTATCTCACGGATGCTATCAGTTTTGATTGTTGTAACATAATATGGATATCGTGTTTTCCCCCCTTCAATTTAGTTTCACAGTAAAAGAAGAAGAAAAGGAAATACAATTTGATTGTTCGAAATAAACGTCAAAACGTGGTGCACCTTTCGTTTTTTCTTTGCCGCAGTATTCATTTTCCACTTTTTCCAGCTCTCAGCTGTGGTGAGGAATATGGCAGGAACAAAAGTTGGTAATAGTCACGTTAACGGTTTTGCATCATGTGGAACAGTTGGGCTAGTATCAAGCACCAGAAGATTAGTTTCCGACGAAAAATTAAGACCTTGGAGTCAAAATTCACAACAACTATTTTTGGGAGAATTTCAAGGTTTCCCACAAGACTTTGAAAATATTATTCGATTGGAAGTTGATACTAATCTGTCGAAGAACACACAGTCCAATTTTCAGCTAAATCTGTGGCGTGCGCGTCGCTGTACACGTTTTTCATCTCACCTGTAAAATCGTGTTTTCGGATCTTCTTAGTTACGATTCTAGGCCCCTCAACTGTTTATGAAGGGGGTTTCATAATATAGAAGAGTACACTTTTTGAAATTTGAACACAGCTACTTTAAAAAAGAACGTATGTTTGCCGGTAAAAAGGGTGAATGACGAAGGAAACAAGGGGCTAACACAACAGCCCTCCACATTAAGACGTGAAAAAATAATAAATAAAAGTCACGAACAAGTCAGTCTTTCAGTTTTCCGTTTGACCTTCTAAAAATTGAAACCATTTTCCCAACACGCTTTTTTCTCAAGGCATGTATCGGGTACCGTAACAAGTCAGCTCGCGCCTACTCCATTCTAAATCAAAATCTCGAGACTATGCCCCACAGCGATACTGCAAATCAGATCCAGACACGATGTAGATAAAAATTAAATCCATCACCAGACTTCAGCGACAGTGGTGGCAGCGGTAACGAACCCAATAAAAAAGAGAATTCATAGATTGACCGGTTTCCTCGAAAATCGAACGTATATTTAGCTACGAGTAGCTAACATTCAACCATAATGCGAGCTTGACCAAATTCCAATAAGAATGACGATCTAGCTTCACCCTCAACTTTTTGGACTCGACGTCACATTCCCAGTACCACGGACGAGGCCCAGCTCGCGATCACCGACATGAATTCGAATATGTATGATTTCAGCAATAACAACTAGCGCGAGGACCTCGAACATTCTTCGCATCGATGAAGTAATCGAGCTACACATCGGCATCGACATCCACTGAAACAGCTGCACCCACCAGAGAGACGTTTCCACTGCCCATGTGCCCAAGGTTACAGCCAGTCGAAGCTCGCTATCCGGCGAAACGTCGTAAATGATCGACGGGGAACTTGCTAACGATTGCGAGAAGTGACTCGACTGAGGACCTCGGAAACGCTCGCCGCCTCAAGCTTCGGCTGTGAATCGACGAGCCAACACCAACCAGTTAACAATCACACGGGGAAGGCCGAAACTACAAGGCAGACCGAACCGAAAATTTGGATTCGAGTCCTTCTCGAAATTGCGTTTAGAATGAATGCTGATCTCATCTCAACGCAAGCGCGGCCGGTTATACAATATTTAAGAGTAGATTACAATTGTGTCAAAGGTTAACAAATCGATGACTCACGTAATCGGTCATTCCAGATACTAATAGTTCAATTAAATCGAAGACTTCACTTCGGTTTCCATCGGGGAAAAAAAACAATAAAAATTGTTAATCGTGGCCTTTAAATATTAGGTTCCAAGGACGCGGTGGTATACGACAGAGGCTGTTATAACTGAGGTGAGTACAGTCGAGTCGAGTTTAGTACAAATACACATTTCACGTTCTTACTATTTCACCTTATGATAAAATGCTAAATCACGTCGATCAATTTACAAATTAGGGGAGCGGGTCTAGCTGTTACTGCGGAAGAAATCATCGCACTGTTTGCATTCATCGTCAAAATTTCAATGTCTGATACGAACACCTGTTTTCGATACAAATTTCCACGAACTGCCGACTATTTTTGGCAAACATCCTAGCTTGGTTGCTTCTCTTTTGTAAGACGAATGAAACTCGTAAACCTTTTCATGTGCCGCACGAAGCCAGTTAGCAATTAATCGGTACACGCTTTCCCAGTCCAATATACAAATTTATTCCAGGTTATATAGTTCGACATCTAAAAATGATGGTCTTCAAAGAAAACAAATGAATGAAGGGGGAGGGGGGAAGTAAACACACCGACAAAGTGGAAGTTAAATTTACGAATAAAACCTGGAATAATCACGTGTTCGAAAAAATGATACCGAGCTCGCTGAAAATCCGAGCGCGTTGCGATCCCAAGAAGATACCTCAGATATGAAAATATAACTCACTCGGGGAAATACCGAGCATACCATTCGGGTTTTCCTATTCGCGCGAGAAAGAGGGTGAAACACCCATCTCACCAATGCACCGAACTGCTTTTAGGCGCGCCGTACAGCGTATGATATGCTATAAATCCGGTCTTTGTGTTCCCTGTTGTCAGAAGAAAATTCAACTGAAAAATAAGAACAACCACAATGACAACTGAGTGAGTCAGCCTGCCTTTTGAGACAGACGGAAAATCCCCATTAAAAAAAATCGAATATACGCAAACTGATAGATAAATGAACAGACAAATAGGCGAATAGAAATCACCCGTATGTTTAGAAAATCGATCCAGATACCTAGTAACGGGAGGGAAAGCGAATGAGAGGTTGCTCCCTCCTCCTTAACAAAAACACCAAGAATTTTTGTGATGTTTGGGCGCGAAATTTACAATTTTACCTCAAGCTGCCTCTCTTCCCCCGAAAAAGTGGTAACACCAGGAGCCCAAATCGGCCAAATTTTGGATAAGAAAATGAAGGGACAGTCGACATGAAAGGGGATAAACTTTAATGCGAAAATACACCAGAAAAGAACGTATATCTGCAATTCATCCCACCCCTTTAGGGTTGACATAAGTTATGTTTATTCAACTACTCGAAAAGACGGGAAAGAAGTTTGCAGCCGAAATTGTGATTCACGCTGAAAATTTCGATGACTCATACAATCGATATTATAAATTCGTGCGGTTTATAGAAGCTTGAAATACCGCACCATCGTCAATTATTAATGGCTTTTACCGTTTTCGAGTCCAGAAAGTCCTCTTAAAAGAATCGATCGATATTCTTCAAAAGAACGGTGAACACTTAAAGATATAGAAGATTTTCCATTAGATCGTTCACATTTTCCGTCCTTATCACGAGTACTTGGTTTTCCCTTGCTTCAAATTGTCTGTGGTATAGTTGGAAGGTATGTGGATAAAAGGGTTAAATTGTCGGTTGTCGATGATGCATGCGAACTAAAAGTAGCGCCATACACCAGTATAAGACCTTGAACGTGCTAGCTAGCAGTACCACGAAATTAAAAGAGTAACAGAAAATTGATGTCGTAGATGAGCAGACTCGTGACTTCAAGCATTTGAAGTAGGCGAACCATTGCTGGTATGAGAAGACAGTCCCGCTACGTACATTCGTCAATTGGTAGAACTGTCTTTAGATAAGAAAACCCAGAATAATCAGAGTGGCAGTCAGCTGACTAAATCAGAAAAGCAAAAACCTGTACATTTTCAACAAAAATAACATTTCACTCTGAGAAAAATCGAACTTCTCCTTCTTGATTAACGAGTCCTTTCGGTCAATTCACGGGAAACTAACGACAGAAAGGGAGGGGAGGGGGCGTGTTGTGAATTTACTCTTGCATTAGCTTCCAGCGTCGACAAGGCAGAATCGATTACTCATTGGCAAAATTTCAAAACATGTTAACTTAATCTTTTGTGTTTTGATATCAAACATTTTCATCAGTCGGAGAATCTAATTTTCAATCCGAAAAAATGTTTACATTTCCAATTTATAAAATGACCCCCCCCCCCCCAACGAAAAAAATCACTTCAATACGTCTCTGGTCCGTGTCAGTTTATGAACAAAACACAGACAGACAAAACTATAATCAAGATCCGTTACAGCGCAGGAGGAGTTTTTCATCTTCAGGAAGAGAAAACGATAATCGATTTGAAGTTTTGAAAACAACATCTTGAGCCTTTTTTTTTTTTTTTTTAATTTCAAACCTGTGTTCGTAGATGCGTATATCCTAACGAGGGGATCGTAAGAAGCAGTGGACGCGTCTCTCTGAATTGTTCAGTAGTTGAAGAAGGTAGACATTACATTATTACGTACGAAGGAAGTTTAGTTTCAAGGTAACGGAAAATACTTCACAATACTAGAGCTACAAAATAATGAAATTGAATAAAAAAGTTCAAAGCTTCCGATAGACTCGAGCGACTCTGAAATAAATTCTTCGTATGTTTTCAAAAATAACTAGGAAAACTACTCGAAACTTTTCAAAATTGAGCAGTTATGAGTAGTACTGATTAGTTTTTCAAAAGTATTTTCGACAAGCTGGGTATTCTCTTTATTAAAGCTCCAGATTTGGTTCATAAAAACGGTATCCGTACCACGTGTGAATTAGTACGTGTAGTACGAAGTACGAAATACGAACCTACGAATGTTCAAAGTACGAACGTACGAAGAATCCTTTCCTTCCCAAACAGAATTGTATTTTGTACTTCGTCCTCAATGCCGGGTAGTAGTAGGTAATACAAACTGAAACGGACTGAAATCTATACGCGTTAAGTACACGGATATCCGTGAATCCAGTGTACGTCAACAATCTAGAGCTCTACTCTTTATGCGGATAACCCGTCACCAGCAGTCGTGTCCACGTCCTGCTTGTGGCGCAGTCAGGAAGTCAGTCTACTTGCTTGCCCGCTTTTCATCTCAAACATTTTTTTCACGGGCTGCAATTTTCCGATTTTAAGGTACGTAAATTATCCAGCGTTCATCCTCCGACGTGATGGGAGGGGGAAAGAGAAACACAGGCTTTTAGTAGAAACAAGTTTACTTGAAAGATATTGCCTGCTAATCTTAGCTGCGTTTCTCGCTCTGCGTGTCTCAGTGGATTTCAAGGTCTAGAGAGTCCTAGGACGCCCTAGTGAAAACATTCGCAATTTTCTATCTAGCTTGCTCCGTGAAACGAAAACCGGTCACAAGGTGTTTACCACGTACCTAATTTTCTTCGCACAGAACCGAACTCGTTGGAAAATGGTGTACATCTTCACTCGGGTGTTCTAAAGCCGGCGCTACACGATGCGTCCAATGCTTCCAACGTTGGACGCTGGTATGATTGGACGCATCGTGTAGCCGTAGTGCGCATGTCATTGGACGAATGTTTTGCTTCCAACGTTGGCGTTGGAACGTTTGCCATCGAAAGTCGGTTTTTGTGTCCCAAGTCAAAGGAGTACTTTGTTTTCGCGCGCGCAAGCAGCGTGTCAAGCCGAATGGCCAACGTTGGAACGAGAATGTTGGGACAAACGTTGGACGCATCGTGTAGCTGCAGCAGTGCGTCCAGTCCTTCTTCCCAATGTTTGGTCAACATTGGACGCCAATGTTGGGACAAACGTTTGACGCATCGTGTAGCGCCGGCTTAAGACTCCACCATACTACACTTCACGCGTAACATCATAGCGATTCATCGGACGCAGAGGGATCGAATGAATGGAGAAGAATGCCATTCTTTTTGATCTTTTCCCACTGGAGAATGAAACATTCGGAAATGGGTCCATTTTAAATGGGAATGAATACCGTTCCTGAAGTTTTAGTCTTTATTTCAGTGTCCGAGTGAACACAAGGTATGTACTCGCTGAAACTGTTCAACTTAAGGTATTTTCTTCCTGCTAATTTTCAGCATAGCTCGTAGTCATGAAATGAGAGTTTCGAGCCAAGGGTAATGAGCAATGAGACAACTCAAGTGCGGTCGCTCCGAACGTACTTGGTACTATTTGACGTTCATGGTGCGATTTGAGACACTTTATGCCGTTAATTTGGCGTTAATCAGAATTGTTTTCTAATCACACACGTTGCCTTCAATTTGTAATTGAATCCGGTCAGAGACAGAGCTGTAAGTACAGATATTCAAGGATGTCCTCAAATATCAGTACTAGAGGTACGTTCCTCAATGGATCATATTGAGAATTGGAAACCAGTAATCCTTTCCTGCCCTGTCACGAAATAGTTCGAAAAATGGAGATTCTTCATTTTTCGCTCGCGTATCATATCAATGACGTCAACACGCAATGTGTCTAGCAAGAGGTTGTTTTAGCCTCGTAGTCTGTTGACCTTGGTTCCGAACTGAACCGAACTGAACCGAACCGAACCGAAACCCAATACCCGCACTCATATTCAAGGCTGAATGTGCACTCTAGCCAATAATGTATCCCACTCAATCTAAATCTTGTCTTACTTTTCAGTCGATCGTAATTAGCGCACTGCATACTGCCAAGCCGGCCACGAAACAGAAACAGCGAACAATTGATCGCGATCACTGCAGCGAGCAATTGACACTATCGCGGCGGAAAAAGAGAAAACACGAAATTACGAACTCCACGAAGCGCGAAATGAAAAGAAACCGAGGTAGAAAAACGCAGCATTCGACGAGCCGATCTACCAAAACGACTGTAAGGGAAATCCAGCGAACCGGCAAACTGATATCAGCCACATTTAATGACGAACACGAAGGTGCTGCAAAACCAGAGAATCGCGAACAAGACTACACTCAAATACCTCTAAGCCGTGGTGGCCACCACTACCTCTACCTCGTATACAAGTACTCGGTATACGAGTACAAAATACGATGTACAATCGAATGACAACACTCGCATACCGCACAAACCAATCGAACTCTCTCGAAACGAGAGGAGAAAAAAAACTCAGCGGTGTATCGAAAAAATATGTCCAGAAAATGTTGCTTACCTTGACAAAATAGAAAATAATAATAATAATATCTATCTACACGTACACGCGTTCACATATCCGTACAAAAATACACGACAAACCACTACTTGAAAAAATTTTATCTACACTGTGGCGGCAATGACGGGTACTTCTTTCGCTATTACACTAAATTTTACGTCTCTGATTTTCGAAAACTTCGTCGAGGAGAACCGACCGTTCGACCATTTCACGAATTCACGAATTCACGTATACGTGCACATACGACGAGTAGGTACGTCCACAGTAATCGATGGTTCGCCTCACAATCGGAAAGCTGGAGCTGGCCGCGAGTAAATTCACGCTGCAACGTGCAACCGCCCACTGCTAATGTTCATAATTATGTATGTACAAGTACATACTTCATTAGTAACCGCGAGAATTAAGAGAAAAAAAAAATCACGGACATACATACATGCCGGACAGCGTATGACGTGATGTGTGCGCGATACTGCACACAGTGCACAATCATCTACGCGTACATTCTACGCAGCCAGCTAGCGTTTATCGTCTAAATAAGAAAAACTGAGCGAGCAACTTTCATTATGGAATCCAGGAAATGGCGAAGGCATTCGTTTCCACGAGTTTCTCGTAGCTCGTATCTATTCCCCTACTTGATACCACTAGGATGTACATTAGAGTATCCCTCATGTATTTTACAAGTTTTCGCCAATTGATTAGGGTCGCACTGAAATTTGTTCCAATGGACCTAGAAACTCGCCATAAAAAATTTGAACTCAATCTGAGGTCATTAACCCGTGCCGCTTTAACCTTACAGTTATGTGTAATACTGAGATTTTACAAAAAAATCGCGAAATCTCGGAACATCGGGACCAAAATGCATGTAACATAAAATGTTCCCTGTTAACTTTCCTATAAAAAAGATCCTATATAACTTTTCTATAAAACGCATATTTACCGAGATACTCGCAATAATGTGTGGAATTTTCGAAAAATAAGTTTTTTGTATTACCTATTTTACAACTGGGTAATGCATACTACAATATAACTTCAGTCTCTGTCTTCTGGGGCAAGCGCTCCAGTTTGCCCCCCCCCCACCAGGATACGCCCATGACAGTTTGTTGGGTACCTACTATAGAGTAGACCCCGGTTTATGTATGTACATATATTATATCAACAATAGTCAACACTGCGCATAAGATATAACATTGTGCTAGTCACATGTTCTCAGAATTCCTTGTCTATTCCAATGGGCAAATCACTATTTCCTATTGTTGATTGTACATCATTTCAAGTCCACCATACCAAGTCTTCAACGGGATCTTAAAATGCTCAAGACTCAATAAAAACATTGGAACTAGTTATGGCTCGTGGATGCCTAGTTAATATTTCAATTTTAGGCTCTTCCGCAAATTTTTCATCACTAGGGTAAGCTTTTAACAACTGCAAACATTCCTATATGAGTCCATCTTCACCCCTTTAACAATGAGATGGAAAAAAAAAAACACGAGCAGAAGTAGTTACACTGCTCATGCAAGTAAGAAAACATAAGTACTAATGTTTATTATAGAGTCCTAAGTGAAAACTGACACTTTTCAAGTACTGATGTTTTCTTACTTGGAATTCGGGTGCATCGTAGACGGACGCGCTTCCTTCCTTCACCCCTCGCCTCCACATTAGGGTATGTGTAGCGATACAGGAAGGTGGCGACGGCGACCACGAAAAACCCATTTCTCACTCAACTTTTCGTTTGAAGTACGAGTAAGTAAAACCAAGCACGGTTCAAATCATGAATGTTATCAAAGTTCTGTAACTGGTAACTACGGACATGCAGTGCCGCCATACTTTATCCTCGATTTTCCGATAACGAGGGCATGTGTGACGAGTGACCATTATGATAGCACGGTAAACGACAGTGTAACAAGCTGCGAGCTACTTGCTCATTACAACAAAGAGATCAGAAAGCTGAAATTATGAAAATTAACAGCTTCCAGAATGGTCAGTTATGGAACTCGCGTCGTTGTGATTCAAGTATTACGATACTGATAATCAAATGAGGTATTCCGCTAAGTAACGGAAAAACTGATGTCCTTTAGCACGTGTGATCACCTTACTTAAGATAAATTACAAATCGATGAATTCGACAACAATAGGAACTGAACCGCTTACTGGACACTGTGGTCGACTATGACATGAACACTAACGATAACAAACACCGAATCTCATCGAGGCGCGAAAATATCAATTTTCCCAATTCATGTACACGGACAGCGTGATCACGCCTGTTTTAGGAATACTTGGAACGTCAATTCTTTTCGGAGGACCCTTTTTATTTGTAGTTTATGACGACGAAAACTGTTTTCAGTTAACTATTATCTTCAGCAAGATTGTAACTTTTGACAATTCCGAAATATCGAATCACGGCCAGTACGTATGAGCGAGATTAATTTTTCACAGGATAACTCTATAGTTGTTGCAAATGCTGTCACCAGATGTCAACCATTTGGCGTTCAATTCTGAATAGGAAAACGGAAGTTCCTAGTCCTTAGAAGCTACTAATGTACTCGCTATTCACCTACTTATGCAAAGTGTCTAACATCGAGTGAATTTTTTACTAATCAAAACGAGGCATCTGAAGCTCATTTTACATCACGAATTTAGATTGCATCGAGATTTGAATTTAAAAATTTGATTACGTTCGTCGATTTCGCATATTATAATGAACTACAAACATATCAATTAGTAAAATTTAATGTTCTACGAAACCTTCGTATAACGAACTCGAAAGTTTTTCCTCGTGTTTGTTATCCTTTTCAAGTTGATATTGGTAAACGACAGTAGCGTCTATGGTGAGAGTTGGAAAGGTCAATGCGCAAACCTAGAACCTGTTCCAACTAACCCATACAATACCGCAATCCGCAATACACCGCTAATGTAGATACTTGGGTGAACAAGGGATATGATGTGCGAAGTGCTAGCCAATCATCAGACTGAAATGCTTTTTGCCCCTTGGAAAATACTGTATAGATTAATTGGAACAGACTGTACCTACTATATTAGAAAGCAGTGTAAGTTTGTCTTTCCTCTCCCGGAATACTTCCGAGTGTCCTAGATTTGGGGTACGTACTTTTGTTTAGCTTTGAAATTTCCTTTTCTGATTTATCTGTAAATGAAATAATTTGACCAAAATATATCGGGCTATCTTCTGCTTTAACTTGACTGTTACCGGCAACTATTTCTTTGTTAGATTTAACATAATATGATAATAATACTGTTTTACTGGTATTTATAGTCAGACCTGCTTTGTTACATTGTTCTGCTAATTCGTTTGCCATGGTTTACATTTCTTTTCCATCCTGAGAAATTAAAGCCATATCATCCGCAAATCTTAAGTTGTTGAGCCTTTCCCCATTTATTATTATACCCTTTTGTTCCCAGTTTAAATTTTAAAATCTTCCCCATGTATTATTACACCCCTTCGTTCCCAGCTTAAATTTTGAAATATACATCTTTCAGTAGACAATTAAATAAGTCGGGTGATAGGGACCCCCTTGTTTCACTCCTCTTTCGATTTTAAAAGTTTTGCCTACTTTGTCCGAACGAATTTTTCCGCCGTTGTTCTCGTACATTTCCTTTATAGTTAACATTTTCTCGGGGATACCTTGTCGGCTGAAGGCTCTCCCCAGTTCAGATAAGTAAATGGAATCGAAGATTTTCTGGAAATCAATGAATAGTAAATACATACAACGGTTGGTTATATTCTTTCGTTTTCTCTATTGATTGATTATAAATAATTGGTCGATGGTGGAACAACTTTTGCGGAAAGCCGCTTGTTCAGGTCCTTGGCATTAGTCTAATTGTGGGTACATACGTTCTTTTATTAATTTGCCAAAAACTTTTCCCAAATCAGAACTCAAGCTTATAGGTTTGTAGTTGTTTATTTCATTTTACCTCCTTTTTTGAAAAAAGTATTATTTCTGAACAACTCCATTGGGATGGGATCGTTTCTTCTTTTCGAATATTATTAAAAAGGTTTGTCAAACCTGGCGTTAATTCATCCGCAAATAGCTTCAACTCATAGTTGCCTATTTTTTGTCTAGGCCTAATTTCAACTTTCCCAGAACGGACAAAATCTCGCTTTCCACGGAAGGGAGAACCTTCTCCTTGTTGTTCAGTCCTATAGTAACCTCCGCATTTTGTTCCTTTTGATTATTACTGTATAACTTACAATAAAAGTCTGTCGCCACCTGGACGATTTTATTCCTGTTGTAAACAAATCCGTCTTCGTTATTTTCAAATTTTGGAATAATAATTTGACGCTGAAGAATTTCACTGCTTTTTTTACTGATCCTGCCTGCTGTATGATTTCAAGCATCGTATTCGTATCGTAAGTATAAATACAATTTTTAATTGCTTTTCTAACAGTTTTCCTCAGTTCCGTTAATTCAATTTTTTCTTTTAAATGTTTGTAAATTTTATTTGCCAAAGAGTTTCTCCTTTCACAGAGTATTCTAATTTTTTCAGAAATTTTGGTTTCGGTAGAGTTCAAAGTCATTGTTTCGCTAAATTTTCTAGTAACTGCTTTAATTACCTTTTCAATTTCATCCTAACTTTCCTGAACAGTAGCGGATTCCTCCCGGTTAATTTTCTGAAGTTCATTTACTAAGTGTGTTTTTGCTTTTGGTATTTTCCAAGTGGGAATCATTCTTTTCCTTTACCTTTGTGTTTTATTATAATTTTTGATTCTCGTTCTTTTTTCCATGTCAATTTTCATTCCTAAAAGTCTGTGGTCCGAAGGGAATTCAAACTAATCACATCTAGCCACATCCGACACTATTCTTAAATCGTTTCCTATGAAGTAATCAATTTCGTTCATTGTAGTCCCATCTGGTGCCAGCCATGTCCAAGTTTTGTTTTTTCTTTTAAAAAAAAATGTATAAGCGATTTTGAACGAATTATTTTCCGTAAAATTCAACACGCTTTCTCTATTTTTGTTTAAAGTTTCTCCCGAACAAAATCTACCAATACTATCAAAACAGTCTGGGTAAAGTTGGGTTACTAACTTGGCATTAAAATCATCTATTATTATATTATAGTATTCTTTTTCTTCGTCATAAGGTTTTCGTAATTGATCGTAAAATTTTTCGATTTCTTTTGTGTTTGCCTCGAGTGTAGGCGCATATACTTGCATGACCGAGAGTTAAATGCTTTTTCCTATGTTGATTTTCAATAGACTCGATCTTTCAGAGATTCCCTTGATTTCCGCGATTTTGTCTACCCACTTCCTGTTAATATGAAAGCCCGTTCCTCCGAAGCCTTTAGTATGACCGGAGTAAAAGAAGTAGCGACCCCTTCCCCTTTTTATTAATTTATTCTTCCTCAAGTTTTCTTATTTCCGAGAGTCCCATAACATCGAAGTTTAATTTTTCTAATTTCTATTCAAATTCGAGAAGGCGGTCCTACCGGCTGACCCATCACAGGCATGGAAAAGTTTCTGGTCCCTAAAAAATATCTACAAAAGTGAAATGCCTTTGGAAATGAAAAATAAAATACGGGAATCATGTACACTACCGGTGCTATGTATGAAGCACAGACACGGGCTGTCACACAAGGCCGAAGTCTGAAGCTAGCCAGGACCCAGATTGCAATGGAGAGGGCTATGATCGGAGTAAAAGGGAAGGACAGACTAACCAATAGATGGGTAAGGGATAAATAAAAAAGTTAAAGACTGTAGATTTGTTACGAAAAAACTGAAATTTGATTACGCGGGTTATGTTGCAAGAGGGGAGATGGACAGATGGGAAAGAAAAATGTTGGAATGGGTACCCAGGGGAACAAAAAGAAATGTAGGGAGACCTACTACTCGATAGGCTGATGAAATCAAGCAACATGCCGCTGTCGCCTGGGGGGAAGAGACGCCAGGGAAAGGACCGCAGGAAAAGAGTGGGGGAGGCCTATGTCCGTCAATGGGCGCATTAAGTAGATAATCGTTATTTTAAATAAAATAATATTAAGATGTACGAACGGGCTGCAAAATAAAAAAAATAATAATAATAATAATAAATTGTTTAGCTTTCGCGCAAAATATGGAAGAACGTGTCACAGTGAGACACTGAACCAAAAACGATGAAGTACAGGCTTGTGGGCCAAATTAAAAAATCGTTTTAGTTTCCATTCCGGTACACGCCGATTCAATTTTTATTTGCTTTCGTTCCGGTATTTTGTTTCCTATGAAAATTCAACCATCGGTTTCCGTGTTATGAAGACCCGATACGATGACGTTCTGGTTTTATTTTGGTTTTTGCTTTTATTTCACTCTCCTCATAATACCTAAGTACATGTTATAAACCGTCAGGGTGCCAACCCCGATGATTTTAGACAGTTTGAAAAAAGTTGACGATGTTTCTATTGATTTCAGAAAACTCAGGAGCTTTATTGATGATTTTTCAAATGTAGCCCAATTAAAAGCTAAATGATACGATAACGGAAGATAAGATTCTGAAGTTCTTTGGGTAGTATAGAGGTTCGTTGTGGATAACCGGTGGCCGAATGATAACTGTGTCAGTTCTAGGAACCTCTAATCACATTAATTCATTACGGGTATGTTTCAATTTTTTCTCTACTTTCCTACAAGCTTCGACACTAGCTAATGCTACCACTCGGGGATAGCCATTAACCATTTAAACAAACAGCACATAAATCTTCAAAAACAGAATATTTATACGGCACCAAATACTAATTTGAATTCGAATCCATTTGCACACTTGGAATACTCGTGTATGTTCAAGGATTCTTCATTCTTACATGAAAATGCTACGCAGCCAAGCACTTTACCCAAGTAAATGAGCATTTTCTCGACCGAATAATATTTCAGTTCCAAACATATTACTCTAAGCGAACAATAAGGAAATTATTACATCGACAACTAGCGGACATAAAAATGATAAAAGTATGGACAAGAAAATGGCATTATTTCTGAAAATACGAGATTTTCTTCAGCAAAAGGAGGGGAAAAGAATTGTCATGTCAGAAATTTACAACAGGTGGTGTGTCTCGCGGAACCAGAATTGGGGTCAATCGCAGCAGCAGCAGCAGCAATTCTTCGGCACAAGAAAGCAGAAGCATTTTCCTCAGTCTCTTCCGGTAATTACTCATGAAACGGCAAGAACAAGAGCTAAGTTTAACGGATCGGCCTCACACCACGTTGACTGTCGAGTTTCAGTTTTGTTCTTCCCTCCCCCGCTAATAATTCCGGTGCTTCGGGCAGTATCTACCAAATTTTTCAAATTCAAAATCAAATAGAAATACGTAGCAAGCGTTCATCGTGGTCGTAAACAGGTAGCGTGGAATCCAAACTTTAAAACCTCGTGACGGCGTGTATCAAATCAGCGATTCTACACATACCCGCTCCGAAAAGTGCTATACGACTTGCAGGGTCGTAATCAAGAGGAAAGGGCACGGGGGACGGCTCACCCAACCATCTTTCAGAGTTAGCAAATGGTAATTTCAGATATTCAGTCGACAAATTTACGCATATTGCCATTTAATTTTTTTTCTTCTCTCTCAACAGGAAAGTGCTTGAAATGTTCGTTTCAACCGCTGGAAAATGTTTCAAATTCACACCCCTTCGATACATTTGCTTCGCTACAGCCCTGCCGACTTGTTTACAACATCGGAAATAATCTGGCACCTGTGCCGATTATAACGAAGTAAATTACTGAATCATTGGGAAATACTCGTACGAGGCTACGCGCGCGCAAACCAATCATTTAAAAAAATTCACCGTTCGCCTAGAATCGCTGATTTCAGTCCGATGAACAATATGAATATCAATCAGGAGTCAAGCAGTTTCAAAGAAACCTACTTCGACATTGGGAACTCGAGCATGGTCTCTACCAACGAACAGAGCTGCGACTGCGAATGGAATTTTCTGATTCAGCATTCAGTTTTCCATTATATTTCTATTACAATACAATCAAGTATGGCGGCAATTTCTCCTACTGGCCATCGTACCTTTTCGCTTCGACGTCAGTTTCTAAATTCATTCGGATAAAATTGAAAAACTCCTAGCGTGTGAGATTTTGTCCGTAATAAGATATTAATGAAAAACGAGTCCAAACGACGAATGTCAGCTCGATGATAACGCTGCAATGCACGCGATTAGAATAATTGTCATTTCGAGCACGCGGAAATGGGGAAAATGACACGGATACGACGTATTTATAAAACTGTCGCACTGATGCGCGCCACAAATGACGAAATCAAGAATCACACGTACATGAGTGCACAATTTGGTCTTCTTCCGCATACGTTGCATTTAGGCACCAACTGAAGGTTGGCCAACACAAGTCACTACCACTGTCCAGAATTTCAATTTTCTCACTTGAACGTGCCCAAAAAGGGGTGCTTTACTTTGAAAATTATCGAAATTTGACTAGGCCATCCCAGGAAGCCTTTCATTATCCTTTGAAAGTGATGTCATCAAATTTTCAGATTTTTAAATAATTTCAACACGTGCTCCCGGGACCGCGGAAATTCAACGCGAGAATCACGCGAGTATTTGTCAGCGAGCACTTCATTGCAAGAAATCGTCTTTGTAGAAGAAGGTGAGGTGAATACCACCAGCAAGTCCTAAAGGTAGTAGATATTCTGAGCATTTCAGAAAAAAAAAATTTATTCCCAACTTTAAATGGAACTATAGCTGACCCGCTTCGCTGCTCATCTAGACTGTGAGCTAAAGTGAGTTGGCTAAGGTGAGTTGGTTAATGTGATCTGGCGAAATGAGTTAGATGGAAGAAACTGGTATGTAACTCTGTATCGCAGCACGCATAAATTATTACTAATCAAACTATTTGGTGTACAATTTCCCTCACATTTGGTTTCAAAACTAGGGACTGGTTTACGTGTTATTTTACGCAGGTATGTTCAAAAATGAGCAGATTTACAAAAGTATATCGAGTATGAATGAGTGCAGTGCGTGTTATACAAATTTTCTGCCACGAATCTACATTGCTTGGACAGGGGAAAGAAGGCTTTAATATAAATGAAATATTCCGCATAAATATACTGCGACTACGCTGACAAACTCGGTAATACCAAGATTTTGGAAAGGAAGATGCAGCAGTCAGGGTGGCCTGACATACTCTTTTCAAGAATATTGTACTCTTTTTGGGCAATGAAAAAAGAGAACTCTCTCTTCTACTTCAAAACTCCAATTTATATATTTTTATTATTAGCACGTAAGTATTGCGATTCTGCCACTGATTTCCACACTCGACTTCAAAATGAAAAAGAAAAATGATCTTAGAATACATTTTGATGGTGCAGATTTGTGATATTTCTCCCGATTGTTAGAAATATTCTAAAATGGATCTTTTATAATATTTTACTGGCAACATTGATTGTAACCAGGTGTCAAAAACAAAGCTAAATAACGATAAAATGAAGAGAATAAATTTTGTAACTGTAAGATTTCCTTTCATATGACTCCTATATTATTAAAATCCAGGCAATTTTAGTTTTCCTATTTGAATAGCATTAGATTAGACAATCCATGAATGCACCTCTCCTTATCGGTGATTCTTCAATCGACACGAGCGAACTTATAAATCTACACGGCCTCAATGAAAAGTAGTCTTTTTCTTTTATTTATGTATGTTCATTTTTCTTTTTCTTCCCCACCTTTTCTCGAAATCATGTGAACTGCCCCTATTATGTGAGTGTTACACGGTGGCTCATTACCTTTGTTAGTGTATGTTCGGGGGGAGATTCAAAATTTAAGGTCCTGTGAAACCATTGTGATTGGATCGGGACAGAAGGAATCGTCACCGAATCCGTGACAACCAAAAGCGATCGTTCTGTGGAGCTTAGAAACTACAGTTCTTAATTCGAGATTTGTGAAACACAAGTTTTGAAATCGAATTTTCCCTCGGGAGAGGGGACTCCCTTATGAATGTCATTTCAAAATCCCATTTGGCGTATCAAATACTTTTTGGACATTATGTGATTCTTTCAAATCGGCCCACCTGCCAGATTTACTTGGTGCTCACCATATAAAATTTCTTGTTTCCAGCCATTGATGCTGCGATATTTTTGATTACCATAAAAAATTTTAGGAGAGAGAGGATGCTACTCCATGATGTTGTGTTACATGCCTATTTATCGCTCAATGCCGCCAATTATGATAAATTTTATTTCTTATTTTTGAATTTTAACCCATATTTTGATAGCGTTACTTCTAAGGCGAGAATCGAAATCAAGGCTCTTCATGGTGAAAATTCAGTTCCTTCCAGCCATGGGAATACTTGAACGAAAACCGTTACGCTCCCCTCGCACGAAGCCAGTCCGTATGATTTACTCTTCATGGAGACAATTCAGTTCAGTGGTTGACATTTCCACGGAAATTTCTATTAACAACATGGCTGCAGACTGCAGTCGTGTAGCAGTAACATGGCTGCAGATTGTGGTCGCGTCGATATTAAAATCGAGACATGAAAATGCTCTCCTGTGCGTGCAGATCCGTTTGCGACCTGTTTAATCAGCGTTTGAAGTTCAAATATCTCTGAATTTGAACGCTGTATTTTCAAAAATAAAATAGTATTGCGAAGAAGGACAAAAAAGGGCTAGCTCGCATCCCCTGTTCTCAGAAAAAACGTCCACGATTCTGCAAACTTGAGCCTATCCACGATTTGAACACGCATTTCTTCTCATTATTCCTACTTGATGTGTTGAAAAAACACTAAATTGATCAACGACAAAAAATGGTATACACGCACACGACGGATACGCTGATACCACTTTACTTGCACAGAATGCAAAATACATATTTACTCGAACGAGTTTCCCAACAAAAATATTCTTTCCCGTATTTTTTTCACGATGATATACGTACGTGTACAAAGACTTCTGCTGGTCGTATAAACATTTTATTTCAACATAAATAAAAATATATTATTGCAACAAGTATTATACATTTTTTGTGTTTTCAACGAGTTGAGATATGTTTGAATTTCACAGCGGCGAGTCTGATACTGCCACAAACAGCCAAAATGCTACCTTTTGATATAAGTGGCGTAAAAGAAGATTATAAGCGACACTCTTTCCAGCTTGAGACTACATCAGGCATTCTTTTTTTTCAGTCCGGGTAAGTCACAGTACTAGGCTTCGACACCTCTTCAATGAACCTTCTAAACAAGGAAATGTTTTTGACAAGAGAATTCCGAAGAGAAAATTGTACGGTGGGCATTCAAGACACGATGGGAAGACTCTCTCATTAAAACCAGCCTTACTCCGGTTGAAAAGTCTTATTTTGAACATTTTCTCGCTTTCACAATCGACACCAATTTTAGCATCATTCTGGCACACCATTCTCGCATCCCCAAACCTGCGGTTAAATTAAGAGATACCTAACTTCCGGTAACGTCGGTAAGTCAACATGCACGCTATAAGTAACTATCATGTGAGTATTCAAGCCAGAAATTCTACTGGAATACCAATAATCAGGAAATCCGCTCTATTGCGATTCGTTTCATCGAATTCTCGAACATATTGTTGTCTCCGCCCATCTGGTAACCATACGAGACGGGAATACCTTTTTTCATACTTCGGCCATAGATACTTTTTCACAATTTTCTTAAAGTATATTACACTCGTTACAAATCAGGTCATTGCATCCTCACTCGAAAAAGAAACCCGGCGGGTTACCAAGCTGAAAAATTCTGAAAATTGCATTGGCAAATCTGTCAGCTAGTTCGCTAGGTGGTATCCCAAGACCCAGTCAAACACGCAGACAGTTAGAACTAAAGAGATAATTCGGCAAATAGACAGGTAAAATAGCAGAAGGCTTTCAGGTCAAGATGCGTTGTTCGGGGTTGGTTATGATTATGCTGAGAATCATTAAAACTTGTCAACATTTTTAGAAGATTATCCGAATAGGGTTATTGAGACTCGAGACCACACCAACAATAAGACGCATTTTAAGCTCATGAATACTACTTGAAGGGTCATTCGGACTGTCCTAATACTTATTAAAGATCGTTAGGATTCGCTAATATTTTGCTGAAAATCATTGAAATCCTGCAAGACCCGGGCGAGGAATAAACGCTCATTCGGACTCTGTTATGACTTATTAAACTCGATTATGAGTTAGTACAAGAGTAGTGAAGACTATGCTGAGACTCGTCCAGACTGTGAGAAAACTCGTAGATATCCGTTACAATTATGCTGAGACAAGACAATGTTAGTACTTTGCTAAGAATCAGTAAGATCAGCCAAAACCTCTACAGGATCAACGAACAGCAAACAGACAAGCTGACAGAACATGAGTATTGGCACGGAATATACGAGGCCGCGTAGCCCTTTTCAATCAACGCAGTTTTATTGGAGGTTTAAGAAAAGCCACACCAGTCATCAAATCGAAAAATACGATTCCGACACCAAATAAGACCGTCACACTCGAGTAATGGAGTACACAAGATCTGTTAACAAACGGATCAGACTGATAACTAAACAAGGTCAATTCTAAACTCAGATTTCGATCACGTCGAAACACATACTATATTATTCTTTCTCGTAGAAATGCATACAGTCGATCACTCTGAAAATGTATTCTGCTCCTCTTGATTTAAAAAAAATTGTTACTCGTATTTGTAATTCGGCTAGGTCGGCTACAGACTCGCAGCCTGACAAACAACCAGAGTATAACTGGTGCGTGAGAAACATCGAAATAACGAGCTGAACAGAAAACTATATGAGGAGCAATATTCCAAAACGGCCTCTGTCAATTTTTTTTTTGAAAACTCGTTTTATAGCGCTATCTGATGAGGAATCTAGTAATACATATTCTGGCCCGAACAAAATCACGATATCACGAATTTAACGCATGTAAGAAGCCAAAATAGACTCGCAAAGAGAAGAAAAAAGTTGTTCCAAAACAGCCTCTGTTCACATATTTTTATCACAATAGAGGAGTCGACATTATCTTAAGAATTTTATGAATTAGAATCTACTGAAAGACACAGTATGTCTAATTTTGTGCCAAACCAAAACTAATAATCCAAAAATGTTGTTCCAAAACGGCCTCTATCCAGGAGATCCCCCACTTCGCGACTCTCATGCGCGTCTCCTGTACAAATATTTCAACGAGATAAATTCCTGTAAGTGTTCTACTAGGCAACCCGACTATCAACCGTGACATGTAGGTGTAATATAGGGATACACCAAGTTTTTTCTTCCCCGTGAAAAAAATATAAAACTGGACAGAGGCCGTTTTGGAAAATCGCTCCTCATATTATTCTCAATAATTCTCGAACAACACTATTTTGTCAAGTTTACGAGAAATTCTTATCGAACAGAGCAGCTCCGTGACTGGATTATTACACATTGCGAACCTGACTGATACCCAAAGCCACGCAAACTTGTAAAAAATAATCGCAGAGTCCACTAAATATTATACCAATCTAGAATGCACGCTGTGATTTGTACTCGTAAAATTTATAAAAAACTACTTCGAAGAGCCCTAGATGGTTTTCTGCGTCAAATTTACGTAGGTCCTGATGATATCATATCCTGCGGACTTGCGTTAAATTGTTTAGATACCAAGGAATTCTGATAATGACCGGTTCAAACACAATTCGAGAATCCGCAAAATGTCATTTCCGCAGTACAACTGATAAAAAAGATGAAACTATCGAAACAAGAAGCGATAATGAGTTGTGTAGATAGCTGAATGGAATCTTCCAATGTCAGTGTGAATGTGAATACTTTAACGTTATCTACTGAAAATGAGAACAAAATTATTTGTTCGCTACATTACTACTCAAGTTTTGCCCAGTCTACATTCATTCGAGGGAAAAAATTGAGAAAAACAAAAACAAATCTGCGGGTGAAAGTTCAACTTCTGCTTTTAGATTTACGAGTAGGTATATAAACAGGATTTAGGTAAATATCGCAGATGCACTTTTGCTGTAGCGAAGAATTTGGACACACAGTAATTCCACTCAAATAAATCCGGAAAATAGTTCTAAATACATACGAATAATTTTTAGGTCACTTTTTCCCAGTAGCTCGAGTGTAATTCAAGAAACAAATACGGTAACTAACAACGAGGCTATTTATAAACCCTTATTTACCCAAATATACCATATGAAATACAACTTAATGCGCCTCCAATTTCAACCATATTAAATATTTTTATATTTCTTAGCCGTCAAACAGAAAGCACCCAATCCGAAAACAAAATGACTCCGTAATTCCGCTACTAGTAAGATTAGGCTATCAAGATTGAAAACGTTAATGGAATAGTCTGCTCGACCTTAAGTATGTACTCGATGTTAGGTGAGTTACTGAAGCCGACATTTGCGTTACACTCCAGAAGTACTCGTTCAATTGTTTTTGATATCAACTAACCTGAATAATGTGATGTCCAATATTCAAGTTCCTGCTTATCCGGCTACATTGGAACTGTCGTGGACAAAAAATAAACAAGCAAACGGACGCCGTTAAGCAAAAACTGACTAAGCGACAAAATCTGTTTGGATAATGCTGTTTACGGACATAGCGTTTACTAATAAGCTTTTCCAACGTGGATACGCATTGTGCATCGGAAACCCCAATTAAAACTTTTCACACTCTTTCCAGTGATACTAATATACTAATAACTCATTCTGTCAATAAATGTCGCTAGGTCAGTTTTTGCTTAGCAGCGTCCAATGGTCCAAATAAAGCACGTTTCCGCCACACAGCCGAAGATATGCACAATGTTGCCAAAGTGGTTTAGCGCCGAGTTCATCTGAACGCTGTTAAGCGTAAGGGAACCAACCAACATTTGTAAACAAAATGAGTTATTAGTATCCTTGGAAAGAGCATAAATAGTAGAATTTTTCGAAATTAGGCCCCCGATTCAAAAATGTGTACCAACGTTTAAAAAAGCTTATCAGTAAACGCTATGTCATATAGTTTCTACATGGCTCTTGAACTTTGAATCACGTGTTCTCAAAAAACAGATTTTGCTGATTTGTTCCCTCACGCTTAACAGCGTCCATCTATTTTACTGTCAAAAAGTGATTTAAATCAGCGAGTTCAAGGGTTTAGGTTAACGTATCATCATCGTGAGGAAATACATAAATATTTATGAATTCTGAAATTAGAATATGCATAATGATACCTACATCAGACGCGGCAGTAACTACTGTTTCGGTAGTTCGCCCTAGAATTGGAGCTTTCATGGAAAGCATAGACGACTTTGAATTTAACGTAAGACATATAAGTTCATCGAAGTTACCAGCTGTTCTCGCAATGCTCAATGTTTATGCAAATTTCAATACAAGGTTCCGCAAAACGTTCAATAACTGGAAGCAGAGGGGGTAAAGGCAAATGTTCGGTCAAGAAAAAGTAGTAGGACTTCTTTCATTAATGACAAAATAACTGTAGTTCCATATCAGCAAAAGCAATACTCTTGTTTCTAGTACATATCAAATCTCATTTCCAAAAACAAATCAGTAAGAAGTTCTTTCATTCCCAAATGGGCGTGTTTTCTTTAACGTCAAGCAGTGTTTACAATAGCGAACAACTCGCTAGCTAGTAGCTAGTAGCGAGTAGCGAATGGAGTGTTAACACGGGCTAATAGCTAGCGTTTTACTCGCTACTAGCTAGCGAGTTGTTCGCTAGTGTTAACACCGCTTTTTAACACGGGCGAATAGCTAGCGTTTTATTCGCTACTCGTTACTAGCTAGCGAGTTGTTCGCTAGTGTCAACACCGCTTCACAGAGTGAGGTACTGTTAGTAAAAATGCTCATCTTAGTTCCAAGTTCCAACGAATGTATCGACTTCCAGAAGAAAAACACACGGAGCAAAGATCATTATGTTACTACCTGAGAATAAGAAATTTATTAGAAACCGAAGGTATATTTTCAATCCAGAAGGATCTTAGCATTTGCTAATAAACTTCTGGTTCCTAACCAATTTTTTATTCTCAGTTAGTAACATAATGTTCTTTGCTCCGTGTATTTTTCTTATGGGAGTCAATACGTTCGTTGTTCGTTGGTCAAAAGACGGGTACTCTTGCTAACAGTAACTCACTGTGTGACGTCACCAGAAAATCGGTCAATTTATTCGCGACGAAATCGCAAAACACGAGTTAGAAGAAGAAGAAATGGGCATAAAAATTCTCTATTTGTAACCAATTTGGCGTCATCGTCATCATTATAACGCTTTCCCGTTTCAAGTCTACACAAAAGTATTTACCTTTTGAGAACCATAATACGGGGCTGTTCGTATGAGTTTCGTACGACTTTTTTCCGGAACATTTTCATGCCTGAACAGAATTTCGACGAGGAAATACAAAAATCAAAAACATGCTCATTGCAAACAAGAACTTTGAAAAACCATATTATAGCAAAAAACACAATTTTTCTATTAAATTTCAACTTAGCCATATTTTGATAAGAAATATTACGACGGTTCAGGAAGAATTACAACATTTGTAAGTAATTAGAGGGCAATTGTATGACTTTTATACCGGGTGATGAACGAGAAGTCGCATCATAGGCAAACATGTAGTAACGTGCAACGTGTACGTAATGCATGTAGCGGAGATTGTGTTATCGAGTCAGCTCCGCTGCGCCTTATCACATGTTGGCCCTATGGTGCGACTTCTTGTTCATCACCCTGTATGACTTGTATGATTGGTAGAGACACCCTGCATTAAAACGTGAAATGGCGCTTAAACTACATCATTGCAATACTTTTTGCGTTAAATAAAAGGAAACTCCCATACCTTCCGGAGGACAGAGATCTATGGGAAAAAAACGGGAAGAAAAATAATAAATAATCACTAATTAGAAGGGATTAGTATCTATTCCAACTCTATCGGAAATTTTCCTTTCCGATAAAGTTTCCGACATTTTGAACTGGTTTCAACAGAATATTCAGAATCCTATTGTATGAGACAAAATAATACCAATAAACGCCTCATTTATGCAATTTTATGACGCATTCGCTACAAAAATCTCAACAATTAGAAACCCATATCCAGACCTTATGATCTGAATCTCGTCTCATCTGATGAAAAATTGCCCTGCCCTCTAATCTGAATCGGCAATAATGCAGTATACCTCATCCAGCAATGATCAGAATAATGAAATTGTTATCCACAAGTTTTCCCTCGTTACTTTACAACACATGTTCTTCTTCTCAGGAATGTATGCCTCAAATAGCTTCAGAATACAATTTTTTCGGCCCAGAAGGAAGTCGATGAACAACTGAAGATAAATAGGTTCCATTCCTTAATGTACAACACTATAATCAATACAGAGGTCCCATTTTCCTTTTCACAAGAATATCATACACATCAAAATCAAAGAGCTATCTGGAAATCAACATGAACTTGGAGTACATTCCTCACAGAATTCATAACGTGCTAACAAATGTGCGAAGAATAGACGTTCCACAAATATGCTGTACCATTTATCAATTTAATGCACTCGTTTCAAACATTCAGTATCATCCAATATTTCAATCACAGATATTCTGTATTATTCATCAATTTAATGCACTCGTTTCTAACATTCCGTATTATCCAATATTTTAATCATTCTACGTTTTCCTACATTTTTATACTTATCACAACCTCTTAATATTACAATTCCCAAGGTTCACGTAGCTACATTATTTATGAAGTATAGCTATGGCTTTCCGACAGCGAACTGGTTTACAGCAGAAGCGAAAATCGATAAAAAAAATATTCGATTGTTTGCTATGTAAATACGCGGTATAAAAACAGCCAATAACGGGAATTACCCGTCTAATTAGCAAACACAAATGTGCGAGACCTGATAACACAATACACTTAGCAAGTGAAGTCCGGAACAACAAAGTCCATTACTGGAAAATATGGCTGAAATTACTAAAATGGAGAAGTGATGAATTCGAGAGGATTTTCTGATAAATTACAAAGGTATACACTCGAAAATTCGGCTGAGTGAGTTACTATATAGATAATAAAAGCAATCACTACTGACGTCATCACAAGAATTTGAATGAAGACGACCAGCCGCCTTTGGATTCCAAACAATGAAAGAAATATATTACTGACGATGATGATCCTGTTTCAGAAACCATACCTGAAACGTTACAGCTAATTAAAGATTAAAAATGCACATTTTTTGAAACCTTCGAACATGAAGATGTAATGATTCACGTAGGAATAGAAATACATTCGGACAAAAGAGCGACTCTGTACTACAGATGAGTTGACTTTAATGGTCGAAAATCAGAAACATGGACCAAATAAGCCGTGAGAGCCTCATTTCGGTGATTTACAGACTTGTACAACAAATATTCAGAGTCTCCGAGGATTTCTCTAGCTTTCATCACAACATAACCAGACGGGGTTTGAGTGAATCAACCTTTCGAGTAGGTCTCCTTGCAGGATAGATTTCTTCGTACGGGAAATATTTTGATGGAATTCCACTGAATTTATGAAATCTTCGCGTTCTAAGGGTTTTAATGATACGCAATTTCAGTCGCAATTCGCAACATTTTAAATTTTATAACTAGAATGACTGATATATGAGCATCATTATCAAAATCACTGAGGATATCACGATAACACCTTACAATACCGAGCTTCTGTTAGATGAACAAGCCTAGTGACGTCAGAGTGATTGCTTCTATAATAGTTGGAAGTGAGAAACTGGTACAGAACATATCGGAACTTGGACACTGTTATGCATCTCGGCTGTGAGTAAGATTTGAGAGAAATATGGATTAGCGTCCGAGCACACAGACGTACTACCTGAAAGCAGAAATAATCATCTTATCATACTATTCGCTACTAGTTCAAGCAGCGGTGGAAATGAAGAAGGAAGGGAGTAAACATAGCGGCTGGTTTAGGTACTCGGTCGTTGGTATAACGAACGGTTCGAGTCTGCTGCTAACGGTTCAGCCAGGTCGATACACAGTAACGAGTGAACGAAGAGACGAAATCGCATCGCAAATTCACCTTCTTCAACATCGCAGTAATATTCTCAATTCGAACATCGTGAAAGACAGTTAGTGGTATTGCGATGCCTTCATGCTGATAATGACAGAACACAGATACCAGAACTAGAGCATTCTCAGTCTATGAAATCGAAAAGCGATGAATGCGAATACTGCCTGGTTGGAACGTGGAATGTATTGAGAAAACGTTTGCGAACTAGTCTGATGTCGTCCGTATGATCGTTTAGCGTAAAACGAAGCTCCGGATTTGTATGCGTTCTGGTTGCGAGCGATGTGGCCCCGACTACTATAAATATCGACACATTCCATAACACGATTCCATGAATAAGTCAACCCGCAGACATAAATCAATTAAAGCATTTCTTCGCCCTTCTGCCACTCGTTGGCCCGACCATGGCGACACTGGTTACGTATTTCCCACTTCCCACTGCTAATCTCTTTACGACTAATAACAAGAATACATGTGGCAGTAATATGCGAAACGTTTCAAAAAAGAATCTCGTCTTTATTCGATTAAGCACAACCGATGTACGTAATCAGCGTGCTGAATTCGGCGGCTGTCAAATTGAAATAACCTTTGCTTTCTTCGAATGCGTTGGTTTTTCACTCTCACGCCTTCAACCGACCACATGTTAACAACCCATCTAGACATCTGGTTCGGTTCTGGATACTGGACTTCACGTTAGATTAGAGGTTAGACTCGCCATTCCATTATGAACCGAGCATTTCGATCGTGATACAATTCCCCCTGTTCATTTTCTACAGTCTACACAACCGGGCAAAGTGACAACACTGCGACCGCGACTTACTTAGGCTACGCTCACCGCTTTAACGCAACGTACTTCTTCTTCTCGCCGTCGTTTGTGATTACTCGTTAGCCATTTGCGGTCATCACGAATGCCAAATTACGTTGCACGACCCATAATATGGAGGACTGCGCATCGGGGCGGACGCCGATGAGTCGTCAATTCGCGATTACATTTCCACGGCCAAGATTTAGCGACATGACGAGATCGATATAAAACTGCAGTATAAAGCGGATATATTATACGGAATTTGGAACAGGGTCTTACCGTTCTGGACAGCGTAGAACAAATAATGTATTTTGACGAGGCAACACTGCTAGCAATTCGAGACGATACCGTGTCGTCGTCTGATAGCGACGACGGACGAGCGTATTGTGTTTTGTTGAAACAACACCGAATTAAGAATAATGAAGCAAAACGAACATTTCTAAAATGGTTTGCGTACTACATATTAGAAAGATTAAGGAAATGAAAACGTAATAGATATTCCGCGTAAGAAAAACGTACAATCACCGCATTCACACGCATTTACACGTATTCAGTGTGAACAGTGAAACCAAATATACGAAAACACGCGACATAGCATCACTGCACGAGCGCTTACGCCTCGACTGGGTGAAATCTTTAAGGTCGCCGTTCGCCGTTCGCCGTCGTCCATTCATTTCCACCACCATAGCGCTGCGCTCCATTTATCAGCAGGGTTGCCACGTCGAAATATATTTCCATTTTCCCTTTTTAGTAAAATAATTATTTACGTTCTTTACATCTCTTACCTCTTAGACATTTCCCGCCTTTTTTGCAATACGAATTTGCTCGCGCTATCGTTACCGGCCAGCGAGCGTCGGCTATGAGGTTACGATTTGTATTATTGAACTTCGTTCTGTTTTACGAAATTACTTGCTCTTACACCATTTCACCATTGTACATCACAATCAATATCCAACTGAACGACGTGCCATTTACTCAATTTGTATTATGTCAGAACCAACTTCCAGCCTAGTTTAGAAAGTTTCGCCTAAAACATGACTTTTTGAATCAGACGCGAATGCACGCTAAAGGTAATGAGGACATTAATCCCTCCCAGAAGGAAATACTGAGACCACAAACGCTTTGCAAATGGCAAGAGTCTCGAACGAGTCTACGAAAGTCTTGAGGAGTTTCAAAGAATCCGAAACAAATACGAAGGTCTCTCAAAAGTCGTAAATTAGTTTCTATTTTAGTAGTTGCAGCGAGTTTTGACACAAGTCTAGAAGAGTGTAATAGACTCTCCAACAGGCGCGGATTCAGAAAAAGGAGATATGGAGGGAGGGGGTACAGTAGCGGCGGTGCATATTGATTAGCAGCTGCTTTTATGTAGGTAGGGGCGGGGGACGCTCCCGTAAAAATATTCTATCCAATGCGGGATACGTAATGACGAATATATAACTGCGTTATTATACCTTTGGGGCGTGTAATGAGCGTGCAATTCATCATTTTTATCCTTTTTTCATATTATTGCGTTACCAAGGGGAGGGGGCATGTACCCCCATGCCCCCTGAATCCGCCACTGCTCTCAAACAAGTTTTTGATGATCTTAAATAAATCTTAAAACGTTATGAAAAGTCCTGAGGAAACTCAAAAAGTTACGAACAAGTTTTCACGAGTTCTGATTAAGTCTGAAACATGGACTTACTTGAAGGTAGGGTTGGGAAAGGGAAGCATAGGGGAAGTACTCCCTTAAAGATTTGACAATTGGCTTCAGTTAGTTCGGAAATCTGCATCATATACTCATTTCTAAACTTTTTCCGCCGGTTTTTCAACTTGAATCAGTTAAGAAAACCTCAACTATTGGAAACTTTTCAGTCGGAAAATTTAGCGTTTTCCCCATCCTCTCACTGCAAATTCCGTTCGATATGTCACTGGTCCGAACGAGTCTTTATTGAGTCTGTAAGAACCATATAGCCTCTTGAACGGTTATGACATATCTTAAGAAAAGTCTAGAAGAGTCTTCAAGAACCTCTAGATTTTTTAAACAAGCGTGGAAGAATTTTGATTAATTTAACCCAGCTTTGAAGAGTCATGAAAAATTTTTAACGAATTTTGAACGGTTAGTGAGTTTTGGAGAATCTTATAAAGTGTTAAGCAGGTTCAGACACAGTCGATTTCAAAGAGTGGGGGAGAAAAGATTTGGAGATAATCCATTACGCCCGTCCCAAATATTAATCTTTTCATAGAAATTCTCTTGACAATGGGAAAACTTTTGCTGGCTAGCTCGCAAAGAATGTTTTTATCACTTTTTAAAAATGAATACAATGAAGTTCACCCTACAAGAATTCTAGTGCCGGACCTGGTCTGGGAATATCCTAAATGAGCACTGAAGAGCTTTCGTTACTTCCAAGGGATCTTTCTTAGACAACACACGTGTCTGGAATAGCTGTAAAAGTTCTAAAAATTCTTGATTATTTTTCCAAGATCCATAGTCGAACCTGAAAAAATTATAGAATTACAAAAGAGTTTTGAACATATTTGGCGTAATATTATCTTAAAAGAACTTCAAAAGAGCTTTTTTTTTTTTTTTTTTTTTTTTCCTGTCAGAAAATCCCGAAATGGACGTTATTGTCGAAAATAAGACCAAAACTGCGTTCTATTTCTAAAAAAGCTTAATGAGTCCGGAGCGGATTTTTTTAACGTCAAAAACACTCTATTACCTTCTAGATATTTTCAAAACACCTTTTTTCGACCTAATTATTAATGAAAAGTTGGAATTTCTCACTCGAGATGGCTGTAACATTCATCCATATTTCTCATTTGATGACGAACTACAAAAGTAAATAAAAAATAGCAACCCTCGTGAAAATTCCAAGATTTGGAACTCGAGTTCATAATTCTTAAAACATTTTAGCGCGTTTGAATATATTAATGAAACAAAAAGACACCCCTATTTATTCAAAATATTACTGACACTTCTACCGGCAGGTATCGGATTTAATATGGAAAATAGGAATACATATTTGTAATCAGTTTATCACTGCAAGCAGAAATTATGTTACCACTACCATATAAGAGAATTCGTCGAGAATTTCACGGACACAAATACCCACGCAGCTTGGACGAAGATATGAAAGAGACTTCACGTACATTATTTCATTATTCATCAAATATCAAAAAAGGGCGTATTCGCCAATATGCCCTTTTTACATTCTAATACACATTCAATTTTGCGCACTTTCATAATTGTTTAGTTCGAATATCTTAAGAGTTTATAAACAGACACGGATTTCGGCTCGCCGAGACGGCGGACTAGGCCCAAGCTCCTAGGAGCTCCCGAGTTTTAATCCTCCTTCTCTGTCTGCTACCCTATATAAGGATGATGATGATCACACACATCTCCGCTTTACCTTCTCTGCTGCTTGGAGATACTGGGACACCAGCGTCGCTATTAGCTCACTTGCTTGGTCTGTACACCTATTTGGCGATCTTCTTCGGCCTCTTTTCCCTGAAACTTTTCTTTCCACTACCAGCAGCTCTATTCCGTCTTCTTTTTTTGCTATGTGGCCGAACCTGAGTAGCATATGAGTTGGGTGTTTCCAGTAAGGGTTATGAATCTGCCCATAACGGTCATAGGCGTGACATGACATCGACCGCAGTCGCAATCCTTTCCTGAATCTCCTTCTCGTAGCCTACTTCATTTAATATCGTCGATCTTAATTATGCAATTGAACTATGGTTTTGACCGCTTCAAATTGAGTTCCAATACACTACGCTAATTGTTAAGCACAAAAGATACCTATACAGTTGTTTCCAAAGTAACCTTCCACGCAATCACAATGTCCCAAGCGTCTTCTTTGATCCAGTCTGCGCTTGGCCTAACACTGCTTACTTAAAAACGAAAAATTGGAGATGAATGAAGATACAAAACCACATAAACTTTGGAACCAAAGATTTACGTCCAGAATTGTTTGAAAAAATTAGGACTGAAAGTTATAGTAATGACGAACTGATCAAATGTTGAAAGAGCTGGATGAGGGATGACAAAGGAGTGATCAAGTGGAGACCCTCTACTAAAAAGTGAAAAATCAGCTACATCTCGAACAGCAGTAGGCCTCAGTTGGAAAATGTAAAGTGAAAAGCGGGCAAGTTCGACATTGTCCAACGTTGCAAGAAGAAACGTACAAGTTTTCTAGACGTGTATGTAATTTGAAACAATCGCTCACAATGAGAGAAAAGTACCTAGGAAAAATAGAAATATGTATTTCCAAGGTGAACAAACATCAAGAGCGAAGAGTTTTTCGGGAGAGGAGGGGAGGGCTGTTGATTTCGAAAATGTTTGTTAATTTGCAAAGTGAGAAAACAGGAGACTATAAGACCATCTTTCATAAACAACTGGTCGATCTCACTATTTAATCTCCTTCCAGATTAGAATCCCCCAATCCGTCTTCCAACGAAGTTGCTTTGGTATTGTACATTATCTTCCCTAGAACTCAAGAAATTAAGAAATTATAATACAATAGTACAACTACAGAACTAACCATAATAATGATACACAATTTGAACCTTCAAATTATCGAAGTTGTAACCTCATATTTTATCTAAATAACATTTTCTTTTTTTAAACATTTAAACATTTTCTATTTCTCCTTGTTGAAGGGGAGGAGGCGTTGGATTGTTGAATTTTGTGTAGGAGGACTAATAATAAATTTATCCTATTGACTTATTGATCAGTTGATCTTCATGAAACCAAGAACAAGAGTGAAAGCCAGTGAACGCATTTCACATAATTAGATTGCGTTCGCTAGACGACTGGCTTTTCGGGATTGAGTTTCGTCGCAAATGCCGACAGGAAGAAAAACTGAGGAACAGTCTCACATTTTCTACGGTTTTCAGACCTTCTTTTTACATCATTTTGATTCCTCCATAGATTTTATTCCGAGCTAAATATGCGAATTAAAAAAATAGTTGATTTTTCCGAACGTCCAACTCTAAGACAAAATGAATGTGACTTAAAAATGACTGGATATCTGATAACATCATTGTTACAACTCGAAAACAAATATAATCATCCAGTTTTGAGCAATGAGGACGACGTAATTCTCACTTCAACGTATTCAAGGTCTTTTTCGTATTAAGTCATAAATAAAAAGCGTAATCACGCGCCACGAATTTATTGGACTTTAAAAATAAGCACCATACTTATATTGTATGCGAAATTCATTACAAATTCTTTTAAATGCCAAAGTTAACAAACCGCCATCCTTTTTTTAGGGGGCTTCCACTTCGAAAACTAAATTATTCTCAAGAACACCAATATTTTAATTTTCTTTCCCATACAATAAACGACACTAAATCATTATTACTGCAAGCTTAATGATAAAATTTCACTTTCTTTTAAAATAACTAAATTTAATGGTAGGCGAATGAGTTTGACTGTAGAATGAAAATTCTGGTCCCAATGTCCCAGGACTTTAAAAACGAACAAAACCATTTTCACTTTTTTTTTCTTCCTTAAGAAGATGTACGCCCGGCGACAACTGTTTTGATACTTTTTCGTCTAAAAATGATCAAAACCCCTTTCTCAGTTTCTTTTTCTTTCTTTCAAATTCCTCAATATTGCGATGAGAGATGAATATTGGTCTAAGACACAATACAACAAGTTGTACGTTCAACGAATACAGCCTTGATACTTCAAATGGATGTAGTAGACTTTGAGCATTTAATACTAAATCTCAGCACTCTATTTAATTCTCTTTTTTTTTTTTTGGGGGGGGGGGGGAATGGAGGATCACCCTGCCTACTTAGGTCCGTCGATCTACTTATTTTTCCAATCCGTATTATAACTGGTTATCTGCCGACTTGCCTGACCGTCTAATGGGTTAGTTGTTAGTTGTTCGATTCTGTATCTATATTTTACCTATTTGCTAATCTAACTGTCTGTACATCTAGCAGGCAGGCTGGCTTGTTAGCTGTATCGTGCGTAAATAGATCTGCCTCTGAAATGTTCAAGATTTCAATTCAATAATCCGCTCAACTTTTTCCTGTGAGGGGGTAGAGGTGATGTTTTTCAATTCGTACTTATGCAAGTTGTTATAAAACGCAGTAACACCATTCTATGTTTCTGTTTTTTTCCCAAATCGGGTGTTGGAACCCCTAACTTATCAATATCGTTTAGCTGAACTGTAAAAATATTATTTTTCTCCATTACGTCTTAATATTTGCTAATAAAAAGGCTCATGTCCAAACCAAAAAGTGAGTGCATTTTTTTTTGTTTTGTTTTGTTTTGTTTTTCGAATTAGATCATGGAACTCCAACTCAGCCATACATCTCTTTGTCAAAGTGTTATCATAATACTTGTAAATGAAAAAATCATTTCCAAAAGGCAGTGAGTCCATTCGCCAAGTATTCCAATTTCATAAGACAAGAAGTCCAGTTTTTGGAATTTCCTTTAGCATCGGGAGGGGATATTTTAGTTTTGAAAATGAAATTTCTAGCTAGCGTTTATCAAAAATCGTGAAAAATAAAATAAAAATTGAAATCCGTATATATTTCCTGAACAATTTAGGAACATGGACGTCTTGTGTTTTGGAAAAACAACTCTCATATTAATTTTTACTTTTTCAACGAGTCGCGATAAATAGATAATTATTCCGTCATGTTCAGTACCTATAAGCAGATATTTTGATACTGGGAGAGGGTTACAAATACATCATTATCAGTATTACGTGTTCCATGTATGCCAGATTTTTTTTTCTTTTTCTATAAATGATAATCAGCGTGGGAAAAAAACATTTACCCCGGCAAATTACCTCCCCCGAGATTTATATATTTAAAAACAAAATTTTTTCCTTCAAGGAATTCCTTTTAAAAATAAAAGTAGGTGCAGCTGGATATCAAAGAAAAGCCTGCAAGAGACATAGTTATTCTTATTTTAAACCAAAGATAACAATAACGCGAAAATGTCTGTCCATGACTCCTCTATTGAGTTGTAGAATTGAAAAGTTCTGGCACAATAATCGTCGCAAAAAAAACATTTTAGGGGTGTAAGCTATACGTATACAGCCCGTAGAAATGGAAGGCATGTATTAGTTACAGTTTCGAAGGGAATGACCTTTATGAAATAACAGATTCGAGAAAATCGATGCACGTCTTCTTTTTCATTTTTCAAGTTCATGGTTTATCTAGTGCTAAATAATTGAAGCAGCAATTAGAACAGAGGCCAAATAGACACACGCTCATAATATTATACAGTCAACAGCTACTTGTAAAATAAATCGAGATAAGAGGTCCTCAAATTTTAATACAGGACAAATATAAACTAGCTAACTATACAAACAAACTGAAGTTTGTTTGTATCTAGTTAGCTCATATTTGATTGTAACTAATTTCTGATAATTTTCGTTAATTATGTTACGAAAAAGAGTGCTCGATCAACCGCTGAAATGAAAGAAACTACGTGTATGATTACCAAACGATACATAATCCTTTTGAAATTTCTACGTTAAATTTTGGCTCCAGTCTTGATCCTGCGGACATGCACTTTGAATCATATTTGCGATGCAAACAAATTCATGGTGACATGAGAGTGACAAAAATCTTAATTCCTGAATTTAATCGATTAGTTGACCCGGTTATTAATAAATTTTTATTCTTATTGGAGTAGGTAAACAAAGTTGCCAGAGGAGTAATACCACATTTGCCTGTTCCCTCGGTTACAGCTTTATCGAACATCCAGACCAGATTAAATGTTCATGTTATTTCCAGTGGTATACCTACCTCTCTTTTTTCAACGACAATCATAAAGTTTCAAAAATTCTAACAACAGCCCTTTCTTATGCACAGAACCCGTTAGTCAAGAGTTAATCTTCGTCAGATATCAACAATAGCATCCAACGATGCTATTTTGTTCACTCTATCGTCTATTGTCTCGATTTTTGGAAACGTCAATCTCATAATCTGAAATTCCATTATCCACAACAGCGTCGGAGTGTTAAATAACTATTTTCTTGCCTGAATTGAATCATATCGGTATCAGTTTTTCATGGGTGCTTTCCGTTTGAAATTTCCATGAGTATAAATTGATGCATTTGTCGTGAAAATTTATGACCTCGAAAAACTGCTTCTAGCACTCGAGTTGACTTCGATAAATGCGAATTATAATATCGCTATAATAAGATAATTTGTTAATTTATTTCTACGGAAATTACAGCTGGAATCTGGAAGTAATGACAGCAACTTGAACAGTTACTTTCAATGAAAGATTTGGGAGTGAGGGCCTTTACTTAATACATACATAGAACAAATGGCTGGAAAAATCCCAACTTTTTTCGCAAACGCGCGCTAGGTTTAGTAGGTATGACGAAATGCATGAAGACATAACTTCCCATTTGATGTCCCAAAATCCTTATAACTTTCTGACTTTCCTTTAAGGAGAAAACATCTTTTAGCGTAAACGACACTGAATATCACCACTAGAGAAGTTCATTTGCACTCACACCGATCTCGCCATTTCCAAAAAAAATTAGTAGGGCATTTGTAGGAAATTTTATAGAATACTCGTAATTAGGCCGGCGAAATCACGCCTTTCTAACCTCTAACTGTCCATGGCACCGGAGTTGTTTCGTGGTTATCCAAGATGGTGATCATACCAAATCTGTCAAGCTCGCAAAAAAGGGTCTGGTTGGCCGAGTGGATAGCGCGCTAGTCTCGAAATCCGGAGGTCCCGGGTTCGAGCCCACCTTAGCAACTCGCTACATTTCGACATATTGGCCGGTTTTCCGGCAAGAAAAGAAGCGGGCTAAGACAGCCCTAACGGTCTTCTCGACGTCGCTGAGGTAATGGTCGAAAGGGCGGATTCCAGGGCTCGGGTTGAGAGCAAAAATGGAAAAGAGAAGCTCGCAAAAGAAATTTGAAAGATAAAAAAAAGACATAAAAAAAAAACACAGAAAATAACTCCCAGGAGACCCAAGGCGAAGTCTTGTTGGTGGGCACTTACCACAGTGGAACAACATGTAGAACAAATGCACTGCCGAACGAAGAATATTCGATTTTTTAATCGAATTTTATACATGAAAAAATAACTTTTTTGCCTTATTCTAATGAGGCGGGTCTTTGTAGGTCCCAAGCAAATACCCCAAAGTCTCCCCACTATTTTATATCTATCATACCGAACACAAGTAGTTTAAATAAAAATCGGTAGGTCAACTGTACTGTTATTTTTCGAATCTGACGTCGAAACGATGATTTTCAGGTTTTGACGAACTTCAGTACAGGAAGAAGAGTGTATTTTCTTTCCACGCTGGAACATTTCAGTATACAGTCCCTCGTTTTCAAACAATGAATTTATGTAAAGAAAAGTGTTTCCATTTCAAGAGAAAAACTTGAGAAATTAGGTATAAGTAAGATTTGAATTTTACTTTTTCAAGTTCAATCCATTGTGCCCATTTTACGTTGTCTTCGAACGCACTATGAGATGACGGAAGAAAAAATTAAATCTTTTCCATTCGATATTGGCTTCCAGACACGAAATGTACGAAAATAACTTTTGAATTTAGAAGTAGAATTAATTATAATCTTCCATTACAAAAGTTATAGGTTCCAGGTTCTCGAACGTAAAATCTTCTCGAATGAAAGAGAAGTTAGTTACCCCTGGTCCCCATTTGGTACATGCAGATATTTTGATTCTCCGAGAAACAGAATTTTACTCTTCTCAACTAAAGTACATAATGTGCATCATTACCGAATAAGGTTATCCCCTATTGTTCTAAAATTTAGGTCGTACCACTCAGATTCTCTCACTCCACCCTAATTAGGATTGAAATCTCAGAAGGAAAATAAGTCAGTTATCCGATTTTTGATGATGTACCCTTCCTCCCTTTCCCACTTATGATTTCCTTCTGACACCTTTAAAAATGAAGAGACTTCATGTAGGTACATTTAGGCTCCTTTTCGCGGGGTATTCCCTATTTCAAATACATTCTACGATTTTAGAACTCGGTAAAGAAGAGTAAATATTATTTAAAAATATCTAGTACTAGCGAGAAATCGGGAAAATCGACGCCACTGACGCGAAGTCTTTTCAAGTTCAGCGAAGGTGACCGCCGGAAGCCGGCAAATTTTCGACGAAGTCGGATTATCCGATTTGTAAAAAATAAAAATATCTAATGGTTTCGATCGAATTCGAGAAATTATCGCACGAAGAGTTTACGCAACGGTCAATTAACCTCGGCGATTCAAAAACTAAAAAAAAACTAAAAATACGGTGTACAAATAGAAAATTTGTTTTCATTAAGATAAATAAATCGGAAAACCGCGTCAGATATTTTTCCTTTTTTTAATCATTTTTCTTTTACAAACCGATAACGAAGAAGGCAATATTGTAGTTTTTCCCTCTCTCTCCCTCTCTCCGCCCTCCCTCTTAGCTTTAAAGTTTCTTGTTGCCGGCGCGAACGCACGCGCTGGCGCGCGCGCCAGCGATCAAACGATACGACGATGGAAACCAGACCGGGGGAACTGTAAATCAACGTAAAATGGTAACACTGGCGTAGTGGACCACTTAAATCAGCTAATACGAAAACCTCCTACTACATGCTCCAATATCGGAATCAGGTGTAAACCTCAGGTCTAGATACTTCCCCACCTACAAACAACTACCCTTGAAGAAATCATATGGTTTCGCCTATAAAAGACTAACCATTAAGACTCCATATTTCAAAAGTATCAGTTCTGAGGTGTAAGACAACCTATTGCGAATCCGACCGATTTTCAATTTAATTTCACGTACCGCGATCAATTTTCGAAATTTTTATTTTTTTTTACGTTTCATCCGCACTCGAATCGAGCAACTCGATTTTTTTTTTCCAAGAATTTTCAGTGCTTACGATTTATTTATTTATTTTAATTTTTTCACGAAGATTCGTCATCGAACATTTTTGTTAAAACATTTTTCCCTCGCATTTCCAAAATGGAAATGCGGTTTGGTAGATTTTGGAACATTTTCGACGTTGTAACCATGTTCAGCGTCGTCGTTTGCCTTTGTGTTATTTTATTTTACATAAAATACAAAAATTCACCCCCCGGGCCATGGGGTTTGCCTTTTATCGGTTTTTTGTACTCGCTTCTCAACGAGAATGTGCACTATAAGTATCTGGCATTGTCGAAAAAATACGGTAAAATATTTTCCATCACACTGGGCCTGAAAAAACTCGTCGTCATTTCGGACGCGAAAATAATCAAAGAGGCGTTCAACAAGGAGGAGTTCAGCGGCAAGCCGTACAACGAATTTTACAAGCTACTCGGCGGCTACGGTAAGTTCAACTTTATGCGTAATTTTTTTTTTCCCCATTTCCGAAAATTCGAAATTCGATTCGCGATATTGAGTTGGACCGAGTGACTCGCGATTGTCGACGCCGCCGAGCCTTCCTAACTTTCGGTACCTCCCAATTTTGAAAATTGATTTCCAGTTACGATTTTCGCGATTTCTACCCAACTTGAGGCCTGGTATGGCGATCTCCAGTTCAGGCTCCTTCGAGCACTTTCGTCTTCCCATTTCGAATGGGACCCGATTTGTCAGCGCGACATGTTCGAGTGCGATCCCGACATTAAGAACTGAGTCTATGCTCGCGGCTGTCGCCGCAAATCCGCCGGTGTACCGAAATTCTATTTCCTTCTCCTTTCTCACCTGTGGCGGTCACTGGTCGACCGGGAACGTATTTCCAGTCAATCTCTGGTCTCCGGTACACGGTGATGGTCTAGGGCGTCGCATGCATGCCTCGTGCGGTCAACTCGAAGACTCGGACGGTGCCAAATAATGGAAATGGAAATGGGCACAGCCTCGACGATGCGACCAATGCGCACGTGATTAATTTTTAAAACACGCGTAATTTCGCGCCAGCCAATCAATGCCGCAATCGCTCAGCGGTCTGCTCTATGCGACTCTGCGACTCACTCTGTGTTTCTTCAGTAATTACAAACGGGCGTGTGCATTATGCATTTTACTGCATTCCGCGATAGGGGTCGCGTAATTCGAACCTTCGGCCAGGTCTCGAGTATCTCGAACCTCGAAGATTCGATGGTCAATCGCAGCGAGCTTTCGTTCAAAACGCGATTTCTTTGAGAGGTCGAGGCCCTCTAGACACTGGACGAGTCTCCAGGCAGTTGGGAAATTCGGAAGGAAAGGGAAGAAAAATGAATTCTCAGGTCACAGATAACTACGAAGTATTGTGCGAAGAGCAATTCTCCAAAATCATACGTTAAGTACTCTGGAAAGGAATAGCAATTGATCGAGTTGAGTGTCACTGGTTTTTCAAAAGCAAAACTACAAACGTTACCAAATAAACTTTGTTCGGAGATCAGTCTACGTCAAAATTACGTATCTATATCCGAATCGAAAGGAGCAAGACTACGACAAAGACGAAGTTGAGGCTACGAAATATTTGAAAATTTTTCGAGACTTAATCCCACCCCTCTGCCACTGGGTTAATAATGTAAACACGATTCGAATTAAATTAGTCCTGGTAAAAAATATTAAATTTCAATCGAAAGAGTCTCAAAATGGGATGTAAGAAGTTTACCATTAGGTGCTTCCCACCAGGATGCATTTTGTTATCGCAATTGTTTCAAATTTATTTTCCTAATCTTACACCAAGGAGACGTGTTCTGTGTGAAAGAAAAATGAACACGGATTTTCGTACAAATCGAGTCATTTTCGAAGATCGCTCGATGTAAACGAAATCTTACCACTGTTGTTCTGGAACCGAACAAAATTGTATGAGAGTAAATTTTCCTATAATTTCCAATGCTGACTTCGGAGCACTCACTCTAATTTGATTTCTAACCGCTGTCATAAATTTTCGTGGAATCAGTAGCGCTAAAAAATGTTTTAGGGGGGGGGAGGAAGGGATACTTTTTTTTTTTTAAATAAGCGGACATAGAAGGATCTTTAAGATTGATTTAGAATCAGCAAATCAACTTTTGTTCCACAAACCGAATTTGTGTTCAGGAGGAATGTCAAAAATACTTTGGAATGTTGTGACACGAAATTTTCGATCTACTGCGAAGTTATACGTTCATCCAATTCCAGAGACGCAGCAGAGACTTTTTGCTGGGGGGGGGGGGACAAAAATTGTTAAATTCCCAACTGACTCGACTCAAAATTTCGAAGTATCAAAATTTGTTTGTATTGGCTTAGAGAAAATTATTTTGACTCGTTGGATTTTCCAAACTTCTGATCCATCCACTAAAATTTTCCAACCCCGACGGAAGCTGGGGGCAAGCTGCTCCCGTGCCCCCTTATTTTCGTACCTGTCTCAATTCAATACCGAAGCGGCATTTTGGGGGCAGGGATTCTCATTTTTTGGAGTTGAAAAGTATCAATTCTGTGATCTCGAACACTAATCAAGATCACGGAGAGAAACAATTTGTACACTTCATACACGATGAGAATGTGAATTTCGATTTTGACCATCGAAAATAATGCTACTTCCACGATTCCAAAAATGTGGGTAGCCTCTCTCAGGTGCGTCCGTGTCACTGTATTAACAGAAAGTTATTAGAAAATTGAATTAATTCGGACGTATCATGTTTTGAGTCTTCTCAACTAAAGCTCACGAATTCAGCATCAAAAATTGAGCTCTATTGCGTATTTATTTACCCACTAATTTCTAGTGGGGTTATCTCATAGCAAATGCTTAATACTTCAACGAAGGATTCAAAAGTTTCGATTATAAGTCGACTTTGATCCAATTTTTAATTTATTTTTCAGTTAAATATTTTCAAACTTAAATCTAGAAATTTAAACACGGAGAATCGCTAATCACAGCTCGACACAAGAATACATTTTTTTTTTCCAACTACAAAAGAAACTCTCCCTCCCAAACACTTGTTAATAGGTAAATTCACCTCAATGAGGAAAATTTAGAAAATCGGGGCAGAAGATAGCAAAACTGAGAAGGAAGACTTTTTTTCGGTTAATGTTAGCTGTTTTCAAACTGATGAGAACGGCTGAGGGAGCCTCTCCTCATCGCTTGTTCTTCCACGTACGTCCCTAATCGCGGGAATACAACTTTTGAGCAAGACGAGCTTTTATAATAGGATTGGATGAACTTTTCTATACTCGCGTCCAATTCGTCGGGTCAAATTTCGATCGAGGAAACCCATTTCGGATGTATTCTTCATAACGATTGTTTCAGCGCAAGGAGAGAAACCCCTTCATAGATTGTGATCTGGAAGCGAAGGATATTGCGGTGTAAATAAGAAATACGGACCCCCGAATTGAAACTGCGCATAAATTATACTGATCCTCTCTCAAAGGTGATTTATCTCCTCTCCCCCCTGCTTTCCCGATACAAAACTTGATTGCGGGGTGACAGAGCGAACGTGATTCGACCCCTTTTAAAAAGTCTAGAATATTTTCGGAGACCCGAATCAGAATTACTGCCAATTCGGCCCTAATCTCCGTGGTTTCTCGAATTTTCTAATTCCTATTCAGCCGCTTGGTTATCAAACTGAGCTTTAGTTTGAAACAGAAATGTACAAAAGTGATTTGGTTTAGAAGGGACCTGGGCTCCTGGTTTTTCCGCTATAAAATATTAAATTTGGATTCGATGTATTAAATTTGACGCATTTTTCTGACTTTGCTGGGCCACTTTTAAAATTGGAGAAGAAGTTATTACGTTCCGTTTCAGTCGAAATTTGTATTTGCATAGGCGAAACAGGGGAAAACGTTATCTGACGCTCGATTTTACAAGACTCTGGGAACAATTACTGTAATTTTATAAAAATTTAGTAAAATTACAGTAAATGTTAACAGAATACGGTAAAACTAACTTGTATAACAGAGTGAAATCGTGAAACATCAGAAACATCCTCGATTTCTGGTGATTTTTGTCGGTAACATTTTTCTCAATAATATACCGTTCCAACGTTGTAGCTATTAAACGGGAATTTAATTTACTGGAGGGTGAGGTGGGTACCAGATTGGCAAAAACTTTGATTTTCGACTGACTTCTTTCACGAGTCTGTATTTCCTGGGCTGAAAACAAACTACCACATTCACGGATTTCTGCAGTCTAGGCAATGCACCCAAAATCGAACTCTTCACAATGAGTTTTGAATCACTTCAGTCTTATCCAGAATATTAGTCGGATGTTGTTTTAAAAATTCGGAATAATCCCTTCAGAATTTTAAAATTGATTTTGAGAATACGTTTTCGAGCAGCTTAACACGCGGATTTTTATTTCTGAAAGAACCACTTCAGAATTTCGCGTTTGCTGCAAGTACCTCATTCTTTGACAATACCGGAAACACAAGTAGCCAATTTTGAAATAATTTCGACCAAATTAATATACTCGTGTCTCGTAGCGAGGGTGGATGTTATTTTACATGCGCAGGAGAAGGAGGGAGAGGGAAGCTCGACTAGACTGCGAACAATCAAAAAGCATTAGAGAGGAGCTTGTCTCCGTGCCCTCTAGGATTATCCGTAGAGTATGTACAAACGTATTTCACGAAGGACAAAATGTGATAAAAACTGAGTAATCGAAAAAAACATGTTTGTTCGTTTCACATTTCTCTTGTCCGAGAAAAAGTTGCAAAAACAGCGAAGCCAACAACCTGTATACAACCTCCGATATCTCCCTCCCCCCGTTCTACGCGCATTAACTAAAACCCAAAAATAGAATAATTAAATTTGAATTATCACGTGACTTACGATGTATTGCCATTATAATGCAAAGGAAACCGATTACAAATTCGATGATGGCTTCGATCTTCGATCACATTCGGCACTTTGGTTTAATTTCTTCGTTAGTTCTCCCGGCTAGATGGCCTACGCATGCATGCATGCAAACTGAATCACGTACTCGTATCTATAGACCCAAATTCGGCACATATTTTGTGAACTTGAAAACTCCTTGTGGTATTCCCAAAGGTTAGCAGAGGCCAGAAAATGCTGCAGATGATATATAGATAATCGGCGGAAAAAAACTACAAACGATATCGTGTGGCAAAATAACAAGGCCGGAAACGCAGGCAGATTACAGAAGTGCTGTAAACCTAATTCCCCATATTCTTATCTCCTAAGTCCGCGTGGCATACACGCGTGTAAAACGAATACGGAATGTATGAATGGAACCTCATCGGAGCAGCGTTTTGCAAGATCGCTGACCAAGTTACATTTTATAGTGCAATTTACCGCCCTTTGCTCCTTTTCTTCCTCTTTTTACCTTATCAGCTTATTCGAAAGTCGCCGCGGTGATCTGTTGTAATAATTCAATGACTCCGCGTAATTAAACTTAATTACCTAAATTTGGATCGAATCTACGTTGATTGGCGTATAAAAGATAAGTTGTGTACGAGGTCGAATACTACGCGCTACAATTATTATTTTTACTAACTTATGTTGAAAATTGGCGATTAGGTTTCTTCAAAATTAAAACACGATTACGTAAATTCGTTATCAAAATTTAAGTTTACTCACGAGTGATGAAGTCGAAATTTCTAGATCGTTTGACGCAAATGAGAAAGCTGAAATTAGAAAAAGAAACGATCTTCGACTCGCTTTCGTCTAAAATTTAAATGGAGCGTTGGTGGGGGAGCGAAGGGTGTAATTAATATATTCGGACGACGCGAGATCATGCTTCACTACGTAGTATCTTCGATAAATCTAGCACCTTGCCGATGTACAAGATTTTAATTATCTAGCTCGGTCAATTAACATGGTCGTGTATGACCCCAAGAATGAACAGGAGGAAGCGAGAAGACGTCGCTGTGTCGTGAAATAATCGGCGGTTCGTGTAGCTATCCTCGAACACTGTTTACATTTGGACGAAAATGTATGCTAATGACATGTGCACTGCGATTGTGCCCGTACGTTGCGTCAATATTTTGCACTCGTTTTACGAGTCGAAATTACGTAGAAAACAAAACGCATATACAAACTGATTGACCTGTCGAAGCTGGCCGAGTAGCGACCATTTTAAAAAGAATTTGCAGCAAATTACTGATCGGCGGCCCGTTACACAAGTATTTTTTTACGCAAATTATCAGCAAATCATCGTATACTTTTCCTCCGGCTGTGCGACTATGCAATTCATTTGACCTGACTGTACGCTGAGATGTGTTAAACACAAAAGAAGGGGTCGCGGATGTTACGGCTTACCGAACGTACCGAGATAACGTGTAAAGGAAAAAAAGAATCAAAATAACGACCGCGGCAAGGTAAAACAACAGACTGGGGCAAGTTTTAATAAGTGCTCAGAAGTTTGCGGACATTATTCAGAGTTAACATGGGGTAGCATACGGCATAAAGCAAAATTGTGATAATTTCTGTTTCCTCGAGAGCCATGAAAAATTATTTCAACGCATTTATAAATCATATTTGGGCTGGTAAATAGGAAAATACGAAAATTTCGAACACTTTGTCACTAGAGTTTTCACGTAACTGCATTGCAGAATGTCGGTGAAAAAATACCCACATCCCGGGGCACATCTAGGAAGCAATCCTAGAAGGGCCATTTCAAAATGTGTAAAAATCTGAATGAATAGCTTCGACCTCCTCTCGAATACTCAAAAGTTGGATGAATCTAACGAGTTGAGACCATTTCATTCTCATTTCTTTCTTGCTTATTCGGCACGGGCAACAAAATATTTTTCTGCAGCTAACCATGAACATGTAGTTGACAAAATTGAAATTTGCCCCGCTTCTTTTTCCCGAAAGGTCGCTGCGGAGTTTCCAGCGTCTCTAATCGTGTAATTCTATTACTGAAAATAGACTGATTCATCGAGTTCTTAGTGTCTTTATGTATTGGAAATCTGTCTTTCTCCATTCCTATTTTCGAAGAAAACTCGAGGATCCAAGGTGGGTAGCGAACAGTAGCATATTGGAGTACTTCTGAGTGTATAAAAGTTGAATAGTTCTTGCACGCCCTCCAATACATTTAGATTTCTTCTGTTGATTAATATCATTAGAATTTATAATATACAATAAACTTCTAGGTCTGGTAACGTATCAAATATTTAATTTACTTCAGAATTTTTTCAGTAGTGCTCGTTTTTCGTAGTCGTTGACCACTGTGCGAGGCTTCATTTCGCTGGATATGTCCTAATGACTTTTTGTTGATATTTTTAATCGCTCGTGTTTCACGACACTAACTCCCATACGGAGGGCTCAACCCCTCCACCATGTTAAAAATATAACGAAAAGGGGGGAAAGAAATGAATCTTACGAGTTAGCAGGATCCTCGGAATACCAATTTTTTGTTGCGAATACCGCTTCAGAATCCCCTCGGCACTGATGCGATGCTCTAAAGGGTAGTTTCCGGTGCTGGGGGTGCGGTTTGTCAGGGGCCACTTTGGCATGCGTGCATCGCCATACGTCCCACCACATCACCGCTTCAGAAACTCGACGATTTTCGCCTGGTTACTCTCACTAGTGCAGTCTGCCTTTTTTCTCACTTCTGCTCGGTATCGCCAGAGCTCTGGGCGACCCGACGAGAGGCTTAAAACGAAACAGACAAATCAATAAAAATTTCACCAAACGTCAATTTAAACAAACGGCTCATAAATCAGAAAATTAACGACGGTGAAAAAATGATGGGTTAGATAATAATATACGTTCAGAACGAGTTCTACACCGCTCAAATAATTTGCTATTTAGCCAGGTTGAAATGGAGTAGTTCGCCCAGACCGCATCATCATTGGTCACCCAAAATATCTGGCGCCTCGAATGAGCCAGTCAAGGAAGTTTGCGAACTTGTCTGACTTCTCTCTTTCTCAAACCTCTTTCCATTAAAGTGTCAGCCAGACAAAACCACATCGCACGTTCGTCTGTATGAGAAAGCGATAAATTTTGAAACAGTCCACGCAGTCAGCACTTTCTAAAGATAGTAATAATAATTACACAAAATAAAATAGAAAATAAAATGCGTAAAATACCTCGAAATCGATGCATTGTTTTCGGCTAGATTGGTCTTCATTGTATTACCTAACGAAATACGAATATCTTTGTTGCAGGCATCATCAACACGGAGGGAAATATTTGGAAAGAGCAAAGACGATTCCTGCACGCGTGTCTGCGCTGGTTCGGTATGACCATCTTCAACAAAAAGAACAACAATCAACTGGAGAAGAGAATTATGGTAATTGTCACTTTAGTCGACTGTCACGATAAAAATAACGTACTCTTGAATAAGATTTGAAGATATCATAACCATAGCCCACACCCGACCGATTATACAGGAAAATAGCCGGAAAAAAGTACATTTTGTTCGCAACGCGATCTCACATTTTCAATCAGTAAAGGAATGCTTTCTTCTCCTTCTAACGTCCCATCCGTACATGTGAATACAAGAAGCAGCTAGCAGACTATTCGAACCAAAACTTCACATACTGCTTTCTCTAACCCTGGGCCTTCTATTCTGAACACAGCAATGCGGCAGTCTCCAAATAAGATTAGAAGCTCGAGCCGACGCGAACTCTGAAAACAGTTCGCGGTCGAAAGCAAAAGCAGTCCCCCCGTATCCAAACGTACGCATGCCTCGTCATTCTCGAGATTTTGGTTTTCAACACACTTGCAAAATCTAATTTGCTCAATTTTTAGCCCGTATAAATAAATAAAAATAAAACCCTCGGGTAACAACTTTCAAATAACACGTCACATGTCGTACCATGCCCCAACTTACCGAGCAATTTCAATTACAGGGCGAAGTACGAGCGATGCTGGAGAACATCAGAAGTCAAAAAGGTCGCCCGATCGACCTGAACCCGTGTTTCGCCATCTCTGTCAGCAATGTGATCTGTTCGCTGCTGATGAGCGTCCGTTTCAGCTTTAATGACCCGATTTTCCGCAACCTCATGATCAAGATCGAAGAGGGCTTCAGACTGTTCGGTGGCATCGTGCTACTCAACTACTTCCCGTTTCTGCGCATCTTCCCGTACTTCCTCAAGGAGTTCAAGAAGATCGAGGAGAACAAAAAGCGGACGCATCAGTTTTTCCAGAACATCATCGATGATCACCGAAAAACCTTCAACGAGTCGAACACCAGGGACGTTCTCGACTTCTACCTGCTTGAAATACAAAGAGCGGAACGCAAGGGCAACAGCGAGAACCTGTTTCATGGTAAAGATCACAACTCGCAGATCAGGCAGATCATCGTTGATTTGTTCACCGCCGGCATGGAGACGACCAAGACCACCTTGCACTGGACCATCATCTACATGCTGCACTACCCCGAAGTCGCCAAATCGATACAAGCCGAGCTGGACGCGGTGGTCGGTCGCAAGAGATTGCCCACATTTGAAGATTTACCTTATTTGCCGCTCACCGAATCGACCATACTAGAAGTGCTGAGGAAATCGAGCGTTGTGCCTTTGGGAAATTCTCACGCCACTATGAAGTGAGTACGCCTACTTACGTATAACTGGTTAGGTAATTGTAATGCTAGACGGATTGTACCCGCCTTGCGGCTCCAAAATCGGCTGCTTGAAAACTCTGTTCTTTGCTTATATCAAAATTTGGGCCATGTTCTGTAGATTCGCCAATATTTTATCTACAAAATTTTTATCCTTCCTCTAGCCGAGAATTTTCTGTTTACGCTACCGAGTCTAGGGCTCTATAGTTTCACCTGGGTATACTAAGCCACCATTTTGGTTCATACTGCGCCCGTCGATGCCGAATTGACTACGCGTTACGCTCCGCATAGTCGGATTCGGCATCCACGGGCGCAGTATGAACCAAAATGGCGGCTTAGTATACCCAGGTGAAACTATAGAGTCCTACCGAGTCTGAACAAATAAAGAAGTTTAGATACATTATGCTCGTACATAGGTTAAGAAGATTTTTAGAAAAGTTCAGATGCGTCCCGAATACCCGATCTTTCTAAAAGGCTTGAGAAGTTTACAATGATTTTAAATTTTCAAAGAGTTTTACCCAATTCTGGAAAAGTTTTGACAAGCCAGAAATAAATCTGATTTGGTCTTCGAAAAATATTTAAAAAGTCTGGAAGAGTCTATAATGGTTTGAAATAAGTCCGAATAATTCTTAGGACTTTTGAAAAGATAGAACGCGTATGGGAGTCGTAGAAACGTTAAGTGTGGTCTCGAAGAGGCATAAAAATAATTAGAAGAAGTATTTGACACGAGTCTAGAAGAGCCTTCAGAAGATTTAAAAGAAGCTCGAAAACTTCAATTTTACGTGTGCTAGAGTTTTAAGCGCGTCATAACGGATTTGAAACACGTCTAAAGGGATCTTCAAAGTCTTTGATAGGGTATTGGATGATTTAAAAAAGTCTGACAATAGACTGTTGAGTTATTCTGGATTAGACGGACGGTCTTAAATAAGCGCGTAAAAACCTTAAAGAATCTTAAATCAAATTAAAAAAGTCTCGGAATTATTCGAAAAGCCTGCATGGCTACTAAGTACTCTCGAACTAGCCGGGAAGTGTCTCAAAGAGTCGTATACAATTTTAAAGAAACCACGAAGAAGCTTACCTATGTAGTTGTGTACATGTTTAGAAGCGAGAATTCTCACCGAGTTAAAAACTAGTATGAAAAGGACTCGAAGAGTCTCGAACGAGTTTGGAAAAGTTGAAAGAGTCTCGGATACGTCTAGAGGAGTTTTAATGGATCTGAAACAATTTTTCAAGAGACTCGACAACTCTTGCAGAAGAGTCTTATTGAATATCGCAGAAGTCCCGAAGTGTCTCATTCGTGTTTATTAGAGAAAACAGGAAAAATACCCCAAGGGGCGCAGGAGTGCCAGTCCCCAGAAGGTAAAAAACCAGGAACGAAAATAATAAATAAATAAACCAATACATAACGGATAAATTGAGGAAAGTTTTATTTTTGGGTTGGTGGAAGGGGCAGGAGGGTATCAGTACGCGTATCACTTCCATTCAACACTGGAAATAGAACAGGCGCGTAAGATAGATACAAAATGGAGTGTGACATGTTGTAATTACATGAAGTGCCGCATACTGGCCCAAAAGCTCAAGAGTGCGACTATTACCGGAAGTATCGAAGATGAATTGGCAACTGGTAGGGTTCCGCCGAATACAGGGCACCACATTTTATTCTAATTTCTCCGGCTTAGCTCGCGTTTTCGAAATGTTAAGCCAGTGTGTGGCGCGAATGAAAACACGCAACACGAGCTAACGAACTGGCGCAAATTAGTGTGCGCGTGCCTTCATTCGGTTTTTATGAATGAACGCAGTTCCGAGGTACCAAAGTGATTTATATCTACGTACAATCACCGCCAGTGGTTACGCCGTTATTAATGAATCTTTTTTTTTCTTTCTTTTTTTTTTCTTTTTCATTGTTGCAGGGACGTGTACTTCAGAGGTTACAAAATACCAAAAAATACGGAAATAATTCCCCTACTGTACGCTGTCAACAACGACCCCACCCTATGGGAATCGCCCGAGAAATTCTTACCTAGTCGATTTTTAAATGCGGAGGGCAGAGTCACCAAGCCGGATCACTTCATACCATTCGGAGTCGGTAAGAGCTTTTAGAAATTACTTTCATATGTAAGCTTGAGAGCCAACAAGGAGGGGGGCAGCTCTTCTTTCTAGATTTCCAGGAAGTTAATTATTATACCAACAATAGTGTCCAGTTGAACGCAATTATGGCCCGGCTCGTGTATGTATGGTAGCGATGTCCAAATAATACCAACTTTCCTCTCGATTATCACCGAGTTGTTAGCTGTTCCTGAGGGTGAAATTGGAAAGTACGGATAAACTAGTTTTCGATTCTATCAACTTACGGACTTGCTGATAACCGAGAGGAAAGGTAGTACGATTTGAGCATCATTACCGTAGGTGGGTTATTCTTTGAAAATGTTGATATTTCAGTCTCCAGCAGTTATCTCAAATGATACGGGAATTTTATGTGTTTTTTTTTTTTTTTTTTTTTCGTTGATAGATATAACTGAATTCTACATTTTCAATCTTTCAGAAGAAAATCTGATCCACTTTTAATGGTTCAAAATTGGACTAAATATGCTAAAATATCCGTCGGCACGGCTGTCCCTCGAACAATTTTTATTATTCCCCCTCCCCCTAAATTTTCAAGCTGTATATTAGAACAAACTGAAAACATAGTGCTACTTTAAATGGATGAGGGAATCACAAGGTAACATTGAAATCGCATCTTCACAGGAGGGAGTCAATATGGCCAACTTTGAAAATCGTCCATCATTTTTTTGTCCATCGGCATGGTTCTTTTTCAACCAATCACAAAACAAGAGTTTCAATATTTTTTCGTCGCAATTAATGGTCAAATTGTGTATTCTTACCAAAGCAATACAGTCCGCATATCAAATCCCCTTATTTTTTTGTTTGTGACGAGACTCGTGCATTCGTGTATTATTGTCTAAAATTAAGAATTATAAAGAAAAGTTAGTGTCTTTCGGAATGGTCATCTTTATGCAACGATAGAGGTTCATCATCCAAAAATAATTACATCTAATTAATGGGTTAGTATGCCTTCATCGACTCTCCAGATAATTTATTGTTTTGGAATTTACTAATCGATGGCAGAACACCTTTTGTTTTCGGCAGGGACTTTTGTATGTGTCCTTCGACGTGGCATTCATCATTTTGACTGCCATGCTAAAATACAGAACCCCTTCACTGTCGGCCCAACCTTACTCATATATTATACAGAACGCCTCTTAACGACTCCCATCAAGAAGAGTTCAAATATCCCTTATCCTCCATAAAAAAATACCTGAAATATCAACCTTTTTGAAGAATAACTCAGGTACGCAGAGGAGACACCAAATAAGATGGTAATCAGAGAAAGGGTAAATAGATGGAGTCAAATTTTTCCATGATGAGCAGAGATCGTCGGATGAGGGAAACACCAAGGTCGAAATTTGCTCAACGGAAATATCGTTCCGATGAGTCAGACTGTCATCTCGCTTCTAACGTATTCCAGTCGCCGCTCCGAAAAGCCTACTACAAAAATTCGAGTAGAACTAGATTTACATTCTATACCTATCGACACCTGCTGGTCTACCCAATCGGAGATCGAACTTGACTATTCCCTCCCAAATAACTTTATTTACACGTCGAAAAGTTATGTATGTGCAGCGCCACCCGATTTCTTGTTTTTCAGCCTTCTGAATTCCCTGGGAGTGAAACGTACTCGTTAAAAATAAAAAATAAAATAAAATAAAATAATAATAATAATAATAATAATAATAATAATAATAATAAATGGTAGTTTAAGGACCTCTGCGAGTTCGAAGCTATGAATGAAACAATTTCGCTCGAATACATTAAAATTTTTTACACATACAAAATTTATAGTTACGCAAATACAAGCGCATGTTAATGACGAGATGCGATCGAATAGATGGCGGCGCACAGTGGTTCGTGCGAAAGGAATTTCGTTACGTAATATGCGAGGAAAAAATCTTCGATTCGAATTTTCTGTTTTGTTTCGGCGACTGCTGACAGTTTTCTACGTAGAATGCCCGTCGGGCACACAGGAAATGATATTGCGAGAAAGAACGAGAGAAAAGCGAATTATTACAAGTTTACGATAAACGGATATCATTTAACGAGATTTTTTTATTTTTAGTGAGAAGGCGTGCGGTGAAAGATAAGCGAAATTTTTTTATACTCTAAGCGGCCTCAACAAACGTCTATCAATTGAGTACTAGTACTTAGCACTTAAACTCTTTTTTCCCCGTCTTCAAATAATCGGAATTTTTTGCGTATTTGCATGTTTTAGGAAGAAGAAATTGCCTGGGCGAATTTCTAGCTCGGATGGAGATATTTCTGTTCTTCTCGTGTATTCTGCACACGTTCGACGTGAAGTTACCAAAAGATCATTCGCTACCGAGTTTGGAAGGAAACTTCGGCATTACGTTAACCCCCGGGGCTTATAAGGTGAGTTGAACTTTTTCTTCTTGTTAGTTTTGGTTTCCCGCGAAAGCCGGAGGATCGGTCCGGCGAGTCTCGGCAAAAGAGACCGAAGAATTGGCTCGACAAACATTCTTCAACCCTGGATGTTGGAGAGTTTTTGAAATCATTTTACCGAATGTATACGGAAAGAGTACGTAATACGTATCCAGGATGGATGTTGTTTCGAAGTATCTGGGTTTTCAAATACTAAAACTCTAACATCTCAAATAATATATTTAAGAAGGGAGAGGGGGAAATAGTTCAAGCGATCTTTGTCCAGAGAATTCGCTGACCTCATCGATATTTTCCTCAAGAGGTACTAGCGGTGAAATGACCGGCCATGTTACCGGTAAATTTCCAGGTGTGCGGGTCCAATTTAGAAGATCTAGACCGGTGTGTAGCAGCTAGAAGAAGGAGAGGAGAAAGTGAGGACACGGTAGAGGGATAATCAAAATGAAAAGTTGGGTCAATGGTATCTTTCCTAGTCTTGTAATCAACCGATAGATTACGACCCGGTCGAAGGCATACGGCCAAACTTACAGGGCATTTTGAGTTCGATGAACGGTTACTGTCAGACGTAACCTCTTTTGCATCCTCGCAAGATTTTTAACTGTACAAATGTCCGCCGCGGAAGACACTCGTGTACTCACCGAGTTGAAACTTTAAACAGCAGAAACCAAACCTGTCGAGCTAATCAACGGCTGTTATTTTCAATTTCAGGTTCATTTAATAGAGCGACCATTCCAAGGGGATGTAAATATTCCACAAATGTTACCAGAATTCCTTAATAACAAAAGGATGCCTGTCGGTTCACATTAGCTCTTTCAAGTAACCAGCGAACAACGCTCAACGAGTTCCTATATAACACTGTGTGATTACCTCCTAATTTAATAATTTGTTACACAGTATTTATTAAGTATTTATGATGGCCAAATCCTAACTAAGTTCTGTAAGTTACTATATCGCTCGATCGTTATCATCATCGCATCGTTCGACCTGGAGTGAGAAGGGGCACTTGGGGAGCTGACGAGTATCAAAGTGCTGACATTCTTTCGCTCGTATACTTATCAGGTTTTTTCGTGGGGGGGGGGGAGGCTTTCAGTGGATTTGGTGGGGCTAAGGTCCTCTCCACCAAACAACCTTTATTTGATTGAGTCCATGTCGTTCGTTTCAACTTTTTAACTTACTTCCGCGAAGTGGTCGAGCCAGGGGTGGGCCAGGGACGTTCTTACACTTTTCTTAACTGGCATAAAAGTTTAAATGTACCGAATCGAATGCGAAAAAAAAAATCGAGCGGATTTTGGAAACTGGAAACAATACGCTTATTCTCAGATATTTAATGCGCGTTTTATTTTCTATTAGTAGATATTTTTTAATGTAAAATTTAATGTGTTTGTACGAAATTCATACATTATATACATATAGTTAGGCTCGTGCCATTTGTTTCAGTTACAAGCAAGACATTTGTATTTAAAGTTCTTTCCACGGCACTTTGCTCACGCTCAGTATCGCAAACACACTCGGCCCTTCTCATTCTCTCACGCTGTGCGAGTATGTACGTCGGTTTTCTCCCATACCTCCCCTCTCTTTCTCCTCTTTTAATGTTAATCGTTTGTAAATAGTTAGTCATTAGTAAATTAAGTAAGTTGAACGTGTGCGTGCGCGCGCGCACGCACACGGTGTACGAAGATGTTGCTAATCAAATCGCATTTCCTCGTTTCCAATTTAAGGAAATCTCTTTCGACTGGTTTTACATTTTTCATGCGACGGGCGAAAAATGAATAATAAAGTGAAAGAAATGAACGGCGCGAACGTGTTCGCCGATTTACGAAAGCTCGCGTAAATATCAATTTCGATCTCGAAATTATTTCAGATCTCGCCGATTTTCAGTTGATTTTGTTTTCTATATACTTGGTTCTCTCCTGGGAAACCGTTAACCGTATTTTGTAATTTAAAACAGCATTGTCGAACTTCAACATTACCCATCTTCACAATTTTACTCTTTTATTATTCGGGCATTTAATAATTTTGATATTTTCTTTAGTTTGCCCGCGAAAGCACAAATGCGAAGCTTTCGTCAGTATTACCAATTTTGCTCAAAGTTTTTTACTTAAGTTTAATATTAGTAATTTTGCGAATGTATTTATTTAATTTAGACTCGTAGTCTTTTGATTTCTTTTTTCTGTGTCTATCGAATTTATTCGCTCAGCCCCACCATCTTGCTTTACATCACGTATCAAGTCTCTATACCGTGTGTATGAAAGCTCGATCACGATGAACAATGTAATTTAAGAACGTATTTCTGAATCTGTAGATTGGTTCGTCCATGTCATTTTACGTATTATGTAGATAACTTCAAGTACGCTTAACTTGTGTGCCGTATGCAAGGTTTTAATTGTGTATGTGTTTGTTTTTTTTTCTTCTTCTAATGATTATAATTATTATAAGAACAAAATGTAACTATTAGTTTCTAAGTTGTACAACATAAGCATTATGTTTTTATGATTTTTTTTTCCTTCATTTTGTTATGTCTTCGTATCAGTAAATCAAATTTTTACTTATAATTCTCCTTTTTTTCCTCCTCAATTTTAATTTTGGTGGATCGCCTTTTACTTACACACACAATACCGGAGGAAAACTCTGTTGAAACATCGAACTTGAAATTAAAAAGGGGTATTCAGCGAACTCGCGAACTAAAGATGGAATGTGAGAGACTTGATTAGTGTAAAGAACCACACTGAGAAGAACTCTGTCTAGTTTGACCAAAATCTGTCAATATTGAGAGAAGGGGGAGAGGGTGTACAAGTTTTCTATAGGTCATATTATATCTTTTGTTTAGTGTAGCCGACGACAAAATGTGTAAGAAATACTTTTGAATGTACCACTAAATTAATACTTCAATTCATGTTGGGTACATTTTCGTTAATGAAACAGGGAGATCCGGAACATTGACGTTTTCTTTGAAGAGATTCTAACAAAGTGAACCTAAAGATTGGCTAGTTTACGTTCCTTTTTTTAGCTGACAATTTTGTTCATACCAATATGGTTATAGTCTCCCTTATCAATACATCGATAATTTCAGTTATTCGTAAATAAATCATTTTAATTATCGATTTATCGTTCATTTTCATTATTTTTATTCCATATTTCAATCATCAATTACTCCGAATATCAATAGTATATTGATTATTTTGATTTCTTGATTATTAATTTTTTTAAACTGGATTTTCTACCACGTTTAGCTGCTGCCATCTTATCAATGTATCGATTATTTTAATTAATAATACATCATTTTGATTATCGACATATCAATTATTTTGATTATTGATATATTGATTATTTTGATTACCGAGATACTTTCGCTAATCATTTTCAAAATTCTGGTTTTAGCACGGTTAGCTGTGCTAGATTTTTTGACTTTCGTGTGTACTTACTTTTTTACCTACTCGACTTATGAGGAAATTCATAATTTTCCTAAAGAATGTTTTATTTTTGAATTTCTGGGAGATTTTCTTTTCAAAATAAGGGATTTTTTGGGGACTACGGTCCTGTTTTTCATAATATGAGCACTGAAGACCGGTAGGTAGAAAAATTGGAAGATCTACGGAATACATAAAAAACAAAACCACTCGAAGATAGAAAGCGAACGTGGCGGAAGGACGAGAACGCCACTGCATAAAATTAGGGAACAAAGAAAATCATTAAGCAGCCCCTGTCCCCACACCAAATAGTTTGTCTCTTGTTCGGCGATTTGTGAAATGAGCTGCGAACTGAACCTCAATGGATAGAATTTTTCTCGTACAAGTAAATCTGAATGAGTTTTCCTTATTTAACGAATTTAGCCAATGCTTGATACCGATACCTGTCACAATTTTGCCCCTTAATCTGAGATAAAAAACACCTTTTCTGCACATACTAAAAATTACCTGCCCTAGCGAGAAAAAGGCAGTATTCCAAGAAAAAACGGTCGAACAAACAGAAAGGTAGTCAGCCAGCAAGACCCACATACAGACACATCACCAATCAGGCGTTGGGAAAGCAGTGGAGCAGTTGATCCTCCCATAGAGAAAAGTTAAAATTAAAACGTTTCTAAAATAGCCAACTCTTTCTTACTTCCAAATAAGCATACTACAGAATATCAAGGAACGCTACATAAGTACGAAAAGTCTCGAAAATCTTAAACAAGTCTCGAAGAGTTGTAATGAATTGTAAAGAAATCTAGAAGAACTTTCTTGTCTTTAGGAGTTTTTAAAGAGTCGTTATTAAGTCCGGAAGAGTACCAAAGAGTCTTTAGCAAGTCTCATATGCTCATAAAAAGTCTTAAACGAATCTTGAACAGTCAGCGAGTTTTAAATAACAACCTCACGAAGTCTTAAACTAGTCTGCGAAAGTCTTAAAACGAAATCAAGTCTGGAAAAGTTATAAGCGAGTTTCGAACTGTAATAACGAGTCTTGAACAAGTTTAGAAAGCCTTAGAAAACTGTTATACGAAATTTTATTTGAGGGGATGAGAACATTCAGCACACCCACTAATTTCGCCAACTGAGCAAATCTGCCGATTATCGACTTCCCGACAGCATTCTCATCTATTCGAGACTTTCGTGTAGCATTTATTTAAGGTTCTAACTAACTACAGTCTTAAATCAACGTATGGACCGAGTTTCTGACCCTTCTCATGAAAAATGACGTTCTTTGTATTTCTATATGGAATCGGGGTGTCTACCAATTTCGGAAAATAACTAAATTGGGGACTTTCGGGAGGCTTACGGAGACTTTTTATCTGATTTTGATTGACTTCCTTCCAGTTTCCTATAGTTCATCTTTAATAAAACATACGATGAGCGACTTTTTTTTCAAAGGATAGGAGCGGGTTTGGTGTAGCAATCAATTATTAAGTATGTAATAATATCAGTAACCTGATTAGGTTCTAGTTTTCCATTTCGGCTGTATAATTCAACAAACTGTGTTGTCTTTTGGAAAAGACCATTTTGAAGTTCTTTTTGAGGAAAGTACACTCATATATAGGGTGAACTAGAGTGTTCTTTATTTTGCAAAGATTTTTAAATTAACTTCGTTACTCCTTTAATTTTATACTCGCCGTTTCGACTGACTCTCCAATTTCAGCCCTCAAAAGTTGTAATTCTGCGAACAGGTTAGCGTGGGTTTATGTGAACCAAGGACGCTACAAATTGGGAAGAGTCTTGAGTTCAAAAAAAAAAAAAAAAAAATGAAAAAAAGGAGAGAAAAATGTAGAGGTGTTACGGACGAAGTCTGAAAAACTTGGCAAATTAAGTGTTTGATACCCTGGAATGTATGTTAGTATACAAAATAATAATTATTATTTTTAATATTGTTACGTTCAATCATACACTAAATCGGGAAATATATCTCTCGGTGTTAATCAGTACATGTACGAACCACTAATGAAAAAGATCTACAGTAAACTCTCGATAATTTGAACCTCTTTAAATTAAAAAACTCTATAAATTGAAGGAATACACTTGTCCCTTGAGAAAACCTCGATTGTATGAAGAAAATGCATGTATTTTGGTCCCCTCGTTTAAATGAAATTTTTCAAGCTTGTGGACACGCTATATTTTGAAGATTTTTGATAGATAACCTCTATAATATGAAAATTACATGTTTTTACAATCTCATATCCTACGTATCTTATCTTGTTAGCCTACTTATCGCCTATTTCTACCTACTGCTATTCAATTCACGTTCGCAGTGATCAGTCAGTGCATTGTGTGTGACCTGGTGTACACGTTTTCGCCGGTGTTATAAAATGTCGAATTCTAGGAAGTACACTAGTTTAACAATCGAGCAGAGAAAAACTTATCATTGAGAGCGTTGAAAACGGCGCAAAGAAACAAGATGTGGCAAAACAGTTCGGGATTGCACCTTCCACTGTTTCTATGATTTTGAAGAAAAAAAAGAAGGTATCGTCAGCAGCACGTTATCGTCCACGAAAAAGCGAATGCGACCAGGTGAAAATCCGCAACTCGAAGAATGTCTTATTCAATGGTTGGCTACGGTCCGTGAAAAGAATGTTCCTATTGGTGGCCCATCCCTGAAAACGAAAGCAAAGATGTTTGCGGAAGAGCTGATGATTCCCGACTTCAAAGCAAGTGAAGGTTGGCTGGAGAAATTTAAAAAACGACACGGACTTGTTTTCCGACGGCTGAATGGCGAAAGCGCCGATGTAAACGACAATGTATGCGAGGACTGGAAGGAAGAACTGAAGGGAAAACTTGAAAAGTACGAACCACGAAACATCATCAATGCAGATGAAACGGGCCTCTTCTTCAGGAACTTTGACTTTCAAAGATGACAAGTGTCACGTAGGTAAGCATAGTAAAGAGAGGATAACTTTGTTGTTGTGCGCGAATATGGACGGATCTGAACAATTGAAACCGCTACTGATCGGAAAATTAATTCCCCAAGATGTCTTAAAGGAATTAAATCTTATCCAATGGACTTCCGTGCTACCTAATAGGAAAGCATGGATGACTAGCGTTCTATTCAGTGAGTGGTTGACACGTATTTTTCATCGACAATTGTACTGCTCACAATAGCATACCATCTTTTGAAAACATAGAATTTTTTTACCACCGAACAGGACCTCGAAGCTGCAACCCCTCGACCAAGGAATAATCCAAAATTTTAAGACTTTATATCGTGCAGAAGTGGTATGAATGTTGCTCGAGTGTATAGATGCTGAACGTGAATTTGACACGGTCACTATTCTCACTGCCATGCAGATTGGTCATAAGGCCTGGAGGAATGTGAGCCGACAGACTATTGCTATAGGTATAACTGTTTCAGAAAATGTGGTTTCGAAACGGGTGAGATAACACTACCAACAGAAGACACTAATGAAATTTCGCTGAATGTAGTAAAGGAGGCCTACGATCGTATGCTTTGCAATGAAAACACATCGTGTTCAAATGAAGTCGCAGTGGCTGGAACATTGATTGACGCTGATATTGTAGGTATCCAGTGTCACTCGAATACCTGACGATAATAATGCAGAAGATGAAGAGGACAACCACGAAGAGAGTGTTGCTGTAACCACTAAAGAAGTGCGAGGGTCGTTGAAAGTCCTACGTCAGTATTTGCAGAAGACCATCATCGGTCATGACATCTTTGATGCTCTAGTTCATATTGAAAATTAAATAGATAGGGCAGCACTGACGTCAATGAATCAAAAAAATATTACAGATTTTTTCAATTCACAATAATTTTCATTTGCATATTATGTACAATAAAATCCTCTTTACTTGGAACTTTTTTTATAAATCACTCTTTAATTTGAAACCTCTTTACTTTGAAAACCTCTGTAAAATGAATTTTTTGTTAGGTCCCTCGAACTTCAAATTATCGAGAGTTTACTGTATTACCTGAAACTATTTTAAAGAAAAATTGGTTAGTAGAAAAAAAAAAAAAAGGAAAATATATCCGCAACATATTTGTACAACATAACTAAATAGTAAGTACCTATAACTAATTATTGTATCGTTCTAATTTAAAACTAACATACTCGTGCCATTTGATCTGTAATAATCTACAGTGTTAACTCATACGATTAAACATACGCATAAATTTATTCGCAATAATATAAGATAATTTAATGATATGGCCATCATTGATAATACTTGTAGGTATTATCACAATTTAATTAGAAACAAAGAGGTCCAATTTAATGAAAACATATAAGATTGTGTGGAAATTTATTATTTTCAACTTGTATTTTACAAAAATGATTCAATTCTGGGAGACTTCCTATCAAATTGGGGGACTTCCGGGAGGAGCAGTAGACATTCTGTTAATGATGGATCTGACAATACTAACTTTAGTTGAGCAGTCGCACATGGCAGCCTTCGTTTCTAATTTTTGATCTCAACCCAAGCCCTAGAATCCGCCCTTTCGAACATTACCACAGAGACGTCGGGGATGCTATTAGGGCTGTCTTAGCCCTCTTCACTTCTTTGCCAAAAACCCGGCCTACGTCGAAATGTAGCGAGTTGCTACGCGGGCTCGAACCCACGGGACCTCCGGATTCTGAGACCAGCGCGCTATCCACTCGGCCACCAGAAGGCAACCTGCAGCCCATCTAAAAATTCTACTGCCTTCTCCCCCCTCTCTCCCCTCCAAAAAGTTGAAAAAACTGTGAATACAGTCTGAAGTTAGGGAATATTCTCGGAGTCGCCCAAACGTCGTGTCTCTTTTGTACGACAACGATAGCCGATTCTTTAAGGTAGTGGCATGGCATACGACATGCAAGTATTACCTAACTGAGAAAGTTCATTGTCCAACTGGTAGCTGCTAGTTAATGGCAATCATTTTTATGCAAATCTCACGGCACAATATGATTAGTCGATTTCCACTTTTGGCAAATAAAAACTGTTTCATGTAACTCGTTCGGAAACAGGCGCAGGTGGTGGCGTAACTACATACGAGTATAATCACTTAGAGGAAGTGTGTAGATCGAGTAAAGAAGGATCTTACGTGTATAGTACGAGCAGCCTGCAGCAGTTCGCCCCTCCAGATTAATTCGAATTTAAATATTCAGCGAGCTTGAGACCACTGAAATCGTTGAATCAGATATCGCGAATTAACGATTATGTTCGGGGTGTTCCTGATTCCGACACCACCGATTAATGAGTTTTATGTTATGGGAGGTCCGTTTACCACCTTCGGGAGGCCAAGGCCTATCAAATATTAATTCGTGGGATCTACGTAATCTGAGACAGATGTTTTTGACTAAAAACTCAATTTTACACAGGGAATGTGTAGCATGAGAAGAGTTAGAGACGAAAGGGAGGGGAGAAAAATGATGAACGATAGATGGCCACAAGGTAAAACAGCAAAAGGTAGGGCTCGGCCTCCCTTCCCCGTGAATCTTTATAATGGACAAATCAATAGCGAGGCAGCGACTGCCAATAATGGCTCGAACGAGGCGACGAAGGCCACGGCGTTGGTTGTCAACCTACGAGAAGCTGCAACGGATATACTGAAAACCGTCTCAACAGAGAACCAGAGGACCAGAAGAACTTCAAGAAGTTGGTGAAAGCCTTAGACCGATGATATGGGCAAGCCCATATGCAGCTATTGTTTGAACGGGAACTAAAGATGCGGTTACAGAGGCGAGAAGATTCCCGACTTTGAAGTGGGGATAGTTCGCTCACCAACACCACCTACCCGATTTTCCAGAGACTAAATTGCTGTCTCGGCCTTCATTGACGATACTGAGGATGAACGAATCTAGATGCTGGTGTGAGTCGGCCGTCATGAGAATTCTCGGTCTGCCCTGGCACAAGCCCTGGAACTATAGGCCGCAAAGAAGAGCTGAAAATGAAAATGAACTGTCCGTCAAGCTGAAACCTACCAAACGGAAGATGAATTTACAGACTTGAAGAAATTGGTGGATGCAGTTGTAGCGCAGGCGGTTGCACCGGTGATAAAGAGGCGGCCAAACACAGAACGGCAGGGCCGATTCGGAGAGAGCCAGTGCGGTGAACTAGGACTGTGTTGACTGCCCTCAGAACCAGAAGCCGGCAGAACAGAAACCGTTAAAAGGCCGGGGTGTTGCGGGCCGAACGTTTCCGGTAGTTTCCCAAGAGGCTCAAAGAGAACGTTACAGCATAAGTCTTCAAGCAATGATTTAAAGGAAAGCTCGATCGAAACACGGTACTCTTCTGCGAGAATACGAAAGCATCGCACTCGATTCTCTAACGCGAGCTGCTTCAAGCAAAGGAGCTGGACTAGAGAAGCAATGCGTCCTACGAATAGCTACAGGAGAGACGGTGCTCGTGTATGGGACAGTTCGGCCGACATTCAGCGATTTCACGCACTTTCACCTGAAAATTCTAGTAAGAATTATGGTAATTCAATTAGAATGAACTAAAATCATAGCAACTGTCACCAGAATCTAATAAAACTATCAATATTTTCAGTTAAAGAGTGAGTGAAATCGCTGAACGTTAGAAACTCACGACCAGAATTTGAGTAATTTTTATAAGATAATTCCTTTCAGTGCAATTTTCGGACAACAGTTTCGAAAGTTTAGAAGTTGTTTTATTCCTTTTCGTGTATTTTCGTGAAGAGAAAGAGCACAAACAAAAAAATTGAAATTAAGGGGGAGGGGGCGATAGGTTTTTCCAGTTGCGGATCTCTGTGAAGAGGAGCAGTACAAATAAATCCCATTATAGTCGATAGAACCGAGGGGTTTATTTAGAAAGGTACAAAAATTTTGGTTAACAAGCACAAAATATCTCATTTCTGGACTTTTTCAAAGCGCCTTCATCAATTTTCGTTGAACAGCTTTTAAAATTTTCGATTGAGATTTCTCAGTTGCAATGGACAGAGGATCTTAGATTGGGATCGGATCAAAAATATGATAAATTTTTTGAAATTAGCGATCCGAGACGTCTCATTTTCAATACTTTGTTCCATTATTCAAAAAGAAAAAAGTTGATTTCGCCAATTTTAAGAGCTAACTTAAAATTTTAAGGCCTCAGCTGGGTTCGAATCGAAAATTTGCTTGCATATTTAAAATCGAAGATCCAAGAAACACCTGTTTCGATACTTTGTATGATATCTTCTCATTAGAAAGTCCAATGTGTGTAGAATGTTTTGGTCTCCCTCTTTTTATATATATATATATATATATGGGGGGGTGGAACATGTTTTGCTCAGAAGGAAACTAAACATTACTAAATTGAGATCATATTTTATCTTTAATCGCAAGTCGATCTGATTTGGCAGTCAAAAATAAAAATGAAAGCTGGGACGCATTTCATTACACATCTTTTATTCCTTTTCCGGAGATCGACGGTGGGGGAGGAGGTGCATGGAAACGAATGATGAAAATGGAAAAAGTATTTCAGGCTATAAAATAATTATACACATTAATTTTTTGATAAAAATAATATTTATTCTATTTGTTTCACTGGAATGATTATTTTTCCTTACATTTTTCTATAATAATTACTCGAATGTAATATTCTTTAATTTTAATTTAAATATAAGAATATGTTTAAATTAAGCATAATAATATAATTTTGAAATTTATTAGTTCTATTAACATCAAGAATTATAGCTTAACAAATTGAAACAAAGTATTCGCGATGTTTCTGAATCTAATACACACAATTGAGGAAACAGCCAGAAAACTTCGCTCACATAATGAAGACTAACTGTCGGTAACACTTCTGACCCCGAGTACTAAAAAGGCTTCACAAATGTCGAGGTTCTGAAGTTTTTTTCAACTGATGATAACAATCGAAAGTACATAGTACGTCAGAAAAGGGTGAAAGCTCATATTCGGTCCTGACATTCAATTGCCAACATCACTCAATCCTCCGTATTCGAGAGGAATCAACCAACTATCGATGATAACACTACTGTACAACTATTTTGCACAACGCATTTCGAGATATGATTCTGAGGCACTTTTTAACGCTGAACACGATACTGGGACCCATTTTTCTCTATCACGTCACAATTCGGAGTTCTGAACGACTGAAATTCGTTTCCATTTTGTTTTTGCAGTGGAATAAGCGGTACCCACTGACTGATATTATCAGTGTTATCAGACCACTAATAACAGAAAACAAACAGACGGAATACACACCACTACACAGTACACACAACCTCAACACACAACAACACGAATCAGTATGACCACATTCAGTTCCTAAACCTCTTTTTGAACACATTTAGTTGAATTTTTTAAAGTTTTTGATCAGAAAAACTAGACGTAATAGAGAAAAACGGCACTATAATCAGCGTTGAAAAGTACTCAAGAATCACCTCCTTAAATGCGTTGTGCAAACAAAAAATTTCATTTTGTTCAGTAGTATAATAGTTATTGGGGCGTATGGCGATGCACGCATTATTCGCACTCCTAATTTTCGGAAACGAGATTTGTCCTGTACGAAATGGAGAACGTATGAAAAATTTAGAAAGCCAAATCACTGACCTATTTAGAAGTTTTCCTTGAAATAAATTATTCTTCCCAAGCGATTAGGTAACGAAAAGTCGGAGATGCATTTAGTATGCATTATACGGCTAGTCGGTAAAAATCTTTAAAAAAATTATTGGTTTCGAGGAACACACACACACACACACACCCGCGCGTGCGCGAGCGCAAAAAGGGGAATAAATTTGAAGTTATAATTAATGTGCGGTTGCTATTTGCATCTTACATTTTCAACCTGCAATAAACATAACGTAATATAAATTATCGAAATCGTTTAAGTTGCTTTTTATCGTCGGAAAATTTACACGAATCTTCACCGGGAAGGTTATACAAGATTTATATATAGTTGTAATTAGAACACGTGAAAAATGTTATTGTATATCTTTAGTTTAGGCACATTTTTTTGTTTCTCTCGTCCTCACCTCTTGAGGTACCAGAAATTATTAGGTGTTTTTGTGTTTCAGTGATTTGGACAGGCAGTATTTTAAAGGAAGTTTTGAAGCAAATAAAGTGTACAAAAATTCACTTGAGATATCGTTTGTGGAGTATTTGAGAACCACGGGTTCAATTTTGACATCCGTTTGCCTCTAAGTTGAGAACCGTGGCCCTAGAGGCGGGGCCTCGCCAGAGACGTAGCGAAGAGTTTTTTCTCAAGCGGCAAAAACTGTTAAATTCTCAACTAACTCGATTCAAAATACCTCTAAGTATTAAAATTTGTTTGTATTGGCTAAAAAAAAAACAAAAAAACTTTTGACTTGTTGGATTTTTCCAACTTTGATTCATCTAATAACATTTTCCAACTCCGGTGGAGGCTTGGAAGGGCAGGCTGTCCCCATGCCCTCTCTTATTTTCGTCCCTGGGCCCCGTTCGTGAACTTCATAAAATACAATTTACCTACGTATCAAATATAAGGCTTTTAAGATTGATTTCTTGTATGTATTATTTTGAGTTTAGTTTCGTAACTAGGAGCCAAAATTAAAAGTATGAGAAAAGCAATACATGTATCATTTTTAAGGGTTTTGAATTCATTTTTGATGCCAGTTTGCCTCTTAAGTTGAAACTATGGCACTAGAGGCGGGGGCCAAGAACATAAATGTTATGAATTATATTAATGGTATCCAATATGGGGTTTTCAAAGTTTTGAATTTACTTTTTACAATAACTTTGGAGCAGTTTTTTAATTATCATTTTTATTATTAGTTTAACACGATATTTTTATTACTTTTATTTCAGGTACTTCTTTGCTTCAATTCAGGGCTTATTTTAAGGAAGTTCGCCAACTGCACAAAACGGCAACCTCACTTGTAAAAGACGCACTATGCGTGTCTTACTCAATATTTGTAATATCTAGGTCTAGCCGACTAGGTCACCACATTTCAGATTATATAATTTTTTAAATTTTGAGATTTCATTTTAATTATTTCTTACATTTTAGATTACATAATTTTTTAAATTTTGATGTTTTATTTTAATTATAGATACTTTTTACTTTTTGATTTCTTACATTTTACAGGCCAGACATTTTAGCAACTGCACACTTTTTCCGCCAACTGCACATCCAGTTTTGCCGACTGCACAGAATGTGTCCAGCTGCACACTAAAATAAGCCCTGCTTCAATTTACTTTATTTTATCATTTATTCACATACTTTATTTTTGCTTCTGTTTTCTTTTTGTAAGTATTCTGTACAGTGCCCCTTTCCTGTAATTACTGTAAGGCTGTCCACGGGAGATTATACAGAAAAAGAATGAGGAATGGAGATAAGTACACAATGTATTTCCCAAGATATTCAATTTTGGCTCCCCCTTCACTTCCTGACGAATTCAGCGACCTTAGACGCTCTATATTCAATATCAAAGTGACGTAAAATTTGGACTCTTATTCTCAAAATCCCGTGAAATAAATAATTAGTTCAAAAAACTATTTTCTGTATGAAGCATCTGTTAAACTGTCCTAATTGGATGAATCTCCGCTGTAACCTTTGTGGAGTAGATACGAAAAAAAGTACGAAAGAATATTTTAATTAAAAATCTGGTGTAGGACAATTTTTGGTAGAAATTGATAGAATTATTTTAAATATCCCTTAGTATTAAAACGCGATGGAGGGGGTCGAACCTGCTTGAAAAGTTATCATAAAGAAAAGGGTGGGAATTTCAAGTATGTTAGTTAGGACACAATCCTCAATAATTTTCACTGAACTCTCACCAATTTTCATCGGGACACCTTATTTACATCTAATTTGTCTAGGCTACTTCCTAATTAGGAAAAAAGAAAAATCGAGAAAAAACCTTCCACTGGTTCGGAACACATTACATTTTACGCAGTCCGTATTTTGAGAGCTGTTGTCACTGTGCGGAGGCTTACAACTCGTGTGCCTGTGTATGTACATATATTGAAAGTTGCGTTCCATGACGTGAAAGGGTCATTAGCCTAAGTCTGGTGCCGATGCTTCGGGCCAGACCTGTCTAGCCGCCTTGACATTCTAGGACAAAACAGAACTGGCTTCTTCCAGCACTGGGTTACTGGTGACTTGGCTTCCATCTCACTGTTCAACTTACTAAATCAGTATATCTAATTCAGTGTTTACCGTAATTGAAACTACATAGGTGTTTAAAAAAAGTATACATTAACCTATATCACTTTTTTTTTCGTTTTTTCTTTTTTTTTTATTTCTTCTTTTACGTTTTTATCCTTCTGATTTCTAATTCTGAATTTTCTTTATTCATTTTAAAAGGGGGAAAAAATTGTTTCGCGTTGATCGCTTTAAACGGGTTCGAACAAAACTGAATAACATTTTAAAAGCGAATGAGGCATAGTAAGAGAGAAAAAAAAGTTTTTAAGACCAAAACCTGTTAGTTGCGTACAAAATTAGCATTCCTAATTTCAAAATAGTAAATACGCGAGATGGTGTACGACGCAAGCGTAGTAATATGATTTTTTGATTTTAAAAATATCCAGCGGAGGGGGAAAGTGGAACGTAATAGTTGTTTGAAATTGATCAAGGGTAACAGCCATTCAAAATGAACGAAAAAAATATCAGATTTGTACTTATTCGAATTTAAAAAATTAAAGATTTTTGCGATTGAAATCGAGGAGTGTGTTCAATTAGGGAACCCATAGGGGTATACCAGGGTACGCGTTAATGAGGTGCACTGTACCCCAGTAAGAAAGCATCAGTGAGCGTATCGAAAATATTACTGAAAAATTGCGCAAAACTACTCAAATTAAGTAGCTAAGAGTAGTATTGAGTAGTTCTTCAGTCGTATTTTTGACATGCTCGGTATTATTTTTTTATTTGGGTAAGCTTTTATTGTTTAGAACTAGTAAATTTTCTATCCCTCTTCAGTATGATAAATTTATTTGATTCTTTCAACCTGCCAGTTACCGCATAAGTAAGTACCTAGTTTAGTTTTTTAAGGCGGTAGACTCTATATTTCTTGCGCCTCATGGAAATGTCGAGCCGACTTAAAAAAAAAATAGGAAAAATAAGAACATAATATGTAATTATCAGTACGAGTGAAACGCTGGGACGTACCAATAGGGGGTGGGGGCAACTTATCCCCCCTGTAAGAATTTTTCACTCACTAGTTGGGAAAATGTACCATTTCAGTCAGGCGAGTTGGAAAAATCCAACAAGTTAAACGTTTTGTTTTTTTTTTGTTTTTTTCACTTTGATACTTGGGAATTGAGTCGAAAAGGTGGGAAAATCCAACAAGTCAAAAGGTTTTACTTTTTTTGCAATGATAGTTGGGAATTTTGAGTTGAGTCAGTTGGAAAAATTCAAAATGGTCAGAAGTTTTTTTTTTCTTTTTTTCTTTTTTGCTCTGATACTTGAGAATTGAGTTGAGAAGTTGGGAAAACCTAAGAAGTCAAAAGTTTTTACTTCTTTTTTGCATTGATAATTTTGAATTGAGTCAGCTGGAAAAATTCAAACGGCCTGAAGGATTTTTTATTTTGCTTTAATACTTGGGAATTCTGAGTTGAGTCAGTTGGGACTTTCACAATGTTTACACCCCCCCCCCCGCCACCCGGAAAAACTCTTCGATACGTCCCTAGTGAAACGTTTCTGATTTTCAAAACAATTTTAAAACGACGAGGCGCCTTTTGGTATTCAAGACTATAAAGTAGCTTTCTCAGTCTAATAATAAATTCGGTCCTGCGCATGCTATCGCTCCAATCTCAACATTCTTATTCTTACTTCTTTTTATACGCCGCCTTGCATACACTAACCTCTGATATGTAGAGATACTCAGTTTTGGTCCATGAAACGCCACATCCAAGGGAAATTTACTAGCAATTGAAAACTTTATAATTTATTGCATGTATTTCTAATAATACACGCCAATTTGATGCAAATGACGCATTATAAGCCTCCAAATTGAATTTATTGATGAAAGGATCGAAACAGGTTAGTTAAAAAAAAGTCAATACTTAACATTACACTCAGGGACGTAGCAAAGAGTTTTTTCTGGAGGGCCAAAAATTGTTAAATTCCCAACTGACTCAACTCAAAATTCCGAAATATCAAAATTTATTTGTATTGTGTATTGGCTAAAAAACTAAAACCCTTTTGACTTGTTGGATTTTCCCAACTTTTGATCCATCTACTAAAACTACCCAACTCCAGAGCGGAAGCTTTGGGGCAGCTGCCCCCCCCCCGTGTCCTCTTATTTTCGTACCTGATTAGACTACAAAACAGCATAAAAAGCAATAAGGAATGAGATTATATGATTTTAGTTATATTTTGAATGCTGAATGCGATGGCTTTAACCATTTCTCTCAAGAACCTCTCATTTTCCATATTCAAAATTAAAATTTTATCAAATTTTTCACGTTTTATTCCTTTGTCATCATGCATAGCTATTCTGATACTGATAACAATAATAAACAGGTGCATAGTTGTTTGATCAGTGGTGTCATGTTGATGATACTGAAATTCGCATTTAAGAAGGGGATAAGAAAAAAATTAATATAACCAAAAAGTTAACACCGGCATTAAATTCCTCTTCGAAAATACATATAGAATCATGTCATTGTCTATTAAAAAATCTCAAATGGTTATGTAGTGTTATCAACCATTGGCAACCGACAAGCAAGAAAGAAAAAAAAATTAAAAAACCTCAACTTATCAGTTTACTTGAATAACTGTGTCGATTTTCTACTTATGTGTTTCCTTTTTTCTTAGAATCTTCTGAAGGGAGGAGGAGTTTTCAGCACCAAAACACCCCCATGTACGCCTCTGATATATAGTGAGTCAACATTTAAGATAATCACTCCTCAGTCTGTCTAGATATTTCTTAACATTTTGCGGATCTGTAATCTGTATGGACTTTTCAGTTTACCCAACAAGCAATATACATAGGGGTGTGAAGCAAGGCGACCCCTGTCCCCGACCTTATTCAATGCACTCCTGGAACACATCGTCAGAAAACTAGACTGGACAGGAATGGGTATCAAAATCGATGGGCAAAATTTAAACCCCTCAAGATTTGCGGATGACATTGTACTGATAAGCGGGGACAGGGGAAACCTGCAGACGATGCTCGACGGGTTGGTGGTAGAAAGCGGAAAAGCAGGACTCAAAATAAATACTACCAAAACCAATGCTATGTGTAAAGTCGAAGCGGACAAAATTAAGGTAGGAGGGGTAGAGTTGGAAATGGTATATGAATACACATACTTGGGGAAAATTATTTTCTTTAAAGATAAGATGGGTAAAGAGATACAAAAGAGAATAAGCCAAGTGTGGAAGGGATTCTGAGCCTTGCAGACGATGTTCAGAGGAAAGATGAGTACGGATTCTAAGATCCGAATGCTCGAATCATGCATCCTACCAATCATGACGTACAGAGCTCAGACATGGTCGCTTATGGAGGCCCAATCCAGAAAGCTGGTGATCGCACAAAGGGGAATGGAAAGAAACATCATGGGAATGAAGAGAAAAGACAAGATCAGAGCGACAGTGATCAGGGGAAAAACAAAATGTAGAAGGATCATACCCTCTATCAAAAAATTTAAATTCCAATATGCAGCCACCTAGCGAGGATGGAGGTTGAAAGATGGTGTAGGAAAGCGACGTTCTGGGTTCCGTACGGCCATAGGAGGAGAAGAGGCAGACCAACAACGAGCTGGAGGGACGAAATTATCAAGAGAGTAGGTACACCTTGATGTAGAGCGGCATAAGACAGACAGGCCTGGCGTAACATAGGGGAGGCCTATGCTCGCGATACGAGAACTCGGCATGTGGGATAAAATGTATAGTTATTCAGTTAATTTATTTAATTATTCGATCTTATTTACGTCTACGTACCAATAAAGGCTGATATTATTGTTATTATTATGAAGGGATGAGCGTACGTAATATAACGTTCCAGATTATTAGGTGAGAATGGGACAATCTTCAATTTTCTTGAACTGGTTACTTTTGTTACCAAAATTAAGTTTAAGTTTGCCTTAATATGTACACATCCACAACTATTACATAGCATCACCACGCAAATACACTTTTAATGGGCGCGTTTTCTTCAACGTCACAAACGCGCTTGTCACGCTTCCCGTGACGTCACCGAATGAGTTACTGTTAGCAAAAATACCCATCTTGGTTCCAACGAACGTATCGACTCCTGTAAGAAAAACACACGGAGCAAAGATACTACCGGAGAATAAGAAATTTGTTAGAAACCAAAGGTACATATTTTTAATCCAGAAGGCTATGAGCATTTGCTAATAAAGTCTGGTTTCTAACAAATTTCTTATTCTCAGGTAGTAAAATATTGATCTTTGCTCCTTGTGTTTTTCTTGCGGGAGTCGATATGTTCGTTGGAACCAAAATGGGTATTTTTGCCAACAGGAACCACGCAGTAACTCACTCCGTGACGTCACTGGAAAACGCGGCTATTATAGATGTACAACAAGGATTGTTAGCAAAAATTGAAGTTCACGTAACTTCTGCGATATGCCTAATAGGTACTGTATCCGTACTATTAATTCTAAAGCTGTGGAGCATTATAGCACCTCTTGGTTACCACGAAAGTTTCGATTTTTCCATCAAGCGTAGATCAAAATATGCTTAGCTAAGGTTAAAATGTTACTAAGGATGGACAGAGCTAAGTTATTTCGGAATTAAAAGAGTAAGATTATTGAGAAGCACCCAAAAATATGGAAAACTCCAAGAAAACTCAAACAAACTCGGTTGAAGCGAATTTACTGAGTATAGAAGGGCAGTGATTGACAAAAAATGCGGAGAGAGAGGCGTTTCGTAAAAAACTCAGCAGCCCAAAATTTTCACAAATTTTAGTACCTCTTGTATCGGTCTTCAGCATGGCAGGACACGAACGGTACATATGTTTTGTTTCTACCAAAAAATCACTTGTCAGATTTGCAAAGGGCAAATAGTCTCGTTGTCTATTCTAAATTTCGAAATCGTTTTTCCTCTTCTGATACGGCTGGTAAAGCTACAAGGAAATCCACGAAGACTAGAGACGGGTATAGGGACAAATTTAACGAAATTTTAAAAGATTCGAAAGACTATTACAAACTATGAGGATATAATAAGAAAGCAGTAAAAAACCCAGGTTTCAATAATTTCAATCTCACTTTTTCTCGATACTACAAAAATTTTCAGTTCCAACAGTTCTCAGTACTCGATGGTGATGATATTTAGAGGACCATTTCGAGTTGTAGGAGGCGGTGTGTTCATTTTTCAACTATTAAAACAGCGTAACTGACCTACCTCGAAATATTAAATAGGACTGATAAACAAGCCGGTAACAATATAGGTCATTTGCGGTACTATGATATTTGCGATATACTGCGAATGAGATACTATCTCTATTCAGATGAATTTATGCGGTTTCTAGAGGATTAAGTTTTTGACCCGGGTAACCAGGGCCTTTTAGAAATGATCGCATCCAGACACATAGTAGATTTTCGGTTGGAGAACAATGAGCAACCATTAATTATTTATTTTATTTGCGCATACATATTACTGAAATGTTGACGAAGGGAATAAGATGAAACAACGGCAGTGTTCGGTGACGGGTTCAACCAGGAATACACATTACTTTCACTGCCGAAATAGTATCATCTTCGAAATAGGGTTAAAAAATAAAAATTCAATTCAGATATTTTTATGATCTTATATGCAATATTGTAATACTTTGTCACACTCTTTTTGGCACTTAGTCTTCGAGATCCTTGTGAAACTAATGGAAAGCAGTGTTATATGGGAATTCGAAGTTACTAAGTACAGAGAGCAGTGATCGACACGTAAGGCGGAGAGAGAAGGGTATTGCCGTTAAATTGAACAGATAAAAGAACTCAGCCTAAAATTGTCACAAATTTTAGCACCTCCTGTATCGGTCTCCTAAATGGCACGACATGGACGGTACATAGTTCTATCGGAATATCGTTTGTCAGATTTGCGGACGGCAAATCGTCTCTCGGTTTATTTTAAATTTGGAAGATTTTTTCCCAGTGGCGACGAGTAAACAGAGACATACAGGGTAGAGAAATTTCGCTAATATATATTTGTAGGAAAGAACGAAGAGTTTCATATGTACATGTCATATTCTGGAAGTTGAAGAGACTACCAGATATGACAGTTCGATAAAATGAGACATTTTTAAAACATAATTTGGTTGCAAATTTTTAATTTGAAAATATTTATTTGGGCATTATTTATTCGGAAAATAAACCGTCACTGGTAAGTTTTTTTGTTTTTTTTTTGTTTTTTGTTTTTTGAAGGACAGGATGAGATGTCAAGAATGTCATTTTTTTTAACATTGGGAAAAAGAAAACACAGAAAATTTGCATTGTTTAAAAGGCGTCGAGGCGTAAATTTTCCCTAGCATTAACTACATTTTCAGAATCTTATGGGAAAATGCAGAGTATATAGTATATTTTTATTCCCCCTCTCCTATTTTCCCTTTGACGCTACTGATAGTGAAAATGCAACACAAGCTCACAAATCATGTATTTTATCGTACGAGCTCAATATTCAGCTGCCACACTTGTTTGGAAATTCGAATTATAAAATTTCAGTAAAAATGTAGATCACGTAATTTTGGACTGCGGTAGCTCTTTGAAATTCAACATACACAAGGAATGAGGAATTTCGCATCAACTGGTTCTGCTAGGCCGATGTGAATTCACGCAAAGGCAGAGAGACTAGCTCCAATAACCAACAAAACAAGTTTTATTAAAACTTTCCAAGTATTAAAAACTATTGAACATGAAAGTTCAAAAAAAAAATTTTGAGAAAAAGCGCCATCAAAGTTTTTAAGACTTATATGCATTTCCTACCTCCTCTTCATACAAGGACTTTTACTGGTAACCTTATTCTGGTATTTCAGTTTCTGCTCAGGAATTCAAATTAAAGAATGGACTTTTCTACGTGAAAAACTTGGAAATAGTTAATTTAGAAATGTAGCATTTTCAAAATACTATCCAAATGCTACCATTAATATGTTAGGAAAATTGCTATCAAGTTTACTATAAGAGTTTGAAATCCGTCAAACTTTAGAGCCTAATGATTTCTTTAATATTGAGAATAGACTACATGCAGGGACGTACCGATAGGCGAGAGGGGGAGCTTCCCCCTGTAGGAAATCTTTTACTCAGCAGTTGGGAAAATTTACCATTTCAGTCAGGCGGAGTTAAGAAATTTCGGTAAAGTTGGGAAAATCAAACAAGTCATTTTATTTTTTATTCATTTATTTTTTTACTTTATTTTTTTTTGTTTTGATAATTTGATACTTAGGAATTTTGAGATGAGAAACTGGGAAAATTCATAAAGTCAAAAGGTTTTTCTTTTTTTGCTTTGATACTTCGGAATTTTGAGTTGAATCAGTTGGGACTTTCACCCCCCCCCCCAGGAAAAATTCTTCGGTACGTCCCCGACTACATGTGCACATCAAGTTTGTTGCGCTTGGCAAGGGCAATAACTTTTTTGCGGCTTACCCACCAATCTTTACTTTTCTATGTCATAAAATACAACGAATTTTGAAAGCCGGAGTCTCTCAGTAATGTAAATTCTGTAGTTTTACGGGGCGGGGTATTGCCAGACTGTCTCGGTACTGACTGTTTATTTCTCCGTCTATTTGTCAGCTCTTCTGTTTCACAGGCTGACTGCCCGTCGTATCACTGTATCTTGTTGAAACAGTGATAAAAGATCTGTCACTGCTATATTTTAGAGCTCAGGTAAAAGACCTATCCGGTATTATTTTTCATTGGGGACAAGGAGGAGGATGTGGGGACTGAACCTTCTCCCTGTTGCTGGCGTGATCTGAGTTGACAGAAAGATTATATCCGCGGGGCGATACGCAAGTCGCGTAGCTAACTTTAGGAGAAGGGGGGATAATTCCCTTACCCGCCCACCTCCTATGACCGTCCAAATATTTTTTTGATTTTTCGATAAGGTTTTCCTAAACTAAAGAATGTGTTCGCGATTGAGTATTTTTCATCATTTTTTAAGGGTCAACGCACGAACCTCTCCCCCCTTCTCCTCCATAGAAGAATTCTGGCGCCGGACCAGGCAAGTCTCCTTTTCAGAACATGTAGTCAGATCACTACGTGGTTTAAAAGGAAGTAAGGTTCACTTTGAAAGGTATCGTTTCTTTGGGTCAGAAATTTTCTCTCAAGGAACAAGGCTGGAATGTACCTACTCGAGATTTTAAATTGAAAATGAGAGATATGCCTTTTACACATGTTGTTTGAAAGTTCACATCTTGCGGCATTTGAAAATGTGAAACCTTTTGAATCCCCCAACCCCTGGTCTTGTGGGTCAAATAGAAAAGACGTGCACAATTAGAAGTGGTATACGTATTGGTATAAGATAGGTTCTCGCAACGAAATTAGAGCAGTAGACTAAAGCAGAAAGTATCAGAGCCAGCCTGACGAAAGTAAAACCGCAACACGCTGCAGGCGTATTTGCATACGCCAGAGATGAAAATGGTTGCTTCTGACAACAAATTGTCGGGTAAGAGACGAGATGGCAGATGGGACTCGCCACTCGGACGTACCTGTATTTAGCGATTTCAATGTAGGAATTTCTCTGAACCGAGAACCATTTGGATAACACGTTCACGTATTTCGTGTTTTCTCGTCGGCGAGTTTTTGTGAAACGAGAAAATATCACGAATCAGAAAATGAATCCGACGGTAATAACCTCTGAGGTTCACCGAAGTGCACTTTCAAAACATCGAATAATTTAATATAAACGAACGTTTGAAATCAAAATGTCCGGCAAACAGGTAATATTTGATAGTGACATATACATTGTCTCGTACAGGTTGTTTACACGTTATTATAAATAGCCGCGTACCGAGTGGAGAGAATGGAATAAAGTTACGTATGTTTACGAGTAAATGAACGAATTCTTTTCAATGCTAATAAACATACCGGTGTCATCGACACTGAAGAATGCAGATAACACCAACGTACACATTTTCTCTCTAAATCATCTTAGAATGGTTTGACGAACTCTGGAAAACGTTCTTGGGTACAGGAATAAACGTACCTACTACCTAGTACCTACCTATAGCTGCACTTAAAGGTCGTTCGACTCGAATGTGTGACAAACCGCCTGTCGCTCGAACACCATCCCAGAGAGTCCATATGCTTGACCATTGAGAGCTTGTTTACCACTCGGCAGCGCATATAATAAATTTACGCTCGTCCAGATAATTACCGCGTATACATATAAACAATAGTACGCAGTGACTCGATGTTAAAAACAACACCATCGAACATCCCTGACAGTGCTGGAGGATACCGGGGTTAACGAATGGAAAGATTTAGGCTCCCCTTCGCGATCTCGCACTTCTTTTCCTTTTATTTTTTCCCTGATTCCGCGTGCTAGAGAGCACCTACTACTATTACTACTACTACTATTACTACTACTCTACTACTACTACTACTACTACGTGTAATTCCTTGTGATATCCAAATCTTGTGAAAAAGTGAATTGTTAAGGGTATTATTCAATTTTTTTTTGTGCAGTTGTCCTCACAGACGAATGTTGTTCCGGTTCTGGGTATAGGTTCCACGTGAGTCAGCCCAATTTTACTATTATATGCGATTTTAGTAAATCTGCTAGTGAAACTGTGATTGCTATCACCAGGCGGTGAAATCAAAAATGCTATGAACACAGTGAAATATACAGTTAAACAGGGGGGAAACAAAGCAGTTAAAAAAAGGTCAACGTGGGCCTCAAAAGAGCTGTGTACCCTAGCAAAGAAAAGAAGCGACATGGCAAAGGAAAGGAAGAAAAAGCCGTGGGATTTGTCACTGAAGGAGGGCTATCAGAAATTGAGCAAAGAAATTCATAAGCTTACTAAGAGGGACAAGCGCCAACACTACACAAAGCTACTGCAGGACAATGGTGGAGATGCTAGGAAGTACTGGGGAATAATTAAGGAGGTCTCAAATCGTAAAGTTGAGAAGCTAAAAACCATACTCATAGACGGTATTGCCATAGATGTTAAGGGTAGTGAAAAGGTAGTAGCGAATGCATTTGCAAATTATTTTTCTGAAATAACTGGCGAAGAGGGAATAATCAATGTACAATCCAGAAACAGAGACCTCCGCCCACAGGTGAATTCATTTTGGTACTCACCCATTACAAGTGGGGAAGTAGTCAAAGAGATCAAAGCGTTAGCTGGGAAGCCAAGTACGGGAATAGATGAGATTCCGATTTCTGCACTGAAATCTGTGCCAAAGGTACTAGCTCCCACACTGAGCAGTTGCTTTAACAGCTTAGTTGCTGAAGGGATCTTTCCAGAGGAGCTGAAAGTTGCGAAAGTCGTACCTATACATAAAAACGGAGATAATAAACTAGTAGAAAATTACCGCCCGATAGCAATACTATCCCCAATCTCCAAGTTATTTGAGAAACTGATGCATAAAAGAATTGTGAGCTATCTACATAAAAACAACTTTCTCGCAACCAATCAGTATGGATTTGTGGAGGGAAAAGGGACGACCGATGCACTTGTTCACCACATAAGAAGTATTAGTGAGGGGGTGGAATGTAACCTGATCACAATAGGGATTTATATCGATATTAAAAAAGCATTCGACACGGTGAATCATACGAAGCTGTTGGAAAAACTTGAGACTATTGGTATCAGGGGTTTCACAAAACAATGGTTTGACTCCTACCTTAAAAATCGAAAAATGAGAGTAGAGATAGCGGGGGTCCTCAGTGAGCCCAAGAACATTCTCAGAGGTGTCCCACAAGGCAGTTGCCTGGGACCGCTTCTGTTTACCATCTATGTGAACGACCTATGCAAACTTAAACTGAAGGGCAAATTGTTCTGCTTTGCAGACGACACCGCGATCGTGTATAAGGGCATGGATAAAACTAAGTTAGTCAAAGAAATCAACGCGGACCTCACAAAAATTGCAGAATGGTACAGGAACAATGGCCTAGAAATAAACGTTAAGAAAACCAGCTATGTTATATATGGTCATAGGTGCTTTACACCTTCCGAAATTGTAATTAAAATGCCCAACAAAGATAACATACTCGACAAGATAGTAAGGGCAGAGGAAACCACCTACCTAGGGCTTACACTTGATGGGAAATTAACATGGGGCCCTCACTTACAAAACTTACAGAAAAGGCTTCGCCAACTTAATTATCTCATGTACCACCTGAATTCCCATTTTAACACCAAACAAATGACTCAGATATATAAAACCCTATATGAATCAGTCCTAAGATATGGACTTATAATGTGGGGAGGGGCTTCGGAAGTCAACACTGAACCAGTAAAGGTGCTACAGAGAAAAGTAATTAGAAGTATCAGTAGACAGAACCGAGAATCAGAGAAAACTGCCAAAGCCTTTCAAAGGCTGAAGATAGGGAATGTTGATCAACTATATAAACTAGTCAGCTGCTTATATGTCGCAAAACATCTCAGTGAGTTCAGAAAAGCCAGACAAACCCAAACAAGAGGAGGTAGCACTGTACAGTTGGAAAAGCCATTTTACTTAAAAGCTACATGCCGGAAACAGGTTGATTACAAGTTACCCCAAATGTTCAACGAATTACCCGCCAAGCTGAGAACAGGCGCAGGGGACCTCTTCAATGGGACAAAGAGGGACACAATGGCCAAACTAAAAAAAATTCAAAATCGAACTTACCGGTCACATTATTGACTCTCCAGTTGTTGACGCATAGGCTCAAGGTAATGAAGGGAAGAGGCGGCAAAATAATACGAACGACGAGAGCAAGCCTAGTCGGCACAAGTATTCCGATTGTATCCTGCTTATTACTGTATCCTCGCCAGGCTAATTTCTACCTCTGTTAATGTCCCTTACTGTTGTATTCATTGTATTCATTGTTACCAGCTGTCGTATTTCTATATTATTCCACTGTTTACCCTTAACATTCGTTACCATAAAAATATTTGTTACCTTAACTTATTTATATTCCATCTGTTAGATATAGGTTTTGCTGTTTACCTTGTTATTGTTGCTTAGTGTCGTTGTTATATTCATGTTGCATATTACCTTGCCTCGAATTGTTATTGCTGCCTGAAACCGTTATTTATATGCCACTATTTCCTGTTACAGCTTAGTGCCCCTTACTGTTATGTTCACTGTTACCGGCTGTCTCTTTCTATTGTTCCGCAGTCTACCCCTAGTATTTTGTCGTAACTCTGTGCATGTTTCATCTGTTATGGGTTCTGCTCTTGTCCCTTTGTGATTGTTGTTTGTGTTCATGTCGCATATTGCCTTCCCTTGGTTTGTATTGTTGTCCAAAATTGCTGTTTTTAGGTCTTTGTTTCCTGTTGTCGTGCAGTTACCGCTTGTTTATTGAGTGCCCAGGTGAACATTCAGGAGTGGTGGTGGTCCTCGGTGATCCCCACTCGGGCCATCTGGCCATCGGGGGATCACAATGCCGTGTATTATCATAATTGATCATTTTTTGCCATTATATATTATTATTATTATTATTATTATTATTATTACTACTACTACTACTACTACTAATACTAATACTACTACTACTAGACTCCCAACGCGGCAGGAGGCACGCCGGGCGAAGCGTAGCATTCAGCTGACCACGCTTCAGTGATGGACGGAGAGGCTCGCCCAGTCTTCGAAAGGCGAGTGGACTCGGGAGCTGATCGGCGAGCTCGACCTGTGGTTAGGTTGGAAGCACGGAAGCCTGAACTTCCACCTGACCCAGGTCTTGAGCGGACACGGCTGCTTCGGGACATACCTGTACCGGATGGGGTTGGCAGCAAGCGCAGAGTGCACCCATTGTGCAAGCGGAGAGGAGGACACGCCGTGGCATACGCTGTTCGAGTGCGACGCCTGGGAGGAGGTGAGGCGCGGGGCGGTCACGATCGATCCCAGAGACGGCGTGATCGACCGTCTTGCGCCGGACACCTTGGTCTCGGAGCTGTTGAGGAGCCGAAGCGGTTGGAACCGGGTGTCGGGTTTCGTTTCGGCCATCATGCGACGGAAGATGGAGGCTGAGTGGTCGAGACAGAGGACGCAAGGAGGAGAAGCGGATGTTGCTGCTGCTACTGCGGCGGCGGGTACCATCCAGCGAAGCTCGCCCGTAGCACCAGGGCTGGAGCAGAGCTCGCCCGCAGTGCAAGGGCTGGAGCAGAGCTCGCCCGCAGTGCAAGGGCTGGAGCTTGGAAGAGTCTCACACGATGAGTGAGTGAAGAGGAAGAGGCAGCGCGTCCGGCTGCGGGGGACCTGAAATTTCCAGGCGAGTGCTCTGGGAGCGCGGACCTCGGTCAGTAGGGAACCCCGTGGTGGCCCTGGCAGGACGCGCGCACCGTTCCGGCCAGGAGAAATGGGGGCTCGAATCCGGCCTCAAAGCGATCCCCTCAGTACTGATGCGATGCCCGAAAGGGTAGTTTCCGGTGCCGGGGGTGCGGTGTCTCAGGGGACACTTTGGCATGCGTGCATCGCCATACGTCCCACCACACCAACTACTACTAGACTAGTTCGTCGTTTGAAAGTGCCGAAATTAATTTATCATACTACCTGTAGTGTTGGATTGTGTTTATTTCGCCTTGTGAGTAGCTGGAAACTCGATTGTGAGTATAGACTTGGTTTGGTACACTTCTACTTACAAGTTTAGCTACTTCTAGACAGTCCGGCTTATGGAACTGGTCTTCCCATAAGCACCTATATAGAGCTGTACATTGCAAGCTTTACAGTCATTATAAGACTGGAGAATAAAAATCATAGGGCGTCTTAAGTGTCCCTGCGTACAGCGCTAATAAGAAAACTGGCAAATACAAGCCAGAACTTTTTAATTAGCGTAATTAGTGAAACTTGCCTGAGCCGTGATCCCGGTGATAATAGAGTGATAACAGAATTCTTTCAGCTGCGTGACTGCTGCAGCAATACACATCTAATAATTAGCTGCTCGACCATGTGGAGCGCTAAAGTCGCGAATAGTACGCAGGCATTACACAATGAACGAATGCGGATTGTGTGAGAAGGAGCTGTCTGAGAATTTCCTCACGTGCCGAATATGTAGCCAAGGTTTTTGTGTGGGGACATGCTCAGTTGCGCGGACCACATTTACCAGCATGTCAGAAGCAAGAGGGGATAATTGGAACTGCAAGAAATGTGCTCCCGCCCGCAATAAAAGGAGATGCAGTGATGTGGATGCCGATGAATTTGGGTTCAGAAAGGAGGGAAGTTAGGAAGGAGGTCGAATCAGCGATAAAAGTAGCAGTGCAGACGGCTATGGCAGAGGCACTGGAAGCCATATTGAAGAACTACGTTTATCCCAAGGTGGAAGAAATGCAGAAGCAAGTAAAGGGATTGGAACAGCACGTGGACTACCTCCAAACAAAACTTGACGAGGCTGAGCAGTACTCGAAGAAAAACAATGCCATTGTGACAGGAGTTCCCTACTCCCCAAGCGAAAACATTGTTAATGTGATCAGGGAGATAGGTAAGGCAGCTGGTGTACCCATCCAAGAGCAGGATATAGACGCGTACACAGCTCGCCTGACAAGGGGCCGCCGGCAAATAATAATCAAATTTGTCCGGAGAATGCAAAAAAGCGAGTTCATCAAGAAGGGGAGGGCAAAAAGTTACCGGCACGTTTGTTTGGTGGCACCAACGATAGGCGAGCCTATATAGACGAGCACCTCACCCATAGGGTTGCAGAGGTTCATAAGGCTGCCAGGATACTTCGCTGTGACGGTCATGCGGAATTTGGCTGGGTGAAAGAAGGGAAAGTTTTTTTAAGGCGGAAGCAGGGGGACAGGGTAACCCGTGTTACCTCTACACAACAGGTGGAGGAGTTGCGGTCAAAGTGGCCGGTTGTAGAGACGGGAACCTCAGTCAGGCAGTCCCGAGTGAACGAATCAGCAGGAAGAGCAATAAAAATTCAGACTCAAAATGCGTAGGCAGAGCCGCAGTGCTGAAGATAACCCTACAGTTAAACTACCGCGCTAAACCTAGAAGTACGAGTAGAAGTAAGCAAGCGCTGTACTTAGTCCATAAGTTGTCATGTAATTCCTCCCCTCCATCCCAAATAGTTTTTAATTGTAAGTTTCTGTTCTTCCATCAACAGCTTCCCCGTGAATCACAGCAGCTATTACCTCCGTGTAACATATTCAATAGTATCATCCTCGGCCCCTGGACCCAGCAACTTGGCAAGCACCGGGTTCATAGCCCGCACACCCCAGTACTCAGTGATAATGGGTAAGCTCAAGGTACTCATAATGAACATAAGTTCGCTACAAGCTCATCATGGGGAACTAGAACTATTACTGGGGCAAGAAGAAGGTAACTAAGATGTAATGATGCTCTCAGAAACCTGGATCAAAGAGGACTTGGCGGGGCTGTACAAAATTGCTGGGTACAAATTACACGTTGAGAGGAGGCAGGGGTACCAAAAGTCTGGTGAGGTTGCAATTTACATTAAAGAGGGGATAACTTTTAAGATCGAGAAAGCATCAAAAGGAGGAATCTGCAACGTACTGGTAGGTACCATAACAGACACAAAAGGACCAAAATTAGTAATGTTTACAGATTCTGCCACACCTCAATATCACAGTATTGCAGTTACATCACAGAGTTATGCGGCCGGGTGATGATGAACCATGAGCCTACAAGAGTGCAACGGGGCGTCACTACATGCATAGACCACTGCTGGTTTAGAAGAGAAACTATGAGTAAATTAGAAGTCATCTGCACCACAATTGATCCAGGAATTTCCGACCACAAAGTTTTAAATGTTACTCTTGTGGGATGGGGTAGTCAAGAAGAAACAAGAGAACAGGAATGAAAATTTACTAACTTCAAGCGCATAGAACAGCTCATCGCAGAATTTGATTGAAACAAAATTCTAGAACAACCTGGAGACCCAACAACAAAGTTGGTGGAAAACCTGGGAGACATTGTTCAGAAAGGCACAACAAAGCGGGATAATAGGGAGAAATAAAAAGAGAAGGAAACAAACACCCTGGGCCTCAGATGAACTGGTTCGATTATGTAATGAGAAAGAGAAGGTGGCCAAACTAAAAAAGCGAAACCCCCAAGATATTAGGCTTGTGGAACAATTCAGGGAGCCAGGGAAAGCAGTCAGTAGAATAACAAGGTGGTGGGATAAAAAGAGGTGTTACACGACGCTGCTAGACAACAGCACTACTGATCTTAAGAAATACTAGAGTATAATAAATGATGTAGCAGACAGGAAAACGGAGGCCATAAAGAGCATCAGGTTGGGAGACAGCACCGTGGATGTAGCTGGGAATGAGGTTAATATAGCGAGCTACTTTAACGAGTACTTCTCGGGAATCACAGGGGTCGAAGGAAGAACCAGTTCGGGAAGGGATCAGAGCCAACCACTGAGTGTTAATTCTTTCTGGTTCCAGTCAGAATCCGTGGCTGAGGTCCGCACCACAATAAGATCACTGCCATCTAAGCTGAGTACTGGGGTTGACAGTATACCCAGCAGGGTTGTAAAAATAGGCGAGGACCAACTTAGCTGAGGTACTCGCTGCCGCTTTTAATGTCTCTGTCATGGAAGGAGTGTTCCGTAAAATCCTCAAAACTGCAAAAGTAGTTCCCATCCATAAAGCAGGTGATAAACAGCAGGCCGCCAACTATAGACCCATAGCACTTCTCTCCCCAATATCGAGGGTATATGAAGAGTTGATGTACAAAAGACTAGTCAAATATTTAAAAGCCAAAAATTTATTATCCAACAATCAATTCGGATTCATTGAGGAGAGAGGAACTACAGAAGCAATGGCTAGCCACCTACAGCATATTAATGAAGGAGTTGATTGGAACAACGGCATTGTAGGTATTGATCTTGATGTTAAAAAAGCATTTGATACGATTAACCACAAGAAGCTACTGGACAAGATGGAAATGGCGGGCATTCGAGGCTTCACGTTAGCATGGTTTAGTAGCTATTTGGAGGGAAGGGAAACGAGGGTAGAAATCTCCGGGAAGCTGAGTAGTTCATTGCAAGTCAGAAGGAGGGTGCCACAGGGAAGCTGCCTGGGGCCCCTCTTATTTACAATATACGTGAACGAATTGTGCGATATGGAACTTAGGGGAAAAGTATTTTGTTTTGCTGATGACACGGCAATAGTATACTGGGGGAATAACCCGGGGGAGTTATGCGGACAGATATACGCAGACCTAGAAAAACTAGCGAAATGGTATTCGGAAAACGGGCTAGAGGTAAACCTTGAAAAATCTCAAGTTTGTAGTCTATGGTCACAGAAAAGATACTGAGGAATTCGATGACGCAATAAAAATTCCAGACCGGAATCATTGCCTAACAGCACTCGAAAGAGCGTCCGAAATAAAGTACCTAGGTGTGATTTTCGACGCGAAATTATCATGGGGCCCGCAATTAGATAAACTTCAGAAAAAGCTCAGGCAGTTGAATTACCTTATTTACCACCTGGGAAATTATTTTGGAAGGACACACCTTATTAAAATCTACAAAGCATTATACGAATCAGTGCTGCGGTACGGGCTGGTATTATGGGGGAAGGCTGACAGCTACCATGTCGAACCAATAAAGGTGCTGCAAAGAAAGGCCATAAGAAATATATATGGGAGCTGGTACCACCAAAGTATATAAAAGAAACCAGTAGAAAACAGCTAGAATACGAACTCGTGAAACAATTTAATTTATTACCGGTGTCCATACGAAACTTAGCTGCCGAAATTGAGAACGGAAGACCCAAGGGATAAGAAGAAATTAATTAAAAAAGTGAAGTGCGAACTGAGAACCCACTTACAATCCCTGACATGACGGAGACAGTGAGGGGTCGGGTCACCTGCAGTTTTCCGAGTCCCTGCTCCAAATATAATTGTTGTACAACCAGTACTAAATGTATCCTTATCGTGATTATTTTAATTCTTCGCAGATTTAAATTATTATTTTATTTGTTCATTTTAAATTTTAAAGACTTCAATCAGTTACCATCGTATCTCTTTTTGCTATGCACTTTTTCCCTTCGCGACCATTATTCGTTTTGGTTCCGTTACTAAGTGTATATCATTATAGTGATTGTTTTATTTTATCGTGATTATTTTAATTTTCCACAAACTTCATTCAATATCTGACTTACTCATTTTAAATCTTCAGTTACCATCGCGTCTCCTTTTGTCATACACTTTTTCCTTCGCGATCATATTTCATTTTTTGTTTCCGTTTGTGTTGTATAACCATTAATAAGTGGCGTTGTGGGACGTATGGCGATGCACGCATGCCAAAGTTAATAAGTATCGTGATTATTTTATTTTTCGCTGATTTTAATACTTTTTACAAATTTAATTCATTATTTTATTCGTTCATTTTAAGTTTTAAAGATTTTAATTAGTTACCGCCGTGTCTCTTTTCGTTACGTACTTTTTCCCTTCGCGATCATTATTCGTTTTTGTCTCCGTTGCTGGGGATCGCTGTAGGCTAAATTCACTAGTCACATCCTTCTTTATTACCGACTTTTCGGAGAAAAGGGAGGTATTACACTCGTCAAAGTTGTCAAGATGGGGGCGGGGGCAATGATTTTTTTTAAATGCGTAGTGATGAGGATGCATTGTTCAAAAGGAACCACATGCTATTCGTGTTGCATTAGTCTGGCCATAATATTCAGTAATTTAGATTTTTCTTCAATTTTAAACTAGCACTACTAGTAGGTCAGTTGGTCGTCACCTTGTATGTTAAAAATTTTGATCAATTACCGTCGCTTTTTTCATTAATATTGTAGTAGTCAAAACCACTGACCCCTATTCGGGCCTCGCTCGGCCATTGAGGGGTCAGCTTGTTGTTGTAATATTCTGTGTAATTTCTATGAAAATATATTATTATTATTATTATTATTATTATTATTACTACTACTACTACTGCACACACACGCCTTTTTGTGTTCGCGTACCTATGTACGTATGTATATTAAACGAAAATGTTAACATACATACGTCCCAAGTACAACTTATATGGTGAAGAAACTCTATTAGGATCGAGTTTAATACACCAATTATGTAAATACGCGAATTATAATTCGAAGCAATGGGAAAAGTAATAAATAATTGACATTAATGAAAATGCACCGAAGCAGCCAGCAGAAGCTGATTCTGAACCTGGTTAGGATTACGTTTTCTTTGACCTTACTATACGCTTTTAAGGCAAATTTTCGTACATATTCTTGTATTTTTCCACCTGACATTTAGAAAAACAAATCTATAAGCTCATAGTGTAAGTTGAACGACTTCTGAAGACATGATATGGGAGGCTCCTTGCTCTCGGCGAAACAATGACACTGGAATAGTCGAGTAGTTTCATCTTGAGTGTCGGCTGTCGAGTTGCAAAAAATTAGGGGATGTTCCGATTAGTTTACAGCGAAGTCGCTCGTCGCGCGTCCACACGACCGAGCGAACCAGTCAACAGAATTTTCAATATCAAAATGTTCTCTCCATGCACTTTAATAAAACATTTTGGGCCTAAAAGCTTTCGAATTTTAAATTCTTTAGACTGGTTTTTGTTCACGACATCACGACTAAAATTCCAAAAAATTAAGCTTTTACACGTTTTCATTTATGCGACAAACTAAGGTTGGAAAGGGGCCTAGCAGGGGTTTTCGAGTCTTTTTTGACTTCACCGGTACGCTTAAAAACAGGGCCAGATTTAGGGGGGGGGCTGGGGGCCCCGGGCCCGCACATTTTTTATTACATGCTTGTACAGACGAGCGCGCTACGTACGCTCACGTACAATATAAAATACCTAATAATAATGACAATGATGACGATATGATCAATGTTGCTAAAAAAAAAATTTTGGGGGCCCACACAAAATTTGGGCCCCGGGCCCGCAAGTGCCTAAATCAGGCCCTGCTTAAAAACTAGAACAAAATTATACAATCCAAATTTGTAAATATCGCACCATCTAACCAATTTTGCTTAAAAACTTTCACATATCTGCGATACTTTTCAAAATTCTCCCTTGCCTCATTTGGACCATTATTAAACAGCACGACTTAATCAAGTCTCCATTCTTACATACTCGATAAAGTAGTACATTTTTTCTCTTCTCTTGGCTACTTCACAAGCATCCTGTAGTTTTATGCTTAGAGTTGTGAAATTCGCTCGTAATTCTGATTTTGGTGGACATAGATGTTATTTCTACCGGGTTTCAACTTTCTGCCTATGAGTAAGAATTTATAATAAAGTTCACATTTTCCCAAAAATAAGTCACTGTGCAGCGCATCGTATGACGGGCAGCATTATATCTGTCATAAACTCGTAAAATAAGAATTCAGTATTTTTGAGGCGCCGAATTTTCAGCTTATTTGTTATCGTGGAGACTGATCTCTTTCATTGCGATAGCTGAATAACGATGCCACATTCGCGGCATCTCCATCGACCTTACTCCCTGCATGATAACCATTTTCGACGACTCGACGCGACGTGTCTCGAAATAACAATAATTTTACCCATACGTTTTGAGCACCAGAAATTACGAAACCAAACTTTACAGTCAGGGCGAGCGTAGAAATAAGCCAATATCTAAAGTTTGTTCAATATACCGAACTTCTTAGGTGAGTCGGCACAACATCGGTTTTTCACAACGCAGGCAATGAATCTGCAATGTTGAAACATTATTATTCATAAAAGAAATTCCAATTTTTGACGTCATTCAAAAGTTCTAAGTGATAGGAGGTATCTTTATAGGAGGCACATCGCAATACTCTATACACGTAATGAAATCTTAGAAAAGGGTAAAGCGTGAAATATCATCTCATTTTAAGTAAGGGGAGGGGGAGGAGAGATGATAGGTATTATAAAACAAGAAGAATAACAAAGAATGCTGCTTATTTAAATCGTCGCCTCAGGATGTGTAACGCCGCTGCTACTAAGCGCGAATAACCGAAAATTTCCAAATAATCTTGCAATGTCGGGCCACAATTCACATTGCATCAAAGTGCAGAGCTCGTAACAGACAGCCAGAGATAGAGAACAGAGAATTTGATCCTCCCCCCCCCCCCGCCCCAATAAGGAAAGCTAAATGGAACCAATTAGAATCCAGATATGAAGAGTGCCGGCTTGGCCACTTCAACAACACCACCGCCGCTAGTAAAAATTTTCGAATTGTCCTCGATAGATGCAGTCGTCACTCTTTTTGTATTCCCGAGACATAAGCCAGACCGAGACGCGACAATAAGGCTGACTATTATTACGAGTAAAAGTGCTGTGAAAGGCCGCCGGTTGTTGATCTCCGTACTGAGTTTCAACGGCCAAGTGCACTGGCTGGATGAATAGATCGTCTCCAACCTATCTCCGTAAGTCTGCCATCTTCGAGGCACTTCGCAAACATTTCCTAATTGTTTTCTTTTGTACTGACTTTATACATTCGGCACGCTAAAAGCCGGTTTCTGTATTCACTTTCGAAGTGCGATATCCTTTTTTCTTTTGAATGTGTGGATGTATGAGCGACACTGTCCCTATGGTCGTCTATTTCTTTAAAATCGCAGGAAGATGTCGAGAAGGCGGTCTTTGTCAAGTGTTTTACCATCAGGATCAGTTCAGAGACAGAGAGTGAGGGGGAAACTGCGACTATATGTCTCGAAACGTACTCTCGACACCGGTAAAAATGGCTGCAGATTCTTGATCTGCTTCAGCACGTGTGATGCAAGAGCGCACAAGACGATCGTTAAAAAAGTGTTTACGCTAATTTATTAATTAATTCGATCGGATATTCGAGATTTACATTTTAACAGACAACTGCGCTCGAATTAAACGATTACAAAACAATACGGCTAATAAATTTTTGTCGGAGGAAATGGAACGACGAAGTGTTCGTTCAGATTTAACGATCGTGAAATTTCTCACTAGCAGTTACGAACATATGCGACGATTTGGTCCATTAGCTCACAGCCGCCAATAATTCCATCTATTCGATCGTCAAAAAATTCGATTACGTAACCCGTAAGCCTATAAATATTGGAACTAACCTCGTATCATAAATTAAATGTTATCTCTCGAATGGCGAGTTGTGCTCCGAGTACAGCGATGTGTATTGTGCAGTTTAAACTCCGTAATCTACGTATAAAGAGCTGCTGAAAAAACCGATTATCGAATTTGCTGGGTTCGAGTGCATTAGAAAACGACACGATATGCTAATTCGATCAATTGGAAAAGCACAAGGAAAACTCTTGCTAAAAATAATATCTTTTTAGGTATCTGTGTGCAAAACACGCGATTTTTCGTAGGTAAACCGGACAAGCGGAATCACTTTTTTGTAACCTTCCAAAATCTGCACGAAATACACACGAAGCGTGTGAGAAAGTTTCAAAACTATGCGAGAAATATTTTCTCGTGTGCTGCGAGTACTAAATTTCTCGCATCAGAACTGAACTCACACTGAACCGACTCCCCTGGACCGAGCCCGAACCAGAAAACACCGTCTCTCCAGCCACAGACATGAAATTCAGCAAATTAGTGTCAAACTGAAAACACCTATCATAAATGACTACCGTATTGTGCTCCCCAAAATAATTCATTTGCTCTCAACCCGAGCCCTGGAATCCGCTCCTCCGAGCATGACCTCAGAGACGCTTCTTCTCAATATAATTAAACATAAACATAATACATAACGCTAAGCCATCATCCTACTCAATGCGACAGGTTATGCGTTGTAATAGATTGGAAGTTGGAGTTGATATAACCTAAGGAATGGTATCTATATATCAAGTATTTTGTATTACACTCACTTATGAACATAAACACTCGTGAAATCCCACTCTCTCTCTCACTGTAAATGAGCGGCAGGTTGCCACATGGAGTTAAAACACTGTCAAGAATAAGTTCAGTGCCTTTCAAAACCAAAAGAATGATATCCATATTTTACCTTCTCGAGAATATTAATATTTATGAACCCTTTTCCCATATCATTGCACACATTGTAGATGCAGATGACGGTCACAATAGTGCCGAAATTGAATTCAGCGACCTCCAAAACATAGAAAATGATATTCGTAATGCATCTTCTCATAAATGTAAACCATTTTCATGTCTTATTAGGCGTCACAATTTGCGGGTTAGGGTCAAAATATTCCCAAAACTGGGTAAGAGCGGCATGGGGTGGTACCGATCGATCCCGGAGAAGAAGAGCAGGAGGACGACGACGGCGTGATCGACCGTCTGGCGCCGGATACTTTCGTCCCGGAGATGCTGAGGAGTCGAAGCGGGAAGCGGATGGAACCGGGGGTGTCGGCCTTCGTTTCGGCCATCATGAGGAAGAAGATGGAGACACAGTGGTCGAGAGTCGAGAGCTCGCCCGTAGGCAAGGGCTGGAGCAAAGAGTGAAGAGGCAGCGCATCCGGCTGCGGGGGACCTGAATTTTAGGCGAACGCTCAGGGAGCGCGGACCTTGGTCAGTAGGGAACCCCATGGGGGCCCTTGCAGGATGCGCGCACCGTTGCGGCACGGAGAAATGGGGAATCGGGCCCGGCCCCAAAGCGTCCCTCTAGCCACTGACGCGATACTCGAAAGGGTAGTTTCCGGAGCCAGGGGTGCGGTTTCATAGGGGCCACTTCGGCATGCATGCATCGCCATACGTCCCACCACACCATGGGTGAAAGTAGTTAATAGAACCCGATTTGTACCAGGAATAAATTCAATGATGTATAGGCCTACTGAATAAAAGAAAACAGGAAAGGGAATGCCGAATCTCCGATTCACTTGAGCAAATTCCGATAATTAAGGAGAACCGTTCCATTAACGAGGACATCCTTTATTTCTCTTGTTCGTTCCGCATGTTATGAGTTGTCATTCTGTAAATTCAAGAGTAGCCAGCCCCCTCCCCATCTCCATAGCCGGAAAGGTCTGGCAATGCTTCTGAAATTATTTTAAAACCATAAGTCAGTCATGTATAAACATGACGATTGTAATAACTAAATAACATTCTGGTTTATCATCTTTCTTTCATCTCCTAGGGTACAGACAGGGTGCTATTTCCGATTCTGGTTCAATTTGGTCAGTCAGTCAGTCAGGTACCGTATCCGCTGCCGAATGTTGGCGGCCGCGGTTTCCGAAGCGCAACTTTCGGTAGCCTAGATAGTTTACCGTTGCTTTTCTCTCGGTTTGTTGCGTTAGAGTTTTCCTTCTCTGTACCGGAGAGTGGGCAGCAGCAGTTCACTTACTAGCCACATATTTGCACGACGTTAAGTAAGCTGTCCACAACAGTCTCAATCTTTCAGATCTAGTAGTAACACTCCCTGTGACTGTAATGCCTTGTTCGTTAGAACTGGTGGGGTAACAGAACGCGTTATCTTTCCACCTAGGTTGATACTATAGTCGCCGTTTTCGCTAGGATAATAGTAAAGGATATTCGAATATCATTAGCTTTCCGGCGTTGGTGGGACTCGAACCCGAGACGCAAGGTTTGCAAAGCGGGCACGTTAACCAATCGGCCATACAGCGACTCAGTTTGGTACCAACAATTAATTTTGCTATTTTTGGCAGTTATATTGTGATTTTTCAATATTATCAACTCTTCCTCAAACCTATCTCGAGTTTCCCATTTTTCAAAATAATGTTGAAAATCATGCTAAGCAATTGAAAGACTACTAATTTTCCAAACTTCCACAACTTTTCTTCGATAATGATGTCGAGTGATAAAGAAACCAGTTTCTAGTGTTCGGAATCGTTTCAACAGTATGGGTATAGTTGCGAAGTTGAAAATAAACAAATTCACTAATTCTCAAATGTCCCGCTATAACGTATTTTCCAAATATTTCCTCATTTCTAAATGTATCATTTAATTAAGAAACAAAGAATTTTGGCACCATACTTACGTTTGGAAAACATAAAGTTAGTTAAATTTAGAACTCTTCATGTCACTTACAAATATGCTAGCACTTATTCGAGATTTTAAAACTCTTTCAGTCTTTTTTAGGCCTGTTGAGACACATGAAAATTCTGTAAGACCACTTTCAACCATGATTCAAAACTTTTCAGAAATTACGTTGTGTCTTCCTCCAAACAAAGATTCAATTTTATAATATTATGTAAACTCAATGTGAGCACAGGAGAGAAGAGTATTTAAATTTTAAACATTACTTCACAGGTGGTGGCATTTTCGTTTTTCCAGGGGGGGGGGGGAGGCAAGGGAGCAAAATTAAAAATGTTGGATCACAAAACCTTTATAGGGATTTTAGAAACTGTGTTTGCGAATCTTCATAAAAATATAAAAAAATGTTACCTAACTACTTATGCAAGACATCTAGCAAGCTTGTAATGAGAATAATAGTTTGTACTCGTAGCTTATGGATGCATTTTTAAGAGTTCCGGCATTCCAGTATTTTTACGAGTTTCAGTAAATAGAGTTGTAGTTGGTCGTTTTTTGCGGGTCAGGGAGATACCAAAAATCTGGAAGAAAATAATGTAAATAACAGCTGACACGAAACAAAAAGCTCTTAATTTCCTAATCTTGCCCGATTAGTTACTAGAATTTGCCGAATGTCGACTTTTTCTATATAATAGGGGTTAAAACTTCCGGCGGTTCCATACTGAGTCCCAAAACCACATTTTTTACCGGATTGAGTCCCTCGGCAGCGGTGGTCATTATTATGTATGTTCGGATTGAGTCCCCCGGGTGCAGTGGTAATTATTATTCGTGTTTGGATTGAGTCCCGTACCCTACTCGGATTCAGTCCCAAGTTTGCGCTCAGCAATTCACATATTTCCCTTCTCACTTTAACAGACTTAGGACTGAAATTTATAACCCTCGAAGACGCGCAATGGCTCACCTCTTTCACTCGTCATAACCGTGTACTGTGACATAATGGAAAAATAAATGTATACGACACAGGATAATCTTTGAACCGATACAAACGGAGATTTCAACTTCACCATGCACCGAATGAATAAGTACTGATGGACAGAATGTAAGGGAGGAAGCGAGTGGCAGCGTGTACTTGTCTGCCCTACTCGATTACTCATGATGTAACGTGTTATGCCCGTACCGATATGCAATTAACAGCAGATAAGTCAGAACAATAACAATCAGCTGTTGGCGATGGTGGCTTATCTTCGTTCGTTAGAAGAAATGCACGAGTCGTATTATTAGCTACTGTAAACTGCCTACCATGAATAACTCGGGCGAAGAAGGTACGCTTCTTCCGACGGGACTCAATCCGAAGCGGAAGCGCCGCTACTTCACCTTGAGTACCCCGCAAGAACGGGACTCAATCCGAACACGTTCATTAATTACCGCCGCACCCGTGGGACTCAATCCGAACACAAATATTAATGATCTCCGCAGACGGGACTCAATCCGAAGGCGCCCAAAACTTCATACATTGCGGTCCCTGGCCGCAATAGCTCGGCCAGCACGACAACGTAGAAGTACCAGTTGAATCTAATCATTAGTTTTTGCGGCGGAGAGGGAGAAAGCTACATGTCTCATCAGCTTTAACGAACCATCGAACATTTACCGCTTACTCGTAGCATATCCAGAAAGATATGTTGCCTCAGAGTAATCTCTTCACTGTGCCGAAGACATGAGCGTACATGAGAATAGTTACGTACTTGTCACGTGTTTCATAATTTGACTAAGCGATCCACGAGCCACACATAACATGGCACCAGTTAGTTCTTCAGATATTAAGGGTAATGTGTTTTGCAAGTGACATGTTTCCTTCAAAAAAACTGGCAAGGAGGCCATTCGGACCTAGCAACGTAATGGCTGACATCTGGTGGAAGTTTTCAACAACATCTAGTTCTTTTGTGTTCTTATCAACGTTAGGATAAAATCGTACTTTTTTATCCTAACGTTGATAAGAAATTCAATGGAAAGTCGTAAAACGACATCAGCGGGCCACCACGCTGCTAGGTCCGAATGGAGCAGGCTATCTATCCACCTCCATTGGTACTGCGGTCACTCTGTTTGCTGAGATGTTGCGGGGAGAACGGAGAAGACGACCCTGTGCACTAGCTCTCCGAACCCGCCTTGCAAGAATGCGTGGCGAACACGATACCACTCAGTCGTAGAGTGACTATTCCTTCCATTTTGAGGAAAATTGAAAAAGGGGGAGTAATAAATTGCACGGGAAAAAATGAGGTTTGCACGGAAGAAAGAGTTATAAAAGAATTTGAATACACAGTATATTCAAGTAGTAATGCACGGAAATTGAAAGTGTATGAACAGTACTTATATTAATCATCAAACAGATCAGTACATTTGGTGCACGGTAGAACCAGTTCAGCATCTGAGGCAGCAATAAAACGGTAGTGGTATACGTTGAGTGAGAGACTGCCTGTGGGCCAATTCTTAAATGCCGTACAGACATTGCTACAAAAATTGTCTCTAAATCGTGAGCCTACTTCAGTCAATTGTGTACCCCATTTGCTTCCACTCTAGAAGTAACGCTAGAAATGTATACAAAAGCGTATCAGTGAGCTTCCAGTAATCGGAAGGTGCTCCAATGAGCTTTCGGTCCTCATTGCCGGCAATTTTCAACGACGTCATCGGGAAGTAAAGAAAGCATTTCGACATCTGTGCTACTCTAGTTCCAGGCCGCAGAGTTGAAATGGGAATTGTTTGATGAGTATCGGAAAATGAGTTGTACAATCTGGGCCATTGCCATCAATTATGACAATTTGAATCTATCTGCACGTGCCCAGCATTCCTCAAGCGTTCACAATGCGAACATTGTCCTGGAATGAAAATTCGACAGAACCTGATCACTGTTCCTCCCGAAGCGACCGAAGTACTACTGGGGCAGAAGTGAAATCGACGCGTGCCTTACTAGTTGATTAATCTCTTTTCTGTAAAATTTATCATAAAAATATTTCCGTTATTTACTATTCACTTGACGCGCATAATCAACAGCGCGTATCATTTTTTGACGTGGAATATTTTGAAATACCGTGATGTATTCTTTTTAGGAGCCGAATGATTTTTTTACCGTTCATTCTTTTCCTGTAGCGTTTTTAATTTTTTCCCCCCGTGCAGCAATTTTAAAAACAGTTTTTACTTTTTTCTTTCCGTGATCCTTAAAACATTTTCCGTTTTGTCCTTTTTTCATCCGTTCAGTAAAATCATACCTGAAGAGAAAAAAAATGAATCTTGGCATATTGAAGCAGATGAGTCCAACACAGGAAACTTTCTCCGAAGAATCACGAAATCATACCGGCATAGTTACAAAGCAAATTTTGGACAGTCTACTTTTTCCATGTGCCAGTCAGATTCGACTGAATCGCAAAGCTGCAGATGCAGCAAAAGCTACAGGATTATGGGCCGCGAATGATGAAGCTGGTCGGTATCTACTTCTTAGCTGTATCCAAGTTAAAAATAACTCGAGTAATTTACAGGGGGTCGAAATGGCGCGAGTCCGCAACTAATAGCGTCTGTATTTGCGCCTTTCTGCACTTGATAATTCTTCGAATAATTCCTCGCAGCAGGATATAGAAAAATTGGCGGAAGAGGATAAAATTCAGTAGCGCCCGTAAAACAGAGCGAGACAGACTGAGAAAGTTTTCAATTCGAAAATATAAGTTATGTTATTATTTATTAGTATCTATATATACACACAATATGCGTTTGTAAAAATGGCGGCGGCGGCAGCAGCAATTACGCTTCAATTACATCACTGACCTTGACCGTGAAAATATCCGAATAATTCGGTCTATTAATGATTTTAAAATATTGTTCTCGCGAAGCGCATAAATTAAAACGTTTAATGAATTTAAGAGCAGGTTGTTTAAATTAATAATTTTTGTTAATAATCAAAAAAATATGTATTCAAGGTTCTCCTTGTTAATGTCTTTAGAAATCGAACGAAATTTAATATCCATAAATTAAAGAGCGATTTTCACTCCTTTTGTAGAGAATAGTATGTTATGTACACGTATACGCGGCGGTGGTGGCCGCCACCGCCATCGCCACCTCTCCCGTATCTGGTGCTGTTGTTGGCTCCGGTGTGTAATTCAATTCAATTCGAATGTGTTAATTTGGGTGTGTTAATTTGGGTCCATGATCTTTAGGCGAACGTTTCACTTAAGGTATACATACTATTTGGCATTGATTTCCATGGAATACGAAATTGGAGGTCGTGTATTTTCCTTTGTTTTTAAAAAGTACCCTTTAAAATATTTTTTAAAAATTTTGGCCCTTCGAAGTAATTTTATTGTTTTTCCCAAAACTCGCGTAAAATTTATTCGGTAAAAATTCTTTTTTTTGGGAAATAAAAAATAGAAAAATTTTTAAATAAATTTTTAAATTTTAAAAATTTTTCGGGGGGTTCCCCCAAATTTGGAAAAAAAAAAAAAAAATTAAAAAATTTTTTGGGGAAGTTTTTAAAGATCGCGGGTCGCCCCCCACCTTTTTTTTTTTTTTTTTTCCCCTCAAAAATATCGAGATATATCACATTTTTTAGAAAAAAGTATTTCAATAAAAATTACTTTTTTTCCAAATTTTTTAGAATTTTTTTTTTGTAAAATTCAAAATTAAAAATTTATCTAAACTGTTTAAAAAAAACCGGTTTATAGGGAAAAACGTAAATTTCGGTCCCTTTTTTCCTATGTTTGCCTTTTAAAAATTTTTGCCCCAAAAGGGTGCATTAAAATTAGATACGTGGGGCGGGGATGAAAAATATCGGGGTTTTAATTTTTCCTTCTAGAAAACGGAAAAAGAAAAAAATATCGTTTTTTAAAAATTTTTTTCTTTCTTTTCCCCTATTCACCTTTTAAAAGGGCCCACAGTTTTTTTTAAAGAAAGGGGTGACTTCAATGTAAAAGGGGGTTTAAAAAAGAAAAAAGAAAAATTTTAAAAAAATTTTTTTTTTTAAAAAAAATTTTTGACATCGCCTGATTTTTAAATTTTTTTTTTATTTAGGCTTTTTCCCTTAAATAAAAAAATGCCAGAATTATGTGTTTTATTTCTTTTCCAAGAAACCAAAATAAAAATGAAAATTGCAAAAAAACACAATAAATCGTAAAAAAATAAATGTCAACACAAAAAGGTAAAAATTCAAAAAAACAGAGGAAAACCCCCATTTTGGGATTTTTGGGGGGTTTATGGGGCTAAGTAAAAAAATTTACCATTCGCAAATTTTTTATTTTTTTGGGGTTTATAATTTTATTAAATTTTTTTTCCTCAAAATTTTTAAAAATAAAAATTTTTTAAAAAAACCAAACAATTTTTTTTTGCGAAATAGAAAAAATTTTTGGAAATTAAAAAAAAAGGCAAAAGGCAAAAAACACAAAAGTAGAAAAAGAAATTTCGAAATAAAGCAAGACGAAAAAATGAAATTAAAAAATATAGAGAAGCCCAAAATAATTTTAAAAAAATGAATTCGGTTTAAATTTTTTGCCTTTTTAAAAAAATTTATTTTTTTTTTATTTTCAAAACCCCCAAAAAAGCAAAATAAGCTAAAAATTTTAAAAAAAATTTTCGCTTCCGGGGGTTGTGGCATGGGTTTTTTCCCCCGTGATTAAATTTAGAAGACAAAAATAATTCCTTTAAAGGGGGGAAACCCCCCACCTTTTTCCCTTTAAAAAAAAAAACTGTTTTTCCCCCCCCAAAAGTGTTTTTATTCCAGCGGGCTTCTAATTTTCCCTGGTGGACGCTTTTTGGGTAGGGGTAAAAAAATAAAATTTCAAATTGTTACCCCCCGGGGGTTTTTAATTTTTTTTGGGGGCCAAATTTTGGGGGGTCCGGCGCGGGGGTTTTAAAAAAATTTAAAATTTTAATCAAGAAATTAGTAAATTTTCCAATAAAATTTTTTTTTCTGATGACGGCGGGTATCTCCAGTATGCAAAAAAACGGAATAAACAGGACCGTTGTTTAAAAAAGTAAGAACACAAAGATGTACGAGTGAAAACGGGGGTTTTTTAAAAAGCCTAAAAATTTTTTATTTAAAAAAGCAAAAAATTTGAAATTTCCCCTTTGGAAATTGATTCGTAAAAACGAAATTTTTTCGTTTAAAATTTGGGGGGGGGTTCCCGGGGAATGCATTTAAGAAAATTGGGGCCCCCCGGGGGTTTGGGCTTTCAGGGAAAAAAAAGGGGGGTTGGGGGAAACGAAGAGCCGACATAATTCCAATTCGTGATGCGGAATTTTTTCGAAAAGGGGGGGAAAAAAAAACACGTGCATCCCTTCCGCTTCGTACTCGTTGGGGCCCGGGGTCTGCATCCCTTTTTAAACCCAAACCCGGGGGCCCGGGTTTTCCCTGTACACCCACAATCGCCAAAAATTAAAATTTTTGTAACAGGGGCCGGAAGCGAAACCCGTTAGGGGAAATTGGGGGATTCATTTGTTAGGGATTGGTTAAAAACCCCTTCCCCTAAGTGGTCGAAAGGGAAAAAGGAAAATTTCCCCCCAAAAACGTGAATGGGGGTTTTTATGGAAAACCCCCCGGGAAAGGCACCAAAATTCAGTCAAATTTTAAAAAAGGGGATACAGCATGTCCGTTTCCCTGCCAAAATTTACGTTAAAACCAGGGGCCCCTTTCCGGCGCCTTTTAGCATTTTTTTTTTTATTTTAAAAAAACGTTTTAACTTATTTTGGGAAAAATTTTCATGGAAAAACCCTTCCCCATTTTTAAAAAAAAAAAATTTTTTGGGTTTTTCCCCCAAAATTTAAAATTTATTTTTAAAAAGGGGGAAAAAAAAAATTTTTTGTTTAAATTTTTTAAAAAGGGGGGGCCCGGGGAAAAAAGGCCTTTTTTAAAAAATTTAAAAACCCTTTTTTTTACCAACCCGGGGGAAAAACCGAACTTAAAGGGGGAAGGCCCAAAATTTTTTTTAAAAAAAAGGGAAAAAAAAAAAAAAAAAAGAAAAATGCTTTTCGAGGGATTTTTTTTTGCCAAGACTGGGGGAAATCCTTCATTAAAAAAAACAACAAATTTTTTTTGTTCTTTTTTTAAAAATGCTGAATGTTTCTTGGTGGGTTTTTAAAGGTTTTTTTGGCTTTGGGTTTTCTTTAAAAAAAAATTAAATTTTTGAGTTTTTTTGGACTTTTTAAAATTTTTTTTAAAAAAGGGGGTAGGTTTAAAAAAAAATTTTTTTGGTTAGGGATTTTTTTTTGTGGTATTTTTAAAATGGTGTGTAGGAGTTGAAAATTTTTTTTTGTAAAAAAAGTTTGGTTTTTTGAGAAAATGTTGGTTTTTTTTTTGTTTTGGCCGGGGTGAATGTTGGGAAAAAAAAAAAAAATTTGTGGGGTTTTTGGGGTGTATTGGGTTTTATTTGAGTGGATGGTAGTTTTTTTTAAATTTGCCCAAGTGTAATGGTTTTTTTAAAATTTTTTTTTTTTGGTTTTTATTGAGCCCCTCAAGTTGTAAACTTTTTTAGATGAATTAAGTTTCCCCAAATTTTTGTTTTGTATCAGGGAAAAAATTTTTTGCCTAAACCCTTTTGCTTTTCCCCGATGATACCTTTTTTCCCCCGGGCCGGGGTTTCTCATAGGGGGCTAATCGGATTGAGGTTTCTTTTTTTGGACCTTTTTTCGACCCAAAATCCTAAAGCTAAAAACCCAGGTCCATTTACTTTTCAGTTTCCCTTTTTTAATGACCAGTTAAAGTTCATAAATTTGGGGTTTTTAGGCCTAGGGTTTGTTTTAACACTTGTAATGCCCATAGGATAGGAAAAAAATTTAAACAAACCCCAAAGTCCCCCCTCCCCTTTCGTTTCCCCCAGGGTATAGCCTATTTTCTCTCGCTAGCCTCATCACGCTAGTACGATTCATAAAAGTTTGAACTTTTTTGACTCTCCTCAACCCTAAAGATTCCTCAGAAACTGTAGATCTGCTTGTTAACTTTTTCAGTTTTTCCCCGAGTACCCGTTCCCAGGGGTTCATGTTTCATCAGTTTGTAGGCATCTGATTTTTGTTAGCCAAATCCCACACGAGTATACACAGCGGACATTTTTTTTTTTTGAAGTTCCTCACTTACACTATACCCAACTGACCTTTCTTTTTCTTTTTCCATTCCGACATATGTAGATGTTGTACTTCGAAAAAAATCGGGTGTCTACTATTGTAGACACACGACTAAAGAAAACGTCTACTATGTAGACACATAACCAAGTTTAAAACGCACCCAGTGAAGCGTTAGGACTATTTTAAACTTTTCTAAAATTCGCTAAGACCAGCCAAGATTTATTTAAGATTATTTATGACGCTTTCGGACATGCTAAAAACTCTTACTTTTTTAAAACTCTGTGCGACTCTTCTAGACTCTTTTAAGGACTTTAGCAGGCTCGTTCGAGACTCTATAAGACGTTACCGTTTTTCAAGCGTTTCTGATGTCAATATTCTTCTCCAGGAAGGGCTAGTTGCCTTATTGTCTCCCCCGTGCATTCACGCCGATCCACACTGGAATAACAAATTTCGACTATTTCAATCTTTCGATGAAGAGAATCCAGTTTTACTTTTTTCCTGAAAAGGCTTCGCGTGCACGCTTAGGACAATCATTTTCGGTTTTCGATGGAGCTGAAGATCTTTGGCCATGAATCATTTCGCATACCAGCAAATGATGTAAGTCACATCGGAGCAGTTTAGAAAGAGAGAGAAGAAGATCAACTTGAGTTGAAATAGACTGCGAAAACTTATGGCGATGTTTACGGTCCAGGAACGCGCGTGGGGTTCGCAGAAATAGGCGATAAAAGGTAGACAATGATGCTGGAGTGTGCTCCAGCTGCGTGAAACTTCTTTGTCGTCACACTCTCTCTTTCATTCGGATGCAATTTATTATTTCACTAACCGCATCTTCCTTCCTAGAAAAATGGTTGATTTAATTTTGAACGCGTCGAGCGAGCAATTTACCGCGTGTATCTGTACAGGTAAAAACAGAGAGACTCTGAGCCGGATAGGCGCCGCCGCCACCGCCGTCACCAGCGCATAACTCACGAGAGCGGGGTACGTTAATGAAATCCTGATCAAACTTGCGTCATGCGATTTTCTAAGAAGGATATCGATGCTAAGGTACTTTATTTCAATTTGAAGGTCAACGTTTTTGTGAGTTCAATGTCGACCGTTAAATACTTAAGAGTTGAATTGTTGGAACCCGCGTAATCGCGCGTATATGCTCACATTCGTGTATCTCTTTTCTATACGGTCGCCGATGCGATGCGATGTGATGCGATGCCCGCCCTGCCGACACAAATGATTTACCGATTTATTCACTTCCTTAAAGGTTATTCAGCCGAAGGTGCACACTACACACATACTCGTAAGACATAATATGTATGTATAGTTATTCTTGATCCCATTTCCAGCATCAGCGATCGGCGTGCGGCTTCGGGTTCTCCCTTCTCTCTCCAAGTCATTGTACTTTCGGCATTCCAGAGGGTACGTTTACATTTTTCTCCCCTCTAGCTCATCTCATCCCATCCTATCCCATCTATCCGTCGATGTACATCTCTAGACTTTAAATACGGACACTTTTCCCATGGAATTCAACGAATTCAACATCCATCCGGTTTATTTATGCGTCAAACCGAATTAAAAATAAATACTGCATACGATTAAGAGAAGAGATTTTGATCTCCGTTTCCTTTTCCATTAAAATACCAAACAAATTTTTGACTTCTCATTCACAGGTGTGACGTACGCAAACCTTCTATCTATAGGATAATTGGTCACCTTTCTTCCGTCTTTCTTTTTCTTTCTTTTTTTGTACCGTCCTTTCCGTAAACATTTTTCAATCTTGCGCGCATCCGAAATAAATGAGAAATTTATCAGATCCCCATTGCCGACTAAGACCTGAATTACGGTTCATTTTTCGCAGAAGTAGTAAGCACTCACGTCGAGGGAGAAATATAACTCGAAGAGAAGACAAAGTATAAGGCTGTATAAGGCTAATGATGTTTCTATACGGAATCACGAAGATGACAAATAAATAAGGTTACTTAGGACCTTATTTATATCTGTTTAAATCAAGAGCAAACCACACACATAAATGCTAGAGTCATTGAGACTCGATAGCGGAGTACCCGCCCAACGTCGAGTTGACTTTTATAAAAATAGAACACAGAAATAATCTGGGAGAGTCAGACCTGTATCTGGAGGAGGCCACTGAACTCCGCTCCTTGAATTTGCGAGTCTCCCTTAGGATTTCTTAGACACGATGTTATTTCATCCGAACAGAAGGAATTCGTCCATCTTGTGACGGCGAGGTAACAATCTTGGATTTTTTTTATCTTAAAAGGAGAGGGGAAAAAAGAAATACGTACTTTCTCAAAAAAAAAAAAAAAAAAAAAAAAATAAGATACTAATAAACTTAGTCCATCTGAACTGTATTCTGAGTGTATCGTAACGGATGACTACTGAGCCTAGATGAGTTGTAAGGGAATTTTTTTAAGAGTCCTGGCGAGCCTTCAAGAGTACCCGGCGAGTCTTAACATCAACATAAATAGTAGACAACAAAGTTCACCGAGTGAAAATTCAAACCAGAGATATTGTACTATATCTGAACTTCCAACTTTGAGTACTGGCTATTTCGGCACACGAACTAAAATCGTGTATGAACTGGAAAATGAGTTTTGTATTAGTACGAATGTCGTATCTTTGTTATAGTGTTGGTTAACACGGCTCGAAATTGGAGAAGTAGATTGAGTACAGTATTTCTGGTTCGAATTTGTAATAGTGTATATTGTACAGGATGTCCGAGAGTGAGTAATCGTCCCTCAACCGGACAAGCAAGAATGTTGTTCTGACATGCAGATATGTACACGGGGTGTCCCATTAATTCCGTCAGTAAGTCGATTATTCAGCTCCTGTGTATCGTACCCGAAAAAAAACATATCGGCGTGTAGCTTGATTCAGTCTGGTTCTATAGACACCGCAACCCCGTTACGTCCAGGGACGTACCAAAGAGTTTTTCCTGGGGGGGGGGGGGATAAAAATTGTGAAAATCCCAACTGACTCAACTCAGAATTCCCAAGTATCAAAGCAAAATAAAAAACTTTTTTGACCTGTTGGATTTTTTCAACTGACTCAACTCAAAATTCCCAAGTATCACTGCAAAAGAAGAAAAAGAAAAACCTTTTGACTTGTTGGGTTTTCCCAACTTCTCAACTCAATTCCCAAGTATCAAAGTAATTAAAAAAAAAAAAACTTTTAACTTGTTGGATTTTCTCAACTCGCCTGACTGAAATGGTAAATTTTCCCAACTGCTGAGTGAAAAATTCCTACGGGGGTAAGTTTCCCCCCTATCGGTACGTCTCTGGTTACGTCGTGCGATGCGCGCGCAACAGCTGTTCGCGCGAAGGGTGTACGTGTATCGCCCGCCTACCGGATTCTCGAGTCGTTAGTATTCGTACAATAATGTTTCGCGGTTTGCTACGGGGTAGTCGACGCGTATGCTGACGGTCATAGAGATTCAAAATGTGTGCGAATGAGTCGCTCAGATTCAAATGACGATAACACCGCGAATTTCTCATCAAATTCAATTTTCAATGTGTCAAAACGAAAGTTCAAACATGGAGCTACACGCCTATGTAATTATTTTTGGAATTTAAGATTTTTTGTGAAATTTTTATTTGAAAATCTGGTAGGCGAAACCTTTTGAACCTTCATTCAGGCCATTATATCTAGGTGAAATTTTTTCAAATTTTGGTTTCAAATAGTCGAATAAATTCGAGAAGAAACAGGCTACACCCTGATACATATTTTGGATCGGATAAGTAGCGGCTGAGTATAATCGACTTACTGACTGAATTAATGGGACACCCTATATGTATGTTTGCGTACTCTCGCCTTTTGAAGGGATGGTGTGGTGGGACGTATGGCGATGCACGCATGCCAAAGTGGCCCCTATGATACCGCACCCCCGGCCCCGGAAACTACCCTTTCGAGTATCGCATCAGTGACCGGAGGGACGCCTTGGGACCAGGCCCGAGCCCCCATTTCTACGTGCCGCAACGGTGCGCGCGTCCTACCAGGGCTATCATGGGGTTCCCTATTGACCGAGGTGCCGGTGCCTTTTGAAGGGATGAAAATTTGTCTATTTAAAAAAAAAAAAATGCTACACCTATAAATCCGGTTTTAAATAAAATATTTGGTGGATAATCCCTTCCCCACCCCATGACCGTCCAAAATATAGTATTTTGATAGAAGTTAACATGCATAAAATTTTGTTCGCTTCGCTCTTGAGACTTAACACCATGAAATCCACCCCTAGAAAAATGCTGGTACTAGGCTTGTTTATTTACTTATAAAAACGTTTTTCCAAGTGCGACTAAAAATATGTAGGTTCAACTGCGAAACTTTCTGCAAATAATGATGGGGAGTTGCAGCACTCACCGAAAACATATAATCGCCAGAATAGGTAGGCAGTTTGTCAGTTGTTGATGCATTCGACGGTGTTTAAGAAGCATCTCGTCACCGAGACGTAAAATAGAATCAACTTTAGGTTCCTTTCTTGGACGTTTTTAGAAGCATCTATCTACGCGCAGGTGCCTCACCAAACTTTTTTCAGGAGGGAGCTCCCTGTTTCAAGGTTCCCATACACCCGCGTTACTTTTGCGTGGTGCTGCAGGATTGGAATCCGCAGCAGACGGTAAACTAGTAGCCTGCGTTGATATTTTTTTCTTTTTCTTTTTCTTAGAATCGGATGATTTGATATTTGTAATCCAGCGAGCCCGCAAAGACCTATTTAGATAGTTGGCACCACCATACATTCCCATTTGCAATTTAAAGTTAGCAGGGGGAGGGGATTAACTCCTCAAGTAACCAAATCTTACCGACATTGGATTCAAGAAATTGGGGGTAAGATGTCACTAACACTGAGACTTATTATACGAATACAAAATGCCGTCATACGTATCAATTCTAAAAACCAGCAAGTCCAATTTTTGGAATTTTCTTCAACTTATATTTCGCAAATACTTCAGTTTTGAAAATGAAATTTCTATAGAGTATCCGTTTATGTTGAAGCAAAATTTTGTCAAAAATCGGAGGAAAACAAATTAGGATTCAGATCTACAGACAGTTTTTTGATTCAGAATACGTTTCAGAAATGCACTTCTCATTTGATACCCGAATATTTAGATATTCTTGGTGTTACAAAGATGGTCGATTCACGTTCAATTCAATTCAAAAAACCTTTATTTTTGCATACGATTACATTACTTGCCTACTTTTGAATTTTTTTATATTAAGTAGGTACCTTATTACATTCGTTTTCATTTTTTTGAGCAAATAAAATTTTTCAAAGCATGTTCTTCCTTTCTTTTTCGGAGCTCCCCAAATTTTTTGAAGGTGTCCGAAAAGTTTTTGGTAGTGCCCAGTATGGGCGGTACCGCCCGTGTTAGGGTACACACTGGCTTGCTTCCTTTCATTTTTGAAAAAACTAAGGCATAACTACGAGCATATTCACTTTTTATTTCTCTTTCTTTTCGCGAGCTGAGACGGATAGAATGTTACTTTTTGGTAATAATAAAAAATAATCAAGGGAACCACTATGACAAATCATTGACCAGGGTTTAGCAAGGCGTTTAGAATTTTGGTGTAAATTACCCCGAGAATTTTCCCAATTCTTGAATTACCTTGAACATCGCCACTTGACCCAGAAATCTTTCGTACAAAAAAGTTTCATGATCAAGTAAGAAATACTATAGTTACCTTTATCCCTATTTACAAAAAAAAAAAAAACACGGTAACAATTTCAAATTGATTCCATTGATTAGAATTTTGTAACTCAGAATGGTGGATGAGTCCGAAAGATGATACTGAGAGACATTCGCAATATTTTGAATTTTATTAAATTTTGCAATTTGCAAATTGGTAGGTACCTATTTCATAGAAAACTTTTAGTATGCATAATCAGAGTGGATAAAACTGTAATTGTCACACGATTCGGAGTATGCCTGGAACGTAGAATCCAGAACTACAGTCAGTATTTCGAAAAATTTTAAAGTTTTAAAGATATGACAGATTTTTGAACTGACGTTTTGCAATCAAAATGGCGGATCAATTATACACATGTGTAACTACAGAGGTCAATCATCGAGCCTCAAGACCGAAAATAGTTACGGTGTATATAGAGTAGACGAGGTCGAAAGAACCAGAGATAGCAGACAAATAAAACCATATTATATAAAAAAAGGATCCAGGTAAATACACTTTAAAATTTAGAAATTAGTTCGTTTTTTACTTCTTCTGCTGATGACAGCAAGCTCATCATTCTTAGATGGCGCCATAAAGTAATAGTATTCGTACTTTGCTCTCTCGGTTCATAAAATAACTTGTGACTTGTATTACACGAATTGCACTGCACGTGTTCGGATGTAAAATTCCCGGTAATAAAGGAGTGCATTTTATACGGCTGATGAACTGGGTGACTACGAAAATTTCTCAGTAAATATTTCGCGATCTCTGCGTTCTCGACATTGTCGGGACGGGTGGTGTACAGTTCGGACTAACATGTCACATAGAGGAACTTACATATATTACGACCATCGTAAATGTTTATTAATTATGCACAGAAGAACGCACTTGTTTATTGAGCTTGGAACGTCAATGAGGTAAATTTATTATTGGCTTGATATTAGAAATTATTGTATTATAATGTTTCTTTCATCTAACCTTCGGAGAAGTGTATGAACTTGCACAGCGATAACGATCACCGGTAAATGAACTATCAGGTGTTGACTATGGACACACACAAACACACACACCTTGGAGGTGGAGATCTAACGATAAAGCCGGCAGCCATTACATGAAAACTCACACGACCCGGACCCATGTTGAGGGAAAGCTGTATACATAAGTAGGCACCGGTGCGGTAATTTTCAGGGACGAAGAACGACGAATGATCAAGTAAAGTTAAATATCCTTCTCTTGGTACAAACCGAAAAAGTTCCAAAAGTTGATTTCATTTAGACTCTTAGCTGACTTTTCTTCGTAGACGATTTGTACATCTTTATTCTCAAAATTAGGCAATTGTTAGGCTAGTCGGCTGTTTGACTGTCACCTGTAGATCTGTCAACAGTCTAGTTGGCTTTCTGACGGTCATCTGTAAATTTGTTAACTGTCCAGTTATAGCTGACTATCTTTTTGGCCACCTACAACAGATCCTACGACCTTTTTTTTATTTATTCTGTCAGCGGTATTAGTGAAAAATGGCCAGTTTTTTAGTATAACATGGGCAGATTAAGAAATTTTCATCAGCTACATCGCAGTCTTAATACGTCTTCAAAGGATTACCGAGCCTTAACTGAATACTGAAAAGACTTATTATCGACTTCCGAAAGGGTCTTAATGAGTTTTTGTCAATCTTTATAAATCTTAAAAAAGTCTTAGGAATTTCGACGGTGTATTAAACAGTCTTAAGACAATATTGATAAGTTTTATAGAATTCGGGAAAGTCATCTGAACACAAGGTTAATCAGTTTTAACGTATTTTAAAGATTTCAACAAGTCTCAACGACTCTCAACGGGTTCCAACTATGTTACAGGAGTCTGACGCAAGTTCCGATCATTTTTAATGATACTTCTAAGTCTTAAAGGTTTTAATCAGTCTTAACGAGTTTTAACAAAGTAAGAACGAGGAGTTTCAGCAAGGTTTTGAGCATCCTAACAGTTATGAAGAGTTAGTTAATCCTACCTAGTTTTAGAACGTCTTCAACTAATTATTCTGCATCTGAACATAATTTTGAGAGGCTTTCAACTCATCCACCCAAGGAAGAACTGTGAAGTGAAATAAGGTATGATTTTATAAAAACCAAATTTGGAGTACCAAGTCTAAACGTATATGAATGAGATATTAGAAAACAGAGACACTAGAATAATAACATCATTCAGCATAATTATGTGGCAGTTTCCATAAAAAGGGTCAACTTTATCGGTCAGATCATTTTTGAGTTAAGCACACGTTTATATAGTAGACTCAATTCCTGACAAAATAAGACCTTTTCCAGCTTCCTATGTGCTATATTCATGTCTCTACATCCATTAAAAAAGAGGCACCTCCAAATTTTCGAAAAACAAGATTTTGAGAAAAACGCGTTCAAAGTTTTTGAATACATTTTATTGTTGATTTTCTTGTTAAAGACGAACTGCTTTATAGACTATTATACAGGGTGTCCGGACTTCATTCAAGGTTTCTAGCACACATGCGGGGAATGCCCAGAGACAAGCGTACCTCGGCTATCATTTAGCAGAAGAAAATTCTGTACAATGTCATTCGTTCGAACTAGCAAATGATTAAATAATGGTAACATCGTCCGATATTCTGAAAATCTCGAAATGCATTCCTTCTTTAGTCCACGTGACCACTGACTCACCGGTAGCCAAGCGTATACTTATTACCTACACTGTGCCGCATTCTGAAAGCGCCGAAAATTCCTTAATGAAAATTCCACGCAATAAACGTTCAGCCATTGAGCGAAACCTGACCGTCATCAAGGTTTTACACATTTACCTACATTATATTCGTAATATCCTATTTAACATTCCGTTTACGATTATGAGGGGAAGGGGTTAGGCGCTGCTAATTCCCAGGAAAGAATGATTTTTTCACTCGCGGGCGTCGGTATGGGTATGGGTTTCTGGGTTCTGGGTACTTCTGCCGGCTACTATTGCGTAATCTTTTACGCAGTGATATTCGAAAAGCAAAAATGGAGAGAGATAGAGAAAACTGCCATGTTGTTGTTAATCCATAGCGGTTTCAATATGTTTGTATACAATAAACAAACGTTATTCGTTTACAGGATAAACAGTTACCTTCAAATGAAAAATCACCCAGAAAAAATTTAATTAAGGTGTTCTCCTTGACATTAAATTTCATTTGTACGAGTCAGTTAATTTATTATAGACTCTATTGCTTCTTCAGAAATGAAATTTGCGTTTCACTTTTTTCCCCTTCTTAACTACGACCGGAGAATATAAAACGGAACCAAAAATAAAACGTAGTGCCTTCGGTGTGAAATTTCATTAACATTCGAATTCGGTTATTTCGGAAATACGCAGAATGATGAAGTGAAATTATTAGGAAGTTCGCAATGGTCGCTCCACCTCGTCGACCTCCATGAAAATTATTGCAGCCAGAGACATTAGCGCTGATTTAATTAGTAGGTATTAATAAATCCGCTTCCCAACTTACACACACACACACACACACACACACACACACACACAATTTGTACAGCTAGCGGCTGGCGTGAACAATACATACTCGTATCTGCAAGAAATAGAACTGGCGGCACGTATCGCAGGGTAATTGCTATTTACTGCTGCTAGCTGGTTTCACTGGCTGAAAAACACTGTATTAGTTTATGGCGCCACTGAGCAACGTGATCTCGCACTAAGTTCAGCGTTAGTTCCCTCCGGTCACTGACGCGATGCTCGAAAGGGTAGTTCCTGTGGCCGGGGGTGCGGTGTCATAGGGGCCACTTTGGCATGCGTGCATCGCCATACGTCCCACCACACATATAAGTTCAGCGTTAGTAAAGAAAAGAAAAAAAAAATCGAGGGAAGGAATGATTTTACAAAATTTATCTACCTACTGAAAACCTACTTCCCCACTAGAAAACTTTTGGATTACTGATTTTAAATGTATCGTAAGATTTTCATTGTGGCTGCGATTTAGGTCACAAAATCTTAATTTTAAATTTAAAATACGGAGAATAAAGTGGCGTTGATATAACCCTAAACACCCCAGAAAACTCGCCCACACGCTGGCCGAAAGTCTCCAGGCGAACAATTACAACAGGGCGGAAAACTGGCGTGGCCAATGGAAATCCGCCAATTCAGACACCCACGGCCTAACACACGCGCCAGATCTATATGCTGAAGGATTCGACCTACGTCGCAAAAAATGGGTACAACTGAATCGACTCCGAACAAAGAAGGGGCAGTGTGGCAGCGACTTCAAGACAAAATGGGACATGACCGATGATCCGTCTTGCGACTGCGGACAATTTGTCAGACTGTACGGCACATTGTGTAGCAGAGCGCAAACAGGGCGTGCGGAGGAGACCTGAGAAACATCTAACAGCTGACGCTTCCCGCCCGGACCTGGTTCCAGTAGCTGAATATTAAAATCTAATCTATGGCGAAGATGACATCAACCGCGGCTCTACGACGAGAAAAAGAAGGAGAAAAAAATCGGACGGCGTATCAGAATAGGAGTTCGTTGAATCGTCGGTCAATATCTATATTTTCGATTTAGCCTGGACAAAATCCCCAAAATCAAAATGCCTCTCTTGGAAGAGACCAAATTGACCAAGTCGGTTTATATCTACTATAAGTTATAAAAGTCTATATTCCAAGATCAGCCCATACATTCGGACCAAAAATTACAGCCAGCAGTTAGCCAGCCTGCGAGACAGACAGAAAGTGAGGCCATGGCGTCTAGCAAGAGGCCGATCCGAGTAAAAAAAGTTCTGGTAACGAGTTTGAGCCGTAAAATTACACGACTGGTTCTAATATCTGAGAATAAGAGAGGAGAAGATGAAGAAGAGTCTCGCCAGAAATTTAAGTATGTAAAATTTTATACTGGAAGTGGGTACAGACGGGGGTGGCAGTTAGGAATAATTTCTTATCCAAATACTAAAAATTATTCTACCCACGTTGAATATGAGCACATGAGCATTGGTTTCCTGTCCTTCAGTCGTTAACCTCGCAACTTACGTAATACGGTTGAAACCAAAGCTATTTCAGACTGGTTTTACTGCAAAAATGGTTCTGTACAATTTTTTTGGCTCTTGGCCAAAGAACGTCATAAGTGAGGAGTCCGACGGAAGTCTTTACACTTATTCCCATCAATCTTTACGAACTGCTGAGAATGGAAAACTCGGACGTTTCTGCTTTTTTTTTTTTGCCCCGAGCTTATTTTTTTTACCACCATCGCCACCTGAAAAGTGTTTTTTTCAAAACTTAGTAAAGACATATCTCTAAATCGTTCAGGAAGCACAAAAGACGGTTTACAGATTTCAATTTTGATTTTTCTCTCCTCCGTACTTCGTAAACATCAGATGTTTATTCCTCACAAAAAGGACTTACTGGACTTTGGAAAAGCATCCCAATAAGTATTGCGGTTGTTCAAACACCCGCCCCCGTTATCGCCTACATTGACCCTCGGTTACATCCAACAGTAAAGCGACCCCTGCGTTTCTATTTCAGGAAAGCTTCGATCTTCTGTACAATTGAAAAATATTCGACTTTAAAGTCAACTCTCGAGTGTTTCAGGGTCAGTGATCGTACTTAAACAGTGTAAGAAAGCAACTCGCAACCACAGAGATGAACTAGTGATATTAATTTATTCGTAAAACATACTTGATGAAGTACGAATATTAAGTTCCTCTTCTCTTCTAGGCGCCGTAATTTACAGCTTCAGATTAATATAGTATCAAAAACTAACCTTGAAACACTAATAGGTATTTCATATGCATATTATAATGCAATGAAAAAGTTATGCAACCTTCCTCCCACCCGGCCATAATTTTCCAGTTCATGTTGAATTGATACAAAATAGGAAATCAATCATTTTGAAAACCCTGGAAGGTTAATTTTGTAATAAATTACAGTATAGAAGAGAGAAATTTTGAGTTTATTTTGAGCTTCTCTTGCGCTAGAAAAAGCGAACTAATTTTTTTTACATCTATTCGTATTTTTTACGCCGCTTCGGATCCTTTAGTTTGTTGCTTGTGGAACGTCTAAATTTTTTGTGAAAGGTCTTCAAAGTGCCCAAAAAAGTCGTTTTTCTTGTTCTTAGGCTCATTTTCTGACCCATTTACATCAGAATAAAATATTGTAATACACTATTATTGTAGTCTCATTTTTTATGTATATTCTGAATCTAGACTTTAAATTTAAATACAGATTTATTTCTTGCTATATAAATGCTTTTAAGGACTTATTAGAGCCAAATTTCACCTTTTTAATACGATATTAAAAATATTGGCATTCCATACACGAAGGGCCCACTTGTTCGGACTATTTTTCCAACCTCAAGATATCGTATCCCGATCACGGGGGCATATTTTTCAACACGCGTGACTTTTAATAGAACCATGCAGCATTTGTCCATCAAAATTTGTCAGTCGCATCGGAAAATTCCAATGCCCTCTTTTGCTGAGATGCGACGTATTGCTTTGGAAGAATTATAACGATCAAATAGGCTCGTTATGCATAAGAATGACACATAACATAGTATTTTTATATCTACTTGTTAGGGCAGATTGTGAATACAACGAGCCAATTTTGATTTAGATTATTTTGAAGGCCGAAGATGGCTTTCTACATACCAAGAAGCAGACTTCACATAAGAAAAAAAGAAATGCTGTCTTTGTACCTATTATTCGTGCTAATTCTAAATCAGACCTTAGATTTTTTATTTTAGGCTATTAATTTTTTTTTTAAACCTAAAAATGACGGTTTCTTGGCTAGAAGGTTGAAATTTAGATCTTGTACGTTGCTGAAATAAAAGAATGAATTCCGTATCTAATATTAGCACTGGTTCCGAATTTAACTTTGAAATCATCTCGACTGCTGGAGTCTTCATTCAATTTGAGAATGGCCTCTGGAAGCCTAAAAATGCTAATATTTAAGACTAATTTCTATCGAACAGAAACATTTATTTTGGAAACAATATTTCTTTCTTTTTTTCGTACGCGATGTTTGAACTTTGGTCTTATCATTCTGTGAAAAGCTATTTTCGGGCTTCAAAAAGGCACAATCATATTTACAAGATTAGCTTCGGAATTAGTGTAAAAAATAAGTCTAGAAATACTATATGTTACTAATGATATTAAAAGTGTAAAATCAGGCTCTACTGGGGGCTTCAAGACCTTTCTAGTAAGTGAAAAAGTCTGCATCTAAATTTCAAAGTCGAATTCGGAATCTACGAAAAGAAAAAATGGTCTAGAAACACGTACATTGCAATTTCGATCTAAAAACTGCGAGCAGGCCTGAAAAAGTTGGTTTGCTTTTTATAACATCAGGGTACCCACCAAATACGAATTTTCCAAATGTATGACCTTTGTATGACTTTTGTGTGACTTTTTAATGATCTTTTTTTCGGAACATTTTCTCCTCAGAACAGAATTTCGACAAGAAAAAAAAAATTCGACTTTGAAGAAACTTAAAAAATAATGAACGAATTATTGGAATGAATGTTGCAAAGAACACAATTTTTCGATTAAATTTCAATTTGGCCGTATTTTGATGAAAAATATTGCGATTGTTTAGGAAGGATTACCAAATATGTAAGTATTTAGAGGCAATTGTATAACCTTTATATGACCACTGCCTCAATTGTAGAACTTGTGTATGACTTGTACGACCGAAGGACACTCTGACCATCAAAAATACTAAAATTTCTTTCGTAAACTAAATAGATCGAGAAAAGTTGGTTTGTTTTGGAAGCATTTTTTGTGATGGACTGTGTTATTGTGTTCGTAATAACTCAAAAAGTTTCCACTACTCAAAGACTTTTCAATACCAATAGAACAAAAAGGGACTAAACTTTACAAGCGTGGTATCTAAAGGGGGAGATGTGGGACTGGGACGAAAAACATCTCAGTTTGCAGATTTTCAGTAGCACTGAATATAAGTCAAGAGTTCTATGTTTCACCCCGTAAAGTCTGAATTAATGTATAAGCAGTGTAAGGAGTTATTTTGGTCCGCTCTATTCCTGACATTTTCTAAGGAGTATGAAAACAATTATACAAAAACTTTTACGGGAGATTCGAAGAGACCTTATATTTGACCCATATTAAGCTAGCTATAGTCCAAACTCAGATGTTTATTCCTCCCGCTTCTCCTTAATTGCGGACCTAGAGGAGGAAGACTGATAGAGCCGATCTCAAAATTGACTCTTTTACCTATCAGAAGTCACACACTAAATTTCAAGTTTTTATTACTGATATGTTCTACGATGCAGTGCATACTTTTTTCCACTAATCAGCCATATTTGTGATTTGGTTCACTAAAATTATTACCAAGAAAAAATATGAATGATGCTCGTTTTTGGATCCATTTTCCGAGAACGGGAGGGGGTTCCCCAAATGTCCCTTTTGATGTTTATTTTATTTTACCAGTAGCATTTCGTTCATTGTTGTCAGTTTTGATAATAGTTATTATTATTATTATTATTATTATTATTAAATATTATTCATCCTCGTGCTTTTTAATATAGAAATGAAAATGAAGTTTTCTATGAACTTGATTTGTCCAGCGTAACTTTCCTCCTATCCCAAATATACTTTTGAACCTTTTAGACATTCATTATGAATTTTTTTCTAGTCTTGCTCCCTCGTCCACCGCTACCCACCATAAAAATGACAAATCGCTTTCTATGGTGAGTAGAGAAGAAAAGTCGAGAAAAGACAGACGAGTAGGCAAACAAATAGGCAAGCTGACTGAGATATGCGAAATACAAAGCTGGAGAGATCTTGGTTTGCAGATACATAGATGGACTCTCAAGAAAGTTTTTCCTCCGAAGGCAATTCCGGTGGATACATAAAAAGTTAGGTAGGTGAACAGGCAGACAAAAAGTCAGATAGACCGACAGCCCAAAACACATGAGCTATCTAAAACTGGAGAGAGTTCGATTTTCGGTTCATTTTTCGCTAATTTTAGATTCCAGAAGTTGGTTGTAATGGAATCGGGCTCCAAATACTCATCGGGACGACATGCGATATTGCGCCTAGTGACATCTGCAGTTTGAAGTCGGCAATTTTCATCCGAATTTCAGCAGTGCTGATGCTCAAGTGCTCACTCATCCACGAATTCTCATTCCTATTTTGAGCGCTTAATTTGTCCAGTTCGATTGTAAAGAGATTGATCGAATGAATTCGATGAATTTTTTATCGCAATGCGACATAGCGGAATGGTGGTCGAAATAGGCGTTTCAGCGCTGGCTTCCAGTTCGAATGCCGGGAGGCTTTAACATAGACATCGTTCAAGGTATTATTGAGATTTACGATTGGGTACGACGTTTCGATGCTTGAAAGCCAATCCTCGGCAATGTCAGTAGCGCGCAATTTCAGTTCCTCATCACTCAACGGTTTCTTCAATAAGTGCGACTAATAGATAGGAAATCGGAGTTAATGTTATCGTCCTCGTTAATATATGTACCGGCTTCATCTGTTGCGAAAATTGTAATACGTTCCGACATACAAGGACACGTACATATACTCTTCAAAGTTATTTATTAAGTTTCTAGACTAATAAATACTAAAACGTTTCGAAATGAAACGATTTCCTGTATGGCTCGTACAGAGTAACATAACACCTTGTTTGTCGATTCAACGGATTCCAAAAAGTTACTACTCATTACATCTACATACTTAGTACATAGTACTAAGGCATCGGCGCCGGGGAGGCAGAATCGGTCGGAGCGCGGTTTTTTCTTTGATTATTTTATTGAGATGCGTCTGATATTTCGGTATTATCGATTTTATTCTTACTCGTTTTCTCTGTTTTTTCCTTTTTTGTTAAATTTAAACATTGCTGATGAAATTTGTTGTACTTTTTCCATTTTTGACTTGAAAATATTGAGGGGGCGTCGCCACTCCAAAGTTTTTATTGGGGGGGCTTCGCCCCCCAAAAAGTGCCGAGTCGGCGCCTATGTACGAAGGTGTAAAATGGCGTGGCGTATAGTATATTCGACCACATGGTCCGAGTCTTTGATGACTGGAAGCTGCGAATCAACGACGTTGACGCGGTAAACAACTCGAAAAGAGCGAATGTGAGAAAGAGACAAGACAGGCAGGCAGGCGGATAGACAGAAAACGATCAACCCGACGCATTTCTCAAATTTTTACGGATACATAAATTATACGAAAAAGAGACCGCTAAAAAATTTATCATCGTCATCGGTCTCACATTGTACAAGCCTTCAAACGGCGGTTTCCAGAAAAACTGCGTTTAACCTTCAAAAAAATTTATTCCCTCTGCTTTTGGTAAAAACACATAATCGGTTTATTAGCCCCACGCCGTACGATCGCCTTGACGTCGGTTCGGTAGCCCTCATTTCTCTTAGACACCCGAATAGGGGGAAAAATTGAATAATTCGATCACCTTAACATAGGCCTCCACTTGTAGACCTTCGAAAAAAATTTTCACCTTTTCATTTCGCAGAATGTCGTAATTTAATTCGCGACAAATTTTGGCGACTGGCGCGAAGAATAAATTGCGTTGATACAAAATTAATTACGCAACACACGAAGATTATTTTTCCACTTTAACAATCATTATGGCGTGATCGAGCAAGTTTAACGAGCTTTGATTCCCCGGGCAGGTATTTGTATTTCGAACGTTTGTTTTCTTACAAGAGGGACCGCCAGTCTGCCAGTGCCATCGTCACCATTCATATACTCGTATTCTAGACTAGATCGTCGTAGAACTTCCCTCCAAATACTACGAGTACCTATAATATTATATCTACTCTGGTTACTCGTTATTGTGCACAATTATACGCTGACATTACTCGACCTTAACATTCGAATCATCAAAGAGCGTTGCTCTGGTCGAAGGTAAAACGCATCAATTAATTTTCCGCCGTACAGAGAAGCGCGATCGTCTTACGTTAGTTTTTCAACTTATACTCGTACTTTAGTCGAGTGCACAAAAGATGGAAACAAACGCTGGTCAATCACTTCATTGTATTCGCTTCATCTCTCGCGTCCAAGTTTGACGGTCAACAACTGAACTTTCAAAGTAAATAATTGACCGACCTTAATTCTGTTGCGGATAAAATCTTCGAACTGAACGTATTCGACCTATACTCGTAAAGCTGAAATTTTCTATTCACACCGTTCGAATTTGCATACTCGAGTTCGAATTTGCGGACTTCAACGCGTCCGACGCGACGGAAGCAGAAAAATGTATGTACTGCAATACTTAATGCTTTTCTTTTCAATTCCAAGTTTTGCTAGCCAGGTTTAATTATTCGCTTTTCGGGAAACGTTATTTAGTTATTTATGAGCCGCATAATCGAATTACCAAGCTCGAGTCTCTCTTTTCAGAATCAGATACTTCCTAGTTATTAATAATTTATCGTAATACTCAATATTTTGGCTGACTTATGATCAAAAGTAAGGAGCAGAAATACGAGCACGCGGAGTGATTGAGCAGCCATCCTAAAGGAGTCAGTCTAAATGGGTTTGAACGAATCTTTACCGAATACGAATGTGTCTCAAAAGAGTCAGCAGGAACGTAAATAATTCTCGAATGAATTCAATAGTGTCAAAATGAGATTTTCACAGAACAGTTTGATGAGTATTAATGAGTCGTAAAGGAATCTGGATAAGTTTCAGAAAGTCCTAAGAGAGGTATAGCTGGGTATAGATGAGCCTTAATGAGTCGTATTAGAAACTAATAATGCCTCAACAGAATTCAAATTCGTTATAAAAATTTCAACAATTCCTGAGAGAGGCTGCATTGATTTTAAAAATCCGTGTGAATTGTGAACTAGTCTGAATCTCCGCACTTATTAAAAATTTACACCCTTCCACCCCGACTAATGTAAAAACTCCGACCTGAGACAAACAGACAGTGCGTCGATTATAGTGGATGACATGAGTGAAGCGAGTGTCGGCGAAAGGTTGTATCACAATGAAGGTGGGGACCAGCCCCCTAATTACAATGGGAAAGAGTTCCTGTGGGTTTCAACGAATCTGGGTGAGCCATAATCGAAAAAGTCTCGAGACATCTACGTCAACACCTTCCCAGCAGAACATGGTAACCGAAACGGCGAGGTATTCTGGTAAAGGGAGCTACATGTTATACTGGATTTCAAGTCTGTTTCTCCGGACGTTATTTTCTACGTTGGCTACGATGCTCTGCCGGGAGTAAGGAGTATGTCGATATGTTTGCGGGTATTTTGTAACCCGTTTCAAAAAAAGGTAACCAGAGTCAGAAATGTAAATTTTACAGGATGGCGAAAAACCCTGAATAAAAATATACCGTCGATGTGATTTTGTTTTTGTTGGAAAATGCTTTGTACCCGTCTTTAAAACGTGTTAAATGAGATAATAGTATGAAAAGCGTTTAATTAATAGCATAAAATGATTTTTTCCGATAGTACTTCGGTGTAAAGAAAGCATAGCCAACGTCAGTAAACTGTATCCGAATATACCAACTGTTCATTATTATGATGATGATGATGATGATTATTATTATTATTATTATTATAGGATTTATGATTTCTGATGGTATCGTTAGTATCTGTTATGGCATCGTCGATAATTTTCGTGGGTTTTCTGAAGGCTGTACGCTGAAATGTACTTACATGTTCTTAATCGAGCTGTTTTTCTCAGATCCAGTTAAGGCTTATATTCTCTACCCTGTGGCATTCTTTCATGAACGACCCAGAGACAGGGTGTTCACAAAGAAATGTCGACATTTGTCTCCGGTCGCACCTTCCTGCTTTACGACCGGAGAGCGTGCTTAGATTGAATTATCGGCGTAAGTGGCCGACCAAGAAAAGCCCAGAAAGCCTGAGGAAGTATCCCGACTAGATCACAAGAGACTTCTCAGGCGTGGTATTGCCAGGAAAAGGAAGGTGATTATCCAGATCACATGTTAAGTCGTTTCAAGTTCCGGAACGAAAAAATGAAGTAAAACAAAAAACTTACGTTCCCCTGCAAGTTGCCCATATCCCCCCCGCTCACAGAAAAATCTTAATAAGATCACAACAATTTTATTCCGCAAAAGAAACAACAAAAGAGAAAAACGGAAAATGAGACCGTATGGCGGATTGCGGACATCAAACAATTTATCGAAAAAGAAAACCAGAACAACTTTCGGCATAGACAGCATCCGCCAAGACATCAGTTCAAAAAGAGATTAAGAAAAATAAAAATAATTCATAAAGAAACAACAGCAATCAAGAAGAAATCTCTCGTGCAAACCGCACCGAGGACCAGCAGATAAGTATGAAAGAAGTGTCGGGCAAAAATTTTGCGCAGATTACCTGAAACAAAAGAAAGATTAGAAATTAGGAAAAAGGAGAGAAAAGAAGGAAAAGAGGTGAAAATGTGAAGACGTCACTCCGCCGGCAGATCTTCACCTGCACGCAGAGCGAGGAGGGAAAGAGGAAAGGAAATCGGTGCACTTGTACCAGATAATTTTGGTTGAACTGCAATCTTCACGTTCTACCTACCGTAACCTCTTTCAATAAATGAATAAACACACGAATAATTTTTTACAGTTTTTACTTCAGTCTCTTGTTCCTTCCGTCTTATACACGGACGGTTCACTCGAGTTCTTTGAAACTGTAAGACTCGATCAAACTTTTTCAGACTCTGATAAGAATCAGTCATGCTGTCTTTGTTACAACTCCGACGTAGAAAGCTAGAGATAACGGCTTCTAAAGGGCAGACCTTTTACTATTGAAGAATAATACATAAAATCGGTTTCATTATGATGAAGTAGGTACACAACTTTCAACACTTTTTGACTTCTGAAGCAGTGTACTTAACTCACTAAAGTCAATCTCAATATGAACACCTTAAATTTTTTGATACGGTTAAAGTGAATCAATTAGACGACCTCGAAACCCTGATATTCATTATAAATTTTAGGAAAATCTTCTTATGCTAAAAACCAACTAGACGATATTGAAAAACTAATATTCGATACCTATAACTACGTTTGTTTCAAAAAAATGTTGCCTCTCCCTCAGATTTACAAACAATCAACTAGCAGTCGATTGATATAAAAAATGAAGATAGTGGCCTTGAAATCTCATGGGAAAGGGGCATTCATTCCTTTATCCTACATAAGAAAGTTCGTAATGTTCTAAAATTAAAACGCTTATCAAAACTAATGAACCAAAACAGAAGCCAACTTTAAATAAGTAATATAATGCTATTTGAAGGGCGGCAGTTGCACAGGGACAATACAATTCTAGGACTGAGGTTCAGGTGTAGAAATTCAAACCAAAGGGTTATCCATAGCTCTTTTTTTTTCAGAATCGAATAAACGTAAAATGTTTCATTTCAATATTAAATTCAAAACTGCTTGCCCAAGACATTTTATTCTAGCACGAAATCTTTCGCAATGAACGAGCAGATTAAAAAACTATCGTACAAATTAACTGAAACTAATACGCGAGCGGTTCTTCAAAGAAATCCAATCAAGGAGGAGTACGTCATTCGTCCGACTGTATCAGGGTATTGCTCAATGTATTAAAAACTGCACACCAAAGTCCATAGTTGTTGATTATTTCTAATGAAATCGTTAGCGTAGAGTGTCTTCCACTCCTGTCCCCTTCTAAACAAACTTGATGAATTATCTTTTTTATTTTCATAGTCGGTTTATTGTTGTTGTTTTCTTGGTGGGGGGGGGCATGCATTGATGTCACACCCGAATATCCTCCTTTCCTTAAGCTGGAAAACTCTGTACAACTATCAACTAGACTTGTTTTTGTGTTTTGAATGCGCCGGGGTCACCAAAATGTACTCAAAATGTTAAAAACTCTACGTTTTCGCCCATTAGGTATGTTTAAATGGATGATAAATAGGGCAAGTTTTTTAAAAGCATTTGCATATTTTTCTTATTGATTATATCTGCGCAAACCCGCATTATCTTTTCGATTCACGAAATTTCAAGAGACACGAGTCCAACTTGGTTCGGCATATATCCGCATATTTAAGAAAATATACATACTTTTGCATAAAATCGTACATTTCAGCGCATATGTGCCTATATTTGGCCATTTCTCTTATTTTACCGCATACTGACTGAATCAGGCTGCATACTGCAAGTTTGAAGCAGGTTTACGCTGTTAAGTGCCCTAAATATTGTATAATTATATTTATTTTTCTTATTTTTAATTATTTTATTTATTTTTTGAGACAAGCACGTGTTTCATTCGATTTAGCTGAAAAAATCGAGCCTTTTGATAGCTATGTTGCCTCGTTTTGGAAAGAATTTTTTCCCACATATTTCTGAGGTTCTTAGCGCATATTCTATGCGCTAGAGTACACGGTGACTTTGAGTCGCTCACTAACAAAATAGTCCTGAAGAGATTGTAAAGCAACTAAAAGATACCTCTTTTGGAGAAATTTAAAAAACTTTAACTTCTGTTTTTAAAGCATTAATTTACATTTTACGCCACATTAGGCTATTTTCAGCCCAATTTCTGATTATTTGATCCAAGGTTTTCTTCCAGTAACTGGAGATCCAAAGAGATCTGACGCGTTGATTGCCACATCATAAATGTTCTTCTACTATGCTCATCCTATGACGATGTCGTGTAGATTTTTATGGAATTTTGTGCTGATCAGCGACATTAACAATGATCAGGATCTCAAAACTATAAGTCAAACTGGAAAATTTAAACAAAAATTTTAACGTAAAAACGCCGGGAGTGTGTCTGAGGAATTTAAAAAATTGATAATGGTAAAGATGAATCAAAATTGTTCATATTTTTCATATTAATTTAAAGAAACATTTTCCTATTATCGAGTATTTTTTCCTTTAAAAAACAATTTCTGTGTGTATTTACATCGCATAAATGTTTCTTCGTTCATCATTTCATCTGCACAGGCAGAAAACTGGGAGCAAGAGCATTTATCCTTCCTCGGAAATTAAACTTTAACAATGGAACATTAATTTTGAGAAACGAAATAATATTTCGTTTCTCCACCTCAACGGTTTTTTGTCACTAAAGGCGTAACTGGTCATATGTGTAAGTTACCGGTAAATTTCCCAGTTCACGGGTTCAATTCAGACTGAAGGCGATTGAATTTTAAAGACGAGACATGGCGATAAGACGATGAAAATGAAAAATTGGACCGATGAAATGCTATTTCCCCGGTAGTATTTTAGGTTTCCACCCGCCCCTGTTTGTTACTATGGGTTCATACCCACCATTTTTTTCGTGTTTTAGTTTTCAATATGAAAATTTTTCGATCATTCCGATTAACAGTAAAGTTTGACCCATTTTGAATATTTTAGCCAACATGACTTACGCCATTCGGCGTAGAAAATATAAATCCCAGGCGATTGTTTCGACTACCTTCGGCGAGGAACCGAGGATGAGCGCCTGCGGCATGTTTAACGGACAGGCGCTGGAAAACAATGGCGAAGGTATCGAATAAAGGCAGTAGGTATATACCTAGGTGTACCTGTAGTATGACGCAGTCGATCCTACAGCAAGCAGAATAATTTCACAAAGAAACGAAGGAGGGATGTTGAATCGACAGATTTAAAAATTTCAATATATTGTATAGAATATCGATGGTTGAACTCGTTTCAATAGACGACGAAGCGCGTTATTTCAGCCTTAAAGTTCAGGTGTTTCTTCAGCTGCCGAAAATCAGTTGGTTGTAGAAAGAAAAAGAGCGGGCAAGTTTATTGACCGAAACACCCGCATGGAAACGAGGGTGTTGGTCTATTGAAACGAGCTAAAAATTTTCAATGGTCTCGTCGGTTTACGCAGTTCATAGATTTTTGTTCGTCCCGGAGTCGCACAGCTAGCACAGCGTGAGGCCACTGATTTGAAAAAATCACACGAACGAAGCGTCGCTAATTTAGAATCCACCGGATGGTCCCTGACACGATTCACTGTTTTCAGTTATGCTTTTGTACCACTTTCTCCCAAGTCAAACAATTGTGGATTTTTTTTCTTCCTTCACTGGTCCTGAATGAGGAACAGTTCAAATACACTTGGCCAACAATACTAGGTGAAATCGAATTCGCATTTTGATCTCAACAGTAAAAAGTGTAGCCTACCTAAAGTACAAGAAAAAGGTTTCGAAAAATATACGAGTAAGTTATAATTCCAAATTGGGAGTACCCAGATTAAAGTATTCATCTGCCAATAAATTTTCACAAAATTAATTTCTGTCTTAAGAGCTGGATATGAAGAGCAGGATATATTGGAAATACTGAACGCTAAAATGTCTTTCGTTCAGATGGCAGCTATGATCCTGGAGAATACCTTTGGACAAGTAATATCAAAATGAAAATGACGAATTGTTACGGTACTCTCGACTCGGTAAAGAAATAACGACCAAGTCTCAAAGAATTTAATGACTTCATAATTTCAAAGATTACGATTAGACTTAGTTGGCGACGTAGCGACGTGACAGAAAAAGCTCGCAACTTTCGTGTAATCGCGTGCACTTAATCTAGACTTAACTTTAGTTTTTATAGCCGCAGGAGGACAAGTCAATAATTGTCTCAGTACGAAGTTCAATAGTTACGTGTAACTTCGTCTGAGCTTTTTGGATATTTTGGAATAACGTACACTTTAATGTTTGTTTTACTTGAACATGCTTTGGGGAAGGTTTCAAAAGAACGTACTTCAATATTTACTTCAACTATACTTGCTATTATTATCAATTGAACGCATCGTGCTTCGGTCAGATGCTAGGTATATTCTCGTAACAGGTTCAGAATATGAAATAAGAGTCAAAATGTGCGCGAATTCAGTTATTTCACTATAGCTGGAGAGAAAGCGATTTCATAGCAAATAGTGTGAAAAAGTTACAGTCCCACAGAAAATAAATGGGAGCTCAATACTGGTATACATCATCAGAGCATCGCCTGAATTCTCTAAAAAGATACGAATGTCCACCCTGAGTTTCGACTACAATCTTAGTGTAAAGGGAGCAATTTCAGTTTTGGCCAAAAGTCGCTATAACGACTGCGAACTACACATTAAAAACTTCGAAATCACTCAAATCTCAGTAAAGAATTTTTTTGACTTCGAGAGGGGGGCGAAGTCATAAGAAGAAGCATTTCACAGCACAATACTTTACACTAACAGGTAGTTTTCTATACAGTTGAAAGCATGCGAACGGAGGAAATGACGACCTCGAACCCACTTTCCTGCCATTATATTTTTCTATTTCGTGGAATCTTTTCTTTTCCTTGGGCCCTAATTTTGATCACCCCACATGCAAAGTAACGTTGAAAATTTTCAATTTCGTTGAACTGATTTCTGATATAAATGCGAATTCTGATTGAAAATAAAGACAATTACGGCCGAAATGCGAACTGTTTTTTCCAGTTAAAGGTTCTAAATTGCCTTATAGCGTAACAGATACCATTCTTTTTTAGTATAAATCGAAATCCTTTCCCGCATCGTCATGGAGAAAATATTGAAACAGGATTAAAATTAGATATCAGTCACCGAAGAAACGCTTATTCCGATCGTTCATCTTCTCACCGAACATTATTTAGGTCGATATAATCGATCTTGTCCACTATGACTGGCACAAAACAATTCAAAAACAACGAAATTTACAACGAATATCAAGAAAACATTTCAGATTCCTTTTCCACTAGTTTTCATCTTTTCAGCAGCGTTTTCTCACGTTCCCCAATCATCACATTTCATATTCGCTATATGTTCACCGCTGTAACTCAAACATTATTCCCTGATCTATTTCGAAAATTTGAAAATTACTTATAAACTCACAACGTGATAACATACCAAACTGTTCAGGGAAAGGGCAAGGAGTCCGGGTTCCCGATGTATATTTTTTATTTGTAAAAGATGGAGAGGGACGAGAGAAATAGTAGATTACTATACAAGAGAGTAACTTGAGCTTTTGACAATAAGTGCAGAGTTTGTGAAACGAGCCGAAGGCGAGTTGAGCAATTGCACGAGTATGTCAATGGGAACGTACCCTTTTGTATTGTAAGATATTTTTCTAAATACCTCACACTGTATAAGGACAGAAATAAAACTGCTAAATTGATTTTCCATGCATACATCAAAAATGCGTTTTATGATTGTGTTAGCAAATTTTGAAAAGAGCACGCGATTGATTCGGTTGCAAGTATTTCAGAACTATGGATAAAAAATTTTATACTACAACTTGGAAACATGTACAAGTTGCATTTTTTCAGGTAAAAGAAGATTGAACCTACCGCAATTACATTCACGAATTTTTTTCGTTGAGACAGGCGATCTGCGCTCCCGTACCTCCGTACATGTTGTTCGTTGTTACTTGTTAGTGTGCGTATGTGTGTATGTAGTGTCACGAGCGCTTTCTACATTAATTTCATTCTACATTTCTTCATCTATCAGTTCTTATGTTAAGGGGTAAAAGGACCTTAAACATAACTACGGATAGGTCTTTCTTCCTGACATTATTTCCAACGACCACGAATAAGAAAAAAGCTACCTGACTCTGCACCATCTTTACTACATACTATAAAACACATGCTGTTAAAACGCAACTTTACCCACAGTTCTGCGTGGGTAAAATAGCACTTTAACAGGAGGTATTTAAACAAGTTTTTGTTCACCCCGTTCGAAGAGAAATAAATGTCTATTCCCTCCTCCTTCAGTCCATCGCTTCACGTTACGTTTATATTATACGAGTATGATCACCGGTTATCACAAAACGCGGGATATCTTGGCGAGCTTTACAGATACAGACATGCGACTTGGACGAGGTGATGAGGAAAAGGCTTCGCAAATTCAATTTCATCATTTATTAGAAAAGAGCATTTACAGCAGTTTTTTGAACGAATTTCGGCAACAGAGTGTCGCTGCCAAATTTAGACGATGAATTTGAATCCACTATTCAAAAGACTGAGTAGGAGTAAGTTGTCTACGCTTTAAATTCTTGAGTTTTAAAAATGTTTCAGAGGCCAAAATTGAGAAGAACTAAGTGGTCTACGATTCAAGTTTTTGAATTTTAAGAATTTCCCCTAAAAAATCTAGAAGGTCCCAAAATGGGTGAAACGATGATTGTTTAACCGGCGGTCCTTCTTTTACTTCTTCCGGACAAGACGCACCGAAAATTTTGTTGAATTTGGAGAATAATATTCTTACACATTCTGAATCGTCGCTCTCAGGATTCTTTCCTGGGTCCGTCACTGAATGGTTATTATTTTATACTGCGTGAAATCTGAATTTGAGAATCGCGAATGGAGCCTGATGCCAAACCTAACCTAATAAGATATTTAAAATCAAAATCGGCGGTTCGGAAGATTACAAATTCGACGATTTGGCTCGATTGTTCTAGTGAAATTCATTTTGGTCGTGCTGAAATGTGAAAGTCTGATTTTGAAAGGCTGAGATCGGGAGCGGATCAAGAATTTAATGCAAACAAGCAACTCCAAAAATCACGATATTTCGATATTTCTCTCATACTGAGCCAGTTTCTGCTTCATTTCAATTTTTAATTTTCATGTTTGCATAATACAAATCGGTTGAGAAAATATTAAAAATTGCCAAAGAATACGAATGTAACCTCTTCATTCTTTCCCCAAAGCGAACATACTTTCACAAGTTTGGTACTTTATTCGAATTTTACTCATTTCAAGCGTGTACCTTAATCGGAGTTAGATGAGAAATCTCAACGAAATTTTTGGAATCAGAGATTCAAAAAACTCCCGCGTATATATTTTCATTAATTTTCCAAGTAAAGTCAATTTTGCCAATTTCGAGAGGGCAATTTTGGTTTTAGGGCCCGAACTGGGGTCCGATGAAAATTCTGGTGAATTCTTTGAAATCAGCGATCCAAGAAACCTTATTTTGATTGGTTGCACAACACTATTTCAGTTTTTTTGTCTTTCCACTCCAGAATTCCAGCGAGGGAAACTGCTAAAATTTTTGAAATTTAGAAACTTTGAATAGCTTATTATGCCGAGCATAAACACCACACAATCTCATCGCCCATTTATAAAATTCCAGCGATAATTCTGGACAAAGTACTACTGAATGAACTGTTGTACATTTTTTTTTCAGCATCTCACAACTCAACGCTAATTTTACATTTGTTAACCGAGTCTTTCAAGCTCTGTTTAGCGGTGAGAAAATCGGATTTGAAGTTTTATAGTTCCAACTTTGACACTCGATTTTCCACGACCAGGTTCACTAAAAATTCTTAAAACTTGACCGGAATCATTTGAAACTACAATCCTCTATCGATTCCCGATCTCAAATTCGAGAAAAAATTATAAAATTTCCAAGTTCTTCTTTTTGTTCTTTCTAATGGAATTTAACATTGTTGCGAAATCAGTAGTGCCATGCTATATTTAAAACCTTGAAAAGAGAAAGAAAAAAAAACAGGGATTTGAGGGAAAAGTGAAAATGACTTTAAAAAGTGCCAAGTGACTTTTCCTCGAAAAAAAGTACCTTGTATCTTTTTCTAAAACAGTAACACTAGTGACTTCCACTAAAACTCTTAACAACGTTTCCTAAAAAACTGACCGGCAATTTTTTCTTGGAGAAAAAAAAATTATTTATAAAATACATTATAAATTAATTTAAATTTAATATAATAATTTTGTTATAATAAATGTTTAATTTTAGAAGAAATTTTGTTACATGAAATTCAACGAAGAATTATGAATTTTTTATTTATTTTTGCATTAAGATTAGGTATTCAAAATTATTTTTTAAATAAATTATAAATAAAAATTAAACACCAAAGTTTGTAGTTCATTTTATATATTAGAAATTAAATTCAACGAATCCTATGTTTTTCAAAAAAGCGACAAAAGCTAACCGAAGTCTCCGATCCACATCCTGTATTCGCAATTTCAGAGTAGATGGTACATTCCGAGCCCGCCCTTTCAAGAGGAGACAAATATATCAAGAAAGAAACTACTAGACAATGCGGGGTATAATTTGTGAAACACCCCGTTTACCACGCAAAATTAGAACAGAACATTCGGTAACGAGTTAAAAGTTAACTGAATACAAGGAATGGGGGGAAAGGTGAGGCAAGAAGATCGATCGAAATGAAGGGTTTCTTTCCGAGAGCGATTCAATTTCAACGAAGGAGGTTAATCTACTCAGCGAAATTGTAGCATAAGACTTAGGGAAAATGACTAGCAATTAAGATACCGAATAAGGGTAGTACGGGGCAAGAAGAATATTGTCCTATTCGGTCAAATAAATGAAACTATTTCGTAATCCTAATACGAACAAATTAAATACTGAGATGAAGTCACCCCAGATAACTTTCTTATATTCTTTATATTCGAAACAAATATAGAGCCGTGAAGTTGTGGCCAATACATCATTATTCAAACTTGTCATTCACTAGAAATACACAACCCCCCCGGGTAGCTTTGGTCAATACCCCCAGTAAGGAAAGGTAACAAAGTACATACTTGGAAAAGCAACACTCGTATGTAAGTCCCGCATCTTTTAAATTGTGAATGTGAACCCCAATACAAAGAAACGTAGATAAGATACTTGTAGTAAGCAAACGACGTATGTAAACATGCCGGCTGACGGTGATAAATCGAATTCGATTAATTACCACGTTAACTCCCTAATATAATGTCGGCGATGTTAACTTCACTGATAATTTGCACGTTGAATTTCATTCAATAAAAATTATTAATCGCCAACCGGCGTTTCTACAACGATCATTAAAGTCAGTTGTGCACACGTCGCTCGGAACGTCTAACGTGTACACTACATACAAACTGGTTTCTCACTCTACAGTCTACAGTCTACACCACTCGACTTCGTCTCCCATTTGTTATCACCGAAAAAATTTGCATTTATTCCTACCACTCGTACGAGTACGAGTAATTTATTCTTGTAATTCGAGAGCTGCATGTGTTTCCTTGAAAACATAAAAGTTTTGCGAAGATTTTGTTATACGCTCGCGTAAAAGTGGACTATCTGCTACACCCGGTTTTGAGAATTTAAAGTCGAACTACCTACCTATTAAAATGATCCGCGTCAAATTAGCGAGCATATAATAATGCGCCACTTTAAAAAAATTAACGACGAATAATTGCGCGCGAAAATGAGAAATAATAAAATTCTTTCGGGTCAAAGTATTCACTGACAGCATCGCACGACATACTACGCCAATAATTTATCGTTATAACCGAATCTCATTCATCTGTCAGCTACACTGACGTAGGTAATTTGATTATGCCTTCATTTTATGCAAAATGTTGGAAAAAATTACACTTTTGGTTTGTTTCAGTTTCCATTTTTCGCCGATCGGTTTAATACAGTTCAGTTGTATTTTTATTACTCGCGGATTTTTCCGAAATTTCCAATGCGAAAGCGTAGATTAAGCTCCGGGTTCTGTTTAACCTTTTTATTTTATTGACCATTCGATCGGTGTTACTTTGTCTTTGAAAACGAGAAGATATTGTGAACAGAAACTGACTGTCGCTAGAACATTCGAAGATAACATTTGAATGTTGCACGGGGGTCCTCAACATACACAAATTCAAACGGAAAATAGCATTTTCTGCAATCAACCTTTCCAATTTTGACTTACATTGCAGGTGTGGTTCTAGTCTATCCCGCAAGTACTGTTTTGAAAAATTTCGCTTTGTTCTCTAGTCATCGACATTTTTAAAAACTGGCGGTTTTTCAAAACCATAGTCGAACTTTCGCCGTATCTCGCAAACAAACTGAGCTATCGAACTCTGAAGGTGCATAAGAATCACATAGAAATATATATTCAAAAATCAAAGAAATTTTTTTTATTTTGAAAATTGTTGAATATTTTGAAATTTACGCATTAGTTACCCAAATATATACGTAGACTTGGTTGAATTTTTCGCAAATTGTAGGCAGAGGTTTCGTGCATATACTGTGAAAGTTTGGCGGTGATATTTTCTGTTCAAGAAAATAAAGTTGCTTCAAACATTTTCAGCAATTTTAATTTTTTTAAAGGAAAAATACCACAGCCAAACTTCCTCAGTACATACACGTACGGATAAAATAATCTGCGAACAATCCGGCCAAATCTATACATAACTATTTTAGATAATTGATACGTCAGTTTCAAAATTTTAAAACATTTTCAACAAATTTTAGAGCTAGTTTTCTGTAAATATGTTTCGGTGCATATTTGTCTTTAAAAGGAGCTCTTATGCACATTCGTAGTTCAGGTTGCTTACAAGGTACAGCAAAAATTTCATCGTGGTTTTGAAGAGCCGCCATTAAAATAATAAATCGATAACTCCAGAGGACAGCGAAATTTTCACAAGTGGGCGTCTACAGGCATACTTATGGGATAGAGTAAAATTGCTATGCAAATTTGGTAGAAATCAGAGAGTCTGATTGCAACGGCTATGCGAATTGGCATGGAATGACCCATGAATAAGTAGAAAATCCAATAAAACTACCGTCAGGCGAGCAGATATATGTCGAAGCTCGGGGAAAGAGAGAAAATTTCTAATTTTTGAACCAAAACACGTTCATTTTTAGAAGAAAGAAAAAAAACTCAAAAAAGAATGAAGACGCATATGAGAGATGCTTTTCTAAAACGCAATATGTCTGTATTTCTGAATCATTCAGGAATTACAAAAAACTGACTAATGTCTAAAGATTTCAATTCTGATATTCTTTTCTCCAATATTTGATAATAGCCCTCAAACTCAGCAGATACGAACCAGGAATTTCATTTTAAGAACTAAAATACACACGAAAATATAAGCTGAAGAAATTTCAAAAACTAGGCTTACTATGTTTTTGAATTAGCATACATAGCGAATGGACTTACTGCGTTTTAGGAATGACCAGATACATAACAAAATACTGCATTTTGTATAAAAAATACTATCTTAAAGACGCATTCCTCACCTTTTTTTGAACCCGAAATCAACAGGGTTTAGTTACTTATGCAAACAAATCCCCCCCCCCCTCCACACTGTCTATCCTGAGTAAGGTTGGTACGTACTTCCAATTTTGAAACTGTTATAACATAATGACAAATGACAATTTTTCAATTAGACAAAGAGATTTATGGATAAGTTGGAGATAAATTATAAAGATGGGCGATTACCACTATATTATGTTGATATTTCTGCGCCCTCCCCCGCCTGAATATTTCACGAACTTCAAGGGCTAGAAGAAGTTTTCACACAGTTAATTAGAATATTGATGATAGAGGGGCGTATAACGATGCACGCATGCCAAATTGGCCCCGGGACACCGCGCCCCCTATCTCGGAAACGCCCCCAATGGGCCTGCGTCAGAATAGGGAGGATAGTTAATTAGAATATAAACTATCCTACATTTTACACTCGTCAAAAATAATATGCTTTCCTTCCAATTGTAAAAAATTACGTAAGTCATTATACTACAGCGTTCATCGTCGTGGCTGTCTCCGGTCGAGTTTTTTTGAACATTATAATGTTTTACATTTTTTCACTCCATGTTCTGGACAAACTGATTGGGGAATATCGTCACAGAAGATTGCAAGAATACATTAACAGCACTGATGACAAGTTTTCTCATTTGATACTCAGTGTAGTCGATTACTTAAAATCAGTCCCCGGTGGTTAAATTCTTCCGCGTCGTCAGTTTTTGATAAATCGGAATACGGATTATAGAAAATTTTTGGAATCGATAAAAAGTCAACATGGACGTTATCAGTTCAATTCCGCCCTGGTTAAAAATTTAACTTACACATAATCAGATGCAGCGGAAAAGTATCAAATTAGAATCAAAAACCGAAAAGCATCGGAACAGTAAGACCATAGGATATTAAAATCCACCGAATTATGAACAGAAAAAGATACTAACCAAGCTCACACACCATCAAAATTTTAAAAATTGTCAAAGAATACTAAAACTAGATCAAGGAAGTCTGGAAAACATTAAAAATCATCAAATGAAAATGAAGAAGAAAATTATTAATACTGAAAAATAAGACAAGAAATCAAAACCAAAAATACCAATATCCAAACAAATTAGAAACAAAACAAAACAAAAGCATCAAATCAGGGCCAAAAAACGAATCAAGATATTTCAGAGAACCTCAAAATTATACGCGAAGTCAAAGCAAGTAAAACGCAGACACTACACCAATCGACGATAAAAGAAAGTCAAAATTGCTTTTTTTTCTTTCTTCTGTTTGTGGAGAGAGGGGGAGGAGGAGGAGGAGGAAAAGGAGGAGGCGGATGCAGAAAACTCTGACTAAAACTCTCAATGGCCCAACATTTAATACAAACCAGAAAATTACCAAATTATGAGACTTAAACGAGACCAGATAAGACCGGAAATATCGAAAAAGACCAAGCCAAAGTCCCCAAATCAAGACCATAGAAGAAGGTAACATGAACAAAACTCGCAAATATGTACAAAAGAAAAAAATACCTAACACCATCAAATTAGAATTAAAAAAGATTGAAGCGAGAACAATATATTATCGAAAGAAAAAAAAACCTGTAAATTATGATAAAAAACAGAACAAGGCCAAAAACGTATACAAACTACTACATCACGACGAAATGAAACCAAAAAATACATGAACCGGACTAAATACGACCAAAATAAAACTGAAGAAGCACTGACGTAATTAGGAACCAAATTCGGAGTAATTTTAAGAGATGAAACTAAGTAAGACCAGAACATTTATTCGCTCACTTCTTATGACGATTTTTCCACCTAAAATGTTCACAGAATTCTCAACAGTTCAACAGTTCAAGCAGGATTTCGTTCCCACAACCTCTTTCATATCTACACCACTGGTTCATGATCCAAAGGTCTTACTTAACATTTTCGAAAAGATACAACCAAATTTCCAAGTTCGGAGAGATGTAACCATGGCCTTCAAGGGGAAGACAGAAACACACAAAAAACAAAATTGATACACACATTCAACAATCACAAAAACATGAAACTGATAAGAGTATGTGTCAATAATAGCCATAAATTAAGGATTTTAAAGGACGTATTCTGGCGTACATTCAAGACTTATTCTTTTTGGGTATGATTTATCGGCACGCTACCCACAATCGATATGCCACGAGATATATACAAGTTGGACGCCACATACAAATATAGCATGCCGTATAAAATGTCGCACTGAATAAAAAGTTAACGAACGACCTAACAAATTGTATGCACGGCCACTGAATACACCTCATGCCATATAAAACGCTGCACTGAATAAAAATTTATTTAACGTTCATGCTTCACGATGTAATACAGGGCAACATGAACACACCAAAGAACTGCTAGAAGGACTTCACATAAAATTACATAAAGAAATGACATAAAGACATGAAAGTAGGCAAATATATTATAACGTTTTCAGGATTAGTTGTCTACTAACCCGGCTAATGAAGGGTCACACACATGAGACACCCTAAGGCAAGCTTCTATTATCAGAAAAGCCAAGTGACTATTGTCAGTTTCGTCAGGATTGTTATTAGTAGATATGATAACACGTATTCAAATAACAACAAACAACTCGAACAGGCCAACTGAAGGCAGGGGAATATTTTTCATTTAAGTGAGTTAAAATTCAATACTTTCGAGGACCTTTCTCTTGCCTGTTCTTTATCTCTCTGAGAGGAATTCTGTCTGCGAGCCAGAGATGAAAAAATTCTCATTCCTGCTTCCTAGTATTTTGACAATTTCAACTGAAATTCCATTTTTCTGTTTTTCCAATAAAATTTTGCAACAAGAATTCTCAATTCCCGTTTCCCAGAAAAAATGTACAATAGGAATTCCCTTTCTCAAAATCCCATTTAATAATACATACAATTAAATTCGCTTATTAGTAACTTTCTGAGATGCTTTAATAAGCCGATTGTTTAAAGTAAACGATTGGATATAAAAAAAGGAGAGATGTGTTGTGTGAGTAATTGAGACTTTGTTCAGAACTTTTCAAGGCTCTTCCGAACTTCCCGAAGACTCTTCCTGGCTTGATATGTACTCGCCAAGATTTGATCAAGACTTTAAAACTCCTCAAGACTCGCTAAGACCATTCACAGAAAAAGCCATATGATTCATTCTTGATTTTAATTAACATTTCATGAGAAATACACGTTGTATTCATTTATTGTGGCATGGCGTCGAAGTTCGTTAGCTGCTATTTATATGGCGTCGCATTGAACTATTAAGGGCGTTTCTATATGACAATTTTGTGGCGTGCAGTTTCATTTTTAGTGCGTGCCATTTATTATTCCTCATTCTCTTTATTCGCGTGTCTGTCTTCACAACTAGAAAAAAAAAGCTTACCAGAATAAAATTAACATTTTTCAACAAAAGCATTAATTTCAACATAAGATACATGTTCGATACACATATGTTTATAATTTTAGTTTTACTTAATTCTCTAAAGAAATTCAAGAAATCAGAAGGACGTGTACACGAGTTGGTTGCTATGTTACTGCGCTTGTAAAACTCTCTATTCATACAACTTATTGTTTTTATTACCAGATGCAGTTAAGTGATCGACAATTTTATTCTAACTGAAATACAAGAAATGGCGCCTTGTGACAAACACAAATACAACGATGTCCCGCGTATATCTTTAGGATCTTCGTCACTCGTACATGTTCATGAAAGAAAAAAAAACTCGGTAAACTAAGATAAGTAAAATCTATAGGAGTACCACCGAGGGCGATTGATCTGACGTCAGCGTAATAACTGATGTTACTAAGTGGTCTAACCATCAATTTAGGAATATTATATCATAATTGGAGGTTACTAAACTACACAGGTTGCCAGGTTGGATGCAAATAATATTTCTGATCGGTTGATGAGGTAATAATCCCTATAAGTAACCAATTTCCAATTGCAGATGTCTGTAAACTAGATAGATGGCAACTCAAAAGTCACGGGTAAATAATTATGAACTGGGGCAAGTGAAAGAACTTCAAGAGTTAGCACTAGCCTACAGTGGTGTAGTTATACCAAAATGGGGGGGGGGGGTTTCAATCTTCAAAAAAAATTTTAGTACCGAAGTTATACCGAAATTTGTCGCTTCGGTGGCGTAGCGGTAAGAATAACGGTTTTTGAAATCCAAAAGTCCCGAGTTCGAATACTGCTACAGCCAGCGTTTCGGTTAATGTCTACGTGCATTGTACAACTATTATCTGGAACGTACCGAGGCGCAACAGTTGGTGTGGTGGGACGTATAGCGACGCACGCATGCTAAAGTGGCCCCTATGACACCACACCCCCCGCCACAGGAACTACCCTTTCGAGCATCGCGTCAGTGGCCGGAGGGATGCCTTGGGGCCGGGCCCGAGCCCCCATTTCCACGTGCCGGAACGGTACGCGCGTCCTACCAAGGCCACCATGGGGTTCCCTACTGACCAAGGTCCGCACTCCCAGAGCGTTCGCCTGGAAATTTCAGGTCCCCCACGGCCGGACGCGCTGCCTCTCTTCACTCACCCCTCACCTCCTCGTCTTGGTCCGTGTGTCGACGCAGGCAGGTGGTGACGACGGGTGAGCCCTGCCGGTGAGGCTCAACAGTTAGCAGCAGAGGTAATGGAAAAGCACGCAATCTGTTACCAGCATCTAAAGGCTGTTAACTAGCCAGAGTGTCGATGGGAGTGCTCCAACGGAACTCAGGGTTGTATTAACCCGGCTAGTGAAGTTGGCTCAGTACTACACGGACAATGTAGAAAGCAACCTGGCGCTACTACATAATATGGCTCAACACGTTAGAGGCATAGTGCAATGGACATAAAGTCTGAGCACTCGGTGTAACCACCACCTCTCCCACAACATTTAAGTTATACCGAAATTTTGGATGGCGGAGGTTTAATCAATACAAATTAGAGGTAATTTATAAAATACTTAATTAAAACAAACTCCAATTTTTTTTAGCAGCCAATATATCAATGACTCTATTTACATCTAACTCGATTTCGCGATGTATAGGTACTCAATAACGCAAGACCATTTAGTCGAGTTTCAGACGTTGTATTTCGAAGATAGGTTTTAATACGTTTCATGGTTGAAAAACTTCTTCCAACAGATGCAGAAGTCACCGAGAGGGTCGTTATTAATTTTAAAATTGCGTGGATATTCGGAAACAGGTTTACGTCACATCGATTCAGAGCATCGACAATAGAACGAGGCGTATCATATTCAGGGACTGATTGTTCTGACCAGCGTTGCCTCCAGATCAGAAACTCTTTAACAACACTATTTTCTTTGACGTTCACCACATTTGGCCACTGCAATAAAATTATAGAAACACTTTCCCTTATTTCAGCTTCAGACAAATTTCGTAATTTTTCTGGTAAAATATTTTGAATTTTTAATAACGTTGTTTTGTGTTTTAAAAAATCGCTGATCTAACTGAGAAATAAGGTGATCAAGAAAAGGAATGAATGAATGGCGACTGATGGTAGTAATTCTCAGGACCGCTGAAGGGTAATTTTCACGATTCTTTTGAATCTTTTGTCAGCCTTCGTACTTTAATTTCACTTGGTACTTTCACTTGGTACTTTAATTTTTTCCCCAATCTGAGCAGCAATTTCTTCAGCTACGCTGTATAGGTCATGAAATTTTTCCAGCGCATTACTTCGCACTCCTTTTTCAGTAAAACTTTCTCATCATTTATCATTTTCATCGCAGATTAAGATGGCAGCTAAGTCGTAAACGAAAACATTTCGTCAATGATTACTAAGCAGGAAATAATGAAAGTACTGTTCTCGAGAACTTGCGTAAACGTAAAAACGCTTTCTTGGAACTTTCGTGGTCTTCTCCTCGTTGAATACTTCCCAGAGCAGAAAAGATGAGTTTAAAAAAAATCCTTAAACGTAAGCAATTATAGCGTCGAGTCGCTCGGTCCACCGTGTTATACACAATCTCATTAAACGTTGTTTTTTTATTTCACAATTCAATTCACGTACAGCATCTTCCAAAATTCTCTCTCGTTTATTAGACAGTCTAAAAAATGTTATTACTTCTTTAATCATGCCTATACTATTTCTAATGTTTGGTATAGAACACGTATCACTCACAGCTAAATTTCAGGAATGACTAGCGCAGTGAACATATAATGCCTTAAGATACTTTTCTGTTACTCTAAATGCACAACCTTGAAGTTTACCACTCTTGCATGCCGCACCGTCATATCATCGTCCCCTAAGAAAATTTAAATCCAACTTCAACTTCTCGCATGTTTCAATTATTGAAGTCATCGGCAGTCCAAGACCCGTAACATCTTTTACATGGACGAAAGTTAAAAAATCTTCTCTCAAGTAGATACCAGACTCACATTTTTCGGTATACCGGGCGCACAACGAAAACTGCTCAGTCCCACCAAAATGTCAGTTGTTCCGTCAGCTAAGATACTAAAACTTAAACTTTGGGCTTTATTAATTTTGGAAACAATTTCGCTGGAAATTATTTCACCGCATATTTTTATAGTTTCGTTTTGTATCTGTGGACTACAGTACCAAGTTCTTGTAGCGCACTGGACGGGTACGAGAGAGAAACAAGTGGTCTCGTAAAGTTATTATCTCCCGACTCCACACAAAAACGTAACAATGACCGAAAATTTCCATCATTTTCTTTCGGAGTTTCTGAAGATACCAAAATCACGATGACCACGGAAAGCAAGTTTCTGTCTTTCAATTAAGATTATAGTTTTAATAATTGACGCTAAAATTTCCCGATTTTGTAAAATTGCTGAATGCCTGGCAGTATCAAGTGGAAGATGCACATTTAACTATTTTTTTTTTTGGCTTTGTTTACATATTTTGCCCCCAAATTTGATAAAATTGATAAAAATGACTGAATAATCTTGCGCTTCTTTCAAGTTAAACCAAGTTTTTGGCAATCGGTGACGAAAAGTTGACGATTATTACTAAATTTAATTAGAAATAACGTAAATCCGAAAGACATCATTCAAAATGTTGATCTACTTACTAATATAGTCAATTTTCAAATTGTAATTATTCGCGAGAGAATGTTAGAAATTATACGGACATTACTTCATAAAAATATAAATACCTTTTCCTACAAATTTCATTCTTATCATTTTTCAGGTAATTCCACGTACTTTCGAGAAATTTCGACATAAATGGAAAAATTTATTAACTTCCCATTAGACTACATGTATTTCATTTTGTTTCTTTCCCCCAATGTTGATAGCGAGTGTTCTGGTGACGTCATGCGTCACTGCTTTTTTTTGAAACATACAAACTTTCGAACCATTTTCTGTTTGTTATTGTGAAAAATGGAAGGTACCAATGGCCCAATAAATTGTACCTTCATTTAAAAAAAAAACAAAAAAAAAACGCGTTTTTTCTATTTCCCCTTCCGGCAACACAAGACACGAGGATTTCGGCACAGTTTAAATTTTTTTAAATTTTCGGTGTTTGGCCTCTTAATAGTCTCTTAAAAACGTAAAAAAGGCAGACATTGAAAATGTAAGGTCAGTTTCAGAATTAAGAATCAACACAAAATATTTTTTCCCAGTATTGTCAAGTGTGTAACACAGGGATTCTCTTTGCATAAACTGTCCATCATGTTAGAAAAAAGAGAAAATTCAATCTTATCAAAAAAGTAGCCCACAAATGAGATTTTATTTTTCTCAAATTAATTCCAATAAAGGTTCAAAAGTAATTTTTGGTATTAGTTAACGTTAGTGATTCACCGAAAAATTGAGGAAGTAGAGTAAAATCTAAATCCGAATTCGGAATAAGCAAGGAAAGTACGTTCAGAAAAGTTGGATCCAAATCACCCGCCTGAAATTCCTTACCTTGCAAATTTACAGGGCCAGGACAAAAGTTTAGGTATATTCAACATCAGGGGATATATATTAAAGAACGGTAAATGAAGATTGTTTAACTTTAATGCCCATTTGGTATGAACTGATATTGAAAATGACTGATAATTGGGTCACGTTATTTTCATACGATAATGAAAAATTTGAGGCCTACGTCCAACATTCGAAAATTTGTAATTAGTACGGGAGTTAGACGGTGTAATGGTTAGGGATCATAGCACTCCAAGTAACCTGCATACGTCAACGAACCTCGCGATGAAAACTTTTCATCACTATAAAAGCAAACAATAGGAAGAAACATTTTTCCTAACTTTGGAACGTGGAGAAAGGGGAACAAAAATGGACTCGGATGATACGTAATCAACTAATCGGAACAGCCTTTTCCCATAATCAACCACATTCTTTTATTGACTGATAATCCTTGCCTTCCAAGTCGAGCTCATCTTGATGGAACAGAACAGCCACAACATACTACAAAAATAGAGGGACCTACAACTGCAGTTATCAAGTCACATATTTTTGAGTGCAACGTCCTATAATTTCAATAGAATATCGAATCACAATCATCACTATGCACACGCACTGCAACGGTGCCTCTGCAAATGCACGCGTATGGTACACTGAAATATGAAAAGAGTAACTGGTTCGAACCAGTTGATCGAACCGTTTTAGAGCTTTGTGTGCTATGCACCGCACACAGAATCTCGCTGCAACAGAATTAATAGGGCGCCTTTTCAACTTCCTCCGTCTATGGAGATAATTAAGCCGTAAACGTACCCACTGAAAGCGTTTGTTCCACTCGAACTGAATAGAGCCGAGCGAAGAGAAGAAAAAAATCGCAGCCTTAGAGCCTTTCTCTTCCTAGTCGATACGCTATATACGTAGCCTACAGTAGATACCGATACGAATATGCACGCACCTCAGCGAGAAACAAAATCTAGACAGGAGTCGCGTCGTATTCCATTTCGGTTTCGAGAATATAAGCACCTAATTTTTTTTAAATTATAAACGGACTCAAAACTCACTCTGAGCTTGGACATGGGCACATATTCGATTATACTTTCAATTCCCCAATTAAAACAAAGTCTTTGCGATTACGTTTTATAAATACATATGTAAGTATACATATGCGCTCGCTGTCTCTTTTTCTCTCTCTTTGTCACTCTCAGTTATCTCGTTCTCTTTCTAGATCGAAGTACGATACTTGGAGAAAAAAATTTATTAGTGAACGCCCTTTTTCCGGCTACTTGTATACGAAACCGGTTCGATTGTACATACTGGTAATTACGAAATGTATACAACTAGTTGTGTGTCTTTCGGAACGTGAGCTTCACACATTCCACGAGGCATATGGCGCAGGTACGAGTATTAATTTATTCTATTTACTGGTGATGAGTTTGGGTACAGTGACGGTTGATGGAACAGTTACGTACGAAACCTATAGGTCGGTCATTCACCTGAGACCACAATTACTATATGAGTCGGTCAGCAATGATGGTCAGTAATAGCCGGTCCAGTGGTTCGTAAATTCATTGCGTTCGTATGTAACGTTAGAAGAGAAAGGTAATCCGAGTACGAGAAAGCGCGTACAGCGGTTAACGCTAGCAAACTGGTTCGTCGTTTACGAAATTATCGAAATTTCGCCGTTCGTCACTGCGTATATCTTTACGTTTGTCGTCTCGTACGTCCGGAACGTGGAAGCTGAACGCACTAAAAAAGCTCGTTCAGCTTTTGATCAAACCGAGATTCGGAAATGGTCGAGTAGAAAGTACCACGTGCCTCCCTAGAAGGGAAAGAACAAAAGTGAAATTTTGCAGCGAGTATTAATGTTTTTGGAACCGTTTTGTTTGTAATTGAATGTCCGGCGATGGTACGAACTGATTGGCTTGGGACATCGAAGGTCGTTGTAACCTGACGAATCTTTACCCTCAAATTGTTGAACGGCAACCTAGAAGAACGGCTCAGCTTTAAAATGGCTGAAAGTAAAGCTTGAAATTGAGCCGTATTCACGACGCTGAGTAAAACGCTTAGCGATCAGAGGCGGACTAAAATTATTAAACAATTCTAAAAACATCAAAAGATTGATTAAAACTGACGCTATTGCATCTTCTTCCATGAAATTATATCACAAAAATCGTCCCGATCCATAAATGCAAAGAAGTGAGTGTGCCCAATTTCACCCTCGTTTTTCCGGTAATTCTCGTGGTATGCAGATTTTGCACCACTGTGCGGCGCTGCAGCTTCGTTGCAAATACAGTCTAACTAGATAAATTTTAGCGAATATCGCGAATATCGATCAGTGTAATCGGAAAGTTCACATCATCAAAGTTCCAGTAGTCCTTATCAGATTCTGTAAGAAGAATTTCAGTGGCGCAATGTGGGAGGGAGTTCGTTTGCTTAGCCTTCATAAAACCTCCATAAGCCCTTCCAAAAATGTCCCGATCCAAAATTTTTCTTTATTTCGGAGAAGCGAGTCCACGATATGAACCAGTCTACTCTCTCAACTTGAAACAGCGCATATACGCTATAGCTGAAAAACCAGCGAATTCCTTTGGTTCAAATTTAGAGAGTATTAATACTGTTTTTACATGAAATGCTGAAATTCTCAATCTCCAACTCCCCTTCCCCCTCCTGGAAATGTCGCTCTATCTCTCCTCTTCTGAAGCTCTTCGAAGTAATTTACCTAATTTCTCCCGGACTTCAATCCATTATTTATGTAGGCGAAGTTGAATCTTGAATTGCAGGAAAATAAGTGGAGCGAAGTATGCCAGTTATGGATTATCTTCTTTGACGCGCATGGAAGCCGTAATTTTGAAGTGGGTTCCGCTTTTACGTAGACTATCGGAACAGCATACCTTCGAACACTTTTATAATATCTGGAGAGGACGACTTTCGGGGTCAAATTTGATTTTTTGCGCATTTTCTTCCGAACGTCCATCTGATTTACAAGCGGATCAAAGGTTCGGAGAAGAACGATATATCGCCTAGCTTTAGGTAGGTAAAATATATTATAGTATTAATTTAGTCATCCACGGAAATTCACTTCAGTAAGGATGGCTTCTTGATCATTTTAAGTCCAGTATTTCCGCGGTATAATTACAAAGTGATTAATTGATTTAAAGAAATATTTACAGGCGTTTAATCTTCGAGGATGAAGAATGACGAGTGTAAAAGTGGAATTCGCAGCTACCGACTCGCGAAATTTAATTGACAAAGTTTTCGTAACCTTTCTCGCGAGCAAGTTTTTTTTATTATTATTATTTTTTTAATTTATTCATTTATTTATTCATTTCTACCCATCTAGTATCTTTATAGTCTTTATCTGCTCGTTATGCGTTTGTATACAGCGAACGGATTTCGAGTCGTTCGACTCAACTGCAAGGGTGATGTAGGTTAATCAGCTGTTTGTTTACATTCGGACATTCGCCTTGTACTTTCTATAATTGCTTGCCAGGGGTATGTAAAGTGTACCATGATAAAAAATGTATAATATAGAGTCGATGTCTGTTATGTATACAGAGAAGAATTTCATTTTATTTAGCGGATTTCTGGGCGGCCTCGTAGGATTACGAGTTTTATTGCGGCCTCCTATAAGGCTGAATTATTGGAAATCTTGGGCCGAGTTTTGCCGAGGTATTCAATGCTGCTCCGTTACAAAGGGACTGAAGAGCCTGAATATTAATAGGGCGGCAGTTTGAAATATCTGCCATTAGTTCATTCGCTTTGAAGTCGTCAAAAAGTGGTTAATTTCACTCGCTTACAGGACAATATCATCCAGGCGAAATTTCAAATTACGAACTGTGAAAAAATGAGCCCAGTGTAATTAGAAATATGTACACACTTCGCTGTATTATCCATTGCCGCTTTTTGAACAGTTTCTAAATAAGAATTTGCGGCAAAATTGTAAAGAAAATTCATTTCTTTCTAATTTTGGAGCATTACAGACGCAGGTACAGCCTTTCAGTTTTCAGAATACGCCATTTGTGTACACGAAGTTTTTCGTTCCCGCAAGTCCTCCAAAACTGGGACATCCTGTATAGTGATTTCTAACATTCATACATAACATTCTCAAATGTAAGAACTTCAGTGATGGGCAACATCATTTGGAAAGGAAATCAAACCAAAAGATTGAAATGATCAAAAATATGGTGATCCTAAACGCTTTCAATCATTATCTTCGGTAATCGGAACCATCCTGATCTCCCGGTTTCTAAATGATCTAAGGATCATGATCTACTGTCAAGTTCATAGAAATCAGGTGAAATCATGATTTAAGAATCAAGAATATCGCAGATCATCAACTTTTTCACGATCTCAGAATAATATAAGATGATAACGTGATAATATATGTACAGGGTACACATTATTGCACTAAATTCTTAGAACACGTAATCTGTTCATAAATACAGCACAATCTAATTTTTTATCCGCTAATCGTTATTGATTTTTACTTACTACGTAAGTTATCACTAACTAATCAAGGCCCTGTAGCCCAGAGTCCACAAAAAATTATTTGCTGTAGCCGCCCAAGCTTGGAAAAATTATTTGCCGAAGCCTGGAAAAATTATTGGTCGAAATCGGAGCCAAATCGTCTCCCCCTTCCCTTCATCGCCCGCGTCCCTTTCACCTTCTCCTCTCCCCCCTCCCCCTGAAAATAGCGGGAGCAAAGGACATAAACTACATTTTTTCTCGTACACCCGACTGAAATTATGATTAATTATTTTTCAGAACTGACGCTGGAGGCAAATTCAAACTTTTTGCCGGAGCCGAGGTCCGGAAAACCAAAGCCGTATTCGGAGCCGGATCTAAACTGTTAATCGAAATTCTCCAAGAGCTCGAGCGCCGGAGTCGGATTGCAGCACTGTGTACACTCTATAGCTTTTTCTTTGAAAGCGTATGCGTAGTAGATATTGTTCCAGACGACCGATATTGCTCCAATCCATTGTACCCATGAAGCTTTGGATACCAAATCAGGTATGTGAAGGAAACAAAAAATTAAGGAGCAAGACACCGTGGTGATTCCATGAGGCATCTTATTCGTTACTTGTCCATGATTTGCGATTACCAAAATTTCCGTCTTCAAATTTAGACTGCGATTTCGAATCCGGTACATTTCTGCCACATTTTCAGTCTCGTAACATAGTTTATTATTACACTATCATTAGAGAAGAACCTGGATGGGAGAACAAAGAGTCACGCAGGAGGAATGCACTTCAATGTGTCTGGAAGAAGGTTTTCCACGTATGCATACGCATACCGGCTCCTTATAGTTAATTAAAATCAGCATACAAGGTGACCATCCGAATTCACATTGTCCACTGCAGTCTTCAACAATCACTTAAAAGTTGTGCACTTTCGTTCGGGACGATGTCGACTGATTCAGTTTACTTCGGCATTGCGAAGCGTCAAAAGGTCGAAACCGAATTTGATTTGACAGATAATCTTGGGAACATTTTATCACATGTTGACAGTTGATTGAGTGATAATGGGGTACATGTTGGTAGCATGGTCGGAATATAGGTTAGGTGGTTAGAAAAGGTATTTGTACCTGAATCGAAGTATCCAGTCAGATTTATAAGTAGTACCATTTTAGAAATGACAGTTCAAAGTACCTCCGACTTGATGCAGTATGATTTCTTAACGCAGCTGCTGAGTCTGCGCAGGTACACAATTCTCGACCAAAGGTAAAACTTGCACAGCTCAGAAATCGAGGTTATTTACTTCGAGGACGAAAAAATAGAAAAACGCGTCGTTTGCAATGTACTTGGAATTTGGTTAATTCCGATTGGTTCATTCTTCTGAAAGCCGGGATAAAAATCTCCTGGTTTTTCTGGTATAGTGTAAAACGTGATAAAACTGATGCGATTACGTGATCATCACTTTTCTTAATACAAACGTAATTGTGAAGATTATTTTGAATGTTAGAATAAATTGTAAAAAGTCGTCATCAAAATTTGAAGTATGAAATTCGGACGAAGGAGGGGGGAGGAGCGGGTAGTTGAAGGACATTTCATAGGGTTGCTAGTCCAGTGGGTCTGAAGAAGATTATTTCTCTTTTTTGTAACGTCCCTCTGTTTTTAGTTCGGAAGGAAAAAATATTATTCTAATTTTGGAAAAACGAAAATCCGGATAAGGTGAGCTATTCCCTAGGCAGTCTTCAGCAATTAACCTCCAACGAGAGCTCAAGTTTTGTTAATTTCTAATCCTCGGGCGCAATAATAGATTTGAAAATTCAAATTCAATAAAAAGAATTCGAGAATATTAAAATCCGAATCCCGCGGAAAGAGAGGTAAAGATAGAAGAGAAGTATGAAAAAACAAAAAATCCGTTATCTAGAGCACCGAGAACCATACTCAGTAGTTTCTCAAAAACCGAGTCCAAAAATCCGAATACATACAAATTGAATCTAGAGCTCAGATTCTTAAATTCAGAATGGGATTCTCGTTTGGATTCTTCTACATAGGGGTAGTATGGACCGAAAAATGGGAGAGGAGACGGGGCAATTGACAACGTCATAAACAGATCGAGAAATAATATTTTGAATCCCTCCCCCTTCTACATTTCCTCGCTATTTTCCTTTTGTCTTTAAATATTACGTATAATCTCGGAACCAATATCACAATACGAAGATGGGTACGTACTACGTACTCCTTTTTTTATTTAGAAAATATTTTACACACAAAGAATATATAATGGGGAGCCGGACTCCCTACCCCATCGATGCTACGCTTGGCTCTCCCTGTCACATAAACGGACCTGAAATCCAGGATCCGGAAGTGAAAATCACTTCAGCCCTCTGTGTAGGATCCAATATTTTGGTTTCCATATCGCATAGACTCACAGTTCCTTTTTCCCTTCACCTAAAGAAACATTCCAGAATTCGAGACAAGATGGACAGAAAGGAAGTCAGTCATCCAGACAGGCAGACTGACAGACAAACTAACAGAGAGATAGACGAGCAAACAGCAAACAGAATGCGCTGCGCAGAGCTGGGGCCAAGACGAGCAAAGAGAGTGCCGGAATGATGGGGGGGGGAAAGAAATGGTGAGATGAGATCCCAAAGTCATCTAAATCAATTTTCATTAAGTAAAGCTCAATGTGTTTTGTTGACTTTCAATTGTGTAACGTCTAAGTATTTTCTGTAGACCTTCTAGGGGTCACATTCATTGTTGCCAAGACCAGAATTACAAAAAAAAAGTACTTTGTCATTCTGAAGGTAGAAATAAATACGGTTAAGGACTTCTTCTCGTGAAAAATAACTTAATTCGGAATTCATGCCCGAGTTAGTTACAATTCTGAATTGAGAAACTCTTTTCCTCTTCTCTTTCAGAATTTGGAAGCAGATTTCTAAGTGAGAAAGTTGGGTAGTCTCATTTCGATTGGGCCTAAGTAGGTTTTGAGTGAAAACAAGAAAACTAGTGACCACGCCGCTAAAACCCTCTACAATTTCCTTGTCCCTCTTGGGAAATGCAGAACCACGTCAGAGAACCTCATCTTTATTCTCCCTTTAGTTTTTTGAATATGTTTTTGTAGAAGACATTTCCAGCAGAGTTTTTCCAATGTTATTACAAATTGTAAAATCAGTTCTGGAGTAAGATGTCAAGAGTACAAAATCGCCGCCTCGCTCCCCGCTAATAATTTTATCAAACTGCGCATACGAGTATGTACTGAGAAATATTGAGCCGAATGAATTATCTACAATCGAAGCTGCGAAATTTTGTTCAAGTAAAACTATTTTTCGAAAAGTGAGCGCACATATTTTCACCGAATTCGCAGCCGCACTTGTTGTCTTGGGAATCCCCTATCATAAGCGCTCCGACGTCAACGGCATTCAACTGGCAAATGACCGGTCTTTAAACTTTAAAGTGCCAAATTTTCAGGTTATCAATACTAATTTTACAGCGAGAATGGAGAAAAAAAGAGAGGCAGAGAGAAACAGACAGAGAAAAAGAATAATGAATTAAAAATAAAAAAATAAAAAAACGCGTAACTGTAAAGGTTTACGTCTACATAGTAAATAGCTGGGCCGATATCATCTGTCGCAAATAAAAATTAACATAACCGCATCGGCCTTCCATAAAGCTGTCGCAAAATGAACAAATTTCGAAGTGAACCATTATTTAAAATTGGCAAACTCGGAGGCTGGACCATCATTAGAATATCCAGTTTTCTCATCACCATTTCCTGCAGCCGAGATTAGGCCTACAGCTCTGCTGACTCTCCATGCAGAGGATACACGCTGCTGGGTGTTGGCACGGCGACTGCTACCAGATCCGGTTCATACGTCTGCAGTTCATGTCTGGTTCTCAAATTTACTCCTTTCAACCGAAAAATGGTTATATCGAAATAAAATTGCTGCCTTCTTTCTTTTCTCTGTCTCTCTCTCTCTCTCTCTCTCTGCTGTCTTTCTTTTTCTTTCTTAAAAGCGAACTGAGTAATTAATTTTATCGTACACGGTTCTAATAAGCGGTAAAGCGATTTATCAAAGTTGAATGAATTAATAAAAATAACTTTTTTTTTTTGCAAATTGAAAACTCGCGTTATAAATAGTTAAGTTACGCGCTGACAACATTTGAAATTAACTGCAGGCCTACTGAAAACTGAGTTCAGTAATTTAATCATTCAATCTTGACGTCGAATAGTTAGTTAATTTTCGTCGAAGTACGCGATTACGATAATTTGTATATTGATTTGTATATTCGAATATTGGAATTAGTATACATTTAAACCCGAATTGGATAACGAACTGGTTTTTTGGCTCGAATTATTCGTTCGTAATTGCGACGAAAGTACGAAAATCCACTTTCGTTGCAAATTACAACAGAAGGTAACGACCGGCAGGTAGGTGTCAACTACGAATTTCCATGTTTGTCTTCGATACAGCGTTTTTTCTTCTGTCTGTCTATCAGTCGGTCTGCACGCCTGTCTTTCTTTCCACTTTTTTTTTTCTTTCTTCATTTCAATCTCTTTAACTGCACATCGTAGGAGATGAACTTAACGGCGATGCAGACAACTCGGTCTTATAATCCGTGTTCATTCGTCAGTCAGTGTTCGCACATATCGCACCCTACCACAACCAGTTTCATTGCAAAATAAGACTCGAGCCTGTGTAGACTATAGGTTCAATGCGAACCAGATAATTTGAGAAAAGGGATAGACGGTTATGATATTACGAATCGTTAGATGGATATTTAATGAAGATGTTGCCTACTCCAGAACATACAGATACCCTGTAAGATTGCTTCGCTTTTTAGCCGATTTTCTCTCTACCAGGGCCGGATTTACGAATAGGCAAAGTAGGCAGTTGCCTACGACGAAAGCTCATGAGTGGCGCCAATAGGCGCCACTCGTTTCATCGGCGCTACTCGTTTCATCGGCGCTACTCGAATTCTCACGAAATTTTGAATTTGATTTTCAAAAATCAGAAGCTTCTTTCTCCAACAACTCACTTTATGATGATTTTGTGGACAAAAATACTGAAAAGACTGAATAAGAAGAATATAACTTTACAAAAAGTCAACATATTTCTGAAGACTTCGAGTGAATTGTATGAATCTTTGCAATTATATTTTCAAGACTTGAGAGGATGATACAATGAGTTAATCTCAAAAATGAACACAACATTCCACACTTCTCTAGATATGACTGTGCCGGATGAAGGTGATTCTAATCAGGGTGGAACTAGGGTGCCTAGAATTCGAAGGACTAAAAGGTGATAAAGTTCAGATTCCTGAAGTCATATTGACTAGGCCAAAAAAAAAAAAATGGAAGTGGAAAGGTTTCAACGTGACTATTGATAATTTGGTCGAGATGCAACGGAGGAAGAAAGCTTTTACAATGATATAAATGATGATTTGAATTTCTTTTCAGTTTCGGAAAAAGTGATAAACATAACGCGGAATTAAGGAAAAATGCGAAAAAATTTTCAGAATTTTATGATGTCGATGAATCCAATGACATAATTGAGGAAGCAATTCAATTCAAGTATTTTTTGCAGAGTCATAATCTTAAAAGTCCTCGTAAATCGGATCCCTTGGAAAACTTCCAGTGTATCACAAAAAATAATTTTATGTCCGCCTTTCCAAACATATTTATTGCTTATCAAATCTTTTTAACATTACCAGCCAGCAACTGTTCTGGGGAAAGGAGTTTTTCAGCTTTGAAACGTATCAAAAATTACCTAAGGAACACGCTGCGTCAGATTAAAACTTCACATCTCTCGTTGTTGCACACTGAGTCTAAATTGACCAAAAAATATGATATTGATCAGATTATTGATGCATTTGCCACCAAAAAAGCCAGAAAAAATCTTTCTAGAGTCCATATTTCAAAGTAAAGATACGGTTGACCGTCTATCACAATATGATTTTGTATTATTATATATCTCTATCATTTACTAGTGTAGTATTGTTGAATTTTCATTACCTATACTTATTACCAAACTTGTGATTTCGTTTATAGCCTACAATTGTTTCTTATTTATATTCTCATCATATACATAGTATATACTTTCATTTTCATATGTTCAATTATTATCATAACTCAAGTATCGCTATCTAGTTTTTGGTTCATCAATCATCAACACTATTTTTTTGTAGCTTTTTATTATTCCTAATTCCTCATACATGATCATATTATTCATATTTCAAGATTGATTAATCAGAACAGAGAGAGAGAGAGAAAAGAATGAAGAAATTTCTTCCCACGAAAAAATCTTGAGAAAGGGAGAGGGGGGATTTCAAGGTGAAAATTCTTAGGCGTCGCCTTCCGTTTTGCCTACGACGCCACAGAAGGCAAATCCGGCCCTGCTCTCTACAAACAGTCAGCTATAACCTTTGACCCAACTTGTGAGGAAAACTATTCTGGGGACTTCATAGATAAGTAAACGGTAAGTAATTACTTTCGTTTATGCTCTGTGTATTTTTCGCGTATGAACCAAAAGATGGAAAATATGGAAGCGCGATGTTTTGCACAGGAAATTTCTAGCAAAGCAGACCTAAAGATCGGGTACTTTTACGTCATTTTCTGTCTCTTATAGCAAGCTCCCTTGAATAAGGTATTAACCTATTCATAATTAGCACAATTTAATAATATATTTTATTTAGAAGGAAAATGGCGCATGTAGAAGAGGAAGGCTACGTTTACATTAGCTGCATTTTTCTTTGCTCTACACGAATACCGCAGTTGAGAGTTTTACTATTCGTAGACATTGTCGATGAATATTAAAAGCAATTAATGAATCAATAGCAACCAATTAATCAAAAATAATCAATGGGTCAAACATAATTGGTTAATCAAAAACAATCGATTACTAGATAATTTACCGGATAATTTCAAGAAATCAGTTTTTCTAATGCGCGTTTCTGAGACAGATTTTTTCCTTTTTTTAAACTAGGGTATCAGAAGAATCAATGGCGAATTCGCATGTTCTGGTCTCATAATAAAAATAAGAAGGGTAGTTGTTTTTACCCTTTCTACGAAATTTGTTAGTTGTACACGGAAGAATCTGTAGAAGCTTAATTTCTACGAGGTTGTTTCCTTTGTTCTTATTGACAAATTTCAAAGTTTCATTACTGCAGCTCCTTCCATTTTAAATTTCAGCTTTGGAGATATGGGTTAATAACTTGTTCGCAATGCGTTCTACTTGTCTTACACTGTTCAGAGATCAGAATATGTTCTTCGTCGCCATTATCCAGGGATTCAAGGAACTGATGTCAAAGCATTCATCTCTAGAATCCCGTTCATTTTTGCGGGGCGTCTATAGTGTTTACTGAAATGATAATTTGATCTCTACTGAACTAGTTTTTCGAATAAGGCTTAGCTATTGTTTTATTTTTATGTTTGCCCAAAAGTTATGAACAAAAAAGAAAGGAGGGGTGAGATTCCAAAAAAATTTCGAAAGATTTAGCGTACACTCTCTTCTTATTACTTGACTGGACCGCTTTACACACTCTGACATCATGCCGGGCAATCTTTGTGCATTAGTGTATACCTCAACGTGCGGAGAACGGAGAATTGAGGCATACGTACAAAGAGTTTGGAAATTTTCAAAATTCGGTTAAAATGCGCTGTTTTTGAAGGCTCGATTTAAAACGAAAATGTTTGACATTCGCTTACCACGACATACACCTGAAGAATCGGAAATGATACGATATGTTTAGGCGTAGGCTAGGACGTTGGGCGGCATGCCTCTCATCCGTAATAGAAAATACAGAGCTCAAAACCAAGTTTCACGATCCAAAAGATGAAATGCAGCCAACTCTCCGTATCCCAGTGGCCGAACAAGGGATCCATTTTAGGAGGGGCAATTAGAAATATGTAAGAATGACTATAGTTTTACCAACCTCTCCTCCCGAGTACCTGGATTATTTTTACATCATCACGGTGGTAATTGAATGAATAGATAAGGGAGAAGTATTCAGACTTTTAAACGATTTATACTGCAGACTATTTTCTTATCAACGCTGAACATGAAAATGCCATTCGAAATGTGACATCAAATAATACTTTCAACTCAGTGGGATTTTCGATTTAGCGACGATTTTTGGAGGCTTTTCAATGTTTGTCGCAATACCATCTAATTTTTTTCCTCACCAAGGGAGGAGGAGCGATTCGGGGGCTAGCCAAGATGATTCAATCTTAACGCTCACATAAGAACCGTTTTCAGACCCTTTAGGCCTTCTTCAAACTTATCTAAGACCCGCTAAAACTGATCAAAATTTGTTTGTGATTCTTTATGATCCTTCCAGACTTTATTATGACTTCCCGAGACATGACCAATACTTTTTAGAACTCTTACAGCTATTGAAGAGTGTTATAGGATTCAAGAAAATTCTAGAAACCAACTAAGGTTCTTAAATTCTCATTAAAGACTTTCCTTGATTTGTTCAGAACTTTTCGAGGCTTTTATTTAAAACTTCCGGACAGTTCAAGATTCGTTTACGATTTTTTTAGGACTTTTCAAGGCTGGGTCAATTCCATGCTTGTTTAAAACAAGTAGCTACTCTTCAAGACACTTCTCAACTTGTTTTAAGATTTGGTAAGACCATAGACTGGATAAAAATCTTTATGACTCTGTCAAATTTGCTAATGACTTTTTTGGACTCCTTCAGATTTCATTATGACTCGTCAAGACTTGATTATGGTATGTATCTCAAGTTTCCTCAAGACTCTCTTAAACTTTTCAAGACTTGTATAAGATCCTCAAAAACTTATAGAACTTAGTTAAGACTTTGAAAGACTCTTTTAGACTTTTTCAGGACTCGCTGCAACTTTTGAAGACTTATTTACGGTTTTCAAAACTTCTCTATTCTTAATTAGGATTCCTTGAAACCCTTCGAAAGGCTTTAACAGGCTTATTCTAGGCTCCGCAAAATTTTGTTATTCGTAAATCGTTTCTGATTGTAATATTTTTCTCTTGAAGAAGCACTTTCCCCTAGTGCTTCCCCGGGCCTGCTATAGCTCGTGTTCATCACCAGTCCAATAAGTCTGTTTTTCTATGCCGAATAACACGTGACCGAGAGTCGAGAACCAGCGACGGCGGGATACATAAACACGCGTTTGAGGATTATCTTCGCTCAAACCATCCCAAGTAGTATCGTCGTCGAACAGGGCACCGAAAATTTGAATACGAAATGACCGGAATACGTCTTCGTAAAAATTGTAATTATTAATTAAATTAAACAGAAATTACACGTTCTCGCTAATTTCTACTAGAGGACCATATCGGCGAGGTGACGAGCTGATATTAAATTTCGCAAAACTATAGACGCGTTCACTAATTTGCGATGCAGCAAATTTAACGAACAAGATTATGTACGAAATTACTGATTGAACGCCAAGTATTGTGATTAGGACCGGATTCGAGAATAGGTACATCAACTCGGTTTCGTTTAGATACAGAAATAAGCGTGAATTTCGTTCGATTGCAGAAATCATATTCATCGCTCGAGGGGAGGAAAAAGTTAAAATTACGATACTTTTTGATGATTTATAAGAACTGTTTTTGTTTTTTGCATTTAACACACTTTTTGCTAATTTATATTTTAAAACTGTATTTTGATAAGAGGTTTACAAGTTCCCGCAACAGGTTTCGTTTCTTTTTGTTAAAATCCGGTTTCGTAGGCTCCGAATACCGCGCGATTGTTATTTTTATTTCAGCCTTTACAATAAAAATTCTTAAAACGCGATGTTACAACTAACCCATTTTCAAATATAGACTCTGCGGTTTTTTTATTCTATTTTTTTATATTTATTTTTTCTCAGTAGCAAGCGGACGGAGGATAACCCGTTCATTTAACTGTATTTCAGTTTTTTTCTTTCGTTCTTTGTCGGATATTTAATAAACTAAAAAGTTCCCCCATGCCGGACTTCTTTCTTTTTCTCTCTCCTTCTGCAAACTAGATCATAATAAAGAATATAAAATAAGACAGTCAAAACTTTTATAACAATCGTTCTTTTTAAATCGTGTTTTCTGTTAACCTCTCCGGGGAAGCCGCTAGTAAATGTTGAAAGGCTTATCAAATTCGATGATGTTCATTCACGAATGGAGATGTGATTATTATTGAATGCCTGCCTTTATTTTCCATTTTACTCGAAAGTAACTCTTATCAAAGATGCAGTCTTATTTTTCCTAGTGATACGCAAAAGAACTCGTGCACATGAAACTCCCAGGCAATATTGCTGAGGAACCAATAAGGGAGAAGCACCGAAAAAATCAGTTATTAGAAAAATTTGTAATTCTGCAGGTGGCACAATTTAACTCTCACTCCCTTCAGAAAAGTTATTTTTATAATACCCTCTTGACGACGCTCATAAATATGTGGGCAAGGTAAACAGAGGCATTTTGGAACTTTCCTAGACGTGTGCACAGATTTCCTGGAGGAGAAAAAAAAAGGTTAGTATGGTTCACTTCTTTTATAGTTTGCTGCTTTTGTTTTTTTATGCTGACCACTTCCTCGTCTCAAAAAAATATAAACTGATTGATTTTTTTTTTTTTTTGGTAACCACCATAGAAACATTCGTGCTATCACCCTGTAAACATAGACATTGAACATTTCTTATTGGAATAGAGGCTAAAATCAATTTTTATACAAAATGGCACCACAATCCCCACAGACTTCAAAGTCAAAATCCGCATGTACCTGAGTTTCTTAACACATTCTTCAAGAATGGAATATTCGGCTGTGGTTGATGTCCTCACCTATCACACAGACCCAAAAAGGGGGTTAAAAAGGGTAGAGTCATTTTATTGACAAGGCATGGTAATGGATTTGCAGGTTTTTGCAGTCACTAAATCTGATTCTGAAGATAACTTTTAGATGCCGGCAACACCGCGTCTCTGCTTATTATTATTATTTTTTTACTTCTACCTCGTCTGTTATTTCTATCCTTTCTGAGTTAATTGTCACTTGGAGTTGACAATTTCCAAACAATATTCTTCTACTACAAAGGTAGGCAGGCAGACAGATTTACTGTTGGGCTAATTAACAGAAACAGACGAAGACAGACATACAGCGCAGCAGCGTCAAGTTACAGCAATCAGCGAACAATGGTCGCAATAATGAGTCCTTTTCTTCCTCCTGTATCAAGAATGTCCAGTTTTTTCATTTAAAATGTCAAGTTTATTCCCTTAATGTTCATGCAACCACAGGCCATAATAAAATAAAAATTCATAAGATTCTCCCATGCAAAAACAAGAGTAATTCTGAAAACATTTAGATAACCTTCACACGATGATCACTATCTTCCTACTCTATGCTGTTGCCCTCAGTGGTTTATCATTTCTTAGGAGTGTTTTTCTTAGAGGAAAGGAAAAGATTTTAAACGCGAAATGCTCCATGATCGATTTTGATTTCATGGGGGCAGCCACAAAATATTTCTGTGTTGGACGTGCCTGCATATAAGCGCAGATACACCGAGCGACATCCAAGTAGCAAAATAAACGAACACAGACAAGCAAACAAGTAGAAAGCGAGACGTGTGGCTCAAAGCAGAGGATTGAGACGCGGCTACGAGGCAAACCTTCCGGACAATTCTTAGTAAAGTGGCTCAAAATGAACGATAGATGATGATAGTTGAGAGGAGTTAAAAGGAGAGAAATATATGGTTCCACTGTGTTAGTTTTTTGGTAAAGATGAATGAATAATTGATGTCGAATTTATGCTGATTAAGTGCACCCGCAACAAACCGCAGACATTTTTTGCGAATCTCGCCGATAACCTGCATTATCCTTTCATTTTCGAAACCGCAAACCGTTAAATTACGTAATGAGACAAAAAAGTTGAATGTATAAGTTTAGATGTGCGTCAACCATCTCAAGTATTATTCCATTCATTACAAATTAAAAATTTTGTACCTTATCTCCCAACACCTGTTTGATAAATTAACACAGCTGAGGGCCGTTATTGAGTAACTTTCGTTATAATTGCAGGGAATCCCCGTTCTGCAGACGTTTCGACTTACAGATGATTAAAAAGAAAATGAACACTTGACGTCACGAGGATCACTTTCAATATGGAAAGGTGCGTTGCTCTAATTTACGTTTCTAGGATTAATTTTTTCAACTTATTATGTATAAATCAAATAATTAGGTACTACACGACGTCATTGATATCACTATTCGAATACACAGTTTAATAAACCTTGCAAAGCAGACGTAAATTATTCTTAAAAGTTGAATATGGTTGCATGTATGTCTAAAATTTCCAACCGAGTCTATAATCCGAAAGTAAAAAACGTTATCGAGTCCTTCGCAAGCTAAATTACATTAACCTTTTTGCATATGCGCGACAGTGAACAATGCAAATTTGACGTCACTGGATTCCTTTCGCAAAAATTTACTCGTGTAATCTCGAAAATAATTACATGAGCCCGGAAGTAAAACCAGTGACGATGACGCAGCTATTTCCACTTCATAGTTCAGTCAACTTAAGCATCTGGATACCAGCACCGAAATCAAATACTGACTCCGTAGACCAGTTATGCATCAAATATTATTCAAAATGTATCCTTCAGCGTAGTGTTAAATTTCCTACAGGGCAAACTGGGCAGTTGCCCACCATTTGGATGCGTTTTTATTTATTTATTTATATTTTTCAAGTTCACTAACTGTTGCAACTTAAAAGGATAACCTCCTTGAGGTGCGAACGCCGAGTCTGGCCCGCCAAGCTGCACAACATAGGTGCCACATTCCCTTTTGCCCACAACGCTGCAATTTACGATTTCGGAACTGCCCAACCAACTTCCCTAATTATGAGGTTGATTCTTGTTCTGCGAGTATATCTAAAGGAACCAGATTTATTCGGGACTCGTACTCATCTCTTATGCCGTGGCTAAGCACCTCAGCCATTTTATCCAACTCTACACTCCTCGGTGAAATGGTCACAATATTACTGAAGTCACTCATTTCTTAAAAATCAAATAATAAATATGAAGAATTTTGTTATATTCGTACCATCAATAGCATCTAAAATTTTTTTCTTTTCTTTTTTTCTATTTATTTATTTATTTATTTAGCCAGATTTCTAAAAGTGACAGAAATTTTCAAGATTTTCTTGTCAAGGTACTAAGTTTGATGCTGGATTAATATTCCAAAGGGTAAACGGAATTCTTGTGGCACATTTTTTCAGTCTTCGTACCTAATAACAGAGTGAAAAAATGTTATAACAATTGACTAAGTAATAGTTCTGCCAACCAAATAATCACGCAAAGTGAAGATTCAACAATAGGTAATAAAACTGGAACTCGAGAGATCCTTGTTTTTAGCCTCCGACTCACATTTTGAGTTGCAAAGTCAGATGATAAAACTGGTCGTGCTTCTTCTTCCAATTTATACGTTACTGAAGAAAATTGAGAAGAAAAACTGAAAAGTTAATAATTTTGATTTCATTCGGTTTCATCTATATGGTTTTTAATGGGCTGAGAATGACCTTCCGAACAAATAATTAAAATCATCAATGGTAAAATTTCCGAATTCAAAATTTCATCATCAGTCTCCTCAGCTGATTTCCGCATGGATAGGAAGAGGAGATGCATGAATCCAAAATATCACTCCCAAAAAAGATAGAATAATTTGTTGGCAATATAATTCGTTTCAAGATCCCAAGAGACTTGTAATGACCCTCTCCTGATACAACTGATTCTACTATTTTAACATAAATTTAGGCGCAAGTACCAAGTGATGACTTTTTTTTTGTATTCATAACTAAAATTTGGAATTTATGGTGTCGGCAACTCCCTCCCCTCCAATTTTTGCAAATGAAGTGAACGAACATTTTCCGACTTTTGAAAAAATGTACGTGAAGAAGTTATAGTACTGGGTTATATATAGAGGAAGAAACTATATCCTTCAAATGTGCCCTTAAAACCGGCCTCGAAAGCTATAACTGTCATCTTAGCTTGAGCTGAGTCTGAATTCTAGTATTCAAAATGGAAGGAGAACTGAAAAATAGAATCTTGTTGACTGAAAGAACGGTAACCAAGACTGAAAATGGTTGAATATTTGGAAAAAACTATGGGCTCTACTCTCTCGCAGCTTTGCTGTCGTACTCAGTGGCTTCGCATATTTTGGCGCCCTGCTTGGCGTTGTAAGCCTCGCCTTCTGTTTGTTAGCCTTATAATAGTCTATTGGTCAGCCTTTGCGGCTGGCTTTCTGCCTTTTTTCGGGTCTGAGAGTTTTTTCCTGTCAGGACATAGAGAGGGCTAGGTTTCACCTAACAGAAAAACAATAAAGATGGACAGTCGGATAAAGGCAGGATATGTACGAGTATAAAGAACTCCAGGACGCACAGCCACAGAAGACAAGGAAACAGAGACTCATTAATTCAGGATTTGGCGAGCCGGAGAGAGCGAAGGATTTACCAATCACTTTCAAAACCGGAAAACTAGCAACGAGTTGAGAAAACTCGAGTATATTTAAATCCTGTTTAGAGAAATATTCTATTCACGAAATACTTCAAAAAAAAAGTTGACTAAATAATTACTGAGCTGGTGTTTCTAATGTTGCTCAATTTCTAAATTAAAAATTTGATATACAATGTCAAAATGCAGCGTATATTATCAGAGGCGAAAAAAGCTACCGGCACCGTAAACCCATCTCCGAGTAGGCTAAAATTCTGCGTCATGGTATGCCACGTACATCAGACAAAATATGAGGAAAATTCCAGATGGGTGAATAAGAAAGTTTCCTCTCATCGTCATAACTAAAGGGAAATCTCCCAGTTTAGCGGAAAAATAGCCAATTAAGGATTTATCAGAACACTACTACGTTTCTATCAAAAGTTTTAAAAAAGGTATTTTATAAACAGACTCCGGTGCATTATTTTATATTTTTCAAGTAAGTATTTATATGTACTTGTACTTCATCGGCAGGGCTCCCCCGCCGTCACCACCTGCCTGCGTCACGACACGTACCAAGACGAGGAGGTGAGGGATGAGTCAAGAGGAAGCGCGTCAGGTTGTGGAGGATCTAAATTCTAGGCTAGTGCTCGGGAAGCACGAACCTCGGTTAGTAGAGAACCCCATTGTGGTTCTTGCAGGATGCCGCGCACCGGAAGCGGCTTGGCGAAATGGGGGCTCGGGCCGGCCTCAAAGCGTTCCTCCGGCCACTGATGCGATACTCGAAAGGGTAGTTTCCAGGGCCGGGGGCGTGTTGTCTTAGGGTCCACTTTGGCATGCGTGCATCGCCATACGTTCCACCACACAATACTTGTACTTCAAATAACTTTTTTTTTTTTTTCAATTTTCACCCGTCCGGTCAGTAGCCGAATGTAAGTAGTTTCTTCACGTTAAAATATTCTTCAAAATGAGCATTATTAATTTGTCGCATGCTGTCTTTGACGACGATATAACTAAAAAAAAAGCAGCACGCGGACATCAACTTTGAAACCGGATACAGTAGTCTAATTTGAAAAATTGATTTACTTGTTAATAATATGGGTCAATATGTTCTCTGCTACGAAGAGTTCATTGAACCATAGACCAGTAGATTAGAGAACTGAAAAATCGTCGTTCATAAAATGCATTCTACAGTTCTCGTAAAATTAGCGAGGGCGGGGAAAATATAAATATTTATGCATAATATGTTATTTTTCCTGAATTCATTATTTTTGAAAGGAATTCCACATTATTTAAGTAAGTTAAGAAAGCGGCGAACCACGATCTTCGTCTTCTCGATATGAAAAAATGAGACCGCGATCACAATGCATACGAATTCTGGTTACTGAGAACTGCAAGCGCTCGTCAAAATGGTTTTTAGCATGTGTATCTCGCATTAATTTTGATTGATTCAACATCGTTCTCAAATGTATTACTGTGGATTTAATTTATTGCGAAAACGATGGATTCTGCTATTTTTTCGGATTCGTTTACAAATGTCTATAACGAAGTGAATCAGGAAGAATAGTGGTAATTTCCATTAGTACAGAAGTGCCGCATTTATCAGATCGAAATTGAAAAGCAGATTTATGTATTTTTGTTATCCTAAGGTTGTTGAGTTCAGGTCACTCTTAGTTGGGAATGGGAGTTTCTACGGTGAATGTCCGAGGACTATATGAATACTACTCAAAAACGTAGTATCGTTTTATGATTGATACAAAGAACATCAATAATGCGACTATTACTCGGACTCACATTCATATTATGGGCCAAGGGAATCATAGCCATCGGAGTATTCAGCTGAATAGGGGCATCCCAAAAAAGAGGTACACGGGAGACAAAAGAGAAAACTCACGCAGCTAAAACACGCTAGAGAAGCTGATTAAAAAAATTATAAATCAACATTCTATCAAATACATAATTAATTGTTTTTGGTTAATCAAATAATTTCGATTAATAGATAGTTTGAATTAAGCAATTACTTCTAACCAACCGATAATTTTTGGTGAAATGATTATTTTGGGTAACCTATTTGATTATTTCCTACTACAGTCCCTCTCGGACACGCCGAATAGATCATTCTACCTTACCCTGTAGAACATATGTCGAACAACATTTCACGATTTCGAATGTGTAAACCTTGTTCGGACTTGTATAGCATTGATAAAACAAAAGCATCACCGATTATACGAAAATCCTTAAACAAAAGAATCCAGAACTACCTGCTTTGTATCTATATTTTATAACCGTTTTATAACCCACACTACCAACGCATCAATACAAAAATACTACCTCCAAATTAACAGCAAATAGAAAAATTTATCGATGAAAAATTGCAAAAGTTTAGGAAACTACGGAACAAATTTTGCTGTAAATCGATAGAATTCTGTCCGTGTTACTACTTGATCATCCACCAAAATTTGATTTTCTATCCAATCATTCTTACTCAACTTTTAGAACGGAAACTGATACTATGGGGTATTTCAATTTCAACTTCAAAACACTTAATCGGGAAACTTTCAGCAATTATTACTGGACAAATTTTCCTGGAATTTAATAGTGATCTGTTCCGAGTACTGCTTGGCTATTCAACAAAGTGGATATGCCCCCCCCCCTCCTCTAATCTCATGAGGGAAATCAAATTTTAGAGCTTTCAAACTGATATTCTACACGTGAAACTTTTTTTTTCGGTCAAGTCATAATGTGGACAAGATTCAGATTAAATACCTTATATCCAACATATAATTAAAAAATACTGTTTTTCCAAACAGCATCGAATGAGTAAGCTGGCATTTTTATTTGACTGAAACGGAGAGTGAGGTAAAAATTTTTACCTCACGGCTTGCCTATAACACGTGACGAAAACACGAAAAGTTGCATTCGCTGCCCTGTAGGAGGGCTACAATCGCTGGACAAACGGGATCTGATAAGACTGGGTGTAATCTTTTGATTTTGAGTAGATTTTTGAATTTTAATAGGTAATTTATATATTTGTCACGCAAAATGAATGTTTCTATCGATGTGGACGATATATTTAACTTCATCCGTCAAGAATATCGGTAACCCATTCGTTTTAGCCACGCAGCTTATGAAAGCTCTAGTCACATTTTCAATGTAATGATAAAGCAGTAGTTGCAAAGCCTTCGTCCACCACAACACCTTCCAGAAGATTACGTTTCTCGAGAATCTTGGAATCTCTGACTGTGGATTTATCACACGCTTCTCTTCAAAACATTTTGCTCACGAAGGTAGTTACTCGGGAAGATGGAGCTCCTAGCATGAATTTCACTATGTGGATTTCCTTATAACAGGAATTACGTTCTCATGTTACAATTCAAATTTAAGTAAAATATAACAATGCCGACTATACCTAATTGCTGATTGTATTGCAAATTACAGAAATTGAAACATAAAAATTATCATCTACCTACTATCTCGATGCGAATGTTCACGTATGTCAATTCGTGTATTGACTCGCAAGTCGCAACTACACTCCTCATTATTATGTTGGATAAAGTTAAGTTCGTTACTCGTGGAAAAGTGAGCGAACACTCTGCTCACTTTACTCACTTGCAACGAAAATAACTGGTATTACTTTCTGCCAGTAAAGTCATAATTTGAGAAAAATGTGAACCTAGTACACCTAAGATTCTTTTCTTCTTATCGAGTGAAAATGTGTACGTATGTGCAAAATTTTAGATCGAAAACCTTTTCCTTGTTTTTTTCCCTTTCTTTTTCATTTTGTATTCTAATTAGTAATTAAAAATAAAAATTTGGCCAAAATTTTGTAGACTCGTCACTATTTTATTAACAAAAAATGTCTACCACCCCTCCCCCTCAACTTGAGCGATTCATCCACTTTAATCAGTTTTGGTCAGATGTGGTCAAATTTGAACGGATTTGTTTCATGGTCATTTTCTGTAATCATGTTCGGTCAACTCGGATGTACGCAAAGATCAAAGATCTCTTACTTTTGAGTATTCAGGAAAAATAGGATGTTTAAAAAAGGATGGAAAGAGGAGAAACAAAGAAAGTATAGGAAAAATAGAGGAAAGACAACGAAAAAAATAGTTCGGCTTAGTTTTTTTCTTTTAACAGAGGGGTGCATTTCACTCGAATTCGTTAATGGCTTCTCACGTTATTTCCGATGTTCAATTTTATAACTCCGGGTCTTAATAGGTAGGAGCTGAGTCGTCCTGCGGGCTCTCGGGAGTGTGAGGTATATCCAAAACAACCTCAAAAATGATATAAATGAATTAATACGTGATAAATATAACGTATTTTTAAAAAACTGAAACGGAACTGGCAGTCACCAGGGGGAAATACAAAAATTAAATAGATTATTTGCTGGTACATATGTTAATTGTTGAAAATGTAATGACTCGGCCGACCTTTCTCCTTAACGCTGACCAAATGTTCTGCAGAACAGCAATTAAAAGTCAAAAAGAGAGCAAAATTTTACAACCATGACTGTCCACCGCAAGGTACCGAAATGGTGCTCACCCATAAGGTGAGCGAAGCTAGAAAAGAGGTGAAAAATCAACTCGAGCAGTTACATTGGGATTGGGAGGGATCCACACTGCAAGAACTGTACGACCGCTTTGAGTGTCCGATCGAAGAAATAACAAATAAATACGGAGAAAAATAAGACTTTGGTACAAACTGATGACAAGCTATCTGAGGAAACAAAAGAAATAATAAAAATGCGAGAGAAATAAGAGAGGAAACGTAGAAGGACGTCGAAGGAAAAGCTAAAGCTTCTTTTATTAAGGAAAAAAGCTAAACAACAAAATTAGTAAGGTCAATCAGGAAAACAGAAAAGGAAAGAAACCCACTTAAAAGGCTCATAACACAGGTCAACAAATCTAAACTTGTAATTCTCCGAGTAATGAATAGATTGATAGTAGAAGTATTTTCAACGCTGATTCCGATTTCAAGCTTCATTCCTTCATTTTTTGCAAAGGGCTCGATATTTTTATTCGTTTACTGGGAATTTTAATATTTGTACTCAGAATTTTAGAAGCGTTTTATGTTGGTCATACTGAGTTCATATTTCGTTTTCGGACGAATTCGACTGTGCTGTGTTAAGGAGGTATGCGCTGATTGGTCAATGCGCACACGCTATCAGGTGATACTGCGGAACTCGCTGAAAGATGCTTGTTTTCGGCTGCACAACTGCGCGCATTAGTTGCAATGCGTCCAAAGCGTCCATTTTGCGTACTTCAGAATGATCAAACAAAGGGAACATTCAGGGAACTTTTGTAGAATCTTTTTATTCTTTCTGAAATAAATTGAGCCCTTTACGAAAAATTAAGCTCGGCATTGAATTCAGCGTTCAAAATACTTCTAGAATGATCTGTTGATATACCGGGGAATTTTTGGCTGTTGGGTTGTCGAATAAGTCTGAGCAATGAGCAGTGTTATAGCGTATATGAGCGAAAAGTCTTCGTGAAGGTCGCCACAAAGTTTTATAGCGAGTTGTACAGTAAAGGTGCGAAAGAAAATACGAGTTTTGTGAGTGCAAATGCAGGAAATGGAAACAACGAACAAAGTGCACCTCCTGATTTTCCGAGTATACTGAACGAGGAACCGGTCAAAGGTTTACAAATCTTAAGGCCAGAGGAAGCAGTCAGACCGAATGGAGTGAACAATGGGACCTTGGAACTCTTTGAAGAGGAAATAACCCATACGTTGACAAGGCTATTCAATAAAAACTTTGGAAACAGAAACCACCCTAAGACAATGGAAAGTGCTGGCGGAAGTTATTCTATTGTTCAAAAAAGATAAAAACGATGTTGAAAATTACAGGCCAATCAGTCTCAAGTCAAACGTAGGGAAAGTGTTTACAAGAATCCTTAAAGATAGGCTGCACTCGCTATTAGACAGTCAGCAAGAGAGAGGGAACAGGCCGGGTTCAGAAGAAATCATTCCGCAGTAGATCAGGTTTTTATTATTAATCAAATCATAGAAACAGCAAACAATTATAATCTCGAATTGCACTTACAATCGGAGAATATTAATTTGAACAACTTAAGATTTGCCGATGACGTAGTTTTAATCGCTAGCTATCTGAACGAGCCACTGGAGAATGCCGAAATTCCATAAAAGTATGTAGCACGCTGGACAAAATAATGTGAACATGAGCAAAACGAAGTTCCTCTCGAACGCTAGGCAAGAACTAGTAGAAACTGGGGGGGGGGGCGGAGAATAGAATTTGAAAAAAATGATCAAATACTTAAGACAAACGGTAAAACTGTCAAGCAGGATTAGAAGTGGTTGGAGCAGTTACTGGAAACTGAAAAATGTATTCAAAAGTAAGTTATCAATAAGAACTAAGGCAAAGGGGTGACGGAGTCGCGTACAGCCAACAATTACAAATGGGCCGCAAACATGGGCACTGACAAAAGCAAATATAAACAAACTTAGAATCACGCAACGGGCAATTACAAAAAGAAAGGATAAGGTTAAAAATGTAAAAATCAGGAACAAACGATACTAAAGGACTTACAGGAGATGGTCAAAAGTTTGAAATAGAAACATGCAGATCACATGATGATGCAAGAAAATGACAGTTGGGAAAGAAAGGTGGAGGGGTGGATACTAATATGACAAAGTGAGGAGAGTCGGTAGACCCATACGTCGGTGGATACAAGACTTCCAAAGAGAGGAAGGGCAGGCGTATGCTCAAAAATGGGCGAGAAGAGAACACAGGGGAAAAGATGGAGGGGGTAAACCCCCGCGAGCCACGGTACTTGAGGTCGCGTAAGCTGAACGGTGGGATGTAATAGATACCAATGAATAGCTGTTATTATTATTATTATTATTACTACTACTACTACTACTACTACTACCGGGTTTTAGTTAGAATCATCAATATACGCCGGGGGTCTCACTTTAATACCCCTTGTGCACCTAATAAACGGGATTTTCCTAGAAAAAAATCTTTATCAAACCTATTTGTATATAAAAAGGAACAAATTTTTTGTGTTTTTCAAAATTCTTTTCCAAATGTCAGTTTAAGAGGCCGTAACACGCTGAAATATATATTTCGTTATGGGGAATCTTATGTTAAACCTCATCCCTCTGAGGCGTGGATAATCGGAGGAGGCTGAAAGTTTACATGAGATATCTGGAAGTAAAAAGAATAAGAAATCAACGGGAGTGCAACTCAAAATTAAAAACTTCAAAATAACGACCACTCTACTACAAGGTGTCCCACAAGTGTCTAGAACTGCGTCGCGATTCTGTAATTTGAAATAACTCGTTTCTAATACGAAGACATAATGGTTATGGTTTCGAATATGAGTAGGTAAGTGAAAGGTATGTTGCTCGAAGAAGAACTTTCTGACACAGAGCGCCAAAATAGCAAATTACGTATTTGTCATTAAGCATCCGAGTTCCCCCTCCTCCAAGCAAACGAAATGTTCACAATTTGTTCTTTTCTTTCTTTCTTTCTTCCTTTTCGATTTCAGAAAATTTTTACCGAACTCGTTTGTAATTCGATAGAATACAGCTCTTGTCGATGCCGAGACGAAGATCAACGAGTAAGCAGGTCGAATGGCGCTTCGAAAATGCGACGGCCACACAGCACACACCAATCAGCGCATACGTACATCTCGATGACTCGCTGGTGCAGTATTTTCAAATACGCAGACTTATAAAAAAAACCTACATCACATACACGTAAAATGAATGACAGTGCCCGAGTCACAGATCAATGTACGTGATGCAACGTCATTTTGCACACCCTGTTATGTAACCAATTTAAATCTTAATTCGTATCTTCCTATTGTAAACGTATAAAATTTCGTGCTCTCCCGGTCGGCTGACGTAAACGCGAGCACGTGTTATGTCGTATTCGCGAAAGAAAACCGCAAATTCCGCATTATATTTTGAATTTTATTCCTTGGCTGATCATTACGAATTTGTTGATAAAATATTTTTATTATACATTATCATGTCAGTGACATCTGACATTTAAGAAAGTATCATTTTACCGCGCGCTTCGGACGTCGTGCCACGCCGCGCGTTTACTGCGTTTCTGTTACATAGTGCCACAGCAACGCACGGTCAAGTCAATGATGCCTATGCTAATATCCATAGTCGGTTATAAGGAGGGGAGGGGGCGATTTAAGGATAATCCTCAACTCATGAGTGTCTACAGTAGTTTCCGCTGGAACTTTCCTAAAAATCGAAAAATGTTTCGTCGCCCCGCTCGCTAATGAGTGTTTCTTAACATCTGTAAAGGTCAGCAGGTCAGCACCATAAAATTCACGCCCAGAGAAAAATTCTGACACCGGGCCTCTCTATGTTTGATTAAACCGAAAAGGAATTTAACGAAATTTTCAAACAAGACGGATGCGAGTGCGTTTTGTCCATAGGCGCCAGAACCGAGGAGGCACGATACATTTTACTCTTTCAAAATGAGAACAATGAGGGAGCAGTGCTTTCCCAAAACTGTTTCTTGACCTATTGTTCACGCAGACTCGAATTTATTAGCTCATTCTCCACAAAGCCCAATGTTTTCTTCTTTCTTACAAGCAGTCTTGTTAAGGTCTCAAATGGGTGTTATTAGATTACTTTCCAACCCCTCCACAACTGGATTACGAAATTAAAAATAATGCGTTTTGGGGTAAATTTTTCGTGTAAATTCCGAATCTGACTTCTAAATTCGGAGAACAACATGCTTCCTAGCTACAAAAATACAAAGGCTTTTGAACAATCTCTAAGGCCCAATATTACGATATTGATGTTATTGGAAAAATGTAGTACTTTTACTCGTTATTTTTGCGCTAATTCTGATTCGACCTTAAATTATTGAACTTTTCTTCACGTTAAACTGGTCTCTTGAGAACTTTAAATGTCGGAATTCAAACTCCACAAATCGAGAAGAGACGTTACGGAAGTTGGAAGGGGGTGGGGAAAGCGAGATCTCCACTACGGGGTTAAAATCTAGAAATTCAATTTTCGACGTAAGCATCGTCATGAGAGTTTTTTTTGGGGAGGGGGGCCGCTGAATCTATTTTAGAGATTACATTTCCCTAACCCCTACCTCTTGAGCGTCACATCATAGAGAGATGAAATGCGCCATTTCTCATTTTGATACAATTAACCGAATGTAGATTGAAATTAGAGCTTTTTGGGCTGCCAAATATATTTTCAAAATTGTTGTCCCTTCAACCGCCGCCCCCTGCAACGTCATTTCCTGGCAGAATTGCAGCAGCTCTTTTCCGCAGTCGTTTCTTTCGGCAAGGCCAAAGCCACTTTGCGTTTTGTTGATGCGGTTTTATTTCCAACTTCGACATTAAGACACAAGCGCAAACAGCCAACCTAGAGTGGGGAGGGAGGTTCATGGGGCCCTGAGAAGTATCAAAATAATATTAAAGATTCTTTCGCTCGTATAATTTTTCATTTTTTAATTAGGGGGCTTTCGGACGATTTGAGGAAGTTAAACCCCGAATTTCTCCCGTTTACACCTATGCATTCGAGTCCGTTGCATGGTAGTTACCTCCCTAGCTGGTAGGGATTCTACACACGCAGTAAGTTCATTGTACCACTCTTCCATTTCTTTATCGTCAGCCACAGTCGTTGGTACGTAGACTGGTATTATGTTTTATATTTGTATTAGTTTTCACTGTGAGAATTTTCTCATTTTTTGGTCTGTACTCGATTCCCGCGTCTTTCTATTCTTCAGAGATCACGATGGCAAGAATGGAAGAATTCACAAAATAGCAAATTGGAATGCTAAGAAACCTCCTGAAAATTATTGGAAAACTTATAATATATTACGGAAAAAGAGCTCAGCAGGCTTAATATCTCAATGCTGGCCTTTACCAGAGACATACTGGAAGAACCACAGACACCTCATAACATCAGAAGATAAGGTAGTGTTTTTCGCCAAAAAAACAGATCTAGCGAGTAGCGGACTTCCACTAATGCTGAACGTTTGCGCAGTTGTCCCCCTGAAGATCTGACAGGGGGGGGGGCGAGACTCGAGAACATTCGGCTGCGTGTAAGACTATTTTGTTCGACCTCGGATTCTCCTGGAGAGAGTACTCACCGTGTTCCCATTGCCCTCCGCGAATTTATTTTTATTGGGATTTACTCCCCCAGCCAGTTTTAAGACACTTGATGCGCGCCCCTGCTCATTTCAAGTCTAACTTGTCTTGCCTGGGGCTCAGGATTTGAATAAGCTGTTGGGGGTCTGCCTAGTGTCCCTGCAGTCTGTGAATGGTGGTGTTTTCGGCTCGCAGCGTCCCTCTAACAATATCATCGGTTGGAGGATTCCACATTTAGCTTCTGTCATCAATATCAGTACAGAGCCTACTGAAGTCAGAATTCTCAGTCCGTACAACGAAGATACGCGGAAACAGCCTCGGGTGCCGCTATTCGTTTCTCCGCCGATGAGACTGACATCATTGACGGTCGAGTGATTAGTAAGTAACTAGAGAATTGGCTTTGGGGCGAGCATCCTATCCCCTAAGGGGCCACTCATTTTATACGTCTGTATAATTTAACTACGAACCCAGTGCTTGTTCAGGCTTTATTGTATGAAACTAGGAAAACATAAAAATTGTCAGGGGTAAGAGTAATGTGGTGGGATAATAAAAAATTGTGCTCCAGTGTACCACAGTTCTAACTTCTGGGATCAATTCGAGAAAAATTATTGGTCATCTTTTTCTCCCCACCGACAAAGTGACGTTGCGGTACTAACCAAATTGTAAGAGACGTGGCGCCATGTAAGAGGGAGATATCGAGATGGATGAAGTGCCACACAGTTATTCACCGGAGGTACCAAGAACTGAAAAATGCATTTTACGTAAAACAGATGTACAGACTTATACGCCCTTTTTACTGAAGAGTCATCCGTTTATTCCCGCGCATAACAGACAAAACAAACTGTTTTGAAAACCAACATGTCCTTCTAAAACCGTTTCTACGTTTGACCACGCACGATGAATAAGGAGTCGAGGACCACGCACTTCCACCACTGCACCACCGCGCGATTAGATAATATACCAACAACCTGTGGGGGTAGACGACCTTAAAACCGTTCGGTATAATAGGAAAATGAAAAATATGGTTTTGTTTTGTTACTCACAAAGGTTTAAAAATTCATCGATCCTCTTCGTCGCTGGTCGTTGTCGGCTGTGCCGAAGAAGAAGACTGCCGAAGAGAACGACGGGTAGGGTATTTGCCGCAGGGATTCCTGGTAGGCCCAAGGTGGTACAGGTGCAACGATCGGGCTGCAATGATGATGCTGCTGGCATTCCTCTCAAATGACGGAGGAACGCCGGGTGCAACATTGTAAAACACCGTAATTCCTGAAAGACGCTGCCGTCACGCCTCGCGCCGCGTGCTCTCGTCGGTCGTCGGGCGAGCGGCGGCTGGCGACAATTTCGAACGGCGGCCGATTTACGTCTACATTTACGCCCGCCTGCCTGTTAGCCCGTTCAAGGTCGGTAACGCGGTCGTTCGCGGCGAGCATGACTCACGGTGGGCCCGGTCTCGAGTGACGCGCGCGTAAACCTAAACCTATAATACGACCAGTACGTTGCGTATTTCCTCCTCTGAAGAGTACGGCCGACGCATAGCGCGCGCGAAAGGGTTGACGACACCGTCGCATCTTCTTCGTGCATCCAATATTCTTCCCCGTTAAAAAAAAAATATGTATATTGCTCGCGGTCGTATACGCGTACAGCCAGAGGTACAACAGGCCGAGGCAGAGGTGGAGGTGATATCGGGAGTACACGCACAGAAGAGGACACCCGCCGATGAATGAAATCGGCCGCAGCGGCGGCGACGGCGGCGGCGGCGGCGGTATCGAGCAATACAGACGCGAGATCATCGCGATTGGTGTTGTCTCCTCCGGATTATATAAATCGTTCTGAAAAGATCAATAACCGCGTGCACACAGCCACGGGTAGACATCTTACCCGTGGAGAAGATCGGGGGAGGGGGGAGAGAGACAGACAGACAGACAGACAGACAAAGGTAGAAAGGCGGGATTGGGAATGGAGAAGAGAAGGAGGAGGACGAGAAGAAGAAGATGCAACATTGTTGGAAAGTGTACGAGTATATTAAAATGAAATAGAGGAGACAGGATGACCTCCATTGGTCATGACAACTGAAACGAATTTCCCATGTGCCCCGGTAATCCTTGATTCGCTGGATCACCGACCTGATCTCCCGATATGCTGATCGTAATACGCTCCTCATGACCGCCTCTTTTCGTCGGTCTCATATTTCTATGTACATGCTCGTAGGTACCTCTAGGCGTGCGTGCGTGCGTATGTACGTTATCGGCAACCAATAAGTGCACGACCTTTTGCGAGTTCACGAACTTTCAACTTGGTTAATTAATCGCCGAGTACTTAGGCGCGTAATACGTACACACGTACGATGTGCGGTTAAAACCGTATGTACTCGTACACGTACTCGTATATTCGTAGCAGCAGCCGCACACTTCGGGTACCTGTACCTACACGTACATCGAAAGAGCTTCGAAGATTGCGCAAGATATTCGCGCGAATCGCGCTGCTGCATTCATGCATTTGTGCATCGGCAGGGGCGTGCAAGCAAGCGTGCAAACGAGTGAGTGTGAGTACCTTCCTTCGCACGTAACGGTCAATGGAGGCGACGGGCATAGATAGCGTCCACTGAGGACTGACGTCGATTATCGAACGGAACTTGACCTCTCCTCAGACTTCTTTCACGAGCCGGCGCCGGGCCACGGTATTTTAAGAAACCTGCCCGGCACGGTGTCGAGTTTTCTCACGGCGATAATTTGTACGTAGCTAAATACGAGTACTAGCCTCTCTCTCCGTGTTGAGCGTACGTACATACGTCACTGTCACCAATTTTACGGAGAACTAAATTCTAAATAATAAATGAGAAAAACCAGATTGTATATAGTTCACTGACTTTGTCTAGGCTCTATTTCTCTGTTTCTTTCGCACGTATCGAGTTATATCTGGTTACAGCGTGCTTGTGGTTCTCGTTCAGTAAGGGCAAGTAACATTGAATTTCTTAATTAGATTTTCGAGTACAAATGGCGAGACAGTTGTCAATTTCCGGATGAACGTTGCTGAAATTTTCAGGCTGGCATTTTGGGCTCAGTATTAGCGAACACAAAACTAATGTTTATACGAACAAGGAATCGAAGTTGCACCTAGGTGGAGTAGAAATTACTTCGGACAAATACTAGCTATGCGAAAGAAATTCGACTCGGAAATAAAAGTAAGAATCAATAACGCATGGAAGAGTTTCTGGAGACAGAAGCAGGTTTTCAGGTCCAACTTGAGGATCAAAAACAAAATCAAAATTCTAGATAGCTGCGTTATGTCGTCACTAATCTATGGTGTACAAACGTGGGCGATTACAAAAAAGCAAATCAATAAAATTCAATCGACACAAAACAAAATTTTACGTTACATTCTGGGAATGAAAACTATAGATAAAGTCAGAAACGAGGAATTGTTCAGAAGGGCAGGCACAAATACGGTAACTTATATAGAATAAAAATGTCAAAGTTGAAGTTTGCGGGTCATATAGCGAGAGAACAGTGGGGAAAATGGCACAGGCTGGTAAACGAGTGGACGCCGTATGGGAATAAGAGAAAGAAAGGTAGACCGCAGGTAAGATGGAGAAAGGGTGGGTGGACTCTGGATGAGGGCAGCCCAGAATAGAAAAGTCTGGGAAAATATTGGGGAGGCTTATGCCCGCAGTTGGGCGTGTTGATACGACTACGTACACCGTATTTGTACAACAAGGCTGTATAATAATAATAATTTTTATAAAATGGCAGCACGATGAATAACAGGGGCGAATTGGGACATAGAAAAGCTAACGGGGAAATAATATTGTATCGACCCAACTTTTCACTTTCATCACCTCTCCCAGAGTCTCATTTTACTCTCCTCTATTTCCAGCTATTAGATCGGCGGTCCAAAACTCTCAAATGTGGGTAATTCTAAAACATCCGTAGTTTGCATCGATTTAATTTACCTACAGGTCTTGAAGTTTGTATCTAATTGATTGGTTAGGAAGTTGAGGGAAGGGACATACATGTTCGTGGTTGAAAAAAAAAAAGAGGGAGATAATGCACTATGAAACCATTAAAAAGTAAGTCCTTTAACGTATTCAGTATTCGAGGTAGGTGCTGGTAATTAAAATATATACATTTTGTTTTTAGAATTATCTACAGTTCTTGAAGTGGGCACCAATATTATTTGGAAGCAGCATGCTTTTGTTGGAACGTTTCCGGGATTCAGCTACCGAAGCAAAAGTCTGTCTGAAACATTCTAACTATTTAGTTACGATAGAACCGCATGATGGACTGAAGTCCTGTAATCAGGAATTTTCCATCCTAAAAAAGGAGGGTAAAGGAATTTTGCAGCGAAGACCAACTGGCAAAACCGAGGGTAATGTCTTCATTTGCATCCCCTTAAAATACAGCCCGGGAGAAATAAAAAGACTTAACTAATTAAAAAAAAAAAATATATATATATATATAAATAGAAAACTAACCAGCTATCAAAATTAGAGTTCTTATAAATTTGAAATCGCAACGTTTAAGGCCGAAACGTGTAAGACCGAAACATTTGTATAATACAACAGAACTACGCGGCGGCTATCAAAATTAGATTTCGTATCAATTAAATTCCAGAAAAACATTTGAGTACGTAAGTCGCCTCACGCTTCTTATGCTGAACTTAAATTGAGAAAACTCGTGAATGACTCGACCGATTATCATCAAACTTTTACCTGCACAACTTCGAGTAATTTTCTATAATCTACCAAAATTTGGAATCAAATGATTCAATAGTTCCTGAGATTTTCGTGCCACAAATTTTGTCCTTAAGGAAAACTCACGAACGGCTCGACCGATTGCCTTCAAACTCTTTACTGCATAATTTCAAGTATTGCCCCATAATATATCAAAATTTGGAATCAATTGATCCAATAGTTTTTGAGATTTTCGTGCCACAAAATTAGTGTGTACATATATACGTATATAAGGAGATTCCTGTCCGAACTAAAAGTCGAATCTAAGCAAATACTGCTGTCAGTTTTCAACAAAATCTGGAAGGAAGGCTCTTTTTCATCTCTCTGGTCATCTGCTATAGTTATTACGTTATTAAAACAAGGTAAGAACAAATTTGAAACCACGTCCTATCGTCTGATAGCACTCACGAGTATCCCATGCAAAGTTTTGGAAAAAATTATTGCGAACAGACTTTCAAGCTATCTGGAAAACTCAAACTTTTTTACCTCAGTCCAATGCGGCTTTCGTCGACAGCGATCAACTCAAGATCATGTATTAAACCTGACCGCGGACATTCATTCGACCTTTTCCTGCAAGAAAAATTTATACACAATATTTTTTGACATCCAAAAAGCGTACGATCGAACCTGGAGGTATTATATTTTACAGCAGCTTGTGTCCGCGGGAATCAAGGGCAGGTCAACAACGTTTGTCAAGAACTACCTCTCAAATCGTACGACCCAAGTTAGGATAAACAGAACCCTATCGCAAAAAATAACTATCGAAAACGGAGTCTCGCAAGGTGGCGTTATGAGCATCATATGCTTTTTGCTAGCGATAACGATTCCAAAACCGATCAAGTGTAGACTGTTCGCGGATGATTTAAATATTTCATTATCAACCAACAACACAATCATTGCAGAAACACTACTCCAGGCTACTCTTCACAACCTTCAAACCTGGAGTGATACAGTAGGGCTGCAGTTTTCACCAGACAAATGCAAGTGCATGCTATTCACGCGGAAAAGGAATTTCAAATACCCAGATTTGTATTTACATAACGTAAAACTACCTTTGGCACCAAACACACATTTCTAGGAGTCACCTCTTCGGTCCCAAGATTACTTGGTCAGAACATCTAAAGGACGTCAAATGCAGAGCTCTCAAAAACCTTATTCCTCTTAAAATGATTAGAAATAGACATTTCGGCCCCACACATTCCAAGATGCTAAATCTATACAGATCACTGGTTCGCTCCGTCTTCGATTATGGCTCTATAGCCTATTCTACGGCCTCCCCTACCATGCTGAAAATCCTGGACTCCGTGCACAATTCAGGGATACGTCTATCGTTCGGTGCGTTTCCAACGAGCCCCATCACAACAATGCAGTTCCTCTGTGCCGAACCACCTCTCTCAATTCGTCGAGCCTATATCACTCTCGCATATCGCGCAAAAATTAAACCACAAAAAACCACATCAATTATCCAGTTTACTATTCTACCACTCATAACACCATGGAGCAGTTTGCTGATGAATGGATACAGAAAATTGCACTACACACATCAACTTCAAAACCGCAAAAATCTACGAGTTCTGGACGCGAACAATAACTGAAACAGAACAACGCCCACTACATCGCATGAAAACCGACCACCACAGCTGGCTACAAAAGCTTTCCGAAGTATGTGATCATCACCGAAACACAACCACAGCTATTTTTCGCATTTACATAGGCCATACCGCCCTCAAGCATTGTCACCTGCTGTCGTCAGAGGAACCTGCACAATGCGACGTCTGCCCGTTTCATCCAGCCCTTACTCTACAGCACGTACTATTCCACTGCACAAAATACAACATCCATCGAAATACGTTTCTCAACAACGTCACACCATCATCATATCTATGTTTAAGACACGCCAAATCTTTACTCAATTTTCTGTCCGCCTCAAATCTGATACATAAGCTGTAATGTAAATAGTATTAAAACTTAAAAGTATTAAGAATGTACGTAGCCGAAAGGCAATAAGTTACATTAAATAAACAAAAAAAAACACAAAAAAAAACCCTGAAATTCAACCACTATTACAGTCGTGTTCTAAACACTCTGAAACGTAAAAAAAAACACTGCCCCGGCCCCCATTTTGACAACTGTGACGAGTGTAATACCTCCCTTTTCTCCGAAAAGTCGGTAAAAAAAAAAAACATCCAGAAAAGCTACAAAAATACGCGTGGAGTCATCATCTGATGACGTTCATTTACCTACCGCTAAGTCTTTCTTTTCAGAAGTGTCAACTGACTCAGAAACTGAAAAAAAAAAATGCAGGACATATCCGGGCTGTCAAAATCTAGTCAAGTTGTACTCGTAATATTGTACATCTATTTCTCGGAGCAGAATCCATAAAAGAGAGAGAGATACTTCGTGGAAAATTTGAGGAACATCGTGGTTGGAGAAGAATCTTTCCTTGATAATCTCGAAAGTTTCCATTATAGACTTTGAAATCGAATCCTGTGAATTGGCTATCTCTAAAATAAGTTTATTCTACACCGATCTCAACATTTTTTCATTCGGCAAATTTTACAATTTGTAGCTGGAATTAATTAGAACCTCCTCTTTGGATTTCAACACATTCCTACTGTCTCTCAGTTTTCTATCCGTCTGTCAATATCAGTGGTTTTGGAATGTTTTTGAGTGTATAGGAAGGAGGAGCAGAATTGCACATTTCCGAAAAGTGTTCAGAATATATCAGTCTTTTTCACGCTTTAAATCCATTTCTTGCAGTTTTTTGAAAGAAGTAGGCAGAGGTTTGGAGAGGATTTATAAGCCCCCTCTTCTGGCGCCACTGTACATCATATCACCTCGAGACCTTCTTCATCTCCGGAAAGAAAGCTGCGTCGAGCGCTCTCATTTACGAATCATTTATTTTTCAAATTTCGGAGTCCAGCAGTCCCTTAAACGAGCGCGCGGGTGTGCAAAATTTCCGATTTGTCGACGAATACCATATTAAACCATCTTGAGTCTCGCCCACCAAGGAGACTTCGCTATAGTTTATCATCGAATAAATGCGACCGTGTTAAAATATTTCGGGCTTCACAAAGTAAATCACCATCATCATCGTTTAGAAAATTCCTGCACGCTATAATATAAATATTTAAAAGTCCGTTCCACTCTGTATTTTTAAAATCATTGTATTGAACTTGCTTTTACTAAGCAGAGAACGAGATCTATTCTTTTGCAGCCTGAAAATACAACGAGCTATAAAAATGTTTCTTCCACTCGGCAATGAAACTCGGAAATTTTTTTCGAGGCAGTTGAAAATATGGGTCTTCTTAAGCCTTTGTTTGACGCGCGAGTCATCCTTCTATTTTCATAACCTACAACTACCAGTTTTGTACAGAAAAGAATCCATAGCTTAAATTACGAACGCTTTCATTTCCAATTTCAGGTAATTTATTACTCTAACCGTCTCAGTTTATGTGTCTAGCGATTTCACTAATTTTGCAAAAGTGTCGAGATGCAAGTTTTATGCCTTCCGAACTCGTTGAAACTTTAAAACAAATCGAGCAATTACATTAACACAAACTATAAAGTACCTGTTAACAAGACAAAAAAAAAATTGAAACGTGATGAACTAACATCATATGAGTCAGTAGCATATGAACTAGTTGCAAATAAGCAAGGAGCAAGTCAACAATTAGGTACTGAACAAGTGCAGGATGAAACCTTACTACGTGATGCACAGAGAGTTTGTAAACGTAGATCAGAACGCCAGAAACAGAACTCTACATATCACAAGAAGCATCGAGGAGAAATACTACAACAGAGACTCCAAATTTAGCATAACGAGAAGAACTAAGGAAATGTCGGCGTGAACAGTTAAAAAATGGCCTACAATATTGTACGTGTCAGTTGTGGTAGATTATTTTTCAATTGATCTACAGCAGTGCTAAGTTACGAAGTTATACTTCCGATGTTCTTAAAACTACATGCCCGTTAACAAGTTTTGATAGTATTGGAAAAAATCTTAGTTATACCTGTTCAAACTGAGTACTTTTTTCTAGTATAAATAATGATTCTTTTTGTTCAGAATTTTCTGAAATTTTTTGAACTGTATTTTTAAAGGAATATTTTGATTTATTCGAAGTATGAATAGTCCTGTACTAATCACTCAATCCGAAGCGAAAAGATTCGACGTCCAAGAGTCACGATTCAAATGCTCATTCCCAATCCAGTCACATGACAAGCGTCGCCGCCGTGATCACTCGATCTTCCACGTACATCTGTTTCGCTCGCTTCCTCGCTGCCTACCTCTGCGTCCTCGCCACTTTCGTTTGAAAATGTACAAACGTACACGCGGTCAATAAACCGTCCGCCTGTCCGTCCGTCCGCTGCGTCGTAATGGCAATCCGCAACCGACGGAATGAGCGCAGCGTCGGCGTCGGCGTTGCGTCGCGTCGCGAGCTGGACACGATCGGCGGCAATCGATGTCGATCTCGATCTCGATCTGGATCTCGTTTCCGTATAATCGACTCGTATTCGTACACTCGTTCTCGTGTATAGTACTTTTGCCCAACCCTGTATACAATTAAGACAGAAGGACCCATCAGCCATCAGCCATCAGCGGTCGGGTCAACCACCGGCCCAGGACTACATGTGAAGATATTGTCCGAGAGTGAAAGTACATTCTCGACGGTTGTTATAGCTTTCTGGCAGCGCCGATGAACGGGCGGGACCAAGTCATTGACCTCGGTTCTTATTTAGTCTGCTACCTCTTCTTCAAATTGAGGGTAATAGTTATATAAGTACGTTTTACAAGAGGATAAACTTTTCGCGCGCGTCGCTGTCAAAGGTCGCAACGAACGGCGCCTGATTTGATTTTAGTCGCATTTTACGAGTAAGTCCACATGCACAATACGCAATGAGGCGCAATGTCGAAATCGATACGGGGTTTCGTCTTTACGACTGCAAAAGAAGAGCGTGAAAATGAGACGCGTCCGCGGCAGTAACTGACGGCGATGGCCCCATGATTTGGATGGGATTTGGAGGCTCTCGATAGGGACCGGGTCACACTGTGAGCGAAATAATACTCGCGAATCTTGCGACTCGTTTTGCCGGATGCGATGAGGCAGAATATCTTTCGAAATCCAGAACAGAATCGCGAACGGATGTACTCGTATACATCGGAATGGCAATGCCGGTCCACGCATAATATTTACGAGAGCGCCATTTTAAATTTACGATGACCCATTCCGACTTTTCGACTACCTACGATATAATAACCTATAGGCCGAATGAAAAATAGAAGAAAAAAAATAATAAATAAATAAATACCATCAGAATTTTCAGTTTGATGATTTATAATATAAAATACACGAACAGTTTCTCGTCGCGCGGATATTTATGTGTAAACGACCCTTTCGAATAGCTGCGAGACGCTGTTTCCCTTGCCCGGCATTTGAGTTCCCGATCTACAGATGAATCGTTTCACCTGATTTCCATCTTTTTTCTTCTTTTTCTTCTTCACCTTTTTTTTCTCCTCGTTTATCATTAGCATCAACGCCTCATTTCCGTTGTTGTCTTTCTGGGTATACTGACGGCGCGGCGCGGCGTCCTGCTCCGCTCGTCCGCTATACATAATATCGTTTCTTAAATCGGATATCGGTTGAAAATCTTCCCGCGTCTAGATCGTAAATTATCCGATTCGAACAGGTATACCCGGTGTCCCAGGTTTGACCTGCAGCATGCGCCTAGTTTCTTCTAGCCTAATTCGTTGCACGTATCCCACGGCGCGTCCCACGGTTTCCGCTTCTCATTCTTAGTCCAATCGGTACAGCCCAAAAAAGGTATCAATTTGGGCAAAATTCACGCGAAGCTGATTTTTGGCAAAAATGTTTAGGTAGCCACTCTGACGAAGTAGTGATACCCGATTAATCAATTGAAATCGATTTTGACACAGCCCGCAAAATAATCGGTTAATCGAATTTTAGCAAAAAAAAAATATTTTTTTAATCATCGCGTGTTTAAGTATTCTCTTATTTTATTGGTTGAGGAGAAAAATGAGAATACAGAATCGCAGTCTTCAGACAGTGCTCGAACCTGGAGTTGCAGTACTAGGCATGGGTCTAGTATCTAGGAGTACCAGAGCGCAGTGCGCTACTAGCGCTACGGTGACTTGAGTGAGAACTAAAAATAGGTTTCGCGGAAAACCGTTTGAGTCCGCCATCTATAAGTTGACTTATTTCGTCTTTTATTTTATATTTTCAATTTTTCATTACAGCAACATACTAAAATAATCGATTAAAAATCGATTTCGTCATGATGAATAAATCGGATAATCGATTTTTGGGCATCACTATGAAGAAGAGAAATAATCCCCGCCCACCGATGCAGGTTTCCAGTGTCAAACGGAGAGAAACGTCCAAAATCTGATTTTCGGGTCATAACTCGCTACCTATCGACTTCATAAAAAAAGTCTCAAACAATATTCACTGCGTATCCGGTTCTCTGTTCTAGAACCCTACGAAGCAGAGTTGAAAACAACACTTTACATTACCGTACAGTAACAACAGGCCCTATGAGACAAGGTGTAGAATAGTGTGAATAGAAAGGGGGCAAATTACCCCCGGACTCGTCTCTGTTCATCGGTACCAACCGATCACTGAAAATTCTTTTCGCCCTTTTACACCCATCCCTCACATACAGCACATTAAAAATTTTTTTCCTTGTTTTTTTGATGTTATTGGTCTGAAAAGGATTTCTGAAAGGAATTTTCGGACCTTTCATTTGTGCGAACGACGCAATTGAGGTACGGTCTAGAAATATTTCAAATCTGCCGAATTCATTTTTGATATTGTTTTGATCCTTGTGGCTCTATAGGAGAAAAAGGTAAATGAACATGCAATGGAATACAATATGGATATCGATTCGAAGGTTTTCATAGACCCCAAAATTGACTTCGACATCAATTGGCCGAAATTTCTAAACTGTGACATTTATAGCCGAGGTGGGGCTCAAAACTGGAAAATCTAACCAGCACAATACAAAAACAAACTTACATTAAATCATCGTCACAATCTTCGACAGCTTTGGCCTGGTACCGTGGTGAGAATTTCTTTATTTTTTTCTCGAATTTTTCTTCCGTAAGATTTTAATACAATACAGAAAATTTCTTCTTGCAAAGTTTCGGCCCGATTGAATGAAAGGAACAGTTGCCACCGACCCTTTCTTCTTCTTACGGAAAAACACGGAGTGTTGGCATTTTTAATTAGAAAAAAATTTTTTTTTGCACCTTCATTGTGTTTAAAGTTTGGTCTCATAAATTTCAATAGGCTATACCATGTTGATGAAGTATAAAACAGTTGACTCTAATAATTAGACCAATGACAGCGAGATGCGGCTTCAAGAGGGACAATACAGAACGAAGACTTAAAGTTTTAGGATTAGGGTTGATTTATAGCTGAATACGATATTGAAGGTAGTTTTTATATTCCACCCTTCAGGGTGCCACCAAGGGGGTTGACACGGAATATTGTTCATTTATTTGAGAAGATACTTTAGTCACAGATATTACTAAAGTTACTAAACTCGACTCTGGAAATAATTTGTAGATCCGACTATCAAGTGCCACCACAAAGGGGTCAATACCATATAATTAATTTTCTGAGAGGGTATTCTATTTACTACTTAACAATCTCAAAAAATTGATTATCATCTGGTTTTTACCATTCTGGTGGCACCAGATTTGTTCGATCCTATAATGATTCTCGGAATTTTAATGATCTTCAAAACTGGTGGCACCATCTTGAAAATATGAACACTTTTGCTACTAGCCCCATTTAGTGGCATTTTGGGGAGGGAGTGGACGTGCAAATTTATGTCCAAAATTTAATTTTCAGCAATCTCAATAACCTATAAAACAAGCTCTACATTGAAATCTATTACTTTGGTCCCTCTTAATCCGCTTTTAGGGCCAACCTATTTTTTAGTCGACAGCAGAGGTCACGCGACGAGTCAACCAGGCGTTAGAAATGCTGACCCATTGGATCGAGTCGACGGGGCTGTGCTTAGCGGTACAGAAGACGGAAGCGGTTTTGTTCACAAAGCGACGCAAGTAAAACCCACTCACCTCTGTCATAAAAGGTGTGGAGATTGGGCTCTGTACAGCCCTGAAGTACCTGGGACTGTGGTTCGACGGGAAGTTGCAGTTCCGAGAGCATTGCCGACGGGCAGCTGAGAAGGTGGCTGGAGTAGCTGGACAGCTGTCCCGTCTGATGTCGAACCTAGGGGGGCCGAGAGAGCAGCGACGTAGGATGTACGTGAACGTCATCATGTCGGCTCTCCTATACGGAGCGCCGGTATTTGCCGACGCCATCGATATACCATACAGGAGAGCGGAGATGGAGAAGATCCAGCGAAAAGCCGCGATGAGGTATGTCAGTGCGTAGCGCACTGTTTCTTCGGAGGCAGTAGGCGTGTTAGCGCGTATACCGCCGATTGAACTCAAGGTCGGCAAAAGTTGAGGAATTGAATTGGAAAAAGTCTCTAAAAGAGTTTATAATTTTAATAGTCTAATAATCATTCTGAATTGTAAAAATAAAACAAGAAGACACACATGTGTGCGAACTGTAATAACGAGCACACAGCAAACTACTGAAGATGCCCAGCTTACTGTGCCTGCAGCTTACGAACGTCATTTTCCGAAGATGATCAAAGCGGTCGATAGATTGCGTGAGTCCAATGCAGTTTGGGAGAATGTATCCTTCGCCTGTGCGACCAAAGTGCGGATATTTCAAAGTCCCTACCATCTCCCTCGTCAGCCGTACACTCACAACAATACCAACCTGCAAGACTACCATCACCACAATCAGTTATTGCAAACCAAGCCCAGCCGGCCACCCTAGCAACTAACAAATTACAACAAAGCCAGAATCGATAAGACCTCAGGACCCAAAAATGGCGCATAAAGGTTACTTAATGCAGCCAAATCGAAGCACGTTGTATTCACTCGCAGCCATAAATATCGCTCCTGTTCAGTCTACCTTGGCACTACGAAATTTCACTTCACTAATTCGCATGAGGCGGCTCTACTAGGAGCGCTAATGTTTTCCCCTTTTCAGCCACTTTTGTACACTAGAAAATTCATCATAAGAAATTTTCGTTTTCAACTACTTTGAACTTATACTTTTCTTGTACTTGTGAAAATAAGAAAAAAACTTATTAGGACTAGTTGCTAAAAGTTCGTTCTAGAGGACGTAGAAAGATTTTTATTACCATGAGCTCTTATGGCTATTCTATAATGATCCCCTTTTCAGCCAGCTTCCTGATTTCGCCACTCGTTGCGCCCACTTTGCCGCCTGATGCGAATCGGCCAAATACCTCGGAATCATCTTAGACTAGAAACCTAATTGGAGTGCTCATATCTCTGACAAGAAGACACTAGCAAGCGAAAAACTCCGCAAAATCTACTGGATATTGAAGAAGAAATCTCTAATCAACCTCGAAACCAAACAACTGATTTACAACTCAGTAGTAAAACAAACCCATGTGGACCTACAGTCTTATGATTGGGGAGTGGCCGCTTAGTCGTACTTGCAGCAACTCATACGCATGACAAGCAAGGCTCTCCGTACTATGGTTGAAGCTTACCGTTTCGAACCTCATCATGACATTAGGAAGGATTTGGAGATTCTCTCTCTCGCCGACCTAATTTCAACCCTCTTCGCACGATACAAAAAACGAATCGACAGTCATAGAAACCCGATCGCCGTAAAACTACTCCACTATTTACGAAACCAGAAGGCTCTAAAGGAAACGGTTCCATCAACTACTTGTTCCTATCTAATTGTTAAGTTCTTAATGTAAAATTGTCGCCGACTCGCAGGAGGGAGCCGTTTGCGTGTCTTCAACCTTTTGAAACAGAGACGTAAGTGTTTTTCAAACAGTTCATCAAGAAACTTTAGAAACAAGAAAAAATACCTCCCTTTTCTCCGAAAAGTCGGTAAAAATTTACCGAGCTCCCAGAATTTTGTTTAACACACGTACGAGAGAATTAGCCGGTCAGTTGGCTACATTTACAAGTTTCCCGACATCCAAAGTTATTGGGGAGGGGGTTAGGGGCCCCCTCCTTCGCACCGGCCCTGCCTGTCGGTATTATTAGTCTTTAATATTCATTGCTAAAAATGTGTTCGGGAAGCAACTGTTATTCCGCTTATTTTGTGTAACATCTATGAATGCGAAGTAAATCGAGAGGCAACGTCATATGGACAATTCTCATACTTACTCGTGCCTATATGGACTCTCTACTATTATAGGAACGAGAGTTTCAGGATTACTATGTAGCCCACGTTCAAATTTTTGGCTTGAATATTGCAGAATTAACGAGAATATCTTCTACTCAGAGGATATTTCTCAGATTTGTCAACCTTATTCGGTATATAGTGTGGCGTAGAAACGTGCGATTACACGCATCAAAATTAACGTCACCGGCATTAGCACGTCCTCTCTTCTCTCCTTTCCCGTAACCGCTTTTCCACCTTCCCCCTCGGTCTATCCTAATCATCCTGCATGAAAATTCTTGCTGTTTTCCTCCCTCTACCCCTACCGCACCGCGGTCATCGCTGCTAATTGCACCGATGAGTGCGAGGCATATGTACTTTTTCCGATGGTCTTATCCACACCTTTTTCTTCGTCTTTTTTCGCTAATTGTTGGTACGCTTTACCGTGCTTTTGCTTCGACTTTTTTCGAAATTTGACTGCCTTTTGCAGCTTCATTTTTTTCTCATTGAGAACTTTAATCGTGGACTTTTTCCACGTATAATACCGCGACCAGCAGTGCACTTTTTGGAGTTTTCCGCGACCTGCTGTCGCCGCGACCGCCGATCTTTCTCTTTTCGACCGCGTGTTCGTGAACCTTCGTGTGGCCCTTTTGGCCAGCCGTCGCTTCGCGACCGTCACCGCCACCGGCCGAAATCGAGTTCCTCTTTTTTTTTCTCTTTTTTATTTGTTTTTGTTTAATAAATTAATGTGTCTGCGTTGATGGGGAATCATGCTTTTTTTTCTTTTTCGAGCACCGCATTGACCGCGACATGAGGTCGTAAGTACCCTTTTATGTAAGAGAGAATGTAAGGGACCACGGCTTAGAGAGAGAGATGTATTAGCTTTTATTTTTACTTTTTCTTGCTTCTGGCCCCGGAACTATAGAATATTCAACTTGTGATCTGGGTAACCGCCTTCCAAAGCCCTGGCACCTCCCGCTCCCTGGGCAAGTCTCGTATGAGCTAGTCGTGGCTTTTCCCAGGCCCTTTCGGATGCCTGCATTTTTTGAGCGTTGACGCCGATTTTCTGACTTAAGCACGTGCCCGCTGGTAAACGGAAGGTATCAGCAGTACAATGTGCACATGTTTGTGAGCGATCGAAATACCTTGGTTTTGCTTGGTTGGTCGTTCATAAAAATGCCACAATAGTAGAGAGTGATTGGCGCAAGCAAGAAGTATCTTCGGAAATTGGCGACTTACAGGCTAACTATTAACCTAGAATGAAGTATTAGTTGTGTATCTTGTGGAAAATTTGATGACAAGCAACTTTTTGTTTGAAAATATTTTCTCGAAAGTGCGTACTTTCTGAGAAAATCGAAAAAAACTGAGAAAAAATGCCTTGAAAGTGAGAAAAGTTATACCAGAAATTCGCCATTTTTAGGCTAACTATTAGGCCTAGGTGAATCTTGAAGGAAATTTGACGATGAGTAACTTTTGTTTGAAACTTTTTTCTCCAAATTGCGTATTTTCTGACAAAATCGCAAAAAACTGAATTTTAGGAGGACTTTCCCGGGGCGGGGCGCTGTGGACTCTTCGGTATTTTGATTAGGAGGTCATTCTAAAGACATTAAGAAAAAAAGACGACAACCAGTTCGACTGAGACAGCTAGCAGACAGCCAGGTAGATTGACAAACAGGTAGACAGGCGGCCTAATACTGATTATAACATATTTAATGTTGAAAATAGACAGTAGCTTAGTAGCTTACTCAGGTATATTTAAAAGATGGGGGGGGGGTCACCCATTGAAAAGTACAGAAAAATAGGCAGAATAACACATTTTCTTAGCAAAAAAAAAAAAAGAGTTAAAGAGGCTAATGCGAATCTCCGCCTTTCCTGCTTCGGTACGTCCCGCAAGATCAAATACGGAAAAAATATGTTCTGTATGTTCTGAGCGGACTCTGATAGCATTACATTTTTTATTTCCAATTGGGTCCTCAGAGCGAATAATTGAAATAAGAAATATTACAGTTTTTAAAAGAATCTTGAGCGGTTAATCAGAAAATTGTTTAGAATCTTCCATTCCTACCTCCATCCGACTAGCCACAAAGCATATCAAACCACGAATAATTCATGTAGGTAGAGGATCATGATGCCTTGAACAATAGATCATAATGTCATGCAATACAGCCATTTGAAGTTTAAATTCGCTTCCTCCCCTTCCGACAGCTGCAGAATGTGCTGAAAGGCAATACCAGCTGCGGAGGGAGTACAATAAATAGGTATTAAAATAATAAAAATGCGCAACACTGACATTCTGTGAAAATAATGCAATATGATCAGGAAGAACAGTGGCACCAATGAACATATGCGGAGAAGAGGCGGATAATTAATCAAAAAGACACACAAATACTCCACACAGCTTCTGATCGCATCCTTCTATGTAGTTTAATACTTTAATTTATAACTGACAATTAATAGAAAAAACTGAAATGTGAATTCTTGCAAATGTTTACGTTTTTCCACAGAGGTAAGCATCCATGCTGTGAACACCCTGAGGAACGAATTCGATTTCTTTTTTCAATTTCTTAAAAGGTTTTCGATTTTGCAAACACTTGCTACTACAGTTAATTACAACGAGAACGTTTCAAAACTCATTTTACTTCTCATCAAAAAGGAAACTGTCTATTAAAGAATGCAATACCCTAAATATGTAGTTTCTTGTATAGAGATTATATTTGGACTCCTTCAAAATAGAGTGACAGCAAACATATAGACACATAAACAGAATAAGTTGCATAGATCTCGTTGTAGAAGGATTTCCCTGAGGCATTCAGTATTATTTACATCCGGGCCCTGTTTGGAACCCCGAAAATCGAAATTAGACTGGACGGTTTACAAACTGGCCTTTTTTGAGAGCGAAAAGAGTGTCTGTGTGGGGATAGCACTTCAGTTAAATACGTACGGAGACAACGTTTATAGGGGTGAAGGAGAGGCAAAACTCCATTTTTTAAATTTGAAAATGTTAAATTTTGCAACACAACAGAAAATCGGGTTTTTAAACTACTGATAAACATTTTTTAAATCAAGAAAAGAAAAGGGTTAACACTTATAAGAGGTTACAAATCATCAATCCGATTTCGCAAACTGACAACCATTTTTAAAATAAAATAAGTATTTTGCGCTTATAGTTTTGTTAATATCTTGAAGAAAAATTTTAAATAACTGCAAACCTGGTTTATCATGTTTCAATGCCATTGCCGTATTTTCTGTAAATACATAAGTTCGTTACAGTGGCCCTTAGTTACTTTTCGTCGACTTTTTCTTCGAATGTTATACGATAGCCCCTTTAAATCAGTTTCAATGAAATGAAAGTCCGGCAAAATTTCAGGTTGATCGGATAAGGGGAAGACACGCTTCGAACTCCCTCTTCTTCTTATGGAAGAATATAGAGTTTTGTTCAAAAATTTTTTCTTTTTCGGTGCCTAACAGCGTTAAAAATTTATTCTCTCAAATTTCAAAAATTCACTCAATATAGATCAAAAGTAAAATAGTTTGATTTCCCAATGTGGGTTAATGACCGCGAGGGAGTGGCCTCAAAAAAGGGGAGAGAATGATGAGCAATTGATATTCAGGATTGGGTCGATTTATATGTAGATGTTCGAGGCCGCTGAATTCAGTTCTGGATGCGAATAATATTATAGTGTTTGCAGACGAAGGTGTACAATATGAGGGTCGTGTCTCTATTTTCGTCAGCAATTACGATTGTTGAGGGAAATTAACGCAGCGGTGTTCTTACCTAGCCTTCCAATGAATTTTCTATCGGAGTTTACTCCCCTAACTGCGGATTGACCGTACTTTTATGCATCTGATGTTGGTCATTGTTTGTCGTTCCAATAAATATATTCAATTTAAACAAAAAATGTTTCTCACCTGCTTCATTTAATTAACGTGATGTACGGGTAGACACTTTTTGATTTAGCGTGGCTAGATGAACAATGGCTTGCCTGAGAATGTGAGTGCACAGACAACTTAATTTAGGCATTATTTTGTTGGTAAGATTCATGATGTAGTTACCCAAGCGTTACGATTTGGGGTTCATGCCGGGGAACAAATGGTTGGGCAGAATAATTTTCATGAAAGAAATATCTTAGTTTTCAGTAGCTACAATTCAAATTATTCCCCATTTTACAGCCTAATGCTCCCTCCAAGTTTTGTTACGTCGATATGAGTACAATTTTGATTGTCTACTTAGCCAGCATGTTGAATATTTTGTTCTTCTCTGCGAGCAGGAGTGGAAAAAGGGTTTTGCAGACTCTAGAAAAACTTTACTTTTCCAGGATGTTTCCCTAAGGCCCATTGATACTCAGTGGAGGATTTATTTTATTTGCAAACCTGGTTTATAATGTTTCATTGTCATTGCTATATTTTCTGTAAATAGTCTGTTTGTATTACATGTGTTGTAAAGTTGAAGTTACCTAACGTCCTTCTATTTCGAATGCCTCCCACCTTCGGTCAAATTCAAACAAACAGAAAAAGTCAATGGCCATGAAATTTCGCCAAATGAGAATCGATTTGACTAAATTTGCCAGGGGAAGTTCCCTCATTCTTTCCGGTATGTCTCTGCTTAGAGTCACTAAATAGCAGGAATAGGTACGTCAACCAGGTCAATATGAAACGTGTTCAGAGGTCCAATTAAAATAAAATAAGGAGTGGGTAGTAAAATTTGTTAATACTATTTAGTTTGCAATTGTCTATACACTTCTCAAAATATAATATTCTGAAGATTTTAGTCTCTCGGTAATAATGGATTACGCGCCAACTTTAAACATATACAAACATGTATACGAATAAATAAACAAACAGGGACTTATCGAAGGGGGGGGGGAACTCCCCCGTGGGAAATTTTTTACTCAGCAGTTGGGAAAATCTATCATTTCAGTCAAGCGGAGTTGTTTTTTTTTTTTGCTTTTGCTAAGATACTTGGTATTTGGGGATTTTGAGTTGAGAAGTTGAGAAAATCCAACAAGTCAAAAGTTTTTTTTTGGCTTTGATACTTGGGAATTTTTAGTTGAATCAGTTGGGACTTCCACCCCTCCCCCCCGCCCCGGAAAACTCTTCGGTACGTCCCTGTAAACAAAAATGCAAACAAACGACTGATTACATGAGGCTAAAGATAATTCGTCACAAGTTTAGAAATTTCAAATCTTGGAACCACGTGTGATTGATTTGCTGTGACATGTGCGAGGTAATTTTTCACAAGAAAATGAATGACATGAATAAAATGTTTCGTTTATTGTGTCAATAAAGATAAAGCGCTGGCTAAGAAAATTTAAAACCAAAATTCGAAAGCAAGAAAAGAAAAGGCAAGTTGTAACCAACATTGAAAACAAGAAAAGTGATATAAAAATGAGATTTTTCGTTTACTTCACAATATAAGATTAAGAAAAAATATAGGCCTTAATTTCCTACAGAATTTTTAATATTAATGAGAAGAAGAAACGTATAATGAGAGAAAGAAGAAAAAAATCTTAATCCAGATTTTCTCTACAGCACAGGAAACGGCTGATTTCTCGTCTGTTCACAGACACAGCATGAAGTATCTCACTTCAAATTATAACTTAATTTAAACCATAAGAAACTTACTCGATGAAAAAAAAAAAAGAAGAAAAACTGTCATAATTCAGTATGAAAAATTAACAGGAGGATCTGAAGCAGTGCCATCTGATTATTATTTGTGCAATATGCAATTTTAAACGTGTAACAGAATAATCTATTAAATAATTAGACTTTAATCTACTTTTAGGTATTTTGTAAGTGGGTTATCAATATTTCAAAAAGACGTTTTAATCAACCGTTATCAGTTTATTTAGGCTACTGCTTCTGTATAAAATTAATTACCGGAATGGTCGATCAGTGTTACTCGATTCTAATTCCTATTATAAATAAAAACTTTTATTTATATCATTACTGACCATATGTTCAATAATTTTTTAGACATGCAACTACGTATGAAATAGCCATCACTGTGAATTTAATAATCGTACAGTCACCACCTATATTGCTGTGTGCATTTCATTTATATTTTTATTCACTTCATTACAGAACTTCACATCTAGTTCAAAGGTAAATAACCTCCCGATGTGATAGGAAAAGAATTATTAGAATGTGGATATCCTTGCTTATAATTTTATGAACGTAATATAAAACGAAACGTATTTTACGTTACATTACATTACCTACTCAACAATTTGTCTTTCTCTTGAGTTTATATAGTATTACAAGGAAGTCAATGGTTCTACTTAGACGGGGTCAACGACCCATCTTTAGACTTCAAACGCCCTGCATTCAAGTGTGATAACATATCCGTGTAGTTGATATATAGAGCGAACTGTTACACACAGAGACATAAAAATCGGGAGTTTTGTATGTTTAACTGTTATTTTGGAAATAATAAAACTAGTCCTCTATAGCTCGCCTCACTTTCATATGGTTTGTTGGTTGATCATTACGTCAGACTACTGTACGGCAGACGAGAAAATTAAAAATTAAAGAGCTACAAATCGCATTAGCTATATATCAACCTGGTTTATTCGTTCACATTCAATAATAAAATAATTAATTAGATATAATCGTTGTAATGGGAGTTTCAACTGTAATCTTCTGAATATACTTATGTATACTCACCATTATTCAAGGCTGCACATTATAAATATTAATTTTTCTTGAAGGAAAAAGTCTTGGAATTAATTTTTGTAATAAATGACTCTCGTTAAATAGAGAACATGAAAAAGCTTACAATGTCACTTTTCAGAGGCTGACATTTTGTCAACATTGAACTACGGCATGCTACTGAGAAATTTTCAATTCATAAGTACCTAACTACATAGATTGAAAAGTCTTCTAATATTGTACAATTTAGAAATGAAATTTATAATCAGGAACCAAAATGTAACAAAGTGACTTACTTCAATTATGAATGCGCTGTGCACCCCTAGCTTTTACGTACGCAGAAATTCTTTTCTCGTCTAAAATTAAACTAATAAATTGACATTTTGGCTATTTTTCGAATTAAAATTCATTAATTTCGAAATTTAAAGGCGTTTGATAGGCTTTCAACATGAGAAAGTATTTCTAATATCTACACAAAATCTAAATATTAAACGAATGTTAACACTGCATGCTAGCAAAAATAATGTTATTCACGACCAAAATTACTCGGAAAGCAAACTGAAGAATTGCTAATTGGTTGAGTATTTTTAATAGGCTACAGATGATGAGTACTGAACATAAGTGTTCTGCACTTTAGACGTTATTCTGCCAACTGACGTAAGTGTAGGGGCTTGGATATATCCTCAAAGTTAGATGACATTAAAAGAACTCGCTGGTTGCACTACTAAGAAATTAGAGAAATTGTGGGGGCAGATCTGTCACTCCGGGATCCAACATTAGATAGAAACAGACAATTAAATTCGAGAAATTATAAAATTACCGTAATACACAATTTACAATAAACAAGGTGGACAGACGCACAGTTAGACCGCTATCAAGATCGACAGACAAACATGAAGCAAGGTGTGCTGCAGCAAGGGACAGACTCAGGCGAAACGAGTATTATCGGCAAGGCAGCTCGCGAATTAGTTACGGGAGAAGCTTCTTAGTTCAATGTGAACGAAAAGCAAAATCAAATGCAAGACTATAGTTTCCTTATATAATTCGTCACCTGTGTGAGTATAGGGATATCAGGAAAATTAAAGAGAAAATGTCTTGAAGTAAGAGTGAGTTTAAAAATGTCTGTACATCCACCGCTTAATGCCGTGTGACCGGTAGGTATGTGATAGAAGTGCACGTTGAATAAAAATAAAAATGAGACTGGTTGCTTGGATTGTCAGAGAAATATGTTTTAAAAAAGAAAGAAATGTTGAGTAAAATTGTAACGAATTTGTTTTGATGCATCACCCTAGTACCTACACGAAACATGAAATATTACAAGAAAATCTTTTTATGATAGATAATGATGTAACTAAGAGTACAGCCGTTACTACACTGATAACACATGCTTCTCCTCATCAATGCGTTCAAGTGTGGTAAACTATAATACAAGTTTTTACATTTTCCATAAGTGGTATTGTAAGTGTAGGTAGAAGGTTCAATTTCAATTCCTCAATAGTGTGTAGGTACAAAGTACAGTACACGTTCCTACTATTCAATAATAGATATAGTTTTCACAAGATCACGAGGCTTTTTCAAACTCTCGAAGCTGCGATTTGAGATAGCGCGTCTAAGCGTTTATATGTGTAAATACTGATAAGAGAATCGCATGCTAAACCCAAGAAAGTTGAAGAAATTCAACTTTTAGCGTTTAAGTCGTTGCTTCCAAAAACACAGCTTTTAGCTAAGAGCCTCGTTTAAACGGCTTTAATAGGCAATTCAAGAGAGTAAAATTAAATGAAATGTTCCAGGGGAAGAGAGTACGATTTGCGCATAATTTTTTTTCCATCAGTGTTTATTCATGTTGTTCCTTCGGTCGTGAATAAGAAGTAACTGGAAAGCAAACATTTTGAAATTCATACGTTTTCCCAATTGTCGGCATAAGAAACTGCCATTCAGAAAAAAACTAGGGGGAAAGATTCTTATAGCTTCAACCAGTCTTCTGCACTCAACAGTACTCAATATTTTAAAAGTTCAAGTTGGGAAAAAAAAAAAAAAAAAAAAAAAGAAGAAAAACTATAATAAAACACGATAGTGGAAAATGGATAATATGGGAAAATTTATTGAACATATGAGAGCATGACAGGATGTTTCATGTAAGTAGAAAGTAGGAACACTAGGATTAATCCAGGGTCATTTTAATATATAATAACATTGTTACTTGTTATTTTATTAAAAATAGGGATGAACTGTTGATTGCACTCCTACTAGGTGAGAATTAAGAGTTCTGCGCCAGGGTCCTCATGAAATTAGGCCATTGAACAATTGGGGACTAGCAAGCATCAGTGCGGGGCTTTGATAAGAACTAGGACTGTTTTATATAACAGTAATCTATGGAGCATGACAATAAGCTGGACCTATCCATTATACATATATATGACTCTATGACTATGACTTACCTTTATGCTAGGGTACCAATATGCCAGTCATATTGTCGAATGGCTGCTGTTCCTCTGGTTCTTCCTCACATAAGCACCATAGAACCTTTGAGTATATGTACTCAAAGCACAGAACACGATAATATGTATCATAAGATTTGCATGCTTTAACTGCAAGTACAAAATTAACAAGAAGGCTCAAATACTAAACACTTTAACTATCATATAGTTCAAGTAATACCATCAACAAAAAAAGTGGAAAGAAATGAAAGAAATCTGAATATGCCATAAAACGGAAACACAAAAATTTTCAAAAGATTCTGAACATTTCATGGGATGTTTAAAATTTAAATGGAATTATAAATTCGATAATCAAAAGACAATCAAAAAAGACCGTACCTACCGTGTATTTGCTATTTGGGAAGGACTTACAGCTTTTCTAATTTGGACACAATTAAACAAAAACTGCCCAAACGACATTTGTTGACAGAGTATCGTTGGAAAGAGCATAAGAAGTAGAATTTTTAAAAATTGGGCCTCCGACTCGAAAATTTCTACCCACGTTGATAAAAGCTTATCAGTAAACGCTATGTTCGTAAATAGGTATTATTTATTTGACACTAGTAACGTTTTCTTACAGAACCAATTTTGTCGCTTGGGTGGTCTTTGCTTAACTGCGCTCATTTCCCACGATTCGTTATACTATGCATTGTCTTTATTACGAAGGCACATTCAGGAATCTCAGTTCTAATAACAACATAATAAGAAGGACCTTACTTCATGACTATTTCATGACACGAAAGTCCTTTCTTATTCTCACATATCGATCAATTGATGTCGGATGTCCTGTTTTCCTTTCCTTCCTGTACGATCTGTGATGACATAACCTGATAATGATAACTGATAAGATCAAAATCGCCAGAGGGCCCAATCCCAATTGCCTTTGAAGGAAGAACAGTAAGCTGGAACCTGGAAGTTCTAACCTTCTAAGCGTTATGGAATCAAGCTAATGATTACAAGCTTATTGAGAGTAAATTGAATTTATTGGATTGTCAGAGGTAAAAATTATTCCTCCGTAGTTCTGTTATTGTTTCGAATCTACATTCCAAATGTTCGTGCAATTCATGAGCGCATTTTATGAATTTTCAGGGTTTCAGTTTTCTCATGTTCAGTTAACGATGATTCTTATGCTCAACCGTACTTTCCATCTTAGCCAGCAGAAGTAAGTAGAAAGAAATTGGTGTATCCAATGTTTTTTCTTTCATGTCCACGCAAATTTACAATCATGCAATCTTTGTTCTGTCAGCTTACCAATCGGAGCTATGGTTACGTGATATTTATGGACGTGAATTCCAGACAAACCATTCTGTTTGCAAATGTGTTGGATTACGAAACGTTCACTTATCCTCTGATTCTGGTCAAAGGATGCATCAGTGAAGCGCGCTCAGATGGAGAACTTACAATTAGTTATCTCAAGAATGGTGTTAGTACCCAAAATGTGAAAGTAACTGTGCAAGATGATAGATTTGTTGTATTACTCGAACTGGAACCGGGACGAAATGAGTTTTCATTTGACATTGAAGAATGTACGGCGAAGAAAGTGTTCTTCTATGTACAACCAGTGGAAAGGTGCGTAGTCACTCCGGTATACATCCTTTGCCATGACGTAAACATAGGATCAATGGACGATCAAAATGTTGCCGAAATTTGCCGGAAGATTTTATTTGGCTGTCGACTTATTCAGACGCTGATCGCGGAAACTTTATTTCAGTGTGGATTTAAGAAGAACACGTTTTTGCTGGAACGTCGTAAGTATTGGAGTAACACTAGGGTACTGACTTGTTTCGTATTAATTTGTTCCAAAGTTAAAATTGTCCTCGCGTTTTCAGATGATGAAAATGGGAATAACGATTGCTTAGTGTTTAACAGCAAATTACCATTAAACACGGCGACAAATATGTCTTCCGAAGAGTTATGGGAGTATCTAGGTCGAGAAATTATGACTTCCGAGCACGGTTCCAGGAATCGTAAATTCTTAGCGTTTCTTTCTCGTAGTAAGAATGAATTTTCCGAACATTTAGCTATTGGTGGTGGTGGTTTAGCTTTATGCGATGCTGAATATCTTCGAACGTGGCCGGCATCAATGAGGAATATCAGTTCGTACTTTGCGTACGATTCTGAATCCTTTGAGTCCACGAATACTCCGAAGTAGGTCGTACTGTTGTAATTGCGGTACACGTAGAGCTTTCCACATGTGTACTACCATACTGTCAAACAGTTTGTTTCGTTTCAGCAGTAGTTTTGGCGCTTCATTAGGCGCAGTATGCCACGAATTATGCCACACTTTCGACTTGGGTCACACTGTCGACGGCATCATGGGCAGGGATTTCGACAGAGTGAGCTTGCTGTTCGTAGTCGTTGATAAGAAGAATCGGCGAGGGAAAACTAGCCAGTCTCCCAATTTTAACTGCATACGGAGCCGGAACGACAGCCTGGTGATATGTGAAGGGACGCTGAGTCGAAAACTGAACATAAATTTTTCGGTGACGCGTGATTCAGATGCTTGTGTTTGCGGAGATAGGAAGTTAGATAAACCTAGAAATATTAATGACATTTTTCCGAAGACAATTTTCTGGTTTGGCGGTTGTGCTACGTTGTTAGCTTATCATAGGTAAGTTCAGAGTGTTGATGCTTTCACCCACATCATCTTATGTCATGTTTTCTATGTAGTGAATGTTTGAATATGTGACAGGTGGATCAACCATGCTCGATCAGTGACGGAACAAGTGAAATCAAATATCTTGCATTACGATCATGTCAGGTATAACTTCTCATCTGTGTTGTAATGATTTAGTCTTACATAGCAAACAGTTCGCAAATTTGGTGGGGACGTGATTTTTCTCTCTAGACTACAATACCTTATTGTTTTTAATAGTTTTCTGCAGAACCGGATCAGGGTATTTCGCGCTGAAAGCGGCTTGTTTTTTCGCGCCGTGCCAATACCTGGGTTCAGGGGCGGATACAGGGAGGGGGTCCGGATCCCACACCCCTGAAATATCGAATGTATCTACCAACGCAACTTCTTTATTATGTTTTTTCTATAACATTTTTCTGACATTTTTCATTCGGACCCCCTCCCTCCGAAATTATTTTTTATATCTCCTACTGCCTAATATTTTGAATTTAGTTTCGAAAAAAAAAATGTTTTCAGGAGTAATCCCAGAAGAAAGTTTATTATTCTACATTTGCATTTCACAAAAAGTTAAAAAGAATAATACCTCGATTTTTTTGAGGTTGTGAATTTTTGATCCGTTTTTCACGGAACGAATTTTGTTATCAATTTTTTCAAGGCGCGAATTTTTGATCAATTCTTTAAAATATGGTGCAAAAATTTCGCGCCGCAAGCGACCGCTTTGTCTGCCTAATGGGAAATTCGGTACTGGTTTTCTGCCTTATGCAATTAGTTATTGTAACTTGGGAATGAACGTGAAGTGTAGCATTGGCTTTTTAAATGCTAGTTTTCGAATTGTGTATTAGATTCGTGCTCAGTAGTCTTAATTACGAAGGAACTGCTTGAGGTGAAGAACAGAGAGCTTTAATGTGTATACGTTGGAGTTCGATGGAAAGTTACGAAAACCGCTGGTGTAATATAATTTCGACTCGTCCATGAGTTCGGATTCGTAAAAACGCATAATTGCTTTTCAGTGTATCCAGGAGTTACAACATTATGTATCTTGGTCACTTGTTTGAATGCTTGGTGTCGAGTTCGAAATTCAGTTCCTTATTCTTGTAGTTGATCTTGCAACAGACTAGTTTGCATGAAGGAGGGATTTTTATACGTTTGAGAATTATGTTTTACCGTGATCAGTATCTGTGAGCTACTGGGCCCAGACCTGCGGAAAATGAAATACAAATGTAAAAGGACGAATATAGTTTTGTTCGAAACATAACTAATTTCATATCGCTGAATAGTCACTTGAAATTTATAGAGTTTTAATGGTTCAAGATTCAAACCCATAGAACCACTTCAATTCATGTGATGAGCAACGTTTCCGTTATTAATTCAAATGCCCCGTGTTATGCAAACAGTGATCGAATTATACGGAACAATTCAAGTCTGTTTCGTCGGATTCTTAGTCCCTCAACACCACCTCTTCCTGATGTTTTTAATAGTAATATTGAAAATTTTTTTGCCAAAGATCTTTCTTTGTTATGTGCGAATTGATCCTCTAGTTCCAAATGGCTGAAGATAAGTTTGGTTGTATGTGAGAAAACTGTACAGCTTACGAAAGTGCAGTTTACTGAGAATTTTTTATGTAGTTCGAATTCGATTAAACTAGTAACGAAGATTCTTGTGCTGATTTCAGGAGCATAATTACATCGGCTAATGGAATTGTTGTTGTACAGTTACGCAACCAAGATGGTTATATCCTGAAATACTGGGAGTTCTGCGGAAAGAAAAAGAAAACGCTTTTCTTAGTGCCTATTTGCGAGGTCAGACGAGCTTGTTCAATTGTGATAGAAGATCTCGATGGGAATCTACTGAAAAGGGACATAGAACATCTATTTTAAATGTACATTTTATTAATTAGTTTTTGACTGATTTCTAGTTGGTCGAAAGCTGACCTGCGATTCAGTTACTTGCGTATTAGTGTGTTTGGAAGTTAACGTTCGAGTGAAGAGTCTCGATTTTATTTCAAATATTTATGTTACCCTTTTCAGAGTGCGTATCATCTTTTTCGATCAAGCAAGTTTAATTTCAAGTTCCGAACTGATGTTGATCTATTGTGAATCAGTTCTAGAAATGTGGATCTGATTTTAGTAATGAGTAGAAGTCGTATCATATGCAGTTCGGTTAAGATATCTGATTGTGAACTGTATGTATGTTCAATATTGCTAATACAAAATGACATGGAATGAGAACTTCGATGATAGTCTTGATGTATGAGGAAAAATTGAGTGTAACTTAGTGCCCATTCCATACTTGTGGTTCCAAAGCCTGAAGGGTTCTTAAAATGGAACGTAATGAAATTTCTTATTATACGTTACAACATTTTATGGGTATTATGTGACCTGCCAGAAAGAAAGGGAGGGACCTGAGCGCAAAAATGTGAATTTCACAGGAAAGCTGATAAACAAATTGATAACGTTTTCACGGTATGGAGACACTTAACTTCGAAGACTTACAGTAGTTTGGGAACATTTTGTAGAATTTTTTCGACAACACCACGCGAAAGAGCGGTCAAAAATTAGTCAGAAACAGTTTTGTTATCACAAAAATGATTTTTTTTTTTTTGCTCACGGGTCTTTTTCTTCCTGGCAGGTCACAAATGTTCAGTGAGAAAAGAGTTTTGTATCGTCTCGGGGCCCCGTTGTGGTGGCTAGGGCAAAATTTCCCCGCTCCCTCCTTTCCCTCGTATTATGTTCGGGATACGTCAGGTGTTTTCGTTTGTTCGGAAGCCATACGCATTTTCTTTGTACCATTGTACCGACGATATTATGTAATTTGTACAGTATGTGAAGCCGCCGAATAAATGTTGTTGTTAGTCCTTCGGGCAACCCGAGTTTCTTTTCACGGTAGCTGCACGTGGTTTAGCCTTTAGCGTAATTGTAATTTAAAATGAGTAACAACGAAGTAGTGACATAAATTTACGAAAGACTCCAAGTATGACGCGTGGCGACGTAATTGCTTGTGTTTTTTGAAGTATAAGAATTGTGGTATGGCTATTGAAAATGACACCAAACTAAAAGCTGTCAAACAGGAACACTGGTATCATGCTACTAGAAACGAGAGTCTTAGTGTTACAGATCGAGCGATGTAAGGTAAAGTGTCATTTTTCAGCAGCGTAGTGACTAGTGAGAGGCACGCAGGTGCTGCTATCTATGTTAACGTACTGCCCAGCTGTGCCCAGATTAGAGCGCTGGCTTTACCCAGCTTTACTAAGCGCTAAATAGGAGAGTACGATCGTCCGCCATTTTGACGTCAACCGCGCCCATTGATGCCGAATTGACTTCGCGGTACTAGGCGGTACGCTCCGCATAGTCGGATTCGGCATAGACGAGCGCAGTTGACGTCAAAATGGCGGATGATCCTACTTACACGAAGTATACAGAGCTCTAGCTTTACCCAAGAATCTTGGCTCCCAGATCACCGCCGACCGCCGTCTTTTGTTGTTTTGTTTGATATCATTTTTCTGTGGAATCGTGGATGGAATCACGTTCACGTCACCTTCAGTTTTATCAGTTAGTTAGACTGTTGTTATCGGTAAAGCCCGGTGTACGCGATCAATTTATCAATTATACTTATGAAAAGTGTCAATAGAAGGCGTGTTCGTAAGTTACCAATTAATTGAGTTCATGTCAAAAATTCCAATGAAATGGAATTTTGATATTGTATTGACGTCAATATGACCGAGCCTGTATACCAGGCTTGAAGCTGAGTGATTAAAATAAATAGTGATTTTCATCCCCATGCGGCCGAAAAAAAATTTACAAAGTTAGAAATGGTACGTATTTTTGGTTGTATTGCAACATCATTTCATATAAAAATGTAGGTACGATGTGGACTACATGTTCAAATCCTAATTTACGACCTAATTGTGCCATCCAATGCGAATGCGCTGAAGCTTTGGAAGAGTGACATGTTTATTTCTTGTAGTGCGTAACTTTAAATATATTGCGAATTTGATAATGCTCGTCAGAGTAATTATTATATAGTATTAACAGTGTAGAATTATACCTAGTAAGTTACTGTTTTTGTGATTCAGAAAATTGCCAACTTTTGATGTGGTCAAGATTTGGGACCCAATAATTTTTATCAACATTTAGTACACTTATTCCTTCATTTGTTATGTGTATTTGATTTAGTCAGAGAAAAACAAAGAAAAAATAGTGCCCGGAATCGAGTATGAGCATGGCTGTAAGTGCTGTATCGCTGTATGTACAGTGTACACTGGTGCTTTGTTACATGAGGCGGTCAAAATTTATGTACTTTCCTGTGGCCGGGGGTGCGGTGTCTCAGGGGCCACTTTGGCATGCGTGCATCGCCATACGTCCCACCACACCATCGTATATTCATTTTCAGTGCAATGAGGGTGCCATGCCAAATCATGATCAGTCAACAATTGGCATATTTTTTCCAAATTTTTAGAAGGCATGTAAAATGTTATTTTTCATTGATGCTTAATGTTGTGCGGATCAAACGTGTATGTCTCTCTCTACCAGTACTACTACTACATCTGAATGGTTGAGTGGTCAAGACTTGCCACCCTATGCCAAATGTTGAAATCTTGAACTTTTTTTGAACGCTGGTATATCAAAGGGGTAGGGCCATTTTAGATATTTGCTGTAATTGAATGATAATATACTTTGTAGTGCCATCAAAGTTCAAGTTGGAATTACGTATCAGAAGAGGGCCTGTCAAAAAGGGAAAAAAATCAATAAATGGTACTTTACCCTATTATTTTACGGTGGCTGTACCAACTGACGATATTATGGACTGCGAAACTCCTAAACGAACCATAGAACGATTATATCAATGTATTTGAAGAAGTCGGAAGGTAAATAATTAATTCATAATCGAGTTCCAGGTGAAAAGCGTAAAATATGTAATGACTGTGATGATCCGGAGGAATTCTTTGAGAAATTTGAACGTAAAATCAACGAGTTAAAGGTTACAGGAGGAGAAACATCGTAAAAATGAAACATAGGCTATCTAATGTCTTATCTACCCGAAAGTTGGTGGCATCTCATCGAGACAATTTATCTACTACCGGAAGAAGAACGAACAACAAATTGCATTAGAGAAGTTAATGTATTGGAAAATAAGGCAGCAGGTTGAAGAGGGTACAACGGACAAAAAAACATAGGAGAAGACGCCGGCCAAAGAAAAAAATATGGCCAGCCGAATCCGCAAGCGGCAGTTCTGTGTGGTGGTCAGCCTCAATATCAAGAACGCGTTCAACTCAATTCTGTATATGCGTATCATGGAGGTGTTGGAGTTGGCATGGGCACCTGATTGCCTCGTGCGCATCATTTGAAGCTACTTTGATGGCCGCCAAACAGAGATGGAGTCGGTGGTCAGTTTCATTACTTGAGAGACGACCTACAGCGTCCCACAGGAATCAGTACTCGGACCTACCTAGTGAAACATCGCCTTTAACGGATTGCTGAGGCTGGCATTACCACCATAAGGCTAGCTGATGTGGTAGCCAGATTCCGTGACTCTCACTCACTCCACTGTCACGAACCTATCGGAAAATCCTCTAACTTGTCTTTCCTTGCTTTTTCCTTTTTCCTAATCTTTTCCACCTACCGTTATTTTTCCTTGACCTCGTGACGTCACTTTTTCCCTAAAGGTAGACCGATCGTCATTTCCTCGAGAGGAGTGTTCTGGAATCGGTTCGAAGTATAGTCTCTCTTTTCGTTTTTGCTGTTTTTAGCTTAAATATATTCCGTGTTTTATACTTTTGCGTGGAGTAGTTATTCGGGCTGTAAACGTGAGTAGAATCTACTTTGGGAGGGCCTGCTGCGCGTTTAGCTTCGCCGTTTAAGTTGCTGTCACGTAGTTAGTCCACGCCGTCCTTTGGCGACCGCGTGGCACGTGAATCTCTTTCTACACGAACTTCAACCGATCTACTCGTCCTCTCGACGTAACTCGACAGAATCATCTCACCAGGCAGATCAACGGACTCCACTCGTCAACGTTGTGACTCGGTTTGATTCTCGTTTAGTTTTAGCTTACCGGTTAGGATAAGATCGGGCTACTAATTAAATGGGATCTTTCCACGCCTCGGTACCTCTCTTCCGTTGAGTTACCTCATCACTACTGCGGGTAATCCTCAAGTCTAGAGCCGTCCTCCAACCCCCTGTGAAACTCATCGCTCGAGCTAGTCGTGAGCAACGCGGGTGTGGTGTTCTCCATCTCCCAAGTGCGTCAACCCATTTCTCGGTTACCACATATAATTTGGCACCCAGAACGTGAGGCTTGTGTTATCCTATCTTGTAGTGAATCCTACGGATACTCACGAATACGAAATCGTAAATCTGATATCGTGTTCGGCGAGCAACCGTCTCCTGAAAACCTAACCGTGTTATTCAATTCTTCCGAAGGTACCACCTAGTTCTTCATCCGCGAGGTATCTCAATCACCTTCTTGTCTTATAAGTTGTGTTTGTAGTATACGTCACGGACAGTTCAGGTTCACTACGAAAGTGTACAACTCTATTAAAAACTCACTTACAAGTTCAGACTTCCCAGCTATAAAGTCTGTGGCGTCCAACTTCCCTGAATCAAAATTCATGGAGTTAATTTTATCCGAGAATTAACTTCAGATCAGGATTCTCTTCTTTCGGATTCTTTCTCTGTCGTTGCGTCTCTTCGTAACGTCAGACTCTAAACTCTTAAATTCTATTCCGAAGTGTTAAATCGCCGCTTCGTAATACTCTCGATTATTTTTCTTTTCGCGATTTCTCTTTCTATTTTCTTCAATTTCTGAACTCTAAATTTCTCTAATGAGACTCCGAGATCGGGAAGATCCCATTATTAGGAACCCGATCAGCATCTAATTTCCGTATTAAATCGTATTACCTGTTCTGTTTACTCGTACTCGTGTTCGATTAATCGATCGTCTCGCATCGTTTTTATCTGTGCATTTGGATCAAGTAAACAGGAACGCCCTCTGGTGAAAGTGCCACATCGAACTACCCGTGATAAGGAAGTGAAGCCAACATCTACGGGAAGTGACTGCGCGATCACCGAGAGCCACGTTTTTCACCGAAAAACTAACTGGAACGTCTAAAGCCCAGAAAGTTCTCGTGCGGTAAATCTAAATTGCCGGCACGCGGTGATTGAACTTCAAGTACTCGTATTTTTTTTTATCTCGTATTTATTTTGTTTCACATTTATTTATTTCTCTTTTCCCGTTTCATTTCCGAGTTTAATAATCGCTCTCTATTTTTTTTTTGGAAAATCAATATCCAAATTAAACCGACGAGATTCGTAATTACGCGCTCGTCACGTCTCAATTTATTTTCAGTATTATTTATCTTGTGTACTGTGTATCACGTCAATTCTCGTATCGATTCAACATTGTACGCCCCGCGTGCATATTTACTTCTCGACTGGGGTAAGTCAAAACTCCAACTCCTTAAATAAACGCTTTTCGTATGTCCAAATCCCAATCTCCACCTGATAAGTCTTCAAAGTCTCGTAATCCAAAGCCGCGTATTGCGATACACGAAAACTTCGAAAAACGATACGACGCATTAGGAAACGAAGTCCAGACGAACGAAAACATTTCGATCTCCTCAGACACGATGGCGAAAACCCAGCCGACACCATCTCTGGAAGACATGATGAAACGTCTTCTTGAGAATCAAACTTCGAATCAGGCGAATCTTGAGACGATGATTAATACAAGCCAGGCTGAGCTTAAGACTAGCCAAGATAAGCTGAAGAAAGAATTGATCGCGAACCAATCAAAAATGGAATCGAAACTCGGATCCATCGAGACTCGACTGGAACAAGAAAAAGTTTCGAACCAGATCGAAATAAAACAACTCCTCTCAACGTTTCGCGAACAAATTCTTGATGAGATTCCCGACCAGATCGAACACACGTTACGATCCCGACATAGTGAACCGGATGACCGTTTAAACTCGACATTCTCGATACCGAATGCGCAATCAACCGGACTGGTTGATCGTAGTTCGCGAGTATCCTTCGCTGAAGGAACTAAATTGGCCCCGGAACAACGAACTCAGAATCCCGTGTCGCAACGAACTCCTCGAATTAGTAATAGCCCGTTGCACTCGAATTCTACATCCCGATCAATACTTTCTACCACGATTACGAAATTACCATCGATGGCTAAGGATTTCGCAGACTGCCCAATTTACCAAATCGAAGATAAACGAACTCCACCCCAATACCTTGATCAGTTTGAAACTACGATCGGCCGCTTCGTGGACGATGCCGAACGAGCAGTTCGATTTCAAAACCACTTGACACACGGGGGGAAGCGACTAACTTCGCTGTACCGAAACGACATGACGTACGAAGACCTAGTGAGAACCTTCTTAGATAATAATTGGTCATCTAAAAAGAAATTGTCATGCTACTCAGAATTCTCGGGTAGAGACTTCCGCAACGTCCCCTATGAGAAGCTAGTTGAAGAAATTGAAAAATGGTATTACATCTTAAACGATACCACTTTCTTTTCCAGTCCCGCCGAACTGATCGAAGAGTTAGCATCTCGACTGCCGCTCGACTTGAAAACAGAAATTTATCGCAAAGATCCGGCAACGATTTCCGACATGGTAGTTATTATCAGCCGATGGTTGGAACTAAAACGTAGTCTTCGTTCCGATACATCCCGTCGCGAAACTCGCTCAACGTCACCGACGAGAACGAATCACCGTAACGTTAACGTTCTCGAACATCAATCCATGAGTGAAGAACCGCCCGAAGTTCGACCACCGAGAGAAGAATCACGTACCGAATTTTGCATTCCGCTCCCGGATCCAGATGATGATCGACCTACCGTGTACACGATCGCGAAACCTGGTCTTCCCGACGTTATGAAAAAGGACAAGCTCACCATTCTCGGTGATGTTCTCGCAGTTCAGTTAGCGAATGCCCTGTTCGGAACAGACCCGAAAACCTTTCTTCCTCGCCGAGCCGTTACGTGTATGCAACACCTGACTCTCGAAAAACTCAGGAAAGAGATGTCATCACACTTCAACGACGTAACAAACACCGTGATGCTGGCGATTGGAGTGAACGATCTGCTAACTCCGGACCTTGATCTACGATCGTTTCGACTCAACTTTAAATCCTTTGTCGAAGACCTGATCAATAAAGCAAAGTGTCAGAACATCATATTTGTCGAGTTGTTCCCGCCTTACGGAGATCTACCTGATGACCTCTGGTCCCGGATCTGCTTCTATAACAAGATGCTTTGGGACCTGAGAGAAGCGATGAGCGGTATGGCATACGTAATGCGAATGTTCGATGTTATGGCCCGAACAGAACCGCCCAGACCATACATCGGCCTCCAGCGATGGAACCAATCGATACCAAAGAGGAACTTGAGACTGAATTTCGACAAATACCGTAAGATGGATGCACGTGGATTCGCCTGCCCATTCGCATGGACCGACAAGGCTCAAACTGAGATCATAAAGATGTTCGACGGAGAAATACGAAACTGGATATCCAAGAAGATAGCGACTCCGCCCCCAAACGAACCAGACCGAACGATTGTCAGTATGATTAAACAGACATGGAGCGCGAAATCCCGAAAGATGTGTTCCAACGGAATCGTGTATCTCGAGGTAGGAAATTACCTGCTTCCCGCTCTACTCGATACTGGTTCCCCGTCATCAATCATCTCGAAAACGGCATTTGAACACCTCCAACGAGACAACCCGGGGATTCATTTTCCAACCCGACCTACGCGCAATGGCGATCTGGTGAACGCCACCGGAGACCCCCTCGATGCAGAAGTTGATGTGATTTTAAGGTTCAGATTCAAAAACGCTCCAGATCATGACTCTTTTGAATACGAATTTACCATCGGGACTAATCTCGCGCCTGTATGTCTGTTGGGCCGCGATTTCATTAGCTCTTTTCTCGCAGTTATCGATATTCCAGAGAGTCGCGTTACCATCAAGGCTCGTGGGCAAGCGTTCGAGATCCCAATTGAGCATCAGCCGAATCCTGTCGTATCGTACACCGGACCACCGAAGGTTGGCTCCCAGGATCAAAACGTAGATATTCCCGACCACGTTCCGCGGACGCGTACCTTCCCGTCCTTCCCCTACCCGGGGCATGACCACGTGATATGCCCAGGAAAGGACCCGTACCCGGGGCACGACCCCGCGAAACGACCCGACCGAAAAGCACCGAATCTTCCCGCCCGGTCAAAACCGACAACGGAATGGCGCCCGGATCCAGCCAAACTGAACGAATTGATCCGGCGAATCATTGAGATATTTCCCGATATATGCACTGAGCGGAAATCTCCCAACACGCAGTTTACCGAACCTCTTCTAAGCTGGATGAACGAAACTAATGAAGACCTGTCTCCCGTTTCGGCACCTGAACCAGTTAAAGTATCACCGAGAGCAGAAGTGCAACCTGATAACGTGATATCCCACCTAGGGACAAAACCTAGCCCAGGCTTATTGGAGAAGTTTGGTAACCTACGGCAAGTCCAGGAGTCAGATCCCGAAATTGACGAACTTCGCGAAAAGTTTCCGCAACAATTTCGTGTTGAAGATGGACTCGTCCAGCGCCTAGGTAGAGACAAGATCTGGCGTATCATCATACCATTCCTGTTACAGACTGAGATCTGTCGATCCTATCACGTTCACCACGCTCACGCCGGTATTTCCAAGACGACCAACATGATTCTGAAGACATTTACATTCCCGAGTGTTAAATCCACCATGGAGAAAATTGTCTCGTCATGCAATGTATGCACGAATTGCAAGAAGGTTCCCGCAAACGTTCGACTCGAATCGGCGCGTAGCCAAACGACGAAATCTCGCCGACCTATCGGTGAAACGTTTAACTCCCTGTCTCCCGTAACTCAAGCTGGTCAGGTCTACCCTCGAGTCTCTAATCGACGAAGATCTGGTCAAGAATCTCGCCCTCATCGCCCCGCGGAGAAAGGACGAAAACTCCGACCCGGCGATTACGTTTATGTCGCCACCCCTCCCGAGTCATCGAAGGGACAGATCCTCTCTCCAACATTGTGTTCTAAAGCTCGCGGACCATTTTGCATTGTGAGGGAGGAAACACCGAATCGCTATACTGTGCAGGAGCTCGATGACGGCCATACCGAGACACAAGATGTCCGGAGTCTCATTTTCCGCCTGGAGCCCAACGAACACCAGGGGCCCGAGAATGTGTATCGCTCGCCTGCTCCAACGCAAAATTCTCGAACTTAGTCTTTCCCCGAAATAGATCCAAACTCATAAGTGCTCCCGACATTCCTTTTGACCCCTTCCCGTCCTTCCCGTACCCGGGGCACGACTGTACTCTTGTATAGAAATATGTAAATAATTAATAAGCTAGAAATGTATATAGTGTATATATTTTATTTGTACATATCAATTTTCCACATATTTTTCTTTTCGTTTTCCTTATTCATAATTTCCTTTTTACGTTCCTCAAGTCCCGTTCTTCCCGAATTGAATTAAGCTTAAGATGTATAGTCTACTTTATTCTCTTGGTTATGATATTTTGTAACTTTTGTGATAGAAGAAATTTTTCTGTTAACGTACTTTCTCGTAGATGTGTCATGTTCGACTCGTGTCTAATGTTGTATAGTTTAGCGTTTAAGACATACCCATCCCCGATGGATGTGGAAGTTGTTTTGTTTTATTTATTTTTTGTTTTTGTTTTTCTTTCATGTGTGTCTCGTGACGTTCTACTCGTATGTTATTTTATTATTTTGTTTTTATTTGTTACCGTATTTTCCCGCCGAAGAAGATGTTTTATTTGTATTTTTTTTGTGTGTGTAATTACCCAACTCTGCTTAAACCCCAAAGACATGATCTTTGTGATTTAAGCCGGGGCATATGTGGTAGCCAGATTCCGTGACTCTCACTCACTCCACTGTCACGAACCTATCGGAAAATCCTCTAACTTGTCTTTCCTTGCTTTTTCCTTTTTCCTAATCTTTTCCACCTACCGTTATTTTTCCTTGACTTCGTGACGTCACTTTTTCCCTAAAGGTAGACCGATCGTCATTTCCTCGAGGGGAGTGTTCTGGAATCGGTTCGAAGTATAGTCTCTCTTTTCGTTTTTGCTGTTTTTAGCTTAAATATATTCCGTGTTTTATACTTTTGCGTGGAGTAGTTATTCGGGCTGTAAACGCGAGTAGAATCTACTTTGGGAGGGCCTGCTGCGCGTTTAGCTTCGCCGTTTAAGTTGCTGTCACGTAGTTAGTCCACGCCGTCCTTTGGCGACCGCGTGGCACGTGAATCTCTTTCTACACGAACTTCAACCGATCTACTCGTCCTCTCGCTGTAACTCGACAGAATCATCTCACCAGGCGGATCAACGGACTCCACTCGTCAACGTTGTGACTCGGTTTGATTCTCGTTTAGTTTTAGCTTACCGGTTAGGATAAGATCGGGCTACTAATTAAATGGGATCTTTCCATGCCTCGGTACCTCTCTCCCGTTGAGTTACCTCATCACTACTGCGGGTAATCCTCAAGTCTAGAGCCGTCCTCCAACCCCCTGTGAAACTCATCGCTCGAGCTAGTCGTGAGCAACGCAGGTGTGGTGTTCTCCATCTCCCAAGTGCGTCAACCCATTTCTCGGTTACCACACTGATATGCTACACCAATGAGACAAGCTGGTGGTGTGCCAAGCCAAGTCGATAGCAGAGGTCATGCGAAGAGTTAACTAGGTGTTGGAGATGCTATGACCGCTGGATCAAGTTGACAAAGCCATGCTTGGTGGTACAGAAGACCAAAGCCATACTGTTTACAACACAATGCAAGTACAGCCTACCCACCTTCGTCCTAAAGAGGTGTGGACATTGGGCTCTGTTCAGCCCTAAAGCACCCGAGACTGTGGTTTGATGGGAAGTTGCAGTTCCAAGAGTACTTTTGACAGGCAGCTGAGAAGGCGGATCAAGTAGCCGGACAGCAGTCCCATCTAATGTCGAACCTAGGGGGACCATGGGAGAAGAGGGGAAAGATGTACATCAATGTCATCATGTTGGTCTTACTTATTTGTACATATCTGTATCATGCCCGCAGTATGTCTTTGTGCTTTAATGGAAATTATGACTGCAATTTAATTCAAATTGTCGTGAATGCCAATTGGGCAGGTGATAGTATTGACAGCAAAAGTACTTCAGGATGTTTAATGAGTGTATATGGTAAGTCTATTTCCTGTCAGTCTGTAAAACATAAATCTGTAACTCTTTCATCGAGTTGAGCAGAACATACATTGACAGATGCAGTAGAAGAAACTCTTTTTGTTAAGAATATTCTTCATGACTTAGGAGTTAACAAGAATCTGATGAATAATGTTAAAATTTTTGAAGACAATAGTAGCTCTATTAGATACTTGGTGCGGTGGGACGTATGATGATGCACGCATGCCAAAGTGACCCCTGAGACACCGCACCCCTGGCACTGGAATCTACCCTTTCGGGCATCGCATCAGTACTGAGGGGAACGCTTTGGGGCCGGCTCCGAGCCCCCATTTCTCCTGGTCGGAACGGTGCGCGCGTCCTGCCAGGGCCACCACGGGGTTCCCTACTGACCGAGGTCCGCACTCTCAGAGCGCTCGCCTGGAAATTCAGGTCCCCCGCTGCTGGACACGCTGCCTCTTCCTCTTCACTCACTCATCGCGTGAGACTTATTCAATTGTAGCTCCAGCCCTGTTACTACGGGCGAGCTTTGCTGAATGGTATCCGCCGCCGCAGCAGCAGCAGCAACTTCAGCTTGTCCTCCTTGCGTCCTCTGTCTCGACCACTCTGCCTCCATCTTCCTTCGCATGATGGCCGAAACAAAAGCCGACACCCGGTTCCAACCGCCTCAACAGCTCCGGGATACTTGCTAAAAATGGTAATTTTTCAAAACGCTCCAAACTTTGCATCATGATCTTGTTGGAGATAATAAAATCCAAGTTGGTAAGATAGATGGAAAATTTAATGTTGCAGATACATTTAACTAAGCCGTTAGGGCGAATTAAGTTTGAAGAATTTCGTTGAAAATTAGGTACCTATTTTGTAATTATTTGCTTAAATACTAAGATTTAGCCCATAATATATTATGGCAAGGGTTGATGTTGAGTAGTGTGTAAGTAGTGTGCGATATTATGTTCGCAGGGTTGCCAGATGAGCGACGCTGAATCGGACCACTCTCGAATTTTTTTTAGGACCAAAAAATATTCCTTATACGAGCTTTCAAACTCTCCTAACATGCGCAATGGCTTAAAGGGAACGGAAAAGGTAGTCTGTCACATTTCAATTTTCTGACATTGGCAGCCTTGCCTGGACAAGGTCAGTACTTACCTTCCCCATAAACAACTAGCTGAATGCTGGACGCTGCATAATTAGAAAGACGCAGTGTTACCAACGTTATAGTTGACTTTCTGAGAGAAAATGAAATGTGGCATCAAAGTCATATAGATATCCAAGTTAGACGACTCTCCATTTAACCAATGTTAAACATTGTATGTTACCTTAATTTATTCCGATAGGAGCGCTGGCAATGTTCTACTGCCGTGAAATCAATGTAATCATTGGGAGCCCTAACAAGGTTTTGCGATATCTCGATAACGGTCGAGTTTTATGAAAAAGTGAAGAAGAACCAAATTTATTTTACCTGTCATTTTCTATCAGGTAAGATCAGTTTCAAAATTTTACCCACAAAAATTCCGAATTTACTCGCATTCGATGGGAAATTCCAAGATGAACCAATTTAGCTCTTTCCAATTTTTCATCAAAATCGATAGTTTTCGAAGTAATCCGCAAAAACGTAAAAACGTCCATATAAGCGCAATGCAAACAAAGAGTACAGCGATAGCAGCGCGCTGGCATGACGGCAAAACGCGGAAACGCGCCAGTCGTCTAACTTGGTGTATCTATATGACTTTGTGTGACATACTACCTTTTCCCTAGCCATCGTGAATAGACACTCACCAGTAATTGAACAATGAAGAATCGAGATCCTAGTTTGATTGAATTTATGATATATAGAATTCAAAATTGAATAAGACAAAAAATAACAAACGAACAATTTCGTCTCAATCTAAAAATGGGCGGCGTAACCATGACCAAGTTCGCTAATGTCGACCTGCTGCAAAGGTGATCAAGGTTGATGTTCCCATAAGAATACGTGTAAAGTTGGTATACTTTAAAGCTTCCGCAATTGCTGAAAATAGGTTTTCTTGAGTCATATAACATGTCAAATTGAAGCTTGAAGTCTCTAGTTTATGATGAAAGATAATTTAATGCACTTTACTCGCTCTAATTAGATGAATAAATTGATTTTCAAATTACTGTTTTTCTTATGGAGATTTACCATTGGCACAAAACACGCTTATAAACAACTAATATATGGAAAATGGAGCCGTTTTAAGTTCATGAAGGAAAATTAGAGACCTCAATATCTAAATTCATCTATTATAAGCCGCAAGAAAACATTGTTATTGACTATAAAACACGAATTCAAGTTACATGCATTCTTATGGTGATAACGTCCACGATCACCTTTGCAGCGCAGGGCTACCAACTTCGGAAACTCTCGGTTACGCCGTCTATAGGTACTAGTAAATAAGCATTGCGAAATTGACATTCCACTTTGGTTGAACTTTGACTCTAAACTTCGTACTTGAATGTGGTGATGACTAGCACTAAGGCAGTACAGTTTCACCCGGGTATACCGGGCCACCATATTGTTGCAACCAACTTCGGTCTATGAAACGAAAATTGGTCAGGCAGTGTGACCTGGTGTTTACTGGTCAGTCGATTTTCTTTCGACGAACCAAAGTTGCAACAATATGGCGGTCCGGTATACCCGGGTGACACTATACTGCCCTACCAGCACATGAACAGGGTTGGCATAGAGTTTATGTGTGGGTGGGGCTCTATGAACCTTTTGGGGGGCCGACCGAGGCCGACATTTTTTAACAAGCGAACAGAAAAGTGTACATAGGTTTTATATTTTATTTCAATTGGTGTCTCGTCTCGTAGTCTAAACAGGCTCGGGTTACTTAGCGAGAGTGTACTGAGGCCATTACTTGTAATAATATGATCCGTAAGAGTAACATCCCGGCATAGTGATCGGAGATTTCGAAAATCCGAACATCATTGTAGAAATTGAAAGTTGAATAATTAGAATGTAATGATGTTTTGAGGGTGCCCTAATCTGCAATACTAAATATTCAAATTTCACCATGAATTTTTTTCTTTTAATGCTCTTGTTTCCAAGGCTTCGTACCCATTGCTACGCTTTACTGTGGTTGTTTACCATATAATTTTTAAAACTGAAAGAAATGTGGATTATATTCGTTGAGTTACGCCTCGGAATCGAAACTAAAGTGACTGCATATGCGTAAATGGCGTTACTCATTCCTTGCAACTTGTACCTACTTTATAATACGAGTGATACCTTAGCTCCCCGCTATTACATGTTCTTTCATTATAAATTTTCATAAATAATTCAGGGGTATTTGATTGTCTTGTCACGCATCAATTTGAGTTTATTAGCCTTTCGTAACTCAGTTTTTAGGTAGCCAAAAAACACCGACGTGTCCTAAGGTTATTGATTTGGTATCACATTGTCCTATACGATTTCAATATGACATTAGATTTTTCGTCTTGCTTTAATTTGGTCCCCGAATTCGAATTTCATCTTTCAAATTAGATAAAATTGACTTTCATGGCCGGCATCTTGCCTTTTCCCCGTGCGGTGCAAATTTATTTCCCCTCGAAAATCAAATAGGTAAACATTTTTAAATCCTGCCTTGCAGGTCAAAAAGAAAGGGAAGAACTTGAAATAAATGTTGAATTTTTTTGAAAATTAAAATTACAGTTGAGGAGTGTTTTTCCAAAACGCATTAAGTCTCTGTTTCAAAATTTTTCAGGAAGCTTAAAACACTATTCAATTTTGACTTTTTCTTTCTTTTTCAGTTTTTGACAAAAGCTAGCCTCGCTCAACCGGTATTATCTGGAGATATCGTGCTCAAAACTAAAATATTCACAAAAATATAAGTTGAAGAAAACTCCCAAAAACTGAATTTATTGCATCTTGGAGAATGGATTTTCTGTGTTTTGAAGAAGTATTCCTCAACTGCAAAAAATGAAAAGGCCAATATGACTTTATAGTGTTATTTTTTCCCATGTGGTGCAGAACACCACACAAATGGCTCTGTGTGGTGCAGTTTGTGCCCTGCACCACACAGAGCCGGAAGAAACTTGTTCCTAATAGTTTTACGAAAAATCGAATGCCATTTAATACTTTTTTTGAGATTGGCTCCTTTGAAATAGAAGGCGTTTTCACTCAATTAGAATGGGCGTAAAAAGACACTTTGAAAAAAAGGAGCATCGTCTTCCCCGCCCATTTCATTTGCATTTTAGCAACATTTTCGTTGCAGTATATTTGAAAAAACTTCTAATTTTGCCCAATTTTGCGAAGTTTTCTGGCCAAAATAGGTCAATGTACCAACAGTTTTTTCGTTCGCTTGGCTCGCGAAATCGATAGGGTTGTCTCCCTGACACAAAGGCTATGGGTGCAGGTCTGTAATGAGAACTAAGTATGGGTATAGAAATTACAATTTTTCACGATAAAGAAACAGCATAGCTTATGCGCTTGCATGTAGAAAAGTTTTTTTTTCTTTGCAAAGTTGCAGGGTAATTTTTTACCAGCATGATTCGATGTAATATTTCTGATATAGAGAACTCTGGCGAATAAATGAAACAATTAAAATTGAAATAATGTCAACAAAAACTGTACTTAGGAGGAGACTTAGTCGTTTAACCCCGTTGACGATTATGTAAGTACAGCATAGTACTTAAGTTATCTATCTTATCGTATTTTTCAGGAATATTCATTTACCGTTTGTTCACGGAAAGTGATTTATTCCGAGTATGTAGCTAAAATGAATGTAAACAGACTATTCTTGGTGATGCAGTGCTGTCCTGAGGGAGGGGGAGGGGGATTTTGCCTGAGGCCCCGCACCTATCAAGGTCTCGCGCGGCCTTGATAATGTGCTCAGAAATATTATCGAGCCTTTTCGCAGAAAAAAATTTTCCGGCTTTATGTTGAATTTTTGCCTTATGGCTCACAAATTCACGGTACGGCACTGTGGTGATGTATATTTCGCACCACTAATCCACTGTTGGTGATAGTCGTACGCAAAAGGACAAATTGCCGACTTGGAGTAGGAGGGGGAGCTCATAGGGAGTGCTGATAAGTGTGAGAATAATACTAAAAATTCTTTCGCTCGGTTAATTTTTAGTTTTCTTTCAGGGGTAGGGGGGCTAAGCGTTCAGGTCCTCTTCCCTATTTGCGCCCCTGTGGTAGCATTCGATGTCCGGTGTGCAATCCTATTGATGCAGTTATCTTGTTTAACCGATCTAACAAAATAAAATACTTATTCGATGGACATAAAATTCTTTTACAAAACAAGTTTGTTCGAAGTGATTACAGATATGCACAGTGATAAAAATAGATCTTTTTGGACTTAAATCGCGCGATGTACTAATTAATTTTTTTTCATTTTATTTTTTTTTGTTATATTTAAAATAAAATAAAAACACACAAAAAAACAGAACTTTTTGTTGCGTAGCTTACCTTGAACTACTATGAACGAGGTAAACTCTAAACTGATTGACAAAATGCCTCGATTGAAACAATGATATTTGTTCCTAAAATTGCTTCATCTGAGACGGCTTGTGAAACCGTATTGGTTCCGCTCATATAGAGATGACCCTATGTTCTAATTAGTTCAAAAAAGTACACTTTTTCGCCTGGAGTCTCATTTGGAGCGTTTTTGCGCAGTGGGGCTCTGCTACCAATGTTTCGTCGATCGGGAACTAACTTTTAAGTCAGCTGATTTACTGTCACCCTTCCCCAAGTACATAAAACAATAACGCGCATTCGGCGATTGTTCTGTCACGGTGTTTGTAAAGTTTCATAACTCTTCTTTTGAAATTTAGTGTGTTCTTCCAGGTACACAATTTAATTGAATTTATGCAGGTATAATTTTCGCTTAACGTTCATCTAGCATTAACCTTGAAAATGGTTTATCCTTCTTAAATATACAAACAGCAAAAATATTGGCTTTTTTCGGTATGAATATATCTGACGTACCAAATACTAGACCATTGGTCCGCGGTCACCTCCAAAAAATATATTCTCGGTGTGATGTTCAAGTATACGAACTGGTCTTTGAAAGACGAATGCAAATAAGTGCTAATATATCAGGTGACTCATGGAATAAGCTTATATATACGTGCTGCTGCTTCTACAAACGCAAGCATTAATTCGAGAAACATAGTACTGCGAAGAGCAGAGTTCAGTGGGTTGCTGCTCCGGAATGTTGAATACAAATATGTATCTGCGTAACCTGTCGTTGGTTTTTTTGTCGTTGACTTTGTGCATCGTACCGTCGAAAGCCGACCTCGACGAAGTAAAATTTTTTTCTAGTTTAAAGCGCAACTTAGAAATACTAAATTGGAATAAATATTCTCATGTCAAAGAAAACATGAATTTTAGGACGTCAGAAAAGGATTATTGGATTTTGCTCTGAAGATTGGGAAAGATTTGTACCAGAATGCTGGAGCCGAAGAAAATGTGTTGGTTTCACAGTCAAACATTTACAAGACTTTGAGTTCATTGTACCTAGCTGCTGATGGGACCACTCTCAATGAACTGGCTACGTTTATGGGACTACCTAAGGATAGGTAAGTGATATTTTTAGAGCTTTGGATATACCTAAGTCACAGTTAACACTGAAAATGGTGATTTTTGAACGGACCTGGTTGTAATAATTTGATTCCTATGCTAAAAACTAAGTCGTGAAAAAAGCTGCTTGTCTCATATGAATTTTCCATAGATTCTGAAAGGCAAAAGTAAATAAAAACTATGCTTTTTCATTCTTTTTCTCGTGTATACGCGAGGATGTCTTTGAATTAATTTTTCAAGTTCACTAATAAGCTCTGTGGCTCCATTCACTGCAATTACTGCCAAAACCATAAGTCTATAGATCTGAACCATGCATGCAGCCGGAAATAATGTGGCTTTCTAGCAATTTTTTAATACACGCAACATTTTGCTTGTTCTCGTAGGCGTAGAGTCTTCCCCTCTCCTCCGAGGCTTAGTTTGCCTCCAAAAGTTCAAAGAATGGGAAATTTATGGGGGGGGGGGGGTAGCAAGACTAGGAAAATCAAGATAGTTTGCTCTCCCAAAACATTTGCTTGTTGTTACGCTTACGTCATATCGTTCTTCTAAGAGAGTTAATCCTTCTTTTGTTTCGAAAATCTAGCTGAATATCCGTAATTCTTAGCAACCCTGACGAGTGGGGGGGGGAGAAAGGGAGAAATACCCCGGGCTCGGACTTTCAGGGGGGCTCGATGTTCTTAAAAGGTCTGAATTTCAATGCTTCCGGCTGCATCTTATCAAATTAGGAATCACTCCTTACACCATGAAATAAATATCTCATCTCGTAGGTAGCTTACAATATTTTCCCATCTGACAAAAGAACAAAATGAACCGAAAGGAAAGTGGGTTCGTGGAAATCTTCCCCTCTTTTTCTCTCTACGGGAGTAGAATTTGCGAATGTAGGACAGTGGTTCTTTATCCGAAAAATTAATATCTATCAATTTCAATAATAACAACATCGGTAATAAAATCGTAATTGTGTCTGATATTTTAGTTTTTCAAAGAATATATATATCCACGTTAGAGCTAAAAAATTTTGTAAGCGAAGACATCGAAAACACTACTTGTACAATTCTTGAGTTTTCTGCCATTTTTCTTCGACAAAAAATCATCAAAATAAAATCCAGAGTTATCGCGTACGTAGAGGACAATGGTTATTTGTCCAAAAAATTAATATCAATATTACAAAAACTAATTGAATATTTAGTCATATTTTTTCAGTTTTATCAACTCCTAAGTATATGAGTACATTGAGGACACTGGCTCATTTATCGAAAAATTAATAAGAATTCCAGGTGGCTAAATCTTTAACCTCCTAGTATTTTTCAAATGCACATAAGTATGCTAGTTTTTCAACGTGAGTATTTTACCCATATTTGAAGAGTTTTTCTATGGAAATTGTGAATCCATAGCACCTTGGTACATACGTAAATCCCACTCACTATTCATCCAAAAATCAATATTAATATTACGAAAGATCAATTCAGAAATTTCAAACGCGCACGAGCGTGCTAATTTTTTCGAAGTGAACATTTAGCCTTATTTATCCCTTTCTCCGACAGAAATCATTGTTCAATAATATATTATTTTCACCAAAATGCGCACGAACATTCTAATTTTCTCAAGTAAACATTTAGTCTTCCTCACGGAAATCACTGTTCAATATTATGTATCATTTTCACCAAGATAGGGATACAATCTTTTTCTGGAGAAAAGTAAGTCATTCTTTTTTTTTCTTTTTTTTTAGAATCTTTGTCAACTCAGGTCATGAAATTTTACAATCAAATGATTTTGAGTGATTTAATTACAACAGCACCTACTTTAGATTACATGTTTCACCTTAATTTTTCGACATAGTCAACTAACTTTTTCAAGTGCGCACAAGCATCCAGACTTAAAGGTACCGATTATTTTCTGAGTCTGGATGCTTGTGCGCATTTGAAAATACCCTACCTTGGTAAAAATAATATATGTTATTGAACAATGATTTCTGTCGGAGGAAGGGATACTTAAGGCTAAATTTTCAATTTCCATAGAAAAACTCTTCAAACATGGGCAAAATACTCACGTTGAAAAATTAGCATACTTATGTACATTTGAAAAATACTAGGAGGTTAGAGATTTAGCCGCCTAGAATTCTTATTAATTTTTCGATAAATGAGCCAGTGTCCTTAATGTACTCATCATAATATATGTACTTGGGAGTTGATAAAACTGAAAAAAATATGGCTAAATATTCAATAAATTTGTTTTCTACAATATTGATATTAATTCTTGGGATAAATAACCGAGTGTCTTCTAAATATGGGGATACTAAGGTGTAAAAAACTTTAAAAAATACGGTTAAATATTCAATTCGTTTTTGTAATATTTATATTAATTTTTTGGACAAATAACCATTGTCATCTACGTACGCGATAAATCAGGATTTTAGTTTGATGATTTTTGTCGAAGAAAAATGGCGGAAAACTTAAGAATATTGTCCAAGTGTTTTCGATGTCCTCGCTTGCAAAAATTTTTTAGCTCCAACATGGATAAATGTTCTCTGAAAAACTAAAATATTTCTCTAGTAATGTAGTTTGAAAAGTCGGCAGTGGGCAAATTGTAGTAACCAATCAAAAGTCAGCAAAATATAAAAAAACGGGAATCTAACGGAAATTTTCCATATCGTCATTTTGCTGTCTGTAACACCCCACTCAAAACAACGAAAAAAAAAAACTTGCTAGGGTATGGCTCTGCGAAGGAGAACCTGATATTGAAAAATGTTTTAGTTTTTTAGCGGTTCCATTAAATAAATAGACTGGTTTTAGGTGTGTGGTGGGACGTATGGCGATGCACGCATGCCAAAGTGGCCCCTGAGACACCGCACCCCCGGCACCGGAAACTACCCTTTCGGGCATCGCATCAGTACTTGAGCCTGAGAAAAATTCGGTTTTGGTTGTATAGGACATTTGTTTACGCCCCCACCATAGGTAATTTTTAGTATGCAAAGTCAGATTGACAGACGACAAAATCGTGTTTCATATTTCAAGGTTGTGCATAATAATTTTGGTTCAAAAACATTTTTCTTCTTCAAAAGTGGAGCTTAAGGGACAACCAACTTTGAAATTTGAAATCAAAGTGTATCGAGTATTGTATCGAAATAGGGGTTTTCAGGGTTGCTAATTTCATTTCGAATAGGGCATCAGATGTTTAATCGGACCTCGATTCAGGTCCCAAAATTAAAAAAAAAAAATTGGCGAAACTGGGTTTGTTTTAAAAGTGAAACCACGAGTCGAGATAAGCCTTTCTTGGATTGCTGAATATTGCCTTAGATCGTTAATCGGATCTCGATATGGGCCCTAAAACACATTTTCTATCAAATTCTAAATTGAATCTCAAAATTTGTAAATATTGGGTAAAATTTACGTAGTTTCAAAAGTTGAGCCGAGTGTCGAAATAGGGCTGTTTTGAGTCTCTGATTTCAATATCGCATCAGATTTTCAATTAAATCCTAATTTACGCTATTTTACTTCGTTTAGTGATCTTAGATCATTCTATATGTAGGGTGTGCCAATTTACAGTTTCTTCCTTATATAATCCGGAGTGCTTTTGACTGCTATGCCATTCACAACTAGAATAAAAGAACATGAAAACTCACAGAAGCTAAAGGATGACTAATCACTTTGGAAAACACTGCAACGACCAGGGACACAACAACCACAAGTTGACAGAAAAATACAAAATCATACACATCGAAAATAACACAAGAAAAAGAAAATTAAAAGAACAACTTGAGATATCAAAGGCAAAACAAAGCAACCTAATAAATACAACAACCAACTTCCAAAGTGAGAACCTATTCCAATTAGTAACATAAGACTCATTGACTGCGGACAGGCTACACAAACACAGACAACTAATAGGAGCACACCAAATAGGTTTTAGAGAAAAGTGTTAGGGTATTCCACTGAAGATGGCGTAGCAGCCAAAAGCGCTCTAAACTACAGATGGAAGAAATTGTGAAATGGCACACCCTACATATAGAATTTACCATCAAGTTTACTCACACTCCAACATGAACACTGATCTTAGATCACTCTCCCCGAAAATATTTGATTAGGTTTACTTCTAGATTAACAGTAACCTATTATTTTCTTATCATTAGTACCTAGTTAGAAACAGATTTTTTCAGTATCTGTACAACTTCAATGTACCTATGTAACTAATTTCATTTTTTACAGCGTTCGCGAAACGTTCGAAAATATAGGAGAGCTGGTAAGGAGTCTCGGGGTGTGGATACTGAGCGGTCCTCCGGCACCTGGTTATGTCGGTCGTTACGTTCATTTTCACGTGGCTAATGGTGACGTAGCATTCGTCGATAAAAAAGTTCAGTTAAAAGCCAATTTCGAGGAACTATTTCGTAACTACAGTCGGATAACGAATCTCGACTTCGATAACCAAACAGCGGCGACCGATGCTATAAGCCGGTAAGAATTCGTGAGCCTTATGAATCATTCTCTTTTTCCATTAGCAGAATGCGAAGAAAAAAAAAAGAAAATCCAGAATTCTAGTACGAGTAAATTATTGTTCTGCTGGTTTTTCTTCTGCTTCTGCTAATAAAACGTGAGTGATTTCGAAGTAGAGCGTAAACTATAATTCATGCACTATTTACTTACCTACTTTCTTGTGCGTATGTTTGTGTATAAAAATAGTACGAAATTTTACAGTTTCTGAAATTCTTTCCTCCCAGTGGTTAAATTTATTCCGTTTTGTCTGAAAATCATGTAGCCAAAATTTCTTTGAAGTAAAATAATTTTCCGCGGTGCGGTCGAGAGGGTGTCAAGTTTAATGGGCTACAGCTCAACTAATCTAAAAATAAAAAACTTCTAGTGACCTCGGAAACCCCTTTCTGAGGTTCTGGCTCCTCCCTAAAGCCTTTGGGGTGAAATTCAGATTATATATGAAGTTCATAAATGCGTTTAGTATATTTGAAAACTGAGTACAGACTGTTTCACGTTTTCATTTTTTTACTGCGCGTATTAATGAACAACGTGCAAAACAGTGTACTTTTTACGTAAAAATACAACAGAGGCCATTGCCATTAGAAATTGATTTTCCAAAATATTTTCGATAGATACTCTATCCGTGTACTGACGAGAACGATTTTTACGGTTGAACTAAGTTTTTGACTGAATTAAATGTTCGAAGTTGAATCGCACCTTTTCTTATTAGGACTCTTATTGTAAACGTGACCCCCCTCTAGCTGCTCCCAGAAAAATTTATTGATTTAAAGAAAAATGTTTGCTAGAAAATTTTCAGACTAAAAGAAACAAATTTAGCCACTAGATACAGAACGTCTTAAAAAGTGTAAAATTTTGAGCCACTCTATTGTGTATGGTTTTAAACGAAGATGCGTTTTACTGTCTGGCCCCTCTATTGAGAAACAAATCTTCACCTCCTAATTGAAGATACGGTTTCCAAACTGCCCTTAGTCCAAAAAAAAATCGAAATGCGGTTTTCAGCGCTACCTAGTGGCCAATGCGAGCACTACAAAAGTAACTTTATAGAATCTCGATACCTCGTTCGATGGTCATTACGCGCATTCAAAGAGCAGCGGTGAGCTGACAGGAAGAAAGGGACCTTCATGTATTACGTCCAGTGCCAAACTGCCCTTTGTCCACAACTTTCGATCACTTTTCCTTCAATAATTCTAGATAGGCTATATTCTCATTTTTGTGCGTCTTTGGTAGTATGGTAGAGGATTCAGGCTACTCGGTTGTACCATTTACAGAAGTTTTAAATGAACTGGTACAGTGTAGCACAGTTTTTATCGATTTCCCCAAAAAATAATTTTTGGACTAAGGGCAGTTTGGAAACCGTATCTTCAATTGTGTTGGTTTTGTAATTGAAAATTTACTAACAATATTTTCGAGTGGAACGTCTATCGAATTTGGAGATTTTTCGATAGTTTTCTATTCTAAATCTTCTTCTAAATTCCGTTCGGAAAAGAAGGGAGGAATTCCGATTTATTCGCAAATTTTTAATTTTTCTACCTTTAGAATAAAAATTATCATTCTCAGTGTGATGTTTCAATTTTAAGGCTCTAAATGGTACCTGATCCCAACGATATTCAAAATCTGTTGCTTCCCCAAAAACCCTGTTTGGACTTTTTTTCTTCTAATTTTTCCAGTCAACGTGATATTACCACCATTCAAGAGTAAAATTTTGATTTTGCAGCCAGGTCGAAAATTTGATGAAATATTTGAAATTAGCGACCCAAAAAAACTTCTGGGTTGAGAATTTGTCCCATACCCTTTTGTTTAAAATTCCAATGTTGGTTGAATGTTTGAGCTTCCCTCCCCTTGCCGCGATCGATGGAGAAAATATTTTTCAGTCAAAAAATAAACTAAATCTTCCCGTTTGCAAATATTTTTGATCTCATGTCGAGCTTACCTGATATCTGAAATACAAGGGGGGGGGCTAACTAGTGGAACACGGTGGATAACTGGCAACTGTAGACAGGCCAGCAAAACATCGCGTTTACGTTGCGTCTGTACCAGACGCAGTATGACACATCCCTATTGAATAATTTTTAACGCAGCTACTTATGACGTATTTTTGGCCGCCTTTCACGAAAGATTGCAGTTTTGAGCTTTAGTTTTCAATATTTTTGTTACTATGTAGGGACGTGATTGCCGATGGACATACGGTGCCGATGGGAATAATTCCAGAACTGCATTCGCTCATTTTATCATCAACTCGAGCATTTTTTGTGAATTACGTTGACGCCGTCCTTCAGTGGGAGAAAGAATTCCCGAAAAATGAGACTCGTGTGTAAGTACATACAAACTAATATTATTCAACATATCTTCTAGTTTTCACAGATTAAGATACCTGATAGGAAAATATCGAATCATCCAAGTACGAACAAATGTAATGTATTTTGAGACAAGTGAACAAGAAACATGGCTGGTGTATGTACAAAATCTTTGTTATTTTAAAGCTTATAAAATCTTCAAAATTCGGGGAGAAAAACGTTCCCAGAGGCTGAAAATCCTTTTTCTGTCAAGTTTTTCATACCAATGAGTTGATGTAATGTGTAGGTACATATACGTAGCTCCCTGTACCCGGAAACTTGCGACTATTCAATCCGTGCGAGGTCGCTATTGTTACACGAGAACTGTGACGAACATTATTAGAATTTGGTGAATAATATGTAATAGAAAGAGAAGTTCCGCTGTTCTATTGATAAAATTTTATTCGCTTCCTTTGCAGAGAGAAGTTCAACGTCGGTACGAAACAGATCGACGTTAAAATGATGCACTCCAAAGGAAAAGTGCAGTTTTATAAGAGCTCAACGTTGAAATATTCAGCACTTGGTATCCCGCACATCGGTTCCGGGTATTATACTACTTACATCATCCTCCCTGAGACGGACCAGGATATGAAAACTCTCGTTCAGCAATTTACCGCCAAAGACTTTGAGGAAATCACCCGTTCATCCTCGACCGTTGAAATGGATTATTGCCTTCCGCTTACGAAATTAAAATGGTCTCGATCGTTTAAGGACATACTGAAGACCAATGTACCTTCGGTGTTTCATAATTCCAATTTTAATAACATGATTACGAATCCGGAATCATTCGAGGTTCTACTTAACCACGCAGCTGAATATGAGCTCTACGAAGACGGAAGCAGAATCGTGGCTACGACGACCGCTGGCCTTTATAACAAAATCTCAGAATCTGTATCGGCGCCCGCGTCTTCAAAAAACGATTTTGTTGCAAACAAGCCATTCCTGCTTTATGTAGTATCTCGTTCGGCTTCTGTGCCTGTAATTATGTTCAGTGCTTTAGTGCAGAATCCCGCGTCTGTTAACTGAAAAGCCAACGCCTTAAACTGAAGTCTGTTACTTGTAAATATTTTAGGCTGATCTAAAGTACATCATAATAAACATTTGCATTTAAAGCGATAGTAGGTAATCTTGTTTTATAAACGCACCTATGCATTTACTCAAATGGAAGCTGTATGAAAACTGGAATTACTTGGGCTAAACTTATTCAACTAAATGATTACAACATTCGAGACCATAAGGGGGAGTCAAACAGGCTGTGCGGCAAATCCGTATCTGTATAGCTGGCTCGAGGGAGTGTTCATTAGAAGGCGGTGAATGATGATGATAGATGTCCAAATGCTTTCATTCCTGACTGATACTTTAGTTGATTGGCGGAAAATCATACGTATGAAACTCGATATGGAAATTCTGAAAGGCGTACTGTAGGACAAAATACAATTCCAGGCGGGAAAAATTTTTTTAGGTGAATTTATTCGAAATGAAATACTAATAACGGAGAAAATACTCAAACTAACTTTCTTGTTTTCAGATTACCTCCTTCCTCTCTAGTAGTTTCTAGTTTTAACGAAAAGACTGCCTCAAACAGCACATTCAATAGACCTTGAAACATTGATTCAGAAGTATTTAGAGTCGCTGAATGCAAATTTTGCATTCGTTTTTGCTTTTGGCGTCAGTTTTAGGCTTAACTCGTCTTAAATCAAAAGTACCGAAGTGAATCAGAATAAAATGTTCACGAATAAATTTCTTATTAATACTTACATCATATTGAAATTTTCAGTTTTTATTTGTGCAAACTTGCAGATTTACCTTTTATGTAGCTTCATGGTTGTCTAATATTTCGATAAAACTAGCATTTTTTCCTAGAACCTTCTCTCTCGATGTTTTATATAATGAAAAAATGATGGCTACTCAACTTCAGGATCCTTATAAAATGTTCAACCAACAGTATTGTAATTTAGATAAGTATTTATTCGATTACCTAAAACTTGAGACTTTCTCAATTTAGTTCAAAGTGGTTGCCTAAAATGAATCTATTTGATGTTCTTACTCATCGCCCTGAATATGATACTTTTATTTGAACTCCCCGTCCCCATCTCCTTAAAAATCGAATCTAAAAATGGCACAGTTAATAAATAAACACAATAACAGATTTTCAAACATTAGTGGAGAAGTAGACTGAAGTACATAGTGGTGAATATAGTTGCTATATTTCATCTCTGTAACCTAAAATACTTATAATTTAGCACATTTATGTTATGTAAGGTGTAACTGAGTGCATTTAAAAATAACACCTATTCTCAAAATCCCATGGAATGAGAGAAAATCTAAAAAAAATCTTTTGTTTTTCTGTAAGACACCTGTGTAAATTGTGCTGCTCGGGATAGTCGTTTTAACACCCTCTTTTCTCTTTGTGACGCTTCTGGGGCGGATACGAAAAAAGTGCATAGGTATCTGAGAACATTTGAATTAAAAATATAGTGTAGGTCAATTTTTATTGAAAATTTATGTTCTCTTAGGCCTGTGTTAATGTATGGTAATGTTGAGCGTTATTTTCAACCTTTCTCTATGACGATTCTTGTGCAGTTACGAAAAAATGATGAAGAAATACGTACATAGAAAACTAGGTCCAGAATAATGTTGTACGAAACTTTCTCTTAGAATGGTGACAGAAAGCGCATTATTACTTGAAAACCATATTTTAGGGGGCTTCTCCTCGTGGTATTGAAAGCTCGGGCCAGAGAAACGAGGAGTTTTCCCTTAATCATGACTATGATTTGAAAATTTTTACCAAAAATCAGTTTCGCATGTTGTGGTTAAATTAACTGCACTAGATTTTGTAGAAATACAATCTCAAAACCCAAATATTATTCAGTAATTATTTACTGAATTGTGATTTATTTATCAATCCGCTTAGTAAATCTTGGAAATAATGTTGACGTTGAATGTAAATTTATGAAAGCTCCGTTCAGTATAATTTTCTCGTTGCTAAATAAAGCGCTAATTATTACCGTCTTTATTTTTCGAGTTTATTTAGAAGAATTTTACTATAGATTTAGGGTTTCGGATTCTAATAAATCACTTGGTCATGCTGGATTCAGATTTTTGGGTAAGATTCTTTTTTGTTGAGTTGTTATAACTCTGCTTGGATGTTTTTGTCCAGACCAGACGCGCGGCAAAATTCCCAGCTGCTCCGTTTCATCAGGTCTACGTACCGTACGCTGCCTGAATTATTTTCTTCGAAGGTCACTGTTAAATATATTCCACTTGCGATTTGACGATACAGCTGAAAACGTTCATCTCCGCTAGACTAAAACGTTCCCAAAACGTAACTTTCATTTCTACTGCCCTCTTGACAATACATTAATCTCACCTTATCATGTTGAAGAAAACGGTCCTTGTATTCGACACGAGAAGAAAAATTCAGCTCAGCGCGATTTTCATGCGACTATCCATTTTCCACACGTTGCTCGATTGGACAACGGAAAAACGAAAACGCTATCGCTTTTTGAATTTCGAGACAATGTGGCCACCGTTTCTGCCACCGCGAACCGGTTTCGGACGTCTGGAAGGGTGGCTGTGAACTGACGTAAGAGTAGCTTCATGAACGAGAAACGGCGAAGAGTGCCGAAGGGTTTTAGGTGGTGCTTTTGGTACACCGTACATGTAAATTGAAGGCTCTGGCTGAGTTTGGAGCTCCTGCCTCGATTCTCAAGTCTGGGACAAGAGCAGGGTAAAACTCGGCGGCTCTGGCAGTTACTTCTTCCGATCGATACGGATTATCGGACGGGAAGGGTGACTGGGTGAGTCTCGTAATACCAGCGAAGAAGAGGACGAAGGGCGAACGATTACACGAACTGTCGTACGTAGTGAAATATTGTAACGGGAAAATATGTTCGTTCTTTTTCTCGACGCTTCATAAATATGATTCTTGTTCGTTCGCGCGGTTTTTCTTTTTCCAGCTCGCCGTTTTCTCGTAATGATTTTTCCCTTCTTTGTTCTTCCTTCCAGCTCGCGGCATACATATCGCTCGTTCATACGGTTGGTCGTTCACTGCACGTTTGACTCGCGCCTAAGAGGCGAATTTGTGGAAACTGATTTTTGCATTTATGAATTAAATAAGAAGAAACGTAAAACGAGAGAAAGAATAATAATAAGCGTAGTATTTGTACCTACAAAACGTTGTCGGTGCTGATTTCTGCGTTTCGTTTCCGCGCTTCGTGCTTCGTGCCACACGATTAGGTACTGAATTCAAAAAATTCGTCTTGGGAGGAGTGCAATGCGTTTTCCCGATCCGTCGATATAGGTACTTACCTAACGTATGCAATATTAAATTTTGAAAACCGTCGACGACGTTCGGTTTCTCCTGCGCACGTTCCCACGAGCTTGTAATATTGGAAACTGTTATTATGTCCGTTTGGAATGGACGTGACCCCGACGTCGACCACTTCTCGTGTTCGTAAAATTGCCAACCGTGGCGATTTCAGATTATAGAGCTCGGAAATTTATAGGTAACCGCGAATCGAAAAATAACCTGTCTTACAGTAACAGCGAGGGGCCGAAGATAGCTCACAACGACAGCGATTACAGCTCGCTAACTCTTTGGAAACACGATATCGCAACGCTGAGTGAAAATACGAGTACTTGAGATCCAAAATTGAAAAGAAAAAAAGAAAAATGAGATCGGTAACGGGGGTTGGAGGCTTAATGCTTGATATTATGTTGTAATTCCAATGCGTTTGATGATCAATGCGGAACAAAAGTAAGGAACGATGTTCTTTTACAGCCAAAAAAACGTATATTGACATGAATCAGGCCTGGTACTCAGCAGAGCCGCTCAGAGATTTTGAGGGACCTGCAGAAAATGTGTACATCTTCAGGGCTTCAATTTCATACTTTTTTGAGAGGCATCGAGGATACGTTATTTTTGCTGAAAAAATATCTTTAAAATTTTCTCTATCCCAGAATCCTGAAGGATACATACGAGTATGTCGTTTTTCAGCGGGGTGTTACTTAAAGCAAACCCATTTCCCCTTCCTTTTGAACAACCTACTGGTAAGAATTCTTCTATGGGGGCGGCTTTTATTGTGTAGAGGTGTAGACCGTGAAAAAGTGATAAAAAACATGCATTTATGAGCGAAGCGAACAAAATTTCTTCAACTTTTTGGAGACAGTTTACAAAAAGATTATAATATTTAGAACAATCATGCAGTGGCGTAGGGGGTGGGGTCCGTTTCACTTTTACAACATTACAGGTGTAATACTTACTATTACCAGAATAAATTTTAATTTTTTCACATGTTCGGCTGATGCCAAGCCCCCCCCCCCCCCGGTGGCTACACCCTTGCAATCGTGAGTAGGGAGCGGATTTTAATGAAATCGCATATTTGTCTGGGTCAAGTGAGAAAAGATATATTCGAAATACTTTTACGTTTTGAGCCTTTCTGAGTGAAATGAGCCCTATTTGTTTTTGCATATTTTGGTCATTTTTAGCACATATTTAACCGTTCTAGCGCATATTTCCTTAGTTTTCTGATTTTTAACACATATTTCGGTAATTTCCCAAAATTTTTCCTAAAAAATTGAAAAAAGTACCTCTACATAGTTTAAAAATTTTTCACTAGCGCCTTAGAAGAAAAAAAAAATAGTGTTTTCTTTCCCTTAGCGCTCCAAGCGCCAATTTATGCTACTAATTTTGCAAAACTCATTGAATTGAAAGGCCACCCATTCTTTTTTCAACGTTAGAATTATACTTTTTAGCGCATATTTTGGATTTTCTAATGCACATCATATAGGATCTACTCGCATATTTTCTGTGCATTAAAAAAAGAAAATACGCTCTTTCCAATAATACTATTAACTTATTTTTTCAAGAAATGTCGCTTGGGAGCTTTTAATTTAACAGTGTCCAATTCGAGATGTCACAGAATCTTGAACGTAGAGAAGGTTGAATGACGGTTTAAAAGGATACGATAAACGACTTGACCTGGCTTACGACCCAGTGTTACTATTTTGGCACTTTCGGTGCTAAACCTGCACTTTTTCAATCAATTTAGCACCAAAAATTAGGCCTGTTGCACGTAGCTCGGTTATAGCACTATTTTTGGTTGAAGATAGCCCCACTGTGAGTATTTAACTCTTTTTAGCTCTACTCCTTTTTTGACCACTTTTTAGTCCTTTTTAACTTTTTCAGAGAATTTTTATAAAAAATAAATTAATGTTGCCTTCTACAAAGGAACGTGTAAGTCCATCATGTGCCAACATTCGGACTCTATGAGGTACCTTTTCAGACGTCAAAATAATGTTGTACATGTAGTAGATACTTTACTGTACCGTATGTTAGCTTTTTATCATAAATTATCCTAAAGGACAAAAAGCTGAAAATCGATTCTTTGATGGACTGCTTATATTCTATTCTATATACTATAAATAGGTTGCTGATTCTAAAATTTCAGTGCCAAAAAATTGATTAATTTGTTATGACAGTAATTCTTCATATCATACTGCGAGTAAGTTGATGATTCTAAAATTTCGGCACCAAAAAATCATTTTAAGTATCCGAGTTCTCATACTTATTATAATAAATATAATTTCTGAATTCTGATCACCGTTTTTATTTTCCATTATTTAAAAAGAGTGAGTAATTTTTTAACCCCCATCAGTCAGCTCTTTCTTCAGCGCTATTTGGAACAAATCTATATGGGATATAAGCCTGTACTAGAGTGCGCTGCAAAATCACCTGTGCGGGGTGTTAGCGGGGGGAAATGAAAGGGTGATCATGTGTACTTTTAAATAGAAAAATTTCCATGATCACCTATTCTTACCACTGATAAGACGCAATCATGTAAACATTTACAACTCTAATTTATATCCCAATAGGTCTCTTTTGCACTTTTTTGGAAGAAATCTAGCGCCAACAGAATTTGCGATCGGGTAACACTGCTTACGAAAGACTCCGCCAGATCCTGTTCGAATTTCAGCGTTATCAGTAATTTATTAGGTATTGGAGTTTTGGCGATATCATTATCACCTTATCACTTCTGCCGGAACCTATGTGTTTTATCATTGGATCTGTTTTTATCCTGAAAGGGTTGATACTGCTGTGTCTGTTATTTGGAGTGACTGCCTCGAATTTACACTTTACAAAACTTGAAGACGTGAATACGATTTCGACGATATAATTTCCTTTAATGTTCGAATTTACGTCTCCCAGCCTTATCTTTTATTTTGCCCAGGGACCATTTATCACGTGGTAACAACTGGAAGTACCTATAGGTACATCATCTCCCTTTCTTAATGAAGGTAAGTCTTTAGCTGATTTATTGTAACTAGATTTCATTTTATTAATATTGTTTTGTTTAGCCAGTTTATATTTCTCATATTCTATACTTTTTGTTTGGATTGCCTTCATTTGGCAAAGAATCATATCTCTGAGGATTCTAATTGTGTGGGGAAATAACCGGTGGAATTCGGTACTGAAGAGTAGACTCAGGTGAATGTCAGATGATTTTATTATAGTATTTTTCACAATACTGACATTTTTTCCGACTAGTCTGTGTGATCTTGAGTAATTGGAGCCCGACAATACTGCTTTCTATAAGTACAGAGTTTTGCATAAAAATTTAACATTTTCTTTGAATTGAAGTAGGTATGTTGAGGCTTGGTCTGAGATTATTATGAAAGGCATTCCGAATCTACAAAAAATGTTCCGGAGTTCTCTTATTATCCGCGTGGCTGTCAGGTTGCCTGGTGTACCGTATATCCCTGAGCAGGAACGTTCGATCCAGTTCGAATAATAGTCAGTCAAGCTGAAGTAATCTTTGTCGTTCCGATGGAACACGTCCACTTTGAGTTTCTTAAAATGGGAACAGTGGGATATAGTCGCTCATATCGAGGTTTTCTTGATGGTATAAACGATTTTCTCCCATCCTATGCATTTGTAACCTAAATTTAGATTCTATGAAGTTTCTTGGCGACTGACATTCGGCTCGGAGGTGAATACTCGTCAATGTTCCAACACGTGTCGTGTAGTATGCTGCACCACAGCAAAACCCTATGATTCCAGCTCCAATTATGAGGATGTTTGAGCCAATGTCCGTGCTAGGTAGTTTATCTAACGCGTGCACGATTATACAAGACAGAGGTTCGCATAATATACAGCTTTGCTCGTGAGTGATATCACCCGATATTTTATGTTTCCTTATATACGCGGATACGAGTAGATCTTTGCATTCCAAGTATATTATATTTTACGAATTGACAACTCGACTGTATATAACATCAAAGTTGGTAACTTAAAAATATGTAAGATTCGGACTTCCCAAACCAGTAGCGTGCTAGCATCGCCGGTCTTCCGGCCTTTCCGCACTCAAGAAATGATGCTTATCAATGTTAGGATAGTAGAACTACGCTGTAGGTACTTTCAAATGGAGAAACAGGATTTTTACCATTTCGTCACCAATGTATCCAAGATTTATTTTCAGGGCAAATTCAAACGAAAACGAAAATTGGTAGCTTAAAGGCATTAAAGTAAAACTTAAACAAGTTTTTTTTTTTAATTTTACGAGAATTGGGTTGACAGCCGTTTGGAAATCACGTTTTTACATTATAATGAATGCCTAGCATCTCAGTAATCCTCTAATCCTAACGTTGATAAGATTGCCAAAAACATCCGTCAGATCTTAGTCAGATGTCTGCTACTTTGCTGTTGAATCTTGGAAGTTCCGAATAGCCGGGCTATTTCCGGTACCTAACAATGATTCATCATAACACGATAACGTAACAATCAGTTCAATAATTTATATTGAAAACTTCCATTCCAAATCGTCTGGTTTCAGTCCACAGTGAACTGCAAAACAATATTTTCTCCATTTTTTTTTTTTTTTTTCGTTTTCAATATTAATCATTAACGGTACTGGAATTACTACATACATCTAAATCACACTGTAGTGTTTTTTTCCCCCTTTCGACTATTTAGGTACTCATTTCCCATAAAAGCATAGACCCATGTGATACACTACGGTTCTGAAGTTGGAATTTTTGATACTGGGATTTTCCAGTCAGTTTGGTTGGAACGTTTTTGTAGGAGGAACACAAAAATTCAAATTTGGGAGTTTGATAATCCAAAAAGAAAAAAAGAGAGTCTGTGTGTGTGGGTGTGGGGGGCATAAAGTAACTCTTTGTAGCAATGTTTTTGTTTTCTGAACATACTTTTTTCTCAATGAAAAACTTGTTCCATTCGAAATACGATGGATTCCCGCAAAGGAAAATGAGCAAAAATACTTACGCATATTTTTCCGTTCTTCAAGTTGATGTCAGGATTCGTGGAAATTAATTTAGATACATATTTTTGAATACGACTTCGATTAGGTCAAATTGTTGGCAACTACACCAGCTTAATGGTAAAATCACAAAGAATGGAGGGGGGGGGGGGTTCGTCGCTACGTTTCTGGTCATTGATGGTGTTATTCATTTCAAATAAGATTTAAAATATTTTCTGAAAAAAAAATCACGGATGCGAAAAAGTAGGTTGTAGATGATTGGAACAAATCGGACAAGTTCTGTGAGATCTGAATTATTCTGAGAGTCCACGCTTTTTGCATGAGAACGTTCTTAACTAAGTTAATTGAAAAGGGGTCAGATTAAAAATCTAGTACAATAAATGCTCGCGGTCCCACGAAAACCCCCTATTAAGGTAATTTTTTCAATCTCTTTCAGTTCGGTTAATGCCGCATTTTAACAGGGGCAAATTAATGACCTCGGGTTAGAGGAAGAGAAAACATTTTTATACATACAGGCACATATCTGACTAAGCTTCAAAGTGGAAACAACATGTTTTGGGTAAATATTCATGGGCAGAGCCCATAAAGAATTTTCACTTTTGTGTTGAAAGTTATACAAAATTAGGCTATTTTTGATTTAAATTTTCAGTGTTTTTATTGAAAAGTTGTGTGGGTGGAGGGGTTATTTTTCCACTTCAGTTCACCTCTCTATTTTAATCGAAATGTCTCCAAACGTAAAAATTTAAGGATACTTGGGACAAGAATGTATATCTTTTATTAATTGATTAATTTTCGTTTTCTTTATTGTTTCGCGAGGGGATGTGCATTATTGTAAATCAACTGCTGGACAACATATAAAAAAACCCACATTATTTCTCCGAAAGTAAACTTATGAAAATAAATAAGGGCACTGTTTTTACCTATTTCAGTCATCCCAATGTTAAAAAGCTTACGCTTATTTGATAAAATATTGCTTAAATTCGTTACTTTTCCTGTAAAATTATAAATTGTAAAAAGGTTTCCCATCATCCCTATGAATAAAGAATGTAAGTTAAGCGGAATTCAGAATCTAAAACGAGGCATTTGTTGGGTAACTTTTGACATTTACCATATTCTGAAGATCATCCTTTTGCTCCTACAGGTGCCCTAATTAGTGTGTTAACGTCTAAATAATGTCAAAAACGAAGTTCATGACCTTCAGATACTTATGGTTTGATACGCATATTGTACCCACTTCAAAATAATTTCAATTACTGACCATTGCTCCTGGTAACTCCATTTCTTACTTAAAGTTGAAACAATATCATATCAAAGATGAATACAACATTAAGTACCGTTAAGTACTACTTTAAGAAAATACGAAAAATTGGTGTACCGATTCTAATTGCTGCGGTTTGTTTCAAGCATATTTGATACTATACCTATATACTGGTGCTGTACCCTGATTCATCGCTTGTATTTGCGGGTAGTATGTTCTTATATATGTTAGGAGCAGAACGCGAAAACGGCCATTGAGCGACAAAAACGACCAGAACGCGTTTTGGGAAGCTGTTAATGTCACATCGCGTTGCGGTCAATTTGTGGCAACCACAACGCGTTGTGGATATGATTGACTTTTAATTTTGCATGGAACGCGTCGTGACTGCCGTAAATTGCCCACGACGCGATGTGGTACATAGAAGGACCACGACGTGTATGAGACATAGTTTGTCCTGTAAAAATGAGTAGCAAGGACTGGCAGATTAATCCCTCACAGAGGACGTGTATGGGTCCATCACAACTAAAGAGGAACTCCAGGAACTTCTGTGAGTTGACAGAAGCAGACCCAGATAAAATTACCGCGAATGACATGCCTTGCATAATTTGTGAACAGAGCGCCGCTGATCCGCAGAAGTGTGCCTCATGTAATCTAGTCATTCATTCAAAATGTGGGGAGTATGTTGGCGAGACTGATGAGAAAGTACTCTTCTGTAACCTCTGCAAAAGGAAGAGTGACATTAACACCAATAGTGAAGGCGCAAAAAGAAAGGGCAGGAAGAGCAACCTGAAAAAATGCTGGCATTATCCAGTGCAAAACTTCCACCCATTGCAGTTGGTAAAAACGTTGTGGTACGTGTATTGGATGTCGCTGCCCCTAGGAGTGTTTTGGCAGTTGTTGCCGAGATAAATTCTTCCGGGCTATACAAAGTGGGCACCAAAGAAAGATACATTGATCGCTTATACGCTCGCAATGAAATTTCTGTTGCTGATAGCGATTTCTTCAGTACTAATGATATTCCCTCTGATTTGACAATCTCTCTGCGGTCAGCATCTAGGCTGTCATCTGGCAGTGTACAAGGTTTTGTACATTGTACTTGTTCAAGATATTGCGTTGACAAAACATGCAAATGCAAGAGACAAGGTGTGACTTGTAATTCCAAGTGCCACAATAATTCCTCGTGTAAAAATAAGTAGCCCCTGTATTAACAAACATCATAATTTTAAACATAATTTTTCAATTGTTTCTTATTTTGTATTTTACCTGCCTGCATTAAAGCATTTTTATTCTCTCAAACGCATTCTGGTATCCTTTGTGTCCACAACCCGTTACAGCATTTCTTCCTCCCACCCACAACGCATTATGGTATCTACCCTGCAAGAGAACGCGTTCTGATCAATTTCAATTGCGCATTACGCGTTACGGTTGTTTTTGAAGTCTAAAAAGGAACAAAATGCGTTCTGGTCGTTTTTTTCGCTCAATGGCCGTTTTTGCGTTCTGCTCGTAACATATACACAGTTTTGGATGCATGAAAATGAGGGTATCTATTTGAACTAAGTGACTAGAACTAATTAAAGCTAACCCACCCCGCGATTATCCATCCTGTCTTTCTTCCTCGTCCTTCTTCAGTGTTTTGTCATTATTGTCAGCTTTAATTTGTGTTGTATATTTGTTTGTATTTTATATGCGAGTTATTGGGAAGAAGGTAGGATATGAAAAGACGAATGTAAATGGAAAGCTGTCATAATAGAGAAGCAGATCTAAAAGATTGGCGTCCATTCTATTTTCATGGATGCCGAATGAGACCCCCCCCCCCCTAATTGATGAATTGTTTTTCTTACGAAAAGCAGAAAATTTGTGTTTGAAATTTTGACTTTTAATTCATTGACTTTTAATAAAATATTATTAGAAGGAATATTATTTATTTATTTATTTTTGTGAAACACTCTATGTTTCAGGTGGATGGGAGGAGGGGGGCTGTAACTTTAATGTTCAGAAAATGGCCAAAGCAGAAGAAAATTATGTTAAGTAGTTATAAGTATCGAATGAAAGCAGTTACTTCTTCTTCAGGACAACCAGACCATGCCTCTACTTTTGTTTAAGCTGAGCTGCTTGGGTATAAGGATTATTAAAATCTGCTTCGTGTCCAAAAATAATTTTAAAAGGAACGCCCCAAAAGATAAAATTTGTGTAGTAATGTTTTGTCTGATTCTTTCTAAACTTTTTTTTTTTCAAATGAAATACTGATTTTTAGTTCAAAGTCGTGTACATTTTGCGAGGTACATAGAAGGAAAATATTATTTTAAACAAAGGCCATATCTTTGAAGGTGAAGGGTCAAATTCTTCCCCCCAGGTAATAATTATTCACTTTTTCACTTAAATTTGCCGAAAATTCAAATAAATATTGCTGGCAAACACGTTTTTCAATTTTTTTTTTTTTTTAAATTTAAAACCTTCTCTTTTCCGGCGAACAATCTACGGCACTGGTTCGGTATTCGGAATTTACCAGACGAAGGAATAAGTAAACATTTTCCGCACAGGTCAACTGCTCATTGACTTCAGGGTATAAATACGTGCTCGCGTATAATGTTTAATTAAACTTCATAATTATGTTCAGTGTCGTGATACCTTGTTCACGCATTTCTAGACACACTGGTTAGTTGATCTAGCTTACCCGTCATTAAAAAAGACTTTCTACGTGTGTTCTATGCAATCTGAAGCGAACATGTTTAACTCAGTTATAAATCCACATGTCGGGAGTGTTTCAGCAACTGAATACATTCTCCAAATTCAAGAATAAGTTTTCAAGTTTCCTGTTACACTTTTATCCCGTTTCGTGCATATGTTCGCGGGGCTGATATTTTTCACAATTAACCGTGCGCCGAAATCGGCTTACAAAATAAAACCGCCGTATACAACCATTCCCTCGGCGCTCGTTTCCTCAAAACGATTTCGCTCTTTGGTTACTAGTATTTCGCACACTGCTCTTTTCAATCCTACCCTTATTGGTTCATGGTTAGAAAAATCCAATTTTTGGGTACAAATCGTTTCAATAATCCACAGCAAATCTCGAAGAAAGGATAGTAGCATAAATTCCTAAATATTTTCGTTCACGTTTATTCCCTGTTCCGTTCTCCTCGCTCGCTCTATCTCTTTTTTTCCTTTCCTTGTACTCCGTCTGAGCGAACGTACACGACGAAGTCGAACCTGGAATATTTGCGAGATTTAATAGATTTTTCCAGCGAGTATTCTGTAAATGCGAGGAGCTGGTTGAGAAAATGCCTGGAACGGAGTTGCTCGTCGTCGAAGAACGATCGCTGAGCCGAGCGAGCGAATCGTTCGCGAATTGTTCTCTTATTTTCCGATGTCGTTACCGCGCGTGAGCTTCGTCTTTTTCGTACTCGCCGTACATTGTGTACGCGATTTTATTCAAACGTGCGCGGCTGTATTTGTACGCACACATACACACACATCGAGGAGAGTTGGAGAGAAAAAAAAAACAAAATTTTCCATTCAAAGGCGTTTCGCAGGCTATTTCGCGCTACCTCCGACTCTCTCGGAGTGCGATCTCGCTGAAGTTGTGTTCGTTTTGTTTCGAAAAATTTCGCTAATACTTCGACATGTCTCGGAATGGTGTTTCGAGTACGTGCGCCCATCGGTTTTTTCAGCTATCATTTTAATCGAAATCAACGGTGACGTCCAAGTGCATCCCGCAAAAAAGAAATTCTATAGCCTTGCTTGGCAAAAGGCTCGATATGCACTTAAAACATCGGTTTCATTTCAGCCCTCATTTTTTCGGTAAGTGCTCGTCGACTATCGCGTATGTATATTTCGCGTGCAAGTGCGATGCCAGGGCAACTATAGGGCCTCGAGATAGTAGTGCAACAGAGGATAGTTCGATCGTGCTTCCAATCATGCTGCGATATGCTACCCCGGTTTCATTTTCCGCCAGCCCAAGTTGGTTAGCGTCTTACTCCGTTTACTAACATTTTGTATCTGACAAAAACTGGGAGAAGTCTGTTAAATCTGATCGCTAGTGCACCATATCAGCCAGAAACTTACAGTGGGGTCGACGTCGATTGTTCAATTAGACCGACGGTATGGGCTTATGATAAGTGATAACGCGTGTCCATGTCAGCACTGGGAGTAAGAGAATTGGATTCAATGAGCGCTCACTAATGCTAAGCTATACCTTTACACCACGTTGTTATAATCAGATACATACCAATTTCCCACTGTAATGTATGAGTTTCTCAAAACTTTTCTGAAGTCCTGTATTGTCTCTATAAACCAGACAAAAAACCATTATACTATAAAATAGCTTTCTACAACCCAGGACTCGCATTAATATGAAGTGACAGGGATGAACTCTAGTTTCGAACTTCTATCGACTAGGCACATTCATTTTCATGATTGTACTAAGTTGTACTATGGGGTAATGGTTCCATAATGGTGTTACTACAAACTATTCATGATGTGTAAAATACATGTACATTCGTATAACTCGGTTACTGGAAGAATTAGGTTTTAAAAACCGTTTTACAAATCCAGCTGAGCAGTGCGTACCTATAGTACGTCTACTATTAGCTTAATATAGATTCTTTTGTTTTAAAGACTCATGTTAAATGTTACAGATTGCCTAAAATAGAGCAGATGTACTGAATATGACTACTAAAAAGTTCGGTTGTAGCCATTTTTTAAAGGAATGCATATTGTAATAGATAACTATGAGAAGGAAGGAGTACAGAGTCGGTGCCCATTCTACAACATCCCGATTGACAATTTGGAGAGCACTCACACAACATATCACAGACCACTACTGTTTTGAGACTTTTAGCCAGCCACATTTTTTTTGTAAGTGTTCAACATCTCATCATTTTAAGATAGTGTGTGTGAAGTGATCGCTCAGCATTAGTGTGATTACTGAGTGATGTTCACAAATGCACTCACAATTTGCCTCATTGTCAATCGGAATGTAAATTACTATTCTAATTTTAGAGATTTTTCTTCTTACATGATTTTTATAACACATTAATTCTACATATAAGTGACCACATTTAGCACATCTGCTGTGTAGGTAAAATAGTTGAGTGATTCTTGGGTAATAGAGCTATTTGGCATTTTTGCTTTTCTGGTGCACGGTTATTAGGTACGCTCAACTTTACTTGTTCTGATTTTAAAAACTTGCGCATCATATTGCACATAAGTATGTAATCTGGTTCGTGATCGTGAATCCTGTTTTTTCGTTACCTGTCGTCTCAATCGAAACCAATGGTGATGCCCCCATGTGCATCCTACGAAAAATTCTATAGCCTTTCTTGGTAAAGATCCCGAATACTCCGCGTTCAACGGCGATGTCCTGGAAAGTAGGGCCTCGAGATATTATTGCAACAAGACAGCTCGATCATGCTTTCAACCATGCTGCGATATGCAATATACTTCCTCAGTTTCATTTTGCATCGGACTAAGCTAGCTAGCATACTTATATCCCATTTTCTGGCCTTGTATGTCTAACAGAAACTGAGCACTGCATCATCTGGAAATTTACAGGGGGGTCAGTGTTACTGCATATGACTGTGCTCTGTGTTAGCATTGTGTGAAAGAATTGGTTTCAATGAGCGATCACTAATTCTAAGTTACTTTCCTTACCATTACATCAGACACCAAAAAGTTCCATTTTGATGGGTTGCCCAAAACAATTTTTCTTGCGTTGTTTTCATAGACCATGCAGGCTGAAGTTTATTCGTACGCAGTTATACCACAGTTATACTGCGGGGTCGTGGTTTCATAATGTAAAATCTACCTATTCGTGACTCGGATACTAGAATAATCATTTCGATGGGCATTTTACGAATCAGTACTTATAACTCAGCAGTGAGAATAGCTGTTTACAGTTGATCTTTTGGTATCAAAGACTTTTTTGTCAGATCCTATGATTATACTGGTTTTCCTGTTCCGGTGGATTACTTGGTGTAAGGCAGATACGTCGAGTGTGGTCTTAGACCTAAATGTGGCCACTTTAAAAATTAGCGCTATATTAAGAATCGATCTAAAAAAGGGAGTAATAGGAGTAGTGTTGCCCTGTTCTTAGTTTTCCACCAACTTAGAATGCTCCCTTCTTCATGATTGTACGTTGCATTCATTTGAAAAGTGGCCAAAATTGGACCTCTTTGTGGCTATACTTGGTGCATTTAACCTTTGCATGGTTGACTAAATCTGGAATAATTCTATCTAACGTTTGCTCTGCGCATACACGGCTGTTAGTTACTCAAATCTCGACTCTTGTTCGGATTTCGAGAATTTGATCGTGAAACATTAATTTGCTTGAGAGTTCATTCTTCACATCAACAATTGATTGGCTATGTACCTGTGTCCTAGAACTTCGAGAATCTGTATCCTACTTTACTTACTACATTACGACGCAGATTTGCTTCTGATGAGAATAAAGTGTCTACATGAAACTTAAACATTGGAGCTTTGAATGAATCTCTTGAGCTACACCACTGCACTGTCCACAGGTAGACCTGTGAGCTGTGACCTACTTATATTCAGCTAATATACTCAGGTGTAAACCGAACTTCCTCGTTTTTCTGTTTTTACCAGAAAATCCAATGCTATGCAGTACCTATCTATTCATTTTCTTTTACTGTGCTAGCTGAACGTTAAATTTTTGAGACTGGTGAGAAGGATACTGAAAATTAATCCAATAGATTATTGTGATATTATAGGGTAATACCGCAGGTAGCTCGAAATATGTGTAAGGATTTATCTCACAACATTATCCCCAGCTGAACATTCCCATGGAGATAATAATCAAGACAGCTGGCTGTAAGAACGTACTAAATACCATACTGAAAGAATTCTACTTTTCTTCTTTATAGTGCTCACTGAGTATTTGGGCGGCTCAGAGCGAAAAATGGGTAAATCGATTTTTCTGAAATGACAGACTAGTCTGCAACTTCAAAAATAATCGGCTTGCCCGCTTCTCGCACTTTGTCTCAGCCCCCATTTACATCTACTACAAAATGGTGTCCATTTTGGAGTGTGAGTGAACTTGGTAATATTCCTTTTGTAGGGTGTGCCAATTCACTTATCCTTCTTCTGTATTCCAGAGCGCTTTCGGCTGTTATATGCCATCATCAGTGGAGTACGGTACTCCACTGATGATGGCATAACAGCCGAAAGCGCTCTGGAATACAGAAGAAGGATAAGTGAATTGGCACACCCTACAAAAGGAATACTACAAAATGGTTTAATAGTCATTTCTTCCTTTAATTTAAAGGTGGGTCAATGAATTTAAAAGTATGACGGGTAGTATTACGATATCTTCCCAACAATTATTGTCATCTATATCTAGTTCTAAGCCGGGAATTATTAAGACATTATCTGATGCAGATGTATGTAGATAGCATGGTTTCATAATCATTTCGTACTTTTTAGTTGACTGGTAGAATCAGTAAATATGAACACATGATAGGTACTGTTGTGTTAGATCTGTTCAACAGTGTTATACACAGGCACTTATTTGATTGTTTTATAGTAGGTGGCTATTACTATCTCACGACCGAAGCTCAGCATCGGGAGATGACGGTATTAAGTACGGATACTGATCTGTATCAATACAAAATGATACTTGGATGATGTCTCAGTATCTGCAGGATTTGTCCTACAAAAGTACCTACCACTAAGATACTTGTCAGTGTACGTTCTAAGTAAATACGATAATATGGTATCAGGTTGATCGTGAATTTACTCTCCGATAGTCACGGTACCTCTACGAGGAATACATTATTGATAAATTTGGGAGGCAAATTCTGTCAGTATATTAATCATTTGAATAAATTATACTTACCATTTGATATTGTGTTATAATATCTGTTTTATGGTTTATGGTGTTGACGGAACTAATTTTGCAGATCTCATGATGCTTGACGTACTTATGTGACTGTTTTGACCTTAGACTCAATATTTTGACCCGGAGATGTACCTAAGTATTAAAGCAATACATCTGGCGATGATTGAAATGGGGTGGTTTGATAACAATAATATATTAAATAAATACCTAGTACTCATTGGAAAACTTACGAAATGTATGGTTACGGTTCTTCAATTTGAAACGTTATGCTGAATTAGGTTGTGATAACTAAAGGTAACCAGTGGCAGAGATATCGTGGCATCCTGGAGTCTTTTCGATTAGACAGCTCAGTAGTGAAATCTAGTCAAATTTAGATTATATATTCGTCGCGATCTTTATGAAGTTCAAATAGTACTATGTCCAAAAATGGCGATCACTATATTTTTTTTTTGGGGGGGGGGGGATGAAGGAGGTTGGACACAACAAATTTTTTTTCTCACCGGCAAACCATAAACGCAAAAAAAGTTGAGTTTTATTTACTGTAAATTTGTTCCCCCTATGACACCTTGAGAGAAAGGTACAAGTAAAAAGATCAAGAATCTTTCCAAATTTCTGTGGAAAGCAATGCTCCCAGGTATTTCATTGGGGGAAGCTGTCCCCTCATCCCCTCCCACATTGCAAAATTGAGAGGGGTAAGGACTTGTTGACATTTCTTGTATTGGTTATATTTATAGAGAAATGAAGAACCAGTCTGTTCATTGTCATAGCTTCTATATGAATCATCTAGGTGATAATTAAATGTGGAAATGAAGAACCCGTTCTACGTGCTCTTTAATTAATCTTTTTGGATTTTTTTTTTTCAACATCAGTCTTATTGAAATTTAAGTGAATTAAAATAATTTCTAATTACGTATTTACTCATCCGACAACTCGTATAGCAGGTCTGAAAGTTCTATCATTGTCTTAACGAGAACTGGAGAACTGCCTACCTATTTAATTCTTATCCATAATTGGAGAACTCAGTGTCTCATTCGATTAACGCGTGACTCCATCATCACCGCCGCGTGAGACTATTACGTCCAACTATTTCATATTCAAATCTCAGTTTTCACCTAATGCTTTCTTAAATCACGTATACCAACATTCGAGTGCAGCTATCTTTTCTATACCTACATCTCTCTGTGCTAGTGGAAAGATACTCAGGGGCGGAAATAGAGGGGGGTTCGGGGGGCTAAGCCCCCAGTTCCAAAATTAGCCTCCCTAAATGAAAAATGTCAAACCATACGAGTACCACTATTATCGTTTGTGATGTACTTTTTTTTTTGTCTTACTAAGGAAGTATTACAGAGAAAAAAATCTATTTTTATAGTTCTTTTTTTGAGGGGAGGGGGAGGAGGCTATGATTTTTTTGATTTTTATAAAGTTAACCTAGACCGTGGGCTTACGTGAGTTGGTTTAAGTGAGTTCAATACTGTCGTCCGCCAGTTTTGAGGGATAAAGAGTGCAGAGGAGCTTAATCGAGATCCAACTGATAACAAAAAAGGCCAAGGTAGATGTGTGTGAGTGCCCAAAGTGAGTTTTGAGAATGGGTTGGATTGATTCGCAATGTTGCGAAGTCTAATTGCATTGCGGCGGCTTCGTTGTGAAAAATTATATCTCATGGCTCGTGGCGTTATAAATAACACTGTTCACTTTGTAAGAAGGCTGAAAGGCAATTACAGTAGAAAACTGAAAGACTAAAAAAAAACGTCCATGTACCTACTTACGTTATGAGCCTTCACAACAGCAACAGTCGTGATGAGGTGTACTCTCTCACCATTTCTATGGATAGGCGAAAATAAGCACAACAACGACATTCATGAGGTCCCCCTGACATGCTCTCCAACACGAATTCAGTGATTGACATTTTCATGGAAATTTATTTTTCTTCCAGTTATGGGTATAGTTGAGCGAAAACCGTAATTCCAGCCATGTACTCATTGATCTTGATCATTGCTGTGCTCTGCGCGACTACAGTCCTTCTTCTTTTCTCTTTTCATTTCTAGCTCAGTTCAGTTCACACAGTTGTTTAGCTGTTCATGGTGACAGTTCAGTTCAGTGGATGATATTTCCATTTTCTTCCAGCCACGGGTGTACTTGAGCGAAAATCGTACCATGCCCCCCCCCCACGAAGCCAGTCCGTATGATTTAGCTCTTCAAGGAGACAATTCAGTTCTGTGGCTGACATTTCCACGGAAATTTATTTTTCTTCCTGCCATGTGCTCATCGATCTTGATCTTTGCTGCGCCCTGCGCGACTACGGTCTACAGCCGTACGTTGATAAAAATTTCCATGGAAATATTAAGGACACACACACATACACATGAACCGAAATTTCCATGGAAATATGAAAGATATACACAGACAGACATACATACATACATTCATTTATATATATATATATAATATGTATATAGAAGATTTTAGGCGCTGGGGCTTCAGCCCCCCCCCCAAAGTTTTCGCTCTATTTTCTCCCCTGAAGATACTGCCATTCTGTGGCTTGGATATCAGACCTTCTCTATATTTATAGCACAGTTTTTCCATAAGAACAAATTTAATTTATTGCTTGTGGGCGATTAAGGGAAACTTATCTCCCTAAAGTTTGTGCTCTAAGCTTTCCAAGCGTTTACACATGTTTTGAATATGCAAAAACCTCTAGATTCAAGTATTTAGAGAAACTGGTCGTAGGTGTGTTCTAAAACCAATTTTTGAGGGGAGGGGCAGATATTGAAAAGGCCGAATAAAATATATAACATTTCATTTGAAAAAAGACTCGTTTCCCTAATTTTGACGACTAGCTACTACAATTTGCCGAGTGCTGACTTTTTGAGTAACATTAGGATGATGACGCCTCCCATTCCGCGCCCTCCTTGCGGCCTTGAGCTCAACACAGATTGAAAAATTACGGGAAGATTCAGTGAAAGGTGTAATTTTTTGGCTCAGAACAATGAATAATTCAGTAATCCTACTTTGTTAGGTAATAAGGGTTATTGAAAATTTTTATCAAGATCGAGGTTCAGACAGCTTAGTAATCGACGATAGAGGGGCGTATGGCGATGCACACATGCCAGATTGGCCCCGAGACACCGCACCCCCTATCTTGGAAACGCCCCAAATGGGCCTGCGTCAGAATAGGGGATGACAGCTTAGTAATCATTAGCAATTTATTCTAGAGGGCAAGTTATCTCGGATTGTACCATTAAGTTCTTCAAGTGCTCATTTGTCTCGATTAATGTACCTATACTATTTCAGGTTTCGCTCAAAGACACGAAAGCTCCTACCTCCTACATTGTTGGCAAAGAACTTGAAGAACTTCTGTAGTTTTATTTCTGGCCGGTCTCCAACATTAGAATCTAGAATTAATTATTGTGAAGTCCTTAGCGACTGTGTTCGGAAATTAGTTTACCTGAACACAACGTTCACTTGGCTGTAGAAAGCTACAGAATCGATGAAACTTAGTCTGTCAGAGAGAACACTTTGGCGAAGCGTGGCATTCAGCTGACCACGCTTCAGCGATGGACGGAGAGGCTCGCCCAGTCTTCGAAAGGCGAGTGGACTCGGGAGCTGATCGGCGAGCTCGACCTGTGGTTAGGCAGGAAGCACGGAAGCCTGAACTTCCACCTAACCCAGGTCTTGAGCGGACACGGCTGCTTCGGGTCATACCTGTACGGGATGGGGTTGGCAGCAAGCGCAGAGTGCACCTATTGTGCAAGCGGAGAGGAGGACACGCCGTGGCATACGCTGTTCGAGTGCGACGCCTGGGAGGAGGTGAGGCGCGGGGCGGTCATGATCGATCCCGGAGACGGCATGATCGACCGTCTTGCGCCGGACACCTTGGTCCCGGAGCTGTTGAGGAGCCGAAGCGGTTGGAACCGGGTGTCGGGTTTCGTTTCGGCCATCATGCGACGGAAGATGGAGGCTGAGTGGTCGAGACAAAGGACGCAAGGAGGAGAAGCGGATGTTGCTGCTGCTACTGCGGCGGCGGATACCATCCAGCGAAGCTCGCCCGTAGCACCAGGGCTGGAGCAGAGCTCGCCCGCAGTGCAAGGGCTGGAGCTTGGAAGAGTCTCGCACGATGAGTGAGTGAAGAGGAAGAGGCAGCGCGTCCGGCTGCGGGGGACCTGAAATTTCCAGGCGAGTGCTCTGGGAGTGCGGACCTCGGTTAGTAGGGAACCCCGTGGTGGCCCTGGCAGGACGCGCGCACCGTTCCGGCCAGGAGAAATGGGGGCTCGGGCCCGGCCCCAAAGCGTTCCCCGCGGTACTGATGCGATGCCCGAAAGGGTAGTTTCCGGTGCCGGGGGTGCGGTGTCTCAGGGGCCACTTTGGCATGCGTGCATCGCCATACGTCCCACAACACCAAACATCAATACTACTCAGAATTGAATTCAATCGGCGAAGTGTTTTAATGGATCGAACTCGAGAATTACTTGGGATATAAGAGAAATGTGTGTTTGGGTTCAGTTTTATTGAGGATGGTGAGGCAGAAGCTCAAGTCTACGATAGAGGTGTCGAAACGAAAGTAAGTAGGGGAAAGGCTCCTTATGGTACGTGGGCGCCTCTAAGTACGCAGCGGGTTTTCTCGGCCTGGTAACACTGTAAACATTTTTGAAAGATTTTACCCGGTCTGTATTTCAAAGACAAATTTTTTGAGGCATCATTCATCATGCTGCCTAAAAAACTACTCTCGCAGTCCTAAAAAAACGTTTTTTCGGATGTCAATTATAATTTCGTGCTCATGAAAAGTTAAACCGGTAAAAATTCGATTAAAAATCAAGAAATGCTGTAAAAAGTAAGTACTATACATCAACTTGTAGAGAATGTTATCCTATTTTAGAATATCACTACCGTTGACCACGTTTACCGGTCAGAAAATTTTTTATCGCAACATTTGTGTTTTATTATAACTTTTTTCAAAAACAGGGGTTCCTGAAGTACGCACCTAATGATATTTTTTGTTTCTTACGGAATATGGCTTGGTCTAAACCAGTTTCAATCAGTGGCGTAGCGACAGGGAGGCATGGGGGCACGCGCCCCCAATATTTTTACATAATCCTCTAATATATTGTGGATTTTTAGAAAATAGTTCAATTTTCGACTTTGTCTCTCTTGAAAATCGTATTTTGCCCCCCCCCCTCCCTTTCGGAAAAATCCTGGCTACGCCACTAGTTCCAATTAATACAAAGTTGGCATTTACTGAAGAATCCAGCAAAAGCTCCAGAATCTCATTCATAGCTGTTATTTTATCCAATTTATGGTACGAACCATTAGGGGACCGTATATGCGCGCTTTTAGGGTACCATTTTTTTTTAGTTCGATTTTGACATTTTCTACTTCAGCTTTTATAACTTGAAAAGTTTTGACCCAAACTTGGTTTTATGGAAGACGTGGGATAAGTGGGGCAACAACCCATTAGAATTTCAGCTCAATCAGATAATTAGAAGAGGCGCTAGAATTTTTTGAACACTAATTACGTCGTTTAAGGAGCCTTTTTCCAAATTTTCTAAACCTCTCTTTTTGTTTGTAAGCTCCCAATTTATAACCTTTGTCAACCTGAATCTGTTATTAATTTCTAATATGGAAACCTCGCTCTCGTTTATGAACTCTATTTTTGCACTTCCTTTCAGAAGAAACCGTCTGACGCCGCCGCCGCCCTAAGAACGATGAGGGAAAGATTAGACTGATAACGTTAGTTATATTAAGCATATTGTTTGGCACCCGAATTCGAAACATAATCACATGATTAGGTGTGCATGGGTCATCGGGTTTTAATTTACGGTGCAGACCATAGAAAATGATGAACCAGGAAAGTTAAATTCGATTCGTGTGTATCGAATTGACACATAAATTATTGTTTTAAATGGACAAGCTTCTTGGCTTGAATTTATCAATCTGAACTGGAATAGGAGAGACTAGGTCCAAATGGGACATTTTGTATTAGAATTTTTTTTTTTTTTGTGAACTAAGAACTGCCACTGGAGTTTTGCTCTCGATGTCAAACTGTAACTTTATTCCTCCTTCACCTACACCATTTTCGTTCCAAATACACAAGCGCATTCTAAAATTAATTACAGAAGCTTAAGTGCAGCAATCTTTTTGTGGCGTTTTACTCCAGCCCGGGGTGAAATATCACAACGTAGAGGGTGAAATGTCCCTGGTTATTCTCATAAACGTAGTTAAAAAAGAGATTTTATAATATTTTTGGAAACATGAACCATACTTAATAAAAAGTTGAAAGGTCCTATATTCTCAAAATACCTAACTTGATTACTTAATGACATCAGATTTCTTTTTTTAAATAATTTAGTATACCTGTGACATTTTCCCCAAAAAATTTTATGACATTTAAACCCATAATAGACTTCTAGATATCGATCAAAATTTACGCCGATATTATGGAAATACTAACGCGAATGAAGGAGTACATTTCATTCGTAAGACTGCCACTCATTCCGGTTCAAATAGCTTTTGTTGAGGAACAGCGATGCAATTAGGAAACGAGTAAAAAAATTTCTTTCTCCTTATTTAATCACTAAAAACTCACATCCCTTAGTGTGCGAGACTGAGGTGTCGGGCCAAGATGAAGCTTAGAAACGAAATGAAGCCTCTGTAGTTATCGAGATTTGAGCACTGTGGCATTTCACCCCTGTGACCCGTCCCCCGTACTCGTGCTATAAGATTTTTTTTCTTGTGGGTACACTCCCAAATCCAGCCCAGCTTACAGAGTCCTGAACGAGTTCTTGAGGATCTGAAATGAGTTTGGAAAAGTTGTGATCGAATCTGAAGAGTTCGAAGGAATCTTCAACAAGTCTGGAAGAGTCATATAGAGTGTCTTGAGCGAGTCTTGGATGGCCTTTGCAAATTTTTCAGAGGTTTGAAAGAATCTTAAAAGAACATCTACATGTTTTAAACAAGTTCGATAGAATTTTCATCTGTCTTGACCCAGTCTCGAAGAATCGTAAAAACTTTTAATAGAATCTTGAAAAGTCAATTATTTTTGAAGAATCCCTAACAAGTCTTGAGAGAGTCCTAAATGAGCTTTGAAGAGTTAGTTACTTCCACCTGGAGTCTTTCAGAGTGGTATACAGGTCTTGATTAGCCGTACGAATCTTACAAAGTCTTTATCGTGTCTGGATGAGCCTTATTCAAGCCTGAAAATCGTAGAGAGTTACAGACGAGTTTTGAACATAGGTTCGGAACAGCCTTAAAGAAGAATCTTACGTAAGTACTGGAGACTAAATAATCTTAGTTCGTCTAGAGAATTTTCCCCAACGTTAGGGACAGAAAAATTGTATAGTATTATCATGAACCTTTGAAAAATTTTCAAAAATCGATGCCGAATCTCATTCACTGAGCGAAAAGCATTTTTTGTCACACTGGAGGAGAAATTTTCATTTTAAATGTCAATAAGAAAACAGTGAGCTACACAAATCGTTTAAAACTGTAAGAATTCTCTTGTATCTATTCATTTAATTACAACAGCGAGGGCGAGAAAATTAATAAAAATTTAACTACTCTGACGTATTTTGAATTGCATCTTCCAGTACACACTCCCTGGATCCGTCATTGTCAGTTGCAGAAGGCGACTAACATACCGGTGATGAGTGTCAAAAATGGAAAACCAAGAACACGTCAGTCTCGTCGAGTGCTGTGCAATACATTCATCTGAAAACGATACGGCTCAATCACTACTTGCTTGAAACTCGTATATCCTCAGGAAGTTGTGTTTAAAAAAAAAAAAAAGAAAAAAAAGTCAAAAATATGTAAATAAGCGCAGACCTCCTCCTCGGTCGACTGCTATACTTCCTTATATGTTACACTAATTACTCGGGATCATATTTCGTGCTTGAGTCGTTTCCTTCTTGAGGGCACGACTTCTTCAGCTCGTCACATCGACCAGAATACGAGTACCTACTACCTACGTATTACACGTATCTGGTGCCTATACGAGCACTTGGCTTTCAATGAGTCAAGGTTGAGCGCGTTTCATTTGAACGAAAACTATACAATTACGTATACTGTGTACATGAATACGAATACATTTTCTCCTTCAAATTTACACATTGACACCCGAATGTGAATTAATTTACGCGTACAGATACCTCGTAAATACATTGTCAAAAATCGTGTGCAAAGTACGTGTTCGTAACCAGTCGCAAATTCCCTCTTCAAACACACGAATTAAGTAAACATATCGAGAGCGTCTGTGACAGACGTTCGTGATTAATACGTATTTAATTGGAGGTCGAAATATTGAGAAAGAAAATCTTTAGTTCGTTTTCAGCGTATCGTTGGCATTACGAGTATACCCGGCTTTCCTTCGTCGCTTCATTAAGGGACGAAAGGGCGGGTGTTGTAATTGATTTCAAATAGGTAGAGACTTGGCTTCTGAATTTGTTCCCATATTTCGTCAGTAAGTGTAGTCTATACGGTTTAGTGTAATAAGTATGGAAAGGGGACGAGAAGCGGTTGAAAGGGATAGATTCCCTCCACTCCATGACTTTCAAAAAAGTAATTTTTATATTTATTTTTTACTGATTTCAAGATTTTTCGCTCGCCTTGAAGGTGAATCGCTGTTTTCTTTCTTTTTTTTTTCCACTATCCCCTCTGATTAGTTATGAATGTCTATCTTCGCCACTGCTGTGATTGTCGGTTGTCGTTAACATTGAAATTATAAGAATCGTCTGATGGTAGTACCGGTGACTCGACACTCGACAGCAAGTGTTGGTGTTCTATTCTAAATAAATACACGCTACGAAAGCCCCTAAATTGATCGATGAAATGTGTGAAAATAGTTGTGTTAAGACACTCGCTAGCTTCCTCTGCCATGAATTATTTCAGGTTATCGCCCTTGTCACGTCGTCAGGAAAAGAGATTTGCCTCACCTTATAAATTGTATCCAATCAAGAATGCCAGGGTTGGGAATTCACAGAAGGGATAGAATGACGTGTTGTCACACTATATCCTCCCATTCAAAAAGTGTTTTTTTTGGGGGGGGGGGTTGGCAAATTGAGTAGCGTGTCCGAAAGTCAGTTGTTTTTTCTTCTTTCTTGCTAGCAAAAACATCCTCGAAATCGAATCCTGAATTCCGTGAGAACGACGTCTATGGTGTGTGATATGTATACTTACGCGTTTTGCCGCTAACAGCTCATTACCTATTATTTGAGTCAGATTCCCATAGCTGGTCTTATAACAATACTTTGGACTGCGTACTTGTCAATTGTCTATAGTCATCAGTAGTAGTCACTGCTAAGAATATTCAAGCAAGAGTAGAATTATTTCCGTAATTACTACGATCATGGATGGACTTACACTTAAGAGCACAAAAAGCAGGACCGAAAATAGCGTCTTAAAAAACTTTTAATTAATAGCTGTATTTTTTTTGGAAAATTATGATTGAAGAAAGGAGGTGTTTTTTTTAGGGGGGGGGGGACTTGCCCGGACTTTTGTCGAGCTAGCTTAGTCAACGAATGTTTTCCTTATTTAATGCTTATTCTACGAGTCCATTCTTGACGCACTGACTTTCCGTCCATGATACTTAATACCGTCGGGAAAAGTCACGGTGTCTCGACTGAATCATGCTAAAGTTTTGACTCAATCATGAGAAATCTTGAGTGGATCCTTATGATTCTAATTAAGTCCACTTCTATGTTTACGGACCCTAAAAAATTTTCAAGTACCGCACTGAATTTGTTTTACAAAACTCCTCATTATTAGTGGTTTTAGCAGTGAAACCATTGTCAGTACTGCCACGATATTTTTCATGGAGACAGGCCTGATAAGAGGGAAAGGGAAGAATCCTCGGAGCCAGGATTTTTTATAGTGTAATCTTTATTTGAATCGTCGAGCGCAAAATCATGATTCCAGAGGAGGGCTTAAGCCAAACAAGCTTTCTAGGAAACCTTAACCTAACTCTGATGAATTATACGGATTTTGAAAGGTTTTGAAGTAGTTTCATCGAGTTTCAGAAAGTTTTAACCGTCTCAGTTCAATGACTTTTACCAAGTTTTGAGAATCTCAAATATGTAGTCCTTCAAAATTCCTAAGACGTATCAACACAGGGTTACATAATCTTGATTGAGCCGTAATCTGTTTCAAAAAGTGCTTAAAACTGCTAATGAGTCGAAAAATTATTCGAACAGATACCTAGTCTTAACTTCATATAGTACATAGTAACGAATTTTACAAAATCTTAGCAGTTCTTTACAAGTTTTCTTAAAACGGTAAGAGTTTGAATTGAACATTTTAAGTTCTCTCTTGTATTCGTGAATTTTAAAGTAATCTTAGCGGGTTTTCAAGAAATCATATTTAGGCCCATAGCGTGATTACCTTTCCAAGAGGAGAAATTTAGGGCAAAGTTACAAATTTTACGCCAAAAAATACAAAAAGAAGCAAAAAAATCCGGGTCTCTTGCTAGGGGAGGGACAGTGTCCCCATTTACTTGCTCCTTGACGCTACAGGCCTACTTTTATCTTTAGTTTCTTCGGCTAACTCAGAATAGAAAACTTATGACGAATCAGGGGTAGCTTATTGATATAGGAAGTGTACGCGCTAGGTGTGCCTATTGGTTGATGAGCATAATGCTGATTTCCTATGCCCAAATATCAACTAGAATCAACATAAAATCGTCCAAGGTTCAGTTTTAAGCTTATAATTTTAAAAACATAATTTCTTCAAAATTTCCTCTGTTCTTCTAAGCACATCTAGGGAGGTATAGTAGACTGCAGGGACTCTCGACTCGTCGCAGTATAAAAGTTGGCTTGAGTGTACCCATAGTCTACTTATCTCCTCAAAAGATCCTGAGCGTACTCATCCAGTATCGCCAGAAGCGGAATTGAATTCTGCGCTCGGATGTCCTATATTCTGCTAGATTTTGTTAGACAATGAAAGAATTCTGCTGAAGTCGTTTAAAATGAGTTTTTCAACGAGAATTGAGATGCTAAAAATGAAAAGTGTTCATCAACAAACTTTATATTTGTGCAAATTCCAGCTTTTTTCGAAGTTCTATGATTTTCATTTTCGAATTCTACATCAGATTCTGGATAAGCACACATGTGGGTGGCTACGTGCAAAAAATGCGACACGTGACGTACCACAGATGTTGTGTGTTCCCCATAATTACGGGTCTGAGACTTTGCAACATTAGAGATCGGGTAGTGGGGAACTCGTTCGATTGAAAGCTAGCTAGCTTGACAATGATTCTTATTTTCTATAGTAAATCGATTTCATTTGCATATTTAATGAGTTATCTTAGGCTTTCTCTTATTCTGCAGTCGCGCAGGTACATCCCCTTGGCGATGATAAGCAGAGTGACTCGCCATGCCTTTGAAATTTGACTTCTTATAAGACACAGTCGGGTAGCAAGCATCCTCCCTAAATTTACGCGGCGTGTTGGAAATCGATTCTCAAACTGGGACCCGTGAATATACATAGGTCATTTAACTATAGACTACATGGACTGATGATAGTTTTATCAGTTTGAAATTGGAAGTGGAGGTCGAGAACGAAGGAAAAAATATTACCTCACTATCTATTATCCTGAGATAACATATTTGGCTCTTATGGTTCAGAATATTAGTATTAATCCCCAGTTCGAGCCTTAACCGAAACCATGTTTTTAGATTTCGAGTTGCAGCCTGTGTAGTGTGTATCTTCAAAGCATAGGTCTTTAGTACTGCTCAATCACACGGCTAACATTTTTCGAACGTACGAGATGTTACTAAGCTGCAAAAGTAGCTGGTGTGCAAAGTAAACGAATCCCGCGCGTTTTCTGTATAGTTCCTTTTTACATGTATACTCGTACTCTGTTCAACTATCGCGTTCAGGTTAAATTCGGTATTCCGTTGCCATCGATTTCGTTCTTCCTGAACTTTTCCATTCTACCCGTAGTCAAATTAAAATCTTCCCGCAACCGTCGAGTCCTTCGCCGAATCATGAGGTGGAAGGCGACACGGCACCTTCGAATAAATGGCAAAACCTGGTACCGAAAAGCCGACTTCGCTTGTCTGAATTCAGGTTTATCGATTTTATTTCCGTTCCGTCAGATTAATTTCGTCAAAGACGGGAAAATATACCGCGAATTATACTGTACGTACATTATTTTCGGTACGTTCATTGGTTGATCGACTACATGTTAACTGTCTGATCGTGAGCAGATGAAGAGCGGCTCAGTTTGTACGAAAAAATTCTCGGGCTAGGCCAACTGCTCGACGGGTTGCAGATCCTCGACAAGACGTCAGTGGTTGACGTTTGCTGCGCCTTGCGCGACTACAGTCTGCAGCCGTGTTGTTGCTGCGCGACTGCAGTCTACAGCCGTGTTATTAATAGAAATTTCCATGCCCCTCGACGCGATCCATTCCATATGATTTAGCTCTTCATGGTAACAATTCAGTTCAGTGGTTGACATTTCCTTGGACATTTATTTTTCTTCTAGATATATGCTCATTAATCTTGATCTTTGCTGCGCCCTGTGCGACTACAGTCTGCAGCCGTGTTGTTGCTGCGCGACTTTTTCTCTAATAAGTACTTCATTGAAAGACAAAAATGTAAATTAATGAAAATCAATGATAAGTAAGAAAGGAATACGAATATCATTTAAAAAATTGTAATATAATGCGATCGAAGAGAATAATTAGAAATGATAAACGATAATTTCTAGTTTTCTGGATTGCAGAAGGAATAGTTCGAATAACAAAAATAAATATGCGAATCCGAAATAACGAATATTATGAAACACCTGACTGAGAACGACGATGGGGTCTTTCGCTCTCACACTAGCGCACTCTGTTTATCATTTCGGAACCCAGCTTCAAATGTGGTAATGGGTATGTGGACGCTGTTAAGCAAAAAGGACTTGACCGACAAAATCTGTTTTTTGAGAAAACGTAACACTAAAAGCCAATGAATAATGCCGGTTTACGAACATAGAGTTCACTGAAAAGCTTTTTTTATACGTGGGTACACATTTATGTATGGGGATCGGGGTAATTTTGAAAAATTCTACTTTTTGCGCTCTTTCCAACGATACTAATAACTCATTTTGTCAACAAATATCGCTGAAGTCCTTTTTGCCTAAATACGTCCATATATATGTACGAATATATGCTCGGAGCTTCCGTTCATTGTTTGCCGAAAGCTTATCGAAATGTATGCATTATGCGGGTGTGTAGAAACCCAAAGAATACGAAATTTCAAATCGAATTGTACAAAAAGTCACCGAGCTGGGTGTAGACTTTCAAATACGATAGTTTATTCCATTTTGATATCACCTTCTTCTTCCGCTTTAGTCCCAAGACCTGTGTAACTAAACGAATTTTTTGTTTCAGTTCGAATGACCGGGTGACGAGTTGTCGGACCGATGACGGGGCGGGGTCAAAGTCCGATGGAGCTCGGCTAGGTCGCTCCGCTCAGCACGGCCCCACCCCCGCCCCAAACATCATGGATCAGTCGGATCAGCGCATACATAGATCTCTGGCTTTCGAAAAAGTGAGTAATCGAGTTATTTTTTCTTCACACAATAGAAAATCTAGTGAGATGAGGCTGTCAGGCCACCTAAAAATTACTTTGGTCTCTGGCTAGCCCTGTGATTTTCACCATAAAAGAAAAAATTTCTAGTTTATTTATAAATCAGCTCTAAAATTCTCTTCAGCTGGAGGAGTAGGTGGCAGGAGTAAATTTTCTCGACATTTTGGGACAAAAGAACGCTAATGGAATTTTTTCCAAAATTAATATATCTTTATTAAGGCAATTCTGAGTCACCTTTGGTGGGGGGGGGGTACTTTTTCTCGGTTGGCATACCCTCTAGATCGGTTTCAAATATTAAAGAAAAAAAAAATAGGTCAGTTTTAAGCGAAATCGATAAAGGGAAACCCGTGCCTCAAAGGGGTTGAAGTCCTCGTGGAAATTAATATTAATTTTTTTGAATTTCAGCTTCAATCGAGGAAAGGCCTCTCGTATGCACTTAAAAATTTTTTTTTTCAAAGTAGGGGTTTCATGGCCACTGAATCAATTCCGGGGATCATTTTTGCTATTCCTCTCTTCCTTCAGTCTCCACAAGGGGCTGAAATTTCAAGTATTTCAGTTTTGTTCCAATTTTCTCATTATTTATGTCTGAATATGTATTTCTTGGGTCGCTGAGTTCATTTTTGGGGTTACTTCCCCCTTCCCTTTCACCCTTCTAGTTCCACAAAGGCTGATCATCAACTATTTCAATTTCGATACCAGTACCTTTCTATCCGAAAAACCCTTATTTAAACATAAGTACGTAGAAATTGGAATAATTGAATATCAGTCCATTTTGGAACCTAGGGCAGAGGAGAGCGGAAAATAACTCCAAAAATGAACTCAGAAATTTTAAAAAATCCGTATTCAGACATCGCAATAACGTGGAAATTGGAAGAAATGAATTAATATAAATCAGCCTGCTGTGGAACCCGAAGAGAAAGAGAAGGGAAAAGGGGATTCCAGGAATGGGTTCTGCGTCTCTAGAAACGTCAATTTCAGAAAGAAAATTTCTAAACCCAAATGGAGAGTTTTTTCCTCGACTAAAACTCAAATTGTAGAAATCAATGTTAATTCTTATAAGAACTTCAACCTTCTTGAGACTCGGGTTTCCTTTTTCCGATTTTTCTCTAGCTTGGTAATTTTTTTTAAACACAGTAGAAATCGCTTATTAGAGACGTCGCATAAAATAAACAGCCGCTTATTTGAGACAAAATTGTGAGTCCGAAATCAGGGAGATAATTTTTATTCGGCTAATGGAAACGAGTGATCGGTTTATTAGGACAAGTTTTGACGAGGAAACAAACACTTACTTATACTGATACAACATGAATTGTAGTACAGTTCATATTTGCACATGCATTTCTATTAGGTATCTATTTCGGATATGTCAAACATTCCTATGCAACGTACAAAAAAAAATGCTTACGCCGAAAGACTCTTCGCAATTTCTTTGAATCATAAGTGAAGTTAAATGTTGGTATAAAGCACAGTAATTCTATGTAAATTAGTAGACCAGCACACATATAATACTGTTACTGTATCATTTGTTATGAAGAAGGGAAACAAATTTTTTCGTAACATCGTTCTGTGGAGACAGTCGGTTAATGCGGTAAAAAACAGCTCTGCCCATCGTGTCGCTAATAAACGGCTTCCCTGTGTATTTGAAACCGACCTCGGAGGTGAGTCAAGCGAAAATCAAAAGTTGAAAAATAGGGACGAACCTAAAATTTGTAGCGAGGAAATACGCTCCCTCTTTTTTTGACCAAGAAGTCGGATCAAGGTGCGACAAAGCAGAATCTTTCATTTGGTAGTGTCTAGTTGTTTTTTTCCCTCTCCTGGGAGAGGAGTTTCCTATTCATTTACTATGTTCTAACTTATTAATGAAGATTGACGGGCAAAGTGAAAATATTTAAATATAAATTTATTATTATTATCAAGTAAAAATTATTCAAAACATTTTTATGTATAAAAGTGTAAAATTTTAAAATCAAATATTCTAATGATAATTTAAAATTATCTTTAATTTACATACTGATCTGTTAGCTGAAACGTTCTACCCATCTTTGGAATTTCATGTGAGAACTTATCAAACAAAATATCGAAATAAAGGTTTTTTGGTCACTGATTTCGAATATTGAATCGAATTTCTGATCCGAATTCGAATTTGTGAGCAAAATATAAATTTTGCTCACAAATTCAGCAATTTTTTTTTTGAAAACCCGAAGAAATTATCGAAAACGGGATTTTCTGGCTCACTAATTTTAGAAATTGTTTCATATTTCTGATGCGATTTTGTTATGGGGGTCCCAAAATTTTAGTTTCTCAGTTGAAATGGATAAGGAGCTTGAATAGGAGCTGGATCAAATATTTAACGAAATTTTCTAAATCAGCAGTCGGGGAAACCCTCTTTTTCAGTGCGTTGATTTTTCAAAAAAAAATTAATTTAGGCCATTTTTTGAGGATGTTTTAGATTCTGGGCCCCCATTGGGGTCGAATCGAAAAAGTGATTATAGACTCAAAATAAGCATTCCAAGAAACTTATATTTCCATAGGTACTTAATTTGATACGTTCTCATTCAAAAATCTTGTATTGGTGAAACGTTTCTACCCTCTCTTTCGAGAGATAAATTTTCTTTCATAGACATTACCAAATTGAGACCCTGTATTGCTGCACCTACATCGAACTTGGCGGTTAAAAATAAAGATTTGGTATTTCATTAAACATTTTGTATAATATAGAGTATCTAATTAAATGCATCCCTGTCCGTTTTTTCTCTCTCTTTCTTTTAAAAAGATCGATGTGCGCCAAAGAAGAACTTCAAGTGGTAAAATTTACTTTCTTTTCCGATCGAAAATCCTCCCGGGGCTCGAACGTACTCCAACTTTTAATTTTCAAATTGAACTCTGCGAAAAAATCGAACAAGCCGTAGAAATAGGCTGTTTTTGGGTCACTGATTTCGAATGTCGCATCCAATTTCTGATCCGACCCTGATTTAGCTCCCCAAATTCAAATTGTATCTTTGAAAGAACTAAATTAATTCGAGTTGAAAGAATCGACTAAACTATCGAAATAGGATTTTCCTATTTCATTGACTTCGAATATTGCATCAGATTTCATCCGACCGTGATGTGAGTTCCAAAATCCGAATTTTGTCCTTGAAAGGACCAAATCTCGTCTTCAGAAAATCAAACAGTTTATCGAAATTGGATCTTTGGTTCAGTGAATCTGAATATCGCATTCGATGTTTGGATACTATCCGGTTGTGAATCTCAAAATTTAAATTTAAATCATGAAAAGAACAATTTGAAAAATCGAACAACCTGTTGACGTTACGATTTCTGGATTTCAAGTATCTTATCGGATTTGTCTTAAAAAGGACAAAATTAATCAATTTAGACAATCGAATAAATTATCGAAAAACTCGATGTTTTGTAGGTCGCTGATTTTGAACATCCTATCAAAATTGTTATCTAGACGTACTTTTGGCCCCTAAATCAACATTCTAGTGAAAGTCAAATTTAAGAGTCGAATACTTCTTAACGTATTCGTTTAGAAAGCCGACGAAAGAATTTTGTTGGGGTTTTTAGGAAGGTAAAAAGATGATAGGTCGCGAAGGGAAAAATAAGGAAGGTTGGAAATTCAAGACGTGTCACGGCGTTCGGAACCACGTACTTCTGTACTTTGGCTAGGTTACTATTATAGTATAACTTCACTAATTGCAGTCGCAAGGGGACACAGTTTTGTTGCATTTATCGAGTTCTGTACTTCACGTTGCACTTAGCGGAGGTGAAAAAAATTCCTTACACAAGTGCTGCCTCAGCCTCTTTTCGCGACTCTTTACGGATGTCGACTTCTGCTTCCATTTCACTTGTACAAGTATACAAGAAAAAACTTGCACTTAAAGAAGTAAGAAACCTGCTACGTACTGCAATTTAACTTGTAGAGGGAAAATGAGGAAAAACTTGCAGTTGTAGAGGTAAATAATGACCACTTTTCTTCTAGAAGTGATTGCACTTACCAAGGTTGTGTTGCAGATAGCGAGGCAAAACAACGTGCAAAATTTCTGAAAGTGAAGGGAACACAATTTTCACTTACCAAATTTTGTATTTAATGAGTTAAACGTAAGGAAATTCTACTATGTATTTGTATAGTATTAAGTTTATCTGTCTGTCGTTTTAGTTAACGAGCACATGAATCTGTAATACCTTATCTTAAATTGCTTTTGTTCTTGCTGGTGCAGTTAGTTGAATGTAACTCTCGACACTCGAGTGGCCCTTATCTTCTCGACTTTCATGCTTCATCCTGCTCACCCCCGAAATTTTGTCCTTGCTTACAACTAAAAAACACTCCACACGAGTTTTCAGCTTCCAACGTTGAAATTTAACCGTGCCGAATCACACCTGAAGTTGAGAGAATGCGCGTACATATTGAGTAAACTACGAGTGGCAATCGTTACAGCCCGCCAGCCAAAACGTTAGTCGACCCTCTTATGCTTACCATTGAACGACGTACTTGAAATAGACGCTCAAACGGTGACAAATTATGATTTTAATGTTTCTTTTCTTACATCCGGGTACCGGTGTTCCTTAATACATAACATTATACATATATTGAAACTGATCTTCATTAGCAGTTAACTTATTTTTAAAATCTGTAATTAATTTCACAGCGCGTTCAGCCGTATCACTGACCACTTTTAAGCCCTGCAGTAAAATTTTTGCCCCGCCAAACTTTCAGATTGGCAGTCGACTAAATGTTGCCAGATTTTGTGACCAGTCAAACGAAGGAGTTTTTCAATCGGATTAAAGTTTATGGTTCGTTTGTAAATCATGATCCAGAAGAATGGCCTGAAAATTAAGAATACGGCGGGGCAAAAATTTTACTGCAGGGCTTAATTAAAAGTGGTCAGTGATACGGCTGAACGCGCTGTGAAATTAATTACAGATTTTAAAAATAAGTTAACTGCTAATGAAGATCAGTTTCAATATATGTATAATGTTATGTGTTAAGGAACACCGGTACCCGGATGTAAGAAAAGAAACATTAAAATCATAATTTGTCACCGTTTGAGCGTCTATTTCAAGTACGTCGTTCAATGGTAAGCATAAGAGGGTCGACTAACGTTTTGGCTGGCGGGCTGTAACGATTGCCACTCGTAGTGTACTCAATATGTACGCGCATTCTCTCAACTTCAGGTGTGATTCGGCACGGTTAAATTTCAAGTGTTTTTTTAGTTGTAAGCAAGGACAAAATTTAGGGGGTGAGCAGGATAAAGTATGGAAGTCGAGAAAATAAGGGCCACTCTACTCTATACTGCTCGACTTGTGATTTAAGGGTGCAAATTTATTCGTATACTAAAGGTTGAAAACGAGCGCTGTCATATTTCCCTGAACAGTTACAGTCGACTGGCATCAATCAGGATCAATCATATCCCCGGAGCGATATGCCAGTTCTTCTCCTCCTGGACGAACTCCCCGAGGCAACCTTGCAACCTCTGTGGTACAGGGAGAAGGAGGATAAATATTCATTGAGGTCTGCCGTTTTATGTATCGAACACGGCCACACGGCCATCGGATAACTGTGATGACACTTGCTTTAAATATTTTTTAATGATAGTAGAAAAATTTATTTAAAAAAATCAGTTTTCTAACACGTTTAGATAATCTAGATTTTTTTTTTTTAATTCAAGAGAAAAAATCGGGGCTATTCTTCTTTGCGTGCATATGGAAGGGTAGAAAGAGAAATTATTTGGCACAGATTTTAATGACCTTCCCAGACAAGCTCGATTCTTTTGATGCTGGCAAAATCTTGATTAAGGCATCTTGTTGGTCGTACGTCTGTCTTGAATACGAGTATGTATACCTGCAGCTCACGATACTTGTCGAGGAAGAAAGCGAACCCAACACATTGTCGGAATCTCGGGTACAGCTATCGCGAAAGACGCTAAAGGAAACAATTGACGTGTAAGAGATGCTTAGCGAAACGCTTCACTGGTCTTAGGGGCTGAATGAGCAACTTGTTGAAAGGAGTATTACCAATGTTTGTGAATTTCAGATTATGCGAAAACAAAGATGTGTCGAGGCATGTTTGCTTTTTTTTTTTTTTTTTTTTTTTAAATCAGTCTTTCTTTATTTGCTGAAAAGCGAACGGTGGTTCAGGGGCTTGAGTGACATATTTGTTATTGTTATAGGCCGCAGTCTGTTTTAGTAGGTAGGTACTTGGAAATGTGTATTTGGCTCCGCATGACTTATATTACCGTTATGCGGGAGTTGAAAATGGAAATATTATTGTAAACTAGGTTTGAGATGCATACACGACGAATAGCTGTGTACTGAAACGCATTTTTCTAGATTTGGTTCGGACATTACCGGAGCAAAAATGGAACGAAACTTCTGCGAGAAATACGTAACGTAAGAACTAGCATAAGCTTTGGCATTCCTCGTAAACATTTTTCTTGGGATGACACGATTGGATGCTATTCAGTTAGTCATATGCCCAGAAAAATTTCGATCGGAGGCAATAAGGTGTATTGCAGTTTTAACAATAAAGCGTACGTCCTCTGATTTAAAGTTGAAAATGGCCCCGAATAATCTTTCAGAAGAGATTTGAAGCCGTGAAGTCAGCTTTTTTTAATGTACATAGAGTGTAATTAAAGAGATCTGCGGCCTATTCCACATTTTCGTACAACAGTTATGAATCTGATGGAAGAATTTGATAGTGAGCCACGAACATATTATGGCTTTCAGAACTAGTTTCTGGTGGAGACTAATGGGATAATCACTTCCTCTAGAAATATTTCGATGTGAATCCAGATGGTGTTGCCGACCCTGCTAAAATTTCAGAAGATTCCAAGAAAATCTGAAAAATCTCCCGAATGCAGTTGCCAACTTTTTATTTTGACTGGTGTGACGCATATTCGAGCTGTAGTGTGTACCGTATAGTTATGGATGCCATCTAACATCTTCCAAGGACGGAAGAAACAAAACCCTTTTTCGTGTGTAAAATACAGTGTTTTGCATAAAATAATGCATTTTCTGAAAACCTGATCGGCAAATATCTCATTCTTATTCAAGAATTAGTTGCAGTTTTAGTCACGTTATTCATTTTTGAGGGTGCACAAGAAAATGGACTTATCGCTGTAAACAAACATTAGCATAGTTTAGCATTTTTTAACGTTTAGAGAACGCTAAGTAAAAACTCGTACAATGTCCGTGCTACAATCTGTACTTGGTGCCCATATAATGGTGTTTTGAATCTTTGAAATATTCTTACGTCGTCTGTATCAAATGTCTCAAAATTTCTTCAAAATTTCTCAGATTTCCTGAATTCTTATCAAATTTTCTGCATGTTTGAATTTTTGATCAAATACCCCGAATAATAGTCGAATTCATTTCTGTTCTCTTTGTTTACAATGGAGGTACTACAAGCCTAACACCCATAATCCTTCCTTCATACAGTGTCTTGAAAAAGAGGTAGAAAAAGAACACAGCTTTAGGTCCTTTTCTCGAGACATTCTACATAATATATGAATAGATCACCGATTGTAGATACGAAACACCGAACTGAACGCAGGCAAAACTTGAAAATCAAAAGGGGGTTTACGTCTGCTACATTCGATGACTTTAGTAGGTTTCTCTTAAAACGATTTTGTGTCAGTGAAGCTACCGGCATCACTGAAGGATTGATGCTCGTGAATTTTTGTCATAATTTGCAATAAGCTACTGAATTTTTAGAAAATTTTCAACTCCTTGAATTTCCTGAAATTTTGAGGCGGTACTCCAGAAATTCTCTCGGTACGCGTTGGCAACACTGACTCTTAATTTCCAAATATATCGAACACCTAATGATTATGAAATTAGTACCAATTCAAATGAAAACTTATCTGTATTGTAAAAATCTTGAATCCACCACTTCCACTTTTGTAGTAAGAAAACTGAGTGGGAGCAGATATGTGGTATCCAGAAGCCTAAATTAGTCTAGACATTGTCCTTCAGTCACGTACGTTTTTCCTTGTATGCGAAAAACCTATAGTTGACCTGATTGAGTTTTCGATGAATTTTGCGAATCTTGATGAGTTCTTAGCGGCTATCTGTAATCGGGGTCATTTCCGAAATTGGAGCCGGAGTCACAATTTTTAGAGGAGTTGAAGAATTAACATTGCAGTGATACGGAATCGAAATCGAATTTGCGATGTCTTACAACTTAGGAGGGATCTAAGTCAAGTTTTTCGAGCTCGAATCCCTGGTATAAAAGCATTCAAAAACATTTAATGATAAAAACAGCAGAATCCGAACAAAAATAATCATTGATGGCCAAAAGTAACCCCAAATAATCGAGATAACCCGATCAGAAATACTGACTAAACAGGACTACAACCGACTAAATCCGCCCAACGTTGATCGGATATGAGAAGAAATGACCGAATCGGACCAACCTAATCGAAAAATATTCAAAAGAAACCTGAACCCAACCGGACTAGAGACCGAACGCTACCAAGAGTAAGTGAGTAAAATCGACTAAACTTGACTGCAACATTCACAAAATGGGATCAAAGAGAACCGAGACATAATGTTTGTCAAATATGACCAAAAAGAACCAAAAATAACAGAATCAACCTGGAACGATTATACATCTGATGAAATTGTTGAAATTAAATGAACCTCAATGTACATAATATACCTATACCTACAGTACTGTGAAAATGATTAGACTCAACTTGATTTTTCGTCGACTTTTTATTACATGCAAGACTTCCGCGAGAACTGTCAATCTTATGAAGCAACTTATTACTGAAACATATTATGGCCTCGGAGTTCAAATGTTCTTGGCTGATGGATTTTCGAAGACACGTCTTTATCAATTTTAATCAAGAAAATGATCTTTCCCCGGTAGTATTGGCCAGGGGCGAAACTATAGGTCGTGGGGGTTGAAACCACCCCCAATAATTTGGCGGACGGCAAACTTTAAAACTGTTCATTTGAATTTTTCATTTTTTATGAATGTTTGTTTTTGTTTTTGTTTTTTTTAAATTAAATAATATTTCGATTAAGAATCGACAGATTTTTAATTTAAAAAAAATTTTGTCGTCGAATTTTTCTTTTTCACCTCCCCAAACTGAAACTCAAATTTCGTTTCTGAAAATGGAGTACCTTGGACACCTTTCAGAGACTAGTCAGTCAAAAGCCGAAGGTTTCAAGCTGAGTATCGAATGTTATCTGAAAGATTGAAACAAAGTTGAAATGTGGAAGACATTTTTGAAAATCTGAAAGTCGGTAGCAAACGTTGAATTTCGAATTTCAATGACTATTCTGTTTTTACTAGATTCTCTGTTTGACCTAGAGCCTAAAATTTGAGAAAGCTGAACATTTTATTAAAATCTAAAAGTTGAAAGCAAAGGACTTATTTTCCAAAGTTACAAGCTGAATTCGGTAGCAAAAGTTCTATTGTTTAATTTACGGACTTTGGACCTGGTGAATATAGGAGGGAAATTTAGTTTGGAATAAAAGTCAAAACGTCATGTGTTTTTTCCAGGAGAATGAAAATGAGCTTGTGGTACGGATTTCCCTAATCCAATCAACCTGAAACATTGTAGGTTTTTTTATTTTTTTATTTTTATTTTATTGGAACCAATTTATAGGAGACGAATCAGAAGAAATTCAGAAAAAAATATCACCAAGAGTAAATAACGACCACCTTAATGTGTAAAAGAAGTTGTGTGTTCCTCTCGTATTCCTAACATCCTTCCAGCTTACTCTCCCGGACTAGGGTCTGCTCATGTGCGCAAATGTGAGTGCTTGGAGAATAAGGTTCCAATCTGAATTTACAGGGACGAAGAAACTATGAGGGGGAAGGGGTGAAACACTCCCAATAATTTGGCAGGTAGCAAATTTTGAATCTGTGTTCATTTGAATTTTTTATTTTCTAAGAACGTTTGTTTTTTTGTTTATTATTATTATTATTATTATTTTTTTCAATTAAAAAGTATTTTGATTAAAAAATCGACAAATTTTCAAATTTAAGAAAATGTTGTTGATGACGAATTTTTAGTTTTTATAAAATATATGTTGACAAATTTTCCTTCTTCACCCCCCCCCCCCCAAACGAAAATCAAGTTTCGCCTCTGGTATTGGCAGACAAAATAGTGAGGTATATCCTCAAACAATTTGCTAAATTAGGGTACGTTGCAACTATGTTTTGGAACGTAAAAAAGTCATGAAATGCTGCGGTGTTGTGAGAACAGATTCAGGTGAATTAATTTCCATGATGAGTTCTCGAAATTGTATACATTCTTCTCCCAGTTCGAAATTCAAAACCTCCGGATATTTCTGAACCAATATTTTGTCCTTTTCCCGTATTTCTGCAGTGGAATAACAAATATGATTATGTGAAAATACCGATAGCGCGCCAGCGCCAGTCTGACTAGTACAGAGTATGAAACCTGCATGCTCTTATTCAGTAAATTTCTAGTTGTAAAAAACTTCCATTTGGATTTTTTTTTTTGAAGTTTCGCTTGTATTGGTTTTGAATTTGGGAGTTGCGAGTTAGTAATGCATTTTTGTATATTCGAACATTTTCCCGCCCCTCAAAAATGTTCCGCCCTGGGCACGGTCCCTCCGGACCTGATGCGTCGCAACCCACGAAATATCAAGTTGAGTCTAATAATTTCACAGTACTGTAATCTAAATGAGTCTTTCAACGAGTCTCGACAGAGTGTGAATAGAGTTTACGTTCTTCTGTCGTAAGAGCAGGAAAGAATACTGCGTGACTTTGGAGTTCTTTTCTGACCTAATTCGTATCCCCCCCCCTTCCCCGTATTAAAACCCGCAGAAACCAAATTCTTATTCTAGTGAGAGCAATGGTTTCTGATCGATCAATTTGATAGAATACTCGGTGATGTTTCTCTGAATTCAGTTTTGGATTCAGGAGAACATAATCTGGGAAGGGGCAACTCAAAATACCGATGTAGTTGAATCCATTCCTCGTGGTGAATACCTGGATATTTTTCCCATTCTCCTTGGCAGTTGAGTTGGTAGATAAAAGAGAAATACTTGGAGTTTCTTCTTGACATTGAAAATGAAAATACCTTACAGAGTGTGGCATCGATCCTTCTTCCTAAACACTGGTTTTCGTTATCGACTGGGTGACAATTTTTGGGGACTTTTTAATGATTCCTTCCTCGTGGAAGGAGAGGCAGTAGTGCTAGAGATTAGATACGCCTTCAATTTTTCAGTGCTTACTTGAAAATATTTTAGCTCTTCTCACACTAGATTAAGATTTGAAAAAGTTTTACAAACCTTTTTGCGGTTTACTAAAAATGTTTAAAACTACTTTACGATTCGTTATGACTTGTTAACTTTTTCAACCTGATTATAGTGGAATTCTTGAGGTTTCTCAAAATTTGTTTAGGACTAGATTTCTGAAAATGAACCGCATAAAACCTTACAACGCTTGTTTACGAATAAGACTCTCCTAAACTAGTTTATAGTTCTATAAGTTTGTTATTTGAGACTCGTGGACTGTTCAAAACTCGTTAAAGACTTTTCACTATTTTTTCAGCCTTTGTTAGGACTTTTCAAGATATGGCCATTATGTATAAAGATACCTCCATACTTGTTCAAAACAAGGAGACCTTCGTTAATGCCCTTCTAAATTTTTTGATGATTCGGTGAGACTATTCAAGACATTTTATGACTTCCAGACTTGCTAAGGACTCCTTAGAATTCTTCAAGTCTTGATGACGATACTTATTACAACTTTATAAGGCTGCTTTAGATTTTCAAAATTTGCTCAAGACTCTGTGAGGCTCTTCTAAATTTGCTTAAAACACGCAACAATTTTTGAAGACTTAGTTACGACTTTTGAGATTCTTTCATGTTTGAAGATTCCTTGAGACTCTTTACAGACTCAGACTGCTCTTTTGAAACGTTTTTTCTCTCTGGGAGAAGTAATTGCCCTAGTACTTCCGTCGCGTAATCCGCATCTGTCTGAATTATTTTCCATTTGACAGTGTTCTTAAGATTTTCCAAAGAAAAAACGGAAAGAGCGCGAATGAATTACATTTTTATTTGAAAATTGTTACCCACCCAGTTTTACGTGAAAAGGGTCACATTAACATTTTTTTGTATCTGTCATCGAAAAGTTATAAATCATTTTCCCAATGAAACACCACTCAGGTACCTATTCGCAGAAATTAGGTTCACGGGGCAGTTGTAAACAACGGCATTATGAAATTTCGGTTATAAATACGAAAGAATATGCTACCATTCTGACGTAAAACTGAGTGAGGAACAATTTTTGCTCCGCAATTTTCTGGTACGTGTGCGATAGTTTTCCAGAACATTACTGCAAACCATGCTTTGCGATAACTTCGAGTCGAATGTTAAATATATTTTTGCAACTCGAAAATCGGGTACTCGAAAATGAACCCCTCGCGCGAGCCAATTTCGATCGAATTTTCATCCGACTGCATGCGGCTGCAAAAGTGTTTTAAAAATCCAGAACCTTTGATTAATAATTACGAATAAGACGTAAATGGGGTAATAAATCGTACGTCCGTGTATAACGTGGGCTCGAAATATCGATCCGCATGGCTGGAAGGTGGTATTTTGTGCAGCGGCCCGAAGCGACTGTACACAGGGACATTCCTAGTCATGGGTGATAGCAGTGAAGAACGGGTTTATTCTTTTGTACTGGGCTGCCGGATAGATATGGGCCCTTGATTTTCTCTCATTTTTATCATTTTCTCCGGGTTTTTCTTGAATATTCGTCCCTGTTGTCCCTTATGAGCGGCCTGTGTACGTGGTTAGGTACTTTTACGGATGCGATCGGAGTATTGCAGAAAGTGAAAATTAAGAGAAAAAAAACAAGGCTGGCGGGATGGAGGCAGGGAGGGAGACAGGCAATCAAACAAACAGATCGGATATATCTTTTATCAGCTTTAAGAAGCTTATTTTAACCGAGCATCAGGTAATCGAACACTTTCAGTTTGGAAAGCTATAAGGAAGTTGCAAGTCTTGGCTCGGGTATGCTTTATTTTTTCCTCTCGAAAGCTGTTTTTATTCGCAGCCGTACTGCTATCGCCAATGCGAGACACTGGTCAAAGGTGTTGCACAGGGCATCACACTCGGATATTTTAATGATTTTTCTTTCAGGGAGCTGAAACGAGGGTTTTCATTATGTTTTGGTCTCCAACTGAATTTTGGGTATATTAGTTGAAACGATTTTCCGTCATTTTCGAGGGCAGTAGGAAGCTCGGAACCCTGACTTGGGTCACCCACCGGTGTGCAAAAGTCATGCACACTCTTAACAATCATAGTGTATGTGAATGTTTCGAATAGTAGAGGTAAACCGTAAACACTGATGAGTCAGTCATTCTAACCGTCTGTACGGTACAGAATCATAAAGTTGAGTCATAAAAATTTGAAAAAAGTCGTAAGGAGAGGGCGAAGCAGAGCGGTTGAAAGGAATTTGCTCGAGCGAAGAGAGCCTCATTGTACGTAAAGGCGATGTCAGCTAGTCTTCCTATGCGTTAAAAACGTACCACTTTCCCACGGAAAAACGCTGGTAGTTGTTTACCAGAACTCCTAAAATTTGAGCAGATCTGTTAATCCAAAATCAAACCGAACAGTGGTAGTCAGCCAGCTTGTGGGATGGACAGGCAAACAAATCGAGAAACAGATGGATAAAACTATCTCGCTAATCAGTTGTGGTTAGAGAAACATTCAAGGAGACCAATAAAAAGAAAAACGAATAGGCAAAAAAAAAAGAGGACGAGTGGTTCCTGAAAACGAATCAGCCAAATATTTACTATAATGATTCTGATTCTTAACATTTGTAGAGCCGGGCCAGATTTTGAGAGTACATATTCACATCAGTTAGCTTTATCATCATTAGAAAGACAAGCGGTAATATAGGTATCGTCGGTGAATTCAGGCCAGGTGCGGATAGAAAAGGGAGGCAGTGGAGTAATTACCCATCCCAGAGAGGAAAGTTCTCATCGAAAATGTTTCACGAATGATAACATCTACTGAAGTCTTAAATGTCATAAACAAGTCTTTAAGAGTCGCAACCAGCATTAAACAAGAGGAGAGACTCACAGAATTTCAAACAACTTTTCAAGAGTCTTATACGATTATTGATAAGTTTTGCAGTCTTGAGGAACCTTAAAAAGTCTTGATCAAGTGCAAAAGAATCTGAAGGAGGCATGCGAGTTTTGAACAGTTTTAGTGAATATTCGATAATTTTGGAGTTGCTATTAAAAGGCACATACGTATAATATGTTTTAAATCAGCATGGCAGAATTTTTATAAACCATAACCCAACCCCAAAGAATATTAATAAAGTCTAAAAAAGGTATGAAAAGTCTCGAACAGTTGGTTAGTTTTAAACAAGAGCCTTAAAGAGCCTTACACAAGTCTGGGAGAATTTAAATGAACATTTCATCATAAGCACAAACAGCTTTTGAAGAGATGAAGGACTGAGATTTATAACATGCTTTCCGATCTCCTTGTGTGATTATCAAATTTTCTCGAAGAGGGGGACTTAGTCAATTTAAGGAGTTAAGCTCTTCTTTCCATACGAATCTTCGAAAACTGTAAGACATCTAAACAGGCTCAATCACATCTCGAAGAACCATAATCAAGCTTGTTAGTGTTACAAAAAGTCACAAATGAATATTGAACCGCTTAAACGAATTTTGAACGAATAATTTTGGGAAAGCTTTGAAAAGGTTAGAACAAGTCTGTGAGCGTCTAAAAGATTCTTATATGATCATTGAAGATTGAAGAGTCTTAGCTACTCCTAAGAATTGCGCCCTACTTCCACGAGGGGGATGAAAATGAAAATTTTGTCTATTGCAAATTCAGTTAATTGAAAAAATTTGATTCAGATTGACTTATGGCAGAATTGCAGTCTTCAGTGTCACTAAAGCGGTATAAATCGTTCAAAATTGCATGTATTTCTCTCTCATTTACTGACACAGTTATTACTATCTTGAGAGTGAGAAAAAAGATCTCATTACTTAGGAGGCAGGCAGAGGATAGAGTAAAAACTATAATTCCTTACACATTTTGAAATTTCCCTCACAGGATCGCCCTGGTGATTCAGGCATGATAATCTCATCAGGTCAGTTTAGTCGTAATAATCTTATTAGTCATTCAGATCTAATTAGTCATTTCAATGTATATTAATCTCATTCATTTGTAATATATAAGTCCTCTGAGTGTCATTAGTCATAAATGTAGGTCTCATCGGTCAGTCTATTCAATTCTGTAAGTCCTTGTAGATCGAATAGCTTATCTTGAAACAAATTATTATTGGATATTTTTTTTTGTGTGACAAGATATTAGGTATACTGTACGTTTTCGCCTGCTCAGTATAATGAACATTATTTATTTAGCCGGCACTTTCTTTTATGGGGCCAAGATCCTCTTCGGTAGAATCGGTAGAATTTTGATTGGTCGGATTTGAGAATTGTCTTCTAAATATTGAATTCAGCGACCTCGAGAGGATATAAATTGGATACTGTCGCAAGAAAATGACTATTATTTAGCGGGGAAATCTCTTCGTGGAAATCAAGACTTCCTTTGATAGAACCTTAACGGAGCGGATCCGAAAATTAACTTCAACATTGAATTCAGCGACTTCGAGAATACATGCATAAATTGAGAAAAATCTCGATATGATGACCATTATTTGACCAAAAAAACCCTTTGGTGGGACGAGAACCTACTTTGTGGCGACTCCAATGGGCTGATTTCAAAATTAATCTCAAAATTGAATCTAGTGACCTCGAAAACTTGTAAATCCAAGGAAAATAATATTTAGCACGGCTGAAAAATAGAGATGGACGACAAATACGTAACGACGAGACAATTATGAAGAACGGCAAGTTTGCTCAACGTGAACGACAATTGTCAAACGACGCCTAAATAGATGAGAACGGTAATCATGAGCTAGATCGAACAGTGATGATAACTTTCATCGAACACGTGTCTGTATACACCTTGTGGACAGTTTTTGGCCGGGGGGGGGGGCTAGTCCTCTTTTCAGATACTGATAGTGATGGGTCCTCTTCCATTGAGTCATCACTGTGAAAGGTAAGAGCTTCAGAAGCAGACCGTTTGCTCCTATTCGGTGTTGCATTTTGAGTAGAGTCGAGTGGAAGCTGCAACCAAGATTGGCTGGTATTTGGATTTTTTTTTGGCTGTTGTAGGCTCCGAAGAGTCGCAATTTTGAGATTTCGGATCTCGATGTGAGTTATCACTGTGCGTGGAATGGAATCAACTTGTACCTGTCCATACCACATGAAACACCTCCTCTGCAAGCATTCCCTAGGCATTCTTATTCGTCTCAAACTTGCCACGGCTCCGCCAGCATCTCGTAGCGTACCGTTTGGTTAGAAACGCGGAAGAGGTCGCCCCGAAAAGGCAAAGCAGGCTCTAATTAGACCATAAGTTTTATATTCCTATTACTCGTATGCCGTGATACATTTTACTTATATTTTCACATCGGATACTTTTTTAATTGTCGTGCCGCTATTTTTCTGCCGTTCAAAAATTTATTTCACCATGCCCGTCTTTATGTCACCGTGTCCTTTTTGCTCTTCTTTTTTTAACCGCTGATTATATTCATTCGCTGTCATTTTCTCATTTTCTGCCGGGCGGAAAAATGGATACCTAAATTCAATTAAGTCTGAATATTTACAATGTCCATTATTTAATAATAAACCTCTTTAATGGGATGACCAGAACGCTCTTTCGCGGAACCCCAGTGGATCAATTCCAAAAAGTACTATTAAAATTGGAATTAGCGATTTCGAAAATCTGCAAATGTACATATCGATTATCATGTCAAATTTCACTTTCATCATCCTCTCAGTTCGTGTTTTGAAACCATCCTCATGAAGTTATTGAACTTATATCGCAGAGTCGTCGATCTATACTCTATTTATATTAATTGGTGTCATACTGCGCGTTTGATCTCCTAGATAATTGCAGAGTCGGAGCATTGAACGACAAAAGACGTATTTCATGGTTGAGCATAATTGTGGATAAAAAATTTTCTCTCCCGGCAAAGGGGGACTCGGAAGGGCAACCAACTTTGACATTTCAAATGGAAAGGTATCTAGCAAAGTATCGACATACCGGTTTTTTGGGTCGCTGATCTCGTATATCATATCAGTTTTTCAATCACATCCTAATTTGGGTCTCAAAATTTGTAAATTTTGGTGAAACAGACTTGGTAAGAGTTACTGGTTTTGAATATCGCATCTGCTTTTCGAACGGACCCCTATTTGAAATTTGAAATTTGCAACAATTTGGCAAAATGGGCTTGGTTCGAACCAAACGTGGAAATCTAATGCGACATTCGGACGCAGCAATTCAGGAATACCTTATTTTCGACACCGCTCAATTTTTAAAACTAAATTAATTTTTTTCATATTTTCTTTCAAATTTTGTGGCCAAATTGGAATTTGATCAAAAGTCTAATGCGATACTCGGAATCAGCGATCCAATGAAGGCTTATTTTGACACTTGGTTCAAATTTTAAAACCAGGTCAGTTCTTTGGGACCCAAATTGTTGTTTGATTGAATATCTGATGCGATATTTAGTATTAACGACCCATAAAATTCCAATTTCGATACTTTGCCCGGTAACTTTTCATTTTAAATTTAAAAGTTGGTGTTTTCCCAGGCCTCTTTTCAGAAGTGAGAAAATTTTTCCAACCTCAGTTATACGCAACCTTGAAATATTATGCGCGTCTTTTTCGTTTGTGGATTCTACTTTGTGTTCTAAAAATTGCTTCTGGGAGGGTGGGAGGGGGCACGTTTTGACAAACATCCTGTATATCTACTAAAATCTATGTTGATTCTTTTCTAACATCCGTGAAAGTTGACAAAAAAATTTTCTTTAACTAATAAAAACTAAATGTATTTTTTTTACAAAAATAGGGGCCGAAGGGCCACTCAGGGGTTTTTCTTCTCACCTAGTGGAATAATTCTAAAGTTTGAAAATTGCCGGCTTTGTAATAAGTAATAAAACATGTACAGATACTAGACAGTCAGTTAGCCAGCTAGGCATGTAGTCAGATAAACTGATAGACAGTTAGGCCCCCGCAACGTCAAACAAGAGGCCAATGCAGCCCTGATGAAGCAACATTATACTATTGTCGGAGTCATTGTTGAAGTTGTAAGGTGGTCAGAGGGGAAGTTTATTTTGCTCTGTATGGATTTCAGATGTACGTAGAAATGAATAAATGCCTTTATAATGATCGGAGTGAGGAGAAGACTTAATTTGTAGCCACATTTGCTCGTTAATTTTGGCCCAAACTATTCCAGTGGCACGGAGCTATTATTTCAGGTTCGGTATCCCCCAGAGACTACTCCTTTCGAGTGTCGTCAAAACTTCAACTGGCCGCCTTCGAAGCTTTCTAAACGATAATGAAGGTAGCGACGGTGTATTCACTTTCTTCGCCACTGATTCGGGTATTTGACCTACGTCCCTTTATCATTAAGTCGAGAATATTGTGTGACAATTCGATCTGAGAGTATACTCGTCCTCATTCCTACGAATTTGTCACCGAACGTCTTTCCATATCGTGTGTGGAAACGAGGTGCGGGCGCCTTTCTACACTTTCTACATTATACTTTCGCTTTTCACATCATCTTATAAGCCGAACAAAACTCAGACCGTTTCGAATCAATGAATAAAAATTCAACACCCTATTGAAAATACACCCCAACCCGTTACTAAGGTACCCGTCAGCGTGTTCGTTCGTGTACCTTGCTGGCGCGCTTAGATAGAAACGAGCCGTCGACTTTCTATAAAGCGCTGTCACCGTTCATTAAAATTAAGGATCTCTTTGGCAGAAGTGTTCCTCTTCCGCACTATACAACAAAGAAGTACCCTTCTTCGACGAGAGCCCTTTAATTGCGCTGCTTTTATCAAAATAATTGTAACGCGAAGTTGCCCTGAAATTGCGCTGTAAGCTCAGCTATCGCAGAAAGAGACAAGAGGTGAAGTCACATTTTGTGTTGCGCCGCTACTGCCATACCATCACCAGTGAGCTTGCCGCCGGCCAAATCAAACTCGAAATTAATTATAATATACCTATTTAGCTATTGAAATGACAGATGCGAGCGACACAAATAGTTCGAAAGGGGGAGGGATTTGAGAGTTGATCAATCCCTCTCCCCCATGACCGTTCGAGGTATAATTTTTTTCTCAGAAATTCCACTATATTATATCGAAAACATGATATCAGTAATTCTTAGGAACTGAGTGCTAAGCAAAAGTATAGTGAACAAATACGATTTTATGACTAAAAAGAGAAGGGCAAACCCAAACACTCTCTTCCGTTCACTCGCAGTCATAACCAAAAGAATTTCATTGTTTTAAGTGCCGATACCTTTCTCTTTTTCCTCAACCCCCCCCCCTCTTCGGAAAAACTCCAATTGATGATATATAATAATATAATGAACTATTATGTCTTTATTAGATCTTATTACATCCTATATTGTGTTATTATGTCTTTACCCTTCAACAGACCTTATTATCTTTTTATTATTTTGTACGAACTTTAATTAATTAAGGGCATTAAAGACATCATATGACAAACCTACTCTTTCTTCCCCCTCTAAACGCATGGACCTTCTGTATCTTTCTGTCTTGTTCTCCCCCCTCAATCTGAAAAAAAATTCTGTGACATATCTAGGCAAGACATGAGACGTGGAGAGATATGACATAAGACGTAAGGCATGAGGACGTATGAACATAATCAGACATAAGAGCATAAGATTATCATGACTATCCCCTGACCATAAACTTTTATAGTAGTTTTACTTTTTTACTATTAATTTCCAAGAAATTCGAAATGAAATAGAAAAAAAAGGAACATAAACAAATTACAGAGCGAGATAAAGACAAAAATAATGATAATATAATCGAAAAGTAAAATCAGTATAGAGAAAACACATAAAATGTAATTGGCTGGGCACAGAGGTTGTACGTACTTCGATAGCTTCAAAATTGAAATCTGTATCTATGTACTTGTAAAATCTCTTTTTTAGTTTTTTGTTTTTTTTATTTATTTTATTTTAGCGAGACACTTAACGCCTATAGGCCATGGCCTCGGTACACCTTAGTGTTAGTTAATGTTAGTTATAATTATGTGTATTATTTAAAATTATTTAAAACGTAATGGGTACAGTGAACTTAAATGAGGTGTGAGATTGTTGTGAGTTATGAAGGAGATAAGGTGGGATATGTTTTCATCTAATAAAAGTCAAAATTACGAAAATGCCAAAAAATAACAAATATTAAGACTAATAAAGAATGAGATAATTGAAAAGAAAGAAAAAAATAGAAGTGGCCAAGATTGAGAGCGACGAATGAGTAAAAAAAAAAAAAAAAAAAAAAAAAAAAAAAAGACAGAAAGACAGAAAAATGGATAAAAAAGAAGAAAGCATAAAATGAAACAAAAACAGGAAAATGGAAGAACAGCCAAATATTTAAAAGACACAAGGAAAATGGAAGAACAGCCAAATATTTAAAAGACACAATGAGACAGAAAAAACCCAAATAACGAGCAGGTGAAGAATATCTAAACAATTTCAGAAAAAGGAAAAACAAACTAAAGATTCCCATAGGATTCAAAATCATAATGAAACCTAACTAAGACCTGGAAGCTATGAATTTTCTGAATGAATGTGAACCGATTCTGAATGACTTTGTAGAACCAAAATGAGTCCAAACACGAGTCTGACTAAGTGTGAATAAGGTTTGTGAAGGAATAGATGAAAAGTGAGATGTGGGAAGAGACGGTAAAATCCGAAAATAGGAGGAAAGATAAAAAGAGAAAGAAAGGAACATAAAAAAAACTGGAAAATATTGAATGAAAAAGAGGAAAAATAATTCGGGAAAGCTATAGAACGGCTAACAAACTGTACATGGTGCCAAAAAAACAAAACAGAAAAGTACATCGTTTTAGCTCAGAATTATTTCGAAATACCTCATCGACTCCGAGTGCCCTCAATCGATTCCCCGCAGTATGGTTCTGGTAAAAACATACAAAATTATTCAATTTGTCTCACACTTACAAATAGTTGAAAAACTGAAATGAAATAGAAAAAGCACAAGATAACACCCAATTATTATGGATCATATTTTTCAAGACGATCTTACATGAGTGTATTGAGCTGCAGGGATGAAATGAATGTAATGTGTGTATACATTGAAGGTGTTTTTGTACCACACATTTACAGTTTGCACATATTCGGTGAAAATTGAAATTTTGATGAATTTTCTACTGAGATACTTTTATAATTCGTACCACAAAAATCTGGACACACGTATGGTCACGTATATTCTTGTACATACAATTAGGATGAATATTAATAAGTATTGCGATTTTCAGAATTCAGCGCAGCTAATTATATGCCTATGTGAAATTTAATGCCACTTGATCCAGTTACAGATCTAATATAAAATCGAGTCATCCGAACATAATGGGCTATGTTTGGTAAATTTGTATTTACGAGTATAGTATTTGTCTATTTTCTCAATATTTCACAAAAATTGATCCCGTCAACCTTCCTTTCTCCGCAAACAATTCTGAAGCTATATACATACCCCCAATTACTGATCAATTTTTGTTCATAAAAATCAAAAAATTGGCATGGCCTTTGAATCTTGCATCTTAACTAAACACATGTAACCAACAGTTGAATAAAATAACCAAACACATGAAAACAATGATCGATTCAAAATATTTCATTCGGTACAATTTTTTGTTACTTTGTCCATACGAATACTACTTTTTAAATACATTTTTCGTTGACTCAGATCTTTACTATAGGTGGAATTTTACAGCTTTTGGTAAATTGAGGGACTAAATTATTTTTCACTGCCTCTAAATGTTGGAAGTGTTTCAGGTAGTTGGTCGTCCAATGTTAGTACATGACTGATCATAAATTAGGTTTGCAATCCGTTATTGATGCGTTACTGTGCCTCAGAACAAAACGCACATAAACAGTAAATTGCCCAAGTACAATGTATAAGTAATGCAGGAGACAAGAACATCAAAATTATCTTCAAAATTGCTCCTTATAATTCTAGAAAAATGAAAATAAATGTTAGGAAATTTAAAATTTTTAAATTTTATCATACAAAAAATCAAAATGTGGGACAGAAAAATACGTAACACTGTAATAAACTTTTAGCGAGGGTTGGTTTTAAAGCCGCCAAGAGGCAGAGCCTTTTATTTCTCTTGAAAAATAAGAAATGTTTTTCTTAAACACTTTTTACAGGTCTGTACGAGTATCATAAAGCCCACTTCCTTAGAAACCGTCCCGTAGCGTAACCACTTTACCAGAAGAGAAGGGGGCAACTTGTAGCAAAATTGAAAATTTCATGCCCAGAAACAAAACAAAAGGTGCTGGGGAGCAGGCATTGAATTGGGGGAAAGGCAGTACCCTTAGCATACCGTTTGAAGCTTGCATGGATAGATTTTTGTATGTATCGAGTAAGACGAGCGACTTCGAAATAGGTCCGATATGTGACTTGCATTCAAACCAATTCGATTCCCGAATTTTTCCTTGTCTCAGTCGTCTGTACAATTCACCGCCACCTTCTGCGAATTAATAAATTACGGAAGAACGTTTTACGGTCTATGAAACGCGCTAACTGTGCAACGTAAATTCGTTAAATTTACAACAGCTTTAGCGCCCGAATTGGTTTTTTAGTGTCAGTCGTGTCGATTCGGGCGTTTGTTTTGCTTTCGTTATTGAGGCGAAAAATCAAGGCGAGCGTTTTAGCGACTTCGGCATCGGCGCGAACTTTCTGCTGGTGAAAGTCGACCAGTGTCGGTGCCAGTGGCATTCGGAAAATCGGGGCTCAACTCGAGCCAGATGCTTTATTAGGGTTGCAAATTTCTCTGAAAAAGAAGATACAACTCAATCAGGCAAACACACTGAGTGCCAGTAAGCGCTGGAGCACTAGCTTTAGAGAGATGATTTTGCATGCATGGTCGTCAGAAACAAAATAACCCGCTGTTGCATCAAAAACACCACGAGGGATAAATCATTTTCTTCAGATTTAGTTTTGAATCTGCTGACTGATTTAATTCTGAATCATCCTTCAAAGTGGCCAGGAAGTTAATTTTTGGTGCTCTTAAAACACGTTTCAAAACCATTTAAAAATCGGTAAGAGATTTAGACATCCATGTTTTATGGCAAATTTTAGCGTAAATTTCAAATTTGATCTTTAAATTTGTATACAAGTCTGTTTTCGCTAAAAAAAAAAAAATGAAATTTAAAGAACTGAGTAAATCCCAATTCCTCACATTTGGTTTCATGATTAGAATATATTATGAAGGGTTTTTAGACCTATTATTAGGTGGTGATTCCTTATCTAACTTAAAAATTTTGTTTCATCTCTATTTTAATCCGAAAATGATATTTACAAGGCCAGATAAGCCACAATTCAGATCTTATCATGCAGTTCGATTCTTTTGTCAATCTCAGATTTGACTTTGGAATTTTGTTGAAAGCCTTTTTTACCAAGAATGTGACGTGTTTGACTTCTAAAAGGCGATTTTCATGGTGAAAAATGGCTGCCGTTGAAATTTCCATTTGAGATCTACATTAAGCACAAGAATCCAAAATCTTATAACATTGTTACATTTTCTATTTCCACTCCAGAATTTGGACGTATGCTTTCAAAACGTCACTTTCAGGGTACAAAAAAAGTTCCATTCAAAATTTTATGGTCAGGTTCGAAATAAACACCAAAAATAAGTACGGAAAAGCGTAGGGGCTTAACAAGATTTTCAAACCCCTGTGGGCGAAAATGTTCCTTCGCTTCTCTTCCAAGACAACAAGTGTACCAAGGGAAATTTTTTTCCAATGGAACCTTCGTATTTCTATGCAATTTACGAAGAATACCGAGTGCGTGTTTCACATCTTTTCCTAGTGAGACCTCTCACCCCCACTTAATTCTACGGAAACTGGTTCCAGATCCCAATTGCTGATATGCTTCAACTATAGGAGCTATTTTTGAACTCAACCTTCCCTTACCAAAGAGCATAATTCCCTTTCTGATGAACTAATACAGTAAAATCTGCGTGAGCCGGAATCTGTATTACGCGGAAATCCGTCCATGACGGAAAAAAGAAAAAGTCCCGACAGTTCTTATGGAGTTTATGTGTAAATTTTTTTGTATAAGCCGGAATTCGTCTTACGCGGAAACGGAAAAGGTGAATGGTAAAAATTACCATTTTGAACATTGCTAAGCCGGAAAATACATGTACTGATTCCTCAGCTATCAGCCATTGTCTAGGGATTTTTCTAGTATTTAGAATTTCGTTAAATATATCAGTCAAAGATTGGGAGATTTTTTCCGAAAATACCTTCAAAATACTAGTACATACGATTTTTAACTACTGTATGTGTGCTTGTCTAGTTCGTAATGTATGTATCAAGCTTAAAAGAAAGAAAGAAAGGAAGAATAAAGGGGAAAAAATTAAGCCGGAACTTTCCGGCTTGCACAGATTTTCTTGTGGGCGGAAATCTGTCTAAGGCGGAAAATTTCTTCAGTTCTAGCGAGTTCCGGCTTATACAGATTTTACTCTATAAAGTTTGAATATACAGTGCTTTATCTTTCATGTAGTTGACGATGGACTAAAATTACAATCCAATATTCGAAATTAAAAACATAAAAAGCCAGTTTTAATTCAGTTACCTCAATTTCTTCATTTTCCATATTCAAATTTAAAATTTTATCAAATTTCTCACTTTTTATTCCTTTTTATCGTCCACGAGTAGCTGTACTGTTACTGATAACAATACTAACGCACATAGTTGTTTGATTAGGGGTACCATCTTGATGATACTGAAATTCGCATTTAAAATACGAGATAGGGGGGAAAATGAACTACTGCCAAAAAATTAATATCGGCATTAAATTCCTCGTTGAAAATACGTACAGAATCAAATTATATTCTCATGTCGCAGTTTTTAAAAAAATTTCAAATTTTTGTGTAGCGTAATGTTTATAATTATTTTTGTATAATACCTGCAACAAATTGGAGAATATTTTACGAAAATCTTAAAATCTGCTGAAACACACAAATTTGAATTTATTTCCCTGAAGAAGTATCCTTCTATGTGCATCGTTGCGCGCAGGGGCGCCTTCATTAATTTATCTCAGAGTAATTCAAAAATTAATTTCATTGATAATGTGAATGGAAAAGCTACTGTTAGCGGAGCGAATGAAAAACTTCTGAAATTAAGAGAAAATAAAGGTATAATAAAACGTTTGCCCACGAGTGTAGCGGGCGAAACATTTATTTTGAAAAGTTGAAAACAAAGGAATGCAAAAATAAAATTTGTTGTCCTCAGTGTGTCTTACTTAATTGAGCAGAGCGCAAACGCATCGAGGGAGAAAGGGCAAAGATAAAGCTAGCGTGAAGAAAATGCTAGGGTGGGGGCACAAACAACGAACAAATTTCAGTTGAGAAGAACATTTGAAAATTCCCTAATCTTATCTATTTGTTTGCTTTCCCGGCTGGATTCCAGAATTTCTTGATTTTCCCAAGATTGTAGCGAACGATACAGATATAAACGTAAAAAAAAAAGTTTTAGGAACTGCTTAATTTTACCGATTGAGTAACGAAATTGATCGACTAAGGATCAAAATTACCCCAGTTACGTCCATGGCTGAAAAGTTTGTCTTCAGTAAGATGCAAATCAGTACAAAATTCGAAATTTTCCCCTCTCTCATCACACTCAGGATCGAGAAACGATCTCGGCTGGGCAAAATGTAATTTATTGAGAGATTTTTGAGGGAAATGGGAAACGCCATTGTACGAGTATTCAGCATTCAAAATGTAGCTAAAACGTATAATCTCATCCTATTGTTTTTTATGCTGCGGTGTAGTGTTTTTATGAACATATTTTTTTCCAATTTTTACCAGTCTTTTTTATCGTTCGCCAAAGTGAAGGATATTTTCCCCAGTTTATCTCCAATCCTGCTTATTTACTTTTTATCCATAGTTCCTCCCCCATTTTTTCCAGTTCATTGATCGATTCAGCTATGATAACCACGTCATCCGCATATCTGAGGTTGTTCGGGTATTCACCATTGATTTTTAAACCCTTTTGTTCCCATTCGAGTTCCCTGAATATTTCTTCGAGTGCACAGTTAATTAGATTGGGGGGGAGAGAGGGTCCCCTTGCCGTACACCTTTTTCTATTTTAAATTTTTTGCCTTTCTTATTGAAGCAGATGTATGCTTCGCAGCCTTCATATAACTTTCTGATTAGCCTGATACATTTTGGTTTAACCCCCTGCTTTGCCATTGCGTTCCATAGAAACGAATGATTTATAGAGTCAAATATTTTCTTAAAATCAATGAAGAGGAAATTAGTGCATAGGTTATATTCATTGGATTTTTCTATAATTTGATTCATAGTGAATAAATGATCAGTTGTTGAAAATTTTTTTCTGAATCCTGCTTGTTCTTTTGATTGGTTCCATTCGAGCTGATTAGTTATATACGATCTTTTATGATTTTTGCAAAAATTTTACTTAAATTTGAAGTTAGACTAATTGGTCTCTAATTATTATTCACATTTTGAACGTCCCGCTTTTTAAACAGTAGGTAATATTATTTCTGCTATTTTTCATTGTATTGGTAGGTAAGTATAACTTCCTCGTCAGATATTTTGTTAAATAGATCTCTGAGAGGTATTGCCAGCTCCTCCGCAAAGTCTTTCAGGAACCAGTTCTCTACCTGATCTGAACCCGCGATTTTATTGGTTTTCAGTCTTTTCAGGTCATGGATAATTTCGCTGGTCAGTATCCTTGGTACCTCTTCTTCTTCTATTTCAGGGACTTCCTTCTCCCCGCTTTGTTCTAACCGTCTAAGGCTGATCGTTTTTTTCGTTATATAGCGAGTCGTAGAACTCTGTAGCTGCTTGAACAATACTGAGTCTGTTGCGAGTAGCTTCCCCTTTCTTGTTTTTTTTTTTTTTTTTTATCGCTAAGACTAAGTTTTCCCCCTTTGAAAATTCCTTCCTCATTTTCTGTATAGGCCCATTCTCTTCTATTACACTTAGAATTTTTTCCTCGTTGTACGCTTTTATATTTTTTCGAATTTCATTTTTAACTTTTCTTTTTAACATTAATAATTCCAGTTTTTCTTTTGGCGATTTGTTGTTTTTCCTTACAATCGTGTTTCTTTTCTCTATCAATTCTTTTGTTGAGGTATAGAGAGCTTATCGTCGGTTTCTGGGGAATTATTTGCTATACCGAATTTTTTGGTCGTGTCGTAAGTCACCTGTTCTATTTTGTCATACAGAGTTTGAATTTCTTGTGTTTTTACTTCATGATCGAACTGAGCTAGGTCCGTTGCCACGGCTCTATTTGCCTCGCTGAGTTTATGTTTAGGTTTTCTGGCTAGTACGTTATTTCTCTTTTGGTCGAAATATCTCTTTCTGTTAGGCAATTCAATTCTTCTTCTACTGATTCGGTGATCTGAGCTGAACCCGAAACGGGATATAACGTGGCTGTATCGTAAACAGAAAATAGGTTGTTGACTAACATGTAATCAGTCTCATTTTTTGTATTTTTATTCGTGGCTTCCCACGTTCATTTTAATTTTGGATCTTTTTCAAACAAGGTGTTCGCAATTTTGAGATTGTTTTGGGCTGCAAATTGTATCAGTCTTCCTTCATTCTTATTCCTCTTACCTGATCCAAATTTTCCTACATTGCGATTATCTACTTCTGACTCACTTTTCCTTACCTTCCAGTCGCCCATTAGTACCATACCGGGTGATGAACGAGACCAAACATGTAGTAACGTGCAACGTGTAAGTAATGCATGTAGCGGAGATTGTGTTATCGAGTCGGCGCCGCTGCGCCTTATCACATGTTGGCCCTATGGTGCGACTTCTTGTTCATCACCCTGTATAATGTTCTTTCTGTTCTCTTACCAGTTTCTCAAACTCACTGTAGAATTTACTGTTACCTCATCTTGTGCGTCGGCGGTGGGAGCATAGCAGACTGGTATTACCAACAAATTCGTATTATTACTAATTTTAATTTTGGGATAGCAAATACGTTCCGATATACTTCTCATTTCTGTTACTCTTCTCATCGTTTCCTTTTTTATGTAAAAGCCCACCCCTCTATAACTCTTTGATTTACCATAGTGGTAAGAGAAGTAGCCGTCTCTCTTTTGTACGAGTTTCTCCCCCACCGTTCTAATTTCCGACAAACCGATAATACCCCTTTTGATTTTTTCTATTGCTTTTTCGAATTCGTATATTCTATCTTCATTAACCATACTCCGGCAATTATAATACGCTATATTCAAAATTACTTTATTTTTCTTTTTATTCCTCTTTGTAGGTGCGAGTTTGCGGAAGATTTGCAGCCATGACTCTCCCTAGGGGCTGCGCGCTGTCTCGGGAGAGTTGTGCAGTTTGCTTCCATATTTTCGTACTTAAGTTTCTCCCCTGATATCATTACAAGTTATTTTCCGCGTTTGCTTGGCGACCGTGTTAGGCGGTATCTTCGCGGCATCTTTCATCACGAATCTAAAGTCTGGCAGCTTATAGGTTGCAGCCTATTACTAACACTACGGTTGTCTGTTTTTGATGTTTTTTGGATGTGTAACCTGCTAGTATTTATGTTTTCCAGACTGTCTATGGTCAGCGGCCTCTTCTTTATTGTATTTCTTTCTTCTTGTGTTTTTAGTTGGGGGTTAGTGGTTGGCATTTCCTCGGCTTCTCTCATCAGTACTTCGAGTTGTTCAGCCTCCCGTATTTTTATAGCTGGACTCTTCTCTTCCCTTCTCTTCTAACGAAAAAGTTACCATTGCGGGTCCACACATACTTAACAACGTTTTCTTTATGTAGGTACAACGCGCCGTTTAGTGACTTCTTCGAGTTGGACGTTAAATGTTCCGAGCAGAATATCGAAAGTCCTGGATGTAGGCTGAGCGCTGCTCCGTTTAATTTTTCTTTTTTGGACGCTACTATCCAGTTCGTTTTACCGTCTCTCGACACGTCTTTCACTATAATCGGCGGCGCGGAGGACGACGTTGACTTTGGTAATCGATGCGCAGCGTATCGATATCGTAAGCTTCGTACTTTATCTTCAATTCTGATGCCAACAACTGCAATATTTCATAAAAGATTTTCTCTTTTTCCTCAGGGACGCCACTTATGATCAGGTTGTTACTGCGAGGGTATTGCTCGATTTCATTTAGGTATAATATCATTTTGGAGCGATGCGTTTTCGTTTTTTAATTTTCGTAATTCTTCCGAGATATTTTCGTATTTTTCCTCTAGATTTGTTACTTTCACAGCAAGGGGTTCGAATTTGGCATTCGTATCGTTCACCACTTCTTTCACTTCCTTGATTTCATTTTTGATCAGGAGCACCTCCTCTTTCACACTTCTTAGTTCATTTAAAATCGCTTCGAATTTTTCTTCCATTTTCGTACTTCTGATGAGCGCTTTCTCCCGCTGGTCGGAACTTGCACGTATCACCTGTTCATACGTATCGTCGGTATACACGTCTTAACAAACTTTTATAATCAACTTAGCCGCGAATCACGGAACCGGTTTCACAACGCACAACGCACGTTCACCTCTCGTTTATTATAAACGTATAAGAAATATAATTATCCTCCAAAATTTATGCTTGTTTATGTATTCTTGGAAAACGCCCCCTCCCCTAAGGATGAACTCAAAAGTAAGCAAGTTGAAAAACTAATGTAACAGCTTTCATTTTCTGTTACTTCTCACCCCCCTCAAAATAAAAATGGAAGAAAATACAGAATGCTTCGGTTAAGGCTCTTTATGTTTAGAATCAGTGACTCAAATCTTAGACCCCGCTATTCATTTTAATTATCGGTCAAGTTTTCTAGAGTCAAGTTAAGTTTGTCTTGATCAGGGTCTGCGGCTTAGGCTGGATCAAGAATCTGATTGGATAATCGAAATCAGCAACCAAGAAAAACGTATTAGTGCAGTTCTCGTTCGATTTTTTAAAACAAGTAAAATGCGTTTATTTTAGAGGTAAAATTTGGATTTTGAAAGCCGAAGCAAGGCTGGATCGAAATTTGAGTCGCAGTGATTCAAAAAAAAAAAAAAAAAAGAAAGAAAGAAAAAAGAAGCTTATTAGGCTTGCAGCTTCAGGGGGAAATTGGCATTATTTCCTTCCCTCCAGCCATCGCCCCCTCCTATCCTAGCAGAGAGGACAAGACCTTTTTCTGATTCTTCTTGGATTTTTTTAGTGTGAAATTTGAAATTTTTCCTCAAGTTGCCTCTCCTGAAGAAGTGGTTTCCCCCTAGAAAAGTGGTCATGCTACGAGGTTGAACTCTATCTTGATATTTTGTTCGATACTTCTTCATTTGAAACTCGATTTTCTTGATTGAAAGGAGGGTATGATATTACTGCCTCCGTTGCACACGGTTTCGATGTCACTGACATAGTACTGCGAATCACGCTCGAATGAGAAAGTACGTTATTCGGAATCGTCGTCAGTTCGCAAAGATAAACTCAGAAAATAGTGACGATATTGGCTGATTTTTAACGCGTTTTTCCATTTTGCAGATGGAGGGGCTGGTGCAAGAGATGCAAGACCCGGACACTGGAGTTCCTGTGCGAAGCCAAAAGCAATTTCTTACTTCTATTCCTTCCGCTTTCACTGGTAAGTACATACTCGTACGCGTTATGCGAGTGCGCTATCCGCCCCCGCGTCCGTATCGCAGGCTTTTCTCGCCGAACAACGATCGCTGAGCGCGATGACAACGCAGTAAAACGCTACGGAGGAGGGAAAATTTTTCCACTTAACGCGGAACCCAAATAGATTAAATTCTGCGCATAATATTGTACATTCGTATATTCCATGTAAATTTACTTCGTTATCGTGTCTAGGGTTCATTAATCTCTCAGCTCAGCTCGGCCCATTCCATTATGCGGTCGTCTTGCCGGAATGGCTGCAGCCGATGCTTCTCTGGCTACCCCCTCCCCCGTGAAGAAACACGTATTCGCATTCGCACCCCGCCAGTTCACCGTTTCTTGCCATTCGATCATCACAGCATTCTTCACACGCCTATGAATTGGAAATTCGCGAGGAATTATCGCCAAATTGATTACATTTACATAATTTACACGAATACACGATGTGTAAATATGTATATTCACTTACGCTTTAGTAATTAGCGGTTAATTTTTTTGCGTATATTACGTTCAACGTTGATTTCAATACATCGATTGTCTGGTACCGATGAAAAGAACACGTACCTTACACACAGTCGGGTAATTATAGAGCGTTTTATCAAATCGGGCGAGTTTTTGTATTCATTTTCCATTGTTAGCGGTAGATGAGACGGGCAGTGAGAATACGCACGGCGATGATTAATGGTCAGCGATGAATTAATGAATTCGACGGCGCGATGTCGGATTTAAAAGTTAATTTCGACACGTCCGATAATTTGGGCTCGCGTTTACTTTCTAATTAGTAGAATTAAGGGGTTTTTATTTTTTTTCCTTTTTTCCCCCTAAATATGCTCTGGCGCTGAAAGGCAAAGACGAAAGGTATATTATTCGTTTAATTCGCTGCTGAATCTACGTTTGAATGTTTAATTTTGTTGAAAAGTGTAGATGAAATTTTGATGAGGTAATTCGGTTAGATGCGGATTAAGTTACTGAAAAAGTCGTCCGTAAAGAGAAGACGAATGAGAAATAGAAGAGAGGGTGAACGAGCTCAATCTGACTCCTTGATTTTATTACGAATGTGATATTACCATATTATAATCCTTGATTATTCTGAACACTATTTATAGGTTCCTCGTTATGTAATATAAAGGCTTATAAAAAATATAGGCTTCTGTGTGAAGGGAGCGAAAGTACTAAATTTTTTATTTGTACAGTAACTGCTTGTAGACGTATAAATTACTATCCATTTCAGTTAAAAGATCAGTAAAAAGAGAAGGAACTTTTTTTTTCATTAATACCAATGCTCGTATACAACTGCAAACTTGTATTTGAGCGTTTAAATAACGTGTGAAAATTTCATCGAAAAATGTCAAAATCTAGGCTCCGTTCAAGGAACTTGTAATGTGGGATGATTTAAATGCCGCTTAAAACTTTTCCAAGCTCTGTTGACAGATTTTAAGACTCTCTCAGGCTTGTTAAAGACTGTTTGCCAATCTATTAAACTCTTTTAGATATGTTCTGAACTCTTCAAGATACTTCCAGATTTGTTCAAGTATCTTCAACACTTCCGGGTTTCTTTTCAGCTTATTTCAGACGTTATTAATGCTTCTTAATACATATTCACAATTCCAAATATATTTAAGATGCCTCAGGACTCATCCGACACATTTAAAGCTCTCCTAGGTATACGGAAGACACTTTTACACTCTCGCAGACGCGTGTCAATATATTACGGTCTTATTGAGACTTTTAAAAAGGTTTTTTAAAACGTTTTCTTCAGTCGGCAAATTTGAAGAAAAAAAAAACAATCTTTAGCTGGTACGATCTGAATAATATTATTACTTGTTGAATTCAAACATGCTCGTTAGTTTAGTCGGAATCAATGAGAAACGATCGTCACATTCAGTTGGAAAAATTTAGAATGCCCTCTTCCGCCCTGCCGCATCCTTTATCTAAAATATTTTTCAAAGAGGCTTAATGAGTGTTAAAGACGTCTTTAATAATCTCAAAAAATCTTAAACAAGTCTGCCTAGAAAATTATTACCTCATCGTACTCAAACGCAGCAGGCCTGTTACTTAGAATAATAAATTATTGGTTATTGTTTGTAGAATCATACCTCTTTTTCCATTTCCTGATGTGTACTGGAGAAAAGGTGTTTTGAAAGAAAACCGACAATAAGTTAGTAACCAGCGACACTTCGCGAAAAATTGTTGTAGGTATACATGATGTCGGAAATAACAAACAGAATGTCTGTCTACAGTCCTTCTGCTGATTTTCCGTGGAAGTTTCGTTTTTCCGTAATCTAAACAATACTACCCTCCATGTTTGATAGGAATTTATTGAGAATTTTTAATTAGGAAATCGAAGGTCCGAGGGATGAAAAGTTTAAAAATATTATCGAAGTTATCATAAAATTCGTAGTGGTAGACTGGCTGAGGAAGCACGGGACACACAAATATTTAATGTCTCCTTGCCGGAAAACGTTTTACTTGAAAGACTTTTCACATCGACTATCATCTACGCTTGCTAACGATGCAACATCCTTATAAAAGTAGATCCGCCCTCCCCTCAACGCGGCCTGCTTATTCTAGAGCTCTATAACTTCGTGTAAGCACAATCGTCCGCCATTTTGACGTCAACCTTACCCGTGGATGCCGAATTGACTACGCGGTACGCTCCGCATAGTCGGATTCGACATCCACGGGCGCGGTTGGAGGCAAAATGGCGGACGATCGTACTCACACGAAGTTATAGAGCTGTACTTTTTCTAGTTCGGCTTGTAACCTTTGTAAATATTGAGATTGAATCGACCAATCCTCATAAGTTTGCAAGTACCTAAGTTCGAGAACGGCGAGTGAACGAACCTTACTGAGTGAGGACTCAATTGGACCATTAAACTGCTGAAACGGATTTACAATGGTTAAAAACGTAAATTACAATATCGTATTTTTCAAACAAAATTCCGCCGTTCAGTGAAGTACCCCGAGCTAATCGAATTATCGACCAACACAAAACGATTTCCCAGTATGCGGCAATCTCCCTTTCATTATTCAGTTTTATTGCACGATATTGTCTTTAAGGACCCTTAGCTCGAAAATAATGATGAATTTTAACGAACCTGAAACGAACTTTTTCACGGTCTTCCTATTAGTTCTAATCTGATCGTATTTCGGTGGAATGCTTCGATTAACTTGTTCGTCTGAAATACTGAGTAAGGTTCTTAAATCTAAGTATAGGTACCGACCTTTTATCCCAATCTCATCACGATAATCGATATTTACATTCCTATTGATATCTATATCGTTTAGTAACCTCTCTGCTGAGTGCCTACGTCGCAATATCCAGTCCGCTAATTTCAATTTTGTGTAAAAATCTGCCGTAAATTTAATATTATTTGATGAAGATTGTCAAGAAATCGTGTTCTTATTTTATTAATTTTCTGATTTCGAATAGCAGACTTCCTCATTTTCCCCCTTTATGCCTCTAAATATCGTATATAAACTATCAGTTCTCTCCTGTTATATTGATGCTTACCAAAAAGGGCTTGAAGTTTAACATGGATTCCCTATAAGGAAAAAATGCTATTTTCCTTTAAATCATCTTAACAAGTACCTAGAGTTCGAAAAATATGATCCCATTCAAAAAATTCGTTCTTATCATAACATAAAACTCTACAGGGAAATTTTCGAGAAAAAAATCGTCCAGAAAAATAAGCCTGTTTGAGGTTTACTGATAAAATTACTTCCTTTACTCAATATTAATTAAATGAATGTCACGTGATAAGTTTTTGGATTCGCTGAACTTTGTTTGAGTTATTTTTAAGTGCACCCCCCCCCCCCCAGAATCAACAGGGGGTCAATACGTAAATTAACGTTAAGCTCCCAGTGTATCGAATGTAGGGTTTTTCGATTTGCCGAGTTCATTTCTGAAGTTATTCTATCTGTAACCTCTAGCTACACAGAAGACTCTAGAGATGGATAAGACCTGAAATATTGTAAGATGTATGTATGAGTGGTGGGTATCACTGATATAAAATGTTAGGTTTCTCGAGTCACGGAGTTCTAACCTCTGTCTGGGTATGAGACTCCAAGGGGAGCTGCAACCTAAGTCCACGTATTCACTATGGAGTCTTCTCGATATAAGGAGTTACACCTGAAATTATCCTCAAATGAACTTGGCGATTCGAGGAACTCTATGTTAGATATCATTGATGCTCACATTCTCACTTTTCAGTATTTCATGTGTTAACTTTATTGCACAATGAGGGCCGAATTGGTACTCACGTTAATGATGCCTAATCAGAGAATCGCTTGTTTTCTGGAAATCAGTCTCAAGTCGAAGCCCTGTTTACAAGAAATACACTCTACTTTTCTGATGCGTTGAATTTCACTTTCGCTGGAGCGTGTTATTTTTTCGACTTTAAGGTTAGGGAGTGATATCATCCTGTCGACAACGTGAAAGTGTTTCAAAGGCATCGCAAAGGAATCATGAGTGGGGGTGGGGTGAAGATAGTCGAGAATACTATACTAAATTCAGAATGCGTATTGTGTGCTTAATTTCATGCAACCCGCAATCATAGGAACTTCAGGTAGACTATGCATTTTTTGCTGAAATTTAGTTCAATTACTCAACGTTAAGTCAGGTTTTACTAGTATCACTTTGCCTATCACCCGCCTCAATCGTGACGGTAATTGAAGTTTTTCAGAAGAAAATAAGACATTTTGTTTTTCTCCGGTCTGAAGTAAAATGGGGGTCCAGCTTATTTGCTCTTGCATAATACCGTTTCTTATGGGCCAACTCGAATTCTCACAGTTGTTCTACTGGTATATTGAAATAGGGTGGAGATGATACATCTGCCCTTCTCGCAGCTTCAAGTGTGTGAGGAAAGTGCCCTCTTCCTCCTCCTCTTGTCCCTCCTTCGCGATCCTGACGCCGCTGAACTGTTGTCTTCTCAGACGAATCGTTAGCGGAATTGATTTTTGGCACTCCAGATGTCAAATTCCCCCTTTTCTCGTAGACATAAATTCGGCTTCAGTTGCTACTCACAATTTTCGCTCTTCGGCACCGACAGAAACTCGGGTTGCCTTTTCAGCTCTTCTATCATTCTGACCATTTGCAAGAAGGTCTTTGGTGTTTACTGTGAAGCACATGGCGTAAATTGTCCCCTCCGGAATACATATCACTCTACTATAGTCTTTTGCAATCGTCGAGGGAAAATGCAACGCGGTAATTAATTGGCGTTTTATCGTTGTTCGCAGGTTACGATGTTATCGAGTGGTTGATGGAGCGTTTGAGAGTCGATGATCCCGGTACGTTTGGTATAAATTTCTATCCGTTACATGGCAAACGCACGGTGTCTGACCAGTAGTCAGAGAGACTCGGCCTGGGCGTGCGGACTGTAGACGATATGGTGCCTGGTACTCGGTAACCGGTACACCGTGTACGGTGCAGGGTATGCGGTACTCGGTAGAGGGTGCACGGCACCACTCGATAGACGGTAGACGGTCGACGGTACCAGAACGGTATAAATTTGTACCACGAACGACAGTGGATAGCCTGGACAGCCGTGGTGCCGGTGATGGCGGTGTAACTCAGCAACGTTTGATGCTGGTCCGGCACCAATTACAATGGAACTGGTAGAAAGACGTGGCGCGTGTAATGTAGACCGGCGTAAAAAAAGTTTTAATAGTTCTCCGGCTCACCGGAGTAGGGTACACTCTTCCGCCCACTGCCGCATCTGCCTCGAATTTAGAAAACGATTCTCAATTCGTGCGTATTCGCGGTTGAAAGTTTTCGTTTTCGACGTGCGGGTACGGGTGTATGACGTCAACCGAATCGAAACGTCCTCGAGAAATTAATACACGTTCGAATTTCAGGTTCCTTTGTCATGTCACTGTACCGTCGTGTCGCGTCGCATCGCTTCGATGCTGGCCAGCGTGTACACGCGGCAGAAGTACACACAGCGCCGTTTATCAGTGTACATCGATGTACCGACTGTTATACAGACAGACAGACAGACAGATATATGCGAGACTGTATGTATGTGTACGTGTGTACGTGTAGTGAAAACGAAAACTAATACGCGTATACGTGCGCACGAAATTATTTGTTTGCTTCCAGACGTCACAACCGAGTTTCTATGGAGACGAATTTAAATTGAAGTCGAGCGTTTATTTATAAGTGAAGAAAAATACATATATATCATCTACACATAGGAAAAGAAAATCGGACAAATTTCAAAACGGAGCTAATAATTTACCTTGTTCGGTGTGTAGCACAAGTTTTCTTCCTCTTTTGCTGGGTGTAATTTCTCTTCTTCTTTACCCCTGTCTATCTGTCCGTGTCTTACTTACACTGTCTATGCTACAGCAGCGTCGTCTACGCGGGGTTTCGACTCTTGGACGACGTCGGGGTTGCCGGTATCGCTGTCGTTTACACTTCGCGCGTCCATTTCGAGCGAGCGGTTTTTAAATAATAATAGAATTTTGCCGAGTATAGCATCGAGTATAAGCGGTCTGCTATAATTTACGTGTGTACCTATATTGATTACAGTCGAAGCCGTTAACATTGCCAATCAGTTATGCCATTATGGTTACTTTTTTCCCGTTAGCGATTCCAAAAACTTAGTTGTCAAGGACGATGGCTCGCTGTACCGCTTTCAGGTAGGCGTTCATACTTGCATACGGAAGCGTGCGCGCTTGTTTCCGTAAAACATGTATGTATAGTCATTCACCACCTGTGGGTATCAGCATCGCCTTTCAACTTTCCCCCCCCCTTTTTTTGGTCTTGCAGATTCCATATTATTGGCCTTCGCATCAAACCAAAAATCCGGATAACGTCGACTACGCCATTTTCCTTGTTAAACGAAATCTCAGAAATAAGCAAAGGCATGGATTGGAAGACTTCGAAGTGGTAATGATGTGATTTTTTTTTAAATTATTGGAAGCGATGTTTAAGAATAAAGTGCTTTCAAACTGCGAGAGTCCGGCAGATCGTGCAGTGACGTAACTAGAAACCAATTCAGGAGGGGGTTTCAAGGAAATGTACATGGAAATTTTTCATCTCATTTCGTGTACACTAGCTATACCTATTTTCTTATACGAATTCCAGCATCTTGAGGGGTTATTTTCAGAATTCTCTTCATGGTTACATCTCAGCAGACAAGACTAGAAACAGAAAATTACTGCCAACAAATAGCTAGGCGAAACCACCAAGTGAGGACTGACGAAGACTAAAATCCTTCGAATAAAAGTCGAAAATAAGAGCGACGTAAACTAAAAACCATTAACGTGTATCTAAATAAGACGTACAAAGTTCAAAACACGAGCAATAAAATAAAAGGCAATGCTAATGAACATCAGATAGTACCAAAACTCTCCAAATCAAGAACAAAATAAAAAATCAACTCTTTCGACAAAATAAATCGAATACGTCCGATTGGTAGTGTTGGCAAACACAGTAACATTCGTAAATTACCTCAAATTACGACGCCATAGTATTGGTGATACATAGTGTTGACGTTCATTTTTCGTGTAACTTTTCGATAATTCACAATAAGAATACTTACAATTAACGTGACTGAATTCCCAAAATTTCAAAAAATTAAAAGTTCGGCCCAATTACCGCTGATAATTACGTAAATTACCGTTATAAGTACCGTAATTATCGAAAACTACCGAAATTTGCCGACACTGCCGAGGAGTGATATATTGGAAATTGTAGATTTAATAAAACCTTACATCGCAACGTAGAGGAAATTTTTCATACGCCTCCAAAATTTCATTTTTTATTTACCAAAAAACTGTTTGTGGGTAGGTGTGTGTAATCAGTTTGGAAAACATTGCAACGACCAAGCACACAACAACCACAAATTGACAGAAAAGTACAAAATCCTACTCATAGAAAACAACACAAGGAAAATTAAAAAAACAAAATACCTAGAAATAATAAAGGCGAAAAAAACCAAAACAAACCAAAACAACTTAATAAACGCAACAGCTAACTTCCAAAGCGAGAACCTATTCAAATTAATAATAGAACACTCCCTGATTGGACAGACTACATAAAGCCAGACAACCAATAGAAACACACACCAAGAGGTTACCATACGGTACTACACGTTACTATAAATACAGGACCAACAAAAAGAAATGGTAGGGAACTCTACTGAAGATGGCGTAACAGCCGACAGCACCATGGACAACCAAAACGAAAAAGTAAATTGGCACACCCTAGAAACAGAATATCTTTACCTCAATACAGTGTCCCATTTTTCTGGAAAAGCAAATTTTGCTTTTTCCAAGTAAAATTTTACTTTTGGTACCTAATTCAAGATTAGATCCAAAATCTAATGATATTTTTAAACTCAGTGACCTAAGAAGCCTCCATTTTGAAGTAAAGTTCATTTTTGTTATTTCAAAGAGTGAAATTTGGGTTTTAGGGAGCAAAGCAGGCTCTGGTGGAAAATCTGATGAAATTTTTGAAAATCAACGACCGAGATACCTAATGTGTAACTTGATGGTTTGTGCTATACTGTTTCTGTTTTTTGTCCACGTTTCGCCATATCAGAATGAAGACTCTGCGGCTAAAAATGTGAATTAGTCGATTGGAGTCATTTGAGACTATTCACTGTTGATTATCCATCTCTAACTCAAAAAAAAATTTTTTTTCTCGTAAAATTAAAACTTGTTGCAGAATTAACCGTATCACCCAGTACAGTTTAGTGAAAAGTACAACCGGTAAAAGAGGTAGTATTTGCTTATTTACTAACCTGACAGGTCTAATGTGGGGAATCGGCAAACTGAAATAAAATTGTATTTTGGTCGGAACTTTCAGACTTAACCTCGCCCCCCCCCACCAAAACAATGCTCCCGTTGGCCCTGTCAACGTAGACTAGAAATGCCAGTTCAACTGTGAAAAACAGGGAGACACGCCAAAAATTACTATACGACTAAAGAAGATAGAAGACAAATAAACACTAACTAAAGAAGGACCTCAGAATAAATATCAAACCAAGACTACAAAATCCCAAGATGACTCTTTTCAAACTGAGCTTTTCATCTGAATTTGTGATCCGCTTCCATTTTCAAATGATCTCATATCACGGGGCCTGGGCTCGGAAACACAATGCAAAAGAGTGTTACAGAAATTTCCAATATTAACTTCCGACGTGCGTAATGGCAATTTTTTAATTTTACCTTGTATTTCTCGTAGGAAATATTAGCTCAACTACGGAAGAACCTAGCGAACAAGTGGAGTTTCATCACAGTTCAAGCTGAAGAACAGGTACGTGGTTTTGAGTTCCTAGCTCGGCTCTTAAACGATGGCATACTGTGAGGTAGCGGATAATAATTCTTATCTGATAGGTTAACACCACTTAAGAAACTCAATTAGAAGTTGAAGACGTTTTCCGAGACCGTTCCGTGGTGGTTTTAAAAATTCTAGTTGTATGCAAGGGGACAAGTTATGTATCTCTGAGACGATAGAGGACAGAAAAATGTACCTAGTAGATTTAGCGAAATTTTGCCTTGTTCAACTCGAAGCGATTCATGTCGGAGTTCGGAAATTCTGATAGGTGCTCTGTATGCGCTGAGGAAGAGGCTCGTAGCATATCTTTGCTCAAATCTAGAGGGTAGCTCACACATTTTTTTTTCTAATTGATAATACGTAATGACAGAGAGAGCCGTAACAGTGTACTATCATGTATATTCCCGCAGACAGCTAAACGTGAATTTGTCACGATAAGCAATATGCATTTGCTAAAGTACCTAAAATTGCATACCTGGTTTGCCGTAAATACGTAGCCTTGCAGCGTGTATACGCGGAACCATACTACTGAGTGTTTAACGAACAAACGCGCACCTATACTTATTTTTGACCGAGAAGTCGGATCAAGGGGCGACGAAATAGTATCTTCATTCGGTAATGTCTGTTGTTGTTTTTGTTTCGAGTGAAAAAATTCTCACGGGAGCTGGAACGTTCCGCCAATTTTGGATTTTCAATTTAGATATATAAAAAACAAAATATGTATTGAAACGGAGTTTTTTTGGGACGCTAATTTCGAATAACTATTAGATTTTTAATTCGGCTTCAATTTCTTGACCCAAAATCTGAATTTTACTCGTAAAATGCATACTTTTTCTCTTTTTTTTTTTGAAAAATTGAATTGAACATTGAAAATAGGAAATAGGGTCTTCTGGGCCGCTGATTTCAAAAATTATATCAGATTTCTAATACATTTTCGATTTTTATTTTAAGATATAATTCTCCAATTGAAATTAGCGAAGGAACTTTAAATGAAATGAACATGAGTTGCATCAAAAACCTGATGACATTTTCAAAATCCTTTTTAATATTTTGTTCGATTTTTCAAGAAAAAAGTCACGCAGTTGGTCCATTTCACGAGTAAATTTTGAATGTTTGACACGTTCTTTTTTAAGAATTCTGAGTTGATGGAACATTTCAGTCTCCCATTTTGGAGATAAGAAATTTATTTCACTTAAAAAGAAATGAGACATAATTTACATCCTGTTTTGTCGTACCTCGATCTGACTTCGTGGTCAAAAATAAAGACAGGGCATCTTATTAGATACCTTGTATGTTCAGCAAGTACAGAAGAGGTCCTTTTTCAATGTGATTTGGATTTGTAGGTAATATGAAAATGAATTAGAATTGTATCGTACAGAACTGCCCTCGAACTGCTCTTATAGCACTGAGAAATAAAAATCTTGTTTTTGAATTGAATTTTTTTCAGTATTGCGAACCGTAACGATAATAGAAATTTTTTTTGACAAAGTACGTGCTTTATGAAATGTTATTACCCAATCAAATTAATTTAATTTTGTTTATTCGGTCTGCGCTTAATCGATCATATTTGTTCCGGAAAGTGACTTCAACGTTGATTTCGAAAGTTTCTCTTGGAAACCAAAATTCATTTAGAGGTTGAATTAATTATTATTCAAATTTAGGAATTGAAGTACAGACTCCATTTTGGATCTGCTTTCTTTTTAATCTTCAAAGGATGAAAAAAAAAAAAAAAAATGTATGACGGCATGTAATTGAAGGGCTAGCGCATTTCAAGTGACACCTGGTTGGTGATGCGATGCGGTACCTACTTGTAACAACTTCATGTTAATTGTACATTATTTTCCAGGTGAAATTAGGTAAAGATCGAAAGAAAGGAGAAAAAATAGTTAGTGATAGTCAAGAAAAGGCCTACTGGCGAGTACATCGACCACCTCCTGGGTATTCGAGCAGTTTGGAGCCCGTACCGTTGAGAGCTGGCGCGCCTGCTAGTATTAAAAAGAGACGTAACTCGCAAGACATTAAAAGAGAGGTGAGTAACATCCTCCGTGTACTAGAAAAGCCGGCGTCTACCTCCTCTGTCGGAGAAAAAAATGTTTGGTGTGTTATCTTTAGGAAAATTCATAAATTAGAGAGGTAAATCGGCTGTTTCGAGATCCAGCTGACATGTAAAAACAGACAAAAATAAAAAAAATTGGCATCCCCTTCCCACTCCCGGGGCCAAAAAATACGTTCCTATACAGCCAATCAGTCCAACAAACTAACTGGTTGACAGACAAAGAAACTGATACCTAGATAGAAAGATAGCAAGCCTAATAAGTCAAGTCTAGATTCAGAATCTAATAAAAATTACTAGAATGTTAAATTAAAGGATGCGTGAAATCGCTGACTTACCAGAACTCTAGTAACTTTTACTATAACATTTCTTTTAAAGAGTTTAAAACGGTTTCAAAATTCTAAAGTGAGTCGTAGAGGATCTTGGTGATCTCTTAAATAGTCATAAAAAATCTTTAACGAGTTTGGAAAAGCCTAAAAGCGAGTTTTAGTCATTTTTGAACTTTAATGGAGTCTTATAGGAATTGGAAAGGTCTGTACGAGACTTACATATCTCTAGAACAGTATTAAAACGTCATAAACAAATATGGAAGAGCCCTAATGACTCAAATGAATTTGAAAGAGTCTTGAAGGTTCTTATACCACTTTGGAAAAGCCTTGAGGATACGTAAGTTCGAACGAATAAGTTTAGGAGAGTTGTAAAGCGTTTTAAACATATTTGGAAGGGTTCAGCCGTTACCAAAAGTAGGTATCTTCCGTGTTCCGGCCTGTTAGTTGTAGACGCCCGTGGCTAAGATATTGAGCTGATGATAGGGATTCAAACGTGAACGAGTCCTAGTGACTCTTACAGAAGTCCCGATGAAGAGCCGGTAAGTTCTTAAGAGCTTCACACTTTTCGATTTTCAATATTTCGTATGCGACTACGTTTAAATTTTGCATATTTCGTTTGCCAACATCTCATATTTTAGTTTCATACGACCTAAGTACTTTATTATCGAACTAAAATTTTGCTGTTACAAAAAAAAAAAACTGTCATTTAATCGTAACTCTACTTCCAAAATGTTCCTAATGAAATTTAAAAACCTATCGAACTAGCTTATCTATAAGTTTATTTGGTCATCAGCAAAAGAGACCTTTGTTCTAGGATCAATAAAAAACACACACACACACGTATTGTATACGAGCGTACATACACAGAATGTAGATACGATAAATCAAACTGTATAACGAGCATTGTCCGCCGCAAATTGGCAAAATGTAGAATTTGCAACCCTTCATAACGTTGAATAGCCTTATCACAGGACAGTATCGTAATATGAGAACCCGAAACTGAAATTCAAATTGCCAAGCTATACGAAATTCGCCGCGAGTCAGGTCGAAGTAGAGATGGATGTGCGCGAGTGAAAAACGGATACGAGGTTGAAACTTGAAAGCGAGTTACCGGCGTGAGCTGGGGAAAGTTGGTGACATTTAAATGAAAATGTATAGAAACAAAAGACGGATGAAAGACCAAGAAATAAACGATCCTCTCAAGTGCCTCGTCGACTCTACCCCAAACGTATATGTATATACTGTATAGAGCTGAGCGCAGGCGGCCGGTATTAAATATTTATGGAAATTAAATGCACAAGTTGAATGGCTGAAAACTTTTATTTCGCTGGCTAAGTTTCAATCGACGAAATAATACGCTTTTATGTGTTGGTACTCTTTGCTGCAGATCGAATTTCTGAAAAGTTGTGTAGACAGGACGCGCACGAAAGTTTCGGTCGCTTTGGAAAGTTTAATGCAATTTTCTGATACGTACGCCGAATACGACCCCATGCTAACCCCTGTTCATCCATCGAATCCGTGGATTACCGACGATGTGACGTTCTGGCATCTGAACAGCTCTTTGTGAGTATAGCGATGAAACATTTAGGTACCTGAGTGTACTTCTGCTCTATCGACACGTCCACATTTAAATGGAACTGCGATATCTGTAATGTGAAATCACTAATCCGAAATACCCAATTTTTCATTCTCATTTATAGAGTCGAAATGCCAACTGAAAAGAGAGTAAGGCGGTGGGCTTTATCCATGGAGGAATTAGTCGCCGATCCAACAGGTGAGTTGACCGAATCCGAGTTCGGGACGTACACTTACTTCGAGAAGGGGAAATATTCTTAGCACCTCTGCCGTGTCTCACGGAATCTGTACATATATTTTAGGAGGACATAACTTCCCGAATTCTCTGAACGTGAATAGAATAAACACTGACATTTCAACAAATGCTCTGTTCCAGGCTTACAGGAATTCACGAATTACCTTCGAAAAGAATACAGTCACGAAAATATTCGATTTTGGATGGCTGCTAATGATTTGCGACGAAGTAGTCAGTATCTAATACCTCGAAAAGTGAAGCAGATCTACGAGTACGTTGTAAAAATCACCTCAACAACGTACATTTTTTTTATCCGATGTGAATGAAAATACGAATATAGCTTACCCATTTTTCAAAAAAAGAAATCCAGAACAAAACCTTGTAGATTATCGAACTTCAAGCCTACAACCTAAGTCGACAAGTATACCTAACTGGACCTTTTCATTTTTTCCTTTCGTGAACTCATCATCCCTCCGGGATCACTTATGGTATTCTGAAGAGTTTTGTAGATGCGAAGACGTATCGAAGCGAGTTTATCATTTTTCAACTACGAAATGTAAATTTTGTCAACCGGGAAAATGTTGAAACTGACAAGCAAATGAAAAGTTTTTCACTCTGTAAGATTAGAGCGATTTTGCTAACCAACAAGTTTCCTGAAAAGGACTCCCGTCCTTGATTGCTCACTCGGAAAAGTGCGGTGAAGTATAAATATATTTAACTTTGACAAACATGGTGATTGCGAATACTTACTTGAAAATAGTAATTATTTTAAGTATTTCGGAAAATGTCTGACGTATAATAACAGACTAGGAAATATCAGTAACGTACGATACTGCCGGAAGGGAAAGTTTCTCGTTTGCCCGAGAAGAGTTCTGAAATTTTAAATTTTGATGATCCACCTAACTAGGAATTGTCATTTTAGAATAAAAATCATTTCTATAAGATTTTAATAAAAAATATTCAAATAATTTCGGTTTTGACCAAGGAGCTGAAATTTGGGACAATTTAAATATTATCTAAGATCTTCCGCTTACATAAAAATCTTTAAAATTCTTCTAGACTTGAGACCCTCCGGAAATTCATTAAGACAACTGCTGGCATTAAAGTTAAAACATTTGCAGCTTTTAGAGATCTGTTTCAGGTTAGCTACGATTCTTTTTAGACTACTACAAATGTGATTCGAACTCTTTCAGACTTACTCGAGACCTTTGAAACTTATTCAGACATATGGTTAAGACTTATCCGGACAAAACTTAAAATATTAACCGAACCGTAAATCTATAAAATTGGTTTTACGTGTACCGTGACATGTCCGTCTCAACATTTTTGATTAACCGGCACTGAAACTCTTCATTATTAACTACCTCTGTTCATTTTTGTTACCTGCTCCTAGAAGCAAACTGCGGGATGAAACTGCGAAAATTTTCCTGTTTCAGATTTTCATTGTTAGGGCTGCCGAATTTCGAGAGATTTCATCGATTAAAATTTCAATGACGAGCATTTCATTCGCTTTTTGTCAGTTTTCTTATTCTAATTCCATCATCGATGCTCCTTATCACCCTATTTTTTTGTATCTTCCCTTTTCATTTCTGTCCTTCAGGTCCTTGTATTCCTTTTTAAGCAGTTGAGTTGACGGGATTATAGTTAAGCTTTAAAATAAAAAACCTCTTCAATGACTTACAACAATCAAAGTTTGAACTTGGAAATTTTACCCAATTCAAGAGTCATAATGCGATCTATAATTCAACCTACTTTTACAGTCTCTTTAATTCGTCTTAAATATGCTGGCGCTGACGCTGACGCTGATTGCACTTCAGTACACAATATTTCTTCGTGTCTACTGAAGTCTTAAGAACATCAAGTGTTTAGAGTGTTAGCACTTCTAACTGGAGTTGAGCATTTCGTGGAAGTGAATCTGGAAGTGATCAAATTCAGTTTCCCCATTTTCCCCTTCCGTCGACATTAACTTCTTAATTGATGGGGTGATTGCAGATAATATTCACGAAACAGTAGAAAGGGTGACTCACCAGAGACTGTACATGTACACCTACATAATGTATCAGTTGATATCGATCTAAATAATACTCGTATATTACAGAACATTACCACCGGTCGCTCTTCAGTTGACAATAGAAGTAATTTATTATTATTGCGTTTTTTCATTTTCAAAAGACTAATAATCACATGCACGGATTTTACAGCGAATTTCTGGCGCCCGGAGCTCCTTGTGAAGTCAATATAGACAGCAAGACTATGGAAAAAACGCAAATAGAACTGAAAAATCCTAGCAGGTTCACCTTCGATTCTGCTGCCGAGCACGTTTACACGCTTCTATTAAAAAAAGACTGTTACCCGCGATTCATTCGCTCAGAGCATTACAAAAGCCTTTTAGCCGCTGGTATACAACCCACTGGTAAAAAGAAATTCGAGTAAGTATCGAAAAAGTTTACTGCTTATTCTTGTAGATTGCTGAATGATCTGTTGATGCGATTAACTTATTTTGCCGCAGCTTTTTCGGATTCGGCGGAGTACAAGCGAAAGTGAAAAATCCTGCCAACGTTAAACCTCTCACGAGCGGCCTGCAGACTCAGCAAAATCATCCGTCTACCAGTGGCACTGCAATGAATATTTCGAAACGGAGAGGTAGTGACAGAAGTCTTTCCGGATCTACGCATGAGTTGGCTGTTCCGAGTAAAGGCGTGCATTCTCACAGTCAGTCTAATATCACTGATATTGCCAGCAGGTATCTAAAATCTCAACTTCTCTAGTATTAGTTCTGATTAAATTTGTGAGTTGGCGGCTCAGTGTAACTGGCCACAAAGGCAGAGTTTTCATAAGACGGTTTCAGCCGAAGGCGTAAACTTTGAGAAAAACGCATTCTGTTATGCAAAAAAGACCTGAATATTTTTTCTTCTCGCAGAAACTATCTTAGTTACCACTGGTAGGATGGTATACTTACGTTAGCTACAGGGGGTAAAATATTAAGGTCGCCCAGAATGGTCCAGTTACATTTCACTTGCCATATCTGTACCTACCTCTCTTGCATCGACTTTTCGTATGAGACTAAGTGACAGACTATGTTACCAGGCTACGTGAGTAGTAAAGAACCTCTTACCACTTCAGAAGTTGCGATTGAGTCTTCATGAATTATGGAAGGGGTAGATTTCGTAAATTTTTATTATTTATTTTTCTTCGCAGTAGGCCACTTTTCCGGCCAGCACGTCGTAAACCTTTCAGGCCGTGGTGCATTTGTCCCCTTGCTCTCCTAGCCAGTCCGCCCTGACTAATAACAGTGATCTTAATTGAAATATCAGTAACGTTTCTATTTTTCTTGCTTCTGTAACTGAGCAACCTTCAAAGAACTCTATTTATTCCTTCCAGTTACGTTCCTAGTCGAAATATTTAGTAACTTTTTGATTTTTCCTGCTTCCTCGTACTGAATTCTGCCACTGATATAGCCAACCGATAACATTCTCGAGAGCATTTTCAATGTATCGCCGATAAGAATGAACAGAACATTACTTTTACTATCACGAAGGTCTGGTTTCTACTTCAGTGATTGCTATGAACCTGACTATCAATTTCTGTGTAATAATTCCCCATCCAGTGCCAGTTTTACCTTAGGTCTTCACATATTTGTTCATTTAACTTGGAGATTCGTCCAATTATGTCGTAAAAAGTTGACCAATGTTCTTTTATTTATTCACAGAGAAGTTGGCGAAGGTGTGGAGAAATTGGGTGACGAAGTATGTCCGTGGGACTTCCCAGAGCCACCAGAACGTCATCGATTACAGCCATCTCCTTCAGTCGCTGAAGATATGCTAACCGCGGATCACGCGGCTACTGCGTCGACGTCGCGTAAAAACTCGACTTTTTTCGACTCTAGCTCTTCGTCAGACGTTAGCATGTCCGTAGTCGCCGAGGTGACTGAGCGCTTGAAAAGGACTTGTGGCCTGCATGAAACCATAAGTCGCTTCAGCAGACGCTCTTCCTCGGCTGCCAACTCGAATAAGCAGGCAGACAGTACCAGACCGTCGGTTTCATCTACCGAAGACCTGACGGCGACGCCGTTCAGGTCTTTCGATTCGAACCCGCCTGGTTCCAGTGACAAGGAAAGCGGTCCTGCCGAAGATGCTACCCCGCCGGTCTCTCACTCACGTAGACGCTCTATCACCGCTCTGATTGGTCGTAAACAGTCGACCAGTAACACGACTCCGTTGATTAGCGTCAGCTCGGTTTCCGAGCAGAGCGAAGAAAAAGCGACTTTGGCGGAGGCAAGCTGTAGTACTGCCAAGACGTCCAGAAGCCAGGAGGTGGATAAGATAACGACGACGACAACTCTGAGTTTGAGAAAAGCAGAATCGATGGAAGTCAACGCGGAAAAGTCTGGTTCTCCGATCGTTGCTTCCACAAGCAGAGATTTAAAGACTGACCAGGGAAATGATAAACCTGCCGATCCAGCCAGTTCACCTAATGAAGTATGTCCGTGGGAGGATGAGTGAGTAATTTATTGTTCCTTTTTAACACGTGTAGTTAGAGAATTTACTATTATTGCCTTCAAGTTTCAGAACGCTTGATTCACTCGACATGTTGTCAATAGCCATATTATTGGTATCTGGAAAATGTACGTCCATTTTTGAAATTTTCTGAAACTAAACAGGGGCTAAAGCAAAAGTAGCACTGCTGCTGCTTCTAATGTAGTTGCAAAAGTATGATTTAGTTGTTCACAGTGTAGTAGAATGTGGCTTTTCCAATCCAGAGATCCCTGTAAAAAAAAAAAAAAAAAAAAAAAAAATGGACCTACGTTTTCTTGCTAGACGAAAGACGAAAATGTGTTCACGATCAGAATTGTTAAGAAAAATTACAGAAATGGACTGTAAATTGTAGAAAAATATAAGACACGAGAAAACACTGACGCAATAGTGATAACGCTAGGAAATAGGTATTGTCAAAGTGATTGTCAATGTGTGCAATCGTATCGTTAACTTTAACCGATTGCCTATGTCTTAACGAATCTTACCAGTCTAGTCAAATAAATTAGACGTAAAAACCATGCAATTAAAAAAAAAACTGCATTAAAAACTGTTTTGTAATTGCATTTAGAATACTCTCTTAGTACATACCAATCGCAGAAAACTCTCCGTGCAAGATTATAGGTTGCTTCCTCCAACAGATGGTCGAACGTGTTACAAATTTCAGTTTCTTTAAATAATTTTCTCGTAAGATGGGATGTGGGGAGATACGTAGATAAGAGCGCTTAAAATAAATTTACTGGGAAATTGCGACAAATTTAGCTTCCTTGTAACTTTTCTTTAGGTGTAATAAAAGGGACGCCGCGGAAAAGTCAAATTAGCCTCCTGTCTTATTCTGGTGTTTTGCTTGTATACTTAGGTAGGTATAATGGGCGAGAATATGGAATTTTAGAGGGTTTTTTAACCGATTTTTCGGAGAAAAGGGAGGTTTTTTTTTTTATTGAGCTCTGGGATTATATACGAGTATCAGGGGTGTATTCCATGCCTGTTAATTCAACCTCTGTGTGTTATCAGAATTATCAGTGATCTTTCTTTGATTCTTTGATTGCTGCAACAATAATGTTAGCTATTTTTCCTTATTCTCTATAATTTTTTCTTTCGAGTTGCACAGCGGTGGTTTGATCTTTCATGCGTCCGTATCTTTAAATTTTTTACTTACTTATATCTGCTCATTCTTACATGTTTCATACTTGGTAGTACAAGTACGTACCGTAAACCAGGTGAAGCGGGCCACTGGTCAGACCCGTAGCTAACCGCTTATGTGTGCCAGGGCATTTGATTATTCAACCAGGGCATAGGCCATAAAGGTACAACATAATTTTTTTTTTTACTTTAAGCTGTTTCTATTTATTATTATTATTATTATTATTATTATTTTCGAGAATGTGCAAGCCAGCCCTGACGTTAGCTACGGGCCTGACAAAAAGACACCGAGCTGGGTGTAAACTTTTAAAAACGATCGTTTATTCCATTTGGGCGTTAGCTACGGGCCTGCCACTGGTTGTTCTTGTTGCATTTTCAATTTCCAACAATTCTGGTTACTTGGTTTCCCCCCGGCCACTGATGCGATACCCGAAAAGGTAGTTTCCGGTGCCGGCGATGCGGTGTCATAGGAGCTACTTTAGCATGCATGCATCGCCATACGTCCCACCATACCAATTCTGGTTACTGGCCCACTTTACTCTCGATGGCCAGCTTCACCTCATTCAACGGTACTCATAAAAATATGAACGTATTTTTCATAAGTTTAACGTTACTATCTTTTTTTTTGATTCCAGAGAAAATTGCAAGATTAAAGCTTCAAATTATATGAAGTTTTACGAAACTTTAGGTTACCTATGAGGAAATGAAGTCTTTCTTGTGATTTTTTTTATTATTAATGCGAAAAAATGTCACATCTTGTAATAATCCCGTTCTTTTTAACGACAAATATATTAAATATAAATTAATATTTAAACTAATGGAATACATAAATATGTAACGCGTCTTTACCGGCTGTTATTGTGTAAATTAGTTTTCCGTATAACATGAAACAAGTGCAGAATTTATCTAACGGTTATTTGGTCAGTACGATTAATTATGTTTCTCCTTTTAAAAAGGTTTTACATATGGACGTCAATTTTAATGATTTTTGACTATAAGACTTACACGTTATGCGGAAAAATCAATGGTAATTATAATTTTAATACTCTCGTATATCATAATATTACTATATTATACATAATATTTGTATTATTACTACGTACATTTACGCCCGCAGCACTAATTGCTGACATTTTCCCGTCCCGTGGCTACGTCCGTTTTATCCATAGGAATCTTATTTTTGCTTATGCTGTGCAACAGAGCACATATTATATAATTTTTATCCGCCGTAAAACTACAGTGGACGTTCTAAATGTCATTTGAATTAACTACTTATAGGTGATTATTTTGTTCTTCTTAGTTTCCCTCAGTAAGTTTCTTCTTCCTGAATATATAGGGACAGAATAGTCTTAATTTACTAGTTTCCTTTGGGAGAGGATGTGAGTTTAATAGAGGGAAAAAGGCAAAAAGGGGTATACAAGCTGTCTGCTTCAGATTTCGTTTTACCCCCTTGAGCTGTACCAAACCAAAATCAGTATCGTCAAATAGGATATCTTGAAACAGCCGCGTAACTTGGAACACTCCAGCATACATGCGTTCGTGTCAAGTTACCGGTCTACTTTAGCTAATCCCTAAAGCTCTCTTTTAACTAGTGTGATTATGAGCACTGCGGATTGAAATCTGAGAATACTGTTCAAGCCTTTCGATGAGTTCTAAATTAAAGACTATTCCAAGATACCACCGGTACTGACGAGGTTGTTTTACTGTTGTATAATGCCTAGATAACTATAAAAATCCAAAAAGGTCATATTGTAGCCACTATATACCGAGTTTCCATTGACGCAAGAAAAGGTCAGTAGTTACACTGTACTTGTACGTAGTATTATTTTTATTAAATTTTTCTATAGTTTTGAGTCACTCAAAAAAAAAAAAAAAAAAAAGTTTAGTGATGATTTATACATTTATGTACTCATATGTATAATATGTATGCCACGTATTGCACAATGACGTACACGTATACTCCGGGTAGAAATGATTTCTTGGGAAATGAAAAAGTAATAAAGTAATTGGATTCTGTGTTATCGAGAATCTAATGGCGGGAAGGTTCCATATTGTGCTGGTAGTTAAAGTTCCTACAAGAATGACTCAGAGTTTATATTCCGAGGTTTCGGGAACTTGGTGAACATTTTTCGGGTTATTGGTGATACATTATTGTTTACCTTAATCGTACAGTAAAGGGCTATGTTGAAGGTGCAGGTACTTTTATGTAGCTTGCGGACGAAGCAGCAGTCCACTGATTTTATGCTTCAGTTGATAGGAACTGAAAATATAACAATAAATTAACAGTAGTTACCTATGAATTTTCAAGCTCCCAGTCGAAAGAGAAAAATTACGAGTAATTAATTCAGCTACGTTTTCATGTATACGTTCTTATCAATTTTTCAGTAACATAGTCTCTAGTGCATATAATTGTGTCCTTATCTAATATGACATTTATCTTTCATTCTTTTTTAAATTTTTATTTCTTCGACATTAGTTTACGTATACCTGCCTAACACTGCAGAATTTAACACTCATTGGAATACGTTTATGTTTTGTGTAACTCGAGTTAAGTAGGAACATATTATTTAGAAGCAGCATTTACGCAATAATTTACCTACTTATCTTATTTGTCCGACGCCAACATAATACAAAAGAGTTTCCGGAAAATTAATGCGTTACAAAAATATGTGGGTGTAATTTTTTCTTCTATGATTTCGCTTAATAATTTTAGAACTTACAAAGTTGTCTTTTGTAGGTACGGAGTACATACGTAATCATATTAATATAATTTCGCTTAATACATCTGCATTTAAGAAGGGGATCTGAAAATAGTTAATATGTAATACTCTTAGTTGGATAATCTACCTAGTCCTCTAATTAGGTACCATAAATAAGAACTGCGGATAATATGTCGCCGAGTTACATGATGATTGTCGTCAGTCAAGTAGTTCTATGAGTAGAAAGATGAAAAATGGCATAAATTTACTTTATAATACACGGGGGAATTTGCTAGATTATAATGAAAACAATGGATCAAGAAACTTTCATATTACGATAACTGACAAACAGGGGGGGGGGCGGAATGTCTACCAAAATGTTTGCGGAATATTACCGGGCTTTGGAATGGAGGCCAGGTTTTGGTGATAAATATTGAAAATTGTGTTTATTAATCGTTAAATTTGCATAAAACATTCTTTTCCGACCCAAGGATGCAAGGAACCTACACTGCATGAGAGCGGGGTGGACCACTTCTGTCCTGCTGATGAAGGAGCATTCCTCTATAATAGCGCTGCTGATGAAAGCTGACGATTGAAAAAAAAACAACAGAACAACAGGGTTGAATCTCAATGTTTTTCAAACTATTTTTTTTTAACCGCTGGTTCTCACCGGCCTAAGTGTACCTACTTTTGGGCTGCTGAGCAATAGAACAGTATTTCGGGATAATAAATGCTATACGTAGTTTTAAAACAAAATGATTTCACTACAGTAGATGACGTAGATACCAATATTGTGACGAAAGAAGATTTAAATTAGGACAATTTCTTCACAACAAACGCTAATGCTGGTAGTTGGAAAAAGTATGCTCGAGACCAGGAGGTCAATGAACTTATAGACTTTAAGGACATATGGTGGTCAGTGAACAACTGGCATCTGTGCTTACATTTCCAAACTACAAACACTATATATGCGTCTCAACACAGGAATCTGTGCTTACTTCTCAGCATACTATACCAATAATGTAAAATATCGTTCTGAATCCGGTATTCTGGAGCATGCGTGAGGGTATCCATCTGTTTGCGTTAGAACTTGCGAATTAATGAGTAATTGTGTTTATCTATAGGAAATTATATGACTTTGGAAATTTATTTAAATGATAATTATTCAAATTATAGTGGCCAACCCAAACCTCCGCTGTGTTTCAGTCAACTTGAAAAGAACTGGTTGTGTTCTGGAGCACAAATTAATCATTATGTATACCATACTGAATCAAAAATGCTACCTACGTTATTATTTTTAAATCATTCTTTTATTGGATGATATGGCATTATTATACGACATGAAAATTGCTCAAAAATGAATTAAACGTTGGTATGTACCTACATCGTTTTCAGTCCAATGAGTGTTTAATATTGATATTAACTTTGTTTTTTTTTTCAATTTTAAATTACGGATACGATTTGAGTTATATTTGTGTTTCCATAAATAATTATTTATTGTAAAAATGTTGCGTGTACAATTTTTATATATCTAATTTATAATACGATTGAACGCTTAAAAGTATCTTAATTTTAATTGAACAATGCTTGTTAAGTAACTAATGCTAGGATATTCGAATGGTTTTTTGTACATTAAGATTCTCATTTTCATTTTAATGTTTTGAATTCAAGGTTTGATGATTTACACTGTTGCGCTTTTGCAGGATTGCCAAGTGAACATTATTGGACATCACCGATGTTACTTAGGTATATAAGTAAAAAACGAGTGACCCGGTAAATTGAAGCATAATTTTGGAGCGGATTTAAATCAGAATTATCTTACAAAGACTGGGCAATTAATTTGGTGAAGTACACTGGAGAAAGAAAGCATAGGTATCATGTTTATGTCTTGTAGACTAAGAAAAAATTGGTACATGAAATATTGCAAGTATAAATGAGCCCCTGTACTTGTATATTTTATCTCATCAATTTTTAGTTCTGTTTCTTCTATAATGGCATCAATATGTGACATTGGCTGTCATAAATATTTGGTATTGGCTGCCATACACGTATCGATGTACATAGTAATTAAAATTACTTTATTTATGTAGGTGCAAGTAGAACGACATAATTGGATCTTCGAGTTCTAGGAAGTTATATTAGGTACAGGTCAAAAACACTGTACCAAGATTATGTCGGTTGGTATGCTTGGAAATGTTAGTCTACGTTCAACTTAGATCCAGAAAGATGAACATCGTCTTACGATTCTCCATGTCACTCCAGTCTCAATATCTATTGAATAAAATATTTAAATTGGACGGCTATACTGGGAGATGAAACAATGAAGTAGAGAATAAATTTCCGAAATAAAATTAGTCAACTTATTGGGTTGCAAGAATAGTTATGTACTTAATTAACTTGTCTGCTCCCACCATGATGAAACATTATTATTTACATCCTGGAAAAAATTTGTACGTTTTGTACGCTTTGTATAACGTTTATTTTACTAAGTATATGCCTACTCTTAAGTTATCAATACTGTTAATATTTTATCTTAATGATGATTGTTATCGATATTATTCTTATTTAATGTTTCGAATAAACATTAATTTACTGTAAACTATCGTCCGTATTGTTATATTATACTCACGATGTTTTCGCGGTATACTACGCGTGGCTTTTCTATGTTGCGATCGATTGTAATGTTGAGAATTTTAGCCCTTTCTGTGTTAGTGAGCGTATAATTTTTAATATTTTTCAGTTATTCGCTTTTGTACATAATGGAAATGTTGATTATTGATTGTAATAATTAGTTGTTATAATTGTGAATTACGAAACTAGTTATTTATTTTATAGAGAATATATTATGAATACCTACTCATAGAAGGGAATAGACTTTTTGCAATGAATTAACTTTTGTAGTCATCATTAGGGTGGCGCGTATGGAATTTTTTAGTAGATGAAGCCTCTGGAGAGACCTGATACGAATAAATATCTGTTTTTTCATGATCCCTTTTCTTTTCATTGAAGTTGTAGAGAGGGGTACATTTACGTAGGTCTCTTTTTTAGGGCTAATATCCTATACAAAAGACTATTATGCCAAAATCAGCATTTTCTGGGACAGTTGGTAGTTTGGAACTCGGGAAAGACCTGTGTCATGCTCGTCATTACATCAACTCCATGTGTTATAGTAATTCAAAATAATGTGCAACTTCTGGTTTTAAAACTACATCCACGTGGAGTAGACGTAGATTTTGTACCCGAAGAGTTCATTCTATCTTTACGTGCCTATAGCAATGCATGGGAGGGGGAATTTAATCAGATCAGTTCGAAATAAGATTTTTTTATATTTTTTTGATCCACTCTGGCTCTGAGTTGATCGGATCGAATTAGATCGAATGAACAAAACTAAAATTACAAGCATTAATTAGGAATCAAGAGAGAATGAATGATGTGGAAAATTCGGAAAAATTGAGAGTTTTTAAAAAGCGAATGAATAGTAATTATTACTCTGCGAGGAAAAGATGTTCAAGAGTAAATCAATAATCAGATCAGTTGAGACGTGGAAGGAAATGTAGAGAGCGATTGTGACGCTACACATACGCATGCACTCAAACGAACACATGTATAAGGAGGTGCATAGTGATCAAAATTGATATTTTTATTATTTGCATAAAAAGTATGCATGTCATTTTGCGCGAATTTTAGATACAAAGATAACAGATTTGCACCTGGCAGAGTTAGCGAGCAAAAAAAAAAAAAACACAACAACTTAGCAGGCAATGAAGGAATGAAGTAACTAAAGCGTGTCTTATTTGTAACCACTTTTCTGTGCAAGGAGTGAAACTTTTGAATTGACAAACGAAATACGTCAACAATATTACCTACACCTGAATGGACGCTGTTAAGCAAAAGGGACTTGGGCGGCTATCTGTTTTTTGAGAAAACATAACATTTAAAAGCCAATGAATAATGCCGGGTTACGGACATAGCGTTTACTGATACGCTTTTTTCATGTAAGTACATTTTTTTTTTTTTTTTTTTTTAATCGGGGGCCCAATTTTGAAAAATTCTACTTTTTACAATCCTGCCAAGGATACTAATAAACTACTTATTTTATCAACAAATGTCGCTTGGTTCTATAACGCTTAACAGCGTCCAATTTCATTACTTCCTTACAGTGTAATTGCAGCCGAAAAATTCAGCATCGGCTTTTGGCTTCAAGTACTGGACTTGACCAGACGGTAACTTATTCCCCTTAACTTAGAAGTCAAGGTTGGTTTATGCTGGCCGTCAGTGGCGTAGCCAGGGTTCTCCCAAGGGGGAGGGGCGAAGTAAGATTTTCAAGGGAGAAATTCACCCCCTTCGCCCCCGACTACACCACTGCTGGCCGTTAAGTTTAGGGGGTAAGTTACAAACATACGGCCAGTATAAAGCGGCGTTAAGTCTGAAGTCTTAAGACTCTAACTAGACGCTGGAAGCTGGAACTACAACTAGACAGTTCTTAACCCTCCCGCTAGGTGTCAGTTGTGTTAACCTTAACCTTTACCGTCGAAACAGGTATGCGCACCGTAAATGTAAACAAACAATTATGAAGAGGTTGCATGGAAGTTGCATGGTTGCATCACGTAATTTTGTTATTTCGTTTGGAGTTGTTGATTTGTGGCAAAGTCATATAGATACACCAAGTTAGACGACTAGCGCGTTTCCGCGTTCTGCCGTCATGCCAGCGCGCTGCTATCGCTGAACTCCTTTGGTTGCATTGCGCTTATATGGACATTTTTACGTTTTTGCGGATTAGCTCAAAAACTATCAATTTTGATGAAAAATTGGAAAGAGCTAAATTTGTTCACCTTGGAATTTCCCATCGAATGCGAGTAAATTCGAAATTTTTATGGGTACAATTTTGAAACTGATCTTACCTGATAGAAAATAACAGGTAGAATAAATTTTGTTCTTTTCACTTTTTCATAAAACTCGACCGTTATTGAGATAGACGCAAAACCTTGTTAGGGCTCCCAACGTTTACATTGAATTCACGGCAGTCGAACGCTGCCAGCGCTGCTATCGGGATAAATTATTGTAACATACGAAGTTTAACATTGGTTAAATGGAGAGTCGAACGACTTGGTGTATCTATATGACTTTGATTTGTGGAATAAGTGATACTCGTAACAATTCATGATCAACTGAAATACAAGCGCATTCGGATACAGCAGTTTACCTCGATCCTGACTCTTGAGCATAAGGTTTTACTAATGAAATGAAACCGATGCAACCTCTTCATTATAGTTTGCAAAGTCATATAGATACACCAAGTTAGACGACTAGCGCGTTTCCGCGTTCTGCCGTCATGCCAGCGCGCTGCTATCGCTGAACTCCTTTGGTTGCATTGCGCTTATATGGACATTTTTACGTTTTTGCGGATTAGCTCAAAAACTATCAATTTTGATGAAAAATTGGAAAGAGCTAAATTTGTTCACCTTGGAATTTCCCATCGAATGCGAGTAAATTCGAAATTTTTATGGGTACAATTTTGAAACTGATCTTACCTGATAGAAAATAACAGGTAGAATAAATTTTGTTCTTTTCACTTTTTCATAAAACTCGACCGTTATTGAGATAGACGCAAAACCTTGTTAGGGCTCCCAACGTTTACATTGAATTCACGGCAGTCGAACGCTGCCAGCGCTGCTATCGGGATAAATTATCGTAACATACGAAGTTTAACATTGGTTAAATGGAGAGTCGAACGACTTGGTGTATCTATATGACTTTGATAGTTTGTTTACATTTACCATGCGCATACCCGCGCATACCTGCAGTTCTTTAGTACCAACTACTAAGCTCTTTAGACCATCTAAAGTCCGTTCCAACTAACCTGTACACAAATTTCGAAGGGGCAAAAAGTATTTCGTGTGATAGCACTCCGCACACCATACCTCTCGATCACCCGAACTAGGGCTCTATAGTTTCACCTGGGTATACTAAGCCACCATTTTGGTTCATACTGCGCCCGTCGATGCCGAATTGACTACGCGTTACGCTCCGCATAGTCGGATTCAGCATCCACGGGCGCAGTATGAACCAAAATGGCGGCTTAGTATACCCAGGTGAAACTATAGAGCCCTACCCGAACTAGAGCACTATAAACACGAGTATACTGGACCGCCATTTTGATTTCTACTCCACCCGTGGATGTTGAATCCGACTATGCACAGCGTGCCGCGTAGTCAATTCGGCATCAACGGGTGGAGTAGAAATCAAAATGGCGGTCCAGTATACTCGTGTTTATAGTGCTCTACCCGAACTATCCACGTTAGAGGTGTATTGCGGATTGCATGTTGTATAGGTTAGTTCTTAGTTGGAACTTGGAACAGACTAGACCATCTAGTATACTAGATGGTCTAAGGCTAAGCTAATCGCGTGTTCGCGTGATAATTTGATAAGGTTAAATTCGGTTTTCCTCATTTTGCTTTTGCGGCAGAAATTATATTTGAGTCTTTAGTGTATTTTTACTTAAAAAGTTGTCCCAGTCCCAGTTCATGTATCACAAATCATGAATTTATGCCCGGGAAAATCTGTTAATATGGAAGATGTGAATCAAATTTTCGCTGACATTAGGGATCAGTTCCTTTCCGGAGTTCCGTTAAAGCATTTCAATATTCATGTGAGAGTAAGATTCGTATTCACTAAGCTATTTTCTCGAATGTTGTTTTATCTCACGTTATTTTTAAAAAAAACTTCTTCATAAGAAATAATTATAAGAATTTAATATTTTCCCAATCATGATAATTGTTCATGGTGTTTGTATTATACAGAAGTTATCAGAGTTGATTGCCAGTCATCAAGAAGACGTACTCAGAAATACATTGACCCATGTACTGAATATAAAATATCCATTAAAACGATCTTATCAATTATCATTCTTGAAGAATCTCATCTACATGGTAATCATTGAGGTTAAATTAGTCTAGTATAATGCAATTTTCTTAGTAGAGTTATTTTCTAATGCTAATAAAATTATCATTTAGCTGGAATCTAAAGATATCGAAGTTATAGAAAGTGTTTACTCTGAATACTTGAGACTTCTGAATGCAAATGATTTAAATGAAGCCCATTATGTGCATTATCACATGAGCAATCAGTATATTTCAATTAAAGAGAAAACAAGTTTCATATCGAATGGCACCACAGGATTAGCAGTTTGGCAAGTATGCTTGTCTTTGTTGATATTTTATTACATCCTCTCGAAGCTGATCATGTATTATTGTGTAGGCTGCATTACTCTATTTTTCATATAAATTGTTTGCAGGCTGGAAAAATCCTCGGCCAGTACTGCATCGATAACGCAGAGACTTTCAGGAACAAATGCATTTTAGAACTCGGATGCGGTTTGGGTCTTACTGGTATAGCAACCGTCATGGGGTGTAAACCGAAACATTATTGTTTTACTGACGTCCATTTTGAAGTTCTGAATTATGTAGTGACAAATATCAAAATTAATTTCGGCCCAGAACTTGATACGAAATGCGAAGAGAGCAACGGGTCGTCAGAGTTGCAGTTCCGAGGGACGTACAATGATGTAACCGTTTCTGTTATTAATCTTCCGTGGGAAAAGAATGAGTTTTCCACTATTTACGAGCATTTTGATCCAGATTACATTCTAGCTGCTGGTAATTTGATTTATTAGCTTACCGTAGAACTGGATTATGTTGAGTTTTTTGCCGTAGTATTCTGAAGTTTTTAATTTCGGGGTGAGATAGAAAATCGACCAGTAAGTATTTAGCAAGCGAGTGCAAAAGATGGGCCGCTCACATTTTGCTTCGGTTTATATATTATTTTCATCTTTTGTTCACGACTTCTTTCATTGAGATTTTATATTGTACGGCGTGAGAGATTGGGCAAACCAAAATTTGACTAGGTTACCTTTTACGTTTACTGCTCCACGCAGAGCAGTTTAAAACGATGAGTACGATTATTCGTTATTGTTGCTCATCGTGATATGATAGCTTATTTAATCCGCCAATGCAGTACTCATTTCCCAATCTTTTTGTGATATTCTCCATACCGGAAATTACCCGAAACCGTTGAAAACCTAGTCTGTATTCCATTTCCAGTGACATTTACTCGCAATTTGTGATAAATTTGTCATTATTAACTCGGTTCCCGAAGGGACTTTTCTAAGTGCGGGTATACAAAAGATTATTAAAACTGTTCTACTTCAGCCTCTTAAGCATATGGTACCCTGATACCTACTTTAAACTCGGTGTAACGTGTATAGCCAACGATACCTTCCTAATAAAAGATGTAGTACCTACATATTTTTAAAAAAGAGTGCCGCTTAATTTTGACCTTTCATATGTGGAGAAATCCCGAAGTAGGAACCTAACTAAACATTTATTGTAGGTTTCTTCGTGGACCATTTCGAATAGATACCTACAGCAATATAGATTATCATTCTTAATTTTTCTCACTTTTGTGAAGAATTCGTGTTTAGCTGTTGTAAGAGGACGCTATGAACCCCTCATCTGTATGGAGATATGACTAAAAATTTATGTAGAATTTTATTTTTGTACTTACGACAGTTGTCGATGATGATCAAAAACTAGTTTCTAACTGTCTAGCTCTGTAGAACTGAACGTGATAAAGTAGCTGCTGAGTTTGCTTACGATACCGATTATTCATTTTTACAGATGTCGTGTATGATTCATCAGTGTTCCAGCCATTGAGTTCAACCTTATCTAAACTACTGGAAAGAAATTCCAAATCAAAGGCTATATTGTCATGCACAGTGAGAAATAGCGCCACTTTAGAAGAGTTCTTTGAATGCCTACGTAAGTATACTTTTTTTGTTTGTTTAGATATCTGATTCTTGATAATTATCCAGGAAACTGGAAATCTTGCCTAGCAAACTGCAGATCGGGGCTTGGCCTACTCTCCCTTTCCCATCGAAAAAAAAACCAAATGGATCTCCCGTCTAAAACATGAAAAATGACAGGTAGATAATTTGTCTTAATATCCAGCTAGATAGAGATATTGATAACGAGTTTGCCAGACCGGAGAGAAACTGTCAGCTATTCCGCTGGCTTCAAACATGAGCAGAAAATCACGATCTCAATGAGAGACAGGCAAACAGTTACACTAATAGACGAAGTGTGGAAAGCTGTGCTGAGCAGGGATCCAAGAAAAACGAAATGAATGTCCTTGAGGGAGTGAGGCTGAAGAAAAGCCAAGTTTCTTAATTGCAATTCCATTAATTCATTTTTTGACAAATAACTCGAGTTTGTTTGATATGTTTTTAACAACCTTAATATTAACGTTTTTAGATGAATACGAATTGCAAGAGACACTCGTCAAGTGCGTAGAAACGTGGGATTCCAGCTATAGCCACAAATGCGAAGTGAGAATATTTTCTGTGCATCATGCTGAAGGTAAGCGGTTACTTTTTCCGAGTAATGATATGAATTACACACATTCCTAGAAAAACGTGATTTGAGAGGTTAATTTACGAAGGATGAAGCGTCGAATGTTAATAGTATTTATTGTGTCGAAAGATCTCTGTTGACGTTCAAATTTTCAAGTTGTAGAAATAACAGAATTGTATATTATTTGTTAACGCGCATTCGATAATTGTGTATGCTCGTCAACGTGGACAATACGCGTAAACAAAACCCATTACATAGTTCCCCGAACTTGTTTTACTGTTGTAGTTGGTATAATGTTCACGCTACCCGCTTCTATAGTTATAAACGGACTAGATACTCGTAGAACGAAGAGTCGAGATTACCATCATTTTGTATTGCAATTTTTTGATATGACCTGTCTGTAACACTGCAGATCGCAGCGAAAAAATTGAACTCGAAATGCTGCATGATAACACAAACTGGTTCATTTATGCTTATCTAAAATTTCGGAATTTGTCAACTGCAACAATCTCGCGATTGATAAGGGAAAAAGAAAGTACTCACTTCTTCATTTTCAGCACTTGGTAATCATTGTTTCGTTGCTTCGTCCCCTCTCCTCTTTTTTTCTTTAAATACTAGAACGACAAAACCCATACAGAGATTAGTTAATCCAAAATAACCTATATAAATTTCAGACTTCGTAGACATATTCATACAGTGCCTACAACTACCATTATTTCTTATAGGAAACTGTGTTGAGTGTTGGAATTATTTATTTTCATTCTGGAGTGGCTATGGTAAATCTTCAAAGAGAGACGAAGTGAAACTGAGCGAGGAATATTTTTTGCTTGATTTATATATTATCCCCATAAAATCAACATTGATGGACTTCGCAAGAAATTCTCGAATTTGGAATTTCGGACTTCCGAAGTTTTTGCCGTTTTGAACGATTTGAATTTCTAACTATTTTCTTATTAACTAATATGAAAACATTTCAAGGTGTGCAATTAAATTTTTTCACTTCGCTGTATTCTTGACTAGGTGACAATTTTTGGAGAATTTTTGACGTTCATCACATTACCATTTAATTTTTCCCCGAAGAGGGGAGTAATCCAAAAGAGTGCCTGAGACACTTCAACACTCGTTTAAGAATCTTCTAGATCTTACTAGAATTGATTCAGATTCCTTAAAGCTTTAATAAAAGTGTCCAAACGTCGCTAAGACTGTTTAAAACCTGTTTACAGCTCTGTAAAGAATCATTTGAGACATTCCTACACGTGCTTATACTTTTTACAACTTTTTCAAACTTCAGTAAGACTCGTCCATACTATTTTAAGACCGTTGAGTTTTCATAAAAGATGCTAAGGTTCAGCCAAGGTTTTTCAGTAATCATTTGAGAATCTCTCAGACTTTCCTGTTGAATGCTTTTAAGGCTCTTTCAAGTTTGCTTGAGATTCTTTAAAACTTTTCTAGACCTAGTTAAGACTCGTCAAGATTTGATCAAGACACTTCAAGACGTTTTGAGAAACTAGTATGACTTTTTAAGGCTTGTTTAAGACCTGTAAGTCTTTTCCAGACTTGCTTAACATTTCAGTACTTTTCAATACTGGTTAAGATTCCTTGAAACTTTTCATAATTTTTGCCGGCGTGTTGGAGACTGCAAAATTTTCTCGCAGCTCAATTATTTTTGAAGTATTTTCAATTCAAATTTCTCTCTCTATGGAAAGGGCAACTGCTCCATTACTCCTCCCGTGTATTAGCGCGTGATTCTCGGGTACTTTTAGTATATTAATCAGTATGCCCAATTTAGCCAGCCATGCCAAATTTCAGCTTTCTGGGAATCTTTGCATTTATTCCTCAATCGTTCGATTAATTTCACTGGACTAACTTAGAATAATGTGTTACCAAAGTGTATTGGCTTTCAAATTGATGTTTTCCGGAGAAAACTGAGAAAGTAGAATTTTTGCAGAACGCTTGAGTCTCTTCATGGTGGTAGCTTAGGAACAAGGGGTGATTGGTATTTACTGTGTTTTCAAAGGGTCGTCCTCAATAAATTCCTGCATTAAAAAAAAAAAAACATTCTAGGAATTTTTCTCTTTGAAGTCTAGGACCGGTCGCTGGGGGGGGGGGGACGAAGGCTTTTCCTCCGATCATCTTCCGAGTTGATAAAATATGAATTTTCTTTCGTACTCGGCAAATTCGACAATTTATCAATTTTTGCATTATTGTGTATATAAACTCTCTGGAGGCGACAAGGACTTGAAAATGCATGTAATGCAATGTGGATGTTTTATGGGCTTAAAATGTATCTGAACTTATATTGGATTACAATTTGACTTCGAAATTTTAGCATCGAGAAAGAAGAATTGAAACTGAACTTTTGCAAGATAAGGCTGCATAAGATGAACAACAGCGACCCGTTGTGAGAAAAAGGGTTATATCACATCTACCTACTTAGTTTAAGGATTAACCTGGTCTGGGAATGAAAGCATTTGAAGGAGCCTAGGGTGACAGATTTCGAGGGGCGGCAAATTTTTGTTCAAAAACAGCGGGAAAAAGGAAGGAAATTCAGAAGAAGGGGCAGACAGAAAAAAGGAAACAGTTACAGAAAACATAACTGAGAAATAGTTATCAATTTTTAACCTGTAGCTCATTAGGAGGATATGAAGTGGGTGAGGGAGACATTTTGTTGTGTGCCTATAGCGGCTTGGCTTCTAAATCCGCAGCTGGTTACAAAGAACGTAAGCAAAAAGTCAAGTCCATAAGACATCAAAAAAAGAAGAAGAAGTGAAGTGACCACCCGCTTATCAGTCGCATTAGCAGTTGCTGCCGGCAGTGCGAGAAGGGTGGAGGGAGGAAAACTGCAAGTTTTCAGACAGGAAAAGATCATGGATGTGGATCACAGGGACTCGTTGGAAAGACGGAGAAGGAAGATGGGAAAGCGGTTAGCTGGAAAGGGAAGAGGAAGGGTCTAATTTAGTCAACCCGACACACTTTAGCCAACTCACTTTAGCCCACGGTCTAGATGAGCCGCGAAGCGGGTCAGCTAGTTATAATATTATAATAATCTACATATCTACTACACATAATATGTAAAAGTGTGAGTTGGTCTGTTTGTGTTTGTTTGTTCGAGGTTGGCGGGTGAACCATAAGAGCTGGGGGTTCGTACTTTCTGGATATGTTTGTATTGACCCGGAATAGGTTTTAGGCTATAAAATATTTCGGTACCCTAATTAGGAGGGGGACCACAATATTTTGCCCCTTGTGGACCCCCTAATTCTTTTTCAGCTTGGACTTTTCGGAACTGTTTTATATTGAACTTCTTCACATAATGTCAAAATTTGGTGGTCGTAACTACCTCCCTTCAGAAATCATTAGGGGGTGAAAATCTGAAATTTCCAAAACAAGCTCAAAATGCCTTATTATTATATTTACAACTGATTTAATGCGACCGTAATATATTTGGATATTGTTTCGTACTCATTTATGTACCACACGGTCCTTTTTCAACCACATATGATCTCTATAAGCTCTAAAATTTTCGTTATCCGACTAAATTTTTGAAAACACCATCATCCTCTGAATAACATAGATATGAAGCAGTAACTGCAAATAGATCAAGACCCTCTGACTGCTCGAAAAGCCCTAAAATTTCAGTTTTTGAAAACTGTGTTCAGCATATCTTTTAATAATTATCTGATTGAATTATAAAAATGTTCCTTTAATGGTCACAAGTTAATTTCTGTGAACTAGAAGCCTTACAGATAATAAGTCATATTACGACATCTCATAGCATGACTGAATACGGAATAAGGTATGGGTTGAAAGAATTTGAAACATGAAAACTGCTGCGCCTATTACAATTAGCATTAGCGTGCAACCGAAAAGAAACACAATATAGTTGCGAGGTGCGACCCAGCTCCAACTCATTAGTACATGGAGCTATGGTGATGTGGGTTGAAATATCGTATTTAATGCTTCTAGTTTACAGAAATCAACTTGTAACCATTAAAGGATCATTTTTGTGATTTCTGTTCAACAAAATGTAAAGTCAACTCAGAGTCCTTATGGAGAAAATACACGGTGTATACATAATTATGTGGCATACATACTTCGTGTTTCTCTTTTTACTGTGCTTAGTTTTCGGCCCTTCTTCAAGAAATTGGTGTTCAATGACTTCCTACACTGTCTCCTATCACACACAATTTTTTCCGCGCATTTCCCTCTTTGAATATTGCGAAAAAAACACGAAAAAAAGTTGTACCTATAAATTGTGAGTCACTGTACCTGCCTAAAATAATGTGCAGCCGATCTCAAGTCTGGAGACCAAGTGTGAGGGAAGTTGTGCACCAAATAATTCGTTTGATATTAGTTTTAATTTACGGGTACTGCGATACAGAGCTAGTTACCTGTTTCTCAATCGAATTCACTTGAACTGCAACTCACTTTAGCCAACTTACTTAAGCTCACGGTCTACATGACCTGCAAAGCGGGTCAGCTAGTACTCGTAATTTGTATTTTTACCAGTATATTTTATTCTCTCCTGAATCTATTTGGCTGAAATAAGAATTGCATTCGACAAAATTAAAAATGCATCCCGCTGTGGAGAGACATACATTCGAAACGCCACCTTATGTATGTATTTCAAATTTTGTTTCATCAAACAAATAGTTTCTTTCAAGAATAATCAAGATTCACCCAGCCGTAGAAGACCTACAATTAATAAGAATAAGTAATATTTTGAAAAATTTTCTCGTTCTTTTTGTTCCCTTCCGTATCCAATCATAAGAAATTACGATTACATTCTGTAAAATTTTTAATTAATCTGGCTGTAGATGACCATCAATTCAGAAATTATTTTCTATACATTTTCTCGCACTTCTTAATTCAATTTGAACTTACTGTTTCAACAAAAAAGAATATTTTTCAGTTATAATCGGAAATCATCCGGCTTTGGAGAACCAAAAGTTATTAGGTGAATTTTTTAAGCATTTTTCCGATTCTTTAGACTCTATTTCAAGCCCATTTAGTAATATGATTTGAATTATTTCGGTCATTCATTAATTCGTTATTTCCGTTCATATACTGCTAAAAGATTCCTATTTGTTTTAGTTTGGAGCTTGAACCTGACTGAAAGCATTCCAGTCATCAGAATCGCCTCTTTACATACATCGAAAACTATAGCAGTATAGTCAAATACTCGTAATGCAAAAAAGCAATCGGAAACCCGATTTCACAAAAAAGTCGTATACCTTAAAATTTTCCAATCAAAAATAAATAATACTGAAGAAACGATCTGTCCAATTGAAGAATTGGAAACTGCTCAGAAATGTTCGACTGTGCTGATAGAGTAACGCTACACTTCGTTTGCTTAAAAAACTGCGAATCTTTATTTATCTTACGTAAAATGACATCAAAATGAAAACTTCAAATGCTATTATTGCGAAACCTGGTTTTCCAAAATACACATTTTTGCAGCATATGGCTCAATTTTAGTCTTGCATATTTGTGGTCTTTACCCCTCGCCCTTCTCAAAAAAGAAAAAAATTGTTCGGGCCAGCCCTTTTGAAGCCCCATTTTCAATTTACTCATTTTAGTTGACCTAAATAGATATGGAGGTGCAAATGCGTTCGAATTTTTTCTCACGTTTCATGTTTCACTCCAGAGCCCTTTTATCAAATCGGTTTTCTTTCCAGCTGCACAATAGAGTGGCCTGTTCTTATAAATACCGATCAGATCTGGAAACGTAATAGGGGAAAATACGAGTACTGTATCACGTAAAAACAGCCATACGTTATTACATTTTTTATATCAAGTCTCGAGCTCTCTTCCAGACCTTACAATTTTTCAAAAATACAATATCTGTTTAAAATCGAAATTCTGATTCGAAAATACAACAGGGATCGAGTAATAAACTAATAACACCTCCATATTATTTCATTCCTTTCATTAAGGCTCAAACCCTCAATTTGCTCCTTAAAATGCTACAACTTGTGTCTGGTAAAAGGCTTGGAACGTCGGAACTCGATGTAAAAAAATATAACAAAATATGGTTGTTATTGTAATCGATATAACACCTCCATCCTTCCTGGTCACAATTGTGTTTTCAAAACCAAACTTCGGATTCTATTTAGAAAAGAAGAAGAAAAAGTGGCATTTTTGAATAATTGAGAGCCCGGTAAAAGGCGCAAGGTTTGATAGAAGAAGTAAAGTAAAATATGGATTATTTACTCGATGTTATATCGTTTATATCCACCTCGAATTTGAACCTCACATTTTTCGGGCCACCCTCTGTACAATTGAATTGGAAAACGGAAGATTACATCACTTTTTTCTCTCGCTGTTTCAATGAATTCACAGTGGTTAACGAGAAATCCTTTCAATGTAGCTCTAGCTACCCCTAACCGCTACTAAACACGGCGTCTTAAGCTGATGCTCCAGGTACTGGGTTTTTGGTTAGCCCGATTCGATGCTTTAGTAAGGAAGGGGACTGATGCTTGATGTATCATGATGTATGCCTCTCCAGCAGAATGGAAGTAGAAAAAGAACACGAGCACAACCTTGAGTACGTTGGCGCTGTAAGCTGTGAATGCATTCATTCTAGCAACAAGCAGTCACTACCTGTTGTTCCGTATGTATCGTGCGTTGTCGCCTTGTGTTCAGCTCTCCGCTCTCGCTCCATTCTCTGGGCTCGGCGTTCTCTTCTCCATTTCTGCTGTTCTCGTGTTCTCTTTCTTGTTGCTAGTCGCTACGTCGTCGTCGCTCGTCGGCTCCTTGGCTCGGTTAGTTTGGTTGTTGCTTGTTGGTCCTTTACTTAGTAGTTAGTAAGTGGTCTGTTGTCGTTGCGCGTTGACCTGTCGCTTAGAGTAACGTTCCTTCGTTCTGTGTTCGTCGTATTTTTGAACCATTTACCTTTTGATTCGTAACATTTTCGTGATTTTGAGAACTGTGTGGCGGTTACAAAATTTACAAGCACTCGTTACCGACTCGAATTTACATCGGATTATGCATGTTTCATCGCCGTTGTGAATTTCCTGTGTCACACGGTTTCCAGCCGAGGCATTTCTAACAGGGTTACCTATCGGTGAGTTTGCCTTCTTTTAATTTTTTTTTTCTGCTGATTGTAACGCACGTGTGCATGGTTCAGTGGGTGCCACGTACTGCTGATGCACTGGTGTCATAGTCTCGCGGCTCACTCGCTGTGTATCAATTGGGAAGGAAGCCCAAGTCTATTTTGGCTGGTCCGGCCAGCTTGCGTTTCGTGAGATGTAACAGACCGACAGCTGGCCAGGTGTGTTCTAGGGTTGCTTCATCCGAACTTTAGGAATACCGGACACATTCGCAACAAGCAAAGAAAAAAAAAAAACAGTTTTTCTATTCGCTTTTTACAAAAACGTAGATAAATAAACGAGGGATACATACAAACACCGAAAAAATATTTCAATAGTAATTTATAATACTATTTTTTTCTTTTGCTTTTTACGAATTTTTGAAAATACCGGACATTTCTATTGTCCGGTAAGGGTCTTTACTTCTCACCCGACAAGTCGACGAAATACTGGACAGTCAGGTAAAATACTAGACGCGTAGCAACTCTGAGTGTGTTCGCTTTTCGCTCGCGAGGGATTGAGGAGGTCCGATCGGAACGTCTGCCAGTATTTCGATTTCGATAATCGTATTCTTAGTGATGCACTTATCTGGGTTCAAATCGTCTGCAAAGGTTCTGAGAAATCAGACCTCTGAAACGTTCTACAAATGCTAGCAGTCCATGTAGTATCCTCATTGTAAGAATGAGGTAATATCGATCTTCTGATACAGTTATTATTGTTGATACATTATCGGTTAAATTGTACTATCAATAGGAATCACCAGTCTCTTAGATGGAAGATAAACGATATGTTGGTGTAATGCCAGGTATAATGTGCTTGACAATGGTGTTTGATTGTATCCCAGTGCCCGTGTAGTCAGTTGTACTGTAATACGTATCTGTTTGCTTATTTCTCGGATTTCGTTATGGATCGATGGGCCATTATGGATGTATCGAAAATGGCCTGTGATCTATTGTACGAGAGAAGTAGCCTTTTATGTTTATCCTAGAGTTGCTTAGCGTTGCGAACAGTCCTAATGTTAGACCGCTGTAGTTTTCCTGAACCAGTGGCAAATCCAAGGAGCAGTCTCAAGAGGAGCAATTCGGAATGCGTAAGAATTACTTATTCTACTCCCGTCCCCTGAAAATGTGAAGTGAGTGAATAAGAGAGTTATTTATACACGCAATCTTGAATTATTCGTATTTACTAATGAGTAATAATTGTTCTTATTGAAGTTAGAAATGAAAGGTACCTTCTAACGTTTACTGCTAACTTCTTTCAACTCACTGGATTATCAGTTGAGCGGTAATTTTTGGAAAATTCTTAACGGTCACTAAAGGTTGGTGAGGACAGGAGTGTGGAGAGAAAATCCGGCCCGGGATAAAGTCTTTGCTGGTCTTCCATGTCGATAAAATACGCAGAACTAAGGTTCGCGAGCGGAGTGAGCCGAAAATGTTCGCTTTTCTATTACATTGTGTCCACGAAAATACTATGTTTGCCTTATTTTCAGTCGGGCCCCGGGTAAACATCTACAGCTGCTTCCCCCTCTTGTCAGCTTTGAATGAGGAGCAGTCCTTAAAACCAGCTATGACTCTTGAATCGTCAGTTCCCATGTAAAAATCGTTTCTACTCCTCTAGACTTGTTCGAAGTTCTTCAAGAGGCTTTTCCAAACTACTTGTTTTAAGATTTATTTAACTTGTTCGAAGTTCTTTCAAACTTGTTTCAACTATTTCAATTACAACGCACTGTAACTCTTACAGACTTGATTATGGCTCTTCAACACCCCTTGATCCCCTTTTTAACTCCCAAGACTTCTTCAAACTAAAACACGACCCTTAACTCTCTCAGAATTGTTTGAGATTCTATACAGAACTTTGTGACTCGCCGACAGTTTAAGACGGGGTGAAGGCAATCTCAGCCAACTGTAGGCGCAATTAAGGGGGATGGGACTTCGTAGGACTCTTCGAAATTTGATAACAACCGTTTCAAACAACTTCAGACTCTGTAAAACTTTTCACTATTTTTCTGAAATCTTCGAGACAGGGATTCTGAATTTCTAACGAGCTTATTATTTTACAGTTCGGCAATTCGAGTTTGTTTTTCTCCTTGAGTGGGGCAGTTACCCTATTACCTCTCTTGTCCTGAACGCAAATTTGAGGTCAGTGTTACCATCTGTAATCTCACGAGTTTTTGAAAACACTGGCACATAAAGAAGTGTCAACTCCGATGTATTTATTTCTGCGATGCAACCAAATTTCAAGAATTTTCGTGAAAGGATCTAGGAACACTGGTTGAGGGTATTAAATTCTTTCCACGTTGGAAACCGAGGGTGGTCTGGAAATTAGATATGTATTTCTCTTTTCTAATCGTAAACATAAATTTGACTAAACCTTTCGGTGTGTCTGCGTATTCCCATCCTCATTTCTCGCTGTAGGATTAATACGAGCGATGATTCAATTGATTTTATTAGTTACCTAGACCTGTTACTGTAGTGCAATATGATGTGGCCAGATATTTTGAGCCACCACATCATCTGGTCTCCGTACCAGAACTTGTCAACCTGTAAAACATGAATATCAATTTGATACGTTATTGTTTTTCGTGTAAAATTAAAGAATCAGCCTCTTCCTCTTTTCATTACTCGATTTTGTTTCTTCCTGCTATTTGAAAACAGCGTAAATGTATCTACCTTCTTCATTGTGACGAGATACTCCTTTTGTATATTAGAGGAGGTCTTTAGGGAAAAGTGTCCTCACCCTTGGACACACTTTCTGGTTTCACTTAGAAATGCTTTTGCGTTCTCGAAAGCACCGTATATCGTGATTAGAAACCTGCCCTCTGACTGAACATTTGTTCAGAATTTTTTGCAAGCGATATTTTGCAAATTTGGACGCCCCATCTGATCCACGATCACTACCACTTCCCGATCACGTTTACGAAACGAAGATCTCGCGAGGCCATTAACCATAAGTGAGATTAACTGATTAACTAAAATATTTCCGAAATTACGAGTAATAGTTTCAGCGATTTTAGTTACCGGAAGAGAAGAAATCCAGTCGATTGCGATTAGACAGCTGTAAGTACAAGGGAAAGTCAATAAGTAAGATTGTGGTGTGGTGGGACGTATGGCGATGCACGCATGCCAAAGTGGCACTTATGACACCGCACGCCCGGCACCTGAAACTACCCTTCCGGGTATCGCATCAGTGGCCGGAAGTAACGCTTTAGGGTCGAGCCCGAGCCCCCATTTCTTGAAACGGTGCGCGCGTCCTGCCAGGGCCACCATGGGGTTCCCCACTGACCAAGGTCCGCGCTCCCTGAGCGCTCATCCAGAATTCAGGTCCCCCATAGCCAGACGCGCTGCCTCTTCACCCACCCATCACGTGAGACTTTGTCTGCCCCAGCCCTTGCCTACGAGTGAGCTCCGCCGAACAAGATCCGCCGCAGCAGCAGTAGCAACTTCCCCTCATCCGTCAGCCCTCTGTCTCGACCACTCTGTCTCTATCTTCTTCGGCATGATGGTCAAAACGAAGGCCGATCAATAAGTAAGATTAAAATCATTCTAAATTTTGAAATAGTAGGAATGTTTTAGCCAAAATTGGAGGCAATATTGTTCCGACCTCGGATCAGACGTGGCGATAGTTCACTTTGCCTTCGAGTACGTTATTGATGATTTATGAGGTTATCACTGAAGTAAAATGTTTAAAATACCGTCTTGGTGTGATATTCGGTCAAATATTAATTTTTTGTAGCTACATGGGAAAAATGCGACTGAAGTTCATTGAGAATTAGTCGAGGCAATCGCAATAATGTAATTTCGCTACAAGCAGTGGTTAGTGGTGTAAATCACCTAGTAAAGGCCGTGAAAGTACAGATGATATTTCTTGCAGTGGCAGGTCAGCGGAAGTGACGGTGGGCCCTAACGTTAGGCGTATTAAGGAGCTCATTCAACAACACAGAATAATAACAACCGATGAAATTGTCGAAAGTCTTAATATTTTACAGGGAAGTGTACACTCAAGCATCACACAACATTTGAAACATTAAAAAATTGGCTCTAGGTGGATGCAACTCCGCATTCCGCTCGAATTACCCTGATTTACTAAAAAAAAAAAAATTAGATGGGAGGTACGGGAGAACCCTTCCTGCTCTCCAGATCTGTCTCCTTGTGATTTTCATGTCTTGGGCCCAATGAAAAACGAATTGGCCGGCCAACGATACCGCAATAATGAAGTCAAGAGCGCAACTAGACTGGTTGAAAACAATCGGACGGAAATCTTTCAGAGACTGTATTTGCAAACTTGTGTCACATTATGATGAGTACCTCAGTTCTAGAGGTGAATATGTAGAGAAATAGGAATGAAATTTGCAATCATTCTTTTTGAGCAAATTGAAAATTTTAGATGGTTGAGAGCTTAGCAGACTTAGTCTGGCTATTTTGGACATAATCCTACCCTTGGTAGAATAAATCAGTATTTAATTTCACGTTTTTCAAGTGTTTGTTCTCTGAACGCTAGAGTTTTCTTCTGGAGGTCTACTCAGCGCGTGCCAGTGAGTAATAGACGCCCTTAGTGTCGGAGGGGGTGGGGAGGATAAATAGCTCCCGTCTAGAAGGTAGTAAGATCTATTCAAGAAGAAATATTTTCTGTGTAAGGCTTCATTTTGTAAATATATTATGTGTTTTCTCCGAAAAAAACCATTGTTTGCCCCCTTTCCTCTTCCCGATACTCATTCATGTCGCGTATCTGTTTTTTACTTCATTAAGCATTTTAACATGATGCATTTTGCGTGCATTTACCCAGAAGCGACTTCTCGGCTCTTGTGCTTTAGCGTGTTTCTGAATTTTAGTAATGCACTTATGCGATTGGCTGCAAAATGTGAAGATGCGGAGGGGGATTAAAATTGAGCTCGAAGGGATGATGCGTCTAGCGGGTGTGTAACCGTCAAAAGAAACGTCCTGGGAAAGGGATGCAAGTGTAAATGTACCCGTCTCCTTCCTTGAACTTTTATGTTGCTTACGATGTTCTACTTCGAGAATGTTGATTCAGTTCTTGGTGAAGGTATAGACTGATGCCATTATTTTCGGAAATAAATTGCTCGTACGTTCGGAAAGTAAAAAGGGTTGAATTTATAGTTGAGCATGCAATTCGTTTTCGGGGGGAAGGGTGGGGTGTCATTTAGGCGTTCATTTTGGGGTAAGAACTTGAAATAAAATCAGTCCCGCAATTCCTAAAATACAGTGGATGATAAATGATCGTAATTTCGCAACTTTTCCCGGATTTTTTTTTGATAGATAAAAATGTTCTTACGTGTTACAATTATCTATCATTTGTGTGTGTGTGTGTGTGTGTCGTATTGAGATGAAACGTTTTCGATGAAATTATGTTTTAGGAGGATATATATTGGGTAATTTTTTTTTTCTTCGTGGAAAAGTTTCTTAGGAGAGTAAAAAAGGGTAACGGTCAGGCAGTTTTGTCTTGAGTGGGTTGATCTTGCTCATGTTATTCCAGTTTGGGTTAGCACATAGTAAACTGCATTTTTATTAGCGTAGTCTTTCAATGTATAAATTTTGTTGCGTTGGAATATTGGTTAACAATACGTATAAGAAATATTTACGTTTTTCATGTTCGGGGACCCCTGCGTAAGTTGTTTTTCTTTTTCCTTCAAAGTTCTTCAACATGTATTTTATTTAGATATTTATTTATATTTTTTTCTGGAGATACCCCAGTATACACGTTCGAGTGTCAAACCTATGGACACATTATTTCGCATCACGTATTGGGCCGATTTGTTAGTTACAGCGCATGTGTCACCGTGCTGTACAAATCTCATCTATAGCTCTCTGAGATCTCAGTTAAAAATAATAATAATAATAATAATAATACTAATAATTTCCTTTCAATGAGAATCCGCCTTTGTCGATTCAATTATTTCGTTGAAACTTGTCGTTCGTAGACTCATATTAATGCACTCGCAAATGGGCTGTTGCAAATTAGGTGCTAATCAATGTACGTACTAATGCAGTCAGATGAATCTATGTTTCCCTTAATCGGTGCACAGCTTAGCCGGGTGAAACGTCAAAGTCGCAGAAAAACAAAGCGTATTTCGTAAACAAGTAAACTGGATTCGACGCGCTTCAAAAACCGGCCAATTCCTCGTAGTATTTATTTTTATATATTCCTGTTCGACGCAAAAAAATAGGTCAGCATCGGTAATCTACGACACGATGCGGTGTAAAATTCACCTCTAAGAATCTATGTTCTACACATGTTAACGAAAACTTCCATTAGCATTTAATAAACGACCTGGTACCGAGAATAAAAAAAAGGTACCGATGGAAAAGAAAAAAAGGCGTGACATACTTGAGCATCTAAACGTTTCCATATAATGTGTTCGAGTTGTCAAATAATATGCAGTCAGCGCTAACGACGAACGCCCAGGACGACAAGCCGATAATTATGTGTAGTTCGTTCCATTCTTCGAGGGCTGAGCTGAAATTTGGAATATACGAGTATGTGTATAAAGATAATGTACGCCTAATGTACAATGTATATGTATCTGCGAACAAGTGGACCTGAAAGTTGAAAGAAAGTATTTATAAACGTTGTATAAATGTGTCTTGTGGGGAAAGAAGATCACGAATTCATTCGCGTGTAATTTATGTGTACCGTATGTGTAATCTGCTTAACTAATACACAATAAGTCCCGTTCGGCACCTCCGTGTAATAACTAAATTATGTGCTTGCCTTTGAATGATTAGGTATATTATGGCGGCGAAGCGTGATTCAGCCGAAGAGATAGATATTTCCTATTTTCTAAGAAAGTTGCCGTATAATAAATAGGTGGGCCGAAGTGGATAGAAGCAGTGTAGAGTGTAGATGTGGAAACCGAGCGAGCCGACGTAAGCTGATATTTGCAACTAGACGGGTCATCGCGTACCTTCAGTTTGTAGGTATTACGATGATACATATCGGCGAGATTATTGTTCGAAGAAAGGTGAAGGTTATGATCAATCATTTTATTTCAACGTATCCCGAAGAAAGAGTAAAAAATCAGTTTGAACCGCACACCAGTGCCAGTGTCGGTTTCACTTCGACCTTAGCTGGATACTGGTTGTCGGTTGACTTCTGGTTGGCGTTGGGTGTTGCTCATTTCATTTGCTCTCCTTTCTGCATGGCTTACGCGCGTGCTTGCATTTTCTCACTGGCGGCTGGTTGAATCATGAAATGATAAGCCACTTATCACTTATAGCGGTACCAGTTGCGGAGGAACATCGGCACCTGAGACCTGACAGATTGCAGAGTTGAGGAAGTCTCAACTCGTTCCACAGTACTAATATTGCGGTTGGACACGAAGTTACCGGAATATAATCTCGGTCGTTGGTCAGATGATTGCGCGCGATTCGAAACGCTCTGGAGGGAGTTCGGTTGATTAGAAAAAAAACAAAAAAAAAAACTGAATTGGCAGACCGTGAAACCTATTGAAAAAGCCAACAGCCAGTAGTACCACCGAGAAATGCAACAGCGGACTCTGGAAACGCGAGGGTAATCCGATGATTTGCTCGTGTTTGAATAATTAACACTAAACGGGTGGCATCTGTGACGAATTACGCGATTCAGCGTTAGCCTGTTTTTACGAGAAGACTCTTACTATACGGCTACGACGACACCGAGAGAAAACCCTCGCTGGTGTCCGATATACACTTCTCGAGCTCTTTGGTCCGCAGGGTTTTACAAGTAATTTTCGTAACATTAGGTATTAGTAGAAGAAGCCGAAGGAATACCTTTCAGGTGATGCCGACAGGCCCTCGCTTCGCTCGTATCTGTCCTCTGCTCTGCGATACATACCTCGCGTTCTGTCCAACAATCTACCTGATGTTGAGTACCTGATTGTCAGTCAGCGATTTGTCTGTTTCTTCGTTTACCTGCGTACTTATCTGTCTATCGGTGTATGTCTGCCTGCTTATCTACACTCCACTAGTGTGGTTCCTTTACTCAGCATCACACAATGCGTACCTAACCTTCTGTCTGACAGTATCGACCTAGTGCTGAGTGTTTGACTCTTTCTGTTCTTTAGGTATCTGTCCATCTGGTGGTGTAACCGTGGGAGTTATTAGCTAATCATAAAGTTAATTTAACATTTACTTTTGTGGCTAGTGAAAAATTTTGTCGCGTTTCGACTGCAATTCGATGATGAATTTTCAGACAATCAAAAAATAAGTGAAATAAAATTAGTTTTCTGATCGTCTGAAAATTCTTCCGGTCATATTTTTGGTCACAGTTCGGTCATGTCTCAAATATGATAATTGTTTTTGCCAATTGCAGTGGCGCGCAGATCTCTGGTTCAGTTCTCTAGTTTCCTGATTTTTGCCCAACAACACTTGATAAACCGCGGTGGATTTCCTGTGAGACGCATTGGATTTCATTTTATGGTGGCAAATTCTTGAGGGAAGACAGCAGACTTGAAGAAAAACGTGTTTAATATGCTGAAAATTTTTTGGAAACTTTTTCGCGAGCAGATCGAGCGGTTTTCAGCTAAATATTTTCTCGTGAATTTGACAAGAAGAGAAGAGGGCTAAAACAGCCCTAGCAGTCTCCTCGATGTCTCTGTGGTAATGCTCAAAAGGGCGGATTCCATGGCTCGGGTTGAGAATTTTTTAAAAAGAACTATTTTTGTGAACTTGGTCCTCAAAACTTTGTAGGTATAGCACTGGCGGAGTCGGCAGATTTACATTAGCCTAATCCGGTGTGTAAATTACATAAATCCGTTTCTGACAACAGTGAGCTGTGCTTTTCGACTGTTACGAATAATTTGTGGATGGCGGTGATATTGTCAGCCTTTTTTTTATCTCTAATGCTACCCCTAGAATGATGCTCAATCAGGTCAATTTCTTTTGCCAATTCTTCCCGCAAACATGTGCCGAGAAAACTGTTCTCCACTTTCGATCTCGCATACCCTCGGACATTTCGAACGACCACTCTGTCCAGATACGGATTATACGGTTTTCACCAACATATTTCCGCACTGCTCTCGTAAAACATGTTGTATTCACTTACCTTATAGCGAGCAACTTCTTCCGCACCAGATGTCGTAAAATTAGGAGAGAACAAGAAAAAATGAAAAGAAAAAACTTTAACGACGTTATTTCGTGCGCCGCTGCTTTCTTACATAATCGTTGTAGTATTCTGAAAAATGATGAAAATCACGTTTTTTGTTTTACTTTTTCGACCAGATTTCTCCTGGCATTACGTCCGACGTTACGGTGAATTGATGATTGTCCGATTTTCTTTTGTAACAGCATTTTGCTGTAGAAAATCGTGAACTGGTCTGTATCGAGTTTATCGCACCTATATCTCTTTGAATGAAAGGAAAAAAATCTTGCTCATGCTGGTGCTGTCGTCTGTCGTCCACTCTTCAGGTAACTTTCGAACTGCATCCATCCGTGTATTTGACCCCGCTCGTGTATTACACGAGTATATGTCATTTCCCCGAGTATGCGTGCTACTTTGAGCGGGGGTTGTAAACTTATTATTACGAGTGTTGGGAAAAACTATCGGTTTTTGTTGATTCCGCTGATAATAATAGTTAGTTCTATACGAAATGCTTTTCGATTGACTCTTGACTGAGCAAAACAGTTCCTTTATGAAACCGCCGTTATGCTCTGAATCAATAGCCACGGGTGGGAATCGCTTAGAAATACAAAAAACATTAAAATGCAGCATATTGTGGTGCACGACTGAACAACTCCGACGTTGAGGTACAATTATTTTCTTGGCTCCTGCCTTTAGTTTTCTCCATCTTCCCTCTTTTTAATCGTATCCTTTCCTCTTCGCTTATAAATAATTGGAGTAGGAACAAAAGCCAGAATGTTTGTGGAGCTCGACGTCATCAAGAATTTTAGCTGACGCTGGAGCCAGAGGCTGTTGTAAATATGATTTGAAATTCCTTTCGCTTGCTGTCTAGTTGATTATTTTGAGTTAACCATTTTTGATTTTTTGATTAACGAGTGCGCCGGTTGCTAGTTAAACAAGATATTGTAAAATTGGAGCTTACGACTGGTGACTTCGGTTTATTTTTGTGGTCGTTTAATTTTAGATCATGTTTTATGATCATGAACTTCAGATCTTTGAAAATTGGAAATCTGGTAATAGATTATGAACGTTAAAATCAAAATCAAAAGATCTTCTCGTGATTTCAGGTTATTAGATCGCGATATCTTCATCTTTTTGAATTTTTGGTCAGTATGTGATAGAAAAACTATCTTCCAATTGGCGAAGAGCGCTGTAAAGACCTAATGTTGATGAATAGAACGCGCAGTATATCGTGCACTACTAATTTAAGTTGAAAATTATGTAAAGTAGGCGGTAGAATGTCGTCGAGCTTGTTGAGGTTCACTATTACTTTGTTGAGACTCGTAAGGGCCGATCAAGATTCGTTAAAATACCGTAAAGACTTTAAAATTTGCCAGAATCTTCTTTGTACCTTTTTAATTAGAGCATACATTTCTGAAATGATTCGGTAGCCAATATCTTAATAGATTTTTGTGTTTCTTCTGTATCTTTATACAGCTGTTTGTTTGTTTGAATACTTGTTGATTTTATTGTTTCTTTGTCCATGTGTCTGTATTTGTTCGAGGATGGCGGCTGAAGTGTTGCCCCCTTCCTCCCTCCCTATGACCCTCCTGATTTTATTTTTGGTCTGAAATTTTAGGAAACGTGTCCTGTTTCATACATCTCGATTCTTTAGTGATTATAAGGACCCCTTCAAAAATTACAGGAAATACTTTTGTACAGCGTTCATGTAAATTGTGCCAAGACTGTTTGCCCCAAAATCTAACTTTTTCGAAAGAATTTTAAGTGTTTTCGAATTATTTAATTGAGTTTTTGTAAACATCCATAGTCTCAACTTAGTAACCTGAAAATTATACAACAAATGCGAACGAATCCGGACACTCCGGCTTGAATATGGGTCAAGTACCCCCCCCCCCCTCCCTGTTCTGACAAATATAACATTTTTGATAACCAAGTCCTCCACATCTGTAAATAGACGCATTGAACAGTGGATGATGGATGGCCTTTTACCCAAGCCTATCGAATGAAACAGTGTACTACTGAACTGTTCGCAGCGTCGTCACTGCGCCTAGAACAATTCGGACTGGGCCAACAACAACAACAACACCGGAACTAAACCTAACTGATAAGCGAACGGTGATGGCTACTTTGATTCCCATAAGAAAAACATACGGAGCAAAGATCATCATGTTACTACCTGAGAATAAGAAACTTCTTAGAAACCAAAGGTATACATTTTTAAAGAGTTTGTCTCACCTCCCCCTCGTCAGAATTAGGAATCCTCTTCCTCCGCGAAAAGAGGTTAGACCGCTTCCTAATTGATCATCTTCAGAAATGTATGCTAGGTAGCTAACGATTCTATAGCCTCTTTGAAATAGATCCTACTTGGATGAAAGCTGCAGTTGAACGACAATCTGACCTGTATTTCTAATGAGTGTCAGAAGATGTTCCCCACGATGCTGGCGATTTGCCAAAACATGTACGGTCACTCGTACTGGACTAGGCGAATCATGTTTGATGTAGCCTGTTTCGGTACTGTTGCGTGGTTTTCTGTCATGGAGTCCTAGTTGGTCGGAACAGACAGATCCATTCAGTCCATCACCTGTCAGGCACACCTATGCATTGGACGGTTGTGTCGCACAGTTAGTCACGTGGCTGCTGTAGTAATTCCGGGGTTCATACCCTTGAAACTTATTGTGCTGAAAAGGGGCATCCTCTACTAGTTATGGCATGATCGTGAAATAAGGAAATGAGGACCCACCTCTCGCGCTGACGTGTTACCCGGCTCTAACCCTAAACAGTTCGCTCCCTCCCCTCTGGAGTTGCGACTGTGGATGTGGGCGATACGCCTCAGTCTTTTCAGCATCTGCGGTAGTAATACCGTATGCAGACGATTGACAGCTATCGGTGGAGTTGACAGGAAACATCTACGGGTGAGTGGACTAGGTAGCTCATTCCTGAGAATGCCGCACGCCTTCAGGTCAACCTCCCGCTATCGTTCTGGCTTGACCAAGCTCTCTCATGTCACGGCGTCTTCGCTGCGTACCTGCACCAGGCACCAGTTTGGAAAACTGGAATCACTTTCCTGCCCCGGTGGCAAGGGCGATGAGGCTACGCCCTACATCTTCGTATAGTGTGCTCGCTTCGCTCGTGGCAGACCCCGTTCCAGGCGACCAAGGAGCAACGGGCGTTCCGCGCTGCTGAATTCCAACGAAGCCGCCGATGAAAGCAACCTCGACGAGCCGGACTAGAGCTCTACAACTTCGTGTGGGTACAATCGTCCGCCATTTTGACGTCAACCTTACCCGTGGATGCCGAATTGACTACGCGGTACGCTCCGCATAGTCGGATTCTGCATCCATGGGGCGGTTGGAGTCAAAATGGCGGACGATCGTACTCACACGAAGTTATAGAGCTCTAGCCGGACTAAAACGCAGTAGGGACACGAACAGGAGGTACCAACGAGCCTCTCGTAGCACGCACTTAACTTCCCCCCCGCCTCTGATGCTCTCTCCATTTCTCTGCTATTTCGTCCGTGACTTGGTCCGCGTTGCGTACAGTTAGCCGAGACTGCCGACCGATGATGTCTTGGATAGTACTACAGTTTAGTTACTCTCTAGTATAAGTACCTACATAAATATTCTAGAAACTTAGTTCCACCGTCTAAAAAAATCAAACTGGCTGACAGGCTGCAGGAAATGCTCATCAACAACCAGACAGACAAGTAAATTGATCGATAGACAGTTGTTTTTATCTGATTATAGGTGGATAAAGGGGGTGGACGACGCGATAACCCTAGTTTACCTAAGAAATGAAATTCGTTGTTGAAAACCTCGTGGAAATCTTTTCGCTACCTCAAAGTCTTTCCTCTGAATCTTGGAATGATGCATTCTTCGTTACAGTGAACTTAGTGAGGAGTGTATTATGGGAATAATTGAAGTTGTCTGCATAGGTGCTACTGCTGCTTGTGCGAAACTATTCGATTAAAGCTGGTTCTCCAGGGTAATTTCTTGTACCTTTTCTGCCAGTTGTATCAATCAGCAATGGGCTTAGCTGAGCTCATTGCTGCAAGAAGGGCAGATATCTTACGGAGATCTCGTGTAGAAGATGTCCCCTTCTTACACCAGTGGGTTCCATTGTTGTCTGACATTCGGGTGAATAAGAATATTGCTCCCTAACTTCTCTTCGAGTTGTGTCGAGTAAAAAGTAAAAATGCTATTGTAGTTCCAGGCCATCCTGGTGAGGCAGGTAGTGGTGGACGGTATCTAACAGGGCAATTGGTATGCAGTTGGTGTTGGTCGTTTATACCGACGAACAGGGAACAGTATTTGCTGACTTGGAACTCTACTGTAGACATGTGTTCGGTGCGACGTTGATTATCGACTCGCCTCTCCTGCGTGAGCCTGAATAACGAACGGCTGATTTGCGGTCGTATTTAATCTCACTTGTGTGCCAGACTTTCTATTTTGTGACAGGAGCGTGATAACGACGCAAGGAGTTTGATGGAAAGGGAAAAAAATCGCCCATATTTGGCGGAATTGATCATTCGCGTGTCGTGCGAATTTAAATGGCGAGCCACATATTCGCGTCGATTTGACATTTTGTGTACAAGTCCGGAGAAAGCACCCGCGGAAACCGAAACGAGTCTGGTCGAGTCGAATTATTCGAGCTCGTTTGCGAATCATGCATGACTGTATACGTCGATTCGAATTCGTTCTATTATTATTTTTTTCATCGCGAAAACTCTCCGCTTTCTAGAATCTCGAGTTTCATATAAACAGCGGCAGAAGCCGGTATTTTTCTCTTATTTTTTGTCCCCATGTAGTAAAAGAAGTGCAGCTATGCGGAACGACGAGTAGAATAACAAAACTATACCCCCGTAGCTGATCCGCAGACGAAACGTAGAGCTGAAATACGTATATATATTTGTATAATATTGTAATTCTTTCACGTTTGATTTCTTTCTAACTTAGGTAATTGTACGAGTATTAGCTTTCGATGACACTCGACGTTATTATCATATAATTGTTTTAATGGCGCAGCGTAACGAATCCACTGTGTGAGGTGAGCTTGAGTACCTCCAAACTCAGCCATGTGTGAATGCGTGCATATACGATGCCGAAACTTTTGTTGGATGGAACAGATATGTATTTACGTATAATCCGGATGGTAGTTGACATTGCCCCGCATTTTGTAAGAATGTCTGGAGAATAGACTATGAACAGGGGCGAAATTAAGGGGGGCACGAGGGCAACCCGCCCCCGTCCCAAGCCTCCGCCGGAATTGGGAAATTTAAGTAGGTAGATGGATCAGAAGTTGGGAAAATCCAACTAGTCAAAAGGAAGTTTTTATAATTTTAGATTTATTACTATCATGAATAATGAATTTATGCTCTTTGGAGTGAAATTCAAGATTTTCCCAACTTTAGATGTAAGTTTCCTGAAATTTCCCCAGTCAGAATTTTAACTTGTAAAATTTGAATTGTAACTCGAAGGAAACTTCAATTTTTGAATGAAAAAAAGAAAAACTTATAACTGGAATCGGAAAATTATGAATTAACGATTTTCCCAATGGGACAACCCGCAGCTATACGACTTCACCATTTTTCCTGTTTATTCAATTAAAACAAAAGTGGACATTCGAATGAGCCTCGGCGCTAAGCGTATTAATACCAAAGGTAGACCATAAACAAATGCTTACGCGGATGTTTTATCTATACAGACATAACAGTTGCATTGTCAGCCGGCTGAAATCAGCCAACTCCGATCTGCACCTTCCTTTACTCGAATTTCGACGAATTTGATTGAATATTATGGCGTAATCCATTTGTAGCAGTTCATCTATCGTTCGTATTCTCTGTTCTGCTTAATTTTGAATGTATGAAAATGAATGTGGTTACTTTTTTTTTTGAATGTACTGTGATGCATTTGAAAAAAGACAGTGGTTCATTCAGTTGTTACTCGTTTAGTTGATTTTTTGAGGTGGAGAGGGGGGGGGGGAGATACAAAGAAGTGCGAATTTCGAGTTGAGTCAGTTAGGAATTTAACCATTTTTACCGCTTTCCCAGAAAAACCTCTTTTCTACATCACTGATTGTGGAGGAGGCTCATTGGGGGGGAGGGGGTTCTAGAGAATAGACTGTAAAGGAGCGCATTTCTCACGTAGTCTCCGATTGTGACAACTGTTACTGAAATTTTTCTCTGGTTCTCGACCATGTTCAGCCAATATTCGAACTTTTAACTCTGATGAAGTCCGGGGTGATGGGAACGTATCGACCTATCGAACATACGGTTTCGATACAATGCCCTCGATCGTCACAGTGAAGTCAAGTTTGGTTATTTCGTCTTGAAATTAGAAAGTTACGACGGTACGCGGTATTTTCTTCAAATGTGATGGCGAACCTATTGTTAATTCCGTCTTTCGAACGACGTCAAGAGGCGTCGACACCTTTTTTCCCTCGTTTTTATCGTTTTATTAAAGATACGCCTAGGAAATTTTTCTAAGTGCTCTGTTTGTTAGTAATTTTCTTATATTTACGGTTTTGTAACTGTTGACGTACGCTGGATACTTGAACCAGTGCGAATGCCGCGATTGCTTTACCGTACTCTCGTAATTGCTCGTTAAGTGATACTTGAAATCAGTGCGTGTTGTTGTAAGTGCATCAGCATCAGTTGGACACGAGAAAGCCAGTGTACGCAGAGTGCAGTCATAGGAGAGATGATTGGTGGTTCCGCGTACGCGTCCCAATGTATTTCGGCTCATTGTACCTTTTTGATCGTGTTATGCTCCCGAGCGTTGTGGATAAATGATACATCTATGCAGGCCTTCTTTTGTCACTTCTTTTTTGGGGGCACCCTAATTGATTTTGTATTTGGATAATCAAATTCTTTCATTTTTTTTAGTTTTATGGCAATTTTTCGATATTTTCGAAATTTTACAAAAAAAGCCCAGCATCTATGTACATGTAATGTTCAGTTCGGATTCGATTACTGAATATCTGTGAGAGATGAAAACTTTTGAAGTGAACGCCAGAAGTATCGTGGCATCTTAAAACAGTTGTTTCAGCCTCCTCGAAGTTGACGTAGTAATCTGACTGTTATTTATATATTGTAGTAGAGTAATGGTCGCAGTGGGTCAAAAGCGCCGCTGGATCGCGGATATGGTGTTAATCTTGTTTATTGCAGGTTTTACGAGTGGAATTACGGTCGGAATTGATAGAACCGGAACGTAATATAAAGTCCAGGACTAGGTTGATTGAGAACGTGGTCAACTGACCTGTAAGCTGACTTGGCACTTCGTGGGTTATGGCTGTTTTTAGGATAAGAGAGGAAAAAGAAGTGATGAATTTGGTCAAGTACAAGTGGACAGTTGAGGTCGATAATTGTACGAATTCGAGTAGACGTCCACTGGGTGCACAGGATGTTGCAGTGAGAAAATCGAAAAAATTGAGTATATTGCCCACCAACCCATGAAGTTCCACCAAAGTCTCCCATTTAGAGAAAAGGTGCACCAGGCCCCCAGAAATTGCTCAATTTGATGAAAAGTATCTCGAAATAATCGAAAGCGTAGAATTTTTCTTTCATAAAAGTAAAACGTGTAGGTTTTCTTTCGGAAGTCATTAAAAACGGTTCGGTCAAACTGAAAGAAAAAACCCCTCAAACCCGAAAATTGATCTCCTCCAGATTGCCCAGTAGTTCCTCATTGTATTTCCAACCTTAGTAGACACCCTGTTGGGGAATGGAATTCAAAAGCCAGATCTTTCAGGACCGACTGTAGAAAAAAGTGATCAGCTTTACTACGAGTCAAGTCATCTTGGCAAAACTGCTTGATAATTGTATTTCACTGAAAGTTGCTTGTATATCGGAAGTGAAAAAATAAAGCGTCAGAAATGAATTCGCGGAGTTGACATTTTACGAGAGTGATAATGCTGGTACTTCCGTAAAAAGTGGAAGGCGAATGTTGCTATTTGGCATAATTCGTATGGGTATATGGTACCTTATAATAATTATTAGGTGTAAGTTTCTATGAGGCTAGAAACTTCGCCAAGTAGAGAGCTAGAAGTAACTTTACAAGAGAGACAAATTGGAGGATAGGATACGGAAACGGGACAACAGCCTGAAAAAAATGATAAAATGTCCTTAAGACGTGGATACGCAGCCGGGAAATCGGTGACTCCGATCCCAAGCTTTTGAAAATTAGGCTCTAGATTAATTTCTGGCTCCGTTCGTAATCGAGATTCATGGTAAAAACTTCTTAAGGCTTTATGAATGTATGCAGTTAAACCTCATTAAAACTCATTCAAGAATCCTGAGACTTCGTAATTCTCGTTCAAATCCGATTAGACTCCACAAAACCTATCAGAAACATGATAGGTAGCGAAGCGTCATTCGGGTTTAGGAAGGCTTGTCAAGACTCCCGAGATCCTGTTGGAACTCACGAGTTCCTGAGACTACTTTAGGTTAGCACACTGAGATCCTGTCAAGACCGAGGGGACCCTTTAGTCTTGCGATAAAGATCGATAAGAGACATTAAGACTTTATAGCGACCCAAAATTATCATAGTTTTCAAGCTTTCTTGGCATTTTTACTCTGGACCACCACCCTGACAATTTGGCATGGTAATGCCGACCTGTATTGTGTAATCCACGACATTTCCTGCTTATTCTTTAAGTATAACGGTTTTGATTTCAGAGTAAAACTGGCATCCGAAATGAGTTTAACGACCTTGGAACCATGTGAAATGATGTACCCATATTGCGATTTACTAACTTTCAGAGCCCGTTTCCCCCTCTCTAATATGGGGGAAGGGGTAAGAATTCCGGGAACAGGTGGATGAAAATGTAAAATAAGCGTATTTCTCGAAAAAAGAAAAATATGAAATTGCCTTTGTGTTACAAAAATGTTGAAAATTTTACCCTCTCTTCCATAAGGCTTGTGTAAATGCATGGTAAAAAGGAGAGTCACATTGTACACATCTCTTCCTTCCGACATTTAATGTGGCAGTTAGGAAGAAATTGAACAGAATTCCAAACCCGTTTTATGCAGAATTTTAAGGCAACAGTTTTATTTGTTTCTGCCGAAAACAAATTTTTTTGCAGGAGGAGGGGGGGGGTTAAAATCCCATTTAACTAAAACATTAGCAATTTGCCTAGAGGCCGAGGATTTTTCGTGGTAACTAAGATGGCCAATATCAACGATACCAATTTTTTCCCTCTCATTTTGAGTGAACGATAAGGTATTTACAATTTTCACTTACTAACAGCATATATAGTCACTGGTGTTGGGATAACCCTGGAAAACGTTAAAAAAAAACGTGATACTTTCGAGTGAAATTGGTACGAATACAAACTCCAAGAACTGTAGTAACTTAGAACTGTGTTAAGATTGATGAAAACTCGTTAGGACTCTGCAAACACCTTCGAATGCTTGTTGAAAAAAGTAAGTGGCACTGAGAATGTGGTAAAACTTTAAAAAAATTTGGTGTGGGTCTTTTTGTTTGTCGTCAGAACTAAGAAAATTGAAAAAATTTTGGCTGCCTTCTCAGGTTTTTTCTAATAGAGTTGGGAGAGTAGGGAGTGATGCATAATTTAAATTATTATTTTGTATCGTTTCTGGATCATTTTCTTTGTCTTTGATGGAAGTACGGAAAGGTAGAGACATCTTGACCTTTGATGTCTCAGATCTCAGATCTGTGGCTATTTTTCTTTCTATAGGGGGAGTGATAGAGATATTATAGCGTTCATTTATGTGGTAGTAAGAAGTAGAGTCTTGAAAGTTCGCATAGTCCTGTATTAATGTGTAATGAAACATTGGTATCGTTGCAGCTGCGGAAAGCAGTAATTATGGTGTCCGTGATACAACTGAGTTGCAAAAGCTAGAAAATTAAGTACCATTTACGCATGATCTATTTTATTATTTTACCAAAGAAAAGAAGATGGAAAAAAAAAAGATGGTAACGAGGTATGGTGTCTGCTTTGTGGTTTTCTATCATGTATAACGATTTATTTTATCTAATTTTTTTTTCTTGTGAAAATCGGTTATGGTTATGGTGGATAAATTACACCGAGTAAACTACTCGTATTAGAAAAAATTGGAAATCACGGCGTATTCGGTGAAAGTAATTTTTGCGATTACGTCGTAAAGAATGAAACAGTAACGTATACACGCGCAGTCCCGTTGCTAGTAAATTGGATTTCCAATTTTCACCCAACTCTTATGCTTTGTTAGCATTTTTTCACCGTACGTTTGGTTGTAAAATTGTCGAAGTGTTGAGTTCATTAAATTTGAAGGATTTCTTCTATGCCAAATGAAAAAAAAGCTGCTATCTCATATTATATGTATTAACGGTTAGTCGGCCTTCTTTTTTTAGCATTTTTGCGAAGCAGAATAGGAAATTGCGTTGATTTTTCATTTTTTTATTGTTCCTATTAAGATCCATATTTACAATGATTTCATTTTGTTTACTTATTATTACTTTAGCCGAACTTAGTTTAATCGACGTTTTGTATACATCCTTACGTCTGAGAAAACGGACTGTCTGTGAGAGTTATTTAAAGTATGTACATTTCTCTTTTCTAAAGTCAAAGAAGTGCAGTATGATATTAGGTGCCCTTGAAAGATAGTAATCGATTGACCTTCTCGATTTCATCTTAATCTTTCAGTTCCGAAGTTGTGACCAATGTATCGATTCAAGTTTCTTCATCTTCTTTTGAACTCGAATGTTTCAGTTTCAAAGCTTATAACGAGCCAAAACCCCTATTATTTACGTTTTACGGTAAATATTGTTATTGCACCTGTTCGTTCACGAGGTGGGCATATATTTAGCCAGAGGTGCACTAGAAGAGTGCAACCTCTCAGTCTTCGATGGTTGTTTTCACATGTGCAAACTGGTTGTAAGGTTGAGTTGAAATCACCTGCCACTCGATTGTCTAGTTTTGATTGTACAAAGACATTATTTCATACATCGAGGCAAAACAGTGGAAGAACAACAGAGAAGCATATGTACATACCCAGTCGTAATCAGTATTTAACCTTTGAGCGCTGAATGAGTTCCGTATACAGTTCCCTTTTCTTTCGAGGTCTGCGACTAACGTAAATGTGCGGATTTTTTATACCTATTCTGTGGTAGTTCTCCTCCCTGTTTCCAGACGAACGTACAAACCTCGTAACTTCAACCTGTTGGTTGATTCTTCTCAGGGGTCGTTATTTCTGTCTGCTAGAAAGCGAGGATTCGAGTAAGCTGACTGTAGGTAGGTAATTTGGTCAGGTTCTTTGTATAAACATTTCTTTATCCATTATTTTCTTTTTATTTCCAGTTACTTGGCTAAAGCAATTTAAGTGCATCGCGTTTTATACTGCTTCTATTGAAACTGTAATTCGAAATGATTAATTCTGTCTTCGTCCTAGGACCATCCCTTTGATTCGTTAGTTGCTTGCCTTCCCGAAAGCGGTTCTGCCTGTTCGATCTAGTTGATACAGGTTTCTTCAGTCGATTCAAAGGAGGTTTTTTTTCACGTGTTCAAGGCTGAATACATAGGGTGGCTCGTATACCTTTTTACCTTCTTTTAGGTAGAATATTCTGGTGTGTATTGTTAGTATATTACTTATTTTGTACGTGTATATATTTTTTCCTCTTCAGCTGACGGTCTCGGGATACTGGTTTCAAGTCGACCTTTTATCGTTTGCGTTAACGTAGGAAAAATGAAGCGGCCGTTTCGCTTTCGAATTGAATAATTTGGATCAGGGTCTCCTACAGTGACCCGAGTTGTACACATCCAGTAAACGAGTACTGTGTGACCAATCGGCTGATGAAGTAGAACAGTAAAAAGAAATATCGTTACCCGATGTCGATAATTTAGGAACTCTATGTCGATTTCTGAGATTATAAGTCTAGTCGCGGTCATTGGCAGTGTTCGTTCTTCGTTCTTGTTAGTTTTATCACGTAAAAATTATCGCCGATTGCGGTTGGATTGGAAATAGAGAATGCGCTTTGCGCTATGGTGTGTGTCGTGCGTGAAATGCGAATGTCGGAGACGAAAAACTCTCGTTTACCTGAATGGACATCATTAGACGACCGGATATAGAACACAGAAAAAATAACAGAAAAAGTTCTAATCGGTTTGTATTTTTGCGGCACAATATTTCAAAAAGTTAATAACCCGCAAGTTTTTCTTCTAATTTTTGTCGAATCTGTTAGCGCGGTAGACGGTATAAATTCTGGTGCATTTGAAATTTTATCGGATGTCGGGAGTTGTTGTTACTGTTGCTGGTATTGGCATTTCCGAAGTCAACCAAATCGCGCCGCAATCGCTCCAAAAAGGAGTCTGTCGTCTGCAGTTTTGGTGATAAGAAAAGCGGAATTCTGTGTGCCGATAAAATCTCATTAGAACGATAAATGACGAAAAATATTTTGTTATCGGTAAAACTGCTGATTATTTCAAGTTTCCGATGACATCGTCAGAGGCGACACTTGTCTTGAAAATACTGATACCAACATTACGAGACATACCCTTGGGCTGTCAGCGCAGTTGTTTGTGACTAAATATTTCTACTTTCGCCTTGTGACATGTTTAGTAACGAAAGAAGCAACCAAATTTTCAATATTTTGTTTGGGTAATTTGCAACCAGTTTGAGAAAAAAAGCATACCCCGATTTCGAACAATTTGATGGATTTTGGGGAGCTCTATTTTCAAACTTGTCAACATAATGGTTTTTTGGTGTGAGATTCCTATCCTTTCCTTGCGGTTAGTGTTGGCCAGTTACACCAATAATTCTACTTTGCTGGTAAATTACAGGTAAAATTTCGGAGTCTGTAATTTTAGTTTTGCATCCTACACGAAAACATATTACCAAGTTTCAGGGAACTCTAATCATGAAAAGTGCAGTAAAATCGAGTTATTTAATAGTAAAGCATTAAACATTTGAATGAGAGTAACGTCATTTCGCATTTCGAATAACAATCATGCATGCACGAGGGAATCAGCGAGGATTGAAACTTCATTGCTGCGAAAACGTTTTTAATTCATCTCATCCGACCAATTGCCTTTATAAAAGAATTTTCAATAGTGGTATTTTAAAATAATAACATTCGTTAAATACTAATCAAAGATCCAAAAATCATAAGTCACTGTCATAGGAAACAAAATTTTCCATTTCATCGGTATTTTACGCTTACTTTATCGACACGCGAGTAAAATGCGGTAATTTACAGTAAAATACCTGTAAAAATGGTGAATTACCACTTTGACAATACTGTTTACGGTACTGCGAATGAAAGATTGAAAATTTGAAATCAGAATAAACTAGGCTGTGCTGAAATACACTTACTTCATTGCTGTTCGGAACATTCAAATTTTGGTTCCGAACGGTGTATGGAAGAGACCCATTGAATAAATCGAGACGTCAATTAGTGACACGTTATTTTGCCAGGTAATCTCGGAAACATTTACCAGTTCGCAAAACCATAACTTCAGTTCGGCCTCGAAATTTTTCTGAAATTATCTCCCTTATCCGTATTCCCGTCTCCTAGAAACCAAGTCTTCAAAATTTGTATTGGAACTCTCGTTGAACTATAGTTTGAAACTGGTACACAAAACTAATGGTTGTATCAGTCTTTGTTTGTCTAAGCTTTGAGTAATATGTGTGCCGATGTTGGAATTCCTCCTCTCTCTTACTGCCGAATGCAACTCACACCCAAACTTCTCGTTACTACAGCGCACAATCCTAGTTTTCCTGCCTATGAGTATTTCCTTAACTTTTTAAACTACACCACTGTTCCTAAATCCTCACTGCACCTACCTTCACACTTTGAGGGGACACTGTCCCATACATTTTCCTACAATTTACTACCAACAATCCATACATCACCTCCCCACCCTGGTTGTTGAATCTTCCTTCATGCAATTTCGAACTTACAGAATTCCCAAAAAATCTACACCCCGCCCCCAAGTTTATCGGATACATTTGCCAGAAATTCTGGACCGCTTTCCTGACGGTATCTTATGCTTCACTGATGGTTCAAAATACAACCGACGGCGACGCACCGCTTACGCCTACTCCATAGATATTGAACTACACTCCTTCCGACTTGAAAATACAGCTTCCATCGACACAGCCTCCCATGGTATCCTACAGTGCCTAATCACAGTCTCCTCGCTCGAAGACCCACCCACCCCCACCCACTACCTGGTCCTCTCGGATTCAGGTATCTCCTTAAGGTCTATTTCTGATCGCTTTTCAAAACACGCTCTCGTCCAGCGCATCCGCCTCATTCTCCATCTCATTTCCTTCACCGCCAAGAGCATTTCACTCATCTGGATCCCAAGCCATATTGGTATTCCAGAACATGAGGCAGTTGATCAAGCAGCACAGCAAACTACACAGCTCCCATATATCACTCGTCACCTCCTTATGTCAATAGATATCACTTCGGCCATTCGCCAGACCATTTTGCGTTAGTGGTTCAAAGAGTGGCGGCATCAAGCCTCTCGGCACAACAAGCTCGCACAAATCGAGCTTACATCTGTCCCCTGGTCAGCATCCTAACGTTCCTCCCGCCGCGAGGAAGTTATCATCACCCGCCTAAGGATTGGACATACACACCTCACACATACCTATCTTCTCACTAATCTTTATCTCCTCAACTGCCCACACTGTGAGGATGAAGGCCCTCTTACCATGGATCACCTCTTCTCGTGCCCCTCTCTCACCTGCCTTCGTAGCTCTCACCGTGTCCTCCCTAGTCGAATTTTGGCCCTCTCCAACTCCCACAAGCACATAAACAACACCCTCACCTGGATACTTCTGCGACGTATAGATAACAACCTTTTCCGAGCCCATAGCCCGAGTGTGTAGCTTCGTGGCTCGATAATAATTATAATATTAATAAATAAATAAATAAATGAATAAATGAATAAATGAATAAATAAAAAAAGAACGGACAACAATTTTACCCCACAACTAGTCCATATTCCAGTTACGAAGTCTGGAGTACACGATTGGCGCTCCTCTGATGTTTTTTCAAATAATCGTACAACTTCGTTTTTCTAGGACACCTCATTTACAATCAACTATAATGACTATTTTCTCATTACAAACATGACAGGGTTGTTAGCATGTGAAAAAACATACAAAAGCATTTCGAACGACAGAAAAAGAACTTGTTCCCACGCTTATCACCAGAAAAAACTTAGGGAAGCACTTTATTACTTTAGGCCATATGTGGAACGCGCTTTTCATTCATGCCGAGAAAAAAAGGGGAATTGAACTTCGTGAAGCGGGTTGACATTTCTTATTGAACAATACTGCACCGAAAGAGTCTTATCTGTTTTCAAATTTAGTTCCCAGCAAAGTAGACAACGAGTTGTCGATGAGAAAAGTCGGTTAATTTTTACATAAGTAGATAATATGTAATGTGATTCATGGAAAGTTCACTGCCTGCAAAATAAAAAACTTGCATAGTTATATTGTTTGGCAAAAAAAAAAAAAAATTATAGATTCCAGAGCCAACACATACCGATACTGCGAGTACGGCTGCTCATAGAGTCCCTGAGACCCTTCCAAAACCCATTTAAGGCTCGATAGAATTCTTGAGAACTCGCCTGAGACTTTCAGACTGGTCATGCAAACAGTCGATTAAAATATGTCTCGCTGATTTTGAACATCGCATTAGAATTTTGGTTGGACCTCAAATTGTTCTCCAAAATTCGAACTGCATCTAAACAAAGAAAAGTGATTTTATAATAAAATGCATCAGCAAGACTACTTGCTGGACCCACTGCTGGCACCATCGGGGATCCCACTGCAAAAATCTCCGCTTTTAGCTCATTTTGTGGCAGAATAGAGAATGCGATCATTTCTGACGTATTCATCTCGATTTAAGCGTTCAAATGATTCGCGTAGTAACCCATTTTCCTATTTCAAATTTAAGAGTTGGCGAGGAATTCCAGGAACCTTCTGTCAAATTTAGGAGAAGAGGGATCATTTTTAATTTCGAGAGAACTAGTCATTATTAAAGAGTCCTCTAACGCTAGTGTGTTTATTCGTTCAGAAAATAGTCGTGTTAGTACCAAATCAATCAGATGAAATTATTTCGAATCTCCCAGATAACGTCGAGAAGCCATTGACTACATGCTTTATGGAGTAAATACTCGTACGTAGTCAATGGTCAAAGCTGTGCTGGTTGCGTTCGGATTTCGAAGTGACCCCATCGGTATGATGACCCTTGCCCTTCAAGTTTGTTGTCGACTTTTTAGAATTCGTTAAAGGCGTTTCAGTACACTTCCAGTTCCCTGAGACTTGTTGAAGATTTTTTTATACTCTTCTGAACTAGTTTAAGAATTGTTCTCATTCTTCAGAACCCGTTAATACTCATTAAATATTTTCAGATTACATTGAGGTTCTTTTAGACTTGACTATATTTGTTTCCGACGCTGTAATACTCTTCCAGCCTTAAATAAGACGCTTCAGACGTTTTCATGCTTGTTTAGGATTTTTTTTAGATCAGTGCCTGGCCAAGGTTAAATGTGTTTTAGGATTAATCATTATGAAGTCTTCCCCCCCCCCCCAAAGTAAATCTTTTGTACTACCTTATTGATTAGATTTCCAAATCGTTCCAAGACTTTTTAGATTTCACAAAAAAAAATCTCAACTGCGAAGGAGTATGGGAGTGCGTTAAGGCTTTCTGTGGGTCGTGTCTCTCGTACGGCGCATCCGATGGGGAAATCTGCAAGAACTATTTATGAAAGTTCTACCAATTGCTACGAATTATGTCGATTTCGTTTCTCGTTTATGCCGAAGAAGAGGTGAAATTTACAGGGGGTTGACATTTCACTTGCAATAATCGTATCAAAGTGTATCTAAAGGTTGGATGGTTTACGTCCGTTTTTTGCCATTAATGTTTTGTTTATTGTTCATACTTATGTTGTTGTAGTCTGAGGTAGATTTATGGAGAGGTGAGTGATTTAGGGGAGGGGGACTGAATATTTATATTGAGGCCTGCCATCTTATTGATATATGTATTGTTTAATTACACTACTGAACAACTATTTTGCACAATGCATTTTAACAGGTGATTCTGAGGCACTTTTTAACGCTGAACACGATACTGGGACCCATTTTTCTCTATCACGTCACAGTTCGGAGTTCTGAACGACTGAAATTCGTTTCCATTTTGTTTTTGCATTGGAATAAGCGGTCCCACTGACTGATATTATCAGTGTTATCAGACCACAATAACAGAAAACAAACAGACGGAATACACACCACTATACACGACCGCAACACACAACAACACGAATCAGTATGACCACATTCAGTTCCTAAACCTCTTTTTGAACACATTTAGTTGAATTTTTTATAGTTTTTGATCAGAAAAACTAGACGTGATAGAGAAAAACGGCCGACGGCACTGCATTCAGCTTTGAAAAGTACTCAAGAATAACCTCCTTGAATGCGTTGTGCAAACAAAAAGTTTCATTTTGTTCAGTAGTGTTATCAGTATACTTATTATTTTAAATATCGATTATATATTTTAAAAAAATTAGCAAGTTGCTCTATATCAAGGTAAGCCCGTTGGCTTACGACAGTTACTTCTTAGGGGACTAAGCTCTTCTTGGATTTTCAAGAATTTTTGACGTATTGATTTGTGTACAAAACCGACCAACTATATCAATTGAGGAGCGATTTTCCAAAACGAACTCTGTCCACTTTCCCATTTTTTACAGGAGGCGATAAAAACTTGATACGCGGGGTTATGTGATTTAAAAATCTTGGGTGATGGACTGGTTGCCTAGTAGAACACTTACTAGAACACCTCTCGTTCAAACATTTCGTTTTTGTTGCGCCATGTATTCGTGAATGCGTCACTAAGTTGAGTACCTGGACGGAGGTCGTTTTGGAATGATTTTTTATGCCGAATTCGGTAGCAGAATGTTAAGTAAATGTTTAAAAATCATTCCAAAACGGCCTGTATCCTTCTGAAAAGAGCCTCGAACATAATGGAATGCTGTAAAATTGATTATTCAGCAAAATCGAAGTAAAAATCCACTAAATTGACGTTTTATTAATTATCAAAAAATTTATTCATCCGTAAAATTTGAATTTTATGTTTAAAGAAGTATCAAAGTACAGGCAAAAATACATAGAAGAAATTACTCGCAACGTTTCTTCTAGGTGGCTGTAGGCTTTTCAACATTTTGTCTTTTAACGGATGCCTTCTTTGCTGCTGGTGTTTCAGTAAGTTCAGGTTCTACAGCAACTTCTGGTTTTGCAACAGCTTTTCGTTGTAACGTTGGTTTTTCCGAAGGGTTTTGTGCAGTACATTTTTTAGGAGAATCCTTGGGTTTAACGAGTTTGGTTTTCCTAGATGATGATGGTTTTAAATCGATAGCGTGTGTCAGATCGTCTTTCTTCGTAGATGGTTTATTCAATTCAGTATAAGTTTTTTCTGGATTAAGGCCGTTTTGGAACAACTTCTTTTTGAATGTGAAATTGTTTTGGCTTTCTATAGAGGTTTAAACGCTGCAAGTAAGTAGTTTGATGATGTAGGTATGTGCCTGACAGTATCCTCCACCAGATGGCGCCAAAAAACGAGATTCGAAAAAAATGGACGGAGTCCGTTTCGGAAAATCGCTCCTCAATTTCAGTTCTCCGATAATTACGCGTTTATTGGAACTGCAATGGTCTATTCGGTCGCACGCCCACAGAGTAGGGGAGCGGTTATGGGAGCTATAATAAATGAGGTGCTGTTTCTTTTTCTGGTTTCGTGAAATAACCGATTCGGCATCATTTTAATAAGTTCTCATTTTATGGCTTTTCAACGAAAAACCAATTATGCGCCTGCGTACTGACACGCACTACTCAGTTCGTGTTTTTCGTGAGAAAAGAGAAAGGCGTGATTCGGGAAATATATTATGATAGACGCTACCCCATGCATGCCATGAGGAGTAAAACTATTGAAAAACTGATTACCTTAAGATTAGTACTTCAGTTGCTAATGGCTTTCAGTCGCTTCTCGCTCATAACTTATGATGTATATCGAACTGGTAAGCTTTTCACATTGAATAATGGTGTTACGCCCGCAGTAAAAGGTATCGTGATAGCATTGCGCACAGTATGCGAAATTCAACAGAGAGCCTATGCGACTGAATTGGATAAAGGTTTTGAGAAATGTAGACCAATCGCCGATGTACAGGTGTATCATTCTAAAGACTGCAGTCGTCGGTTTCTCGCTTATGTTCTGTCGCGACATTACCTTTCTTGATGGACATGGTTCCGCCAATTCCATCAGTGCTGGTCACCAGTTCTACCAGTCCTGGACTGAATTTATTTTTTGGGGGATCCTAGCAGTGGTCGTGGATGGGCCTATACTAGTGGTCCTAGCGGACAGGCGACTCATGTCCACCCGTGGTTGGAACTTGGGAACACTCGGTGACTTGGTTATCGAATTTTGCGTGCGTTTACGCTAGAAAGTCAGCGAAGCATTGCTGATGAGTTTTTTCCCCCTTCTCTTGTTTGCTTCTACATTCAGCTGTAATGCGACTGGGAGAGCGGGAGGGAGGAACTTTTTTATTATTTGCGGTACCGTTACCATTTAATTGAAAAGCCAACTTTGAGCGAGCATCCTGGTACTAATAGTGAATCGGAATATTTTCCAACGAAGAAAACCGTGCCCATACTCGTCGCACCACGTGGTGCATGCAAACGAGACAATCATTAATATTCGCTGCGACGGCAATTCAGTTTTATAAATTCTAATCGCATACCGGACGCGATTGTTTTCAATTTTTTATTTATTTATTTATCAACGGCTACCGATAGACATGCGGCATGTGTACAGCTGCGCGCAATATCAAGTATGCGATGTGAGATATTGGACGTGGAATAAAAACAATCTATTGAGATGTTGGAATAAAGGTCAAGTTAAGATAAAAAAAAAAAAAATTGTTTCGAGCCTAGTGTGGCTGCCGAACAGCGCCTACATACGATTATATTAGCGACAAACGCAACACACGACGTGCTACAAAATTCTCCCTTTTGTTTGCTCACTTATTTACCCACGCACAATTACTTAATTATCTTTTTGTATCTATCTGAACGACCGACCAGATCAGATAATCAACCCGCTCGCCTCACCCGATTATCCTTTATAAACTAGCAACACACGAAGACAGGTATCTTTCGGGGCAGGTGAGTGCGTGTCTCTCTCGGTGTGTGTGTGTGTGTGGAGAGAGAGAGAGAGAGAGAGAGAGAGAGAGAGAGAAAAAGAGATAGAGCGTATGAAAATGGAAACAGGTTCTAATTTACAGAAACGTGATTACAAAAAGAAACGACGTTGTGGTTGATCCCCATTCAAAATTAATACCCCACAAGTACGAAGGGTTCTCAAACCGGAAAGTCCGTCTGGTCGAGATAATACTATTTTGTCTGGTCGGGGTGATTCGACCGGAGTAGGTTGCCGAAATGCATATACTGGGCATGCCTTTCCTCCATGGTACGATGAACCTCCGACATACATCTTATCGGATGACTTTTCGCCGTCAGCTGTAATAACAGCGTCTACTAACTGAATACTTGGTAACGTCGATCGAAGCTCTCTCTAATTATAGAGCAAGTGAACGACTTGTTGAATCTTCGAGGAGTTCAAAGTCCTGAATTGTAAACAGTTTTGAAGTGGAAGTTGTACCGGAAATGAAATGAGATCCTAGTGCAACTTCAGAAAGTTGATGGAAGTTTTTTCCTGACGAGCGACCGAAATGCGAAAGAACAACTTTCGTGTTTAGAAGTAAACCGTGAATTTCGTAACTGGTTCTGAATGTAGCGAGGAGACACAGAAAACCACAGTGTTTGACGAGCTCGAGAAGAAAAAGGTTGTCAGAATTCAGTCTACTGACGGGAGATAGGCCGAAGTTACAAGTTTAAACTTAGGGTCACCTTTGTGTGCTTTTTGATGAGAACGGGATTCAGGCGATGAAGTTTTTAGTGCTTTCGTTGCAGTTTCATTTTATCATTTAGCTGTTAGGTAACCAACCATTCCTTACTGTACGCATGCAGGGATTGGATGACGACAGGCCGGCAACCCAGCTACATACTCAGTACTTCTTTATTGAGAACCTAACTTGGCTCCCTCCTTCTTGATGTTTGTACAAATTCCGGGTGAGCTGGCTTACTGAAATCCGAAAAATTCTCGGGGTGGGTCAGTTACTCCCAGATCCAGCCAAATTGAAAGAAACAAAATAATGTCTTTCTTTCCTTCGAAAAGTCGGTATAACAGACATTCACGGATAGAGTGAGTCTCAGCGATGGACAGATGGGTGGACAAGAAGAAAAGGGCAAGAGTCCAACCCGGTTTTAAGGAGCATTTGGTGGGTATCCCATGAAGGTCGAAAATAAACTTTTTTTATCGAAATTCTTCTAAAAACTCGTAAAGTGTTACTCGCTTTGCTTACCAATGAGTAATGCGCTCCACGTCCTCGTAGAATCCAACTGTCATTGAAGAATTCTGATACCGATCTGCCGGGGGGGGGGAGGGGGGATCTATACAGACACGCAGCTATACATAGGCGGGTGACTCTCAAATTTGGGAAACGATTTGTGTCCCGATTGAATATCTCGAGAATGGTAACACTGATTTTTTTCAAATTTAGTATTTTACTAGTTCTTATTTACTACTACAGGCACGTGCGAAGTTCAAGATTACTGCATGTTTGAAGGTCATTTTATATGCAGAAACATACGAACGTGCAGTAGCGTGGACCATCCCACGAGTAATTTTTCTCTCTATGGTCCGGTACCCGCCGCTCACCTAATGAAACTTGAAAAGAAACCCACTAACTGACTGGTGTTCTAGGTAAAGAGTTAGTGACTATCAGGGGAAAGTGGGTTTGCAAGTTTTTGAGCCGTTATTAAATAACTGAGGGGTTAAACGAAGTGTACCTCAAATTTTTGTCTTTAACGTGGTCAAAGTCATCATAAAATTAATTAGCGTCAAAAATATTAATATTCGTATGTTTTTGTGATTCAACGTAAATGTGGAGCCAGAACGAGTGTGGGAACAGGTATCTATCTACCTTGTTGCTCCCCCACTCTGTTCTCATACTCAGTGCTGCTCTTCATCACATGAACGGTGTTTGGTTAAAATAATAAATAAAATGTATTTTCGTGGCCCGCATGACTACAAAGGGGCGATGGTGCGTTTAACGTTTGATTGTGAGAGGTCAATAATAATAATAATAATAATAATAATATTGTAAAGTCTTGTCTAGTCAAGAAATATAATATTTTCACGGCGCTAATAACGTGTTCTTGAACTAGTCCTTCCCCTCCAACTTCAGAATGACAATTATCGATGTATTGCGGGTTGCAAATTATGTTTCTTAACTGGACCAGATTTTACTTTCAACCAATCATATTAGTTTTTCTTTTCGAAATTAATTTTAAAACCTGAATTCTGATTTTTTTTTCCCGAGTTGTCTTTTTCGTGGATTGTATCATTTTTGATGTCCACGCGAAAGACATAGTGTTGAATTTTACGGTGAGTCAAATTTTTACTAGGGAAGCAGTGATAAATTTGAAATTAGATGGGAGACCAAAAAAGGAGCAGGATACATGTATGGCATTTGTTGATATTGAAAAAGCTTTTGACAATGTTAAATGGGATAATATGTTTGATATTCTAAAATAAATAGGAATAAAATTTAAAGAAGGTCAAGTTATTTTAAATTTATATAAAAGACAGAAAGCCACATTAAGAATTGAAGAAGTGAATGGGGGAGACTAATATAGAAAAAGATGTTAGGCGAGGGTGCTCCTTATCTCCATTATTACTTAATCTGAACATACATAGAGTGGGCCATAAAAAAAATTTGAAGCCGGTGTCACTATGTATGATGAGTGAGTAAAGATGCTCAAGTTTGCAAATTATATATTGTCGTATTAGCTGAAAGGAGTACCTACTGATTTGGAAAACATTTAAAAAAAATGAATTATTAAAAAAGTTTAGTAGTTTAAGAACGAATTTTTATTTCTCAAGATACTATTTTTGTGACATCATTGAGGCTCGGATTTTTATTAAAATGCATGTTTTTTTTTTTTGGTCTATTCTCATACATGTCAGTGATTTTACATGATACTGAGTAAAATGATACCAATACGTTAGCGCATAGTTTAGCATAATATTTTGGATAAAATTCTTTTTTTTTTGTTGCATGTTTTTACCTTTTTTAGTGCATATTCACAACATATTAAGCCATTTTCCGTTTTAGCTCATATTTTTCAGTAATTCTGATGTTCTTATTTTTAAATATTTCCAAAATTCCAATAAAAGAAATTATTTTTCGTTAAAAAATTGACAGTGTGTTTCACGTTCTACAACTTCGTTTGATAGCTAAAAGTTTCATTGTTCGGTAATATTTACGCACCTATTTACGACCGTAGAAAAAGTAAAAATTAAATCTGGAATTATCAATTAATAAACCTTTCAAAGTCCAGCAAAAAGATACCATATTGCTTTTTTTTTAAAGCGTATATTGTTCCATATTTTCGATTTTTAGCGCATAGTTTCAGCATATTTTTTTTTAAATATGCGTATATTTCATTCACATATTTTACAGTTTTTAGAGCATATTTAAAAGTCCGAGCACTAGATATTGTTTTAATTCGAAGTACACGTATGTTGTAGGCAGATAATCACCATTGAAATAGGTACATGTTTCTTCTTTTGCACTCATGCATTGCGTTTAATTTTCTGTTGCTCAGGGGAAGGGAGTGAGGAAGGGTTTCTTTAATTCGAGGAGGGGACGGTGTGAGGGCTTTGGTTACAACGTTAAACTGGATTTTTCAAGTCAAGTTTTTCAAAATGTGTCTTTACCGTGGACGGCCAAAATTTCAAAATCCTTTATACAACGAACTAAGTGACCACGTGTCTAGGGTACCCTCACAAAACTGAAAATTTCACAAAAAATGTTTTCAACCTTGCGATGTTGAATCGTTTCCCAAATTTGAGAATCACCCAGGCACGATTCGCAAGCCAGTTTGAAATATTGACTTGAATAATTTCCTTATGTGGCATGTCTCGGAATATAATATTTCTAATTTCATAATTTTAAAATTTATTGTGTTCTTTGTGTTCCAGGTGAGTTCGATTGAATTTTACTGTTGCATACCATTCGGACTGTGTGAGTAATTTTGCAGTATCTATTTCGATTTAAAAGTCTGTATTGGCTGGTGACCGAGGGTGAAATTCATCATTCGAATATTTTTGTTTACATTTTGTAAGTGCCCTCCTCTTGACCTTGGCGTGCTGAGGAGGCATAAGCGGGGGAAAAAAGGGACTCGATGAGGTTATATATCGTTAAAATCGCGACCGAAAGCACCTAGAAGGCGAACTCCGACAGATAAACCCGATTCAAAGCAATGAGAAACTACAATAGTATCTATTTCCAGTAAATGTAGCTTTTCCAAGTATTCAGAAACGGAGAGCTGCATCAAACCGGTCGTAAGACTGAAAACTTTATCATCATTGTAAGTGCTGGATTAACGATTTTTTTATCACATAATTCGATAATTTGCGAGTATCCGGATTAGGAAGAAAAACTTGAATTAACGTAAACCATTCTGTGACTGTCTGGTAGTACCATTTGTGGCATCCGTAGTGGTCACGGTGATACAGTGCTGGAGTTAGGGAAGATACACGCCGGGCTAATCCTTAATACCCTCCCCCACTATCAGAATACGTTTTCAAATATTTGTATTCTTGGAATTAACAATTGTCGACGGCGGTAAAGAAAACTAAATTAATTTACCTCTTATTTATGCAAGTTGTGTTATGAAAATCCGTTGTCTGTTTTTGTCGGGACAAACGGGGATCTTCGAGTGCCAAGGTCTGCTTTATTTTACAGTAAAACATTTTTTTTTCATCAATAGAGGGGCTGGAGAGTTCCACCAACTTGAGAATTTTAAATGGAAACCTATTACCCGAAATACAGAAATGAGGGTATTTTGGGCTGCAGGTTTCGAAAATTCTGTCAGATTTTTGATCCAATTCAATTTGTGTTTCAAATTCAACTTATGTCCCTTCAAAAGGTATGACTTTGCTGGGAAAATTGAAGAGTATCCGAATATTGCGTTTTTAGATCGCTGACTTTAAAAATTCTATTTGACCTTTATTCAACTCGAACTTGGGCTTCAAAGTTGAAATTTGTCTCTTAACGGAAGAATTTATTAGATTTAGAAATCAAACCAAGTGTCGAAGAGGTTTTAGGTCACTGATTTCGAAAATCGTCTTAAATTTTTCATCCGATCCTAACGTGGACTACAAAATACTCATTGGCCTTTTCAAATAGTTAAATTTAACCAGAATTGAAAAATTGAACCAAGTATTGAAATAGAGTTTTTTGGGTGATTGACTTCGAAAATCTGGTCAGAAACTCGACGCGGTTCCGATTCTGACCGCCATAATTGAAATTTCTGAAGTTCTAAGTCTCGATTGGAAAGATGGAACGGGAAAACGGAAGGAACAACGTACCGAAATTAGGTCTTGGTCAGTTATTTACTATCAGCGACCGAAAAACTTTCGTCGACACCTGTTGTTTGACTTTCCTAGTGCCATGAAAATTTTGCTCTGTCTCAAAAATGAAACAGTTTTGAGCGGCAGTCAAATTTTCCTAGTGTCATGAAAATTTTATTCTGTCTTAAGAATTAAATGATTTTGAGCAACAGTCTAAGTCGAACAATGAAATTTCAAAATCAGCGACTTAGAAGCTTCCCAGTATCTCGCTCGGTTTTTCCGAATTCAAACTCGGCTTTTTAAGTGTTTGAGAACTCTACCACCAAATCGAAAGACATTCCTCTGAAATGGGTTCTAAACGCAGCCGTCCATTGGCTGATGTTATATTTAAGGCTGTCAGTTCTGTTCTCATTCTCTTCTCCTGAGTTCTACCTGCTTTATTTTCTTCCACTTTTACTTCATCGTTTCAGGCACTCTGGCACCTCAGATTTGGTGGTAACACGCCCTGTGATTGTAATGCCTTGTTTGTTCGAACTGGCAGGGTTAAAGGACGCGTCATCTTTTCACTTCGATTGATACTGTAGTCGCTGTGTTCGCTAGAATGGTAGTGGAGGATATTCGATTATCACTAGTTTTCTGGCTTTGGTGGACACGTTAACTACTCAGTTACCCAGCGAATCAAAATCTTCTATATCTACTGACTTGTGGGATGTTCTATCTCCTCGATCAGAACCACTCCACCGGATTGTCTGACCGGTTGGAAACTGCATACATACGCGCGTGTATTCAGTTGATTAGATCCCTCGGTTTGGGGTTTTTGAAGTAGAAATTTGTATTTCCTCTGCCCGTCTTCCTAACTCGATTTTCTGCGTATCATTCGAACAGAAAGCACTGAGAAAACTCAGTTGAATTGGGCCAAGAACTTTTTTAAACATTCTGTTCTTGCAGTAAGTCATTTTAATCAGTTGAAAGAACTACATGCACAATGTACATGTCACGAATAATACGTATTCGAAAACGCGCGATTGTTATACGTACGGATGTACATATGTGATACTCAATATCTGACCAGATCCTCGGTTGCGGCGTGCGTATCTTCCAGCTCATCGAAGATATCGACTATCGAATCAACGAATCCAACATTTACACCTTACGCTAAGCATTTAGCAAAATTGAGAGAGAAAATGTAGGTTAAACGCGAACGTAAACTGGTGAACGAACACAAATTATAAAAGAAGAAGAAGAAGAAATTAGCCGAGAAAAAAGTAGCCCCTGAGGCGTCTGTTTAAAAAAGTACCTTCAGAGGTTTGTTGTTTACTGTCAACGTTCTTCTCTTCGTGTGTGGATCTGTGGATTCCATGTTTCACAGCATCGCATGCTTAGCTTCAATTACTGACCATTGCAGGTGCGATCGCATACCACCCCTATTTTCCCTGTTTGCTGTATCCTATTTCTTTGGCTCTTATCGTTGGTTCGTGTATCCGTTCACTGGTTTAGCCGAGCTGGTGCTGGCTGACGCGAACCGTATAATTATCTTTCATCAAATGAGGTTACATAACCGTGGCATGGCATGGGAAAACGATCAACGTGGTTTTATTTTCACATCTTTTTCTGTTTTCTAAATACAAAAAAATCATCTCGACCTTGGCCAAAACTGAAATCGATCCGTGTTTCGAGGAGTGCTTGCAAGTAGAAAAGGAAAGAGTGCGAGGTAGAGAAAAAAAGAAGTAGGCTTTCTCAGGAGAACTGCATGGCGAAGTATTTTCAATGCTCTATATATGTGGTTGACTCGATCACTCGATGTGAACTTGGTCACCGTTTCTTTTTGCGTAAAAAATGAGTCTCTCTATTCTTTGGCGGAGAGTATACGCACGTATTTGTGCTAATCCATGTGTGACGCCGACTCATGTGTTTCGATTTTTTTGTCCGTATATTTTGTCGTTTGAAAATTACAAATTGGCTGGTTTTGTCTCCTGTAATTTAAGAAGGCAGCGGAGATTAAAAGGGAAGAAGAGAAGTGGTTTGTTGACGTGTAATTAGTGCTTTTCGTGTATCTGTAGTCGTGTATTGTGTTCATCCCCGTAAAATGATATTTCATGGTTGCGTTTCATCGCCGGCAACACTATGTCGCGCTTATAATATGGCATAAGCGTAAGAGCTTTATTAATGCACGAAACGGCTCCTGTTGCTTCTTTCTTTCTTCCTTTTTATCATCTCTGTTTCTCACTCACTCGTGTCATGTATAAGAAAAGAAGAAAAATATGAGTATGTATACATTTTTTTTCTCTTATACATGATGTGTATGTATGTGTGTGTGTGTGTGTGTGATCGTATAAGTTAGTGACCTCGTATCATGGAAATAATAGCGGGCCAAAGAATATACGAACAACGGGTAAAACCGCTAATAAAACGATGGTGTAGATAATATACGGAGGCGAGATATAATTACAGTTCTATTTTTGTGTTCGCGCTAAAACGCGCCAATTTTTTCAGGATGCTCCCGTTACAACTGGTTCTCATTGGAAACCAGCGGCGAAAAGTGTCGATGCTTTGTAAGCTCGTAGCTGCTTTTCGTAATCGGTGCTATTGTTACGAAAGCTTCGTGCGAAGTGGTACAGGGTGTTTCGTAAGCCCATATCACAAACAAATACAGCACTTAAATTCGCCAAGTTAGCGCAGTTGATTGAAAGATGTATGTATTTGCTCGTCAGTGTTAATGGTCAAAAGGAATTCCCAGCCTACTGACTATTCACGAAGAGGTTGATTTGAGGGTTCTAATGTGCTGATACTTTTGAATATTGGAGAAGTACACACCGTATCACCGTCCCACGCACGAACACATTTCTTTTGCTGAGTTCAAAGTACAATTTTAAGGGATACCATATCACCGCCCACGCACATACACACTCCTCTTTCGCTCAATTACGAATACAATCGTGTGTCCCTTTAACTAGGGTACTTCAGATCGAGCAGCTAACCGAAATTTCTTACCTCTTTTACTTGACCCAGCAAAAAGAGCAAGCGCCGCGCAGTAGTCTGAGACCTGTGAAATATCAACATGAACCGGACAAATTTAAAGCGATACCGGAAAATTATCGGAGTGACTGTAAAGGTAGAAAATTGGAGGAAGAGAAAACTAGGGCGAAATGGGGAAGTACTTATTAATAAAATAATAATTAAGGCGAGCGTATCCATGGTAGTGCGGCGTCGGGCGAACAGCTGGCTCTTCAACGGACTATTTACCTGTAACCGAAGAAGAAAATCACGCTTGAGTATAAAATTCCCTAACTGACCTTATCTACTAGTAGCCTGAGGTAAATTACGTAACCTAACAGGGTGAGACAAATTATTGTGCACCTGTCCCTGATCCAGCTTGCTGCCAGACCAATGGCGGGAGTACAGCCGTACTCCCCCGGTCCGTGCGAACCCCTGGAACTGCGATGCCATCAGCGGCCTAGCCCCACGTAATCTCTCTCACCAACTCACACCAGGGTAAGGCTGATCGCGGCACCCAGCGGGAGAGTACATTGTCGCCGGAGCCAGGGTAACCACCGGTAACTCCGCATAGTAGCTCCCCCTTGGTACGATGCTCTCTTCGAGCATTGTAAGGCCACTTACAGTACCGGGTCGCAAGACAGTAGTGTCGATCGAGCACTGACCTACCGGATTCATATCTAACGACGACAACATGAATTAACCAATCGTAGGCATATACTCAGTAGAGACCCACATTAGAGTGTGTACACTTACCCCAAGTACGGGAACCACCACAACAAAATTACCGAGTATTCACTGTAAGTTTATCGAGTACATATATTGCCACTAAATCGCAAAGGAAATTCGTATTCGCACCAACTACATGCATAAGCTGACTGACAATCTGCATAGATGGAGGGAATCTTGATCGAGCTATCCGAACAACCCCTATTGTTCACAACCTGCTTTAGAAACTGTTCCTATTCATTTTGACCTGACTTTCTCCAACACTCGGTGCATTAGCAAAATCGAGGTTAGATGCAGTTTTTTACATTTGCCACCCTAAACGAAGTCAGCTCGAGAGAAAATGAGAGATGCAAAGGGGTATCTAAAATATTAGCCACGGGTTTTTCCAAAATATTTCTTACATGGCCCTCCAATATTTTGATTTTCCAATTTGGACCTTAATTCCCCTGCAATGCTCGCATTATCGAGGATTCGGACCACTGCGGGAGGCTCGTTTCATTGACGTACCGACTTGTCTTTCATAAAATCGAAAACCTTTTTTGGATCAAACATTACATACTCTCATCATCGCTATTTTTTTAGATCCCATAGTTTGGATAAAAATAAATAAAGACATTACTGGTTTGTAACCCGCAACATCTTCAGCCATTAACTTCCGCAGCCTTAGGATTTTTCAAGGCGGCTTTAAATTCATTTAGTCATTCAAAAAATCAACCGGTACCTGGCAAGATTTTGAGCCAATTAAAAAGAAAACGATCAAAACCCCACTGAAAACCTCAAATAAAAATTTGATTTAGGAAGCCGGTTAAAATCGATTTTAAAAATTGTGAAAATCTAAAGAAGAAACTGATCAAAAAAACAAGAAAAAAATCGACGGAGAACCGAATCAAAAAAACCGATGGCTAAAACTAATGAGGGCAGTGGTAGCGATATTTATTTTATTAGATACGAGTTCGAGAACAAAATGTGTTGTATCCATGAGCTTTTCCTTAGGGTATTTTTTCATGAACGACTCAAAAACCGGGTTTCCACAAAGAAATACCGACATTTGTCTCCGGTCGCACCTTCCTGCCTTACGACCGGAGGACGTGCTTAGACCGAAAAATCGCCGTAAGTGGCCGACCAAGAAGAGGCCAGAAAGCCTGAGCAAGTATCCCGACTAGCTCGCAGGACACCTCTCAGGCGTGGTATTGCCAGGGATAGGAAGGTGGGTTACCCAGATCACATGTTAAGTCGTTTCAAGTTCCGGAACGAAAAAGTGAAGTAAAACGAAAAACTTACGATCTCACATTCTCCGGCAAAAGTTGCCCATCTCCCCCCCTCACAAAAAACCTTAGTTGGACATCACTAACATATTTTTATTCCGCAAAGTAAAACAACGAAAAGAAATAGTACCGCATGGCGGATCGCGGGCACTCGAACGAAAAACTCGAACGCAAAATCTTTGAAGCTCCAGCGGCGGAAAACTCACGGACCCGGGAAGACGGTAGTTCGATAAAAAAAATGACCCAAAATAACAGTGAAAGAAACAAAAAATCGTTTGAATCGTAAAACAGAACACCAAAACTAGAAAAAATTGTAGCAAGAAGAGAAATAGAAAAAATAAGCCTGAAACAACTCAAAGTGGGTAAGAACGACACCGGGGGACTCGACTGACGATAAGAAAGTATCACCGAAAAACCTTTTGCGGATTACAGGTACAACAAGATGGTAAGGAAAAACGGTAGAAGGAAGGAAAGGAAATGGAAAATGAGAAAACGTCACTCCGTATGCAGATTCTCACCTGCCTACAGAATGCGGTTGGTAAAGGGAAAGGAACCCGATGCGTTCATACGTAATCAGTTTAGTCGAACTGCAGTTATCTCGTTTTACCATGCCATATCCTTTTTAAAGAATCAAGTTTTTTGGATTTAAAAAAAGCACTGTATTTATCCTCGAAAACAATGAAAATTTCCATCGCAACCAAATTTTTCGTTGAGGTAGGACTTGATTAAAACTCGTTGTGACCGAACTAAGACTCGTTAGAACTCAGTTTTTATGCTTCGAAACTACTCTTAAGGCTCCATGTTGTCAGAAATTCTTGGGACTATTTGGAAAAACCTTCGTACAACATGCCCGAAACGTTTCAATCGCGAACTGGGCTACATTAAAACGTGTTATCAGGTATAACATTTTTTTAAATGTCTCGTTAGTCGATTATGGAAGAATGAAGTCGCTTTCCTCCATCCATGGTATCTTTTTTAAAATTATTATTGTAGCGTTTTCCCTCTCATTTTTTTCTCGTTCGTTTGTCGTTATTGTTGTAATTGTCGTCGCCATTAACCCATCCGATTAATAACGTGGAATAACAAATAGAAAAACGCTGCGCGTCGCATTAAAAACAGTATCCGTTTTTATAATAGAGCGATGTGCAAATTTCATCACAGGGTAAGAGGATGTCGCATTGACAATACAGTCAATATTTCGTTGCGATACAAGGTTATTCGATTTGCTCTGTAATCGTGATTTTCGATGGATGCATCAGAAATACTAATAATAACTTTTTTTTAAATGTATGTATGATAGGCGGTCATAGGAAGCCATCCTCTAAGAATCCTTGAATTTCAATTTCCTCATGGCTGCATCTTGAATTTACTAGTTTTCAGCCACACTGTGTTTTATGGTACGACTCTTTTGTATTTCCCCCCCTTTTTTTTAAACTATGGGTGGCGATGCCCCCTTCCTCTGAGGGGTCAGTCAAAAATTGCTTCGGTTGCTCCTTGTATTTTGTATGGCTAGTTACAAGGTCTTCTCCAGCTGAGGCTCTAGTACATGGGGAGGCATGGCAGCAGGACCCTCAGTTGAAGGGAAATCCAACCGGATTACGTTGATGGTCGTGTTTATTCGTCCGCAGTGATTGGTGAATTATGGTGGTCGAAGGTGTCGTCGGCGGCGGAGCGGTACGGACGAGATGTGGGAATAAAATCGGAGATTCGTGCGGTCCGCGATTTGTCAGTTGCCCGAAATTCTTCAGCCGTTGTATCTCGTACCGTGGTGAACAACGAGTTCTTAAACCAAAATAAAAACCGAAATAGCTGACGGAAATAGCCTTTTTTGCGCTTCGTTTCGACTACTCGTGATGCAAAATGGTACCTTTTTTGTTGTCAGTAAGAAGCATAGCAACTGAGGAAAGAAGGAAGAAGAGTCTGCCCCCGTGTTCCAATCAAAGCATGGATTTGGGGAAGTTCGGAAAATGACATTAGAGTTAAAAAAATTTGAGCCCAGCCAAAATACTCACTTTTGCGTATCATTACTAGTAAATTAATCAAAAATACCCGACAATTTCCAAGAAATTCGTCTGTCCATTCTCTTTAGCTCGTCCCTTCTTCCTGTCCATCTAGCATCTGAGGTCTATGCCTGTGATGTTCAAAATGCAATGTGGCAATGTTTCTACAACGTTTTTGTGAGAGATGGAGACAGTAGAAAACAGAGACAGGACATGCGGGGGATAGTGCCCAGTGCTGTACAGAACTCGACCGAGACGAGCGGGAAAGCGTTGACTTCCGGATTAGGAAGCGCTCAGCTCACTGTCGTCATTTGTAGTGTAGCAACGCATATAAGTACATTTGTAACAGTTATTCCATAAACATAATCGAACTCTGAATTTTAGTTCGAAAAATGTTAATTCAATGAAATGTGATTCATGTACCTTAGATGTATGAAATAGGAGGTGATCTCGGGGTTTTAGGTATAAAACAGATAAGAATGAACAAGAAGCGGAGCCTCCTAACACGTACATGGTATATCACGCAATACAGAACTATCGGAAAATATTTTCATGATCTCTAATGCACTTCTATGAAGAGTGAAAGTTTCGAGTACAGCAAAATGAATCGTAAAAAAAAAAGACGTGTACTCGTGTCTCCTATCCATGCGGTTTTTAGACCACTATTTCATACATTTTTACACCGATGCTCTATTACTATGTACTAACCTAATCCATTAAAATACAGACGTCAATCTTATTGCCATCAGCTGTCTTCATTACTACGCAATATTTGCTTTTCTACTTATCATTCCGTGTATGCACTTTCATTACAGGAAAGCTGGAATGCCGCCGTACCGTATAATTGTTGGGCAAATAGTCTTGCCAATGGCTGAAGTAGGGGAAGCGAAATTTAAGAACCTCGTCATGTGCGACAATAGGCGCCTGAGAAATCGAGCTTCCCAAATATATTCGTAATAGTATTTCGGTGTCAATAGAGAGATTTAGAAGGTCGCTGAAAGATGAGAAAATATTCTTTTGGGGTTGCGTGGCCAATCGAAAACCATCGTTGAAATATCCACGAAGGAAACATGTACCTATACCTGTCTTTGTCTGGCCCGGGCTCGATGAGTGCTAAGAAGAGTAGTTGGAGCCAAATGCATCATCGCGTTTTTCTAGAGTGTGTTCCTAGTGTTTTGATTTCTCATTTCTCTGTACAGCGAGAAGATGGAACTGCAAAGTTCTTTCAGTCGAGCTTCAGCTTACTTGTACAGATATAACGGTAATTGCGTGAACCTGAAACTATACAGTCTGAGGATTATATTTGCTAGTGCTCTCCACAACTCCGTCGCAGAGGATTTCGAACTCCTTTGCAATTTCACCACGTCTTCCAGTATATGCATAAACTCGGTATAGTTGTACATCGCATCTAAGTCGTTCACCGTGAACACTGCGCCGTACTTTTCCGCAATCATTTACTTATAGAACTATTATGATTGTTTCTCGAAAGTACCGACCGCGTTTGGTGAAGGCAGAAGTATTATAAATCACCGACGACAGAAACGACTCGAATGAACAGACACCTTTTGGTGATAAGTTACCTCAGCTGTTGCGTTCAGTCATCTCTTTATGAACTTCTTGTGGGTACCTGAACTCGGGTAAACTAAAAAGTAAATCTAATTTCAGCTCGTGGTAATACTGTAAGTACTCACGGAATCAGCAGTATTTAATAGTCATTCAACTGTCCTTACGAGTACATGTATAGTTATTTTCACGCAACCACCACCGACTATTCGTAAACTTTGCTTACTTTTTTGTACTAGAACCGAGAGGATTAAGGGCGGCATATTTACCTCTCACCGCGTATACAAAATGTGAAAACACTCGAACGATTCAACTCTAGTCCAGTTAAGTTGACAAACATCTGATAAAATAACGAAATGAACATGTAAAACCTTATCACGTCTAATGTCAAAGTTACAATCTACGAACAATCCGGGAAAGTGGACTAGTACTACCTGTGGGTTATCGCGGCAGTTTTTTTCTATTTTAAATGTTACAACTTCGTTGTATATCCTGAAACAAACTAGTGATTCCCAGTTTACGATCTACCAGTCTACGATAACTAGTTTGTAAGAGAGAAAAAAAAGAGAGAGAGATAGAGAGAGAAAAGAGTTAAAAGAATCGAGAAAAAGAGAGACTATACTCGTATGCCGCGTGACATAAGCACACAGAAAGTGGCAAACACTCGTCTCCTCTTTCGCCCTCGTACTCTCTTTGTCTGCGAAGAAATTGGCTCTCTAAAATTTCAGTACGAAAAATCACGTTCGTGGTTTTGGCTTTTCATCGTTTAAAGAGAACCACGACGATGGACACTCTTCGTACCGTCACCGATCACCCCAAACATCCATTACGCGACCGGTTTCAAATTCGACAGCGTCCGAAGTAACAATTTTCCCCTTCAAAATCGAACCGGTTTCCACTTTTCTCGCAATTATACGAATAAATCAGTTCCCACGAGACGAGACGCTTTCGACTGACCGGTTTCCTCGCGCCGTATTGGGGACCGAACCAGTTTACCCTCGGCATTTATTTATGTCGTATATTATTCCATAAAAATGCATTTTCTTTTGTTCATCCTTCGTACTGCAATTCGCAGAATATGCTTTGAGAAAACAAGAGCGTCTTCCCGACGCGTTCGTCGTAATGTCGTAAACGGTAGCCCACTAGTTGGGATAATGGCGGTGATGGCTGTAATGTTAACGAGACACGCTTACGAGTATTTTCCCGTTCTACGAGTACAAGATGGCAGATGTCAGGTTGAGTATAGTAACTAGTGACGTTTCCCGGAGTCATGCGCTGAGAAAGCCAAGAAAATGAACTAGAATGAACTCGTACTTCGATAAAGAGAACATAAATATTTCCAATTCGGATTTTCGTGCGCATAGTGAGGGCGCTTTTGGAAAAACGAGGTCCGAACGCTTGTCTATCTTCAGAGCGTCTACTCTCTTTACGATTGTTATTGTTGATTGTTTGAAAGATTATTCCTCAGAATCGTGTTCGTTATCTTGGCTGGTCAGTAGTGTCGAGGAGTAAGTGACAGCATTAACCCCTCCTTCTAGAAGATCTTATTTTCCGCATTTGAACCCGAGAGTTGAAGCGAGAAGCTTTCATTCGTTCGTAACATTTTGAATTAAGAATTTTTATTTCACCGCAAATTGCTCTCGAACTCCGAGCTCTCTTCCTCAGAAGGTGATCCCCCCACGTCTCCGTATCGTCATTTCATGCAATTTAGTTCTAGCCCCATCTCCCGTAAATACGTCACTGGTAGAATCTGACATGAGAGGCGTGTGAATTCATTTTGAGTTCGAAGTTACTTTGTTTACCCCCTTCCTCCCCCCGATCAGGACTTGAGTGGGAAAAGAGGTCAGAGTTCAGTCCATAGATACACCAATATGAGTTGACATTCGGAATATTTTAAACAAGAATTATTGAAGGTTTTTTGGGATGTATCTTGAAAAAGGTCGATTTCTTTCTGTTGTTAAATTTCTTCGAGTGTTAGACATCGCGTTTTCTTAGAGGAGCTTTTTTCAATTTCATAGGGAAATTTACTGCGGGATTTTGAGAGCTTACCGAAGTGACTTTATAGGAGGCGAGAGGCTTCTAATTTTTTCCTCTACAATCCATTTTGCCCGGTGGAAAAATGCTGGTATCAACTAGCAGAAGAGAAAAATCATTTCGCTTTCAGTTTTACCTCTCAAATTTTCCTTTTTCGTATGATTGCTTTGTTAACTAACCAAATTAATTGGTTTCAGGGGAGATCTTACTCTCGCCCCCCCCCATGTACGTTGTGATAGAATTTTTATAATTTTTGTACGCACAGTCGGTGAATGAGGTATATCTGTTTTTTGTATTTATTTCTGATACCCCCCCTTTATTTCATTGTTTGCTCTCAACCCGAGCGCTGGAATCCGCCCTTTCCAGCATTTCCTCAGAGACGTCTCTACTTGCCTAAAAACCGACCTAGGTCGAAATGTAGCGAGTTGCTAGGTGGGCTCAAACCCGGGACCTCCGGATTCCAAGATCAGCGAGCTATCCACTCGGCCAGACAGACCTCTTATTTCTGATACTAATCTGAAGCTTACGTTTCTAATTATTACATGACATTTAGGAGGGAAACAAAATTTTCATAAATTATGACATTGAATATTGGTTGCTTGAAGTCATAAATTTGTTTTTTATCATCACACTGACTAATATTGAGCTGAAATTGGCGAAGAATGTTTCGTTGACGTTTTAAAAACATTAAATTTAACAGATAAGATGTAAATCATTGCGTAGCATCAGGCTGTGGGGGCTGTAGTCTTTCTCTCCTCCCCGAGAGCACTTTTTTTTACCTCTTTTCCGATGAATATTGCTTCAGAAATGCAAACATTATTCTCGCTCCGCTTGCGATTGTTGTTTTTTGCTTTTCAGTATTTGCGCTCTCCTTAGGAAAAATTTTCGGGCGCACTGTTATGCAAAATGTTAATCTTTGTGTTGCTTCATTCAAACATTATACTACTTTTTAATCCTTCTGGAGTTAATTTGGTTGTACAAAAGGAAATTTTTTTTTATGTTGCTTCTTTCTGACCTTTTACAATGTGTGGGAAAAATCTTTGGTGGATTCTGTACTCAACTTGGACTTTTTTCTAATTTTTCTGGGCTACAGATACTGATTTAATTTTCAAAGTTTGCTCACTTTTTCAATGGCGGATTTACCATTGGGCTATCCTGAGCTGCAGCCCAGGGTGGCAAAATTTTTGGGGTGCCCACTTTGGTCAGAAAACAAGAAAACGAAACGGGAAAATGGAGAAAAGAAAGAGAAGATGAGAAGAAAAAGTCTGATAAAGACTGACGCGAATCGATGTATCATGCCTCGTTAGTTGTACATGAAAATGCTGTTAAATGGAGAGGCCTAAACACGTGAAGAAATTGGATGGGTATGAAGGGCGACAAAAAGAAGCCCAGGGCGGCAGTTAGCATAAATCCGCCGCTGCATTTTTTTCGTTCCAGTTGTGAACTCAGAGAGATTCCCGACTGAGTGACACCAATCTAAGAATTCATCTTTATATTTTTCTAGGAGCTGATAGGAGGATTTAGAGTGAGATGGAAAATTATCTTAGTTATCCCGTTTTTATAATCTTTTTTCCTCGAGCGACAGAAGTTCGTAGATTTTTGGCAGCTCATCGCCCATTACCAGCCCAGCCCAGATGGATTTACCCACCTTGTCTTCGCTTTAATGTTTGTTATTTTCGAAAACGAGTGGCTACTGAATCATCGATTCTCTGCAGCGTTCCGTCTCTACAAAGCCCGTGCAGTTACGACCGATTCCGTTTGTTGGTGCAGGGGTGGGGGTGGAAAAAAGTCTAATACCAGAAGTTCTTCTGCAACGAGTCAGATTCTAGCCCGAGTCGTTTGCTGAGGGTCACCGCCACTGGTGAAAATAATTTTCAAATTACAGAATAGAAATAGGTTAAACGCGTCGCCGCCGCTCTACTCTATACGTACAAAATGGTCGAATGCTGTAAGTGTGCCATTTACGTGTACGAGTATATCGTTGGAAAGGTTAAATCGCTTTGGCATCGGGAACCCGGTTCCCTCATTATGATTTTTCACAAAACCGGTTGTCAATCAATACGGCTCGAATGCAGAAACCGTTAATGAAAAGAGTAGCGTAGTACGAGATTTATTATTACTTTTCTTCTTTCTTTTTCGACTCGCCACGAATTAATTTTTACTGACGGGTAAATGGACTATGTATCGCCGGTACACCCATTATTAGTATCGTTTAACTCGCACAGTTCCCCAGTTCGCTTCCAGGTGATCTTGCACGTATGGCTTGGTCAACGGCTCAACGCGCTGCATTCGAGCAGGTAGACGTAGGTACCTACTACTTACTGCCTAGGTACTCGATAGGTACCAGCTTATTCTTGTCCTCTTTCGGCTTGAACCAGACCGAAAAACTCGATAAAATCCAATCCGGACATCGTGGATACCTACCGTGTAGATGCTTATCACTCGTGTATATCTCGAATGTATATTCTTCCACTCTCGTCTCTATCTGATTATTTCTATCTCCTTGTCCCGTTCATTTTATTCTGGTTTTCTTTTCATTTTTCGGCGATTTATTTGTACGCAGGTAGAGCTGAGATACGCTCTTGTACATTCGGACCACATGTTGTATCTTGTTGCACGTTTGATTAAGATGTGTTTACACGAGATAACGGCCGAAATGTGAAGGAAAAAAATTTTTGTCGTATTAGGTACAAAATACATGTGTGAAGTTGTACCTGTACCTGTATATCTCGCGTGTATTATTCCGCGCTGAAAATACTCGTTTTACCTGTTCGCGGTCTCCTGACAACTGGTGCGAGAGCTGTTGGTGTGCCAGTGCCCGCGACGCTGTTACGATTTTCTTTTAATCTTCTCGGACCTACCCTCGGCGTCTAAGATGGCTGGAGAAAATTTGTACCTGCGGCGATAGTGAATTTTATTAGTGCGATATAGTCGAAGGCTATGAGCAAATGAGGAGTTATCAGTCAAAAGGGCCCCTATCAGCAATTATGGTTTTGAGAAAAACAACGTCAAAGTTTTCAAGCTGAAATACTCCTTTCAGACTGATTTAATTGAAAAATATGTTATTATAAAAAGTGTTCAGCGTGATTCAATTGATAGACATGACTGATTAATTGTTTAGTTCGTTCAGAAACAAATGCGGACGAATTGAGAAAGAAGGGATATGACAGGGGCCCTTTTTAGAGCCATGGGAAAATTAGCGTGGTGGGACGTGTTGTGGTTTATTAGTAGCTGTTTTCCTATGATAATATTGGTGAGTTTTATGCATTATTAGTCTTCTACTTTGCTTGTGTCTATACATTAATACAACTTATGAGACAACACCATTCCTATAACTCGCTGAATGGTGATTTATGGTCAATTCTCGTGATTGAAGCTATGTAGTAGCGAAGATGCCTCTCCCTGCTCATAACGCGACCAAAATGTGTAATTTCTGAGGTGTATTATCGTGGATGGAGTTACTCGCTGTTCACTCTGTTGTAATTTGTAATGTATGCTTGGTTTCATTGACTATACGATAAGTTTGTACATATTTCAGCATAGAATCGATGTCGATACTTGATACTATGCGTTTGGAATCATTTATTGGCGCCAGTTTTACTGAATATCATGTGTTGGTACATAGAGCGGGGGTTTTCTAATAAAGAAGGACACGGAGAATTCGAAAATCAGCACCTCCGCAAAAAGGGCCTCCGCTCGACAGGAGCCCTTTTGACAGATAACTCCTCAAATATGGAAATTCTTCAGAGGAGAAAATGTGGGAATGGATAACGAGAGGGAAGGTGCTGAAAATTATTGAGGGCTGTGTCCTAATAAACATAGCAATAAAGTCCTCGCCACTATCCCCCTCCCCGCGCGACATATTTTAGGTGGTTAGACCCCATAGAATGTGAAAAAAAAAATGTTTCAACCAAAAATTGTTTTACCCTAGATTCTTCGCACAGATTGTCTCCAGTAGCTTTTTTCGTATCTACTCCAGAAGCGTCACAAAATAGAATAGGAATTCAACTTGACTCGAGGAGCACTATTCTATACAGGCCTTATGATGAGAAAAAAACAAACTTTTTGAACTTTTGGGAGATGGAAAAGTTTGAATTTTTCATGAATTCGATTCTCTGTTTCCCTAGCTCGGTCCACCCCAGGATACCATACACGTAAAATCGGATGTTCTTGTGTTTTAATGGTTTGAATAGGTATGTCGTATTTTGGAGGGAGTTTTTGAGCTGATGAAGTGTACAAAATTTCATCGGAATGTTGGTTCCGAGGTACTTGAGACTTGAGGACCCCGAATTCAATTTTAATATTAGTTGCCCTGAAGTTGAGAATTGTGGCACCAGAAGCGGATGCAAAGGTCAAAAGTCTTGAAATACAGTGTAAGTAGGTGTTGAATGTAGGTTACTTAAGGTCGCTGTAATCGTTTTCATGATCAATTTGATGCTACGGCTATGCAAATTTAGAATCAAAATTATTTGAAAAATGAATTTAGCAACCTTAAATACCCTGCATTTGATACCCAGACACAGTTTTCAGCTTAGGAACGAACTGATATCAAAGATTATATTAACAACCCGAGAAATGCGAGACTGTAGGTATGCGCACGGTAAATGTAAACAAACGATAATGAACAGGTTGCTTCGGTTCCATTAATAAAACCTTATACTCAAGAGTCAGGATCGAGGTAAACTGCTGTATCCGAATGCGTTTGTATTTCATTTGATCATGAATTGTTACGAGTATCACTCATTCCTCAAATCAAGTCAACAACTCAAAACGAAATAACAAAATTACACGATACAACCATGCAACTTCCATGCAACCTCTTCATAATCGTTTGTTTACATTTACTGTGCGCATACCTGCAGTTCCTTAATCGTATTTCCCATTATTATTTCCAGTTTTGTCTTTTCCTTCCCTCGTCACAAATGCCACGGTTACGAAAATAACGTCAGAATAATCTGGAAAAAGAATTCAGTGCGATCGTGAAACCCCTACGGTTGACACTTATATTATTGTATTCATGACAGTTTTGACATTGCACCTCGCCCCTGGAGCTTCAGTTTTTTACTTATCAAAATTAATTTCGGAGTCCTCAAATACTCGACAACTGGTATTCCGATGGAACTTCTGTACACTTGGCAGCTCAAAATCTAACCCCAGGGTACTGCCTGTCTGAAAGAGTGGTCTGTTTTTATTGATGCCGAATTTGAAAGCTGTGTACATCTGAAGCCGCAATAAAGGGAAAAGTCGAGCTTTGTATCAAGTAAAATCACCTGTATCTTCGTATATTTCTTATAGTAAGTCATAAGCTCTCTGATGGACCCTTTTTCTGCCGCGCGTCCACAGGCTCGCAAGTTTCCCCCTCGCCGATATCGCCTTATTTCGGCCCAGGGGGGAGGGCTCTACTGGACCCTAAATTTTTCCAATAATACTGCATCTCTGAAATCTGGAGTTCTGATTTGAAAGGTCAATAGGGAAGAAAAGACGCGTATTGTTTACATTTATTTCATTTTTTCACTAATGTTTCAGTCTTTAGTTTTCTTTCTAAAATGCCAACATTTTTGGAGAAGTCGAATGTTTGGTAAACAGCTCGAGATTTGATATTAAAATATAATAAATTATTGTTGTTACTACTCGATACAATAGCTTCATTTAACCCCCTATTGCGTTTTCAAAATTGATCCCAGGGGTGGAAGAAAGAGGGCAGAAAATTTCCAGAAATGAAAAGCTACGTTAGTATAGACTCGATTGTTTATAAAATTTGTCCGATTCTCAAAATCCCGTGAAATGAGAAGAAAGTTCAAAAAACTATCTTCTTTCCACAATGCCTGTGTTAGACTGTGTTGCATGGAAATGTCATTTTGATCCCTCAGTTGTGATGTTCTTGGAGTTGATATGAAAGAAGTCCGAGTAACCATTTCTATAGAGAATCGGGGGTCGCATATCATTTTTTGTCGATTTTTTGTTTGTTTTAATGTATACCTTTGTTCTCGAGATTTTTGAAAACCCCCGATTTTGAGTGTTCGAAACCTCTCCTATAGAAATTAGCAGGTGCGGTAGGACGGAAACTTAAGATGTGTTAGTTAAGACAATGTTTTGCAAACGTTCGCTTCGTACTTCTTTTTTTCTCAATTTTTCTGAAGGTTTGGTTTGCTTAGACTAAGACCGACCCGAAAAAATTATTCTTCAACTCGAAAATGAATACTCACTAGAGGACTCGGAAACTTTACCTGCCGCAGCCTTGAGAAAAGTCATGCAATCCTGAATCCTGGTTGCAACGAGCGCCGAAACAGCGGGGGGCTCCTGTTTTCTTACTTGAGTAAACGAAATCACGATGCCAAGTTCGGTACTTAGGAATCGCGAAATGTCGATTAATTAAAATATAGAAGATAAAACTGACTTTTTAATTAAAATTTTCGCGAATATTCGAATACATTGAAATAATAATAAGAAATCTGGAGATAATCATCTATGAACTTCAGTTAATCTGGTTTCGCACGAACTACTCATGCATACCGCTTACTCATCTACTAGACATGCTAATGCGGCTATGAATTTTAAGTGTCACCGAATGGCGTGAGAAACTTACAGTGATGTTAAGAATGGTATTGTCGAACGCTTAATATTCCGAAATCGATTTTAATTATTCACTAGCTTGAAGTTGTGGTTAGTTTTAGGTTCTTTTCTTGTATGGCGTTGAAAAATAGCAGTCATTTTTGATTGCGTGATGAATAAAATCGGTAGTAGTAGTATGACCGCAATTACCTACATCATCTGTTAAAATTTTCGATTCGATTTCAGTTTTTTCCTTTTACTGAAAATCTGTTTTTTGTCAGCTCTCTCTCTCTTTTTTTCTTTCTCTCTTGGTGAAAAATGAAGCCGGATCAATAGCCAACCGCAGTTTGAAACCCAAAAAATTGTATAATGAGACCTATGAACTCTATGAAGCAGCTGCCCGAGAGTTCGACCAGAAACTTCAAATCGTATTGAACTAACGTGTTAACCAATGAAAGTCAACCAAATCAATATCAAAATCGAATTCTACGACCTCGAAGTCTTTCCAGCGGATATCTCAATTCGATGATTCGCGCTAGTGAAATTTTTAAGTATAATAGAAGATATTAGAAGACACGAAAACACAAATTTCAAAGTGTGGTATCAAAGACAAGAGAGAGGGAGAAAAAATTTCAGGGATCGGTATATGTCATGTATAGGAGTGTTGAAAAACGGGTAATTTACATCTCTTCCGTTCACTAAAGATGGTGGGACCAAAAACATATCAATGGAAAAACTGATTTTGGGTGAACGTTCAGCTCCTCAGGAGACGATTCTCCGAGACAACCTTACATCTGTACCAATTTCTACTCTGTTCAATTTTTTGTAAATTTATTTCGTAATTAGCCTGGATTATAAAAGGTCACCTTTCTACCTTATTCAAATAGCGCGCTATATTTAAATATGTATAGTTTTAAATCGAATTGATATATCTGTGAAAGATATACCGTAAAAACATTTTAAGTTACTACTTACCACCCCAAGAGGGTCTTTAAAAATTATATGTTTGGTGGAGCGTATGGCGTTGCGCGCATGCCAAAGTGACTCCTAAAACACCGCACCCCTGACCCCGGAAACTACCTTTTCGAGTATCGCATCGGTTGACCAGAGGGACACATTGAGACGGGCGCCCACACTTCGCCTCTCCGCTTAGGATTTGCGTTGTCCTACCAAGGCCACTGTGGGACATCTTACTGACCGAAGCTACGCTCACCCAGCAATAACCTGGAATTTGGGTGCTCTACAGCCGGACGCCCTTCCTACCTTCACCCCTCACCCCTCGTCTGGGTACGTGTGGCGACTCAGGAAGGTGGTCACGGCGGCATGGGCCCTGCCGGAAACAGCTGCAGCAGCTCTTCGGATGGTACAGAGTCGTTGTGTCTGGTGTGGGTCAAGCTTTGTTCGTCGGCTTTGTGCCACGACCACTTTGTCTGCATCTTCTTCACGATAATCGAGACAAAAGCCTACACCCGATTCCATCCGCTTCCACTCTTCAGCATATCCGGAACCAAGGTGTCCGGTGCGAGACGGTCAATCACGCCATCGCTATCGCTCGTGTTGCCGCGGGGATCGATTGCTGTTACCGTCCCATGCCTCTCCTGTTCCTTGGCTTCACACTCGAACAGGGTTTGCCAGGGGTTGTCCTCTGTCCCTCGATCACAGTGCGTACACACGAGGCTCGGCGCTATCCCATCCGATGTAAATACGGGCCGAAGTACCCGTGGTCGCTCAGAACTTGAGCCAGGTGGAAGTTCAGTTCACCTTGCAATCTGTGTGCCCACTGATCGAGATTACGTATCCGTGCTCGAGTCCACTCGCCCTTGGTATTATTATTATTATTAATAATAATAATAATAATAATAATAATGATGATAATAATAATAAGTAATAATAAGTTTGCAGAATATCAAACCATGTTTCTATCGTTATATTATCGATAGCTCGGTGTTTTTAAACACCGATTGCTGTCGTCATTTAACGATTACCAATCAAGAATGTACGATTGATCAATTATAAAGTTGAACTACAAATAATTTGAAACAAGTGAAAAAAATGTCACGCGCCGATTATATTGAAATATACAGCGATACGGGAAGCTGAAGAAGGAAATTAGTAGCTCATTTTTCTAAGTGCCTAAAATTAAAAATGTCTCATTCAAAAAAATGTATTGGAAAAGAAGGTCCGAAAATAACTTATTTGCCTCTTTCTGACCCTTACACAACTTTCAACGCGCTGCACATGTTCTCTTTTCTAGAGTTTTCAACGATATTAAAAAATAAATAATAGCTGACATTTGGTTCATTCGAACTGATACTCGGGAATCGTTGGAAAATAGTGAAAATTCCAACAATAAATGTTGGAAAGTCGATTGTCACTATCTAATATGAGCTAATTTTCCTGCAGACTAGTGGCGCTGACCGAGCTTATGAAGACACTAGTTGATAGCGACTAACTCCGATTTTTGATCCAGCCCGATTTCGGCCTGAAAATTCAAATTTCACTCCCGAAATGGCAAAATAGACTTGATTTAAAAAGTGTAAGGACTTGGTGCGTTTTGGAGTTGGAATATATGAAGAATGGACTTACTGCCCTTTAGGAATACTCTTTTTCATTAGCAAATGTGGTAACATAAAGGAGAATAATCTTTCGCATTTCGACAGAGAGATCTGATGAGTTGGAGTTTCATCACCCGATTCCGGATGAAACAAAAACCCCAGAAACAGACTTACTGCGTTTTGGAGAAGGATCTCTCTGTTTTTTCCGGTCTTCGGTTCCCGTAAAGAATTTTCATCGCGCTGCGGCTAACAATTTTTGATAATTCCGGCCCCTGCTGTATTAAATATATGGTTCTTGCTCTGGCTCTGGAAAAATTTCTTCTCCTGTTGAGATAGTCTACGGTAATGCATGTTGAAAGTAAGAGGGGGAACTCGTACAGGCAAAATGTATTACATTGAAATCGTATGTTGTATGCTGAAAATTTGTCCTGAAATGTAAGGGAAACTAGCTCACTTCTAAAAAGGCTGCAATTTCCACTTTCGCTCATATGGAGGAAAGCTATGGAAAACTATATCAACACAGAGCCTGAAAATATTTGCTCTCTCCGTTCGAGAATTGTGTTTTATGAACCATTTTGCAAGTTCTACTCCACCCTCCCATTCTGGCGACTTGACTACGGCTTTGGTAACAGCGTATACTTGGTAGGCCTAAACCTAGAAGATGCAAAATGCAATTTGAATCGGTTTCAATGGAGCCTAGCAGTGTACACGAATTCTTTTAAAAATGGTTGACGATTAAGAGATTCGGTAAATCAGCTCCCGTATACTCTACCGCTTATAAACCGACAGTAATGGAAGTCTCGCCTTCTCACCCGGTATTATAATAATAATATGTATTATATTTTTAACGGCGGCGTTCGTACGTCGACACTGACTCGACTGTCGGCTGTGAAAGTAGACCGCGAAGAATATTATAATTAGCGTTAATTTATATTTTCGTTATTATTTTCTAATTTTCTCTCCTTTGTTTGGCTACTCTGTTGGTAATCCCATCGCAGTGACACAATTCGCCCAAAATTCGGATCGCACCTCTATTTGACCTACCGGGACTCGTTCGAGAGAGAACTCTGGTCAAGATTTTGCCTTACAAGGCGTATTATGTTCGTTCTTCTTCTTGTGTCCTCCGGCACGACGCTCCGTTTCACCTTTTAACGCTCGTTACGTGCATAACAAAGTATTTGGCTCTCCAACCCTCCTGAGGCTTTTATGTACTGGCGGCGCTGAGTGAGGCTTCGAGGATCGCAGAATATGGATACAGATAAGAGCCAAGAGGACAGAAAACAAGATTAGTCGGGCCTGTATTGACACACACTTCTCATTTCTGTGAGGTACAAAGATAGCAGCCTATGATCGAAAGCGAACGTTGCAACCGCTGAGCAATCTCGAACATCAAATAATCTGCATTAGCATCACTATAATGTGTATCACTAGTAACTGAGGCGTTGACGACCAAACATATGAACTGTTCAAGTCTCGCCGGGTGAAATAGATTCGTGTTCAAAGTTTCTTATACATATTAAAATTTGCTCGTCGCAAATAATCCAACCGCGGTTAATAGAGAAGCATCGAATGCTGCGAAAACAGGTGCACTTTCGGACGGCCACGAACAGTCAAGTTACATTTTGTCGGTATACATATAAAATGTCCGTGGTGTTGCCGTGAACAATTTTCATTCGACAAGGAATCGACGGACGCCGTTCCGTTCTTTGCATTCTCAGTGCAGGGCTAGGCGCCTTTCCGATCAATTTTCATGCATCGAGGAGATGCAGAACGTTCTCCACGGATTCCATCGACCGACAACGGTTATAAAAATGTACAAAATATAGAGGGTCATGGACACCGCGCCAGTCCACGCCACCATTACGCAAGTTCCATAATGCGGATTCGTTTCGGTGACGAGCGGCCGAAAGATGAATGCACGGCTCGCTCTTGCTCTCTATGTGGGACGGTGGCGTTAATTTCCTATCAGCGGTACTTATTTTTTAATGCTGTATGTGTGTGTGTTCTCATTTTGGGGTAATTGCGAGTTTGTTCATAGGAAGATTAAGGCCATTCATCTTGTTGGTCTTCGAAAATGTCCAAATGAATATACTTCATTAGTCGCGTGTGTTAGTTGTGTAGCTGACGGCTCATCTGGGAGTAAATTTGTTTTCCGTCCATCTCTGGTAGCAGTATACAAATGTATGAAAGGAAACTGATGTTAATCTCGTGGCTGGCCAGGGTTCACCTCTCAATATTGCATTATTTCAGTCGGAATCACGCAAAATCTATTCAACGTATTGTCTATGACGGACTCGATTTTCCAGATACCAGGGTGTATGCTTATCTCAAAGATTGGTCATCCGACGGTCAAAGTGGGCGAAATGTCTACTCATTTCTTCATTCTAATGACGAATTTTGTGAGATCACGCTGCATAAACAACTGTTTTCCGTTGTGTATCTTAAAAATCCGAATATATTTAGTAAAACTAAGAGGGAAATTCTCTCTATAAAAGTAATCGGAACTGAAACAGAAATCACATTTTTGGTGAAGCTGGAGCCGAAGTCGAAACCTGGAAAGATTATTTACCAGAGTCGGAGCCTTAACACTTAGTCACAGCCGAAGTTAAATTTTGGTTTGCTCCGAAGCCGAGGCCATAGATTCCGTATGAAACTAGGAAATTACGCTGGTATGCTCTAGCTTTTCTTCAAAGATGCATATAAGTATGAAGTAGGAATTTACTATATTGCCCATTTGCGTTCATGTCGGCCACTTTCTCGCTTCTAGTCGGTCTGTCTGACCATAGGCGGCAACTTACAATTTTCCCAAGGGATGCTCGAACAAAATAATGAACAAACAAAAAAAAGTCCTTTTTTTGCAACTCACACGTCATATGTAATAATACTAACTCCCTCCATTTGGGAGGGGGGGGGGTAGAAATGAATCAAAATTATCCCCCCCAAATTCGAAGGCCAATAATTATTTATTTATTTTAAATTTGTATATTTTTGAGGTGGTGCCGACAACAGTCCGTAGACCAATTACCGCCGACACCACCTTTACAAAATAATTTCACGTAAGATTAAAGACAATAATTTGTTTACTAGAATACAAAACTAAGAGTATAGTATTTATATTCATTTAGTCATTCATTCATTCAATCATTCATTCATAATTCGTTCATTCATTCATCCATTCATTCGTATTCTTTATTTCATTTTTCTTCTCACCTTTTGCTCATTTCCTAATCTTTAGCCTACAGGATGGTCTTACGGAAATTATTCCTGGACTGGTAAAATATGGCAAGGTCCGGACAGCTCAAACGCAGTCTATTATATTGATCCAATGCTCTGGATAAGACACTGTTTCCCAGGATATCCGTACGTTTGGATGGGGTGCGAAACGTATGCACGGACCGGCTGTTAGCCCTAGGTACCCATAGATTAATTTTTGAGAGGAGTTCTGGCTCCACAACTCTGCACCGCATCAGGTCGTAGAGGAATAATAAGGAAACTGTCCTACGCCTTGCCTCCAATGAATGCATTTCGAAGCCCTGCAACAGTTCCTCATATCCCAGTATTCAAAAGTCTTGTAAATGAGAAATTTGAGGAATCTTTTCTTATTTATACTTGTAGTTATAAATAATTTGTAAACGAATTAGTGCCATGTGATAGCGCAATTAATAGTACCCTACCATACGCTTAACTCGCAATACACATACATAGGGTGTCTAACAAAATCGAAATCTGAAATTAAATAACCTTCCGCCCCCCCCCATGTGCGTGCTGTGAATGTGCTGAAATAATAAACTAAAGCTGAATGTATTTCTTCGTCTATAATACTACATTTTCGTGGGGAAAAGAACTAATTTTATTGCATGTGGTAAATGAGCCCAGTATAAGGCCCGGATCCCCAATATAAGGCCTAATGTACCGATCTTGACTGCTATGCTTTAGACTGCATTAAAACGTACAACAAAGTTGTGCCTTCATGATATGGCAACACTGTCCAATTGTTTTTAGCAACATATTAATTCCTAAAACTAAATTAAGTGACAATAAATTTTCAGGTTTTTTGAGAAATTGGACCACCTCATTTAGACATTTTGGTGTTAAATTTAAATTCGAATTCTTCATAAGGTCTAAGGCCATATTTCGATGTAAAATTAGACGATCTGTATCCACGGTATTACGGAATTCTTCTTCATAAAACGTGACAATTTCCGTAGCAATTTCTTTCGAGTCTGAAGTTTTTCCAATTACAAATTCCTCGAATCGTCTCAAAAACGCTTGATCATCATCATTGAAACGCTGATTTAAAACTATTGAAACGGAGTCGATAATCTCGTAATATTTTTTTTCTGAAATGCTCTTCAATCCCAAAAGTGTGTGGTGAAGAACTGGACTCGTATTTTTTAGGTGTCTTTCGTATTCTCGGGAGAATTGGTTCATTCAATTCAAGACGAGTAGTTTAACAGAGCTTCCCAAATTTCTGAAAATTTGTCGCTAATTTTGTATCGTGATTCTTAATACGTTGCGAGAAAAGAGATCTTATATTCTCACTAAGGCTCTTTTGTTGTTTGCACACGGTGACAACGGTAATAAAATAATGTCTGGGTATAATAGCAAAGCATGGTGTTTTTTTTTTGGGGGGGGGAGGGGGGATTTTTCAAGGGTATGAAAAATCCCAAGGGATGCTCGAGCCCTGGAGCAACCCCTAAGTTGCCGCCTATGTTTCTGACCGATTTAGCTGGTTGTACTTGTCTAGCTGTTTGACAGGTAGAAATGAAGTACTTACACTCATTTCGGCGTAACAAGTGAAACATTGTGATTCAGAAATGGTTTTACTAACTGCATTGGTTTGCTTTCCGCATTCAGTGTTGGAGGTTTATTAGGGTCAAGTTGTACCTAATTTCGGATTGCATCTCGGGTTTTTGAATCCTCTCACATGCAGTCGAACGATGCGGGGCGTACTGGCGAAATGAAAATTTTCTCGCTGCCAAATTGATATTTCTGCGCATCGGCATCGGATGCTGTAATGGCTACGGGTAGAAAGTTTCCTTTTTATTAATACGCCATTATTTGTATAATCGGTTGTTAGCCGAGTAAACACTCATTTGTCTGCGGTAATTAACATCGACCGTGGCTCGTATATTTCTCCGTATCGTATTTATCATCGAGAAAGAGATGAATTATTATCATTATCATCGTTTTCATTGTATCGTATTTCGGATCTGTAGAAATAGTTCGAATTTCGTTTTGTGTGAAAAAAGGAAGCTGAGTGCGATAAGTCTAGAGAACCGTTTAAATTGCACGATTCGCCGAATTTTAATAAGTTCGGTATTAACATTTGGTGTGGGTATAGCTGATATACTCGAGATAATGCAATGTCAGAAAAACGAATTAGAATACAATCAACAATCGTACCAATTATTCCGCTTGTTAATTTTTGGTGTTTTCTTTCCACCGCATCGCACGAGGAACGGGGCTTGGTGGTAATTCTTCGAATTATTTACGCCGGTTGTCTGATGACTTCTTTACGAGGAGTGTTCGCGAAAATCATTTTTTTAATTTGGGACGACCGTCGATTTATCATTGTTTTTTTTTCTCTCTCTCTCTCCTTGTATTTGTGGATTCATTGTGTTTTCTTTCTCTCCCTCTCCTTGTATTGTGGATTTGTTACGAAGTCGCAGCCCGAGCCAGTTTAAAATATAAGGAACGGATGCTGAAGACTTGGCATTTTCAACCGAAATCTGATGTAGAGACGCTTCCATGTCGAAATTGGCGAGCACCGGGTTACGAGTATAAAAAGTTCAATAATGTGTTGAAAGTGCAGAAGTTTGAATTGCCTCTGAATTACCGCATTCGGCGTTTCTCTCTTTTTTTTCCGAAGCAATAAATATTCGCGGATCTACGATGAACATGAAAAGATCGTCATGAAGCTTCGTGTTTATTATCCGTATACGTATAATGTATCTTTTTCCCCTGCTTTCCTCCCGTGTAGGTACCTACAATTAATTTTTCCTCTCATTTCTGCGTATATTATAATCGTGTGTGCTTTGTATTATCTGTTACAGAGGCGAATCGTTGAGAAAAAGTAATTGGAAATGGTAGAACGTAAAGGAACCAAGGCGTTGGAATTATGGTGCAAACGTGTACTCGAAGGTTATCCTGGCGTGAAAATCGAAAACATGAGCACTTCGTGGCGAGATGGACTGGCCTTCTGCGCGTTGATACACCATTTTAGGCCGGACTTGATGTACGTATTCGGTATAATTGGTTATTCGTTTTTCTCATACAGTCGCACGGTGCTTTATTGGAGGGTGTAGGGATAGTACTGAAGAAAGTTTTGTAAATATATGTAGAAAGACTGAAATCAGTGCAGTCGGTCAGTAGAACACACTGTGATAATTTCTTGAATGCTCCAAGGGATATTAGTGAAGCTTCATTTCTCAGGAAGTGAAATAGCCCTCTAAAACGGGATTTTCGATTATGAATTAACGAATATTACGAAATCAGGAAAATTGGATTTTCGATCGAACGAAATTTTTTGTCAAGATTTCTCTCGAAAAAGTCCCCCCCCCTCCTCCCCTCCGTTAACGTACTGAAAGTGTCAGTGATACAACACGATGGAATTTCTTCTCTAGTAGGCTGAGTGTACCCCGAAAATCAGTTTCTACCTGAAATTATTGAAAACTGTCTACTATAGATGCGTGGAAAAGGCGTTCAACCCTGATGTTCTTTATTTCCCCCTTTTTTCTTTGTGTCCTCAAATTTTAATTAAGCGTGTCAGATATAGAACATGAATGCAGTGATTTTGAAAACCCGTCAATTTGATTATTCGATCTGATGAAAACTTGAAGGGTTCCAATGCGAAGTCCTTTCTAGAAGCAATAAAACATGAAGAAAGGTAACTTTAAATGGGTGGTATCTAGAGGCTGGAGTTGGGGGAGGCAACAAATTCCCAGAAATGAATAGTCGTTGAGTTAGTGAAAGTAATCAAGAGTTATTATTTGCCTTCTTTCTGGTGTGGAAGTCGAGACCGAAAAATGCCACATAATCTACTTTTTCAGCAATAAAGCTTGTTTTAATGTATGACAGTCTAAAGGTTTATTAACATTTTCATGTCTTTGCTTTGGCACATAAAAGAAAAAAACGTTACTTTTTAAGCGTTACTTTTTTGTGCTCGCGCCCTCGTTCAAGACATTTCAATATTAGGTTCTAAAAAACTAAGACAATGTTTAATGGAATTAAACTGACGTCAATTTGGACTAAACACTTCTTACATAATAGTTGATAGTTCTCAAGATTTCGAGGGAAACAAGGTAATAACAGAAAATTTGAACTTCCCTACTTTTCTGATATTATTTTTACTGCTTTACAATACATCATGGGTCGCGTTAAATAAAAATTGCTCTGCAATACTCGTAGATTAAAAATTTTACGATACCTGTCCTCGAAGTCAAAAGACGGTTTCGAAATGAGCGTTTACTCTGCTATTCTTCAAGCAGATCTTGTAGACGGAAATGTAGAATCTTGAATGTTTTCTTGCCTTATCAAGCTCAGCAAATCGAAAAATGAAAATAACACTATGCAACAAATTTTGATATTTTTTTAATATCTGTAGATTGAACCAACTTTCGTGGAAATGTTTTCCACGTTGATTCCGAATCTATTGTCCGACTTTACATAACACCCTCAGTTTTCCCCTAAATGGCCTTTCTAGTGACCGAAAATGCGATTTTTGGTGTTTTTCTGGTTCATTTTTTACCCTGTTACTAATATTTTTAGAGAAAAAAAATAGAAGTGTTTTTGAACTAGTTTTTTTGTAGATTTCGACTCTGGTCTTTAGATAATAGTATTTTTGAAGCCGAAATGCGCCTTTTACATTGAGGAAATCCCAATTTTGACCCGTTGCCGCAACGAGAAAATAGTGTTTCCGAAACTATTTTTGCGCCAGAGTTGAATCTTATCTGAGAACTGCAATACAAGCCTTTCCTCCATTCTCATAATGGCTTATGAGAAAAGCTAAATGCCAAAACTCGAACCTTACAAAATTAAATTTCTGAGCTAGTTTTAAGTACGCTGATTCCGAATCTTACCTCAGAATTTCATACATGGAAAATGCTCTTTGAAAAGTCAGCGCAAAGCTCAAATCGAAGAATACCAATTTTTGAGTGGTGCGAGAAGTCTAAAATTGGGGGTTTCTTGGTGTAGAGAGCCCATTTTGACCGCATAAAAGGTCTGTCTCCGAATTTAAAGATCAAATTTAAAATATACTTGCAAAATTGGTCAGTAATGGATCAAAAAAACTCGTGAAATGGAATTTCTGACCGCTTCGATGGTCATTTACCGAAAAACTAAGGGTGTACACTGTACAGGGAAACTGGCCACGGATTCGGAATTGGCGTGAAACAGGTGCCTAGAAATATGGTTTCGATCTACCGGCACTTTTGTAATCCTCGAACCCATTACCCTGCTTCCGTACCTATCGATCTCGGGGCATTTGACTCCTTGAATGTTGTATACCGCTCCTGTAAAACTGAGTTTCGTCTTCATGTTCTATTGTTACGAGGAAGGAATTCAAAATTAAGTTCTTAAACTCTCACGATTACAGTGAATGAAGTTCCATTCTTGAAGTCCTTCTCTATGGCTACGGAAAAGGCACGGGTTTACATGCGTGGTAGCTAAGAGGTAGGATAAGGCAAAGGTTCCCATCGATGTTCGAGGGTTAGCAACATCTGTTCATTACAAGAAAGAATCCGATGAAACTATAATAACATCCAAAATTTTGTATGTCCACCTGACTTTCTGGGAGCTGATACCGAAAAATGGTAAAGAACTTTTTTTTATGTAGAATCTAGTTATGATTGAGTAATTTTTGTTTGAACAAGTCTACTTAATATTTTTTGACTTATAATCGAGAGTTTTATTTCATAGATCGAAGGTTCACTGGGATTCCTCGGGATCCGTAGGACGATAATTTGTTTGTTTGCTTCACAATTGCACCGACCAGTTCGCTGTAAATTTTTGTTAAACTTTGGTATTTTTTCTGGTACTAATAGGTAGTGTAATGTTATCGGTTCAGTTTGGGTAGCTCACCTGTTTCGGTAATGGTACCGAGGTTGCAAATAGTCCGCTGTTACAGTTTCGAGATTCTAGTGGGCGAGTCGTGGGTACTGCTGCGGATAGTCGAAAAACTATGTTCAAGGTTCGAATCTACGTTACATGAATGGTGAAGTAGTTTGAGAGTCCTCGCCGATTTTAGTTGCCAGTGTGGCTGAATATTCGTCCATTTTTGGTGAAATAAAATGACCGAAGTATTTGAGATTTGATTTATTCTCCGCCCAGGTTTTCAATACGGTTTCAAAAGAACGAACAAGTTCGAAAGAGCAATTTTAATTAAGATCATCGTCAGGAGTGCTATAACAGCTAGTAAGAGCGAATTTATGTTCATGTATACATAAATAATATAACATACGAACGTCATGGAATCATTTTAAATCGTCTTCGAATTGTAGGAAGCATTTCTCAAGATGTCAGTTGTCTTTTATGTGTGTAATTAATGCTCCGATGTTTAGTCACTGTACTTTTTAAGCCGGTTTAAATAGTAACCAACGAGAGCGGCATATCGCGACTTACTTTTTCTTCTTCCTAAAAATGAGTCACGACAATGATTTGCTGCACATGTTTTGTTCTTCCTCGATCACATTTCATACATGTGTATTTCTTCTTAACTGCAGCGAATGGCATACATTTTAACCATCGGATTCCTGGTATGCGCATTAGCTTGACCTAGACAGTGAACTCGGGGTTTCCCCAAAACTCAACTACTGTGTATTGCCGCGAAGTGATCAATTTCTGGGAAAACTCTAAAAATGTTCGATTTTAGTTTTCTCGCTGGGCAACATGAATTTACGCGGGAAAGGTTTTTTGAAAGTTATTAGGTGTAATTATTATTTCACTAAAGTGCTCCTTGATCCGTTGTGGAACTTCTCCCGAAAAACGGGGTCAAACAACTATCGAGAATTGTCGGTTTGATTTATAACATCATCGTTTAACATATTGATATTTATTTTATACGAAGTATGTCCTAGTCGAAAATTATGTTTCTTGAATTCCTCACAACATTAGCTACGTACAGTTTTTTCTAATTACCCCTGGACCCTCGTAGGTGGAGTTCAAAATGACAGTTTGCTTCGCCGCAGAGCAGAAGCTTGTCGGGGTCGGGTATTTACCTAGTTCTGCCGAATCACGTCAATAATATGATTCATCGTTCCGCTTTCGTTGGTTTGTTTTCCTTATTTATGAGCAGGTTATGAATTATCAGTGGCACTTCTCACCCCACTGAAAGTTCTTGTTTCCTTTCTGACCATGTTTTCGTACGTATATATGTTTGGAAATTTGAAAAGAAATGTCACCGAAGAAGATATTTTCGGATAGTCCTATAAGAATGACGAATTGTGCCTGTGACCTTCAAACCTTCAGATAAATCTGTGGAAGTTGAACAAATCCGGCGAAATATGATGATACTTTTTCCCACGTTCGTCCAAAGTATTTCCGAACGACATTTATGTAACAAATATGTTGGAAATCGGACGAGAACAGGGTTTCCACGTATTCGCCATTATCGCATGCGAGTGAACATCGTGAATGCTGCAGTGCGCCAAATGAGATGTACTTGATCAGTCAAATATTCAAAGGTACGAACCTCTTCGGTATTTCAAGGTTCGCGGCATTAATATGCGCCGGAAATAACCAGACCCTACGAATTTGCGCATTTGAAAATTCATTCGATTATGAAATTCTTGTGACAAACACCAGCCCATGCTCGGAACATCGTGAATAAGACTGAAAAATATTCGGTTGTGTGTACTGAAACACGACTCGAATAGTTTGTTGATCTTGCAGTTTTTCTTTCAGTGCACTTACTGGTCGAATCTTCACGTAATATTTCTCATAGGAAGTTCACCCAGATCACTCGAGGATGAGCGAGAAACTGTACCCTAGAAGTACCTGATCATACCGTTATCGGGGAAATGGTCATCCAAATATGACTCGGAACTCTTGGCTCTCGAAATTGGAACGAATAAGAAGCGGAGAGTTACGAAATAAAATATGCGGAAGAGTTACTACAGCTGTTAGCTTTCAGCGGAATCAGCGTACCTAAATTAAATTTGCAGCAGTCAAGTAATACAACTAATGAGAGCGTAATTGCAATTAAATTCGTATTTCCTTTTTCAAATATCGCAGTTCCGCGCAACGTCGATCGATTCAATTTTATATTTGCAGACGCTGGATTATTAAAAATTAAGTGGATCATCCACAATGCGAAATGTAGCATTCGGGAAGAATTCGACCGCAATTGGTCATACTTGAGCCGTTCTAATTCGACCGAAAAATGCGCATTATCTCCGCAATAAAAGGAAACGTTTATCAGGTGACTGAGTTCTCCCTAAGCAGCGATCGAGTTCTCTTCTGACTGCCGACCTACCTGAATGCATTCGTAGTTGCACGAAGAACGTTTCTGCCACTGAAGACGAAATTCCCGATTATAAATATTGCGGCCAAATCGTCCGATTAAACATCCTGATGAAAAAGAGTTGCGGGCGACTTCACGTGATCATTATGGAATCTCCCTCGCAAAGAAAGTTCGGTAATTGTTGTACTATGAAACGAGTAGGTACATTTCGCAGTAAACGATCCACGTAATGTTGATTGCGGGCTCCGAGTCCAAATCCTGCTTGCAGTTCATTGTCCCTTCAATTTCGAATATGCGATTTATGCTAGAGTAATAAACGCGGCATCCATATACTCGTACGCCGTAATGTCGAACATTAAAACGATTTTTCGATACAGGACGAATAATATCTACTGTGTAACGAAGCGACTATGATAACTTTTTCTCTACTGAAATGACCATCCTCGATTGTCTAATTCAGTTGGAAATTCGCTGCCTGGCTGCCTCGCGGCCGATACTCGCCACACTTCCCATCCGTTTGTCTTCACGTAGTTTCACAACCCAGTCCTCTGGCCAGCTCGGTAAGTCTCAATGAGTCCGAATGAATGTAATGAATGTGAAAAAGTCTATCACGGGTCTTGGAATGCATTTTCGCAGTTTTTGGACTTGAATGAGTTACGGTGCATTTACATAGATTCCAGTTATAATGGCGGATCCAGAAAGCTATATACTGGGAGGAGCTATTTAGAGTGTGTAAAAATGTAATGGCTTTTACGGCCTCTCTTTCTCAGGGTTTTGATTATTTCTATGCCCAAAAGTTGTTAACTGAATGAATGGATTTGCGAGGAAAAGTTAATAATTTCGTACTTCTGGTTACTTATACAGAATGTCTCAAAGTACGTGCCCAATTTGTTGACGTTAGAAAATGCTGTAATTTTTTTCTGTAAGACTAGCTGAAACACTTGAGTGGTCCTTTATGAAGCGTTTAGATTTTGCCAGATTTGTTCAAAACTTCGCACGAATGTTGCTAGATTTGATTAAGGCTCCTTGGGATGTAATCAGACCTTTAAGACTCTTCATACTTGTTTAAACGGCTCAGTGAAACTTGCTGAGATTATTCAAACGTATTAAGACTCGCTAAGACTTTTCCAGACTTTTTTAAAACTATGAAACACCTGATTAAGACTCGCAGATTTTGCAAGGTTCGCTTAGACGCTTTATGATTCTTTCAGACTTGATTAAAGCTCTTGGAAACTTTGATCAAGACTTCTGACGCTTCTCCCTCGCTTTGTTAAGACACTTTGAAACTCGTTTAAAACTTTTCACGGCTCTTCCAAACTTCTCGATGACTCGTAAAAACAGTTCTAAACTATTTTAGATAGATTTTTTTAAAAGCTGATGTAGAGCTTTTCAAGACTTGTTTTATGTTTTTGAACACTTGTTCGAGACTTTTGGTGCAATTCTCCCATGCATACTTGCTTGTACTCCTGCTGGCTACTTGAGGATTCTACATGACTTACTTACACTGATTATTTATTTTTCAATTACATTCAATTGAAATTGTTCCCTCCGGGAGGGGCTATTGTCCCCGTTGCCTTCCTCGTATATCTGCATCTGTTCAGCGAGTTCCATCCATGTACATATCTGCCTATCTGCCTGTCATCTTACCTGGGTACCAGGGTTTTGGCAATCACGAAACAAAAAGAAAAGGAACCTGATTGCGGATCGGTTGTAGAAAATAATTCATATAGGGTCATAAATTGTTGATATAATGAATTATATGGATCGCGACTCATGGACCGTAGCTTGCGTTGACTGTTTTCCTGGTTACTTCGCGGGATGATTGACTTTCTGGTTGCCTTCAGGTCCGTAGCCAGCCGGTTGTTTGTGACTGGGCCCGTGACATTTTAGACCGGGCAAGTTTTTAACCTTGTCAAATAAAGAAAAGTAAAAAACACATCAGCTGGTCAAAAAACAATTATTTTTTCGCTAGACCGGGCATTGCCCGGCCGCTTTCTACGGGGCTGGTTGCCTTCCGGTTTTTACTGTTTAACTGTATACTAGGGTAACGATTGGCTTTTGCAGTTTTTCAAGAAGATGACTTATTTTTCTGGCAGAATCAGAAGGGAAGCGAAGTTGAGTTAGTAAGTGGAGATAAAAGTTGCAATACTGGCTATGTAAATATTCCGTGTGACTCGTAACGATCGAAATTTCCGCACGAGGTACACCCCGAGCAGTTCAGTTATTTGGTTTCATTGCGGCAGTGAGGGGAGGGGGGACTGATTGACCAATAGCGCTCGAGTGTACGCTGATTCGTTTCCAATGGATATTGTAACGTTATTCGCACCTGAAAAACGCACGAGATATGGAAGGACGGCGTTTATTCCGCGAACACACCAACACTGAGCACAGTAGCAAAATCGCTTTGAAAACGCACAATTCATCGTAATATGCCCTGGCATTACCGGCGAAACTTCTTATCGCTCTCGTTATCGATCTATTCTGTTGCTTAAAACGTGTCGATCGTTCGTCACTTATCTCGAATGTTCGGGAGCGTTCGCCACAATATGATAGCTCGCCTGATTTTGAAGTATCGGAAAGAACTGGAGCAACGGAGAGCGTTTGTACAGTTGATGGCGAAACTGATACCCCGAGTTAACGCGAAGCTAGGGATTTTCCAAGCTTGCAAGTACGCACATTCGAATCTTCGACGAGTTCCATTTGCAAAAAACTCTGTCTCAGAGTCGCGAGAAGTCTCTATTTGGGTGTCTCGACCGTCCGACGACTTGGGCGTGATTATGCAGTTATTGTAAACCCGATGTTCTCTCGCGCATCGGGGTTTCATTAACCGCGAATTTTCCGCTGTGACACTCGATCGTAAATGCTCTATAAAGATAAAAGACCATAAATAAGTAAATAAACGGTCAAAAAAAAAAAAATAGAAAAAAAAAGCAATGAGCGTTAATACGACAGCGCGTATAGATCTGGACGTGAAATGAACTCGAAACAGCATCATCTCTTCTTTATTGGGATTCTTCTCACGGTAGTACAGTCGAAGTCGACGGCTGTCGGTATTTCTCCGCCAGCAGTAGCGGCAGCTCGGTGGCGTAACTTTTTTAGCTCCCAGAGCTGCTTCGACCTCGTATTCGTGATACCAGAACGAATTGCAACACAGAACGTGTGAATACCACCGAACAGAAGCCGGTAAAATGTTTTTGTGCCGCGGCGCCTCTATACCCGAAAAAATGATCGAAGAGTCGAAAATATTCGGACGTAATTTCCGTATCGCCGAATCACAACGCAGCCGAATGTACGTCTGTGTCTACACACATAAATATGTATATTATATAGGTTTGCACATTGCGTCACAACCAGTAGTTATTTGTTCCAAAATAGGAAAATGAGAAGAGATTTGACGAACCCGTACCTGTATTATGCGAGAATCAAGAGATGGCCGTACAGAAGCATGCGTAGCGTTTTCCCGAAACGTAAACACTCTACAAGCGTGGCCATCATCATCTCTGGAAATGGTGCATTATACGATTATATATGTATACGTGTACGTGTATGTTATACATAATAATGTATCCTTGACCAACAATAATAATTACCTATCTATGACCGAGTTGAGAGAGTACAGGTTATAATAATCCGCAGGGAAAACAAGTTCTTTTTTTTTTCCAATATACTCGTACATATTTTCTACCTCTCTTGTTTACGAGAATCGCCGCCTCGACGAAAATGGAATACCTACGCGATAGCCGCAACAGAGCCGCACACTATAAACACGATATTGCAAGAGGAAGCGCGACAATTTTTCGCCTTTTTTGATAACGCCGTATTATATACGTTTAATGTCGTATTACCATTTTTGTTTTTCGTTAACGCTCAACCGAAGACGTACAGACAGCAATGCCAATGCTTCTCTAAGAACTTCTTTTGGTTTGTGCAGCCGTGTGTACACCCTTGACTGTCTGCTTATGATGGCGTTTGACGAAACGACCAGACGGAACGTACTCGATAATTAGCTCCCGGTTTGGCGTTTGCACGCCACTCTAATTACAGGAAATGTCAGTTTATTAATGACAGCGATGATTCGGAGTTTCTCTTTCCCCCCCCCCCCCCCCTGAATCGACGATATCATGAAATCATTGCAAGCTCGTGCTAGAAGGACACGCCATATCAGTGCGAAAAATGAATGCGCAGAATCGACAACTGACGGGCTTCCAAACTTGAATCTAATTTAATACGAATTTGCGTCGACTTACATACGAACCTCGTTGCTGGAAAAAATTCGATATTGGACACAGATGTCGTATAATGTGACAAATATTCGAGAAACATGAAGAACAATCGACAAGATTCGAGTAACAGCATATAAGGATGATAACGAAGCCCGTAGCTATAAACGCTTGTGTGTGCCAGGGCATTTGATATTCAACCAGGGAATAAGCCATAAGGGTACAAACACAATTTTTTTTTCTACTTTTAGCTGTTATTTTTATTATTATCATGATCATTATTTTTATTATTATTATTGTTCTTTTTATTTTTCATTGAGAATGTACTAGCCAGAGCGGTGCGCTTTCCAGCCGGGCTCCACCCTGGCTGCCCTGACATTAGCTACGGGCCTGTAACGAAGCGCGATAAGAAACTTCGCCGATAACGCTAGGGTAGATAGATAGAGGCAGCTTACCGTCATCGAGGTGTATCTAGGTTTGAATGCGATGTTGACTATTGTGTTTAGTTTTGTTGTCTGGAATATACGTAGTTATTCCATCAATCGTGTATGTTCTGTGTCAATATCATTGCAGTAGAATCTCGGATCTCTTTAGTTACTGTCAACATAAAGACATTCGGAGCCGGTATTTGCTAAGAAAGTCGCTTCTGGATGTTATGGCACCTAAATAATAATACTCACAATGCCGTACTTATTCTACCTCGAGCCTCTTTTCGGCGCTTTCGCACTCTAGAAGCGTCAGTGACGGAATTAAAATTAAATTCATATGCGTAAAACGAAAATACAGAGGTAACACTTAAATATACATATGGATTTAAGACCAGGCAGTTGGACACTGTTGTTGGTGAAATGGTGTGCCTCACGTGGCTCCCATCCATGAGCAAGTGGTGTCACGCTACTGGTTTAGCCGGGTCTTAAAACACACATCAGGTTCGCATAGGGCTGCAAACTTATAAATAAGTTGAATCCATATCGAGGCTTTCTGAGAATCGTTCCGACATGGTTGCGATGTGAAAATCCTTTGAAAATGTATTGAGACTCATTAAGACTAATTGGAACCATCTAATACTTGTCTAGAATCTACATATAACTCATTAGGACTCTGTTAAGACTTCATATTCTGTGCAACTTTGCGAGATTCTGATGGAACTTATTGAAAATTTTTATCTGAGGATCTTAAAGACTCAATTAGAATTTGTAAACCTATGATTTTAACTTGAGAAACTATTATTTACGAACGTGTTGGTCTATTTGATCCCTCATCTTGAATGAGAAGCCGTAGCTCTTCAGTTGATCGAGTAGTTCAGAAACCGACTAACTTTTTTTTTTTTTTTTTAACTAAATAACAGTTATTTGTGGATATTCTACTGAATAGATAGCATTCCGTATTGTGGTACGGTTATTGAAATTGTCCCATTCATTGGGAAGGGGAAAACAAGTTGTCTTTATTTTGTTCACCTGGACGGTTACCCACTGTACTGAAATACTTTTTCGTTCTACGCATTCATCAAAAAACGCATTTTCGTGTAACAGTTTTCCCTACCGAAAGAGACATTTATCGTTATCGTAGCGATCAGCACTGATTACGCGTTTTTATCTGTACTAGGAGTGAGAATTTTTTTTTTCTTTATCTTTGGAAGGAAACGATTCGAAACGTTCGCAACAAACGCGTAAGTACTATTTTTGTTCGTCTTCTGTTCGATTAATTTGTGGATACCTCCGTGGCAGTTGAAACAAATTTTCGATGCATTTGTAGAACAAAATATCTTCCAAGGCAAGGAGCGAATGAGGTTTATCACGACTCGTTCAATTTGCTCAACTCGCCTTCGGCTTGTCTCGCAACATATTGAACTTGTCGTGATAAACCTCATTTTCGCTCCTTAACTTGACATATACTATTGCAGTGTATGTTGTGTATTAGGGCGCTACTTTACCGTATCGGAATTTTCTTTTTAATCACCGTAATTTTCCCTCTTACTGTGTAACTTAATGCTCGGAAAATATTTATTTGCTTTATTAGTGGATACTCGGTCGACTGTAATACGCAGCTTTACGTTTGCGAGCCAAGCAATGCTAAGCCTTTGGTCTTACCTGGTGTCTCGCATCTGTTGTGTGGGTCACGACTTCCAAATAAGCACTATCTGCCGTGTTGTAATGTAATGGTCTAGTCCTATCTTTTTTCTGGCAGTCAAATCGTATTTACGAAATTCGGTAGTTATTAATTTTATTTCCTCCGATTGCTTTCCACGACTGGGTTAGCAGTTATTCTCTGTGTGCCCGCGGCTTGTCGGATTGATGTACTACACACGAATGCCGGTTTCCGTGTAGCCTGAAAGGTCATTCAAATTTAGCGTTTAGTAAAATTTTTAAACTTAATCGTCTCATTTTGTAGCGGCGTTAATTTTAGACGCAGGTAATACAAACAATAATTAGAACGGTACACGGAACGTGTTTTTTCATTATCAAAATGGGTAAAGAAAAGAGAGAAAATTAAGGTGTGTATTGCCCTATATCGTTGGATGTGACCTGATGTATAGCACATTAACATGTCGCTCGCTGAACTTGTCATTGTTGATTTTTTTTTTTTTTAGTTTACTTCCTCGTGGATGTACAGTGAAATGTTTTGTTTTTGCTTGTATGTAGATCTCGTATTTGTATAATTTACATTTGGGAAAGTAAACGTGTAAACTCGATTGTGACTCACATTCATATGGAGTGACAAAATGAAATTTCACATTTTTTACGTCGTTTTGTTTCCGCTTCAGTACTCACGCACTTTATTTTGTAGTGTAATTTATTTACAAATTTTTGGTATTACAAATAATATTGACTCGTTAAGTTTGGTTTTGCACATTTTCTCGTAATAACGATCGACTGTTTGTTATTTTATCGTATTGCTTATGATCCCGAACGTATGTATATAATATGGAGAAAAGAAAGCATACTTACTTAAAGTTAGTCTAGGTGTGGAGCAATAAGAAGGTGATCATTCGTACAGATTATAATGAAAACCGATACAATGCTCCTAAATTAATTAATGGTTGATGGAACATTGCGATAAAGAAGAGAATATTTATCGGTCTACACATAACCAGACAAGCTTTTTTCTTCCCCTTCGTTTTCACGCGTCACGTATTCACTTCGGATTTGGTTTTTGAGTTCGTTTAGTGTCGATTAAAGGAGAGCGTGAATGCGCCGGTGATTGGGTCGGCTGCTCGCGCCACCACCAGAGATAATTTAACGGACCGCTGGCGATTTCCGATCGACCTAACCGAAATCTGTATGCTTTAGTTTATTCATCCTCTCAGGCCTTCCGGTCTTATCGTAATTACAGATATTTCTATTATGTAGATTGCCGAAGAAGACCGATAGGGAGTACTCTCCGTAATATCTGTACATCGTATTCTCGATTTCGTAAATCCGAATGTACCAAACTTCGCGACTGGGTACATTTTTTTTCTTTTTTTAAGATTCGTAAAGCATGTCAAAGTATTGACATGTGCATAATCGCGTGTCTGACTTACTCGCAGGGGATGCAGGACCCAAATATTTCAATTTTTTAAAATAGGTTTTCCGGTTTCTAGCGTAAAACTGATTTTTCAAATTAAATTTATTCGAGGCGAATTTTGAAAGTTGCCGAATTTGTTATCGATATCGTCTCGACTACAGATTGAAAATTATGTACCGGCGATCCATTTTTCATGGGCGCCCGCAGAAATTTTTGATGAGGTCGCAAGAGAAAATGCTGACGACCATCATTTAACCCTGATTTTTGTATTTGAACTGAGATTAGTGAATAGTTAGAGGGGCATGAGTCACTGGTTGAAAACTGATAAAAGGAACATGCGCAGTCCCTATTATGTTGATGAATGTTGATAAAGAACGATTTAATTACATGAATCACAAATATCCCTAATGATGCACAAAAAAAAAAAAATGAAAAGCTTATGAGGTAGCAGTCGCTACCTTCTGCGGGCGTCAATGCCATTTTTTGAGGGGGAAGGGGGTGGAAAATCTGTTTTATATGTGGTAGTAAGTTCCAAAGGTAGGTGAATTATTTTTTTTATATTATTTCGGCTCTAGGAAAAATATGGACAGATTTGTGATGAAGGAGAGGTATCAACATTTAATAAATTGAGGGACTGGGTATGTTGATCACCAGGTATTAAATTTTGCAAGTCGCCGGATTAGTTTTTGTTAATATCGTTTTCATTGTACTCGTATGTTCAAAATTTGGTCCTCCATGGTGAGAGCAAACGCGCCGGAGAAACCATCGTAGTTGTTTGAGGGCTTTAAATCGAAATTAGACTTCCGGTATCTCCTCCAGATCGTTCAAAATCTCGAGCCATTATGCGGTGCCCCATCGGCTCCCACTCCCACCGGTGCGCCTAATTTTGTGTCTGCCCTGAACCGTTATAGTGTTTGGTCTGTTTTATGTTATTTTTATTTATTTATTTATTTGTTTGATTATTATTATCATCATTATTATATTTTTGTTTTGCTTTATTGAATTTAATACGTAATATCGTATTTTCTAGTGATTTCTCTGCGTTGAATAAAGCGGACGTGTATGGCAACAACGAACTCGCATTCAGAACAGCTGAACGACATCTCGGTATACCTGCTTTGTTGGACGCTTCCGATATGGTAGAATACGAAGTACCGGACAGGCTGTCAATATTGACTTATTTGTCGCAGTTCTATCAAGTGTTCGCATCACAAGGTACTATCTGTTTTCTTCTTTTTCCTGTTGCCTTAATCCTTATTAGATATTATTTTTTCTATGTAAGTAGATGTAATGGTTTTAAGGATATAAAGAACGTGTTTTTTTTTCCCTTTCACGTCTCATCTTTCACACACAGCCTCGTAGTAACAGAAAACAATTTATGTCGATAATGACGGGTAATATATCGTGTACACGCTGCGAGTAATATCGCGTCGTAATGTAAAAAATATTAACACGGTTGGACGCCTAATTTGAGTCTGCCTGAATGATTAATACTTCAATCGGTACGTGTGGAAGGCTCGATCTGTAGTTGGTGCGTTTGAGAAACTGATCGTGTCCATTTCTGGAAAGCTTATAGTATAGCCTGTAATATCGAATTGGAAGCTAGTTTTTTAGTTACAGAAAATTTTCTCGTTCTGTTGTAGAAATACGTGTCCCATTCAAAATATTGAAAGTCCCCTCCCTCTCTCTCTCTGGTCTTGGATGACCGGATAACCTATGCTCCCTTTTATTTTTCGGAATTTCTTTAGTTCCGATCCCTGTAAAGTTTCCTGCAAAGAATGTCCGTAATCGATAATTGTTTCGTAGTTGCGGGAGCGGGTGAACATGTAAGCATGGGAAGCATTTACCTAGGGTGCGGAGAAGAGAAGGGTGCCATGAGGGGGCGGGAAATTTTTTTTCAACACAGACACAGGGTAATAATTTAATTGGTTACATATTCCTTAAAGTTTCCATCCCTAAGAAATACCCTTTACGAGGCGCAAAGTGAGTGCGCGTCGATAGCGCTTGCTGAAGGCGCCAAATTTTGTCTTTGCTTGCTACGCCAAAAAGTGTTCATCCGCCCGTGCGTAGTCTCTCCCCCCCCCCCCGCAGAGTTGTAGAATAATGTTTCTTAAATTCTCGGTTCGGCGATGTTCCGAACCACATTGCAGATTGACGATGTTCACGAAATCCGAAATCTCGTGCAAGATATCCCATGTCAAATTGCTGGAGTATTATAAAGACGGGTCGACTGTTTCAAGTGTTACATAATTGTCGCGAGTTCGAGAGATCACGGTGGCGATTAAACGATAAAAGTGTTCTGCACAGGTAGTCTTATGTGGGCAGGAGCGGGGCTGAATTACGTTGTAGTTGACGGCAGGCATGTATGGGTGGTTGCTGCTGATCGAAAACGAGTGACAGTATAGTAGTCGTGTCAAATTTGAATGAACGTAGGTGTTGAATTTGAGAATAGAAGATAAGATTTTGTGAATGGTGTGTGGAATTAGTATCTTTCTCTTTTCCTCTGAAGCTGTAGTCTTACATTTAGATTAATGTAAATCGACGTACGTCGGAATTCGTGCGACGAGGGTAAAGGTGTGCCCGAATGAAGACATTAGTATTTTTAAGCGAGCGAGGAGTTGACGCGATATTGGAACATCTAACACTACCATTGTTCACTAGCTTAAAAAACTTCGGAATTGGGATTTTTCAATGAAGCACGGATACACGAGGTCTCGTCGAACTCTTTAACTCTTACTTGTTGAGCTTGAGCTTTTGTATGTATAAGGCCTCGCAAACGTAGTGGCAGCTCGTGCGCGCTATCCACTCGGCCAACCGGACCCCCTAACGTAAATAACCTACTCGAAAGTGAAAATTCGATGATGTACGACGGAATGCGTACCGTGAAAGATTTGGGACGAATTTCGTCGTATCATGTCCCGTCCACAATCCGCCACTGTCTGGACTCTACAGAATGGACAACATCGAAATCAGCTAATTAGTATTATCAAATAATGATTTACCATGGTACTCGGGAGATCACTTCGAGTTATCTCGCGCAGATAAGTGCATAATATATATGTACTTTCCGCGTACGGTTTGTACTTTGTATGAGACCGTCGGTCACTCCTCTGCTTCCTAGCGGGGATAAACCGATTGCGGCCGACCAATGGCGGCCCGAGAAAATCTAATCAAATTGTGTCCCGACGTATTTCGTTAGCTGACGAACAAGAGTCAAACAGCGTCCTGAAATTCATTTGTTGTTGAAGAAGAATAATCGTATTGCGGCCCGAATTAGTGAACTTGCTTTCGCACAAGAATGTACCCGTCAAAGTACACTCAAAAATGTACTCGTCAACGTACACTGAGGAAGTGGTCGACGAAAATTATTAGGCTAATCCTGTTCAGTTTCATTTTTGGGATGTAAACTAGTTCGCCTCCACGTGATGCATCCTGGATAACGCTAAATGAACTTGACCGCAATTTGACGATTAACAATCCGGGACGCAATTTGATGGTACGATTTCTAGAACTTACCAACGAGACGCAATGTCACTATGGACGGGCCGCAATTTGATTTCTCCCTTCCTAGCGCGTTTTCTGCTTTCGCTTTCCCAATTTCGAATTTTTCATCCGCGCTGTCGCGGCTTCCGTTTACCGGTGACCGAAGATCGCCGAATGCCGAGTGCATCCCGAGCTTCAAGCCACATGCGTGTAAAGTCTCTTCGTTACGTTTCCTTTTCGATGGTACGCATTCAGCATGCGACTTCGGCGTTTCGAGTCGCGATGCCGAGTACCGATATACGAATCGCCTCTCGTTATTTAATTAGTTTTTCTGTTCCTTTTTATTCGTCCTCCGAGCCGAAGTCGATCGCAATCGGTAATGCATCTCGAAACTCGCTGCTGTTCTGTTCACGAAAATAATATTCTCAACCTTATTGGTGTTCGTTGAATTTTCACGTTTATTACGAACGTATACAGGTATATTGCACTCGTATCCTGTAAACAACGAGGTGTGTGTGTGTGTGTAATTATTGGATGTGGTAGTGCTTGAAGTGCATTTATATATGGTACCCAAGTGTATGTGTACGCGCGTATGCATAATATATAAATAAAATACCAGTACGTAGATGTGCGAGTGTCGTACGTCGAAGGCGCGTTTTATGTAAGCACTTATATAATGCGAAAGGCAACAACGTGTACATAGGTTTTCGTAATAATAAATAATTATTATCTAGCGTGGTGGATGTTCGATTGGTTGTACGGGCTCGCGTATTATATATACGACGAGATTTATGTTACTGAATAATTATAATTTTTCGTATCTACTTATATATTGAGCGCGTGTGTGAGTGCATGGGGTGCTGCAGCGTGATGTAGCGCGATGCAGGGCGGTGCGATACGCACACACGCGGCATTATTATTAATTATACATATATCGATTCGAGAAAACGTGCAGATATAAAACGTCTGGTCGGACTGTATAGCGGAAGCCACGTCTGTGCCATTGTACGAGTAGGATGTGGAGACCATATACGTACAATATTTATATTCGTTTGGATCGCGCTCGAGCGAAACTAAAATAATTGCGGTTAATTGGCGGCAATTACGAGTGCGAGCGGAGAAAGTAGTTGGTAGGCATCAGGTGGCAGGCCGAAGACAACGTCGTTATGGTTTGATTTTTTGAACGTAAAACTACGAGTATAAACGAGCGACGGCGGCACTTTGCCACGCCGTATAGCGGTGCTCGGCCTGCCGACTGCTGACACTCACTCCGGGGTGGGCTGTGTAGAAATCGGTTTGAACCACTTGGTATATGTGTGTGGGAGATTGGGTCTTCAATCTATTGCCCCAGTGCTGGAAAGATGGAGAAAGAATCAATTAAATTGTATGATCGTACGATCTAGTTCTTATTTCACTTCATATTACATTATTTGCATGGGAGAAATTGCTAGTCCTGCATTGTGAGACTCAATACGGACGAGGTCTGAATTCAGAAGAGAGCTGTATTGAGTGTAGTAAACGGTGAAGAATAATGGAATCGAAGGGGTGGGCTAATGTGAAGCTCCATCACTTGTGACGATGACTTTTCCTTTCTTTGATGTACTTACCTGGATCGCTCGCGGAACTGTTATAGTCCGATCAGTAGAGAATTTGAAATTATGCGGTCGGGGGGGGGGCTGAAATTTGGAATATATTTTGTTCGTCGGGGTTTCTGCCCTGAAACATTCAATGAATATTACGAGTTGAAGGACGCAAAATTCAGTTCTTCGGCAAAAATTCGTCAGCTAAGACCATGAACGCAAAATGAGATATAATAAAAATCGAAGCCCATAATAATTCCCTGCGAAAAAGTATCTTACATTTTTCTTCTAAGTATCATCAGAATGCCGCATATTGGCGTCAAAATTAGCTCCCCCTTTCATCATTTTGAGACAGGTCTTATACAGCGGAAACTGTGTTACAGAAATTACTCTCATTTTATGGAATTTTGACAACAAAATATGTCTGTACTTTACATTTTTTCGATTCTACCTTCATACCATTCCATCACTGGGAATCATTCTCTCTCTCCTCTCTCTCCTTCGTACAGCGCACTAGTGATATAGTAATAGTTTTTTGTATTCCGACGTTTTTGATTTTTTTTTTTAACGGGAACTGTTTTTAGGCTTACAACACTACAAATATTATATCGGAAAATCGTATATAGAGCACTCAAACTTCCCGAATTGTTTTTACCTTAAGTATCGAATATGGAGGTTTCAGAGTCACTGAATTCGCTTTAGATATTCATTTTTAATAAATGTGAAGCTTAGGGAGGGGACAAAGCTAAAATTGAGAAAAGGGGAAAATGCAACACGTGTATTAGAAGCCGTTGAATTCAAGTTTGATACTAGTTTGACCCAAACTTGAAAATCGTGGCATTTGGGCCGTGGTTCATGACGAGAAGAATCAAGGAAATATGATTCTGGTATGAAGTATTTAGTTTTCGAAATCTTTGAAATAGGTTTTAATATTAATGCGACTCTTATTTTGATACGTTTGATATGTGAGGTGTCAGAAGTCATCAAAAATAAATTTCCCTACTACCTAAACCTAAAAGACGACATAATAGTATATTTCGGATCTTGTATTGTTTTCAATTTGAGCCCTTCCTTCTCCTTCTCGTTCTACTCGTTTGACGTTTCACACATGAAAATAAGAGCCAAAATAATATTAAACCGATTTCAGTAACTCCAAAAACGCAGTATTTGATACATTTATTGTATTTTAATAAAATTACTGCCTATAATTCCCATCCAAGACGCCACAATTTTCAAGTTGGATTCCAACTTACTTCAAAAATCAGTCCAGCAATTTCTTAAACTTGTGTGATGTTTAAATATGTTGTATTTTTCACTTATTTTTAAATTTCAGCTCGCCTCTTCTGTCGTAGCTCGCATTTATTGAAATAATATTCGAAATAATACCAAGAAAGAATTCAACGGGTCTCAAAAACACCATAATCGATACCTACATTGTATTTTATCACATTTTTATCTCTATTCTGGCCCTTTGTGGTTTTTTTTTGTTTGTTTTTTTCTTGAAGTGAAAATGACGTTAAAATTGAACTCGGGAATCCTAACTGTTCTTTGTACGATGTTCTCACGCGAATTTTGTAATTTTGTGAGCTTAGAACAGGTCTCGTAGTAACGTTGTCCTGAAACATGAGAATAAAATAATGGAAAAAGAAAAAATATTACTTATATGGTAGCGAAGAGGAGGGGGGGGGGGGCAGTGGGAGAAAATTTCTAGGCAGTGTCGAATTTCCTATTAGGCAGACAAAGCGGCGCAAAACAGCGCGAAATTTTTGCACCACATTTTAAAGAATTGACCAAAAATTCATCGCTAACAAAATTCGTTCCGTGAAAAACTGGTCAAAAATTCATAATCCCAAGAAAATCGATGTGCTATTCTTTTTGAGTTTTTGTAAAATGCAAATGTAGAATAAACTTTCTTCTGTGATTACTACTTGAAACATTTTTTTTCGAAACAAAAAGAAACTAGGCAGTAGCGGATACAAAAAATAATTTCGGAGAGAGGGAGAGGGGGTCCGAATGAAAAATGTCAGAAAAATGTTACAGAAATAAGATAATCAAGAAGTTGTGTTGGTAGATGCATTAGATATTTCAGGGGTGGGGAATCCGGACCCCCATCCCTGTATATACGCTCCTGAATCAAGGTATTGGCACGGCGCGAAAAAACAAGCCGCTTTCAGCGCGAAATACCCTAATCCGGCTCTGTTTCTAGGAATGAAATGGAATGAAGATGAAATTCGACGAATGTAAAATTTGAACACCATTATTTATTGTCATAATTCTATAAAATAAAAGAATTTTTCAATACTTAGTGTTCCTCCTCTCCGTAAGTCTGTCTTAGGTATAATGAAAGTGATGGCCAATTTCGGTCCCTTTGCAGTATCAGGGTGCCTACCGGTCAAAGAAGTCAAGGAAGAGTCAAGTGTTTTGGATAGGGGTCATGAAAAGTCATAAATTTTTCATTTAAATTTCCTCAAAATTACTACCACAATTTTTTTTAAATTACAAATAAATTTCATTGTATTTTTTAGTGTTTCTATTTATTGTGCGCTTTCTCCCCCCCCCCCCCACCTTGGTAAGGTTCTACGAACAAGATTATATTTGTATGTGTGTAAAACGGTTGTGAGAAAAGGTCAAGGAAAATTCAAGGAATTGGAAAATTCAGACCCGGTAGACACCCTGAGTATTCTGAAGACCGTTAAGGAGAAAATATAAATTACTTTTGCGATAGGAAATTCGACTGAACTCCAATTTTTATCGTAACTTAGTTGGCGTTCGCGGCCATGGTTGACGAATTTTCTGTCAGAAACTGGTTGTTTTTGCCTCCTTTAATTCACAATGAGAGGGCGCCCTGGTAGAATCTCTGGTGGTTTTAAGGCAATTCGCGAATGTACCTTCCTCCACAGACGCTAGTGTCGAGTACCCAAACAGGATACATGCATATTACACCATGAGAATGCGTGCATATAAAAGTGTTTCACACGTCTTTGATATTGATTTTTATGAAAAAATGCAAAGAACAAAAGTATGAGCTTGATTTTGTATTTCTTGGATAACTTTTTTCATCATCATCTCTCCCATGTCCTGTGTTCGTTCAAATCCACCAATCAGTGAGCAGAATCATGTTGTTCTCGGTGGCAGTCATCTGCAGCGACTCTTCAGTAAATTCGCGAGTAACCAGGATGGTGTCCGAATGATACATTCCAAATTTCAGCTTGTCTTGTTTACATGTTTTCTATTTCAATAGTCCATTTTCTGGTCTTCATTGGTAGTACTACACGTGGGAAAAAGAGTTTGCGATAGTTGCAGACGGATAGTGAATGTACTGGCAGCAAAGTATGATTTCATTTCCGGAAAAAGAGCAGTTATTTTTCACGAGACCGAGTTACCAGATAGTGCATAAAATCAATCCTTATGATACGAAATCTATAGTATAAATAATTAATGTCTATATCCGCAGTCATTTTTAAAACGACCTTTTGAACGAACTGTGCAAATTTATAATATTTCGGCATTATTATAATCAATGTTTTGTTTTATGTTTAGGTCCGTCGTCTCCGACGAAACGATCTCCTCCGCATACACCGATCAGCGATAGACCGTTGATTTTGAACTCCAATACTCAAGCGTCGACTACAAAAGTTAGTATCGCGAAGTACTTCTGAAATAAGCGTATCCGTAGTAAATTAATGAATGCCGACGGTCGTACATACGTTGTGTTGTAAAGTTGAATTATTCGAAATGAAAATGGAAGAGTGCTTTTCACTTCTGATTGGCGGACGAACACTTTTGCCGGACGATGGAATCGATTTCACTGACTCGATTTATCGTAACGATTACATCTTGCGTATTATGTCATTAATTCCCACGACCGGATCCTTAATGTCTTTGGGAAAAAACGAAGAATTGCTGAGACGACTGATTCGTGTTAATTTCGCTTCTATGTCTGAAGTTGGGTTATTCACCATTTCATCGAGTTGGACGTAGTATTAATGGGACAATCAAGTAAAGATGTTTTAAAACTAGCGTCTGCATTGAAATTTTCTTTCTTATTGTTTCATTTCGTTGTGAAGCGATATGAAAGACCGCTGTTTGTGATTGAAATATTTTACTAGAATATGATTAGTCAGTGGCATCGAGTCCGAGCAATGTAGGTATTTCTCGCCTAGTGCCTATCTCATTCCAAGATAGTTTATTTTCCCCCATTACATCTTGAACTTACAAAATTCCAGAATTTGCAATTATCGTACCGTCGTATTGTGAAAACGTTACTAGGCAGAAAAAGAGCATAACTTAAACCCATCATAAAAATTTTCCGTTCTAAAACAGGGTGTCTACATTTAAATAAAGTCAAATAATCTAGTAAAGTCAGCCTGGTTATAAAAAAGGTCAGACGATCGAATAGCTGTCAGAAAGTTAAGTTTTAGATGAAGAATTTAAAGAGAGAACTTTTATTACCTGAAATGAAAAATTTTAGAACCTATGAGGGATCGCCATTCTCTCCTCTCAATTTATGGCCTTTAAGTAGTGAAAGGTTATTTGAAGAACTAGTCGAGCTAAGACGAGCAAAAGTTACGCAGTTATACGTCTCAATTTTAGTATATACCACCCAGAAGAACGTATTTTTCCCCCGAAGGATACCTACGTTTTCTACTTGCCACTAAAGGGACAAGTGGTGAAATTCATCGACTAAGGTTTGCATTAATGATGATTGCTCACTGAGATTTGTTCTTATTTCTCCTCTGAACAGGGCGTTATCAACCTCCATACAGATGTTATGTTCTTAGTATAGGAAGAAGTAGATAGGTTAGTTACTAATCGAAAACGATTCCTGGTTAGTTATTAATGAAAGACGGCGCGACATTAGCGATAACGTGAAAAAATTAACGAAAGAATTTGTTTTGAAGTTGTCTCGAGTGCGATGGTAACAGATTTATTATCTTTTTGAGTTGATAACGAGTGTACGCGTAACTGGATTTTTTGAATGGTGAGAAGGGCGTAGGTAAACATTGTGCCTATTATATTAGACTAATTTTTGCCGTTAATCTTGCAAAAAAATTAAAAAAAGAAAATTATTCTCTATTAGATTTATATAAAGTCAATCTCATGAACGAAGACCGGAAGTTATGGTCCTAAAAAATTCCGTTTTTTGACATTAAAAGCATCGTTTTCGGCATTTATACTGTCGTGAAAATTCCCTTTTCGGCGCTAAAAAACGAAATTTTACTACTTTCTTCCAGTCATAGCCGCGGAGTTTTCGATTACCTTCTTTTTTTAATACTTTCTGTAGTGTATTCTTCAGCAGCGTAACCAGGGGGGGAGGGGGGTGAAGGGTGCGAATGCCTCCTCCAAGGCACCTGAAATTGAATGTAAAATATACAAAAATGAGTAAATTTTCGCCCTTAAAACACGTTTTTTCGAGAAAAAAATTGTCGAGCAGTAATTTTACCTTCATTTTTCATAAAATAGCCCTCTAATATCGGCAATTTTAAAAAAATACCTCAATTTTAGACTTTTCTCCCTTGAAAATCTTACTCCCCCCTCCCCTTTAGAAAAATCCCGGCTACGCCACGGGTATTCTTCGTGTTTTGGTCATTTACTTAGCAGTCTTCCCCAGCATTCATGTCGGATCAACTACTCCACTGTTCATAAGTAGTATCGACCGCCTATTCATGCGTTTTCGTTTTTGTCCAGTGTAAAATGTTAAATCTGAAATTTCCTAAAATTTAATCTCTCTCTGTCGCAGTAACTTTTTCCTGCAAGTTGTCCAATTTTTTGTACAACCACCGTTGTTACTTCAGCTTTTTCTTTTCTCACCATAGAGGTTTTTTGTGAGTGAAACGACTCTTACTATTGTCTATTGTCAAACCCACCTATTATACTTTTTACTATTTTCGTTCTTTAATAGATGAGAGAAACGAACGGAAATATGAATGAATACCACCGCCATCTTGAGCGAGAAATATCAAATTTCCAGTGTGCGAAGGAAAGAAAGAAAGCAGAAAAAAACCCGTAACGGAGAAAAAACGTTTTTGATGCTGAAATGGCCTGTCCGGTTCAAAAAAGCTTTTTCGACGCTATAAAGACATTTTCGGTTCTTCAAAAGCGTTTCCGGCACTATTCACTACTTCTGGTCTCTGCTAGACATTTTTCAGTTTTTCACCTGTGCAAAAGGGAGGGAGCACTGAAATGCCAGTAACATTCATGTAATTGCTTGTCTTTTTATTTTGTACATGAGTGAATGGAACTCATAATGTAATTTTCATTGTAGTAAAATGCGGACAGATTTGGAGACTCTTTAAATTTATAATTTGTTGTAGAGCGCGGAAGTCTTTCTGTTGTCTCATCCTTGGTTGCAAAACTGAATGCAGTGTACTAGTAAATGACATTTGGAAATATATTAGAAATTAGTTCTTGTAATTTGTATTTCAAAAACTCAAATCGCGTGAAGGACCCCAAACCGTAATAGTGAGAAGAGGGCTATGAGTGCCCCCAATAATTTGAAATCTTTAAAAAGTTCGTAAATTGAATTGCTGTAGTTGTCAAAATTGAAAATATTACTCGATTTCTTTTGCTTGATGATCTTGTAATTTTAGTTTCAGTTGGGAAGATTTTAACCCCTCCCCCGCCACCGTTTGCTCTAAAAAAAAGTCGCCTCGTTACATTGTTTCCCTTATACCTCATAATATTTCGATGTACTTGAAATGTATACTCTTCATATTTTTCAAGCTGTACAACGTGATGATGAAAGAAAAAATCGTGTAATTGTACTCTCGATCTTTCCCTGTAGGTGTGTGTGTGGGGGGGGGGGGGTAAAAATTAGTAGATTTTGTGAATTGCCATCAGAATGGAATGTGTGGTTGCGTATTTTGTGCACCATTGGTTTTTTAGATGTTGATAACATTTTCAAATACAAAAAATTGTTATTTCCCGAAGAGGTGACTGTCGAAAGCGGTCTTAACTACCTATTCTCATTTTCTGTGTATGCAGATTATGCTTCGCTGGAAGCATGAAATCACAGCAAGTACCACTGGTCACTGGAGACTGAAGAACTTCGAAAATGAAACGGGCAATCTAGATTTTGTGTCACGAATCTAAGCATTACTTCTGTATCAATCTATGTTTTATGGCTTCTAGGCTCTGGAGGGGAATCTGATTCAATAAAAATTGATCAACTTGTCTATTAAAATGCTTTATTACGCGTCGAAGGAGGATAAGTGCATCCGAAAGATCAACTTGTCTATTAAAATGCTTTATTACGCGTCGAAGGAGGATAAGTGCATCCAAAATATACTTAGAGAACTATAAAAATTTGATTTTGCTAAAAGTAATTTGTTATTGTTTTTGAAGGCCGATAGATGCCAGGAATAGTCAAGCGAAATGAAGACGGACCTAGTATGTCAATCTGATGTCTTAATACGACGCCTTCATTAAAAAAAAAAAAAGAAAGTGGAAATTTTTAGTTGAGGGCTGGAAAACAGTGTACCTGTGTTCACAAATGAACTAAAGTTTTTCTTAGGCTTACGAGCGAATTCTGCTGTTTAATTTCGTTAGAAAATGAGTTAACACTTTAGAACTGGGGCGTAAGTGAGGCGCAAAGAAGAAATAACGAATGATCAATATTACGCTTTCGAGGACAATGAGGCTCCAGTAGCGTGGAAGAAAAACATAACGCGCGCAATATGCTCGAAATTCAGGAAACTTTTTATTTTACTAAATTTTTAGTTCCAGTTTTTTATTCGAAATAGTTGAAATAATTTTGAACATTGTCTTCTCCACCTATAGCCCCCCTAATAATCCCCCCTCCCTAATAGTTAGGCAGTCGGCAAATTTTGAAATTGTTCATTTGGATTTTTCATTTCTTATAATTTTTTTTTTCAATTAAAAAATATTTTGTTTCGTTTGTAAAAATTTTTAGTAAAAAAAAATTTATCGCAAAATTTTTCTTCTCCACCTCCCCAAATTGAAAGTCAAATTTCGTTTCTGAAAATGGAGGATTCCTTTCGGAGACTAGTCATTCAAAAGCCAAAGGTTTCTAGCTGAGTACCGAACGTTATTTGAAAGGCTGAAACAAAGCTGAAATGTGGAAGACATGTCGAAAATCTGAAAGTAGCAAACGTTGAATTTCGAAGTTCAATCACTATTCTGTTTTTACTAGATTCTCTATTTGACCTAGGGACAGACGTTTGAGAAAAATGAACATTTTATTAAAATTTAAAAGTTTAAAGTAAAAGACTTACTTTTCAATGTCACGAGTTACAGGCTTTGGTCCCGGTGAATATAGAAGGCCCGTGTGTTTTTCCCATAAGAACGAAAAGGAGCCTGTAGCGCGGAGTCTCCTAATCCGATCGACCTGAAACTTTGTAGTGTGTTTTTTATTTTATTTTATTGGAACCAGTTTAGAAGGAGAATCAGAGGAAATTCAGAAAAAAATATGCCACTAAGAGTAAATAACGACCACCTTAATGTATAAAAGAAGTTGTATGTTCCTCTCGAGTATTACTAACATCCTTCCAGCTTACCCTCCCAGACTAGGGTATGCTCATGTGCGCAAATGCGAGTGCTTGGGGAATAAGATCTGCATTTGCAGGGACAAAACTATGGAGGGTGACTCCCTCTCCCCTAATAATTTGGAAGTCGGTAAATTTTGAAACTGTTCATTTGAATTTTTCATTTTCCAAGAACGTTTGTTTATTTATTATTATTTTCCGTCAATTAAAAAATATTTTGATTAAAAAATTTGCAAATTTAAAAAAAATTTTGTCGGCGAACTCCCCCCTCCCCGCCCACCAAACTGAAAATCAAGTTTCGCCTCTGTCGTTTGTTTTCAACCGAACGAGAAGTAAATTTCTTGAATACATACGTTGGAAGCTGGATCACTATTAAAATGTGAATAATTATGAAGAAATGACTTCATATTGAATTTTACGAAGCTTTGCATCAATAAAGTTATTATCCTTTTCTTCTTTTCTTCATCTAATTTTTTCTTATTTCCTCTCGTAGATGGTATTTGAATGCAATAGGTGAGAATTAATTTTGTATGCAGTGAACGCTGAGGTATAATATTCATAAATTCATTGGTAATCAATTATGTACCATCGACTATTGAATGAAAAAAGAAGTGTAGAGATTTGCTGTAGGCTTGTAGCTGGACTGTGCACTCACAAATTCTTCATGAACTATCAAGCAGTAGAAAGGAACAGTAACTGGTTTACGTGCTTCGGGAAGGTGTATAATTTATATAACAGAATAAATAACATTTGATTTCCGCTCAAAAATAATTATTTTCGTTTTGAAGACCCGTTATACTGTTATTTTCTTTCCCTTCTTCAGTATAAATTACAATTATCATTAAATTACGGTTTTTACAAGTATGTTCAAATTACGTAGACTTAATTTCTCAAGGATTCATTGTATTTTTTCCTACATTTCTCCGGTGATATTAACAGCGTACCTGTTGGAATTTTCTTTTGAAGATTCCGAGGGCATCTAAATTAAGTATATTGGATCCCGTATTTAAAACGTCGAATTTAGCCTCAGCTATGAAGTCGATTTATCGTATTTAATATTTTCTACAATTAAATGTTTTCTGTTTCATTGTTGCAGGAAGAATGCTTGGATATTATTGGTCAATACAAACCAGAAATATTTTGCTAAAGGTAATAACCCTGATAACCTTCTACTTTTAATAGGAATTTACGACTGAGAAATGAGTTTTATGTTGGAAAATGAAGTTATGGGTGATAGTTGTATTTTGAGTACCTACATTTTCTTTTCAACATTGGGTATGAAAATATTCCTTCGTCATCGTGCGTTGGGTTGCCGAGTCGGTGCCTAAAACGGACCGTTGTAATAACGAGACTACTTTTAAGGGTACTTCGTAAAATTCTGTAATTTTCTACACCAACCTAGACGACTTTTAAGCGACCTAAAAATAAGTTATTGCAGATGTATTTTTAAAAAAAGTTGCCTGTTTTTCTCAACTTCTAAAAGCAACTTCTTGGTTAGGTACCCATCCTACTCCACGACAACTGTGTTATTCTCATAGTGAAGAACTTGTCATCTTGTGTGACATTATCTGTACTGGTAATGAGTTCGCTATTTTCGCGGATAGATTTTTATTCCCTTTTTGAGGTCAGTCTGGTATAGCAGTTTCCCAAATCAGTCCCCTATCTAAAATTATTCTGTGGCAATACGTATGAACAAGTTTCCCATGTACTCCACGCCAGTCCTTGTAAACTATTCCCCGTGTGCTAGAAATTACCAGTTGACTGAAGTGTTACTAAAACCTTGTCTGTTATTTAAGTCACAGTGTACAAGTTACTGAGCTTTCACCGGAAACTTAGATTATTCCATTTACTATGTTATACATACACGTATATGTGAAACAACTTCATCAGTAAGCTACATTTAATAGTCGTTTAATTTAGATGATACTGTAATTGGTTTGCTGTACACAAGCAGGAAGCAGGGACGTACCGAAGAGTTTTTCCTGGGAGTGGTGGTGGGGTAAAGATTGTGAAAGTCCCAACTGACTCAACTCGGAATTCCCAAGTATCAAAGCATAAAAAAGAAACCTTTTGACCTGTTGGATTTTTCCAACTGACTCAACTCAAAAACTCAAAATTCCCAAGTATCAAAGCAAAAGAAGGAAGACCTTTCAACTTGTTGGATTTTCCCAACTCGCCTGACTGAAATGGTAAATTTTCCCAACTGCTGAATGAAAAATTCGTACAGGGGTGGTAAGTCCCCCCCTCCCCTCCGCCTCATATCGGTACCGTCCATGTACACAAGTACAGTTCTTTATTTTTGTTGTACTAAACATCTTCATACCCACATAGTGTGACAATTTCGTTACACCTTTTTCATGTATTTATAGATAACTTTTTAGGGTCGGCTAGACCCTATTGCGATCGCTTTTTTTATTTATTTATTATTTATTATTATTCAAGTTGTTCAGTATTCAGACGTTATCAAGTGGTAATATGGATGGCGATTCTGTCGTAGTTCGTAGTTTTGTAGGATGTTTATTCCCTAACAGCCAAATGACATCACCGTGAGCTCACAGCAATATTTCGCTGTAATATTTGAAATATCGCTACAATATTTCAATGTTCACAGAAATATTGCTGCGAGATAGTAATAATATTCAAAGTCCATCACATTATATCATACAATATCACAGAACTATTTCCAAGTAATATCGTAGAAATATCGTCACAATATTTCTATATTGTTAGAAATGTTGCTGCGAGATTGTAACAATATTCAAAGTCCATCACATTATATCATGTAAATATCACAGAAATATTTCAAAGTAATATCACAGAAATATTCTGGTGAGTACTTTTGCAATATCACTCTGCGACCATTCAGAGACATTACGTTTTCAATCGCACTTTCAATAATAAACAATATTGAGATTTTATATTGATTTAAAAAGTATAATTCGATGCATAAAACGAGATAAAACTTTACATAAATATGAAACAAATAGAAAGTATTGAGGAAACGAAGTTTCAAAAGGAACACAAAATCAACAATAACAACAAATTATTATGACATTAACAAATAAGAATTTCAATAAGTTACCAAAACCAGAGCACAGATGGTGACGAGGAATTACTAACAAAAGAGCATCGAATGTGAAAGTTACACAGGATAATGTTGAACATGGTACTAAAAAACTAGAAAAAAATACCTTCCTTTTCTCCAAAAAGTCGGTGTAAACAAACTTGAGCACTTAATACAAAAACGCCGCAAATATTTTCAATATTTTTGTTCACAATACATGATTCAGAAAAACAAATTCCTAACTTTCACACCACCACTACCGTCTATGGACCTACTACTTACAGTAACTTGACCTAAAGTGATAATAAACGAAAATTTCCAGCGGGTTCACTAAATACAACAGAAGTCTGATCCTGTTACCTGTTTACTATTCATATTGTATTCCTCATAAGTATTTGCCAGTTCAAGATGTATTCCGGGACTAGTTGTCATATTATATGTACCATCCGTGTTAATAATTTCTGAATGCGAAGAAGTAACAACTTTCCTTGCCGCTATCCCAGAGCTAGACTCTGTGTCGGATTTTTGGGCACTTCACTACAGGAAAGCATCTTTCAGTAGCCGGCAATGAGGCATGTTCTACTGAAAATTGAACAGAACGATACAATTTAGTTTCACACAAGTAGACTCCAGAACTTCAGTCTTAGATTTCATAATATGTCTGTTGAGTACTGACCTAGATAGTAATCCTGTGAGAAGAACGCGTCTATGTTGGTTTCAGGTATTCTATTTTGTCTTGATCATCATTCTCTCCTGAAAAAATTGATTGAAATTACTTATAGGAGTTACAGAATCCATTTCCTAACAGTGTTACATAAATTGTACTCAGAATATTTTAGAGCACTCTCATAGACGACTCCGTAAATTCCGAGGTACTACTTGTTTATTAATAATAATGTTGTATCATGAAAAATCGCCTTTCATTGTAGGTAATAAATGTGTGCGTAACCTGCGAACAAATGTTTTGTACAAACATTATTTGATGTATTTCTTGGGTTGAAATGTTGTTTCGGAGTCACCACTGGATACTTCTGTTGATGCAGAATATCTGATTTCGAATTTAGCTCTGTAATCACATAACATTGAATTATGTACGTGACTCAGCAGGATGCGGTTGGAATGCATTGCAGTTCGACGTTTTCGTTGTTTCAGTCCCATTTCGCTGATACGTTTTCGAAAATACATAATAACCCTTAAATCTTAACAGTGCATATAAACAAATAAAGATGTTAACAGTAACCAACCTGTTGCGATCGCGAGTTCGCGACACAAACAGAAGAATCCAATTTCTTGATGAAATTCGAATTGCACTCTCGAAATGAACCCGATCTAATAGGTAGAAACTAACTGAATTGCAGTTATTGAATTTGATGTAACGTTTTCTATTCAAATTTTGAATATTGAATTACTTTATTGCTGATAATTTTACTTGATAACCTTACATGTCACAACAAACGAACAGAACAAACACATCCCGCAAATGTTGCAGTGATGTTTTTTCAAAATCTCAACGGATTTCAGAAATGTTTCAAAGTATGGCGATGTCAAAATTATCTTGAAAGCATTAGAAAATGTTGTGGGAATATTTCGCCCGAAATACATCTGCTACATTTCAATATGTTGTAATTGTGACCTTAATATTACATTGAAATATTCATTAAATATTTAGGAAATATTTCATTGTTTCTGCGGCATTTCAATATGTTGTAATTGTGACCTTGATATTACTTTGAAATGTTCATAAAATATTTAGGAAATATTTCATTTGCAATGTTCCTGCGACATTTCCAAGAAATATTGCAGCAATATTAATATTTGAGGAAGGCCGTTAGGGTTATTGATGAATATAGAGTGCGTTAATGTTTAGCAGAATTCAGACGATAGGAATTGCAGCATTTGCTGAGCCTAGTCGTGCAGCATTGCTGTTTTTTTTTTTTTTTTTTTTTTTTTTAATGCTTGAAGATTAACATGAATACCTAATGAAGTCTGCTATATGTACTCATCTGTTGTATTGTTCTTCTCGTGAGCATTATATGTTTGCGGTCGACTGGGAAAAGTTTCGCTAGTTTTGAGTTTTTTCAGTTTTCATTATGAGCGCCGAAATTCGGAAATCAGATAGGTCAGCCTCTCGATTTATCAAATTGGTTATTTATTCGTGCTTCTATACGACGCTACGAGCTACTAATTTGATGTACACGACAGTAATTCGTATATCACTGTTAGGGAAGCTGGAATGAATGGTCGAAAATGATCAATGTGTCGTCGGTTCTATCTATTTTTCTTTGATATTGTGAATGTCGTAGTCGTACCACGCGACTACGTGTTTTATGCAACCAAAATTTCAATTTCAGTCTTCGGTTCTTTGATGGTTCGCTCTCAATACGATGGTCCAGAGAATGTTGTATCTGGATACAAACTGGTTCTGTTAGTTTACTTTCTCGCTCTACCTAGTTTGTTTTTTCCTTCTTTCTCTATCTGACATCGGTGCGCGTAAACGACGAAACTCTGTATTCTTTGTTGTCCGTGACAAAGTGATTGAGGCTGTGGCTGCTGTACCGCAATGCCGCCACAAAAGCATATCGAGCTACTATTGTCATCTCGGTCAATAACACGGACTTGTATTCGGAGAGAAGTAGGGAAAAACGTATCGGCTCCGAGACTTGAACCGAAATCAAATGCGTGCATCTATCGAACATGTATCTTCATAGCGACATGTGCACTCGATTCTCGATAATTACATCCGAATCGTTTTGATGCTTAAATGGCCCATATAATGGTTGGTGGTGGTGCCGTTTCACTTTTGGGGGAAAGTGATAAACGAAAAACGGTTTCTTAAAAGTTGTTGTGACGGCGGCGAAGGTTGAGTTCGATTTGATTATTTTAAAAAAACGATTTGATTGAAATTGAAACGCAATTATATACTCCTGCATCCGATGAATTGATATCGAGTGAGTGGATTTCGATTGTGGAAAGGCGTCAGTAAGGGGAATTGCATAGTCATCCTCGTCGTTTGAAGGTCTCGGTAACGCAAGGCTGTAACGACACAGTGGTCAGTAAATGTGTGCGACGATCAAATTATGAAATAGCTGCGAGATTACACTGACGTGGTTCAGGAAAGCCTACAAAAAGTTTGATTTTTGGATTGAAGCTGGTTCGCGAAATTTCGATCGTATATTCTAATTCGGTAAACCAGTTAGTCAAGATTGTGGCGAATTCGGTGTGGTCGTTTTTGATCTCTGACGAGTGTTATATATCTTGCTTTCGAACGATGGAGTAGTATTGTTATATGTTATTCGGTGTTGCATTGTGAAAGGTTACGAATCTAAAACCCGTTCTGGTAAGTTACGGCGAGATAAAACGCGATAGTATCTAATTTAAACTGCCTTGGACAGTGAACTTGCAGTTGAAGCGTGTCTCTACAGTGATAGCGTCTCGGCGTTCAATGAAATCCAGTGGATAGAAATTTCAAACTAGTTTCGGCAGCGTTTAGTCGAGATGTTAGAAGGTATTAAAGTATTCTTATGCGGATTTATAAACTCAGGACCAGATCATTACGTGATTTAAGAGGCTTGGAGGCTCGGAAATGCGTGAGAAATGTTATGAGAAGGAGGGTTGAGAATAAGGTGGTGGAGATTCAGTCATCGACGGATATCCACGAGCTTATAATTAATGGTTCCATTTGGTGACGTGTAGACAGTAAACGATGCATGCGTTACTGAAATGTTTGAGAGTTTCTCAGTTCATTCTACGTGGTAACCTCTGGTTATACTTGAATTGTAATCGAAAGAGCCTTTAGCTGTAAAACAGCCTCGACATTTTGATATCCTTTTTAAGCCCAAACTGAAATTGGGTACATCTCCTGGGAACGGATTAGGATATGAAGTAGAAGATATCACGATTTATATCACTACAAGGCCTTTGTAGTTGCGCGAGCATTCTTTGCGAGTAAAATTTTGGATTCGCCACCTTTCAAGGACCTATCGTCATATTTCAAGTTACCTACCTTCTTTTTTATCTAACCTGAGTTTTCGAGGGTCCCTTTGTCAGGTGGCCTGGCTATGGCTATTCATCCGATCGTAATAGGGAGTTTACATTTGCACCACTGAACTTAGCGTATTTACGAGTGGAAAGAACATTATTTCGCTTTTTGGATTCGTTTTGACATCAGCCTCCTGGTTAGAACCTGAAAATCTGCCTCCTCGTAGTTTTTCGTTTTCTACCTTTTGACTAGAAGTAATAAGTATTATGTATTTTAAATGGCTTGTCACTTTTGTGATGTATTCTTAACCGTTCGGAGAAAGTCGCAAGTTATTGTAAAAGCGAATGGAGAAGTTTAAAAAAGAATGATTATTCTTTCGACAAGTTTTATGATAGAGAATCATGATTAATCTTGCCCGTTATGCACTTATATGGAATTAAAGTCGACTAATTGAATGTGAGAAATGTCAATCTTGTCACTGAAGATTGTGGAATGTTCGAGCTTCGAGGTTTTGAACCAGAACACGGTAGAAAGTAGGCTGAAAATGGAACCATATTCTTCCTAATGGGGAAGGTGGACGTGGACAAATCCCAGAAATTGGTAACTGGATGTATTTTTATGCATTTAAAATGTATTTGCGATTAATACGACTGAGAGGAGCTGATTGATGGCAATGATATTTGATGAGAGAATATCTATCGTATAACATCGGTACCGTAAATTCTGGACAAGGTCGTGACTGCTGTCCTTATTTGTATCGAATAATATTTTATCTAATCTATGTTTGGTTTACTTTGAATGACTATTCATAGATGGGTGATGATAACTTATAACCGCTTTCCGAGAAAAAAAAAATGTAGTATCAATAAATCAAATCGACTTGAGGGAGAAAAGTAAATGAATCACACATTTTCAATGCAGTGGTGACAATCTGTACTTTCCCTAATGGTTGAGACAGTGTATTTCTAATTTTACATTTACAAGGGAAAAAAACCCTCCAAAGAAGCCCCTGAATTCTTATTCTGTGTACATAACTAGTTTACCCGCTTCGCAGCTCATCTGGGCCGTGGGCTAAAATGAGTAGTTGGTAAAGTGAGTTAGATGGAGGAACATGAGATAAAGTGAGTTAGATGGAGGAACATGATGTATACTATAGCTTTTTATCACAGTGATGCACGTACGTTATTTGTTCACAGTTTTCTTCACATTTGGTTTCCAGACTTGGGACTGGCTACTGCACGCCATTTGTTCATTTCCCCCAGCTTGTGGGGAAAAGGCGAATCGCATAAATATAAAGAATTTAAAAATTTTACGGGGAAGTTAACTGCGCTATCATTATCAATTTCTATATCAGTTAAATGATACGTCACTTGTTTGTTTCCCCCTACTTGCGGGAAGGCAAATCGGCTGAATCTGAAAAAATAAGTAATAATAAGGTATTTTGAACTTGTTTTTAAAATTTCAGCTTTTAATCCTAATAACTTCTGAAGGGAGGCAGTTAGAGTTAAATTTTAACATACGAGTAATGTAGAGAAGTTCAGTTCAATGTAAGACACTTCCAAAAACTTCCAAGCCAGAAAAAAATTGGGGGTCCAGAGGGGGCAAAGTCCTGTGTTCCCCATCTTATTAGAGTACAGAATTTTTCTAAACCTAGAACTGTCACAGAGTTCAAACGAACACATCCGGAAATTACGAACCACTCAGCTCTTATGGTTCATCCAACCTCGAACAAACACCTATATTCAGATATGGAAAAAAACGTACATTCACTAGCAATTTTTCGGGGAAGGAAGTGGAGTAATTGCCCCCGGGGCTCCCTCTCCGAGAATCATCACCACTAAATTAGTGGATTAGTTTTAAAAGCTATATCGGAGAGATGAATCTATGGACTACCTGGAAGGTTGAATTCAGCAAGTGTGTAAAACAGCGCCGCTGCGGGATGAATTGTTTCTGTTACGTAAAAATTTCCCTTCCGTCACTTCCTCTAAAAAAACCTGGTAAGTGGGCTGTTTAACTTAAAAAGTTGTAAGAATAGATCTGTTATTATATGATCCAACCAGTCAAAGACGGACAGGTTGATAGACAAATATCGATTCAAAGAGCAAGGTATTTCGAGATGAGCAGTCTTCCTTAAATGGTAACTTCTACCCTGACCACGTGTATATGCGTTTGCTTACTATGGATTTGCAGTACGTCATGGAAAGAATAATTTTTTTCTTTGATGAAATTTATCTCCGTCAGGTGAAAAATAGATAGAATGATCGAACCTTCTGACAATAACACTACGCAACAAATTTCAACCTTTCGTCTGTTCCACAATAGTATATTACAATGCAAGGATTGAAAGCGAGCTGTATCACGCTGAGTGCGACTGTTAGTGGAGCGAGCCGAAGGCGAGTGAAGCTAGTCGTGCGGAGGCGTGATAACTTGCTTCAATCCTTGCATTGTAAGATATTTTGTATTACAAATGCATCGAACAGCTGATTGTACATATCTGTGAAAGAAAAATACGTGACGTCATCCTTTTTCAGTCCTTTTACAAGTCCTAGGACTGAAAAGAGTCTTCTGCGCATGTGCCGTAGCATTTACAAACGCAGCTGCGATCTATCGTGATAACGTGAACTTTCAATCTGCAAAATGAGACTGTTAAACCGTTGTTTCGATGCATGTGTAATACAATAGTATATTTCAAGCCAAGGAGTGATGAACCTCATTCGCTCCTTGCCTTGGAAGATATTTTGTATTACACATGCATCGAAACAACGGTTTAACAGTCTCGTTTTGCAGATTGAAAGTTCACGTTATCATGATAGATCGTAGCTGCGTTTGTAAATGCTATGGCACATGCGCAGAAGACTCTTTTCAGTCCTAGGACTTGTACAAGGACTGAAAAAGGATGACGTCACGTATTTTTCTTTCACAGATGTGTACAATCAGCTGTTCGATGCATTTGTAATACAAAATATCTTACAATGCAAGGATTGAAGCGAGTTATCACGCCTCCGCACGACTAGCTTCACTCGCCTTCGGCTCGCTCCGCTAACAGTCGCACTCGGCGTGATAAAGCTCGCTTCAATCCTTGCAGTGTAATATATGTACTATTGTTCTACAAATGCATCGAAATTCGAAACGTTGGAATCGTTTCCTTCGAAGTGTACAGAAAAAATTTTCTTTTCACTCCTAGTACAGATAAAAACGCGTTATCAGTGCTGATCGCTACAATAACGATAATTGTCTCTTTCCGTACGCGAAAACGCGTTTTCGATGCATGTGTAGAACAAATACCATTATGTGATTCTGAAAGTACTTTCAACGCCGAATATGGTGCCTTTGGCCGTTTTTCTCTAGCCTGTCTAGTTCTTGAGGAACATTTGAGGAGTTATCTGTCAAAAAGGCCCCTGATGAATAGGATTCCCATTCGTTAGGGTCCCTTTTGAAATAGAATTCCTCATGTGCGTTTGAAAGTATGAAAAATGTTCAAAATTGTGAGCTTTGTGAAGTTGCTCTGTATTATTCTAACAATGACTTATCGAAATACCCTAATTGTAGACTCCTAGTTTTCCTTTACCCTCCTTATTCTGTATGCAGGTGAGAATCTGCATACGGAGTTTTCTCAGTTTCCATTTCCTTTCCCTCCTCCTACCTTATTCCCTTACCATCTTATTGTACCTATAATCCGCAAAATGTTTTTCGGTGATACTTTTTCATTTCTTTCTTTTGGAACTTAGGTCCAGTTACGACGCGAATTTTTTGTCGTTTTCTTTCGACGTGGCATTTGCCGAGTTTGGTATGCTTTAAGCCCTTTAAGTACCGTGAACTGCCGTTTTTCGCGCATCCTTGATATATCCGCCTCCGAGATCGTGCTTTATTATCTCTGTCTTCGAAGATTTGTTTCGTTTTCGTTAATGTCAGCCTCCCGCCATGGGTTGTTCGTTTGCGGAGACTAGTTTTTTTTTCTTTTTTTTTTTTTTCCTAGTTCTTACATTGAATAAAAATATGTTCGTAATGTGCTAAGGTTTCATTTGTGGGGGGGGGGGAGGGGATTTGGGTAACATGCTGGAGAATGTGAGATCATAAGTTTTTCGTTTACCTTTACTTTTTTGTTCCGGAACTTGAAACAACTTAATATATGTGATCTGGGTAACCACCGTCCTATCCTTGGCAATACCACGCCTGAGAGGTCTCTTGTGAGCTAGTCGGGATACTTACTCAGGCTTTCTAGGCTTTTCTTGGTCGGCCACTTGTGCCGATTTTTTTGATCTAAGCACCTCCTCTGGTCGTAAAGCAGAAAGGTGCGACCGGAGACAAATGTCGGCATTTCTTTGTGGACACCCTGTTTTTGGGTCGTTCATGAAAAAATGTCACAGTATGTTAAGTACTTAATTTACAGAAATACAAAAAATCTCCCCAAAAGGAATTGCCTATTCTCAAAATTGAAGGGGCCTTAAATTAATTAGAAAATTTATATTTTTGGTGGATTTTTTGCGCCTTCAATATTGAAGATAGAGAATTATGTCTAGGAAGTATTTTGTTACAAATAGTATATGAACAATGAAATACCATGTTTGAATATTTTTATTAAAACATTTTTGAAATTATTATCTGCATTAAAAAAAAAGAATAATCAAAGGAGGGTACAATTAACTCGTCACGGAGATTATTTATAGCAACCTTAAATACCTACAAAGAAAATACAGTCTAAAAAATAATGATCAGGAACCCTCTTTCTTAAGGCACCTAAGAGTCTGCTTCAAAAACTGCTTTCAAAATTCAGTAACTTCGAAAACATTATTTTCATGTTATAATAGCTCAATGAAATTACCATTATATAGGCAGAATTATCTTGGGTGAGACCAGAATTTTTTATAGTGTGATATAAATTTCTTTATCGTTAACCGTTAAGTAATTAGTAGAACGTGATAATATTTTTAATACCGTGCTATTCACTCAGCTTAGCGTGATTCTGATTTTTTTAACGTTAACATTTTTGTTAAATGGGCAAACTATCACTTTATCGTGATTGGTATTTTTCAGCATCTTTTCCTATTTCTTGTAGCTTGCGATTAATTTCTTAAAAAACAACACATTTTGACTAGTTGGATTTTCCCATCTTTTGATCCATCTAATGAAATAAAAATTTTCCTACTCTGGTGGGGTCTTGATGGGTAGGCTGCCTTCTTGCCCCCCTTATTTTCGTCCCTGACTTAAGATTTATCCGAAATTCGTGTCGGGTATTTGCTTTCTTCAAATCCTCGAACAAATAGGAAATGCACCTCATAAATTACACAAATCGCCTTCGTTGATTTAGCGCCGAATTTAGCATCTTAGCGAAGTGCTACAGCCATTAACGTTGATGACATACATTGTCTATAGGATTTTTGCGAATGCGTAACGGATATTTTGGATTTTATATAGAAGGTATTTTAGCGATCATTGAGAAAGGTGCTCCGTGTTTCCACTTTCCATGATCGGCGATCGCGATCATAAATTATCATCATCATCATCATCCCGCTGGCATGTTGAGTCTCCTGTATTATATACTTGTTGACGAAAAGTTGAATCAAAATAACCATGCCGAATTGATCGTTCGCTGCCGAATAGCAACACCAAGTATGTGAGATGATCGCAAATAGAATTCCGTCTCGTTCGCAATGAGCCGGAACGAACGACTACTCGTTCACCGAGTCGTTGGTCGGGCAATGAGCGAAGGGAGAACGACAATATGCATGACGCATACCAGCTTTATCCGTATTTTTTTTTTTTTATTCTTTTCACGACGCAAGTTTTCGTTTTTTCGTTCAGTCTGTAGTCTTCTCTGTCCGCGCGGTCTATCTCTGGTTGTGTCTTGTCTGATGTGTGCAGTGTCTGCGTGACTAGTTATAGAGTTTAGTCTTCTCTTTAGTACAGTCGACGTTAACAATGTAACAGTGGATGGTTTTGTCGAGCCGTGTATGCTGCGCGTTATGATTAGAGAGTGAATGTTATTGCAGTTGTTTTTTCAATTTGGTGTACCTCGATTTCCGTCAAACTAATCAAAATTGTGGCCGTGTTATTCGCGTTTTCGCACGTCAACAGAACCGTTGTCACGTGTGTTATTGCTAAGGATTTCAGGTAATGAATGCCGCCAGCCTGTATTTATCCTTCACTTAATAAGGCCGTTTTCACCAAGCTTTTACGAATGCTAAAAACGTTTTTGGAAGCAGCGACGTCGACATAAAACGTTGAAAGTTGAAATTTCATCTACACTATTGGCGTTTGACTGGCAATTCTGTTACCAGTATTTTGTTTTACATCGTTTCAAACGCTCAGACGCCGTTGGAACGCTGTCTCAAATCGCAGCTTCGAGCGTTTGAAAACCCCGGTTAAAAGGATATTATTGACCGTCCCGAGTTTTGGTGAGCCATCCTTTGGATTTCCCGTAGATCGTCATCTTCGTTTGTGAGCTATGGTAGAGCATCCATCTACCAGTGAACTGTTTGGAACTCACCTAACCAGTAGTGGTATGTGGTGCTTTTACCTAATACTTATTGACATTTTTAATTGAACAAATGGTTGAATTTTTGAGAGATATTGGCGTTATCTCAATGATTTTGATGAATGTTGAATCTACTCTCACTTCTTATTATTTAGGAAATGGGGAGAATGAGTTTATTTGACTTTCATTTTGAACAAATATGTACCTCGTTATTGTACGGGACATAAATAAAATCTATGCACGTCGATAAGTATCTACAATATTTTTTTAGATTTCAAGTCATGTGGCAATGTTTATGAGAAAATCAACACCACTCCACTGGAGTAATAGACCTTTTTCAAGTCTATGTCATACCGATCCTAACAGTACTTGGTTCTCGTTAGCAAAACTGCCCACTGTGTGCCAATGAACGTTTTGGCTCCCACAAGAAAACATATGGAGCAAAGATCATTATGTTACTACTTGAGAGTAAGAAATTTGTTGGAAAACAGAAGTTTCTTAGCATATGCTAAGAAACTTCTGTATTAGAGATATATACCTTTAGTTTCTAAACAATATCTTATTCTCAGGTAGTAATATAATGATCTTTGTTCCATGTGTTTTTCGTATGGGAGTCGATGCGCACAATGGGTATTTTTGCTAACTAATAACCAAGTACTGTAACCCATGAAAGGTCTGTCATACCGGATTTTTTTTTTCTCAGTGATTCATTTGGCAACTATATCGAAGAATCAGTTTAGTGTTGAACCATTTTGAAAGCTGACTCCGAAACCACATCTGGCCTGCGTAAAAGTTGATAATTGGAATAATGGGTCTTCTTTGAATACCAATTCGCAGTCGAACTCGTTCGCTCTTCTTTAGTCTGACTATTCACCGCGCATACCGATGAAATAAACGAGTTGCTGTTTTCTAGTGTGGTTTCAAATGTTTGATAGGTAATTCCCATCGCTAAGTCGTGTGGTTTTGTTTTGCTCATGAGTCATTGTAGAACTGTCAGCTGTGGTCCTGAGGCTAATGTGTATACGGAGGTACAGACGTAACCATACCCACATTACCCCGATAGATCTTACGCTACACACATTGTTCAGTCGCTCTTTTAGTTTGAATGCACTTGTTTCTTTTCTTCTGAATACAATAATCGATATATTAATAGATCTGAGACATTACCGACTGACGAACATGGTGGCATCAATGACTTTATGGTCGCAACTGTCGTACAGCGCGAAGTATAATCAAATTTTGTCGCCCAGCATTTGCCTTATCAACTTTGCCAGAATAATGCGTATCTCCCGTCTCGTTTAGCTTGTGGATGTGAAAATCTGCTAACGAATGTTCTTAACTTAGCATTCGTATGCCGTTGTGGTGTACCGTGTTCGTGTGCTCAGTTTGTCTTGCCTCTGATCTGTCTCCGCGTGTGTCCTCCCAACATATCGAATGTTTCGTCGACGTTGAAGGTCAAGATGTTCTATCCTCGTATAGCGCAATTTATAGGTATATTACGTTCTCGACGGCCCTTCTAACCTTCTCATTTCTCTCGCATCACGTTTAGCATAATTCGTGCTAACTGAAGCGTCAACATTGTTGTTTTCTCGCTCCCCGGGTGTAATAACCCGTGAACGTTGGTCCGTGTACACGAGTGTAACTCGGCGTTTACCTGGGGCAACAGTGGCCGACTTGTGTACATCCGTGTAACGCGGACCATCCTAGCATTGAAAACGAGATTCGATTACTAGTTGTGCCCCTAGCCGCCTACCTATATGCAGTTCGAGTACACGGGCTCGTATTAATCCGAGTTTTTTGTTTTGTCTGTTTCAGTCAGTAGCAGGCGTGGGTAGCCGCCGGGCGTGTGGCTCTGAAGAATACGTCGACCCAGCGTCTGCTTCCTCTACCTGTACATATTAAAGTTCGCGATCACGCCCAATTACCGCCGCCGCCGCTGCTGCTGCTGCTGGTAACTAGTTCATCGGCTCCATGCGCATCGATGTCGTCCGCTCCGCTATGGATGAAGCGACCAACGACGACGACCTCTCGGCGACCGGTGGTGCCTCGTTGGTCGGCTCACGACGCATGTTGTTCGAGAAGATCGTGACCGACGGTGCGGCGGCGACAGCGGCCTCACCGGCCGACCGAAGCTGTGTTCGCAAGAACCATTGTGTTTCTCGACCCAACAGTTCGGAAAGTGTGAACGGTTTGACCGGCGCTGTAAATAGTATTGTACATAGCGACATCGTCAAGTCGACCGGACGCTCATCCGCGACCGAAGATCGCATTTCCAGATCTAGTTCGCGCGTATCCATCCGAACGTTACCGCTGAATGACGGCGGAGAAGCGGATGACGGCGTAGTTGCGCCGCCATCGTGTTCCAGGTTATCGCGATATGACGACGACAACGCGGACATCGCAGTTGACGCTCGGCTGTCATTGGGGCACGAATCCTCGCGCGATCGGTCACTGGCGGACGAAGAACCGAAGACCGCGCACAGATCAGCGTCCTTGTCACCGAGTCCGGAACGCGGTGGGAGTGCAAACAGGGGCTTGTCGCTTCTGGATGATCCCGCGTTCACGAAACGCATCTCCTACCATTATGCGGTCTTCAGCAATCCCAAGCTGATCCCGCCGACATCCTTGGCCATTAAGGCGGATACCGTAAGTAGCTTGAAGGTAGAGCCAACTACAGTCAGCGAAAACGGGGTCGAGATTGACGGAGACGTCGCCGCCCCAGGTGTCGGAACCACGTCAAAAGACGAGCCCGCCGCGGCCCTGTGCGACGAAAATGTTATCGAAGCTTCCTCCGCTCTGTTCGAGAAGGAGCCCGCAGTCGTGGAAAGTGGTAGAGACGCCGTCATCGCGAACATTGGCAAACGCGACGTCCGCAACGCGAACGATACAAGTGCGGTCGATAGTGAAACGAAAAACAATCACGCTTCCGAATCGTCGGAAAACGTAACTAGTAGTGAAGATCTCAGTAGTGCTAAAAACAATCGTAGTAACTTAAGCTCTAGTCGTAATATTCGCGAATCTGTTGTCGTAAGTGTGAAAGTGATGAAAACGCTGCCGGACCCTGACTATCCGGACGACCTAAACCCGTTCGGCGACGAAGACGAAGAGGAGCAACCGCCCGAGGAGAAGCCCCGAAGCTCAAACCCGTTTGGCTCGGATAGCGAAAGCGATTCCGACGAATGTAGCGACAAGAAGAGCGTCGCAAAAGTGAGCACCAATCCCTTCGACAGTGACAGTGAGAACGACGAGGACACTCCGCAGCGGTCCGACATCCAAAATAGCTCGTTGCGGAAAACACCGGTTCCTTTACCGAGGTTCGTATATTTTATTTGGAAATCAATAAGTTTTTTTCGTTAGGGTGCCATTTATCTTATTCATCACTGGCCCCGAATTGTGGTAACTGCACAACCTGGCCAGAGTGACCTTGATGTCAATGAAAAGTGAGAGTTATTAAAGTAGTATATGTGTACAGATTACAAGACTGTACGCGAGCAAATAGAATTGAGAAACGTTCCGTCTTTTCCGCAGTCTCGAGTATTGTCTCCCAATGATTGGTTGAGATAAAACCTGATGGTCTGGTGTCTGGTCAAAAGCTGACTCTGATACTGAAAATAAGAAGTGGTCGTAAACGCATATCCGAAACTCTCCCCCGCGGTTCGCCGAAAATTACCAGAAAATTATTTAATTGTATCCTATGTGTGACTTGGAAGCTCTGAATTTGGTACAGCTTATCAAACTTTAGTGATCCCAGTATTTAATGAAAACGAAGTCTTCGCCTCTCCTCTGGGTTAGAAAAACACCATCCGGGTACCCTATCACAAAAGTCAAAAAATTGTTGTAGCAGATATGATATCCTAGGATTCAGCCAGAGATAGCCAGTTGAAAGACAACTTATGAAATAGGCCGAGAAAGCGGGCTGGCAGTCAAACACAGGCCGAAAAGAAAACTAGTCTGTTGGACTGACTGACTGTCCAGCGAAAAGGCAGGCAATCTTTCTCGCCCTCCCCTTTCTTCGCTAGAACATTTTTTAGCTGAAAACAGAAACTCGAAAGAGAAGATTTTTTCGACCCTCTTTGTCTTGTATTAGATGCGCGAATTAATATGTGCTTAATACAAATGCCAGGTTCTTTGTTGCTGATTTTCTCAGTCCTTTTAAGAGTTGAGTTTTATGATCCAGGATCCAAGAGTCAAGATCTCCAGCGCTAGACGCAAATGTTTCTCGAGTACCATGAACGAAAACGAACCTTCCTATCAATTCCTCCCCCCACTTCACCCATGGGGGGACTACCTGGAGAACCTGAGACCAAACAGACAGGACAGCCGATGTGGTAGACTAATAGCCCTGGTAGAAAGCGAGACGCCAAAGCTTCGAAGGGGTGGTGCAATTTTGAAACCTTCCAATATTGTGTGTCCTGAAAAATTGTTGCAGTTAACGTTATTCATCGAGTTGGAAAATCTTGTTACAAGATTGCTTTGATGAATTCGTAGTGTATGTAATAATTCCAGAATTTGGTTAGTTTGTACGAATATTTTAAAATCCCCCCCCCCTCTCTAAAAAAAAAGACAATGTAATTTGTCTGTACTTTTACAAAAAAAACAACACATTATCATTAAATTTGAAAGTCGTAATAATGAACACGGAAGTTGCAAATTTTACGTATTCGAAGTGGCCTTCTGCCATATTATACGTTCGTATCGGTATTGAATTCGAAAACATTCCAGATTGGTAGGCACCTTTACTTATCAGCGATATTCTCTGCAGGCACCCAATTTCAATTTCAAAGAAAATTCTAATGACTTTCTTTTAATTACTAAGATGATTCTTGGAAAACTTTTCGAGTGCATGCTGCCGAGTTGTGCGGTTCAATAATTTATTCGAATTAGTAGCTGGTATTCATTTGGTTTTCTGATAGCGTATAGCGTATGGAAAATTACATGAACGTGGCATAGGGTACTTACTCGGAAACTCTAGTACGTTAGGAATAATATTTTCTTTTAAGATGAAAAAGAACACTTTTTGTTGACTTTGGTTGTGCTGTAATCAGTAAATAGCCGTCTTAACATAGATATAAAACGAATCGTTGACTAGTGATTGTGAATACATTTAAGCCCTAATTCTATAAGATATTGAAAGTCTACCCTCCAAATGTGATGGTTGGGCGGCTGCACCCCTCAAGTGTTTAAACCATGTATCTTGGATTTAGCCGGACAAAGACATAATATAAAGTGCTCTCTTTTGTGTCGGGAAAACGGAGCCGAGAGCTAAAATTTCTTCAGCTCTCTGTTTATCTACTCGCGTATGGGTCGGGTCTTTCACGAAATTTTACAAAAATATTTCCGAAAATGTTCTTATTTTAACGTATTAGAATTTTATGAATTGGTAGATCACATTCCGGGGTGAACTAACCATATCTATTAGTTTCACATCGCTTGCTAAAAACTTGGCCTCCAGCTTTCTCGTTAGGAAAAAAGAGCGCCCGGTGAGTTCCCAGTTTGTGATATAAAATATCGAAAAATTACTTATCGATTTATATTATTTTATTTTATTTATCTTGGTCCCTCTAACAGCCGATGCCAGTTATAGTAGGGACCTTTAACAAAAAACCAATGCAAGAGAGGAAAAAAATGAAAATAAATTTAAAAATATAAATGAAAAAATGAATGAAAAATGATAAAGAGAAATAATAACGAAGAAAATAGAAATAAACCTGTCGCATGTCCGCTATCCCACAGCTCCCCATCTCGTCACTAGCCGCTTAAACGTCGATCTAGGCATACTAGAAATATCAGCGCCAGTACACTCTGTCAAAAAATTATTTGCAGTTTTCATGAGGTAGTTTAATGGGGGAGAATTCCATTTTAGTAGTGCTATATTTTTTTTAGGGAATAGTAGTTTTTGTATCTAGATTGCGTTTTTGCTTTATTATCGATAATATCGTTGAGATACCGATAACTTTTTATTACTTTCGATGCTTCGAGCTTTGACAATCGACACGTATGAAGAGATGGAGATGGGAAAAGGACCTTAAGATAAATTGAATAACTGAAAATATTTTGTTTCAAATTTGTTACCCATGACTACAAACAATATTACAAAGAACAAAATTAGGAAAACTCTGGAAAGCTGAAAACATAAACGTAAATAGTAATTCTTCTTATTGATAATTAAGATGATTATCAATAGATATCAATATTTTCGCATCTCTAGACCTATCCGAGAAATTCGATTAAGAGCAGATATTGAAATTTTCGCACCTGTATACCTGCCCGAGAAATTTGAGGAAGGACAGATATGTTACCTTCCGTCGTAGGCTGAAAGTGAACAGCCACCAGGCAAATGAACTGGGAACAGATCTTCCAACCTCCTCTCTCTGGCGTCTCCTGGAAAAGGTCACTGGATGGGTACTCTGCCTAATATCCAAAAAATTACAGGAGCAAATTTCTTATCCTGAGATCCAGGTAAATAGTAAGACTAAACAAAAAGTTCGCCGAGCATGAAGGAGGCTGGGACGATACGAGATGAAGTCCCCTAGGGAATACTGAAAAGATTCGGACCTCTCGGCCACTTTCCGAAATTGTTGCTGTTATCTCCTGGAAAGTTCTGAGCTGCTGCTTTCGTTCTGCAGTAAATTTACTGCGCTAAGCAGATGGTAGCTGAACTATTGAAAGTTACTGAAGGTGCTTAGGTTACGAATTTCCAACAAGTTTACATCGGAATCGTATTTCGAAACAGATTCTAAATATCTCTTCTCGTGCGATGCAGCGTTTTGATGTTATTATTTGTATTATAGTCGGTGAAAGAGTAATCGGCATATCTACGAGTAGATATCTAATTTTCACTTGAATTCCAGAAATTGCTCGTGTTGATGCTAGAAGTGCGTTCGCTTTTTCTTCGAAATCTCGTGCTGCAGGAGTTGGAACTTTCGTTAGTGTCGAGTAGAGTACATAATTGCGAAACCTTTGGTGACTGGGACCTCGTGTGGGTACATTTGATACGACTCGTGCGGAAAGTCTCGTAATTATTCTAGGAACGCGATGAATTTAATTACTCGATTATATTCTGGTAAAATTGATGAGCTGTAGTATTGTTGGGCTGTTGGATATGAGGAAAATATGACAGTTTTCATGTATAACAAATGAAGGACTGAACCATTGCCTCTGAAGGATAGCAGAAGTTTGAAAGTTGAAGTCTTATTACGATGTTATTTTTAATTTTCAATATGTAATCCAGTATAAGATTTCTGTAGCGCTATCCTGCTGATTAACACTATTATAACATTATGAGCGTGTCTTCTGAACTCGATAATTTGAATGCTTCTGAGGATTGTTTCAACATCTTTAACCCTTACCTTGTGCACTCCCAATAAGACTTTGAGACCGTATTTTCACGTTTGTTATTTTTTATGATTGAACATTGTACCCCGCGTAATATTTTCATATGCGGTATAAGCTGATAAGTTTTTCTTGCTCTAAAAATAAAAAATGATGCCGCCTCGATTGTCTGAAATTTCTCGTGTTCAAGTAATTACAATTTTGCAAACTGTTGTGGAAAATTAATCGGTAGTTTTAAGTCCAGTAGAATCAGGAATAATGAATGATGTAAAATTTTCGGAAATTTGAAAGTTGGTGTAATAATGTGTTAGTTGGACATACTGATGAATATTACTGAAAGTCGTCGAGAATCCAAGTAAAGCTTCGCCCCCCCCCCCTTCAAGGAATGAAGTAGCTCTCCAAATTCAAGAATTTCTCGGTAATTCGACGGGTATTAATTTTATCGAAAAATCTTGAAAATGAAAATGTTCCTTGCTCAATTTTACTTTGGGAAGTTTGGAAGCACCTTAGAAACGTTATTAAGTTGAGGTTTTAATCATAAAATCAAAATAAAATTGTTGAAGTGTATGAATTTCAAGTTTTGTTTCTCTGTCAGTTTTTGAGCTAGGCAATAAAGGATGAGGATCATGTGATTTGTAGCTATCTTGGATAATAAATGACATTTTTCCTGGTGAACTTTCATTCAAATGTTTTAAAATTTTAGAATTGTATACGGTTTTTCAAATTTTAGAATTGAATTCCGTCCGTGAAAACTTTTTTACGACTTGTTTTGAAGAGTAACAGTTGATAGTCCGTTGAGAATGAATCATTATGATTAAATTGTAAAACTGATGTAGCCTTTTTATTATCAGAGGTAGGCAGTTCATTTCGGTGAGTCTTGATAACCTTTTATGTTTTTGTATTACACATGCATCGAAACAACGGTTTAACAGTCTCATTTTGCAGATTGAAAGTTCACGTTATCATGATAGATCGCAGCTGCGTTTGTAAATGCTACGGCACATGCGCAGAAGACTCTTTTCAGTCCTAGGACTTGTAAAAGGACTGAAAAAAGATGACGTCACATATTTTTCTTTCACAGATGTGTACAATCTAGGTACAATTAGCTGTTCGATGCATTTGTATTACAAAATATCTTACAATGCAAGGATTGAGGCGAGTTATCACGCCTCCGCGCGACTAGCTTCACTCGCCTTCGGCTCGCTCCGCTAACAGTCGCACTCGGCGTGATAAAGCTCGCTTTCAATCCTTGCAGTGTAATATACTATACCCATGAATCATATAGGAAGAAATAATTCTGATTAAATGATCAGACTCGCAGTGAATGTTCGCTGTTTTTCGAACTTTGAAAATCTAGAGCTTCTTCAATCTTGATTATAAGCCGTATAAGTGCATAACGTTGTTTGTTCCTCTTGCCGAGTCGGTTTGGCGTACTCGGTTGGAACACAGTTTATAGGTATCGAATTCAGACTTTTGTTATCTTCAATTCGCTCTCTGGCTTCTTCCTCCACCCCAAACGCGGTACATTGAAAATTGGAGTTAGAATTTTGTCAGAATGAGTTCATCGACCTTCAAATCGTAAGGAACGGTACTCACGTCGAACATAGGCGCCGACTTGGCACTTTTTGGAGGGGTGACGCTCTTTCAATATTTTCAACTCAGAAATGGAAAAAGTACAACAAATTTTACCATCAATGTTTAAATTTAACAAAAAAGAAAAAAGAGAAGAAACGAATAAGAATAAAATCGATAATACCGAAATATCAGACGCGTCTCAATAAAATAATCAAAGAAAAAACCGCGCTCCGACTGATTCTACACCCCCTCCCCCCTCCCCCAATATTTTCCATAAGTCAGCGCCTATTATGTCGAACCTTATGAAAATGTCAGAAATTCAACGATTTCTTCCATATTACCTGTACTAATACCGGGTTGTATGAAAGATTACTCCCCGCCGGAAGAACGTTTCTTGAGTGGGCAGTGGTGGCAAAATTTCAAGGACCGTCTCTTGTTGAAATTGAGTGAGGAATCGTTTACGGTAAAATCAGTATTCGTAGACTTATCGAGAAGTCATCGAATTTAAGGAGAAGATGGCGGGGCTCCTCGTGGATCCTCGTAGACTTTCAATGTATTAGTTGGTACGACCAACTTACCAACTATACCAAATTTCCCCTTTTCGATAATCTTTTCATTTATTTGTCAATTTTTTGAATGATTTTACTCATCATTTATGTTTATTCAATTAGGATATTGCCAAGTTTGTATCTATAATCATCAATCATCATTCTCAGTTGAATTTCGAATGACAGATGATTTTCAGCCAACCGAAGGTTTGAGGGAATGGCTTTGCCTACATCATTTGATAAACATGAAATGCTCTTCCCATTCTTCTGAGTCATTCTTTTATTCTCGGGTAGTTGATGCGCCCTCGTCTTACGAAAGAGTCCAACTCGTCTGAAACCCATTAGCGCGGTTACGAGGAACAAAATTCGTCGATTTTTCCGAGACTTGTTTTATCGATGACCCGTTAGTCAGCGCTGTCCGTTGCACTCCTGCTTTCTGGTGCATTTTGGATGATCTTCAAAACCGAACTTAGAAACGAGAGTCGCAAATATTCTTTCTATTTCAAATATGCATTAATCGGAAATCCTCCTGCTTTCAGCCGGAGTATGATGGAGAAGAATGCCGGCAATTAAGAGTGAAATAATATCACATTCTAGTATTGCACGTCGTTGTACGAATGGCACGATGCCATCGAACGTTAAAAATACCTCTTCCTTTTCCTCTTGTTCTTTTCGTTTCATAAATTAGCGGTTAATTATTATTGTACGACCGAAAATGAAGTAATGCGAGCGCACACATTTCGTGATTATTGTTCATCGAGTAATATCGAGCTAATCGGGTCATCGAAAAATGAACGTATTACGTACCTACATAAGTTCGGCGAATCGTTCGCTGAAATTTTTGCGGGTTACACACCCGCCCTGGCCTCCCCTCGTCCCCCCACGAATAATTTAGCGCTTCGTTTTGCATGCGCATCTCGACCTGATCCCATAATAATCCGGTGAGCTTTAATTACTTCTCGCGATTATCAAGTACAAAAGTATGCGCGCGATTCGGAGTAGACTTGCTGCGCTGGCGTTTCGTCAGTTCGCGAAATTGAAAACGATACTCGTACATGTAAACGGGTACTTATAATTTATCTTTTCATTTTTTTTGGTTTAGGACGATGCGGAAGCCGGTTGCGTCACCTCAACCCAGTCCTCGGCCATCTATTAGCCAGCAGCACTCGTCGAACGAAGTATCTCCGGCCACCTCGTGCCACAATCTGCAGTTGTTGTCCCCGCGCCGTAAACTCTCTGGCGACTCGGTGGAGCTAAATTTGGCCCGATCTTCCGGCCTGGTGAATTCGGCGTTACGTAAGAAGAAACCAGCGCCTCCGCCGCCACCGACGCTGTTGCAGAAGGCGTTGACAAACGAGGTTGGTATGTATGGCCTTGATTGGGCGACCACGACCAATTTTCAGCGAAATCCCCGCCGAACTCGTCGAAATCGTGGCATCGCTAATTCGAACGGTCTTCTCTGTTGCAGGACACGACGAACTCGAATCGGAATTCGATCATCGAACAAACGCGGAATACCAACGACAACCCATCGCAGAAAAGTGAGTTGTCGTAGAGGTGTATGACTTGCGTGTACTGCAAAGTGGCATCGTGATTGGGAAGAAGGTTCTTTTACGAAAGAGAAATACGCTTTTCGACCCAATTACTGGCATAATATTTCTCTGAGACTTTTCTGGTAGAAGCTGCGAAAAACAAGCGCAACTGCCTTACGGTGATTTGAGACTTCGAATCGCGCGAGCATTAATGGTGAAGATGATTATGCAAAATATTTGAATGAAAAAATGGAAAAATTGTTTGTGTAACAAAATGTCAGAACTCGGGAAAGATTAAGTACAAAATAATGAAACTGAGATCGAAATACAAAATATGGTTTCAATCAAGAAAGAAAAATTCGGGGAATATTCTCAGCATTTTCTTGAAGAAATTATTAAAATACAATACAGTAGGGATCCAGAATCCCGGGAAAATCTGACTTGACTCCGTGTCGTCGACTTTCTATTAATTAATAAATTAATAAATTGAGGGGGAGAATCGTAGTATCAATGAAAAATCGATAATACTGACAAAAATTGAGAAGATAATCGATATTAGAAAAATATTGATAATCTAAAGAAGTAATCAGAAGTATCGAAAGAATAAATCGATAATTTGAGAAAGAAGCAACTTTGGAATTCCATAGCTCATTGTTCCCATTCCGACTCCGTGAAGTCAAAATTAAAAGAATCTTCAGAGATCTGGGCTCCAATTATGCTCAATTCTTGGAGTGCCGTCCCACCTCCGTAGCTTCATTCTCGTCCCTTTGCTCTCCCTTTCAGTGTTACGCTTGTTATTGCGTTTTTGTTTCAAATGTAGCAGGAAACTTGAAACTCAGCGACTGCCGGGTTTTCAAGATCGTGAATTTGATTTCTGATACCAGTCTGATGTTGAAGTCTGTACACCGTTCTTTAGGAAATACTGTATGCCTTTCCCCTTTAGGTGTTACTGTACATATAAGGGCCACATAATGGTGATGAAGAGAGAGTACACCTTTATCACGAAGTGTGTTTCTCCTGATACCCGACCTGTATGAACATTCGTAAACACTGACCTATAATGATATATACTCGTATGAACTGGCAGTCTGGTATCAGAGAGCGTATGAATGTATTATTCCCATGCCCTCTGCTGCACTGTACAAATAGTTCGATTAACGAAATACCTACTATTGCCTAAATGATGAAGATAAGCTTTATCGGTAGCTTATAAATTTCTTAATCAGTATTTGCCTGGCTGCTTCGATAAACATTAATAAATAGGTGTCTGATTTTGCGGGCGGCCATTCGGTGCAGGGTGGTTTCAATAATGCGATGGATATCGATTTTCTGTTTACCGAGCTAGGCGTCTAGTGGGATGACGTACCGTGTATGGATATTGATCGAAATGCGAGTAGAAATTCGGATTTATTATTAAAGCTGTTAAGTGCTGACACCTCCAGTAATGGATTCGAACATGACGAGACAGGGGATTACGTAGATGTTCGCCTCGTCGTTCGAGATAATGCATAATATGTGTAGGGGGAGTGTCGTCGGTAACGATTAACATTTTGGTTGACGTGGTTGTTGAAAAGAAATTTAGGTCATGCGGATTGAGTAGCGTGAATGAAGTGAAACAACTGCGGATATTAAGAAACTAGCGAGTGGATGAAATGAATAGAATTCTTCTTAAGATCGAAATCTATTCAGCAAAGTGAATTCTAACGCTTGTTGCCTCGATTTTGCAGCCATGTCTCCACCAAATCAAGCGAAACCCGTTACCAGTCCGTGGAAGAATAAAAAAGGCCCTGCGCCGGCTAGACCGATTCCGCTGCGAAGGCCGGTTAAAGAAATGCCGATGGAGGACATAAACACCGAGCTAACAGATATCGAAGTGAGGCAGCAAGAGCTGGAGAGGCAAGGAACGCAGCTGGAACAAGCGATTCGAGAAAAAACAGAAGAAGGTATGTATGCGTTTGCGTCGATAGGTATTGTTCGAGCTGGCAGAATTATCTCCTGTCTATCTCCGTTTCCATAGAAAAAAGTCCGGAATTGGATGTATTCGATTTTATAGCTGATGAGGAAAACTGGATCTGTCGAGGAAGATCGTGTAAACATGGCCTGAATATTGAATTCTCAGTAATGCCTACATTTTGACGTTCGCAAATTAATATTCTAAGCCTCCTCGGTATCTAGTGGTCTGTTATTTATAAATATGTATTCGTAAAATTTTTTACATTGGATGGAAGGTTGAAGAGGGCATTCGTAAGTGTCGATACGGATTTCATAGTAACTTAGCGAACCAGGGATTCTGTTTGATCAATCAAGTTTTAATGGCCCCTGGTTCAGTAATTATCGATGGTAGAACCAGCGTTCATGAAGTTTCTGTATGTCTTGTTCATCCCTACTTACCACGTCAATCCTCGCCTAATATGAGTGATTAAAAAATTGAAAATATCGAACTCCAAGTACCCGAGCTTAAAAACGTTTTAGAATTTGACTCAAGTCCATAAAGTATGAACATTTCGTGCTAAAATCACTGCTCTATATACCATGCAGTGCAATTCGCGAAGTGAATGCGCTGTTTAACCGTATTAAGGTCAGTAATAAGTCTATGAGCTGGACAGATGTCGAAGTAGAGCAAACGCACGTTTTGATCCTCTTCTTCGCTGATTCACCTTTAATATACTTACCAGACTTGTATTGCTATACTTATTACAGCAAGTAGTGTACGCACACTTAGTAAACTGTATCTTTTTACCAACCTAATGCAATAGATATTGGAAGTGGCGCACTCATTTGAGAAGCCACTACTTATCGCTTATTTTCTACTACTATTCGTAGTATTTGAAATGATTCTTTTAAAATCCGCAGAGTCCGCCGAATCACCCGCAGTCGAAGAGATGGTGCTGCAGCTTTTTGAACTAGTCAACGAAAAAAACGAGTTATTCCGAAGACGTTCCGAATTAATTAATATGTAAGTTCATTCGTTTGTTTTGTTTTAGTTAATTGCCTTTGTATTGTTTTTTTCAGCGTGAAAAAACCAGTGGTCTCATTTGCACCTTGTGTTCGTGTATCCACCGTAGTATTACCTACAAATTGTTGTGGTGTGTAGGATAGTTCAACGGAAGACATATTGAGAGGGTCATAAAGTACGACGTATGTTAGAAAGAAGATAGTTAGAACTTGGAAAGACGAGCATGAATTTGTTTGGTGTGACAGGAAGACGTACTCTGTTCAGAGAATGGCTTCCTCAGAAATGTCGACCGACAGAACTGGTTCTTAGTAAGTAAAATATTGAAGAAAGAAAAAGAAAGACTTCTTCGTTTGCTTGTTAATAGTGTTGACCTTTGGTTCGATCCTGAATATGAAAGAGGTATTCGATCGTGTATTCTGAAATTTATTAGTCAATGAAATTTAACCGCTCCATTATTCCCTTCAGAGAAGTCACTTCAACTTATCTTACGTGATTGCTCAATTCATTAGCTAAATTTTCTCTATTTTCGTAGCTTAAATAATACGAACGAATGTTCTCTCCTTCTCGTTGCAGGCGTAAAATGCATAACCTGGAGAAAGAACACGCCGAACTCGAATACCAGATACGGTGTTTAATGCTTAGACCAGAAAGTAATAAGACTGACAGCGATAAGGCGAAAGAAGAAGAGCTTATTAAAAAGTGAGTTCCTCATTCGATTCTACTCTTTTTACACCCGTGTATTGCTCGTATTATTAGTGCTCGCGAACGCGTGTTCGGATACGGTCTTATGTTTACTTTGACTAAAAGAATATAACGTAATGAACTGTGTTTTTCAAATAGTATAGTTTTTATGCTCGACAGTGCTCCGAACGGTCGAGCATGCCTGGCAGTTGGTGTAGGCCACTGTGCGAGACAATGCATAATTTACGAGTTTGTTATCATACAGTCGAGCGTCGTGGCTTCCATAGTAGTAATGTCAGGCTGTTGTAGTGCTTGCCTGTTGCCGACGAGCCCGAACGTTATTTCGACGCTTGCATGCGTTTTTCGGAGCACTTAGGAGGTACACGACCGCATGTATAGTGGCCGAGTACCGAGTCTCAGCTCCAACAGAAAACTCATTTGGAAGAACCGTGCTCGATGTTTATCGCCGAGTTATCTTCCTTGTGAAACAGAGTACCTAAATGAAATTCGTATTCGTACATCAGAATGTATTTTAATCGTTACCGATACTCTGAAGAACTGTCGCCCTTGTGTCGCTTCTGTTCGAGTAAAGAGCATCGAGAAAATAGTATTTGAAAATCCGTGGACTGTTTATTCACTTACGCTTCTATAGTAATCGGGGGAGGGAGACTGATTCTTGTTCTTTGTCTCGACGAATAAGTGAGCGCTGTACCCCGAACACGGATATTTTTATAGCGACATAGCGAGTAAGAATTGCTGGTTTGCTGGTATACCATCTACAATGTCGAGCTAAGGTCGCAGTTAGTTTTCGGGAACGTGAATTTGAAAATTATTACGTTTTCTTGCGAAATCTATTCGAAATGACAACAATTGCTGAACTTTCAAATTCGAGCGAACGTGTTACGAGATGTCGAGTCGTACACGAGTGTGTGTTCGCCTGTTATCGAGAAGCGCGATAATGAGCGTACATGTAATGATTCGAGACAGGGAAGTGCTTGTTAGCGTTGCAGATAAGGGGCCATTCGATCGGTGTGAAAGTGCACGAAAGTGACATTCGTGTACATCAAGTGTAAAAACTAATGTAGTAAGCTGATAAGTCTCGAAGGGGACGACGAAAACAATTTTCTCGAACTTCGGTTCTTCATTTTCTTGATTATTCCGATGCGAGAGTTTATATTGTCCTGTGTATTCTCGCGTCTCTCGTAAATACCGTCGATTTTCATTTGTGCGAATTCGACATGATGAAAAAACCTGTTCAACATTCTCTTCGTGCATCGTTGGAATTCGCATTGACATAATTCGCCAATAGCCAACGAAGCATAATTCGCTGTTCGTTGGACTATTTATTAATGATATTATTTTTTGTAAACAAACAAATTAACCGTCTATCCGATGCACGTGTACATATCGGTGTCATAATCATTATGGTTGTCCCTAATGGGTAGCAATGCGCCGTTTATTATCGCGACACCTGACAACATTTTTATTATTCCTCCAAATCCAGTCGACTCTTTTCTCTTCGTATCGTCGATGAAAGTCGACTTATTAATGGAAATCGCAATGTGGTTAATACGATACGCACGTAACGCTGCGTGTAAATACATTGATCGTAAAAATTAAGACGAAAGTCGAAAAAATCGGCGTGCGAATGGGGTAGTGAGTTTTGAAACTCGTTGAATTCGATATTATTATTTCGACTTCAAATTGGAAACTGACTATTTGTGATATGGCTGGAGAGGGGTCGAATTTAAAGAGGAAAATGAAAAATTCAGTGCGAATACCGACTAGTGGCAAACGCAAAGAACCATCCTGGGAGAAGTAACTGAATTTTTATTTGTGTGTTGACGTTGAAAATGGAAATGCCTTTCAAAGTTGAAAGTTAGAATGAATACCTTCCGAAGTGTGATGTTAAATTCTTTCAACGTGTACTAGATTCTCGATTTGACGATGATTTCTGAAAAATTTTCAACGTTTTCATTATGATACCATCGAATGAGAAACAATTCTCAAGACTTGCCAAGATAATACAGTCTTAGGTGTTCTTGTAAGACTTTTATACTCTTCAAGTTAAATCATTTCATAATATATTTAGAATCGCTCGACCTCTTCAAAATCAAAAACCATTTCTGACTGCTTCTTCCAGGCTTCATTATGGCTTTTCGAGGCATGATCTAAACTTCTTTTTTACAGCTGTTCGAGACTCGTGGTAGACCAAGAGACTCTTTAAAACTAATGTAAAACTTTTATATGTTCATGAAAGACTCCCTCAGACTATTTAAGGCTCTTTTCTAAAACCTATCAACTGCTCATAACGTCGTAACATCCATTTAATTCTTATTACCGCGCCTCAAGATTAGATTAAAACTAATAAAATTTCTTCCACGGGTACTTTTTTTGAAACAAGCGGATGCTTTTTAAGGCTCTTCCAAACTTGTTTAAGATTCCCTAGGACCGTCTAATACTCTTATGAGATTTCTAGAATTTGAAATACTCTTCTCGACTCTTCCAAAACTTTTTGCGTTTCATCGAGATTGTTGAAAAAATATTCACGACTCATTTAAGATCCTTGAAAACTTGTTTGAGACTGTGTAGGACTCTCATAAATTTATTTAAATCTCGCATATAGTTTTGAAGACTCATTAATTTACGATTTTCGAGCCGCATTTTTGGTCAGGATTCCTTGGAACGATTTTAAATATTACAGCAGGCTCGTTTCAGGATTGGTAAGACATGGCTATGTATTTGTGTATTTGTCAAGCGTGTTTCTGATTTCTGTATTTTTCTCTAGTCTGTTGCTTCGCCAGTGTCTCCCAGGCTGGCGAAACATTCTTAGAAGGGGGTGAATGGAAGGAAGGAGGAGGGAAAAATCCATTTTCCGACCGGGTCAAAATTTTCTGGCTTTACCCACCTTTCAGTAGATTACGACTGAAATATGTATTATGAAATTTTCCGACTGTTGTTGCTTTTCCGTTCGATGAAAATAGCGAGTTTTGAATAATTGTAATGAGTCTCAAATGGTTTCGGTAGAATCTCAAAAAACCTGGATCGCGTATCGAAGAATCTTCATAAAACTTGGAACTTTCCTAAAAATTCTCTTGAACTATTTTGGAATGAGCAACTAATAATAGAAGAGAGCTTTACAAGTTTTAGAATCTTGACGAGAATTAGAATGTTTCACAGAAAATCTTGATCAGGTCTGTGAGAGTCATAAAGTATTGTAAAAACGAGTTCTGATTTGCCGTAGCGAATTTTAAATGCATTTGGGGAGAACAATTATTTCATGTCTTCTGTGAAGCTTAAATCTCAGTCTGGCACGTGTTGATGCCATTACCCAATGGTGCTGAAATTTCTATCAAAAAGTTGATTCAGGACATAATTTAAGTGGCAGGTTTGCACTTCAACGTTCCAAATTTAGTTCAACGAAATTCTCTCAACTGGTTTTAACATTTTGTTTGTAGGCTTAGAAATGTTGTGTGTGTGTGGGGGGGGGGGTGCAATAATAAATTCGTTCGAGCGCCTATTTCTGGTGGATCATGTCAGTTTATGCTTGCACGTAAAATATATTCGCTTCCAGGTTTGTTTCCAATTCGAGTTTACGCGCGTAAACCTTTCCATTCTCAGTTTTGTTGCCCGTTTTGACCGGCAAGCCAAAATGACTGTAATCGAAACGCGGAAGCGGTAGAACGTACGTATGTTGTTCTTATGCCCTTCCCGTCCGTGACTTTTGATCTTGATTTCGAGTCAGTCGTCGGGTCTTTGTCGTACGAAATATGTCACCAACGTTCGTTATTCTCGCGAACAGGTCATCCGGCAATCCGTGCTAGTGAATTGCGCTGCTGCTCGTATTATTTTTAAACGCAGTCGAGGGGCCAGCAAAGTAGAGTCGTGTCCCCTCGCGGAAACCCGGATATTTATATCGTGGTGCGACTCGACCTATCGACGGAGCATCGTGTTTGTGATATACGTATACGTGTCGCGTTTTAATTTAAATGGAGCCGTTATACGTTGCTCCGCTCGGTAAAATAGAAAAGTGTGAGGCACCTTTAAAGTTTGCTGGCAAGTGACACGCGAATTCGTGATACTGAATCATTGTATTGGCAAGCTGATAACGAACTCAATCCGTCGAATTCATTCCGATAATTACGCTATTAGTTTTACACACTTGATCGGATCGAACTATGCTAATTATACGTAATGAGCTAAAGACTGACGATAGTTTGGATATCGGGTTTGTACTTCATCTTGAGAGTGGAAGTTTTCGAGGAAGAGCGCCCAATGAACAGCGATATTGTCAAATAATCGGAAAACTTATTATGTAATGTGCTGTCGATCGCATTACCGCGTCTAATTTATACGTATTTTGAATATGTTTGCAGATTGTTGGAGACGGTGGAGAGACGAAACGAGATTATCGAGATGATGGAGAAGGACCGACAACGTGAGACAGCCGAAGACCAGAGTGTTACTACACAGCTAGGTATCTTCACACAAAATTCGAAATATATTCATCGCATAGCCTTCTGATAAACATGTGCCTACCGCTTCGGCTAAGTGTTTCGTGTTCATTAAGGTGTTGCTATCACATTAACGCTATTAATTATTTTATCTATTCATTTTTTTATTTCCTTTTAAGCCTTTCGCCAGGGTTGTCTAATTCGCTCCTCTATTAAGTTATTGTGACTAGAGAGGTTGGCAGAGAATAACGACGGCACCGCACTTGATCTTTCCCTTTTGAGAAGCGAGAATCGGAGTACCAAGGTGTTGGAAAAGCTAGATTCCTCTGGTACTGTATGAAATTCTAAGGTTTGCATGGAGTCTGAGCTAGCCTTGAAAGTCTTGATACGCTCTAACGGAATCGACAGAATGTGAACAAGTTGAAAAATCTCGGAAAGTATATTAATTAGTCTTCACCGTTCATGAAAAATCTGGCTGAACTGAATCTCGTTGTCATTAAAATTTAAAAAAGTTTCAGCAGTGTTCTGAAGAGTTGTATTGAGTTTTGGAACAGCCATAATCAGGAACGTTTCGAAGTGATCTATGAATTTGATGGGTGGGGGGGGGGGGTATCGCACTTTTAATTTGGAATTTTTGTTAACTGAAATGAATAAATTGGAGATAGACTAAAGGAGAGAATGACATAAACGTACAACGTGTTTCAGATTCAGCCAGTTGGAGGTCTAATTGTGCTGATTGAAGATTAGATTTTATCGATCGAGGGAAATGAAGTTTTTTATGGATTGACGAGATACTTTCATCCTCGGTCAATACGTCTAAGAGATTAATTAAGCGTATTTAACTTCGAAGAGTCTTACTGAGTTTTAACAGCATTCTATAGAGTGTGACTGATTTTCAGTCGGTCAGGACGGGTCTTGAAGAATTTTATCCGAGTTTTATCAGTCTGAAAGGCTGCACCAGTAAGTCTTTTGGAACACAAAAGTCTAACAACTTCAACGGAATTCTAACGCGTCTTTTAAAAGGTCTTAATCGTGTTTCAATCAATTTTTAAAACCTAAACACAATACTAATGAATCAAGACTCCTGACTCTGCAATTTTCTGCTTATTTCGTAATAGAAGGTCCTTTAATTCAGCAATTTCGGTTTCGTTCGTAATTGGTCTCGCTCAGAGCATTAATTAGCCCACATTTCAATTTCCTTGTAATGGATGCTACCATTTCTCACTCCTTATTGTGGTGCGTGAGGAGAAGGAGTATTTTCATAGCTACAGTCCCCGTTGCCAAAAAAAAAAAATTCTGTGGGTGTGCCCTTGAATTGATTTCTTTTTTTCACTGTTCATTCTCTGGAAGCCTCGACTCCGTACGCGATAGTAAAAATATTTCTGTATCTCGTCATGAGTATGTTGAACACGTATGAAACAGGAATTCTCTCCTTGGGTGCATTTCAAACTCATCTCGAAGATGGGATCTGAACGTGCATGAGCTTTTAGTTTCCTTCTAAGTGCCATGATTGTGTTTCTCTTGATCTAATTGATCGACTGATGTTGAGCAATCTCAACTTTGAAGCGGTCACACTTTGTCCTACCTACAGTTCAATGAGACATAATCGGTGACTGCGTAGACTTTTTTTGGGCATGACGTATAAAAGAACGTACAGCGTATTCGCTCTGTTTAACTAAACGTGAATCGGTTCGTGGTGAGCAGCGGTTTATTTTGTAATGCCGTAGATGTGGTGACGGATACTGGAACGCTAGAGTGATCAAGCATACTACCCTAGTCACGATGTCGGAGTAGCCAACAATACAGACAAGCCTGAGCTTGTCGATTCATTTCCTGCCAGCTCATAATTGCAGCTTCCCTTTTAAAATATATGTTCACCCTTCACTCCATTGTATTCCTCGACTGGCGGGGGAGAGGCTGCTATTCTAGGTTTAAATTTTGTGTGCATACTCGATCTAATGAAGGAAGTGGTCTTAATACCGGTTCTTGTTGCAGGAGTTCAGATGGTGAAACCCGAGAAGAAGAAAGAGAAGAAATCGAAGAAGGGTAAAAAAGAAAAAAGCAAAGAATGCAAAGTCGACGGTAAAACTTACGACAGCGATAAACATTCGCCAACCAAGTTGATCAAGGAGAAATTCATGACACTACGTCATTCGGCCAAGAAGTTGCATTCGAAAGGCTCCGAATTAGAAGTGTAATGGATGTGTTATACGTGCATCCGTTCCTTGTTGCTGACAATTGACCGTTTTTCTGGTTATCTTGGATTAATTAGACGGCGATTCCGATATTGTCGTTCTGTAATGCATTGAATGATGATAATGTGTGCCAAAGAAGAGTATTAGTGCCAGTATACGCGCCTGATTAATCGTATCGTAGTTGCCAATTAATTGCCAGCTCGTTTATTTGTTTGTTCGTCTCTGTCGGTTACTTATAAAGTATCGCTTTTCCCCCATTCTTTTCTCTCAAATTGTGTTATCTCGGTTGCGGACGTTTCCCGATTACTCGAATATCGTTTCCGACACTCGGGGAACAGTAGTTCCGGTCGTCGAAGACGGCATTTAAGATGCATGTGCTCGTCAATTAACAAAATTACTCTAGTATTTTATAACGTAACAATGGTTTTCGTCCAAATATCAACGCTTGTGATAATTTACTTTACTACATTTTTCGTACTGACAATGTTCGATAAAACACCGATCGTCGTTCGTATATTATTCACTATATATTTCAAAATCCTGTAATTTTAAGATTTCGTTCGTTCTTGTGAATTGTATTTAAGTCATTGAGTGAAGTACATTTTTGTGCGTTATTTGCATGAATGTGTTTCTGAAACATCACTTCGTAAATTGCGAATAAGTACGTGTTCGTTCGTAGATGCGTTCATTCATTGTGTTGTTGTAATAAATAATTTGCGTTGGAAATCGTGTATTCATTCTTTATGGGAGAAAATATAGATAATGCGAGAACAATTTTTGAACTACTGTTCCCATCGTTCATAATCATTTCTACTGCAGCACCACCCAAGAGAAACCTGTAGGGGGGGGGGCAAGTTGATGTTAAAATATCGGAAATGAGAAGTTAGCCCGTCTTTGACAAAGTTTTCACCGTTCTTGAGATAGTTGCAATTTTCCGGAAAATGTTGCCTTTTGAATACGCATGTAATTTAAGTTGCATAACTTGCCACTAGTACTTACGCTCAATTTTTGTAGAAGATTCAGTAAAACAAAAAATGATTTATTCCCACTAGTTGCGAGTTATACAACTAGAATAACAGGCAAATAAGAAATTGGTTTTTATTCGAATATTTTTGTCACCTTGAGTAACCTTTGAGAGAAAAGGCAAAATTTTCCGGAAAATTGCGAATATCACGTTTCTTCAACTTCATTTTGCCTGAAATGACCGACCTCCTGTCACCGAAATTACAAACCGTTTTGCTCTAGCTGTCACCGATATCGGAACGTTTTTTGCGTTTTACTAGTCCCCCCCCCCCCTCTCAGAAAAGGAGAAATTTCGGAAATACATATTGGGGTATTTTGTATTGCATATTCAACGTGTTCAAGGCGTCACCATTGCGCACCGTCCACTTGACTTTTTCGAAATCTTCAATTTCCTGGGACGAACTAATAAAATGCAAAAATCTGTGGATTGGGGGCCGCTACAGCGAAACGGGTTGACACTTTCGAAAGAGGAGATCATTTCGCTCTTAAAATTTCAAACAATTCTCCTCTAGCTATCCCCAGTCCGGAGATTTTCGCGATTTATTAGTTCCCCCCAGAGAAATTGGCGATTTCGAAAACGTCGATTGGTGTAGGTTGTGTTGCATATTCGTCGTACTGAAGGCATTACCCGCATATTCAAAAATTCGAATTTATACTGGGACGCCTTCAAAGTATCGAATTGCTATTTCACATACGCCAATTGACGTTTTCGAAATCTTCAATTTCCTGGGGCGAACTAATAAAATGCAAAAATCTGTGGAGTGGGGGCCGCTACAGCGAAACGGGTGGACACGTTCGAAAAAGGAGATCATTTCGCCCTCAAAATTTCAAACCGTTTTCCTCTAGCTATCCCCAGTCCGGAGATTTTCACGATTTATTAGTTCCCCCCAGAGAAATTGCGATTTCGAAAACGTCGATTGGTGTAGGTTGTGTTGCATATTCGTCGTACTGAAGGCATGAAAAAAATATTCGAAAAAGTGGAGACGCCAAATCTTCAATTTCCTGGGGCGAAATAATAAAATGCAAAAATCTGTGGATTGGGGGCCGCTACAGCCTAACGGGTTGACACTTTCGAAAGAGGAGATCATTTCGCTCTCAAAATTTCAAACCGTTTTCCTCTAGCTATCCCCAGTCCGGAGATTTTCGCGATTTATTAGTTCCCCCCAGAGAAATTAGCGATTTCGAAAACGTCGATTGGTGTAGGTTGTGTTGCATATTCGTCGTACTGAAGGCACTACCCGCATATTCAAAAATTCGAATTTATACTGGGACGCCTTCAAAGTATCTAATTGCTATTTCACATACGCCAATTGACGTTTTCGAAATCTTCAATTTCCTGGGGCGAACTAATAAAATGCAAAAATCTGTGGAGTGGGGGCCGCTACAGCGAAACGGGTTGGCACGTTCGAAAAAGGAGATCATTTCGCTCTCAAAATTTCAAACCGTTTTCCTCTAAGCTATCCCCAGTCCGGAGATTTTCGCGATTTATTAGTTCCCCCAGAGAAATTGCGATTTCGAAAACGTCGATTGGTAGGTTGTGTTGCATATTCGTCGTACTGAAGGCATGAAAAAAATATTCGAAAAGTGGAGACGCAAATCTTCAATTCTGGGCGAAATAATAGAATGCAAAATCTGTGGATTGGGGCGCTACAGCGAAATTGATCCTTTTCGAACGTGCCAACCGTTTCGCTGTAGCGGCCCCACTCAAGATTTTTGCATTTTATTAGTTCGCCAGAAATTGAAGATTTCGAAACGTCATTTGCGTCTCCACTTTTCGAATATTTTTTTCATGCTTCAGTACGACGAATATGCACACAACTACACCATCGACGTTTCGAAATCGCTATTTCTTGGGGAACTAATAAATCGCGAAAATCTCCGGACTGGGGATAGCTTGAGGAAAACGGTTTGAAATTTTGAGAGCGAAATGATCTCCTCTTTCGAAAGTGTCAACCCGTTTCGCTGTAGCGGCCCCCAATCCACAGATTTTTGCATTTTATTAGTTCACCCCGGGAAATTGGAAATCTGGAAAAGGCATATTTTGGCGAATTGTATTGCATATATACTCAACGAGTTTAAGGCGTTACCACATTTTTCAAAAATTCGTAGTATAAGTTCTAGTTGGCCTGTTTTTAATGTGAAAAATGTTTAATTATCAAAGTTTGTGATTGTGTTCCTCAAGTTAGTGTTTTGTCCTGTCTTTATTTTTATGATTTCCATTAAAATTAGATGAAAATGAAATCATTGATGAGGTAGCGCCTTCGACCCGTTGAATATGCCACAAATCGTGCACCAATTGACGTTTTCGGAATTCATATTTTTCTGAGGTAAACCGACAATGCGCGAATAATTTTGGACTGGAGGCAGCTAGAGCAGCGCGGTTTCAAATTCTGGATGGAGCAGAAAATTTCGAATAAGACTTGTCTGGCAGTTTTTCGCTAGCGGTTTCGAATCAAAAGTTTTTCGCCTTTTACTAGTTCGCCCCAGGAAACTGGAAATCTCGGAAATACATACTGGTGCGAATGGCGTCGCACACTCAAAGAGTTTAAAGCGTTACCATATTTTTCGAAAATTCGCAATACTGTCGAAAATGAAAACATTGAATTGGTAGCACCTTTGAGCGAGAAATGGAGTTGAAAATAGTTGTAAATCAAAATACTTGGTATTTTCGAATTTAGAAAATTTCGGCAAAAAAAATGTCGGTGCGCTTCAGCGTCGGCGTTGGTGTTTATTATTCAATTTTTCGGGACGAATTCGAATTCGTTGTGAAAATTGAGCTAGAGTCATTTTATGGCCCATGTTGACCGAGAGTATCTGAGTAGCGGAGCGTCGTTGCCAAATTTGAATGCAAAATTCGAACTCAGCGGATAAAAGTGAGTAGAAAAAAGTCTTTAGTTCAAAATGTTTGGTTTTTGAAATTTTCTCCATACTATACATCATGTCTTTTTTGGGGTCAAAAAGACCACGTATGTATGTATATATCTAAGCGTATGTAAGTAAGTAAATGTCTGTAAGTAAGTAAGGATATGAGTACGTAAGAGTGTAATTATCGGCAATGGAGCGTCACCGCCAAATTTGAACATCAAATTCGACCCAAGCGTGAAGAATTGTGTAGACAACAATGCAATAAGCAATCGAACCGTATATTCAGAATGGTCATTTCATGACCAGAACTTTTCTTCTTCGTCGAACTGAATCGAATCGATTTCACCCCTTCAGATTTACTCGATTCTTTCCAAATACTGCTCTTTACCGAAACAATGGTACATTTTTTCTTCCGAGAATTTTATTTATTGGGAAACGAGTTAGGTAATCTGCCAGACTGGTAATTAGAAGCCGAACTTCGTGAAATGGAAGATAGCGTAGACACATTTATTTTCGACAAAACAGGAAAAAAGTCGTATAACTTACAATGTTACAGTAACGGAACAAAAATAATAAATACACAAATAATGGTTATACAGTATAAAAATTTTCGGATCGTAAAAACGAAAACCTCGCACATGGTAACATAAAATACACGCGCACTAAATGACGACAAAAAACAACGAAACATCACAAGAACCAAAAGCGAATTTACTTCGAAATAATCAAGTATTGCAAATCGTAAAACCAAATCCAGGTAACTAACATTTGAAAAAAGAAACTATATCGTAACTCTAACCTTATAAGTCTTCCGGCTTCTTTCTTCAAGTAGAGGTACGTACGAGTATGTGAAATATTCTTGTCCTTTCACTAACAGGAACAATATAATGTAACAATTGAACGATATGTTGCGTACATTTAAATATTAGATATACATTACACGTATTATGATAGGAATGAAGACACGTACAACCTGATTCGATTTTCACGTTGGGTATCACTCAGAAAATGAAGTGGTCAACGTATCTATACTGCGTTTACCGAGGTCGAGGTTACGAGGTTAAGATACACGACGATACAAGCGGATATTGATGTCTGGTTTCGGGATTGAGACTGCTATAAAATAGACTAACTCTTGAGTGTGAGATGGCTGAGATCGAGGTCAGCAGTCAGGTACTCGTCATGGGCGTAGCTAGAACTTTTTCCAGAGGGGGACGAAAAGGTAGGATTATATTGGTGCTAGTCAAACATTTTCGTTGTCTAGCGTCTAGGCCTCTAGGCACATCCTGTTTTCTGCGAATTTTATTCAGTTGGCTTTAAATATTCAAAAATAATCTTGCGAGCACTGGAACATAATTATTTGTTTCGAAAATCCAGGGGGGGGGGGACAATTGCTCTCCCCTTGACCCTCGCTGGCTACGCCCATGGTACTCGCTCTTCTTCAACGACTTTTCACAATTCCTCGCTTTTCGAACAACTCGAGTAGGTAGGGATAGGTACGAGTCTCGGATTAGCGTTTTATTCTAAAACAGTGGGCGTATCCGAGCGAGTCGGTACAACTCTCAAAAATTGTTCAGCAGTTTATGTATGAGCTACCAGGGATGATAAGTTTTTCTAAGCTTGTGGAAGAAATCAATTTTGCGGATGATTCCGTTCTCTTACCCTTCTACCAGCTTCCAATATATAAACGCACATCGCCGTCATAGGTACCTTGGAACATTTCCGTTTGAATAGGTTTCAATTGTAGAATTTTCACAGAACACTGTTCACGATTGTCATTTTTATATTGCATTAGCATAGTTCCCCATAGGGGGGGGGGTTTAAATAATGGCGAGAAACATGCGACACTACACTTTGAGTTTGTTCCAACGCCCTCCCTCGAGACCAAATTACAAGACCATCTGGCTTGATACGAATACAGATTTAATCACTTTTAAAAAGTGAGCTATGTAATCAAATTGGCAAAGGAATAGCAAAACACTTTCGGCCTTCAATGTCAAATTATATGGCTTACCTATCCGACAGGAATCAACATGATACGTTCGAAACAAGTGCTCATCTACTGTTTTATATACCCTTCGGTGACAATCTATTCCTTCAAATTTCTATCAAGTCTTACCACCAACCTTGCGAAAACTTTATTGGAATTTTGGAACCCAAACAGAAGACACTCATGAATGCTTCTTAAATGATCTATAGAAAAAAATTTCACAAGAAAGATATAAGAGTGAACAGTTTTCATAGGAAATACTCGGTTAAAATGGAACTGTGATTTCTTCCGTTCCTCGGGAGGGAAGGAGAATAAGAAACTAAATGCTGACGACTGAAAATATCCAATTTTGTAAACTTCGAATAATTTCAAAATCGACACACAAAAGAGAAGCAAAAAAATAATAATAATAATAAACGGAGCAATAAGGTGAAAATTCTAAAAGACAAGATATGGTAATGGAGAAATAACTCTGAAGGATGAAAACTTGTCTGGTGTAACACTTCTGAAAGATTGACATGAGCATTCTCAATTGGCTCGACGTATAACGAAGCACCTACATACTTTCTTCAGATTTCAGACCTGTGAATGGCGTTTTGACTTGACCACTCCCTTTTTACCAAAATATTTCTACAAAGTTCACTTATTTTAATACGTGAGCTGCAATCCCAGAATTTACCATTGACTTTCTTAGTAGCTGCTTCAAACTCCCCATGGCGTCATCGCTGCTTCTGCGATTCGATTTTTACACCGTTACTTGATTTTGGATGTTCTCGAGGTGAAGTACTCCCGTCTTTTGCCTACAGCTTTGCGTACCTCGTCGTCACCTCTCCTCGGCTCAAGATAGACGGCGTTCTTTAAGGGAGAACGCGCATCTTCGAAAAACACATAACGATTACGTATACGAATAGTTCCTGAAAAACGGCGCAATGTGAAACCTAAACGAATGTACGATATGACACAACTTACAGGGTAAAGTACAAAAGATTCTTGACTAGAATCGGCGACGAAAATATCGTATTAAAAATAACAGGAACCTTTGCGAGTCACGCGATACCATTCTGATGGACAGCAACCTCTCGCGCTTCAAACACTGATCGAGTTATCGGCTAGCGCGACTGCCACGAGCTGAAAACACACAACACCTTTGCGTGCGAGCATCGCCATCGCACCTGGCCGGTGACCTCATCGATTGGTCTGGCACATGCTGTCCGTTTCCTCCATGGACGAGAAATCGCGTTCGGACAACACCACCGATCCGATTCTGAATTTGATGTTCCTACGTTTACTGGCGAACGGCCACGAGCGGATCGAGTGTCCCTGGTAACAGGCGCTCGAGTCCGAATCCATCGGATCAGCCATCGGTTTCCGCTTTTCGTTCGCCTCCTCCTGCGACTCTTCGCTGCTCGACTCGTCCGTATAGTCCATCAGCAAGGCGTTGTTTTTCACGGACGCGTTGAACGCGATGCACTCGCGTGACACTGACTTCCAATTCGAGTCGATTAACAGCGTTGTCACCGAGGACGAGGTCTTCGACACCATCGAGCGGTCGGTGGTGCTCTCGTTCTCTTCCGAGAACGCTCTGGTGATGAGAATCTTCGGCGACTTGGAACGTGTTTTACTCAGCGCCTCGTAATCGACCGTCTCGCCTTTCTTAAACCTGTGCAACAGCAGTGTCGCTCCGTTGCCGGTTATCGTCGCCGGGTGTCGCAGACTCTTCGGCGTCGACTTATGACTGAGCAGCTCTTCCGCCTTGCCACCCTTATCGCCGGGTAATTTCAAGCTGGTCAGACTGTTGGCGTGGTTGGCGATGCGAAACGAGTGCGACCGCTTCAGCTCGATGAACATGTCGGGATGTACGACAGACGATTCCAATCCCGGACTAGAGCCCGGCCTCCAGGCGAAACTATTGATGCTCTGCTGGAAGCGTGGACACGACGTGGCCAGCAAGTTCGATTTCTGCGTGTCTATGCTAGCCTCGGACGGCCTGCGGAAACCCTGACGGCCGAAGAAGCCGATAGCCGGCGTTAGCGACGGCCGCCGTGAGCCGCATGTCGACGGCGTACGCGCCTGGATCTCCAGGTTCAGCTCGTTTTTGGTCATTTTCTTGCGCCAATAATTCTGGAAGGACTTTTTCAGAACCTTGCTCTTTACGCCGTACAGAATACCGTTCACCGAAGCCGAGCAGAACAGCAGCACGGATGCGGCGCTCGTGACGAACGCGGGCACGCGCACTTCTGGCTGCACGTGACGCGGCAACAGTAGCGCGTTTGTCGAGTCCCACAGCACGCTACTGAAGTACGGCCCGTACACGACCAAGAATGAGCCGACCACCTGGATGACGGTGAGGGAAGCGCTGCGACTTTTCAGACGATTGGCCAGACCGGACGGGCTGAACGGGTTCTTTTGGTGTGTGATGGTGACTTGCGCCGATAGCGTGACTTCGAAAATGGCCGACGCTATCCGATTTTTGTGGTAGCGGGCGATCGTGAACACCTGCGACATAAAAACGACATTCAAATATGGTTTGCCGTCTGACTGTCCGTCAGAATAATTGACTAGATGGCTGAAAAGCTGTCTAACGAATTTTGGAATTTGGAATTTGGAATTTGTATCGGCGAAGACGAAGCAGCTTATAACGAAAAATAAGATACGTAGAACCACAAAACGCAACAATTTTCCACCAAAATAAGACAAAAAATGTTTCTGGAGTCCCCCCCCCCCCTCCAGATTGGCAAACAAAAGGAAGGCAGGAAAAAAAGAATCAAATACTTTCCCCTTTCGTCCCTGGCCCAGCTATTTGCTACTTCCTCAAATGCTGTATGAGTGTGCTGGAGGAGAATAGAGTGAGCGAGGGTAGAGAGAAGGATTATTCAGATTGCTCGACAATAAGCTGTACAAATTGGGAATGACAGGTCGAGAGTCTGCAAGTATTCCGATTTAAGGGAGCATTCGAAGAGTTTTAGAGTTCATAATCAGTATAAATTGAATATTAAAAGGAGAAAAATAGCTAAAAATATCACTTTTGTACATGTACGAGATCATTCTAATCTCTCACCGCAGTAAGGCTCCTAATGAGGGGGGGGGGAGTTGAAAACATAAAACTTGAAACAGGGGTCGATGTATTAGGTTTAGAGATCACTCGTTGCGACTTTGATGGTAAAATTCTTCAATCGGACTCCTTGAGGTGCTACCAAAGTCTCGAATATATGTTATTTCCAGTTGGTGTCGAATTAATAGGTTTTTAAGGTCGCTGAATTAAATTCTGAAAGTTATTTTAGGATCTGATTCTCTCCCACCATCTTTGCCACCTTTATACCCTCTTCCACTCCGAGGTACCACTGAAAAGTGTTAAAGCACAGAGTAAGGCCACAGACAATGTTTTAAAAAGCAAAACCATTTACCTATATGTATACACCTTTTCCACGTCTAAAATTATTGACTTGTCCTGAGTGAAGCAGTGAGAATACAGACCTACCGAAACAGTATTTTTCTTCTATTTTCTTTGCGGGGGGGGGGGGGAGAAGAATACTGATTTTTTCCATTGAAAATTTAAATACTACTAACTAAAAAGCCGATTAGGCCAACTGACGAATATTTTTGAAATCGAGAAACAGAGAAAAAGGGTCAATGCTTTCGAAATTTTGCCAACCGTCGATCTGATTTTACAGACTTAGAGTCAATTTTTCTAAGGTTGCCAACTCTGGAAAATATTTGGTAATGTTTGGTAGGAGGCTCCTCCAACTTTTCCTTATGGTAAGTCATGAATGTATCATACCTCATCGTCCAACACCAGAATTATTTGTTATGGTGACAGGTTCCTTTTGATGTTTGTTCTGTTGCAAATTGCTTTTACAAAAATGTTCAGCTGGTAAAGCTTTTCGGTAGCGCAGAGCATTTAAATTTCACAACAAATTTTCTCATACATCTCCTGTTGCCGTTTCGAAAAATCATATTTTACTTAATGCTTTTGTATTATTTCCGTGTTATGCTTCTTTGAGATAGTCACGGTTTTCTGGGAAAACATGATGGGAAAGACATATCAAATTTCACGTTCAAAAGGGCAAAAAACAGGTCTCGACCTTCTTGCCTTTTAGTAAGTACACTATATACTCCTGATTAGTCTCTCATCCTCCAAGGCTACCGGCCTGGATAAATATCTTCACAAATAAAGCAGATTTTCAGAAAGTTGACTGTGATTTGCTTTCTAGCTTCGAATCCCTTTAGACTTCAGGGGGAAAGCGAGTGGGGAGGATCAGATTCTAAAATAACTTTCAGAAGTGAATTTTTCAGTCTTACGAATCAATACATTGGTGACCACAACGAAATAACAAAGATTCTTAAGAATGAATCCCACTTGATAGTATTCCAAGGGATCAAACTAAAGAATTTCCTTCATAACCTCGAAAAGCTACGAATCGATTCCCTTTCACATTTTGGAGCCTCACTGAGATGAGGTAAGAGGGTTCAGACTGGTTTTTTATGTACTGTGTCAAGTGAAACTAACGTTGAACTTTTCGCTTCGATATGAACTACTTCATTGTATACTCATACTTATATAGCTTCTGGCGGGGCAATTACAGCGCCCTTGGAGAGGCTGGTAGGTACTCATATATAAGAAAGTCCATATTCGTCGAACCTTAGTACGGTTACTGATCAGTACGCTGTCCAGCAGATACGCAGTTACGAATAGAATAAGTTACACATACTGAACATTGATACTTACTCTTATATTGAACGTCAGTATTAGAACCAATGGCAGAATGAACGCAATTATTGTATGCAAGATGGTATAATAAACTGAGAATGTGGTAGTACCAAAATTCGGAACGCAGAGAAAGGAGGCGTTATTATACGCATATGGAACGCCGGAGATCGCGGCCGGTAAGCCAAGAATTAGAGATGAGATCCACGTGACGCCTATCGCTTTCAAAACCTGCGAACAAGTATGTAAAAAAGTACCGCATTACAACAACGATTGAAAATGTGGAAACATTTCTTTCACAAAAACGACTGACAGCAAAGTTCTGAAAAAGGATCGATACACGTACCTAATTGAAGGAAGAAAGATTACAAAGAAAGTAAGGGAAGGAAAGAAAAGAGAGAGAAAACAGAACGCCAAACTAAAAATTAATTAGTTCTTGCACGCCTCAATAATGTCCTCTCATTTCAGAGTTCATTCAACGTCCTTAAATGTACGTATAGTTTAGCAAATTAAGTTGAGTTTCTCAAATATTATTCGATATCTCAAATTCAGTCTGTACTTTTCCGAAGGAACAAAGCTTTCAGTACGTGACAATGTTTGTAACTAACAGCTCATAACGCTCTGGCTCGCTTCCAAGAATGTTCCAGCAGGGAACATCAGCTTACGGCACAAGAAGAACGATTAATTCGGCGGGAACGAGAGCATATATTATTCGTTAGTTGCTACAATTTCAGAACAATCCCTCTGGTGAAGATAAAATAAATAATCGAAAAGGCTGTAACACTATACCGTTATACGAGTTCATTGATGAAGGCTGAGCGATGCTAGCTGGTCAAAAATCCGAATGCCGGTTGGACGGCATTTAATTCGCCAGACGATGCAACCATCGAATAAGAAAACAGAATACACACTTTTAGAACACACCAAATTTATGGGTAAGGAGGTGTGTGTGTGTGTGTGAGAGAGAGAGAGAGAGAGAAGAGAGAGAGAGAGAGAGAGAAAATGCAGTAACTGAAATGCGACACCCTTCGTCTGGGATAAAAATCAACAGGCTGTTCGCCACAGTCCTCGGCAAAGTTCTGACACGAAGACGGAATAATAAACGAGTTGAGAACGAAAGCGCGTTCAAGGTGCTGAGCTTATTTATCGAATTTCGCGGGCATTACTAAACCGCAACCTACAAACTACAGATAAAGGCGATGAACAAATTTATTCGATGAAGCGGTGTGCCATACCTACGTTCTAAATTTGAGTAAATAATACGTCAACGCAGATGTAATAGGCAACCTTTTTTGCTGACTTTTCAGGGCATATTTGCTGCCGGCAGTCAAGAAATTTTAGTAGTCAATTGAGTTGGCAAAATTAAAATAAGTTTTTTTCCTTTTTTTTTTTTTTTTTTTTTTTTAGTTTCAAGCAAAATTTATTATATCTTTGGAAATTTTGCTATCCCTATATCCCCCCTCCTTCGCACTAGAAATTTTAACAACAGCCCTGATAATGAATCCCCAGTTTGTACCGTTCAAATGTGTTTTAAAATAATACGGATTTCTCGATGAATATGTCTTACCAGGTCTCCTTGAAACCTACAGAAACTGAGTAATAGGGTAGTCTAATTGCGTTTTAACTCTAAACTATTTGTACTTAGCCTAAATGAGTTGAAATGACTCCTACCGAGGTGTAGAAGGTAATCCCGATTAATTTAATCTAAAGCCTGAATGAGTCTTGAACTTGGGACACGAAATGAGTTTCGATAAACTATTATGGAGTTTATGTCAAAATTACAAGAAATATCCCGGTTGCCTAAGCCCAGTTTTTACAGTCTGTAGTGCGCGTCAAGCTTGAAAGTAAAGGGAAAAGTGAGCCAAGTCACAACGTGTAACAGAATTTGAAAAAACTATACAAGATAGAGAGCCCAATATCCACCTACACAATTGTAAAGGTTCCTCAATGGTGGTTTTTTTTCTTCAAATTTTGAAATTTTCACGGTTTGTAAATTTTCTATAATATGCAAAGGAAAATATGTTCCTCACCATTTTTCAAGATAAATATCTAATCTTTAAATATCCATGAAATAATTTTTCTTGCTTAAATAGTTTCTCAATACCTACTCCAAACGTCCAAATTTCTCACTCCTAACAGAATTAATTGAACGAATGCATGGTTTCCAAACTTATTTCCTTTCTTGATTTGAAATCTGAACTTGAAATTACGATTAAACTTTTTTTTTTCATCCTGAAAATAACAATTTAAATCGTTGGAATTATGGAATTATCTATCTTCAAAACGCTTTTCTCAAAAAATGAGAAATAGGTTTAATCGTTATTTCAAGTCTAGATTTCGAATCGACACGAACGATACACGTGTAATTTTTCGAATTTTTGAAGTCAGGCATTCTTATGTATCGCTATCTCAAAAATTTAATCACTGATAAGATGAAGTGGCGATAAAGAAAATCATATAGGATGAGAATGAAAGTATATTAGACGTAATAAAGAATCGAATAAAAGTTAATAATACTTCAAACATGTGAAAATCCATAAAATCTGAAAAAGAATGTGGGGATCTAAGGTTTAAAATTAGGGTGATTTGATACAGAGTGATTCATTAGTCTTAACAGAGTGTACGTGTAAATGGTATTATTCAAGAGTTCGAATAAATTTGAACGGGTCTTAACTGATCCAGAATGATAAATAATTCAAAACAGAATCCGAATACGTTTTGAAATTGTCGGTAATACATATGAGTTCTAGCAATCAATCTGAAGGAAATTTAACGACTCTTAACTGAGTTACAACAAATTCCATGGTAGTGTAAATGAGCCCAAATGTTCTAAATATCACAATGAATCTTGATAGAAATTTTGATATTTTCAATTTCACGGAAAATATAATGTGACCGTGGATAATGGTGTGTGGTGGGACGTACGGCGATGCACGTATGCCAAAGTGGCCTTTATGACACCGCACCCCCGGCCACAGGAACTACCCTTTCGAGCATCGCGTCAGTGACTGGAGGGACGCCTTGTGGCCAGGCCTGATCCCCCATTTCTATACGTGCCGCAACGGTGCGCGCGTCCTACCAGGGCCACCATGGGGTTCCCTACTGATTGAGGTCCGCACTCCCTGAGCGCTCGCCTGGAAATTTCAGGTCCCCCACGGCCGGACGCGCTACCTCTTTTCACTCACCCCTCACCTCCTCGTCTTGGTCCGTGTGTCAACGCAGGCAGGTGGTGACGACGGGTGAGCCCTACCGGTGGGTCCGCAGTGCAGCTGCAGCAGCTCTTCTCTAGGATGGTACAGAGTTCTCCTCTTGTTTGATGGTGTGGGCCGAGCTTGGTGAATCGCCGGCCCTCTGCCTCGACCACTCCTTCTGCATCTTCTTCTTCATGATGGACGAGACAAAGGCCGACACCCGGTTCCAACTGCTTCCGTTCTTCATCATCTCCGAAACCAGGCTGTCCGGCGCGAGACGGCTGATCACGCCGACGTCGTCGTCTTCTTCTTCTTCTTCCTCGTCGCCGCCGGGATCGATCGCTGTTGTGGCCGTCCCGCGCCTCTCCTGCTCCCAGGCCTCACACTCGAACAGGGTGTGCCAAGGTGTGCCCTCCGCCCCTCGACCACAGTGCGCGCACACGGGGCTTGGCGCTATCGACATCCGATGTAGGTACGTGCCGAAGCACCCGTGGCTGCTCAATACTTGGGTAAAGTGGAAGTTCGGCTCTCCGTGTGATCTTCCTATCCATCCGTCGAGGTCGCGTATCAGCGCTCGGGTCCACTCGCCCTTGGTCGAATGGGCGAGCGCGTCCTTCCACTTCCGAAGCGTGTCCTGCTGGATGACTCGCTTGACCCAAAGTGCCTCCCGTTTCGTCTTCGCTTTCTTCTTCGCACCGTATACCGCCGCAATTTCGCCGACCTTGAGGTCGATCGGCGGTATACGCGCTAACACGCCTACGGCATCCGAAGAAACAGTGCGGTACGCACTGACACACCTCATCGCGGCTTTTCGCTGGATCTTCTCCATCTCCGCTCTCCTGTATGGTATATCGATGGCGTCGGCAAATACCGGCGCCCCGTATAGGAGAACCGACATGATGACGTTCACGTACATCCTACGTCGCTGCTCTCTCGGCCCCCCTAGGTTCGACATCAGACGGGACAGCTGGCCGGCTACTCGATCCGCCTTCTCAGCTGCCCATCGGAAGTGCTCTCGGAAATGCAACTTCCCGTCGAACCACAGCCCCAGGTACTTCAGGGCTGTACAGAGCCCAATCTCCACACCTTTCAGGACAAAGGTGGGTGGGCTGTACTTGCGTCGCGTCGTGAACAAAACCGCTTCTGTCTTCTGAACCGCTAAGCACAGCCCCGCCGACTCGATCCAGTGGGTCAGCATCTCTAACGCCTGGTTCACTCGTCGCGTGACCTCTGCTGTTGTCTCCGCCTGGCACACCACCAGCGTGTCGTCGGCGTAATAGATCAACTTTACGCCTGGTGGTAGTGCCAGCCTCAGCATCCCGTTGAAGGCGACGTTCCACAGGGTAGGTCCGAGTACTGATCCCTCAGGAACGCCGCAGGTCATCTCCCGTGTGATTGGTCCGGCCGCCGACTTCATCTCTATCCGGCGACCGGAGAAGTAGCTCCTGATGATGCGCACGAGGTAACCAGGTACCCGCGCCAACTCCAACGCCTCCATGATACGCGTATACGGATTGGAGTTGAACGCGTTCTTGATGTCGAGGCTGACCGCCGCGCAGAACTGCCGCTCGCGGATCGCCTTCTGCGGCCAGACTCTTCAACTTCAGCGCGGCGTCCGCAGTCGAGCGGCCAGTTCTGAATCCGTACTGATTGCTCGAGATCGTCTTCCGCCTTCGAAAATGCTCCTCCAGCCTATCCACGATGGTACGCTCAAACACCTTGCCGACGGTGTCGAGCAAGTAAATAGGCCGGTACGAGGACGGCTGGCCATCTGGCTTTCCTGACTTCTTGATCAGTGCCAGCCGCGCCGTCTTCCATCTGCTAGGGAATGTCCCCTCCTGCAACGCGCGATTGAATACGTTGGTCAGGAGGGACGGGTCTGCTCGGTGGACTACGGATAATGAAAGGAACCTTAGAGGTAAAAATCAACTTTGCAGAAAAAGCGAAAAGAAAATTTGGTTGATTCATAACTAAAGATTGCGCTACTCGATTGCAGTGAAATTTGGAAGGTGTGTATTATTGGATAGTTATAAGATATCATCACAGTCTTTTTGTCATGTACTTGTATATGACGCCTTTTTATAACTTATATACAAAAAATTATCCTCTCAGGTCTCTAAGGTCCCTTTTGTTATCCAGAGGTTATCCTCATGGTTTCACATTTTTTTGAGGAGCTCACGTGAAACTATACTGGTTTCCGAATATCCAAATCTCAAAAAACCTGGAAATTCGTTTTGAACCTCTAACAAGGTCCTTTAGTATTCTATGGTCACAAATGTAGACTTCACTTATCTTGTATGCCAAAAACTTCCCATTTCCTTTGCAAATAAATAAGGCCACGTACACCACAGCGTCATCTGTGTATATTTTTATTCGGTCCACGTGCAATGCATTATTTATTTTCAGATAAATTCCAATAAACCGGTAACAACATTTTTATACGGGAATAGGTTCTACGCGGTTTTGACAGCCAAATTACTAATTTAAAAAAAAAACTCATTCGCGAGCCGAGCAAGTAAAAAAATTTTGACTTTTATTTTCTATTTTGGTAAATGTTGGTTATAATGCTTTTTAGACAGTAAAGGGAGGCTGTCCTCCAAATCCCAACGGTTTAAACTCTAATAAAAATAGCTTTACCTTCCTATCCACATAAAGGTAATTAGCGAACGTTCTTCCTCCTCCCCCCGCTTCGTCAGTGATGTCAGAATAACAAGAAATTCACTACGTATAGTCGTATATACGTTTTCAAGAACCTTTTCAAACTAATATTCCATTTTTAGCGGAAAGATCTGAAATCAGAGGGTTGAGAATACTTTATACTTAGGTGATCTGTCAGGAGTCAACTCGTGTCGTAAAAAGTAACCGTGTTCCTGCATTTGTATTTTTTGAAATTCACTCAAAATCGGCGTATAGCAACCAAAGAAGCTACAAGAAAGTAACTGAACATTTCTTTCGCCTACCGCGACGTAATAAACCGACATGATACTCCCTCTTATCAGCTAGAGAATGTGAAAATGCGCGCGCTATATCCGGAGGTGACGATCGTTCCTCGCAATGGCATTTAATTCCGACGAGGACTTTTTTTTATTGTTCGATTTTACAAGAAGAGAGAAAGAGAGAGAAAAAAAGGTAGGTAGGTAATAATAGTAACTTGTTTTTTTAAATGTCGTACCTTCTGCGAATCAAACGAGTCGTAATGCAGTGGGGCTGTTATGGCGTAGTAACGATCGCAATTCAATCCGCACACCGTCCAGACGGCTATGGGCCGCAGCAGACCGACGATGAAGCCGCACACGGTGCAGTAGCCGACGGAGGCCGAATCCGTGTACTCTTGAATCATGTTCGGCATACTGCAGGTGAGCACCGATACCGAAAGAGCTAGTTCGACGGCTGACCCTTGCACCAGCAGCATTCCAGTTACCGAGTTCACCTGAAAAAACCAAATAGAAGAGTCAACGAACCATGATACCGACTTACTGGGACATGACGACATGTCTATTGCCTGGCCTTGAAAACGCTGATCTTGAATTATCCGGAGTACACCACAAGCTGTTTTACTTATCTTTTCAACTAAGTGTCTTCCGAGATTTGAATTTCCAAATTATTTCATTAGGAAATTTAGAAAATCGAGCGGCACATGTAATTTTACATTCTATTCGTACGGGATGGATATATTGACCAACGCAGTGTTGCTTGGGTGCAAGGCCTGACGAAAGGTGGAGGAAAGCGAGGATTCCCCTGAGCCAGGACTTATTTGGAGACCAGGATTTTTCATCATTCGTCTTTTTATTGCATTATCTGATCTTTTGGATATTATTAATCATTTAAAAATCACGAGCAAATGCGCTAGAAATGATTGAGCAAAGGTAAGAATTGAATATACCTAATTCATTTTGAAATAAGTTGAATCGCGACTCAGTTCAGAATTGAATTATTTTCGAAGAGTTGATTCAGAGTTGAACAACAATAAGCTCTATAATTTCAAGAATTTCGGGGAAATGCTCGATAACACGCGATCACTTGATCAGAGAGCATTCCAAAATTTCGAGAATTTATTTTTTGGTCATCTGCTCGACAAATGTTCGAAATATTTGAACAATTAGGAATGAGCATAAACAACTACTGAACTAGCTCTCCAATGAGTATTTGGCTGAGAAACTGGAAACAGAAATACGATACAGGACTATAAATAACGTCTGCAAGAGTGAAACATTAAAGAAGTCTTTTACTTGTAATCTCTACTTTCTAGATGACCCAACAGAGCTTTCCTATACCTTTACTAAGCATCAATCACTTGGTACTGCAATACATTTCAGACTGATCTACACGCGAAAAGGATACATAAGAAAGACCACGTGACGTACGAACGTACCTGTTTTGCTAACGTAATGAAGAAAATGATGTACGCGTTTATCGCAATTCCACTGACCGATACCAATCCAACAAATGTCGTAAGAAACAGCGAAGTCATGCCATTCGACTGTACTCGTATTTAGAATATCCTGTAACATAAAGAGGTATGCGACTGTGTTATTATAGTGGCATCTATACTTTCTAGAAATGACAAACTATCGATAGTTGTTTCTATGCTACTGACAGTTTGACAGTAAAATATCGATACAAAGTCAAGAAACACTTCAAAATAAATCTCGAAATTTTCATGTACACGGTTTTATAAGACTTAACAAAATGTCATGAAATTTTGGTAAATATAGAAAATTCCAAACTGTAAAAAAACTACCAATTATTATTAAAATAAATTTATCGATAGTTTTTGTAGAACTATCGATACCTACTATATCGAGATTGTTTTTCTATCCAACAGTGCCATAACTGGTTCTTTCTAATTACACCATACTATAGTTCTTCCAGATACCTATGATTCGAGAGTGTACTAATTACTTAATTAATAAGTTGATAACTAACCAATAACTAATACGTGATTATCGACTGTGTATTGTCACTAAGTTAATCAACTCGATAATGTATTTTTATTTTCTAACGTGATCCACATCCAACAGGTAGTCATGATTTTTCAAGTCTGTCAGTGATGATGTGGCCAAATTTGCAACTTTGACACTAAATTCGACCACTATTTTGAGTTGGTAGCACTTTCCTTGGCTTTATCAAAAAATGTTGCTAGATAACTTTTTAATTTGGCACTTTCTCGGCAACTTTATACAAAATTTCGTAGTTTGTTCAAGGTAAATGTAAATATTTTTTAGTAAATTTTAAATATCTAGTCACTTTTTACCCACTTTTTTCCAAGTTCTTGGTGTCTTCATAGAGCTAGAATTGGCAATACAGGTCAGTGACTACCGGAGTTGGGTGGGCTGCACTCGAGTTCCGTCTGAAGTGGGAAATGAAGGGGGGTAGTATAACTGAGTTCCGTCCGACAGTAAGCGACGAATTTCGTCCGCGAAAAATTTGGAATTCCGTCCGGAGGCATTGCGAATTGCGTCCCCTTAAAAAAGGTGTATAGCCTACGTATCCAGCAAACGCAAGTGTCTCAGACTCGCATGTATCATATTGTCCGTTGCAGGTGTCTGTATGCATGAGCAATACGTTTCAGCAAATAAAGTTAGTAATCGGGTTGGAATGACCCTGTCGAGTGTTGCATTTCGCGAAATCATGACGTCTCATATCGATCTTAACATGTTTAGTGAAAAGGGAAAAGAACTAAAAATTATTAACGGTTTCAAATTTCGCTTCACAAGCGTCTCGCGAATGGTGTTCGAAGGTGGGTTTGCTGCGAGAAAATTTGCAAAGCACATTTCAAAATGAATGCCCGAGAAGAAATTTTTGAATCTCATATGAACCATAATCACGTCGTACCTGATGCAAATTCGATCCAGAAGCAACAATTTTTACATCCTCTCGCCTAACCCTTTTTGTATTTTGAATTTCAGTCTATTTCTACACGCCTCATACTTTATATTGCATTTTTCCAGTTGTATATCTACATATAATTAAAGTTTATTTAAAATTTTTATATTTTTTATGTTGAAGTTGAATGAATATATTTCAAATAAACATCATACATTCGATATGTACGTTACATGTTGCAACAGGTTACAGCACTACTGGACGGAAATCGGAAGTACACGGGCCGCAATTCGCAAGTATGTGGGACGGAATTCGATACCATGGGACGCAACCCCATGAATTATTCGGGACGGAACTCGATTGAAAATTGTGAAAATGGACGCAACTCGAGTTCTCTGGTTGGGTGCAGTATAGTAAAACTGGTACAATTTCACCTCTCATATAAAGGTCTCTTTCCAATTAACGTGGATGATCAGTGCTTGAAAATAACCGTTTGTTCATCTTGATCCGATGACTCATAATGATAATGATAATTAAAAACAAAAACAAAAAAACAAAAACAACAAAAACAACAGGGAGACCAACTTGGGTAACACACTGTATAATACGGTGAGAGTGGGCCAAAGGGATTCAATTTCTACTTTTTCCTACGTAGATCCACCCACGTGGACTAGCTGAATCCTACGTTTTCCAAAATGCATTTTATGTCGTAGAATATCGGAATATCGGGTCAAAGCAAGAAAACTGTTTGAATTTCAGGCTTGGCCGTAGTTTGTATCAAAAGCAATATAATGAGAACAGCTACATCTTTCCTACCTTCAACACTTTTTAGGAGGGAAAAATACTAAAATGCTCTCGATTCTCCAACTACCTTAAGAGCTGAACAAAAACTGCTCTGTGATTGGTTCAACCAAGTTTCATTATTCCAATACATGATTGTCGATGTCAATTTAATTCTCTCGATAAAAGTGAAAGCCGTTATACAAGTAAGTAGAATTGTTGGATCAGACTGAAAACTAAAAAATGCGAGGGAAAATCGTCGGATCGGCAGATAGACAGACACACATGTAACGACAGACGGTAGATGCTAGATGGTAGAGCAGGCAGTCGTATAAACTGAAAACGAACGGCCGAAGAGGGTGAAACGTTAAAAATCCGACGCACTGGAAAGAGCTTACACCCTACAGGATAATGTTGTAGAGATATATACCGACTAGAAAAAACTTGACGAAACGCGAGCGACACAAAACAGCAGCAAATGATGACAACGATGTAGAATCATCACAGGCCCCCAGAGCGCGAAAAGATAAGTACTAACGCATACCCCCGATATTTTTAAGAAAAGAAAAACAAAATTTGTAGAAGGGATAGGTACATAGGTAGAGGTATATCTGTATCAGGTAGAAAAACGGAAGACAAAAGAACACAAATATAATACGAAGTGCCCCGCATAAAGGACTTCTTTTCCAAGTTAACGGTGGTGAAAGTTACGCTGTAGGAAAAATACAAAAACTTCTCTAACGAACGAGAGACCTGACAAAGTCGGAGTGTTCCACATTAAGGGTTCTTACGTAAAAAGTTGTAAAGTCGCTAACAGGAGTTGTGTTCAAACATTTGAAAATTCGTTTTCAATTTCATAACGCTCGAATTGTCGTTCATCGAGCTCCTAACCAGTACACAGTACACACCGAATGTTTGATTTACTTACTTTTATTTTATTTTTCTCTTCGTGGCACTTTCAACAATCACAATACATCCTACCTCGCCTTCAGTTACGTCTCAATATTATCGATTAATCTGACGCGCATATTCGCATTCGTAATTTTACCGATGACATTTGTCGCCGCTCTTCAGGATCTTTTCAGTATCAGTGCTCCTAATGAAATACGTAGCTCTGCATAGCAAAAGGTACAACTCGGTACAAAATTAAAAAATTGAGTTAGGTGTATATTCTCAAAATAGACCTTACGACGAGTAAAATAAAAGACCTCAAGAAGCTCTGTAGCTATCCGGGTGAACCGTTGTACAATAATTTCAAGTTAGGATACTAAAAAAGCTTATTTCAAGAAATTGAAGTTTGAAGTTTTAGAGGTGTATTTCATGAAATGGTGTATGAGAAAACGGACTACGTTGCCCGTTGGGCATACCATTTGACTGCTGGTGTCGAGCCAAATAAAATAAGACCCGAAGGAGCTCCGTAGTTAGTTAGGTAATCATTTTACAGCTTGAAGTTAGGAGGTTAAAGGTCAGAAGCTCATTCTGACAAAACGGAAAGTTTGAACGTCTTCGATACGTATTTTTATTCGCTGCACTACCTCAACCGGGTAAGCAGGCAATTTATCCTGATGACATGCTGATATGTTTGCATGCTCCACGTTTTGAAGGAGCTCAGATAATAGAGGTCCCAAAGAAAGAAGTTTAAGAATGACAATCTTGGGGAAATAGTTTTTACTGGCGGAGTCGAGTCGGTGGCCTATAGTGTTGCCAATATAATGAGCTAAAAAGGAAGGAACACGTCATTCACTGTGTGCTTCAACTACCACCAAACCTACACATGATTCGTTTCTGCCCTACCGATACACTCGTATTTACAAAACGGCAACTCTTGTGAAATAGCGAGACTGACGACGCCCAACATGCTTCTTACTTCGCTCGCGTGATTCTTCATCCCTCCATCAAAAACCGTGGAAATTCCAAAATCGCGATTTCCAACGTATTTTACGATTTCTGTGGTTTCTCGATTTTTTATTTTGTACCAAGTTGTATTTTTTGCTATGCAGAGCCACATTATAGATAATCTTATTTCACTTTCATTTCAATTTCAAAACTACTTAGTGTCACTTTTAGGTAGCTCAAGACTCGGTACAAACGAAACCAGCGAATACTGAACTCGAGGATAGCCTGGATATCAGACATATAGTCACCGTAATTAAACCATTTAGTGCAATTAGATAGGTCGACCGGGGTTTCCCGCATTAAATGACTGAATTACTTCCGAATAGGAGACTAACGAACAACTTCAAAGTCTTCACATTTACATATAACATTACCGATCACGAAATGCGTTCGTGCGTTAGTAAGAACTACCACGAGTAGTTTAGGCAAATTACACGTAAGTTCAAAAAAGACAATTTGAAGAAAATAAGAGGTAACAAGCGGTAGCTTTCTGAAAATTGTGGAGAGCGATGTCCTAACAAACATACTGAAAGTTTATACTCCGACTCCCTTAATTAACTTTTTTAAGGGGATTCGACCCTCTTAATCCTTTTTTTTTTCTTTTTCTTTGCTATTCTTTCAAACATATCGAGTACTACGGAATATTAAAATTATTCTACACCAGATTCTTTATAAAAATAATCTGTAGTATATGTCTCGTATTTACCCCAGAAACGTCACAAATGGGAAAGAAATGGGGGTTCAAAATTACCCGTCCAAGTAGAAAAGTAGTTTCGCATATAGGCCTCATATGGAGAGAAAAAGAATTTTTTAAGCTTTTTTCTTATTTTTCACGGGATTTTAAGAATCAGAGGAGTCCAAATTTTACATACACTCGGTTTCCAACCTGGGAATCTTTCCTTCCTTCTCACCCTCACACTTCAGATACTACGCATGTGAGATCAGGTGTTTTTGTTTTTAATGGTTTGGTCAGGTAGTATTTTGGGGAAAGTTTTCGAAAATTCTATCAGGATATCACAGTGTTAGGTATTCGAGGACCCGGAATTCAATTTTGATATTAGTTTGCCCCTAAATTGAAAACTGTGACGCCAGGGGACAAATGTCAAAAAGTTTTAAAACATAATACACAGTAGACAAGTATCAAAAGTAGGGTTTCCAAGGTCGGTGAATTCAATGTTTATATTATTTTGACACAATTATCATAACTCTGGTATCTGGAGTGAGAGAAGAAGCCGATGTAGAAAATAATTAATACAATATATCTAACACTTATATAGGGGTTTCGAGATAGCTATAGATTTACTTTTCATATCACTTCACTCTATGTGGAAAATTGTAGTACCAGGGGTGGAGCCAAGGTTTAAAATGTCTTAAAATATATAATGAGTTTTATCGAATTCAGCAATAATTCTTCTACGCAAGCGATGGGAAGAAAAAAGGTCAGGAAGGAGGAAAAAGTTCAGTAGGTACATAGAGGTATACGAGTATAAAACAAAGATAAACAGAAGGGAGTTAGTTAAATGACTAAACACTTTTGGGCATTCTTTCAGTCTAACAAATTTGAAAAAAATGATAAAGTATTTTTTAAACTCATTTATCGCTGCAATCTGCTACTGTGTCCCAAGAGATAAACCAGGGGGAGTGGACTGAGAAGTTATGCGTAGGACTCACGCAAGGATACAGTTATTACCCAAATACCTCTTCATGAAAGAAGATGATACGATTACTACTAACATGTTTCATAAATTGCTTAAAATTTCCCCAAAATTTGTTAGTATTTCAGGTTCGAAACAGAAAACCCAATTTTGAGAAAATTATGTTGTGTACAGAAAAAATTTACTTTCACAGGCAAACTAAATTTCTCACATTGTTCTTTCAGGCTCATTTCGAATTTGTACGTTAAACTCTCAATTTTTTCACTTAAGTTTTAATGTAAAATTATTTTACCCCACGATATATATAATGGTCCGCCGAAAGATAATAAATTCGAAAATGCGAATGTTACACATGTGTTCTCAAAACAGTTTTCATGCCGATTCTGACGTCGAGATTTCCATGAATATATATCTTTTCTTCTAGCCCTCAAAGGTCTAAATGTACCCCCTACCACTAAATTGTTACTTGTTAGTCACCTACTTGTTACTTGTTTTGTGAATTTGTCCTTGGTTTTCTATATCACATCCTGTCTATGCTACTCTCTTATACACTCGTTAAATATTTTCTTTGTTACTTTATATTCGTTAAATTTTTCTCTTTATTATTTGTTAGTTATTTATAGTTTAATTGTACCCTTAACTTGCCTTTGTTATTTATTTTTTATATACGGGTAGTAACACATTTTGTTTTGTAATACGGCTGGACGCTAAAGACCTAGATGTCGAGCGTCGTTAAATAACAAATAAATGATAATAATATGAAGAAATGGCAGTTATGGAGAGGAAATAAGACATACAGATTCCATGTCAGCACACAAAATCAATGAAAAACTGTTAGTTTGTTTTCGAAATACCAATTGTAAAATTGATTTTTTTTTTTTAGAACTGAGTTGTTGACAGCTCAATTTTAAAAATCACATAGAAATTCAGTGCTGACCTTAGGTTTGATTTTTCGATTTCGAAAAATTCGGAATATCATTAACTTATGAAACAAACTGTACACATCATATTTTAGCCAACAACGGATCTCTTTTTGCCAATAGATGGCAAGCAATCTCCTCCTCACACCAAAAAAGAAGGAAAAGCTTCTCAAATTTAACTGCCGGATTGAATTTGGCCGTCGTATGAAGAAAAGTTTTAATGCTACCAACATGACACAAGGTAATACTGTGATGAAATTTCAAAACATGGGATTTCCTAATTACGACATCACGAGTATATTACCCGAATACAAACTTACCAGTTTGAAAATTCCAAGACTTCGAGAGATGAGAACTGGAGTCGAAATATATATTTCAGCGACATGCCATTATTTCCACCGATTCACATCTACACAAAAAAATCACATGCAGCATTACCTATACTAAAGAAATAAGTAAGAGCCAAAACTTACATATAACAAGAAGCAACGCTACAACATAAGATACTTATATCTTCTACACTCGAGAATTCATTTCCTCGAATCTAGGATTCTCCCTTAAATTTTCAACGGTGAACCAAATATTAATTAGTCATCATGCGATCGTCAAGTAAGAACTAAGAATTGAAATTCAACGCTGAATTTGGTCTGGAGAGGATTTGAATTCATAATTCGAGTTTGTCATTTCAGCTCGCTTGAGACCTGAATTCATACTCGTCTACGAATTTTGAAAAATAGGCTTTCATTACCCAGCAATTTTGTTTTATCTCTACCGCTCGTAATCACAAAAATCTTTTCTTTCGATTTTCTTATCCATACAAAATCAAAAGGCCTAGTTTGGAAATGTCACATCTTGTCGGAAAATAATCAAACAACAGTTCTTGATTTCACAACTGGTGATGACGATCGACTACCAAAACTTGAACGCCGATTACTAATTCATGGTTTTAGGTAGAATACGAGTATTGACAACCACCTATAGTTACCGCAGTAATCATTATCTTCAAATTCTTATTGAAATTTTGCCGGGATTTCAGTTACCTGATCAAATTTTCTAGTTAACAAGTGAAATAAGAAGAAACACCAATTTTACTTTTTGATGTTCGATTATTTTGTCAATTCTACTCAATTTTCTAGATGAGAAATGTTTTTTAAAGACTCAGAAAGCACATAGAACTACTTGAATCTTTCAGGAAAGAGAAAAAAGAACTGTCTACAGATCTCAATTTTGGATTTTTTTTTTCTTCCTATTTTTAATAAGAACGAATCTCAACCTGAATGGATACGACCTACAGATTTCATTTTAAAAACTAAAATATTCGCGATAATATAAACTGAAAAAACTTCTAAAACCCGGACTTGCGACGTGTTGGTATTGGAATACATACTGAGTGGACTTAAAGCATTTTGGAAATTAGGTTTTTCAGTACCAAATATTGTGACAATGTGAAAAAAAAAATCTTTCGCAGTTCGATAAAAAAATATTGATAAGTTGAGGGTTTCATCGCCCAATTCCACAAAACACTAGAAAAACATTAAGAACAAAGAAAAGAAGAAAAAAACACACAAAAAAAAAACAGTTTTTGATAGTCTTTTAGATAGTTTTGATAGTTTCTGACAGTCCGTTCAAATGTAAATCACTATTAAGCTCACTGAATATCAATAATTGCAAATATTGATAATTTTTGAATATTTGACAACTTTCTACCATGGAAACAGAGAGATCGAGACGTGTGAAACGGCGATAAGGGGCATTATGTAATAAATATTTTTGATTATGTCCAGTAGCACGACATATCCACAAATTTTTGAAAAAGTCTCCAAACCAGTAGCGGATCCAGGAAACGATTATTCTAAGAGAGGAAATTCAAAAAGTTAGAAACTGTAATTCCCCTTACTCTCGTTTACCTTTCGAGTACATCGATCACTTTTTAGTTCACATGATAGCAGAAAAGTGAGTAGATGAGAAAGAAATATAGGAAGATTTCAGCGATTTGTTCTGCTGATTATTTTCGTAATGAATGTTGAAAATACTTTCCACTCAAGTTAACTGGACTTGCAATTGGGCGGTAAAGTTTTTCTTAAGTGTATATCACAATACAATACAACTTTTTCCCTCAAGGAGAAAAGTCGGTAAAATTTCCAGGACTAGCTAGGACCTTTTGATCTTCAATGTTCATTTAAGACTTTGTTAAACTCGCCCACCCTTGTTTCAAATTCTTTAATGATTCTTGAAACTTATAATACGTCAAAATTGTTCAAAACTCGTTTGTGACTTTATGACTCTTCCAAGATTGATTATTGAGGTGTATTAAAACGTTACATTTGGGAATAAAAATGAGTTGTGTAAGATTTAATTGAAAAATATTGAAATTTTCCCATGGTCCAACGCGAGTGAAGTTCAAATGGAGCTTTACATGTAGTAACATGGTGAAACAGTTATTTTTATCTAAATATTCACTAACGAGGAAAATTAGCTTAATTATTTATATGTTAAGGGTGGAAGTAAGCGCTGATTGCGAAATACGGACTGTAACACCTACCTTGATGTTGTTACAGGAGTTATAACCTCTAACATTGGTAAAATAGCATACAACAACTCCAATCAGATCGTTCGTATTTTTTTAGGGGGGGGGGTGTTTATTTTATTTTTGATGTTATTTCAAACGTAATACCTTTTCCGGTAGCACCGCAGGAAGTCCTAACCTAAATATTTATAAATAAGCCAATTTTAAAACTTTTTTCGCTGTTTTCGTTTGTATATCTTCATATTTAGGTCACGACCACCTGTAGGACTACAGAGGCAAGGGTTAGGGGTGAACCATCCAAAATGAAATAAACTCTCCAAAGAAAACCGAACGATTTAATTGAAGCTGTTATATTCTACTTTACCTAATTTAGCAGGTCACAATCTCCGGTGACAACATTAACGGTGGGGTTACAGTCAAAATGACATCAGAAACGAATTTAGAGATCCAGCTCCCCTCTTCTCCTCAAGATGTAAGCAAAGATAATTCCACTTATTTATAAATATTCGGATGAAAATAACTATGTACAGTAGACTCCGAACTATCCGACTTTCGGGTTATCCGACCCTACCCTCCAACTTATCCGACCTACCAAAGTCGGTTAATTCGAATTTCTACAATAGACACCCAATTTTTGATTTCGGAATGTACGTAGATACATTACGTACGCTGGTCGACCGGCGCGACAGCTCGGCGTTGCGAAATTACTCGGCCAAAAAAAGAAGCAGCGCGATTAAAAAAAAAAAAAAAAAACACAAAAAACACAAAAAAAAACCTTTCGTCACTAACTATTTTGACAAATTATAATTTGTGATTGGTTATTACATAAGCATTGTTTTTTCACTTATTTATTCTTTTTTTAAACCAAAGTTCAATATTTCTTTTTTTATATTTATATTTAATAAGTGACCCCCACTATACAGCCTTGAAGGCAATTTTACAGTGGGGTGTTCTACAGTTTTGTACTCGTATTTACATCTTATCTAAATAAATAATTTCTTTTTCAATTTTGCGCACGTTATTTCTACGTTGAAAATATTAATTTCGGATTATCGGACCTTTTTCGGTATCCGACCAACCTTCAGCCCCGATTAGGTCGGATAACCCGGAGTTTACTGTAATTATTATCGATTTGCCATGTTAATTGTATGTAAAGCTCCATTTAAAAATTAACTCACATTGAGTTCTGGAAAAATTTAAATATTTTTCAGTGAAATGTTACAAATTTGATTTCTATTCCTAAAATGCTACTTTTTAGCTCCAATCGACCTTCGAGTTCAAAATTTTGTTTCGTTCCACTCTATTGATCATGGCTCCTCGATACATGATCGAGACGATTTTTTAAATTTCTCTTACAGATTTTCGAGATTTATATACATAATACTCTACAGCTATTTAAAACTAGGACTCTTCAGCTTGATTCAAAACTTTCTTACATTAGTTCAAGGTTCTTTATGGCTCTTATTTATCACGACTCGCTGACTGTTCAACACTCGTTTGACTTTTCACCACTCTGCCAGCTCGATAAAAGGCTCTTTCGTACGTTGTTAGTTCAAGGCTCGTTTAAGACCTTTTCAAAATCTCCCAAATATGATCAAAAACTCTGTACAACTTCTGAAGAATTATTAAAATCTTTCAAAGCTAGTTTAAGACACTTGAAAACTTTCTTCCGACACTGTGGAACTGATTGATATTCAATAAAGATTCTTGAAGACTCGTCCACAACTTTCGAAATTCTCCTCCCTCTTAGGATTCTGTTGGAATTTTCAAGACTTTGGCAGACTCATTTGAGGTTTTAACATTCGTGAAGCGTTTCTATTTCATTGCTTTTCTCTGAGAGCAGTAATTGATCCCAATGACTCCTTCGTGTATTCTCGCTCGGTTTGGACCTCTGAAAATATGAGAACGAGAAGTGAGGCTGACGACGTTATCGTGTTCGAACTTCAGTCATTCAGTTTTCTTGGCTTTTGTATGGTTTCACTGCATAGTTCACACAACAACTTTTCTCTCGCTAAGTCCCTCAACCCCTCAACTCGCATTCAGGAATGGAAAAACACTTTTTCCAATACCCTCGTCACGCATTGGGAGATGAGTAATGCGATTCCACAGACATTTATTCGCTTCATTCAGTTTCGATTATTGCCTACATTGTAATCACCGACGTTATTCTCGTAATATTCCTCTCGAGCATCGTCTCTAATGATTTTACAAGCTGTCAGTTTTTTATGGCGAATTTTGCCTCAATTTTTCGACAGCGAAACAATTCAATATGCCGGATACCTCGACTGTAACTTTTATTCCAATACCGAACGAGGAAACTAGAACACGGTTTCATTTTCTTCTAATATCTACTAGTTGCAACCCTAAGAAATGAATACCGACGACTGCTTGACTGTTTCACTCTTCGGATAGCTTAAAATTCGGTAACTGTTGACAGATCGTAGTTATGGAAACAGATTTGAAAACACGAGTAACCTTTCAATTAATAAACCCGGTTTCAACCACCAAAATGTGCGCTTCATTTCTTTCGAGGTCAACCAAATCGACTCATGCAGCAATCAAGAACCGAAAATATCATCTCAAGTCGAACAATGTTTCATTCCTCATTTTTGATTAGGCCTACTACTCGACCACGCAATTTACTAGGCGAACGAGTTCGTGTCCATAGGCGTTTTCGTATTACATCGAAAATTCTTTCGTGGTCGAGTTGCGTGAACGAGGCTGTTAACGAAGCAAGATAAAACACTAGGGACATTTGTTTGAAAAGGAAATCTATTAATAAATAATGCGAGACTACCTAGGACCACAACATGTTGCGGGCATTGTCGCATATTCGAGATTCTCTCTTTTTTTTTTCTTTTTTTTTTTCACTAAGGGGATACAAGAACTGCTTATTTTGGCATTCACCTGTAGTTATGGCTACAATACGCGTAATTAACGTGACAGTCTTAGCATAGGCTCCTTAGCTTATGTTAAATCTAGTACAATTTAGATGGGTAATATTCAATTATACGAAGAGAAAGTGTCGCCGCTTCAGCCGGCGGGTCCGCGGTTCTTCAAGAAGTTGGAGGACTTCGCTATTTGGGTGATTGTGTAGCCGGGTCTCGTAGCGACTGCTAAGTCTCCGTGCCACCGCGTCCACGGTTTCCATTGATAGGTCGTGATGCAGCGTGTCATTTCGTACGAACCAGGGGGCTCCAGTAATTATCCGGAGTGCTTTGTTTTGAACAGTCTGGATGATTGCGTAATTAGAGGCAGCGGTGGTACCCCACAGCTGTATGCCATAAGACCATGCTGGGCGAATGATTTGGATATACAATTTCCTTTTATTGGCGAGTGGTAATTTGCTGGAGAGGAGCCAGTACATTGAACGGAGTCGGGTGTTGAGTTCATCGCGTTTGGCTTTAAGATGGGGCCGCCAATTGAGTTTGGCATCCAGCCTTAATCCAAGATACTTGGCCTTATCCGCCGCTGGAATTTCACGGTCGTCGAAGTAGACTGGTGTGTACGGGTGCGGTCGGAGCGCAAAGTCTATTCTGGTTGACTTTGTTTTATTTATGAATATCTTCCACCTCTTTGTCCATATGGTCAAGTCGTTGACCGCAGTTTGGAGGTTGGATACCGCAGTATGGTAATCTTCGTGGGTCGATAATAGAGCAGTTCGGCAAAAGTGGCGATAGTGGTTGAAGTTGTCGCTTGTATGTCGGCGGTGTAGAGTATGTACAGTAGCGGCCCCACAACACTGCCCTGGGGGACGCCTGCTGAAATTATACGAGTGGTGGATTTAGCCTCACCAAACTGCACCCAGAAATTGCGTGCTTGGAGGTAAGACTGAAATATGCCAACAATCTGTGCAGGTAGGTAGCGGCTAATTTTATGAAGTAGTCCCTCAATCCAAACTTTATCGAACGCTTGTTTCACGCTGAGAAAGACCGCTGAACAGAATTTCTTGGTCTCGAGTGCATCACGTACCTCATTTGCCACACGATGTATCTGTTCCAGTGTGGGGTGCATACTACGGAACCCAAACTGGTGGTTCGGTAAGATTCCTTTCTCCTCGACGATGGGAACTAGTCGAGTGCTGAATAATTTTTCGAACAGTCTCGATATTATCGGCAGTAGGGATATTGGTCGATAAGATTGTGGGTCTTCTGGTGGCTTACCCGGTTTGATCAGCATAATTATTTTAGCTGTTTTCCATTGTTTTGGAATGTTCTGCAATCGAAGTACGGCGTTGAAGAGGTATGTCATGTAACTCTTTGATCAGTTGGCCCGTGATACCCTCCGGCCCTGGTGCCTTACAGGTTTTCAGTCGGCCTACGGCTATGCGGACTTCTCTGGGCGTGAATAGATTAATATCGGAGCTATGTGCTGGCGTGACAGATGGAGTTAGATCCGAATTTATCTCGTTAGGTTGAAAGGTTACCTTTAGGTGGTCAGCAAACAATTCGGCCTTCTCGCTATCGCTTCTGGTCCATGCTTTGGCAGGCCTGCGGAGTGGTGGAATATAGTTTGCAGGTTTCCGGCAGGCCCTGGCTATACCTTCCATAGCGAATATCCAGTGTCCTTGGTGGTGTCTAAGGACTGAAGGAACTCATTGAAGGATTCCTGTTTGATCTTGTTGATTAGTTTTTTCGCTTCAGCGCTCGCTTTGTTAAAAGCTGCTCTGTGGACCGGGCTTCTCGTGGTTTGCCACAGGTTTTACCAGCTCTGCAACTTCTCGAGGATAAAACGTTACATTAGGAACGGTGGGCGGAGTGGCGATTGTAGCTGCCTGGGCTGCTTCTACAATTGAGGTTGTGAAAGCTTCTGAAGCTGCGTTATCTTTTCGTTCAGGATTGTGCGGTACAGGTTCCGTTTCTTGGCTGCTTTCTGAATAAGGATGTTGCTGAGCGTAAGGATAAGAGGAGTATGGTCCGATGTTAGATCGTGGATGTTGGCGATTTCTGTGTAGTTCGTGGAAATGCCTTTCGTAATAAAAAAGTCGATACAATCAGGAAGTTTTTTAGGGTCAGTTGGCCAGTATGTTGGTTCACCTGCCGAAATTCAGCTGGCCCCGTTGCTAGCAATGGAGCGAAATAGTTCCCTACCTCTACTGCTGGTTATCCGAGACCCCCAGAAGAGATGCTTAGAGTTGTAGTCGTCTCCGTCAATCCATTTGGTACCAAAGCTCTGGAGTGCATGGTTGAATAGATTGCTGTTAATGTTATGCCGAGGTGGGCAATAGACAGCACCGATGTTTATGTCGGTTCCACAGTGTAGTCTAGCCGATATGCCAGCGAGTTGGATTTCAGGAGTACAGTAAGCTGGTAGGGCATGATGGGCGTTGTTCTGTTTGATGTATATCGCGGATCCGCCGTGGGAAAAGTCACTTGGGTGGTTACAGGGATGGAGTTGGTAGCCCTGGATTTTGGCTACTGAACGGCTGGTGAGGTGTGTTTCGGACAGTAGAGCAATGTCGATGTCCTGCGATTGAAGGAATTGGGCTAGTACAGATTTACGAGAGAGCAATCCATTGCAGTTCCAGGACAGAATCCGGAAGGTTTGACGAGCGGCTGTGGTGGAATTAGTCATTCAGCTTTTGCGTAAGAAGTTTCGAGATGATCTCGAGAATGCGCATGGATTGACTGATCATATTTTCAATACTACGATTTAGTGCGGTGAGAAGTTTTTCGATGCGCTCATTATGTTGTTTGAGTTGGGTAACGAAGTTACTGGAGTAGCTAGCTTCATCTGCGCTGGGTACGGTGGCTGTACGTTGCGAGGGACCCAGAGCGGAAGCTGCTGGTTGCTACTCTACTGCCTGTGAGTAACTGTGTGACTTCGGTGGGCTTGGAGTTTATTTGGAATTCCATTAGGATGGTCGCTGGCGGAGTCGGTTCGGATGAGTGGTTTGGGTCGAAGTTTTTGGTAAACTTTGCACCCTCTATAGTTAGCGGTGTGCCCTTCTCCGCGAAGGCCGCAGGTGGGAGGTGTACCACGTGGTTTCCCGCAGTTCTTAGAGTCGTGATCCCCTCCGCATCTTACGCATATGTAAGGTAGGGAACAGTAGGAACGAGTATGTCCATAACGTTGGCATCTCATACACTGGACTACCTCGTGTCTAGGGCGTGGAGCTTCAACTTGAATCCGCGAGTTCAGTAGCGTATTTATTTCATAGATGTCCTTATTATTGTCAGATGGTTCTATGTCTACAAAGAATAACGGGAGTGATTCGCCAGTCCTGAATTTCTTAATATTGAATACATTACGGACTGAATGTCCCAGTTTTTCGATGGCTGCTTATTCTAAAAACATTTTACTATAGTCCACTACTGGGCAGCTTTCCCTAATCGAGACTGAGACGAAGTCAGAAAGATTTAGGTATGAAAGAGGGGATGGGGGGAGTTCTAGAAGTGAGCATTCTGAAGTTGAAGCATCTCCAGACATTTTACTCCGGCTTCGCTTCGGGCTCGAGCCGATTTCGTTTTTTTTCTCGTACTTTTGTTCGTATTTGTTTCAACGTAAAATACGCAAGAACCGCTGGCTGTCCGACAAAAATCAATCACTTTAGACCCGTAAAACGTTCGGTACACAGATTAAGAAATGCGGATCAGTTTCCTCGATTAAGTTCTCCTCCCAATCTCCCACACAGCGCGACAACTTAATCCGTATTAAGCTTTTTTTTTTACAGTTCAAAGACTTATTTGTTTTAATTTGAAAAAATTCGCCGGCCCTTTTCTTCGACCGTCGTATTGGCTCGTAAAATCCGCTGGTATCAGAAGTCAACGGGTAAGACGACCTGTCAATGAGATGAAATTGATTTATCGCCTTCTGAGTTAATAAAGCCGATTTGAAGATTTAAGACCGGCCCGCCAAACAGAATTTTTTAATTAATTCTAAAATTTGAAAGGGGAGAAAAATGACGCACCTGAGTCGATCTAAACTCGAACTTCAACTTCTGACAACAGACGCGAAATCTAAAACGAATGCGAACGCAAAAGTTGAAAGTATAATTGCAAAAAGATTTTTGAAGGCTAGAAGAGAAAATCCATTAAGAACAGCGCGATTAGCACAACCAACTGCGAGCAGCTCAACAGTAATAAGCAATCGACAGTATATCAAGAACGGCAAAATCAGTGGCCTAGTCAGTGGGTCCAAACCCCCTTTTATCGAACAGAATTCTCAAAGAAATTAGATTCACAATCAACTTTCACTCTCTCCCTTCCAAAATCACATTTTTTTCACTTTTTGAAGGGTTCGAAAGATCTATAAGCTGGAATTTGGACGTTTCCACGGTAGACTTCCATTTTCAATTGAGTTAAAATAGGTCACGTGCGATAGGCGGGTCTGGGAGCAAAAATCAAACATTATAGAAAATATACCTAATTGTTATTTTTTTAAATGAAATTCAAGCCTGTTTCCATTAGGAAAAAAAAAATAGAATATAAAACAAAAATTTCCCTGGTATACTCGAAAAGAAGGGAAAATTCTGAAACACAAAAACACTATTTTCAAGGTCCACAGTCGAGTCAAAATTTTTTTCGCATTATTGAACAGCAAATTTCATTTGATTTCTGTACTAGTACTTGAAAGTTGTGAATAATGATTTAAAAAGAACAATGAGAGATAAGATTTTCTAGGGTAAGAGATGAACAATTTTTGGGGAAAAAAGCGTACGAATAATTGTTTGTATCAGTGTTATACTTTGTTGCGTAGTGGTATTTTTCCATGTTCATCCTTCGGCAACAATAATCATAATACATATAGTTTGAAAACTTGATAGATGCTGTATTTCATTGCTTCATAACATTTACATACAAAAGAAGATGAAACAATTTTTTTTTATAGCTCATGTTGTAGCATTGAAAATTACATCGAAAATATACGGTCATTTTTTACCCCAGAGAGAGTTCGCCTTTTGCCCCATATGCCGGGGTATAAGTGAATAGGAAGACTGGTAAATAACTGCAGTATTATGTACGAGATCTCCTAATCTCTCGATCCAAAATAAGCGCGAAAGTTCCACGCATACCTATCCTCTCACATGTTTAAAAGAGTAAAAAAAAAAAAAAAATAACTCTAAGTAAAGAAATTCATAAAAATATTTTTTTTTGTTCGACTTTTGTCCCAGACATAACACTGAATTATGTTACAAAAAAACTAAGAACTTTGAAAAAAATTCTCTCGTTCTGTTCGTGATTCGTAGAATCATTTTCGACATTTTTCAACTCTGAATTTTGGCAAGTGGTGCTTTTTTCCGGATAAAGGAAAAGGGCCTGCTTGCTTGTATGTCTGATAATTATTTGTTTGTCCGTCTATCTGAATATCTATTTACCTGTCAAAGTGATATGATAGTTGACAGGCTCTATGGAGTGGAGCAGGTGGAATATTCACAGAAATTTGCTGTGTACCATTATTAATACACCGATAATTTCGATTATCAATATATCGATAGATAAACATACTTATGAATTATTAAAATTATCGACACATCAGTTATTTTAAATATTGATCATTTTGATTATCAATACATTTATTATTTTAATTATCGATAAATTAATCATTTTAATTATTAATAAATCAATTATTTTGATTACTAATATATCAATTATTTTAACTAATTTATTGATTATTTCAAAAGTCTCTATGTGCTTGAGTAGTAACGTGTCCGCTTCGAAATCCCTGCATCTAGGGTTCGAGTCCCACCAACGCCGGAAAGCTAGTGATATTCGAACATCCCCCTCGTGTGTGTATATCGTGGGCAGCTTATTCGACGTCGTGAAATATATGACTAGTAAGCGAACTGTGGCTGCACACTCTTCGGCACATAGAAGGAAAACTGTAACGCAACAAGTCGTGAAGACAGCAATGGCAAACTACCCTGATTAACCTTGTCAAGAAAATCGTGCATCAGGAACCACGACAACGGACACGGCACTCAGAAGAAGGTGATTGACTTTTTCAATAATTGTTGATAAACCGATTGTCTTGACTACCAGTAAATTGATATTCCGATGATTTTTTTTTTTTGACTAATTGTTGCTTTAGAAATTTCAAGAATGGAATATGTTACTTTGTACAGCCCGACGTATATTTTCCCATCCTCGTACGTGGTGTACTTCTCTTGGATGCATAGTGGTTGAGGATGGTATTTTTTTAGTTTCAAAAATTAAATGAGGTTAAAATTTTTTGAATTAGTTCCTACGTACGATAGTCACTTAAGATATATGTAGCAGAAAATAGGATATTGGATTAGTACTTGGATTTATCCGTTGTTAAAATTATATAAAATTAAAATTGATTTTACATTGTATGAAATTTTGTTTGTAGTCAACAATTACATCCCTAAAGTGATTTTATTTATGAAATACAATATCGATCGAATAATTAATTTTTAATATTTGTAACTGTGGCGGTACACTTTTTAAAACACGGTTTTGTGTTTAAAAAATAGCCAATGGACAAGGAATGCTAAAATATGTTTTAGCTGGACATAATTGTCGGACAGTTGCGTTGAAAGTTACTTCAAGTATTCATTGAAAATAATAGGTAGATCAATTTGGTCTCAAAAAATCAGTTTTTCTAATACAATTAGCTGCGTTACACTTTGTTCAGTTCTCTTGGCAGATGTCCCAAGTTCACCAACTTGTCCAAACACTGAGGGCAACTTGGTCAACGTCTCTGAGGATGCAGCCTGTATTTATTTACTTGCCCGCTAAATGCTACAATACTAATGAGCCTTCAGTCTTATATCTCACCAGTTACTAGTGGCGTTGGAAGGTTTTTTAGAGGGCGTAAAAATTCTAGTCGACAAGCAAGAAAAACGAGGGCTCTTGTTTCTAAAAACAGAGTTTAGTAACAAGCGAAAAATCTCGTAAATCTAGTCTCTGAAATTCCTCAAGGCGCCTATTTATCAATTTACTAAATGTTTTTTTTTTTAATTTTTCGATGGAGTACAAGATTATACTCGCAAGTTTTGCTTTCCTTTCCAATTTTTTTGGGAATGTATCTCCGCGATCCAACGCTACTGTATCTCACGGTTGCAGGACACCCTATGTTAAATTGCAGTTCAAGACCTAAGCATATCAGCTCAGTTGTTCAAACAGTGGCGAGCGACCATTCTTATTCCAATTTTTTTAATTAAGCATGTTTCGTCAACTCCATCAGTGCTGGTGTTGTTTGACTAAATCTTTTCGCTATTTTGCGGGGAGTTCGGTGGCGCGAATTCAAGTACGGAAAAACAGATCTGCAATAAACGTTAAAAAAAGAAGGTCGAGCTAGTCTGTATTCGTAATTATTTATTAAATCGCTGCAAAGGGTTTCGTTAAATGAATCATATAGCAGTACGCGGGTTTTTGAAAAGTAACGCGAGGAGTTAATCGAATTATTTTTACTCGCTCGCGTTATTACATTTTACCTAATTTCGAACAATGAACGAAGAATTTCACGAAATTGAGAGCTCTCTTTGGCTCGACTCCTTTGAGTTAAATAATGACTGTAACTATCGTGTATCCAGTTAGTCTTTGGTCCCGAAAAAATATATCGGTATCTATTGAAAATGCGATTTACGGATGGCGGATTAGTTTATATTTTACTGTCTCGTTAACGTTCTAATTATACCGCTGATTAGACGCGCTAAGCATTTTCACGTGTTAGGCAAAAAAAGAGATACATTAGTGTACTCTCATAGTTCGTAATACGGAAATGTCGTGAAAAATGCGAAATACTTTTACACGCCATTACGACAGCGAAATCTATTCGCGAGCAGCTGCTGAAATATTCGGCGAATACATAATGGCCGAATATAAAAACGATGTTCGAGGAGATTTATTCTAACAAGTATCGCGCGATTTCAGGAAGCAGTTAGACTGTATTAACGGTACGGCGTGGCGTGGTGAGCCTTCCCTCTCCCTCAACGCTGTTCTTCAATTTACATAATGCTTACAATAACTCGAAGAGTCGCTAAATGGAAAATTTCGCCGCCGTACTCAAAAATAACGCCAATTTGATTATGGAGGGAAAGCGTCCAAGGTGTGGTACCTAACTTATCACATCATCCGTAATGATGCTCGGATAAACACTAATCGCGAGCTTGTCACAAGAAAGAACATACAAAAACCTTGAGGGACGGCTCACCTTCTGCACTTCAACTCGTAAAAAAAGGTAGATTACATGGCTACTCCGGTAATATATTGCGAAATGCACCAAACAGCACCAAATACAGAGGCTACAGGTACCTAATTATTATTCCATTTTTTTGCTTAACTTACGACCAACACAGATTTTATTGCACTTATTGTTGGTGTTACAGCTTTACACAAATACCGAATATTGTCACATTTCGTTAGAAAATGTTACATACAAGATGCAACTACGTAGTGCAATTATTGTTCAATAAGTAATCACTGGCAGTTCGTCATTAGAAAGACTGAATATCTCGTATTATACGAGTACGTAGATAAATAGAAGTGATGTACGCAATAGTTCAGTGGCAGAGACGCAAAGTGGTACTTCCACGGGTGAGGAGGCTCAATCCCCAGAATGGTCCACCTTTTTACTCGACTGTTGACTATACATTTCGTATGCCGACCACAGAGAGTAACGTTCGATTTAAGCCCGTTCATATTTTTCACCAGCTCGCGCGCTAATTAAAACTTGGATTATCAAGAATGTTCAGTAATTACAAAGCATGAAAAGATTAGTTGCCCAACTGATTGAATAAGCAACATTATAAATATATGAAGCTGCAGGCTTCAATTATCTCGATTCTTCGTTTTTTGTTGTAGGTTGGATCAGAGTAGCGTAACTACTCATTCCTTCTGGGGGGGGGGGGGGGAATTGAAATCATAGAATACAAAGTAAGTATATTTTCACCATATTCAATTTTCAATAAATGAACGAAAAAAGAAACAAACATATTTTTAAAGGGTCCCGTATTTACGCCATTGGGTTGGATTCGTTAACAACTGCGCCATTAGAATTTAGGATATTTGGTCAAACTTCTCCTTCGACTACTATTAAAGAAGCATGTAAGAATTGCATCCAAAAATACTGACGGGGTTTAAAGGTCCTCGAGAATTCATCCACCATTATTGCACCGAAATCCCACGTAACTTGCAAAAATACCTAATTCTATCGAAGAGTAAAACAGCACCCGTACGAAATGGCTTTTCGAGATGTTCTAAGAAGCGAAGAGAAAATTTGACGTGTGCATTATTTACCGAGCCAAGAATACACGAGTATACGGGAATCACGAGATTTATAAGCAGCGTGCTTGAAACCAGAATATCTGGGCTGTTCAAAGTTAGTACACCTAGCTTTATATGTACTTAACTTTATTTGTTCAGTACTACCCGCACTCGGAAGTTTTAATTATTACAAAAGAAGACTGGATGGTGTGATGGATAGAAGTGAAGCTGCTAAAAGTAATGATAGAGACTCAGATGAGGTGCTGGAAAGAAATCACGAGAAAGGGCAGTTCAGAAATCTGAAGACTGACCTCTTTTCTTTCTTTTTTGATTATTTTCTGTTGGAAATTCAATCCTAATCAAAGCGGAAGGGGGAGGGTGAGATGAGTTAGAAGCCGAGTAGTATACCTACTCGAAATTTCAGAGCAATCGGGGATATTCTCCTTCTGCAACGATACACGGTAATTTGTAATGTAAGCAACGGTGATGGGAACCAAGCAGGATCTTAACATGCTGAATTCTGTTCATGGAAGATTGAAAAATTCGTTCTGTCCCGAACAAAGGCTGGGTTTTTATCACATTCACTCTTTCTGAGGCAAACGAACAATCTATCAACATTTTTTGTTTGTCGCTGTATCTAAGCATCTTCTCAGATGGAGAAGTTTAATCTATCTCCGATTTAGGCTTCAAAAAAGAAATTTTATATGCTTCCACTTGGAGGAGGTGATTCGGCTTCAAAAATCGAACAAAATATAAAATAAAGGTTTTTGAATCATTGATTTCGAAGGTCGCAATAGATGTTTAATCAAATCTATACTTCAGCTCCCAAAGTTTTTACTAGAGTATTCCGTCGAATTTCGGTATCGGATATCAGAAATCAGTATCTTATTATATCGGTGCTAGGAGCGTTTTTCCTATATCTGATTCAATGATAGTAGGGCATATAGCGATGTACGCATGCCAAATTGACCCCGAAATATCGCACTTCCTATCCTGGAAATACCCCGATTGGGCCTGCGTCAAAATAGGAGGGGGATTGCTTTGAGATAGCTCCTGCTACCCCTATTTCTCCTGTCGCATTTCCACGGCGGCGAATCTACGGCGTCTTATTCGTCGTCTTCTTCTTCGCTGTCGAGTTGCGCCGGATCGTCTTCTTCGTCAGTTTTTAGCAGCAGCAACATCGTCGTTGTCATCGTCGGTGTTGGTGGGATGGTGAGTGCCGGCATAAAGTACCGAGTCCGCTGTCTTTGTCTCTGCCACTCCAGTTCCATCTAGTGGCCTAATGTCTTCTTGACAAAGGCAGCTGCCTGATCCCATCCCGCTCTACTTTTCAGCGTTGTCCGGACCAGGTTCTCCGATGTAAGAGGCTTAACGCTCGCGTTTCAAAAGGCAGCCGCCGCTTCTTCCCTGTCTTGGTTCGAATGCCGGACACTCGAACACGGTGTGCCAGGCATCATCATATCGCCCTCCAGTAGCGCACTAGGAACACCGCGGGCTCTCTGCTATGCCCATCTGGTACAGGAACTGGTTGAAGACATCATGGCCGCTCATCACCTGCGTGAGGTAAAAGTTCAGCTGGCCATGGCGTCTGCCCAACCACGCATTGAGGTCACGCATTAGCAGACGGGTCCACTCTCCCTTGATACTGTGGGAGAGCCGCTCGGAGCCTGAATTGCCTAATATACCGCTTGACCCGTAGCGCCGCACTGCTCTTCGGTGGAATCTTCCGCGTCGCGCTATATACTCTCTTCCGCGCATTCGCTAGTAACTCCACTGGCGGTATACCTGCAAACACGCAAACTGCCTCTGTGGAGGCAGTGCGATAGACACTGACAAACCTCAGTGCAGCCTTCCGTTGAACTCTTAATCAGATCGGTTCTTCTGTACTTCCTAACACCGATGGCGTCAGACCAGACTGGAGTCTGATATAGGAGAATCGACATGGCGACATTCAGCTTACATTTCTTCTCTGTCGGCCCCCCTAGGTTCGACATGAATCGGCTTAACCCGCGGCTACGACTCTCTCCGCGTTCTGCGCTGTCCTCTTTGCACGCTCTCTAAATGACAGCTTCCCGTCGAACCAAAGCCCGAGGTACTTCATGGGCTGTACATGGCGCAATCTCCGTTCCCTTTAGGCGAAAGGAAGAGGGGTTGTACCGTCGATGGCGTGTAAACCACACCGCTTCTGTCTTTTGGGCTGCTAGGCACAACCCTGCCGACTCGATCCAGCGGGTCATTGCCTCCAGTCCCGCGTTCACCTTGCTTTCAAGCTTGACTATGTCGTCTTCGACTGCGACTACCAGAGTGTCATCGGCGTAGAAGATGATGTTCACCCCTGGTGGTACCTCTGCTCGCAGTATACAGTCAAACGCGATGTTCCACAGGAGTGGACCAAGGACTGATCCCTGCAGAACACCGCACGATATCTCCAGCTATACCACGCAAAGGGATCCGCCTCCACGTATGCGGCGCACACCTTAGAATTTTCTGAAATTTCTTGAACGTATGCGGTGCATAGAGCGCGCATGTTTTCAGTCCGGCGCTGGCTATAACTTAGAATAACACATCTGTCCCTGCAATATTTCAAAATTTTCGGGCTGCCAACTCGCCAATCGTTTTTCCCCCAGCGGAGACCAATTTCGCAGATTCAAAGAGATTTCGACGATTATGTATGGTAAGCAGTTACTCAAGCATTATCAGTACTATACGAAAAATGATTCTCGGCCGATTGTAATTATCCTGTATAATACGACACATACCTCCACAACAAATTAGATCAGAGTGGTGAGCGTAAACTTCTGTAGAGGGATTCGAGAGGGACGGAGGGTCGGAACTCATTTCACTTTAGCGATCAGTATAACGCATTTGCAGACTCAAATTTATGATGTTCGTAAGAGACCTTGTTAAAATTTTACATAACGCGTCAACAGAATAATGGAGTGTAAGTGCTTATTCGTAACAGGAAATTAAAATGTGTTGTTTCGAGTGCTTGGTGTGTTTTAATTGATTCTTCGAAGTCCTTACTTTTAAGCCTACTGAAGTATGAACAAGCCGAGTCAATATCACCAATCGCAATGTGTTTGTGTATGACTTTCTTACCTATGTTTAACTCATCCGAAAATTCACAAACACGTTTGTTTTACATTTAAATACTCGAACAAATTTTTGAAATTGATGCGAGTACGGATTAATAGTCGATTGTCGCATAATATGAATGCAGAAACGTTTTTCATTGCAGTAGTAAACGGACTTTTCATTTTCCACAGTAACCTCAATTCATCTGTAATTGCGCAGAGGAAACTGAACAGACCTCGCTCAAATTCATCGGTAAATATCTTAGTATTAGAAAAGGTATATGAAAACTCCCTGAGAGTTTACCTACAAGGTATGTAAATTGATTTGAATTTGGGTAACTGAGTAAGTCCACAGAAATTTATCAGTAGCAACATGTAAATTATTATGGATTGCTGCGATTAATTGTCACGCCACGTTCCCGTGATAAGAATATTGTTATCGAATGGATGAAATCTAAAACATTATCCTTCGGTAAGAACTTCTCACAGGGACATTTACGCATCTGAAAGCTATTTAATGAGAAATGCGAATCAGAAAGGCTTGTGATTATGCATGTATCTGCTGAAAAGGGCGAATATTATGTACTTTAATTCATCTTTCCACAAAAGGCAGAACACTAAACATAAAGATTTCAGATTTTTATTTATTTATTTTTTAATCTGCCAGACTGATTTACATTTGAATACCACAGTTATTGGTAGGTACCTTTTAATCGAAATTGTATAGGCACTACCCACACCAACACTGTAGTGGGAGACTTGTAAGTTTATTGAATTTGATTCTACAGGATTCAAACTCGCTCTTCGAGAAGTTACCTACGACTACTGAACACAAAACCAACCTCACTCGCGAAAAACTGGTTGTTCAAGAAAAAACCGATTTACATAGGAAATGGCTTTCGGAAATGTTTGAAGAAGCCAAATCCAAATTCGAAATGCATCCAAAAGTTAGCAATGCGTGTAGAAGAGACTACGCGATTTATAAACAGAATGCTCAAAACCAGACTGTCTGGGCTGTTCGAAGTTAGTATGTATAACTACACATTAGGGTAAAGAGTGAAAGTCAAAAATTTTGTAATTGAAACCACTCTGAGATCCCTCAAAAGTTCTATAGTGCCAATAGATTTATATAAGAATCAGTAAAAAATTCCAATATTCTTAGTTCGCACGTAAGGCCTAAAGTTTAACTTACAGTAAACATACACACGTAACAGGCTTTGACAAAAAACGAAGTTCCAATGTAACAACTTATGAAACATTATCATGACATGAAACTAGTTTTTTCCCGATTAGACACCAGATACTCAACATACCAAAGAGAGAAAATTGTTCTCGGCTTCAAGACTCATAATGTTGAACCCGAGTTTTCCTGTGATTCGATGTTAATTGTTGTGTTATTAATAGAGAAGAGTCTGCACGTATTAAATTTCAATTTTTTCGCAGCTAACATAATGGTGACCTCGACGTGATTTTGTCTAATTTTTACCGTTTTTTCCCGTGAATGTTGAAAATTCGTCTATATTCGCGATATGTGAAGCAGTCTATCGCAATTTTTCGCCGATATCATGCAGATTTCCTGAAAGTCGTGCTGTAAATCAGTCTAATATGTGCGTCAGGTTGTGTCGTGTCGGTGCTTGCCGCATTCGTTATTGTTCCAGTAAGCCTCTATAAGTTGTATATATGTATATTGTCCAATTTGAGATTTCCGCTTCGAGATACAGTGTCGGACGAGATGGACGAAACCGAGAAGAGACTGCTGGACAAAAACATCAGAAAACGAGATTTGCTGGTCCGTAGTATTCAGAGAGTTTGCACGACCATTGAGAATATGGATATCGATGACAATGAAACCAAAGTTGCTCTGGAAGCCGCCAAGATCGATAGAGAAGACCTTGAGAAGAAGTTGACCGAATTTCATGAGGTGCAATCCCAAATCGAGATGGATGTGGAAATTGATCAGCTTGAGGAACACGAGAATGAGCGGACGCGGATTGAAAACATTGCCCGGTCGGCTAAAATCATACTTGCTGATTTTATTGCTGCCAACACGGAAGCTGCGTCATCTCATAATACGTCCGTGAGACGTTCTGTGAGCACTGAGGTAAGGTCTGATCGTAAAATAAAAAGACCCGAGATTCAGATTCCCAAATTTGAAGGCGATTATCGAAAGTGGAATGACTTCAAAAACGTGTTTGAGTCATTAGTTGTAAATGATGCTGCATATACTAATGTTGAGAAAATGGTCTACCTTAAACAGGCCATGCAAAAGAATGCAGCTGATGTGATTAGAAAATTTGAGATTACAGATAAAAATTTCGAAAAAGCCTGGGACAAGCTGAAAAAGAGATACGAAAATCGTCGTGCCACTATAAACACGCACTTGCAGTCGCTCACGCAGCTACCGCTTGCCAAGTCAGAAGCCGGGTTGCAAAAATTATTAGATGCAGCTTCTGACGCAATCGAGTCGCTGGATGCTATGGGCGTCATAGATGGCTGGTCATATATGGTGTCCTTTCTAGTTACGGAGAAATTGGACTCTGAAACCCGAAAGGCCTGGGAGATAGAGACTGTCAAGGAGGCTGAGTACCCTAAATATGAGACGCTAGAAACCTTCTTGCAGCAACGAGTCCGCGTCATTGAGTCAATGGGTTGCCCGAACTCGAGAATGCCAACTGGTGGCACAGCGGTCAAAAAACCGGAACTCTCGAAATCTTATAACCTGCGGAGATCTGTTGATGGTACTACTAGTGCTGAGAGGAGATGCTTTGACTGCCTAGAGAACCATGCTATAGCGGAGTGCGGAAAATTTGTCGCAAGGACTTTGCCGGAGAAAACAGAGCTGATCAAGAAAAAGGGTCTGTGTTTCCAGTGCCTTTGCAAGGGTCATATGGTGCTGTCCTGTCGTGCTCCTAGATGTGCCAAATGTAGTAAGCGTCATCACATTCTGCTTCATGTTGATGGTGAGAAATCGACAACAGGTAATGAAAGGGTTTTAGATGAAAATAAAACTGAACAGAAAAAGAATTTTTGCACTCTATCGAAAGAAACTAGTATTTTATTACCGTCCGCTTTAGTTTTTGTGAGCCAGGGTGACGATAAAATTGTAGCCAGGACTTTTCTTGACTCTTGCTCTGAAGTCAACCTAATTTCCGAGTCTCTTGCTAAACGGTTGAAATGTAGAAGGAAAAGGTCTAATGTTGTTTTGAAAACAGCTATACCTGGCTCACTTAGCATTGCAAAATTTTGTAGAATTAGAATTGAGTCCAGATCACGAGATTATTATTTAGAAGCTGATTTTCAAATAACTCCGTGTATTGCTAATGATTTTGTTGTTTACGATACTTCCAAGTATAAGAATAGTAATCTTGATTTTGCCGATAATCCTAAATTAGGTGGTAGTCATGTCGATTTATTGATAGGCGCGGAATTTTATGAAGCAGTCATGTTATCTGGTCGACTTAAGCAGGTTGATAAACCCTATCTCAGAGAAACTATGTTTGGTTGGGTAGCTATTGGTACATTTCGGTCTCAGCTTGTTAGTGATTCATCTAAGTGTTATCTTACCATTCAGGATCAGCTACAACAGTTTTTCGTTTTAGAAGAGGTTGGTACTGCTCTCACATCATGGACTCCTGAAGAAGTGAAGTGTGATGAGCATTTTGAGTCCACTCATATTCGTGATACTGATGGTTTTGAAGTAGCTCTTCCGAAAGGTTTGTCATTGGAGTTGTTGGGTGAGTCTCGTTTTATTGCTTTCAGGCAATTTTGTGCTCTTGAGAGGCGGTTATCTGATAACGAATTCGTAATTTATAAGAGGTTTATGGATGAGTACATCCATCTTGGTCATATGACTCTTATTGAGAAGCCAGATCCGTCGGAATTTCGTTGTTACTTGCCCCATCATGCTGTGTATAAGAAATCTAGTACTACCACCGGAATGAGATCGGTTTTTAATGCTTCTTGTCCGACGTCAACTGGATACTCACTTAATGATGTCCTTATGAAAGGTCCTGTACTGCAGGATGACCTTTTCTCGATTATGTTGCGTTTTAGGTGTAAAAAGGTGGCCTTTACTGCAGACATCGAGAAAATGTACAGGCAAGTGAGAGTGAAGAAAGAGGATAGACGTCTGCAGTGTGTGCTTTGGAGAGATAGTCCGAATGAGCCAGTCCGCACCTACGAATTGAACACAGTTACATACGGAACGAAGCCAGCGTCGTACTTAGCAACGAAGTGTTTGAGCAAGCTAGCAGATGAGTGCGACGGCGAGTTTCCTGAAACAGCAGCAATTTTGAGGAGCGACTTTTATATGGATGATGTTCTGACTGGTAGCAGCTCCGTGGATGAGGCGAGAGCCAGGCTGCAGGAGCTGCGCCAGGTTTTAGGCAGTGCAGGGTTTCCTCTTCGAAAGTTTGCTTCTAGTTCGGAGTTGGTATTGAGTGGGCTTGAGAAGGAATTGGTAGAAGAAGCTATGGAGTTTGAAAGCGGAGAGCTGTCGGTAGGAGTGTTGGGCTTAAGGTGGCTGACGGCGGATGACAGGTTCGCCTTCTACGCCAAGCTGCCCGAGCAGCCGACATCTTGGTCAAAAAGGGAAATTTTATCAGAGGTCTCTCGGATTTTCGATCCGTTGGGTTTGTTGTCTCCTATCACTATCACGCTGAAAATCATTTTGCAGTCACTGTGGGCCAGTCAGGTCGGATGGGATGATCCGATAGTCGGCGATGTTGTGGATCGTTATTTGAGTATGAGAAATAAGCTGACGGATTTACCGTCCATTCACATCCCACGATTCGTGGGGGAGGTTTCCGAATGTGAATTTCATATTTTCTGTGATGCGTCTGAAAAGGCCTACGGGGCTGCGGTTTATATGCGTCACTTAAGCAGTCACAACGTTGTAATTCGTTTGTTGTGTGCTAAGACGAGAGTGGCGCCAGTTAAGAAGATTTCGTTGCCTAGATTAGAGTTGTGTGGTGCTGTACTGGCTGCCAAGTTGTTTAAGAAGGTTCGAATTGCACTCAAGTTGTCTGAGAGTACTCAAGTATTGGCTTGGTCTGATTCTACCATTGTGTTGTCCTGGTTAGCTAAGCCTGAGCATTCTTGGAGCACTTTTGTAGCCAATCGAGTTACTAAGGTCTCTGAGGTGCTGCCTGCTTCAGTTTGGAACCATGTTCGTTCTCAGGATAATGCTGCTGATGTCATCTCGAGAGGCATTGAATCTGGTCGTTTGGATGAGTTGTACAGTTTTTTAAATGGACCTAGGTTCCTACAGCAGCATAGCTTCTCGTTTTCCGAGCGAGTTTTCGATAGTCAGGCGGTTTGTGAAGAGAAAAAGGCAGGTAGGGTCCTTCTGGCTACCACCGAGTGTTGGACAACCAACTTTTTTGATCGTTTTTCTAATTATAATAAGTTAATTCGAACTTTAGCCCATATGATTCGGTTTACCGAAAACTGCGCTTTAGAGAAAGATAGTAGAACTGTTGGTAATTTATCTATTGATGAATATGTATTAGCGCGTATTACAGCCATTAAATTAGCACAGACTCTGATTGATGTTAAGAAATTAGAGAAAATTGATCATTTCGTCGACACCGATGGTGTAATTCGTTTGCGTAGCCGAATGTCTAATGCTGCATTATCTGAACGTGTTAAGTATCCTATTTTATTACCAAAATGTAGATTTTTGACTCTTTTAGTTGAATATAATCATGTAAAATTTTACCATGCTGATTGTTTGTTTTTAAAACATTTTATAAAATTTGAGTATTCTGTTTTAGCTAGTTTAAGTCGTCTTATTCGTACAACCTTGTATAATTGTGTAATTTGTCGTAGAAATGCATATAGTCGTCATTTAGAGTTTAAGATTCCGATTGGCCAGTTACCAGCTGTTAGGGTGAATGCTTCCCCTGCATTTGTTGAAGTAGGTGTAGACTTTGCTGGACCTTTCACCACCCGTGCAGTGGGGCCTAGTCGCAATCATGGAAAAGTTCTGTTTAAATCTTACGTTGCCGTGTTCGTGTGTATGGCCACAAGAGCTTGTCACCTTGAAGTTGTTGAGGATTTGTCGACCAAGGCGTTTCTAGATGCTTTCGCTCGGTTTATTGCTAGACGTGGTATTTGTGCTAATGTGTATAGCGATCATGGAACGAATTTCGTAGGTGCGGACCGAGAGTTGAGAGCTGCTTATGAGTTAGTGTCTGGTTCAAGGAATGAGATTGAGAATTATGCTGTTAGTCGTGGAATTCGTTGGCATTTCATTCCTCAACGAGCTCCAAATTTCGGCGGGCTTTGGGAAGCCGTCGTTAAGTCTTTTAAGTCTCATTTTCGAAAGGTTGTTGGAAATCAGATTTTGTCCTTTTTGGAATTGTTCACTCTGGTTACTCAAATTGAGGCTGTGTTGAATTCTCGTCCGTTGTGTAAGTCTGATTCCATTAGCGATTGTCTAATCACACCTAGTCATTTATGTATTGGTCGTTCGCTGATGCTTCTTCCAGAATTGCCAGGTGAAGTTGTATCCAGTAGTCCTCTTGTGAGGTATAAGTTACTTCGTGGTATTTTAGAGAGATTTTGGTCTGTCTGGCACAATGAGTATCTTGTCTCACTTAGAAAGGCGACACTCATTGTTAAGGAAGTTAGGGTGCCTGTTGTAGGCGAGTTAGTTTTAGTTAAAGATGAGTCTACTCCACCCAGTTGTTGGCCAATTGCTCGTATTGTTAAGTTATTTTATGGTAAGGATAATATTATTCGTGTAGCAGATGTTCAGTTGGGCTCGAGGGTCTTACGTAGGCCTGTAATTAAATTAGTGCCTTTGCTGCCTGAGACCCCTGTGTCTCATGGTGGGGGAGTATGTTGAACCCGAGTTTTCCTGTGATTCGATGTTAATTGTTGTGTTATTAATAGAGAAGAGTCTGCACGTATTAAATTTCAATTTTTTCGCAGCTAACACATAACTATCTGATACTAGTACAAACAGTAAAAACTCAAGAATACCACAAAAACTAAATTCCTATAAAATTCAATTTTGAAACTTGAACATTTTTTGTTGATATATTGGCATAGAAAACGCACAACTACCACAATTGAACATAGTAAGTATAATAATTTTGTTATGGAAATTTTATCTAAAAAAATCTGTTTTCGTGAAAACCTTTTATGTATGCATACGTTGTTGAAATTTCAGCCTTACGTACGATCGGAAAATACGAGTATATATATGTTACGGTACTTGATGTAAAGCTGATAATGGCCGAGAAAAACGTTAACTATGAAAACCAACGGGCATGCACGTTAAAGCCCGGGAAATATCGAGAACACCCATTTTGTTACAATTTACTTGGGAATTCTTGTAAATTTCAGATAATAGAATCGGACCAAGCTTTCTCAAGATTTCCCAATACATCTTGGGAAATCTTGGCATTTTTGGCCATCTTGATATGAGTAGTCCGGCTAAACAACTAAAATAGTTTATTTTAAAAATCTCCAGTTTTGTCGTCATACTTATTTTCACACGACAAACTTGCTTGGCACTTTGAGCCGCTTCAGAATCATCAACATCCGGCGAATCATCTTTGTTGGCTACTGCAGCGTCATTTTCGTGTGAGTTACTCACTGCACGTTGAATATCTTCTTCATCGTGAATGTGCGGTAGCTCATCAAGCGGCAGGCCAGCTGTAGAGAGACCTACACGCGCCGAACAGCCAAACATTGCCTCGTAAGGCGACCTTCCAATGCCTATTGCCTATGATAGAAACACGTCTTACTTACCATGTCAGGGGGGAAAAGAAGGGAGAAAATGTTGGCCTACAGTGAACATTACCTGAATGAAAAGCTCGATTTTTTTTTGGAAAATTCCCATTGGCCAGTCCCGGCTGTTATTTTCTCCCATCCAGGCTGACATCATTTCTTCAATGTCTCTATTTGCGCGTTCCATAGACTCCTGGGACTACGCGCACGTCATTTCCAGAACGGTGCTGGGCAAGGTCGATCAGCTCGGGAAGTGATGATAATTTGAACGTGTACCAACATGGCCCAAGTACCTATGTAAATTACGTCATATCCCGGGAATTAACACCATGGCCCAAGGACGCTGGGTTACAACGTAATTGCCCGGGAATTCACGTTCGATCCCGAATTTACATCATGTACCGTAACATACGAGTATATGTACTCGTACATTGGAATGTTTTAGCGATAGGTATTTTTCACAGTTTTTACAGACACCAAAACACAAGTTTTAAGGGGTCAGCATAATTCAGATTATAAAGTTCTTTTTTTTTTCTTTTTTTTTGTAACTTTATTTTAACGTTCTGTAGGTATGTACATATATAGTACATATGCTACATTAGCTTTAGTTTCAGTGTGCGTATACCAAACTTCCGAAAATATTGAGAGCTTTTCTCTGTTTCTCTTTAAAATTTTGTTTTGGTACAATAATAGTGATGGAATCATCAGAATGGCCGGAAGTAGGACTATTTTCTGGTTCAACCTTTAACTTCGGCGACTATGCCGAATGTTTAAAGTCAGAAGCGCCTAGATTTAGAGGTAAATACTGCCTCGTTGGCGCAACTTTTCACATTCATTCACACAAGTCTGATTTTGAAGCTGTTGGTCGCAAAACTTCAACATGGATCAAGTGGCCGAATGAAAATGCTTCAGCATGGGACGTAATCAACGAAGTAGATAATTTGTTTCCGGGAATTTACTTTTGATATTCTCGATTTAACGCTTGACCTTCTAATCTAAAGTATATTGTTTTAGTACGAATCAAATATGATGCGATATTCCAGACAAATGTTTGGTTGGGCAGTTTGTATACCATCGTCGTGTTCAAGTTCCGATTTGCAAATATCTCTCTCCAAATCGTTAACTCCCGTTTTTAAAGCAAACAATATTCGTGGCCAGATCATCACGTTCCCATCGATTTGCAAAGTTCAGAAAGCATTGAACTATCCTCTGAGTTACCATATCGTAAAGTAAGATGGTTAAACCAATAGAATTAATACGTTTTTCGCTTAATCACGCGATAGAATGAGACATGCAAATATGACAGCACACTCTCAATGATCGTAAAAGTAATAAGCATTCTGTGTTTGTAGGTTTATCTTATTATTCTTGATTATACTCGTGATATTGGCAACTACGTATGACATTAATACTAGAAAATCCGGAATCAATGAGAATAATGAAGGTAATAGACCAAGAAGTCTCAGAGAATTGTAAAATAAGTACCTAAGCGATATTTTTAGTCACTCAGTCGAAAACTAATACACTAAAGGAAAATGACAGTTTCGCTCGACTCAATAACCTTCACGAGGGTTCAAGAACAATACATTTCCATTGGTTATTTGATTTTTCAAACTAACGTAGACAATTTACGGATTCTGCGTAGTCCAATTACCTTGAATAAGGTTTCATGACCCCTAACACTATAACCTTTCTTCTGATCAGTGGTTTTTATTATTGAAAATGTATTTCAGTTGGTTAATTAATTCCTAAACCGACCGCTCAGTTTATAGGTGTGATAGGCCACTGACTCCATTTTCAAATTCATGTTGCTCTGCAAGTGCCCCCGCGAGAGAGAGTGACCTCGTAAAATTTATTCTGGTTTTAACGTTATTTACCTTCAAGCCTGACGAGAAGGTGGGGAAAGGAGCTATCCCCTCCCCAGACATTTTTGGTGGCCCGGATTTTCATCGTCTGATCATTTTTTACACCATCTGATCCCTTTTTTGGGCCTTCGAGGGCAAAATCTTAATGTTCGAGCAGCGTCCGCAAAAAATTGCTCAACTTTTTTTTCTTTTTGATGTTTTTCTCGGAGCCAAGAGTTCCTCTCGACGACCCTGTTTACCTCCTGTAAAATGGAAATAAGAGTTTTTTAATGTAAATACGTGCAGGGATAGCTAACGAAGGGAATACTTTTTACTATATCTAATTGTATAGGGGTCAGTATGATAAAATTTGGTTAAAAAATAATCACGGGTTAACCGTCGATTATTTTTAACGAAGTTTTATAATACTGGCCCTAAGTACAGTAGGTAAACTATCCGGATGAATGTCCAATGGGCAGAAGATCAAAAAATGAAAAAAGAAGGTGAAACTGTTTAAATGGTTCAAATCGCGTGTGTAGTACACAATTTCGTTAATTTTTTGTAGGTAATATCTGGAAAATGTGGCTTCTAGAGTTATTGGCATGTTTTTCAATGGTGAAAAATAGTCAAATTTTGACTCATCATTCGGCGAACACGTTTCCTGTATTATACCTACTAAAATTGTTTCTTATATGGAGGATAATACTTGGACACGAACTATTATATTCTGCATTCGCTCCAAGATTTGAAACCGAGCAAATGGAAATGGTAATTACATTAGCACTTTTCAGTTATTAGCAGCCTTACAGATTTCATTTGGACGCATTTTCCACATTATGTATATCTAACCAAAAGTTTTAGTTGCAATTCAATTTAATTAATATCTATAGTAAAAAATTAATTCGAATATCGCGGTTTCTTAGTCGCTCCAGTTAGCAAATGTGAGTGAAAAGGAAGGAAAACTCTTCATAGTTGATACGTCCGTATTATGTCGAAGGAACTTACGAAATAAGGATGTGGATTATGTTTTCAATTATTTTATTCAACTCTTGAATTTTGAGTAGTTCAGGAGGATGATTGTTTCCTTTGATGGAACGTAATAGAAGCCACAAAATTTGAGCTCGATCGAATAATAATGATGAATGAAATTTTCCTTAATAAAACAGAAGCGGGGCGGATGTGCCACGTATAAATATTATCCAACCTAGCTTCAATTATTAGGATTCTAACGTTCCATCGAATGGAAGAATAAAAGCCATCTAGTATTATTTTGAACTTAATAACTTGGAAAAAATAAGTCGCGTTCTAGCGAAGGCAGTCCATTTACGTGGGCATATTTTCAGGACGATTTTTCCACGTATGAAGATGGGAGGCTTCTACTATTAGCGTTGAAACAATAAGTACTACAACTTAAATTTGAGTAATAATTTCAACATCCCATATAAAAAAGTATTACTTATTCGGTCTATCGAAAAAGCTGCTCAAATACATACAATTCAAATTGCATGGGTAGTACCACGCGTAGTATTGAGTAACATTTTCGACAGACTGAACAGGTACCCAGTGCTTTTTAATATATGGGATATAGAAATGAATTGGACTTGGCTATTAACCCTATTACTGTCATTCATGAATCTTGTCGTGAACATTGATTGACTTTAGACACTGGACATTACACATAATACATAAATAGAATTGAACGTGTTTCTGATTTTTATTTTACAGCTTATATACAAGCCATGGTCCACAGAAACAGTGGGACATGTCACAGTCACGGGATTTCTTGTTATTAGTGGTTTCCTGATGGCTTATTTTGGAAACAGAAAAGTAACTGAAATCGGTATCTTACAAGTACTACTCTCAATCGTATGCCGATGGTCAAGGTAATGAGCTGAATCCGAAACTTTTCGTAATATGGAAACTTTGATATTCTAAGTAACCATAACACGAACGAATCACCAATAAGACACTACACAACAGCATGGATGAGATTTTATATGATTTTAGCTAGGGTGATTGTGGGTTAGATGCCACACTTTTTGGATTTTTGGGTATATCTAAGGCTGCGATCGATAAAAATTCAATATCTTTGGCTCATATGATAGGCTGAACCCTCAGCTACAACTTTGCTGTAGATCACTTTTCAAAATAATAATTAGGAAAAAAGTTATGACTCAAAACCCGCACGTGCCACCTTTTTTTGCGAGATAGATGTCACACTGAAAAAATGTGTCAATTATTTGAAAAAACATGTTAATTGATCAAAATGATATAATCAACATATTATATAGAATGATAATTAATGTATATGTACACAATATGCATAATTTTTTTTTACGACAGAATTCGCACAAAAATGTATCGTCATCTGTTCGTACGCATAATTCATGAACGTTCATCTAGCATATTCCACATCTAACCAATCTCTCGATACGCGCCTTCTTTTTCATTGATGTGAAACCATTCTGCTGAAGTTTTACGATATGATTCGTCAATTTCGCCTCGCCTCCGATTCCCAAAACAGGATCTTTTTCTAATTTGAATTTTTACCATCGCCAATAATTTCAGGAGGACCATTTTGCATGCGTCTTTTGAAGTAACGAGGCGGAATTCTGTATTTTGACGCCATTGCACGCAATCCGGCTCCATCATTCAATTCTCTGACGGCTAAAGCACAGTCTTCCTCCGACCAACCCTTTCTATTAACTTCCGAACATACTTTATGGGCTCCAGAAGAGCTGCTGCAACTGCTGCAGGCCCCCCGACAGGGCTGGCCCGCTGTCACCACCTGCCTGCGTTGCCACACGTACCAAGACGAGGTAGTTAGAGGTGAGTGAAGAGGAAGCCCGTTCGGTTGTGAGGAATCTGAAATTTTCAGGTCAGTGCTGGGAGTGCTAACTTCGGTCAGCTGGGGTGGCCCTCGCAGGACAGCACGTATCGGAAGCGGAGGGCAAAAATGGGGGCTCAGGCAAAGCGTCCCTCCAGCCACTGATGCGATGATACTCAAAAGGGTAGTTTCCGGGGCCGGTGGTGCGGTGTCTCAGGAGCCTCTTTGGCATGCTTGCATTGCCATACGTTCCATCACAACCTACAAATTTGAAAAAATTATTACTTAAAGTCAAGATTGTTTTTATTTTTGACAATTTTAGCTGTAACTTGGGCATCTATCCCAAAACACATGTTTTTGAAAAAGCACTAAAAAGGTACCAAAATTGCGACCGATTCAAAAAATGATTTCTGATACTGAAAGTAGACTATTTTTAGGTAATATAAATAATGTACTTATCAAAATCAGAACTTAATTTAAAGTTCTCAAACTTCTGCCATCAATTCCTCGTAAATTATAATGGAACGCATTTTTCGACTGATAAAAATTTGTAACCACCATAAATTTAAGGCCTAGTTACTTTGATGGATAATTAAGGTATGCACAAGTATGAAGGAACAAAATGTATATCTCAGTTGTTCAAGTTATGCGACAGGAGCGCTACAGTAGAAAGTGTGGCATTTAACCCACGACCTCCCTATATTTGGAATGCTGAATACGATGATGGCGTTAGCCATTTCTCTCGAATACCTCTAGTTTTCCATACTCAACATTAAAATTTCATAATAATAATAATAATAATAATAATAATAGTAATAATAATAATAATAATAATACTTTCTTATGTCATTGTCTTTTTTTATTTACTTTTTCTCAATTTGTTGTGTAGTATAATTTATGAACCAGTTGTATGGACTTATTTCGTTTGAAGTAGATCTTAAGAGAACAAATCCAAAGTTATTTAATGGGCAACAGAATGTCAACTTACAAGCTGATAATGTTTTATCAAGGCTCGTACCTGCTGTAGGGGTGACACTACTTGTATTTACATTCGTAATGCCGTACATGGGCGATGGACCGCTGTGGGACCCTCTGGTACAAAATGCTGTAATAGATCCGTGCACTTCGAACTGGTGGACTAATCTGCTTTTGGTGAATAATATCGTGAATCCTGACAAAATGGTTAGCAAAAATTTAGATTAATATTTCCAAACTTGGAAAATAAACTTTTTTCTCCTAAGGAAAATTATGTTTCTTGGAGTGATTTATGAAGCAGCATCTGTGTATCTTATTTGTCTCTTTATTTGCAGTGTATGACTCACAGCTGGTACATTTCGGTAGATTTCCAGTTGTCTGTTATAGGAAGTGCACTCGTATTCGTAACAAATAAGAGTAAGAAATTAGGGGTCTTCACGATGTTTTTATTATTCATAGGCTCGGAAGTGACCACGTTTTTGAGAATTTATCGGAATAAAATTTACGGACCCCTTATGGTGTATCCGAAGTAAGTTATTTTGGGTGATGTCATGACCTGATGTCACCATATTTATCTTAATTTTATAAGTATAGTAGTAGATACCGAGCAAATTATCAAATATTTGAAAGGTTTTTGAGCGCAAATGCTCAGATTATGAAACGCTCCACAAATATTTTTTGAAGAATCAGAATTCAATTGTTTTAGGAGAGGAGAATGAGAAAGTTCAGAACTTGGAGCGAAGAGGTGAAGACGCGTCATCAGAAAGACAGCGGCGACGAAGAATTCGTGGTGATTTTAAGAGGCCCTAAAACAGGGGCGAATTCATGGAAAGACTCAAAATAGTTCGTTGTTTGGTGAAATGATCTTACACAGTTTCAAATGAGCCAATAAGAATGTCCTAAAGAGCCCCAAGGAATATTAAATACGTTTGAAAGAATTTCGAGAGCTCTAGTAAGTCTTGAAACTTTTCAGACGTGTCTTGATCAAGTCTGTCTTGAACGAGTTCGAAAGTCCTGCAGTATGATAAACAATATGTTACAAGAGTCCTGAACGAATATTGAAATTTCCTGATCAAGTCATCTGTACTCGTAAGTTTTGAGTAAGTCTGAATGGCGCATTATCGACAAATCTTGACTGCGTTCGGAAGAGCATACAAGAGTCTTGCATAAGTTTGAAGGGTTCATAGAGCATGTGTATAAAGTCTTAGTCTTGATTTTGAACAGTAAGTAAGTGTGAAACAAGTTCTCAAGAACATTAAGCATGACTAAATGAATCTACAACATTTTCGAAAGAGAGCGTCAGAGTTCTAAGAAATCCAAGGGACTGCCTCCTCCCTTCCAGAGGAAGGGAAATTTAATGGTATTGCGATGGCAGTTGGAAATTCTCCAAACATTGTCGTCTAATTGAGAGAACCGAGAGTTAAAATAATTGAAAGCATATACTTCGGATATGTAAGTATTTTATTTTTACCGGCAATAAGAGAATAGTCAGCGGCACAAATCGTTCCCTGGTTTTCAGTACACCAAAGAGATTGATAATTATGAAGAGATTTCACCCCTTGTCCGCTTAATGGCCAAATTCTCTCACTGAGCATCTCACGTTTTGTCTGTCTCAGATATTACGTTTTTTTTTCTCGCAAAAAAACAGAAAACTAGTTCGTATAAATATAAAAAATCACCTTTCCATGAAAATTTAAATAATCGAAAAATCTCATTTCATTTTAGAATTTACCACACATCTAAAGCTTTTCTGTGTGCCATTATATTATAGTTTACTAAAAATGAAAAACCCAATGGTGGAGCAATATGATAAGATCTATCTAATGACATACTTTCGAGCTGGTCCGTACTTTGTGGGATTTGCTACCGCTTTACTAACGAAGGCCTTAAAGGAAAAATCGTATAAATTTTCATCGGTAAGGATGAATGAAATTAGTAATAAACAGAAGTTCTGCAGTTACAGCTAAAACAAAACACAATACCTACATTTTTGTGTTCTAGGTTCAAAAAGCATTTTGGTTAATACCTTCATTCGTGATCGGATTCGGAGCACAGCTGTACGTATTCGTTTTTTATAAAAATAGGAGACCATATAGCGCATTCGAGAATGCAGTTTTCGGAATGCTGCAGCAGATATTATTTGCAATACCGTTAGCGTGTGTTATTTGTATACATCTGGTTTCCGGATTAGGTAAGCCATTTCACTTATCTATCGAATAAAAAATGCCCGTAAACGTTATGTAAACTTCTAATGAGGGGGCAGGGGTGTACCTGGCTCCACAGAACAAAGAACATAACCGAAAACTGTAAACAGGTAATTCATTATAAGATATGTTATTTTATATACTCATCCTATTTTCACGGGCACTAGGTACCTGCTTTTAAAGAAGTTACAACATTGCAGTATTGTACGATCTCTATACTCTTGCGAGCTGCGACTGAATTACTGATTCTTGAATAACACATCAATACGACGTCGCCAATATTAGAAATGCCTGTATCAACACCCATTCGAGTGAAATATTGTATATTCAATTTCAATTTTTCAGGTGCCCTAAATAAACTGATTGAATTTCATTTGAATGTACCTCTTGGACGTTTAGTGTATTCGATGTACCTGATTAGTTACCCTATCCAAATGTTTCACACTATGTCTGCTAAGAAACCTTATGCGGGATCCCTTAGGACAGAAGGTGTAGGTATACCGTGGCAACTGACTTGACTTTTCATTGACCTTCCGGTACATGTATTTTCATAAGATGCTATTATTAATATTTCTTCGTTTTAAACGCCGTTTAGTATTGGAGAGCTGGAACGGATCTGATATACTCGGGAATACTGGCGTTTTTCTTATTTATGATTGCGGAGGGGCCTGCTAATAATATCTCAGCCTTGTTATATCAATATATTATCAAGTGCGTATGAAATCTTGCTTTTCTGTAGGTATATTACACTGAACAGTGCCCAACATAAATATTTAATACAAGAGATGAAAACATATAGGTATTATAATTATTTAACCTTTCAACAAACTACCCGGAATATCATTCAGCATGCGTGTTTGGATTTTAGGATGTTTAAAAAATCGGGAAGAAAAGAAACTGATTTTCAAGAAGAATCATCAGTAGGTCAAGATCCTAACAAATGATCAAGTCGGTGGGATGAGGATGAATATTCTTACGAGGACGCGTTCATTTTCGTACATGGATTGAACATTTCCAATAGACCAAGTAATGCATTTTCGCTGCCCCCCTCCTCCTCGTAACATTAAGACGAAAAGAAAACTATACTGAAGGAGATTTACCGAATTGAAAATTTGAAAAGTGTGGATAGTATGTAACCTATTTTTCGGATATGTAAGCGTGAATGCTTAAAACAGCAGCTTCAAAAACTAATACACATTACACACATCAAATAATTACATATTCTTAGTGTACAATACTAGGGATAAAATTTGTATTATTTACTTGGAAGGTGTTCCTTATTAAATTCTAATCGGACCACTGATCTCTAAATCGACGCCGACAAAAACTCGTTATAATGTTTTACGTCGATCGGATGAAAAAGATGAACCGGTTGGAACAGCCACCTCACTTTTTCAGTAAATTGTAACATAGAATTTTGACATTTTCAAGAAAGAACTACCGTTTTAGCATGTAATAAGATTAAAATGATTAAGTTTTTCAGCACTGCCTTTGATTTACAGGTTTTAAAAATCACTGCGTTTGATTTCGAGTGTATTACGAATTACGATCATTATATGCGGAAGGTGCTGAATTAATTTTTGCCATTTGTTGATCCAAAGTTTAAAACTGGAGTAGATATCGGCGATGAGAGGGAGAAGAAGGAAGTAAAAATGTAACAGTTGAAAATTCAACATTCGTATCAATTATAAGATTTCCGACGTCGCTCGATTCGATTCGATGTTATTTTGACCCCAATTTAAAAACCGGGATGCCTCCGAAGAAAGGAAGAGGAAATGAGCGGTTAAAAATGGGTAAAATTAGGAAAACTCGATGTTCACATCCAACAGTAGGCTACAAAAGTCGCTGATTTTTTTCTTTGTAATTGCAACCTTAAAGTGAAAAGTGTAGTATTTTAGATGAGTTAGGAGTACGAAGGTGTCCAAATGAAAAAGTGGTATAATACAACACGGATATCCACTATGAGCTTTCAATGATTGCTAAATTTTGGTTATTGATATTTTATTCTCGCCTTCAGTGAAGAACTGAGGCACCGGTGATAAAGAAGGGAGAGATTACGCAGAATATCAAAGATGTCGAAAATTTTGATTCAAATATCTGTGTTACGCTTCAACTTTCACTCCTATATTTTCGCGACCTTTTTAGCTGAAAAGCTCCAAGTGGTTTTACAATGTTTAATATGACGTTCTCTATCCAAAAATTGAAACAAAACAAATCGATTTTTCCAACGTTGCCTACATTTTTGCGAAAGTAGTCTCATCTAATGGTATGTTTTGAAAGTTGCTGGATTCGTTTTTAATATTATTTTGATTTCAACCAGAAGATTTTACACCTTCGACAGAGAAAATTGAGAACTTCGATATTCATATGTAGCAGGGACTGGAAGTCGTTAAATTCATTCTCGGTGTCATTTCGACTGAACTTAAGATTGTAGTCAGGTATACATATATAAAAGAGCCAGGTATGGACAAAGAGTCAAATCCAAAACGTTTTTGGTCAGTTGGAAAATCTGACAAAATTGTCCCTTAGTTCGCGAGATTGGATCCGCAGTCGATAAAATTTGAAAAAGGGTTAATTTTTTTGTTGCTTGTTGATTCCAACATTTTTCATCCGTTGAAAAAATTGGTCACTTTCCGCAAAAAATGAAGTTGCTTCGGTACGTCCCTGGTTGTAGTACTTGTGACGAAAGGGTCAAAGATTAAGATGAGCAAAAGTTGAATAATTCAAAATAGATATTTAACTATTTCCGTCCCTCGGCCTATCTGCTTCTCTGTCTGCCTGTAAGTTTGTTTGTTAGTTCAGAGATTTTCCACCTGTTGGGCATTTTCCCCAGTTGGAGGGACAAATATCGGTTCTGTAGTATATATAATTGTAATTTTTGGTGATACTTAACAGTACGTAAATACGCCATTGCTCGTCTTATAGAAAATAACCTGTTGGTCCCGCCCTCTAATCAAACGAAACTCAAAGTTGTCACGGGTAGGAAAACTACCTATAAGGTCTGACTTAGATAAATGTGCGAAATAGCTGACAAAACACACTCTAGGAAAAGCGAAAAAAAGTGGAAACTCGATTACGAAAACAATGACGAGCAAATAATAACAGCATTGAATTGTTAAAATATGATTTCATCACATTTTGACGGAAATACACCCTATTCATTCGAATTCTCATACCAGAATACAAATTGAAACGTTCGAGTTTTGCATAAAATATCACATTTCTTCGAATTTCGTCGCAAAAAGAGAAAACGAGTGATGTCGTGAATCCATAAACGAAAAGAAGGGGGAAAAAGTACTTTCTGCAAGTTTTCCAATTTGTAACCCGAGTCTAGTCATCTTCTGCTAGGCAGTTGTTACGAACGCAGACAAGTTAATCTGTTAATCTGCAATCTTTTAAATGGAGCCAGCGACTTCGTCGAGCTTATTTAATAAACTAATTTATTATTAACATAATTTTTCTACGTCATAATTTTAATTAGTATATCGGTTTACCAAGTTGATCAACGAATGTCGTGATAAGCTCGTTTTTAGTGTTATGATTAACAATTAAACATTATTATCGTGTGGCGTCACGTTAAATTACCACATCGGGGAATTGGAGACAGCAAGCCGCGCCGCTGAAAACATCCACTATTGTCATTTAATATGAAAATTGGTAACCTACTCGAAAATAGCGAAAAATAAAGATCGATGATTCGATGATCTATATAACTTCGAGACCCAAGCTAGCATTTTGACTCGGACAAGACAAACAAAAATCCAGAACATACGAGTTTGTATCAGTGCCTTCTCCAGCAGTACCACAAATTTTTCGAAATCTATCGCAATTAAAGGTTTGTGACAAGAAGGATTACGATTGGGTTTTTGTCGTCTTATATTGCGACCAGCGAAAACGATACTAGGAAAAATTAGAAGCAGAAAGAAAGAACGCAGATGTATATGGTATGAACTCGTACAAGCTCGCATTTATCGTAAAATCTGGAAATTCTCTACCAAATATTTCGCAATAAAACGTTTTATTATGTTATTCGCGAATTAAATACGACCATTCGTTCGGCTAGCTGAATAAATTCCGCTTTGCACCGCCATAAGAAGTCGAAAACATAAATATGATTTCGATTTCCGCGTGTATCTATCATACAAAGTGTACACATGCAATAGTGAGTTTTAATTTTATACGGTCTAAAGAAAAACGTCGGTTATGCCAAGAAAACTTTCGAGTTCGTTAAGCGGAAAATTTCTAAAACTGCTATCACAAATCGAAAAAGCGACTGATTAAAGAAAAATGAAAAACAGGCATCGTATCATGTGACGACTTATGTAAACATCAATGTGTACGCAGCTTTAAAATCTCTAATTCATTATCCGTTTGGACACTGAAGCTTCAATTGAAGAATATCACCCGTATGATGCAGAACTCATTTTTGATGTAGGAGCAGACAACTGCAAGAGACGGAGTCGGAGTTGACTGTATGAGTCGGCAATGAGTCGAAGTCGAAAGTCAAGAGTCAACTTGATTAAGCTGGGAGTCGGGAATCAGAAATTCGGAGCGTATTTTTGTTTATTTCGGAGTCACTGAATCGGAGTCATTTCAAAATCAGGCCGACGGACTCGAAGTTGATTGAAAAAACTGCCAGCTCCTCCTTCGGCGACGCGTGACCCTAAACAGGGGACTGGTATCGGTCCATGGAAGTTCAGCCGCAAAGTAACCTCGGGGGAAAGCCGCCTAATCATGTATCATTCCGGTAGAGGTGGGGTGAGCTGGTCTGGTGCAACACCAATGGGGGGAAATATGTGACCCCCTCCTGCCGAACCATAATCAGCTCAGTAATCCTATGTTAGAGTTGAACAAAAGATTCTATTGCTACTTCCACTCCTTAACATTTCAAAAATATTAAGATATTGGGAAGCGAGAGCAAAAGACATCTACGTACCTAATTCGATTTTAGAGTGGCCGAGGATGCCAACATGTTGTGTTTTATTCAGACAAATTTGTATAATCGAAAACAAATTTAGTGCCGCCTCTTTGGCCAGATATTCTGTTATTATACTGTCGAGCGGGAGGTGGGGTGTACCCACAAACTTCGATTTTAAAGTCATTGTGAGTTTCAAGATTTTGTGTGTAAGCCCCAAAGTCTGCGCCATCCACACTCTCGAAGTATTTCAAGGTAGTCATTCGGAAGGTTGAAGATACGCAGCTCTCCAAATTCGATTTAAGGGTCACAAAGAGAGTCATAATTTCGCATACTTTTTTGCCTCTAACTCCGAATCCTCCCGGAGGGTCACCATTATTTGGCCTTTAACCCCCCCCCCCCTGGGTAGAACTTCGGAAGGTCAGCCCCAGTCGATTTTTAGTACGCTCGGGCAGTTTAACATTGACATTATCTTTCATTTAAAGCAGTCGGTGACCTCCACAGTGCCCGGTCCGATGTAAATGATGAGCGACTGAGCAGAGAAGAGGGACCGCGACTGTGCGATACGATCAGACCCTCATCAGCATAACCTTGTATTGTTCGAGACACAGTGAGCTCAGAATCAGCGACCTCAGAAACCAAGAGATTAACACCAGAGTCTCAAATTTCACTTCTTAGCCCTCCCGCTCTACCTCCCCTCTGTCATTTCGGCACTACCCGCTAAAAATATTCAGGCACCAGTTTTTGATAGAGGTTTGGATATACGTAAAAATGTAAAATTATTTGACACTCATCGAACTGAGTCGATGGCTCCTAAGGGAAACTTTGGAATCGTTCTCTTAAAGAGTTTACTTTTTCTGAGTCAGCCTGCCCATGTTCTCACTGACTCATCCTATCACCGGTGTCGTTCGACTCGAATCTCACAGATCAACAAACCGCATCTTGACGCAACAATTACTCGTTTCAGCTACTAACTCACTAATAATTGAACCAACATTGCGAGACACCCTGTGCGCTCAGAATTCTTAAAATTGAAACAAAACTTTCACGATAGTGCCAAAAGATTTACAGACACGTTGCTTCGGTCCGACGGAATCGACCGCATCGGCACGAAGTCAGTTCGAGCATCGCTCTGGTTTTTAACCACCAAACACTCGTATCGTGAATTTTTAATCGATTTTTGCAAAAACATTATCAACGAAAGAGCACAGAAGAGAGACGTACGCGGGTCGCAGCTACACAATTGTATATACGTACACTGTATATATAATTATATATACGAAAGCAGTGTACAGCAAATGGTATATAGTCCTCTTAATAGAGGAAGCGGAAACGACCGCAATCAACGTTGGTTTAAATTCTAAGTCTTTACAGAACGGGGAGAACGATAAATAATTTAATTTGGGGCGACAGTTGTATAACTGAAAAATCGCGATCATGAAGGGTGGAGAAGAAAGTTAGCTATAAGACCGTACTTTTACTGCCACAGGTGAGCCAGCGGAAAACATATACGTAGTTGGGTGCTGTCTGCTGGTGTAGGATTACACGAAAGGGTACGACAAATGTAAATCTACGCTGCCGGTGTCGAATGTCGGTAATTCAAATTTCAGGAAGAGCATTAGGCCTTGAAAGGTTACTCAGTTCCCCCGTCGATATCAAATGATTAACAATGTGGCTTAGAAATTTAAGTAACACTAACTTCGTTCCTGTTTGCGGTATAACTTCAGGTCTTGCAAAATCGTCGTTCGATTGAATGCATACGAGTATACCTAGTTTTAACTCCATTAAAAAAAATTTTACGAGAAAGGAGAAGAAGTAAAATTAAAATATCATACAATAAAACGAGCGTAACGTGTATAGCTTCTTATTAACATTACGACGCATTTGACTAAATTTCCAGAACTGGAATAACAAATTCGATGAAATAGAGGAAAATAATGGGAGCGTATCATTTCATAGAATTCAAGATACTTGAAATAATCGAAAAATGAAACATTGTCTGCGGGATTTAGAGAAAACTGAAAAATGTTTTCGATAACAAGTGGGAATTTGGCCTAAATTGTGTATGTAGATTCCCTACGTCTCAAAAAAGCCACTCAAAATCCGCATGTTACTAATTTTGAGGTAGGGGTTAAGCCTCCCTCCCACCTAAAATTAAGTCTTCGCAAAAAATATTGAGAAAAATATCGAGAAATTTTGCCCATTAACCATTCCAAAACTCTCAGAAGGGTGGTGGAAGATCAAAATTACCCTTCGGCTACACATTTTGACGCAGTCTTTTGACAGGAGGAACGCCGAATTTTAGTTATTTCCCGGTATCACCACTTTTTGCGACGAATTGGGGAGCAAATTACCACTGGACGTACTTTCAAACTCCTGTGCTTACCTTTCGCTTAATTTTCTTCCTTACCCCCGCCTCCTCGTCCCAAAAATATTATATAAATAAGTATTGTGTTTTTTGTTGTCTTCGGAAGATTTTAATAAGAATTTTTGAAATTGAACATGCACGAAAACAATCTATACATCCGTAACTTTCGGGGCTACTAAATTCATATTTCGTATCTGTTTCACCTTCACTTAAAATTTGGCCTCTCCTGGGAAGGAAAGAAGCATTAGTGATTTGTGGATACTAAAACCGAAAAAAGTTGCAGATTTGAGATGAGTATCGTTTTTCAGGTTCTTGAAGTCACGAAATTCGATTTCAACGTTGATTTTAAGCTGCTATGGAAACTGAGGTTCCACAGTGAGATGAAGGAAGAGGAGAATAGGAAAACAAGTACACACACGTTCGAGGTTAATATTGTACTTCGGATTCTCGCGGTAGTGAAATTCGGATTAAATATTGCTTTACAGTAACCATAAAAATTAAGTAAATGCTAAAAACAAATTCAACTGGAACTTATATATTCTTCCAATTCTTCTTCCATCTCCAAAGTGCCGCAATTTTCATGGTTCCTATAAATCAATGCCCAATTAGACATCACACCTCTCAAAACTCAAGAAATCACATTTATCTGGTATCAGTATATTTGCTCTTATTTCTAGTCCGCTTCCTACAGGTGCCTCAATTTTCATGTCAGCTAAAAAGCAATGTCAATTCTGAATTTCATGACCTTAAAAAGCCAAGAAACAATACCTGTCTCGAACCTACAAATTTTTTAACATCCGGTCCCCTCCTCTCCGTACGGTGTCTCAATTTTCTTGGCACCAGTAAATTAAATTAGATATTGAATTCAATGTCCTTCCCAACCCAAGAAACGATACCCAGTCTAGTACCATTGTATCTTTTCTTACTTCGGGCCCTTTCCTCCAAGCACTTCAATTTTCATGACAGCTGAAAAGTAATATCAAAACCGGATTCCACAACTCTAGAAAGCCAAGAAATAAAATTCATCTGAGACCTACACAACATACATCTTCCCTTTTTCATCACCTCATTACCACTCTAGACGCCACACTTGCGCTAATTTCAAAAATATTCTCAATAATGCCTCCAGAAATTGGAAGTTATGTGATATTCAAGAGGTGAGGAAGCTAGCAAATAATTCCAGGAATGGTTAAATACAGAGGGGTTAGGAAGCGTATCGGATGGCAACCTGCACCCCACCTGACCACAAAAATTGGTCAGGTCCAGAAAGTGACAAAAATTTTACGTTTTAATCCACGAGGCTATGTGAATATGTAGCATTGAGAAGGATCACTTTGAACCCATCCTCTTTTTCTACGCAGTTCCGCGAAAAATTAAGAACAACAATTTACCTATGTATGTAAGATTTTTCGAGGAACAATATCTGTTTGAAACATTTTTTTTTTTCTAAATTCGATAGTTTTCAATACTTTTGCAAAAAACTGATTTGAAGACAATCCCACCACAGAAAAGCAACAATCGAATTTCGTGTAGCTTTTTTTCTGAGATTCGTGACATCCATACAAATAATTTAGGCTAAACTTCAGCTTGTAATCAAAAATTGTTTTCAGTTCTACTTTTGCGATCTAACTGGCCTAAAAATACTTCAGGTTGGCTATTCTAAGTTCAAAAATATTTACTCTGTGTCTGTTTTCTGACTGGTTCAAATTTGAGCACGGTGAAGGACATAAAAGCGAGGGACACGTTTTCAAATATGGCTACACTGATTCTGATCGAGTCTAAAACACGTACTGCATGGCCAACTTATTCACTGTACTCACAAAAACTGTACACACGCATCAGCTTATCCAAACACGCAGCGATAATATTTACAAAAAAATTTTTGAAGTCTAATCCATGACGAGGGACAGCCACGTTCAAGGAATTTTTGAGCATTGAAATGAGATTTCCACAATAGGGGTGGGGCACGATACTTCAAATTAATATAAAAAAGATACAATACCTAAGTTATCCTTTGAGTCTATACTGTGTATTAGAGGACCCTATTGTTTATACATTGCCAGATATCTAGCTGGGACAAAAGTAATAAGGTTTCGGTAGAATGACCCATATAGTACATTATTAAAAATAAGATAATGAATGGCTGCGTCAGCATACAGCTATACAGCTACGTATTATTGAATAGAATTGACATTTGAAATATATAAAGAATAATATGTGATTGGTTCCGAAGGAAGGGACCTTATGGCTAAATTATCGATTCTGAGATGCGAATGGTTTCTGGACTTTCAAACCCTCATCTTTCACGTGCCGTGTGCGGAATAGCAAAATATGCATTCTAGGCGATGGTAGAGGGGCATTTATTTGACCATATTATTGCAAAAATACGAGTAATGAGCGTATGGTTCGATGTGTCGTTGTTGACTAATTGAGGAGGTGAGAATCAAAAGTGACATTATCCAATTTTCATTTGAAATGGGTTAGTGAACTTCCTGATGGTAAGGGAACATGAGAATGTTCGTCACGCACGTTTTGTGGGTTGCCTACGTACCATATTAGTAGGAGAAACCGCCCTAAGCCATGCGCGGTAAATCCCATCCGTTTCTCTCAGTTTCTGAAAAAATTTTCTGGCGGATAATGTCACTTTTGATTCTTACCTCTGCTGCTTTAACGGCTTTTGCCGTTTTCGAATATCTGCAACGAAATATCGCAATTTGATCAAGCCAAATATGCGATGATATCTGGCGCAAATTTCGTGTGATCCACGACTAAAAAATTCAGCGAAATTTTCCGATTTAGTCCGGTATGAATGCACCCTAGGAATGCACAATCCTACACACCAAACCCAGCGACGTAACTAGGGGCAGGTGTGGGTGGGCCAGGCCCATCCAAACAGTGCTTCGTTCGTCCATTTTTCTAAGAGGATTAAAACTTTTTTTTTTTTTAAATACGTATTAAATTTTTTCTTTAATTGCCGACGGGATGTGACTTTGCCGGTTTTCATTTTTGACCATATTACTGGCTCTGTGACGAATATAAATGTATTCCTAATACACTTCTAAGGGCATATAGGTCGATAAAGGTATGGAGATACAACATTTCAAAAACTAGTGAGACGTATCACAAGCCGAAATAGATCGCAAAGGTAGACGGTTTTTCAAGCACAGAAAAAGTTCCAAAATAGTAACCTGATAAATAAAGTCTATGGAATGAAACCAGGCACTCACAGAAAAGTTATTGTGGTGTCATTTTAAAACCTGAACTCTCAGCTTTCCAAGGATGTACAGGTCTAGGCATTTTCCAGTCTGCAATCATAAGGTATAAGCGAAAAACTGCCTTGGGGTGACACTGCCGCATGGCAATTTCTGTTATCAGTTTAAAAAGTTACAATTCGCGACGAATTTGTGAGCTTTCGCTATACTGTACATTCGCGCGGTTGTTTTGAGTTTTGAATTGACCTAGATGTCTTTCGACGTTGTTTTGAGATACCACGAGAATAAATAAAAGACGAGTAGGGTGTCGCACCTATTCTGATTATACCCGAGAAACACTTGAAGAGTGTCTAACAGAAAATTCGAAATGGTGATATGACCAGAACCGAAGCTTCAGCCACATACAAGATACCAGTTAAAACAATTTATAATTATCTTCACCAAACAAATAATGATATCGGTTGGAATTCGGGAGGACGGGCAATATCAAAATGGAAAAAACGAATTTCACAATCCTCTGAAGGATGATTTTGATTATGTGAAATTTGTTGCCATCAAGAGTTTTACCTGTGCCCATTGAATCCCGAGGAATATGTATCTTCCCCGAAGACGTAATTTAACTTAAATTGAAATTTTTCTTTCGTTTTTATGGCCTTTTATAATAAATGTTGAACATTTTCACTCATTTTCTACGCATTTCTTATGTACGTGAAATATCACCCTGTGCGCAGGTAACTTTGCCAATTCATGTTTAGGCCTTTCTGGGAGGGGGAGGGAGAGGGAAATTTTGATTCTTCCAGCTAATCTTATTCCTAAGACTTCAATCAATCCGGAACAGTTTTTTGATTTTCTGGCAACAGTTACCCTATTTTACAAGGCAACTACAGGGCAGCTGTATTCAAATTATTTATCGGGCTATTCAATCATGTTTTTTTCAGACACCTCCGCAACCATTTTCTTTTTGTTAAATTTACTCTTTGACGAATAATTCGTTAAGCCCTCGCACACAAATTTCTGTGGGTGCCTTTTTTTTTGGAGAAAATAGAAGAAGGAAGTTTATTCAGTAATACGACACTTTCGATGGAGGAACATTCGTTTTATTTTAAGCGCTGGAATTGCCTTCGGTTTCATTTCACCAACTCAAACGCGGCCGGGTAGGAATTAATTTTCCCTTTCCCCAGTTCGCGCCGATGTCGATCAGAAAAAACCGTCTTGCAAGCTCTGTCGCAAAGCATTAAAAAAAAATAACAAATTTCCAACTTCGACTATCGGCGCGTTGCCATGCCTTCGCATTCTATACCGGCCCAATTTCTCACACGCAGGAAGTACAGGGTAGTTCATAAGTCTTCATTTGATGTATGTCCGTCACCGTAAAATCCGGTAAAAACACAGATCCTGTTGCTCTAGTAAGAACACATGATCGCGAACGTCTTTCCATTACCTTCGTGCAGTATTAGAACACTCGCACTTTTTCCAAGTACACTAGGTAACAAATACCCCTCGCTACATATTTTGTTCAACAATACGAGTAAAACATAAACAACTTGAGGTATTTTGAGTTCTTCTTTAGTCTTTGTGTATTCTTTCAACATTTTCCGATATCGTTATCACATCTTCGTGCTTTCTTCCTGTATTGATTCAACCGTAAGCTTTACTCACTTCCCAGCAGCTAAAGTTGGAAACACCTCTTATCCAGGCGGATCCAAAATTTGAGGAAGAATAATCGTAAGAAAATACACGTACATTTACGGGTTACCCTGTATACGTATCCGGGATAAGCCGCATTTCCCAAAACATCGAAGTTATTAAAAAAAAACAAAAAACAATGAAATTTGGAAGATTTTCTTGTCAGTTCGGGTACGAGCCACAGCTGACATCTGACTGAACAGTCTATACGACCGTCGCATACGTCTGCGACATTGTCTCTCATAGCGGTGTGTCGAGGATGGGATAAGGTCGCCCGCCATCAGTTCGAAGCGTTCAAACTTCGATTTCAAAGTTAGACGACGTAAAGAACTGTCGGCTCGCTGATGCCCGACGATAATACTGTTGAAATTAAAAATTCCGCGGTCGCGCCAGAAAATTGCGATTGAAGCCTTTTCGTTTACAACAATGTGAGCTATACATTCTCCGCAAAACGAAAAGGACTAGAATAAATTTCGGGCACGGATATACGATATAGACGGTATACATATATGGGTACATACGGGCGCGAGATAAGAGAATTTTGCGTTCAGTAACGAGGAAAAGCTCACCTCGCGTTAATATCGCCTAATCGGGGGGGGGGGATTACGTAGCCGACTTTCGTGGTCACGTATGTAAGCGCAGTTCCAGCTCTGTTCTAAAACTGAAAGAAGGAAAATCTCGTTTGCAAACCGCGGTCTACACTCTTATTTAGGCAACGAGATGAGATGACCAACGATAAAACGGAGTCATCTCACATATATGTATACACGCGGAAAGTTTTAACCAACTTTATACATTTGAACCGGAAAATCAAATACATGTTCACTACAGGAGTTATACCCGTATTTCACGGAATGCTCGATCGCAAATACGCCTCACGATTTGGCGTAAATTTTAGAGCTGAAGGAAAAGTAGTTTGTACCACAGTATTCGGATGTGTAAACTGGTGTTATGCTTCGACTTGAAATATCGCCGTTCAAAATGTCTGACTATTCAGATCCATCACGTGACCACTTTTCCAAGGGAGAAGAAGAGAGGAGGGTGGGGAGACGAATTGGAACAAAATCGCATATTTAGAGCCCATAAATTTAGAAGAACAGTTCTGGCACTTTTGCTAGCTGGATTAAAGAGTGAGAAATACCCCCTTCCACCAACGCTAAGCTACGACTACTAGTACTGCTGGGTTCTATACGAACTGGGAAAATGGCATATTATTTCGAGTAGAACTTACCACACATAAAGGTTAAGTTCTGGTATGTCCTTTTAAAACTTATTTCAATTGATAATCCCTTCTTCAGCTATTAATTTAATTTAAACTAAAAAGTCTAACAAATTAATTAACATATGTATATACAAAAAACAAAATCAAATTTATTAAAACTTAATTTTAATTTTTTTATTCCAATTTAATTAAATTTATCAATTTTTTAAAAACCGCAAAAATCCAATAGACTTATTTGCAAAAAAATTATTTATATTAATTTTTTATAAATTATTAAATTGAAACTTTTAAATAAATTTTATTACTAAAATTATATAAAAATTTTCAAGTTACATCGGACGGTATCAATCATCTGATAACTAAGATTTACTTACAACTGAATTTACACTGTACTTAGTATTTAAGAACAAACTATCGTCTTGCTGACTTCCAAGATTATCATTAAATTAATTAATAAACGCAGCCACTCCCTATCCAGGAGGCTACTCTAAATTGACATTTATAGCGTAAAAAATGGCATCAAAATATGTACCAATTTTACGGGATTTTCTATGATTCAGAATCACCAGACGCCACACCAATGTTGAAAATGAACAGGAAGGAGTTAAAATCTATTTTCTTAATGGTGGGAGGGTGGAATTCACAGGAAAAATGCCGATTTTAGTAATTAATACATTTATATTCGGGGACCAAGTCAGGCGTACGCGTATGCAAACTATTGCCATAAAGTCTATTAATCATGTTGTAAGAGGCGACGAGTTCAATAAGTTGCCTACTCGGTTTGCCGTAAATACGCCAAGAGATAATATTTTAATAGGTAGCTAACTAGCTATCTTACCACGCGATAAGTGTGTGCGAAGGAGGTGATCCAGGGTATCGGTTCCTCTTTTATTGCACGGAGTTTGTTGTTGGATTCTTTATGCCAAGAGGAGAGAAAGGATTTTTGATCGGTAGATGGTTGGAAGGTCTTCGGATGTTTTAACTGTTGGTTTTTATATGTACTTTAGGGCGGGATGTTGCTGTTCGAGCAGTTTTGTTGATTAAGTCAGCTTGTTCAATGCCGATATGGCCTAAGAGGCTAAGATCCAGACGAATATTCCCTGTTTTCCTAAAGTGTTAGGTACGTGGATTATGAGTTGTATGCGTTGTACTAATGGATGTGCAGGGAATATTGGGCTGATTGATTGGAGGGCCGATTGTGAGTTGGTGGCAATAATTGCTTTATTGGTTATATTAGGTAAATTTTCAATATAGTAGAAAATTGCAGCGAATTCGGTGGTGTGAATAGATCTGAATTGGGTAGTCTACAAGCTTGGACTTTTGACCCGAGGGAATATAAACAACCCGTGCGATTGTTTTTTTGTTCGTTTTTTTTTTCTTTTGAACCGTCTGTGTAGCATAATAAGTACTTGGGGTACTGTTCGTTTGAAAATTAAAATATCTCTATTTCAAATTGGATTATGGGTCGCCAAATGAAGTCAAATTAAAAAATGTTCTCACACTTGAACTCTGCCAGTATCAAAATCTGTGATAGCGCGAGCTTGCTCAATTTTGGAAGATTATTATAATCTATATTCATTTTGAGCTTCCATTTAAGACATTATGATACCGGAAAGCCACAACTGATTATTCGTAAATCATGCAAATTCTCCACATCTTGAAACGGATCCGACACGAGTAGTAATCAGATCATTATCGATAACAGTTTGTTCATTTTGTGATTTGTTACTCCCAATTGGGGGATTATTGCATTCTAATACTTAGTTTATTAAGAGTCGGAATATGGAAACCTTTCAAAGTCAAAATACTTTCTCGACATAGATTTTCCACTGATGCGCGGGAAGATGTTTTTAATATCAAAATGTAAAATTCGAATCTTTTATCTCGAAATTTAGAACTAGAGTTCAAATCGTGGTCGAATTAAAAATCTACAAAACGAGTCGAAATAAGGAACAAGAAAAAAAACTATTTCTGATATTAGTTCTTGAACTTCCGAGGAGATTCAATTTTGCGCTCTTTCAATATTTGAATTTGATCAATTGTGCGGCAATTTGGGGTAATTTTAAAATTTCCCTGCGATTCGTTTTGCACGTTCGAATACAACAGTCATAGCGTTCCGGAAAAGTTCTAAGGGATGGCTGAACTAACCATCAATTTTTTAGCATCACAGGGCTCGAGAAATACCGAATTTTTCTAGATTATTTCGCTGAATATAGAGCAAGAATACGAGAACAGCGATCGGACTTGCGGTCTGAGAAAAAATTAGTTTCGATTATCTTATTTCGAAATTATGCCCAACACTGGTTATAAGTATCTTATCTCGAGTCTCTAACTCAATTCAACATCGGAAGAATAAAAAACACTAATACACGCTTTCAAAAATAACTTCTCGAGCGTCTTCCAAGCAGCAATTCGATTCTCCAGCTGCTAAATTGACTTGGACAAGTGTAAAAACACTGGATTCTCCTGACAAATTTTTTACAATTGTCAAGGAATCCGTTACGTTACTCGGGTCTTCATTTCAAAATTCAGAATGGAAAAATTGTTGGAGCTTTTGGAATGATGTAATTTTGACTAGGACAAGGTTTGCGGCATAACAATCCGCTTTGAACAATATACCAATAGATCTTATAGACTAATACTGGAAATTCCAGTCAAAGCACTAGAATGGATCCGTGGAAAAATGTTTCTGCTGCATCTTACAGAAAACTCAATACTGATTCCAAATTTGTTTGCCACATCTCTCTAGCCCTATTTTTGCGAATAAGAAAATAGGAGGTAAGGTCTTTTAGCATCAGTTCCGACAGCCAAAAGTTTTTCAGTTTGACTGCAGCCATTCTAGACTACCTCTTCTATCCATTCTTGAACTCGAGATCCCAGTCTTTTTTTATGGGTTTCAACACTTCTTTTGCAAAATCAGCCTCACTACTTAATACATAATACACCCTCCTTCTTCTGCTCGTTTATAAAATCAAAATTTTCAGAAAAGTTGAAGGTTATATATTTTTTTATTTAATTGTAAACAACAGTTCGACGACAAATTAAAATTGAAATTTTTTATTTCACTTTCTTGTAACTCAGCATTTGGAAAGAATATCGAATGTGACGAAAATTTCATTTGTGTCGCTGTAGTAAACGAATTTGGAGAAAATCACAAGGTGAAAATTTTTGTTTTTCTATTACATACATTGAAAGTTGGGGCAAAACAAGAACCTCATTCATTTTGATTTCTTCTTTATACCTGCTCGTAGATCAAATTTTGGAGAAAAAAAAATTAATTTCTTTCATGGCACTGGTAGCAATTAATATCCTTCGTGAGAGGCGAGAGTAACGGGCAAATCAATTTTATTTAGACGGTTGGTTATATTGGCTTCGTACAAACTCTTACCTTTTCTATCGCCTCTGTAAATATTCACTGAACTAATTGTAAGATTTAAGAATCCAAAAACGGATCATGCTACTTGAAATTTTCCGCAACTCAACGTTTCCTCGTATTTATTAAAATATAGTTAGAACATACCTTTGTTCAGTGTGGTCAATATTATGTACCATCTTTCAAATCGATTACGAAACTGTAACCGGAGAACCAACGAACCATGAGAGAAGAATGAAAATGAATTTGTCATCAGAACTGTACCTACGAACGAATCGAAAACACAGACCGAGCTAATAAAGTTAATTATTATTTTTTTAAGCTTAATTAAAGTAATCCGCACGGAGGAAGTTGAATTTTCAAATTTTCAAGCGCAGTCTGATTTCAAAAAATATAGGCAAGTAACAGTAATTGCGATCGACGTAATCGTTATATAGAGAAAAATAGATGAAACTTAGAAAAGCAGCAAAGGGGATCTGAGAAAAGCTCTTCCAAAACCCAACTCGAGTATCTTGCAATACTATCAACAGCATCTCTAATTTCTTCCGGATGCCAACTTTCCTTCATCGATATATTAATCTTGAAAACCTCTATATGCGACAGGAAAATACATAGAAAAAGAAAGGCCCTAGGAATATCTCCGTATAACAGGCCGTTCACAAGAGGTATGAATTGCAAATACTTTTAGCTATAATAAATTGTACATATCTGTTTTGAGTTGAAAATTAAAGGATAGAAGTGAATTTTAAATAACAATCTCAGCAGGATATTTGTCATATTATTTTCTATACGCAGCAATGCAACACTATCAGAGGCGTAGAATGAATGAAAAAGAATGCCATTCGCTGGTTCTTTTCTCATCCACGAATGAAATATTCAGAAATGGTCATATTATGAATAGAAATTAATGCTATTTTTCCATTATTTATGAAAATTCCTATGTTATTTCCATTTTCTCGGTGACCATTCCAAATATAATATTTGGAATTAATTAATTAAAAAACTTTGGTTATTAATAAAATTTTCAGCGTTCAGGCACTCTCTTATTGTCACTTCTTTAACCGGCTCGTCGTTCTAGTCGCAGATGCACAAGGAGAGTAATGGGGGCAATTATTCCTCTTAAAGAGAAAAATTCTAGTTGAAAATAAAAAATGTTTAAATTAAAAATGTGAATACAGGGAAAATTTTACAGTCTCAAGCAAGAAGTCAAGAGTCTAGAAAAGTTCCAAGAATTCTTAAGCAAGAATTGAAAAGCCTTTCAAGCATTCAGCAAGTCTGCAAGAGTTCTACATAGCTTTGAATCAGTTTTTAATAGTTTAAAGTCTTAGGGAGTCTTCTACAAAGTCTTCATCAAGTCTTGAAGAGTCCTAATGAAGTTTGAAAGAGTCTTACAGAGCCTTAGGCAAATCTGGAAATATACAAGGGAACTAAAACATATCTTAAAGAAATCTTAGAGAACCTTGGAGTCATAAGGGAGTTTAAGAAAGCTTTGGAAAGCATTAAATGAGTATTGAAGAGTTTTATCTTCACATAAATCTTAAAGCATTCTAAACAGGTACAGAAGTGTTTAAGTGTTTTTTAAAGATTCTGGATCATGTCTTCAAGATCCTTACTTAACTCTGGAAGAGTTATAAAGAGTCGTATGAGTTTTAGTAGGGTCGAGTGAAAAACAAAAATTTTGCAAAACGAATTACGCTGCACTCTCGAACGTTGTGTATTTGTTACTATAGAAACTATGCAAAATGTCAGTAAAAAATTCCAATATTTTCAGTTCGCACATACGATTCAAAATTTAGAGATTTTCACAGAAAAGGATACTTACTTAATTACCCGTAACAATTATTATACTTTTGTGAAAAGTATTTTTCAATATACTATATTCGTACACGATATTTTCAACATACCCGCAGACGAAGAAAATGTTTTTCTAGTTTCAGAACTGAATCTTTTCGGAGTTCAGATTCAATTTTATATTTTCTTTACTAAAATCAGAAAATTATGAATTTTAAAACTGGGAACAATTTCTGTCCTTTGGTATATGTTGTACTTTATGTATGTACTATCGAGAAATAGCGTGTTTCATGATATTCATAATTCCTCATTGATAGTTATCTCTAAACTTTGTCTTCTGTGAAAATCTCAGATGTGCATCCTACGTTAAACATTGAGTTTTATGCGCAAAAACTGAAAATATTGTAATTTCTTAACTTTCTGTTTCTGTGAATCCCAATTCACGAGTTTCGAGGAAACAGTGTATTTCGAATCGCCAAATTTTTGTTTTTCACTCCACCCTACTGACTAGTCTTGGAGAGTCCTGAACACGTTTGAAAAGGCTTTAATAAGTTTGAAACAAGTCTGGTAACACCCAAGAGTCTTAGGTGCGAGTTGAAAAATTTTGATTGCGTGCTTAGAAGCAATGTACTAATTGAAAAAACCCAAAAACCAAAATGGCAGCACAAATGTTCAAAACCCTCGAAATTTCTCCCCTTTCCCCTCAATCAGTTACAATTTTGGGGGCATATACATGAACCAAATATTCATAGAGGGAGAGGGTAGAAACTATTGAATTCTGAGACGTTGAATCGCTTCATTTAGTATTGTACTCTCGATATATCACTAGCGGATTTTCTCGAAGAGGATCATTCGTTTTGAACGGTGGTAAAGGTTCGCCAGATGTACGCTGCTTCTGTTTATGGCAAAGGGTTACTATTGGTAAATTACTGTCGCCGCCGAAATCCGGAGTAAAAGTAACGAACACGTCGCGCATAAAATAACAAAATTAAAATAAATTTATACGCGAGACACAGGAACACGATAATTTTTGTCGCTACGAATTCTGTTGAAAATTATTCAGTTTAGAGAATGTGTTTCATCGATATCGAAACAACACTGTGAGTACTCGTACCTACTCGTATAAGCATTTGAAATCGAGTTCACTGTGCACTATGACAAGCACGATTCGATTCGTGGAGTTTTGTCCGAATAAAACCCCGCTGGAGCGGGTTCGTGAAATTGTGACCTACTGCTGGAAGCGATAGCGATATGTCGATCCACCAGGGAGGGTGGAAATTTATTTTACGTGTTCGAAAATTATACCATTTGCCGGCTCTGTATAACGGGCACCCGAGTCCAGGCTGGATATATTCGTACATTCCAGTCACAGGTACAGGACAACTAATTCAAGTAAATAACCTGCGGTGATATTGCGACTAGTGCATTCGAATGAGCTCTACGAATAATACTTATGAAGTGACTGATCTTTCGCGCAAGGATAATAATGGTTACCCCACGGCTTATGACTGCATAATCGTACTCCCTGATCAGTTACCGAGGTTACAAGAATTATGGAAACATGTGAGATGCACTATTAAAATGCGGTATGCAACAATTATAGGGCATGGAGGAATTGTCTCATCGACTTCAGAAGTACGGTAAAATATTTCTAATTAGGATTCCATTGGAATGAAAATAATGTGTCACACGGTAGTCCGACATATAGACGTTGAAAACGCTCAACATTATCAGAAAACTTGAGAAAAAGACTAGAAAATTGTCAAGAAGTGAGCGCACTCAGATAATTCAGATTTCCTGGTTGAAGAAACGAAAGAGGCCAATTTCCGATTATAAAAATATGTTGAAGAATATGTTTATTCTTCGTGAGAATATGAACTTCAAAACTTTTTATCAAATTAGTTTATTGCTGCTATTAAGACTTATTCAGGTAATGCTAAGAGCCATGATGATTCAGTTGTGAAAGATTAGGCTCATTCATTTTCTTCGAGGATTTGATTTAGGCTATGTTAGATAAGACTTACTAAAATTTCTCTTCACGACTTGCAGGGACTCGGGTAAGACTAATTCGGATCTCTTAATTCTATTTGGATCAATCTCATTCTACTTCGTTAGAACTCATTCAGTTGCATTTAAACTAATCCCCTCAGGCCCGAGAAATATCAAACGAAGGGAACAGCGTTTGGTTTTGATTTATGATTGAAGAGCTGAGAGAAGAATATCATAATTTTAGGCAACATAGCCAGAGCCAAACATATATCGCAAATTTAAAAAAACATAAGAAACAAAACTGAAACTGTATTTTCTACAAATTCGAGAATTCCAATCAAATTTTACAATTGCGGAGATTCCGACTCAGTTTTGACCACTGCGTTCAAATTTTTTGTCCGAACTTAGAAGCGACGTTCTGTTCGTAAAGTAGACGATCGAAAAATTGTGTAAAATGAAAATAAAATGGGTCATAAAATGACTCTAATTATTTGGGCTTCTTTAATACTCAGTCAAACTCTTTTGTTTAAGGAATCATTGCGACTCATTAAGACTCGCAAAACATGTTCAAGCACTGTTAGAACTCATCCAGCTGTCATTAAAATTCCTCAGGGCTCATCAAATTCACACTGACGTACTGCTATGAGCAGTTAGTTGACTGCTTTTAAGACCCGCTCAGACTCATTCTGGCCGTGTCAGAATTTGTTAATATTCATTCAGATACACTTCAAACTCACGCTTCTTCAGCTAGGATTCATTAAGATTCATTCGTCGACGTTAATCATTATGATGTAAATGATTAGGGTGGGCCGAAAAATATTAAGTCCGAATTTAAAATCGTAACTGAGTGAGAAAGACGGGCACCGTTAAGAGTAATAACAGGTATATTTCATTTTATTCTTATATCAAACTTGGGAGCCCTCTATCGAACCCTCAATTTTTCTATAAATGTCACATTTTTCTCTGCGGAACAAAAAATTGTAAGTTCGATTTTAAAAACGCAACAGGATGGAAAAGTTTGATGGAGCGTATGGCGATGCACGTATGCCGAAATGGCTCCCCAGACATCGCACCCCTGGCCCCGGAAACTACCCTTTCGAGTATCGCATCAGTAACCAGAGGGACACATTGAGGTCGACTCGAGCCTCCATTTCTCCTTTCAGCTTTCGGTACACGCTGTTCTGCAAGGACTACCATGGCACACCTTACTGACCTAGGTTAACGCTCACCTAGCACTAACCTGGAGTTCGAGGGCACCACAGCCAGACGCGCTTCCTCTTCACTCGCAACACAGGGTGGAAAAGACGGAACGTTATTACTCGGTATAAGACCCGCTTCCCTCCAAGTACCTTTTCAAATTCGAACTTCAAATTGTTGAAAAATATGATAACTAGGAAAACTGAAGTCCAGTGAAGACTTGATATAAAAACTAAAAATGTACGTGATTTCATTAGACATGTACAATACACGTCTTTTTCTCCAACGGCATTTTGAGTTCAAATGTTTCAAAATTAATATACATATCCGCAGAAATGACCCATCTTAATACCGATTCATCAAGGTCGTTTTATAGTCAGGACTCAGATAATATTTATTTAGAATATTTTAGAACTGGTTTATACGACTAATGTAGAGGATTTATAAAACAGGTTGATATTCTATTACACAAGATTCGTTCTCCAGTCTTCAGAACTCGTTCAGATGCATCGGACTCTTTGAAACTCATTCAGATATAGACGTAACTTAGCGGGTGGGAGCCACTACTCACCCCCCCCCCAACCCAGAATTTGAAGCTAGTTTGTCGTCGATATTTTCAGCCATAAAAAACAGGTTTCAACGAAAATATAGATAATGTTCGAGCAGTTTAACTCAGGATGTCTACCAGAATTCAGTTTTGGTAGACATTTCTGCGGAACATTTGGGCGCAAACAATTCCATGTTTTGTTCAATATTCACAACAATCGTTCAATGTTCAAAGTTCGCAAAAAATTCGTTCGCATTGAGTCAGAACTTTGCAAGAAATCCGTTCAAGTTCACTAAAGTAAACTTTTGAAAAATTATTATTTCAAATTTTTAGAAATTCATGTTGGTTGGCGACATCTCTGGTCGTTATCGATCTGGACTATGCGCAAAGCAGGCTCCATGTATAGGAGAAACAGTTCAAGCTTTGTGGACAAAATTGTGTCCAACATGTATAAAGAATGCCGGGACCTTGGCAATAGTTAAGTGAATTCCGGGACTTTTCCAGGGTTCCAGGACCTACTTTTAGCCATCGGGACTTTTCCGGATTCTCCGGAACTTCCGGGACCGATAGACACCCTGAACTTTGATAAACTGCGAATTACTTTTATCAGCTTCAGTTACACAGAACACGAAAATAAAAGGATTGCCCACGAATCTATCGCGGACAAAGTGGCAAAACATAAAGTTTGTAAATCAGAACACAAGTAAACCTGTACCTGGATTCGAAAACATTTTGTATATTTAATTCGATCCAAGAAGGCGGCAAAATTTTTATATATTCAAGTTCAACTGCCGGAATTCAGAAAAAGCCGACCAGAAAAGGTTTTGCCGAAACGAGAATCCAATTTCCGGTCGCTTTCTTACGATTTCGAAATAGTAGGTAAAGAAACAACTGAGGACTGGAAACCGAACAGCACGAGTCATTAACTGTTATCTCGAAACAAAACTTTCGCGTCGAGGTTTAATGAGGGTTCTCGAAGAAGATAAATAAAAAAGAAGAAAATATAAGTTGACAGGGTGGGGAGAAGTTAAGGCTGGAAGAAAACAAACGTGGGTTACGTGATGATGTATAAAGCTCGTTAAATGGCACCGAGAGAAAAACGAAATTCCATATTTGTTGACCGACACCGTTCATCGAGTGTATTGAGGGTTTTGCGAAATATGCTGTTTTCTCAACCTCCGCAGTTCTCAATTTCTGAGAGCGGCAAAATCATTTCCAGGAGTTCCTTCGTCACTGAGTAAATGATCTCAATAAGAACTTTCAACTTTCAAAGTACAGGAAGAAGTTCAAGTATTGGATTGGGAAACACCTCCAGCTGTTCGGTCCGGTGATCCAAATTGCGTGGTATTGCGGTTAAGCTTTTGTCCGGTATGAACTGCTAATTTGAAAGTGTCGTTCGTAAATTTGTGTGTAAACTTGGAACTCGAATTTCAGATGAACATCCTCGAACATCTTTCGGTTTCAGATCTCGCCGCGAAACGTAAAATTTCAAACTTCGCGCAGGAAGTACAGACCGACATGTCCCAGATTTCTAATTGATACTTGAAAAGAATAAGACAATTATACTCGTACACGAAATGCAGCTTCACATTTATCACTTCGAATCCCAAAACAGATTAATAGAACTTTGCGGCATTAATACAAAAATAAAATTATCTAGATTCAGTTCGTCATTTTAAGCACAAATAATTGGAAAATTAACTAAAAGTTCTCGACTAATTTTTAAACTGTTTAGGCAGAAGTGGCGGGGTAGAATTAATGTCTAAGTATTCATAAAAAGGTACCTTAATTCGGTAAAATCGGATTTGGGTTTTTGAAAATCTTTTACACACTTCGAGAAGCCTTAAGAAATTAAAAACCATCAGATCAAATAAGAAATGATGGTAGGCACGGCGATTTACGAATAAAATATTTAAAAAAAAGTTCTGAGAAAAATCTTTTAAGTTTTGGGAAGGAAATGGGGAAACAAATTTTATACTTGAGTTAAAACCGAACCGACCCAGAAAATCGAACAAATCATCGAATAATCGTCACCTTGGGTCGCTAATTATCAAATTTGGCACAAATACTCGTAATCAGAAGCCTAAAAAACCATATTCCAATACTTCTTTTGTTGTCTAAATTAATTTTATTCGCTCAAGCGTAAATTTCGGATTTTGAGGTCTAAATCAAAGCTAGATCTAAAGTTTGACTAAGTATTCGGAATCACCAAGTTAAGAAACTCCAATTTCCGAAGTTCACTCGATAATTTCTCATTTGATTTTTGAAAATTTGTGGAACGTCTTCGTTTTCTCTTTTGAAGAACATGAGTAGTTTTTTCATGGAACCGATAGTTGGCGAAATTTTTGACCTACATGGAGGTGGGAGGGTAGCGTAGTTATTGTCCGAGCGGAGCAGTGGTGGAAGTTGTACGAGTGAATCACGCATAGGTCTTCTATGCTGTCAAGAACCTTAACAGAGCAGCAATACTTTTTAGACGATGAAGAAAATCATCAGTTAGTCTTGAACCAATAAATAACAATAACAACATGAATAATAACATCTAATTACATCTTAAATCTATTTTATTTTATCTCTCGACTGCGTCAGGGTGGCTATTCTTCGCCTGTCTTTTGGTGCCTTTTCTACGATTCTTCCTTGTACCACAGTTTGGAATAGCTAGCCCAGTTTTTGGGAATTTTCTTCAGCTTACATTTTCGCAGATATTTTAAACTTCTGAAAATAATATTTCTAGGTCGTATACGTCATGGTTGAAGCTAACTTTCATCAAAAACCGAAGGGAAGATAATTTTCATCGAGGTCTGTGTACAGTTGTTTATACTACTCGAACAATTTAGAAATCTGGAGCTCTTGTCCTTTGGGAAAGCATATATTCGTACAATTATATATTTCATTTTTTATTGATTCATTTACATTAAAAATGAACCATATAGAAGGTCAGAAAAATCACTCGTTATGATGTATGTGGGCCTCGGAGCAATGCTACATTTAGGTCAGTAGTTGTATTACGTTTTTCACATGAACGAAAGAATAAATTGTTAGGCATTACATTATCTGGAATAGAAAGCTCGAAGAACAAAAAGGAAAAGATTGATTCTTCGAAATAACCGATTAATAAAAACCAATGAATTAATTAAAAATAAACAATTATTGAAAAATAATTAAAATCAAATAATCGGATAACTGATTAATCAGAATCATCAATCGTTCATTTACATGTGTAACGTTGTTACAGCGTAGCAGACTTATTATGGCAACACCCCAACAAAAAGACTCGTCTGAGATGTTACGGTGACAGTAAGCAACCGCGTTGTAAAGACGAGGGACATTTGAACGTATTTCCATCCTCCAACCATAAAAAACAGAGCTGTTTAATTAAAAAAAAAAAAAAACTGGGGCCAACAAGCCACATGCACGACGAAAACATAGACCATGCTGACTAGCTCGAAGTAAGCAGAGGGTCGTTAAAGGAACGAGGAATTCTGAGGAGGCTGCAGTTGAAGTCAAAGTTGAATCCTCTATGTTTCCAACCCTCTGAACGATCTAAGATAAACCCATACCTGAATGATTATGCCATCATTTCTTTCTTACATTGAAAAAATTATCACATGTCTCCTGAGGTTAATACTATTCTTGCAGTAAAATAGACGCCAACAGTATCACGGATAACATCTATAATATTCCAAATTTTTACTATGGGAACCAATATCTTCGCGGGCACCATGTGATAGGGACGTTGGTTCTGGTGGTGACTGTCGCCTGACAAGGTGAACTGAGCGGTGACTGGCGGTCAAAACACACCGCGAAAGTTTTTACAGTTCAGAAAAATGGGCGTAAGAGTTCTCACCGAACAAAAAGTACTCAAAAAAAAAAAAAAAGAAATCGGGAAAAAATACGACGTGAAATCTAAACATGAGTTTTCAATACGCAATTGAAAAAACGAAGTCGAAAAACGAAGCTTCAATATACGAAAGGGAAAAAAACGAAATGAAAAATCCTGGGTTGATCATCGATTCCGGGCTGAAAATTCCCGTACCTATTCCGTAACAAAACGTGGCGGGAGGAATATCGATAAGATATCGGCGATCAACGATCAACTGAGCGTTATCACGCGTAAAGGGAAACCCTCGGCGGTATAGTCAACCTAAGATCACCACGCATGGATTAATTTGAAATGATCGAATGAATAAAAATAATCAAACAAACGATTAACTAGAAATAGCTGAATAATTTATTAATGAGAAAGAATAGATTTCGTTTAAAAGTCAGCTTTTTAATGCACGTTAGCTGCAATAGAGTGCCTTTCTTTATTTATATTGTTCTTATGGCCGTTACGGTGTCACTTGTTTTCATGCAGGTCATTTCATGCGATTTGGACCAGCGTCTGCAGTCGACCTCTTCGATTTCGACATAACTGGCAGGAGAATATCTCGGCACGTTCACAATACTTGTAGCTTAGCTGATTTATACAAGTAATTTGTCAGCGCAACAGTAATAAGTTTATGGAATTTCCTAACAGTTGCATTTTGTCAGGCAACTACATTTCGGATCTAATTCACGTTTCCCCGTGCACACCTGAGGAAACTTGAATCACAAAAATCTGAATCCAAAACCGAGTTCGAACTCCATCCGGTATCTTACCTCGATTTTCAAAAACTCAAGAGCAATCGAACCGCGTACACCCAAAAACCAGTTGAAAAAAAAAAAAATAATAATAAATAAATAAAACAACAACGTTGAAACTAAAAAACGAAGTATCGGAACTCGACCACAGTTACACTGGATGAAGAACCGAACCAGGTTCCGATAAAAATCGATGGGGCTCGACATCCGTAACTAGACACTGTTCAGCAAAAAGGAATCAACAAGCAAAACCCGCTTTTTGTGAACATGTGATTCGAAGTTCAAGAGTCAGATAGAAACTATATGGCATTGCGTTTGCTGATAAGCTTTTTTCAATGTGAGTACACATTTTTGAATCGGAGACCCGATTTTGAAAAATTCTACGTTTTACGCTCTTTCCAACGATACTAATAACTCATTTTGTTTACAAATGTTAGTTGGTTCCCTTTTGTTAAACAGCGTCCAACCCATCGCTCCAATCTCTGTTAACATTTCGAACAAACCAGATTAGCGTCATGACAAATTTACGGCGTTTTGAGTATGCAATTTTATTAACATTTCGAAGTAATTCGGTTATTCGGGGAATATTTACGGCGTTACAATTATGCAATTATATTAATACGACAGTTACGCTGTTGCTGCATTCAAATTCGAAGTACAACATGTATTATTATTTGTATAAACTTTTCCCCCTGAAATTCATGATTAGATATTGATAGAACGTAGAGACATAATCTAATTCGATTACTGCTCCACTAACAATCTATTAATAGCAATTAATAGCATACTTTGAGGCAATGAAATATCTACAAAAAATTAGAGGTATTATTGTAAAAATAATTAAGACTAATATTTACAGGAAACTTTTGACTTCATTGGATTGATAATAGAAACTATTTTTACGCAATTTTATTCGATGTTCTTTGTTTGAATATGGTTAGAAAATACGTAGTAGTTCAAACAGATTCGTTTTCTGTTCTGCCAGCAATCTATTATTTACACGCTTTAATTAATAAATATATCTGTAAAAAAATTGGGAATATAATGGTCCGGTGAGATATCGTTTTTTAAATCTGTCAGAAATAGTTCTAAATTCAATTTCATTAAAGATCGATATTCTTACTATTTATTTATAGGAATTCTAGGTGTCGACTGTTTATCATTCAGAATATATAAACCTATTTTATTGCAGTTCAAATATATCTACTTATTAGAAAGTTACCATAATAAGAAATATTATCTCGCGTAGACAGTCAAATAGTACAAAAATAGTTTGCTTGGGGGTAACTGTACATACTACATGTAAACAATAACTATACCAGTTAAATAATCAAACCGGCGAAGACTTTCAGTATATTCGATAAGCACGACCACTTGGCCGGTTGCACCTGTTTCCAGGTTTTCAGTAACTTTTATGTAAAAGTGCGTACTTTTTGTGTTAGGTTTTTCGCTTTAAAAAAATTTTACTACCGCCAAATTTTGACAGCGTATTGATAGAGTTCTTAGCTATGCTCTAAAGGAAAAAATGGCCAAATCTATAGACACCTGTTTTTACAAAAGTGAAAGAAAAATGTTTAAACGTTCCAAAATTAAGAAACAAATAATAATAAATTACATAGACGTACATTTGGAATGATTCCAGTCAGAATCGAAGAGATCGACGGCAAAAGCTGGTCGAAGTAGCAAAGAATGTCCCATGTTTCACTAGTATTTCCACTTAATATTGCTCTTAACGTACTAACAAACAGAGAAAATTCTTATTTGGGGGGGGGGCACTTCTTTGCTCTAGAGAGCAAAGGCAGTCACATGAAATTCGCTTTCCCTCTCCTCAGCGAACGAATTCCTGAAGTACCCGGGTGATCGATCCCCTTCGTTTTCTCATTCTTATCCCCTCTCTTATTAGTCCCATATAATCTTTGGGTATTTGGACATCATGTCAATGATTGTGTACTTAAAACTCCGTACAAATGTAAATATCTTTCGTGGTCTTGAACACGGTGATCAGAGGATAACATTACAGAAGGTGCAATGGTGCATTGATGAGAATATTTTGCCAGCACAAAAGAGTCGATTTCTGATCTGCGAATAAGACTTCCTCGAAGCAGTAAAAATAATCGCAAATGCGTAGTGATGTACGGTATTGAATTTGTAATCAACTGCTCGACGAAGCAACAGTTTGGAGATTCGTTATCCGTACTGCATGAATGACGAAAGTTAGCCTCGCGTAAATAAAAATCCTCGAAAGCTCTTATCTGTTATCGTATAACTTTTTGTTCGACGACGTGTGTAGCTCGGTGATCGGAATTCGTGAATATCTTTAGCCGAGAGTGACGCGCGCGTATATTTTTTCTCGATAATGGTTCGTTGAATTAAAGGGAAGTGAGCGGTCGACCGCAAAAGCTGCCGCTTAATGAATGGAGTTCTCGACTCGCTTTATCTGAACTACGATTTTAATATTTCCATTCAAACTTTTTTTCGTTCGCGAATTTGACTGTTAATTAACTTACGAAACGCGATGCATTGTTTCATTTTTACACCGAAAACTGTACCAGCCATCTGGTTCCACATAGCAAAGGGGTGCGAAGGGGACTGATAGAAAATTTTGGGGGGCCATTGACGAACGTACGCAATCGATCCTCTTCTCATGATTAATGATCGAGACCGAAAGAGGTTGAGTATTTTTCGCGGAACTCGTCTCCGTGTACACGAGCCCATCTGTGAGAAATTTTTGAAAAATTAAAATTTGTCGTCTTCGCGAGGTTATTTTAATTTTATGTTTTTCACGGGTAAAGTTGATGCTCGAACAGCTCGAATATAAATGACAAGAGGAACTAAAAGAGAAAAAAAAAGAAAAGAAAGAAACACGAGGAGAAATGAAAACACCTAAAACTACGGTATAAGACTTATAGGTATTTTTTTGTATACCAAATACGCGCGAATGTACGTGATTTTACGCGTTATACGAATATTACGATTTAATTTCAGCGTACGTTGAACGAAGGGAACAAGAATTCTAAGTAGTCGTGAAACTGAGAACCGATGACGAAGTGTATCGAATGAGATTTACGACTTTTGTGTAAAAAACAGTCCGGTAATAAGCACAAAAGAGAGAGAGAGAAAAAAGTAAGAGTAATCTTTCTTTGTCTATATTAAATTTACTTGTATCATTTTTCTTTTTTCACTCGTCTGTTTTCTTTTCTCTTCTCCCGAATCAAGTAATTCGTAATATTTTAAAGCACATATAAGGTTTTCATTTCGCAAAGAGTATATATAAATTCGTGACGTGTCAACCTTAATTTAAAAGGCTGGCGAAAATGGAAAGTGAACAAAGATTTCAGATTTTTTTAAGAACGAGTATGCGCACATATATCGTGGCGCGGTAAGAGATTTTAGAACACTACTTTTGACACGTGAACGTGTTGCAAGATTTGTGAATTAGACGTACTAGCGAGTGCTTTATCCGGGTCTAGTGCCAGTACCGGTGCTATTTTGAAAACGAGCTCAGCATCACACCAGAAGAGTAAATTTTTTTGAATTACAGTCAAAATAACAGAAAAAGTCGAAAAAAGTTCTCAGATAATCCGAATGAAGGTAAATAGAGTCCAAATGAATTCCATAGAAGGGAGGGGGAGTCTAGTTGGCCGAGTGGATAACGCGCTAGTTTCGGAATCCGGAGGTCCCGGGTTCGAGCCCACGTAGCCACTCGCTACATTTCGACCTAGGCCGGGTTTTCGGCAAGACGAAAAGAGGACTAAGACAGCCCTAACAGCCTCCCCGACGTCTCTGAAGCAATGCTTGAAAGGGCGAATTCCAGGGCTCGGGTTAAGAGTAAAATTAGAAAAGAGCTCAATCCCATAGAAGGGTTTATCTACGAATTTTACTTAAATATCTAAAACAATTTCAGATTGCCGCAATTTTTCAATTAAATTCGCGAAAATCCACGAATTTTATTTAAAATATTCGCTAATTTATTAAATTTCTACATTTTTTAGGATGATCTTAGCACTAAACCAATCGATGAGAAAGTTAAGTAATTTTCTGCCATAAATTTTCAATTCAACATGAAACAAAAAAACAACGATAAAAAACAACAATAAAAAACAACAATAAAAAACAACAAAAAAAAACAAAAAAACAACAACAGTATTACACTAGTTTACTAAATTGAGAGGAATTTCACTCAGTTTTATCTGACTTCAGAAGTTAGAGTAATTTCAGAAATGTTCACAGAATTTAATAGTACTTTTAGGGAAGAATAAAAAATTTACGGTCGTCTACGGGTTTTTGAAACGAAGAAAATTATGAATCCTGGTTTGATACTCGGGCCACGGGTCATGCTAAACGGTTTCGTTTTTTCCTTGACATTGAAACGTTTTGAATTCACCGCGTTGCTATGTTATTCTTATCCCATGAGGGCCGATAATCCATCTCCTCTTTTCTTTTTTCTGCTCCTAAAAATCGAAAGGGGAATTTCTCAAACCTCCGAGAGGGGGCTTATGTCTCACAAGCCCTTCCAGTGGCGCTAATTAATTACAATGTGTTTCAACATACATGTACGAGTAGATTAGAGCTGAACTTCAAATACGTAGAAATGAATAAGAAGCTTCGTTCGAGCAAACATTCGATTAAGCCTGGGATATTCCCTTCTCCCTTAAACACATGCATAAGGTGATTCAAAAAGATGTGCATCCTTCACTTCATTCATAGGTGCCCCAATTGCAGTCTACGCAAATCCTTCTGAATCACCAAGAGTGTACGTAGAATATGTAAGCACAGTTGGAAGGACAAGGAAAGTGTTACGACAATGGAATATACTCGAGAAAGATAGAGAAAACAATAAGGAGACTGCAAGAGCAAGCCATAAAAGCAGGAAAGAGGCAGAAACAGAGAAGAGTCGGATAAATTTATTCTCTTAAAATGGAAAGTATGTTTGCGGATCGCCACGCAGGCAGCTTTACTTTCTCCATCGTGCTTAATCATTTCTAAAGCAGCAAAATTCTGACAGTGTCTAGACGCTACATACAACTACAATAAATTTTATGCAAATTTACATAATTTATCTGGAAACAAGAAAAAAAGGTTTTGAAAATTATGACTAAGTTCTACTACAGTTTGATAGTCGAACGAGCCAGCGAATGACGCAATTGACCCGGTTCAGCTGTTGTAATTACATTAAGAGTTTACCGTTCGTATGCCCGTCTACTGTGTCCTTCTAATTCTGCACTACTAATTACTCGTAAGAAAAATGAAGAGAAATGAAACTCGAATCGAGAATTTCCAGGAAAAATGAATACTAAGCACCTTAATTAAGAACGACCGTCTAAGAAAGAAAAAAAAAAAAGAATCAAGAGAAACGGATGTAATAGCGATGTTTTGCGCCCGAAAGCTAGTACTGGAAACACACAAGTTGAATACCTTTTTCATGATGTAATGTGCACAGTATTCTTTCCGCCAACGAATGGGAGGAAAAAACATTGTCCCTACTGGACAGAAATACTGGATTTCCCGACACGACAACAGCGGTAAAGAATCGCTTCTTTTACTATCTCCATATCACTACGCTCGTCGATCCTTGTGACAGTGGCGTGAATAACAGGGGTGAGGGTCTGTGAAAATACATCCCTTCCCCACCCATGGTCAAGAAAAAGTGAAATTTTAGAGCTTATCAACAATACTCTAGACGTTAAATTTTCTTTTTCGACTGTCGATTCCAAATTTGAGCAAAATTTCGTTTATCCGCTATTATTCTAAAAGCATTTTACACACAAAAATTTGGAATATCTCCCATCCATCCCATGAGAAATCCCTACTTACACTACTGTCCCGTGCTATGAAGGATTTTACAGAAACTACAGTCAGTTTCAAGCCAATCACCTCAATGAAGCGAGCATTGAAACTCCCGAGAGAGACTACTTGGTTATATTATAGAAAATTTATAAGAAAATGAGCACCTGCTCACGTATTAACGTGAATTTTATTTCGCAGTTTTGAAAGGCTTTTAAAATGTAGGAAATATAATACATACCTGCTTAACCTACACAGAATTTCGGCTCATTTGAATTTTCGAAAGTCGTAACTCGAACATCGAGTTTCAGTTTTCCGCTAGCTATTAAGAAAAAAAAAAAAAAGAAAAAACTCTCTATACCGGCTTATAAGTACAAGACATACACATTGATCGTTTTTCACCTTCCATTTTAATCAATCGTGGTCAACATTGTCATCAAGCTTTAAGGATTGAAAGTACCAAATGTGCCGCGTTATTCGTAAATTTTAAGAAATACTCGTATTTTTGTGAAAAGTCAAGCATTATTCACCATAAAAGTGTGAAATGTATTACACGAGTTTTAAAAGGCAAACAAAGTAATTCAAGATTAGTGCCACTAAGTCAGACCTCTGCGGGTCCACAATGGAGGCAGGGCGTAACCAAGAGTTTAGGCTGCAGCTAGGCTAATAGGATCAAAAATAGGAAATTAGGAACTATATTTTAAACAAAGAGTGAAACAGTTTAGTCCTACAGTTCATCCGTAATCGCCGCATGAACGTCCCAAATATTTGTTCTGAAATAACTCTACACTGCCATACAGCAACTAAGGCTTTGTGGGTGCCCGCGTTGAATTCTTCCCATCAGAATATTCAAATCTCCCGTGACCTGCCCCCTTTCATTATTGTAGAAAAACAATGTGGAAGGACGCAAGATTTTGGGGAAATACCACAATTTCTCTGCATACCATTCATATAACAAGAAGTTAAACCAATATGTCTTTTATGTTTTTGTGCCAGGCAGAAACAGGGCCGGGCGTTAAGATCTAAAATCCATGAGAAAATATCGCTGCGATAAATCTTGTATTCATTATACAGCATACATTGGACTCCGTCTTTCTCACTGGCTGCGATGTCTCCGTCTGTTTGACTATCTACTTATCTGCCTGTCTGTCTCGCAGGCTGCTAATTGGATGGTTTTCTCTTTTGGTTTCGATCTTGAACTTCATAGAAAACTAAGTTTGCGCAAATATTTGTACAAATGAGCCAGTTACTGTTATACATCTACGCGCACAAACCAACAATTCTATTTTGACCATTTCATGTTGGGTAGAATATCAAACAATGTTGATACTCAAACCATTTCAAACAATAATTTAACTATTCGACGTGTGAACCTGTCACGCAATTTGACATTACAGCATGTTTGTGCAAACACTCTCAATTACTCCATCTGTACTGTTGATTTGATTTAATTCACGTTGAAAATGGAAATGCGCCTCCTAAAGTATGCGGCCAAACTTTTTCAACTCACCTGGTTTTCAACGAAACGACAATTTTCGCAGAATTTTAGTCTTCATTATAGTACTATTCTACTTCTTTTCACGCGGAATAAGGTGGAGCAGCTTTTAGACCAACGAAGACTCTTCAGTCTTCAGTTCTTACGTACATAACGAGTGTTTTTTAGACTCTTTGATTAAGCCAAGCTAAAATAGTTCAGAACTCCTTTACGGCTCTGTAATTGTATCAGACTATGTTATGGCTTGTTAAAACCTGATCACGATTTTGTAAACATATTGAAAATTTTTCGCCACTTCTATAAGATTCTAGGGCGTCTTAAAACTAATTAGGACACTTTAGTACTCATTTAGGAGTGCCCCACTCTTGTTTAAAGCTTTGGAAGGATTTTGTTGAAGACTCATGGACTGTTCTAAACTCGACTAAGATTGTTTACGATTCTTCCAGACTTTATTGAATCTCTTCAAAACTTTTTCAAGGACTCGGACAGATCCTTTCATGTCTGTTCGAAATAAGTAGATGCTCTTCAAAGCTTTTCTAAACTTATCAAAAGTTCAAGACTCGTTTTAAGACTTACGACTCTTCCAAACTGGCTGGACTCTTTACGACTCATTTAGACTTGATTAAGACCTTACCGAACTTGATCACGATTTTTTAAGATCCTTTAGAACAAGTTAAATCGTAAAAATTTTCAAGAATCCGTTGAAGATTATAGAGTGTAAGACTCTCTTAAATTTGTTTTGAACTCGCAAAAAGACTTCAAAACTTTTTTACAGCATTTGAGTCTCTTTTGTACTTGTTTACGATTCCTCGATATTCTTTAAACTTGAGCAGGTATGTAGCGAGGCTCGACGAAACGTTGCCACTTTTGGAGCATTTTAAATTGAAATTGTTCTACCAGGAAGGGGCAATTTCCTTCACCGCCTTTCCGTTTATCCACGTTTGTCGTACGGTACACGCATTTTCACTGACGTAAAAAACCAAAGTGAAGATGACAAAAGAGAGGATATTAAGTCGTGCACATTATTTTGAACACAAAAACGGGTAAGTAGGTAGAGGTAGGGCCGCTATCACTGTAGATAATCGTAGTTCACAGGTTCACACCTTCCGCATGTGCTGAAACGAGCGCAACCACTCGATGGATCTGCCGGTTACAGGTCTGAATGTCTGAATGCGCCCTCGTCAGACCTCGTTCGCTGTTCTTTTCACTTCCCGTCGCCTCTGACGCAGGGGCTCGTCGCGTCGGCTTAATTAATTTTCTAGAAAGTTACGTCGAACCGCCGCGTAAACTTTAATTTATCATTTAAGCGCGCTATTTCCTAATGAGGAACAACGGTAAAAACGATTTTCCACTCGAAATTGTAGGAATATTTAGGGTTTCGCCTCGCCGGGCAGGTACACAACGTCACGCAATCGTCGGGCGAAGACTTTGCTCGCGCCAGTCAAAAACAGTATTTTTAGAATTATTATCATTAGGTATTATTATTATTACTTTACTACGCTATTCCGCTATACAATTTAGTCTGCACCGCGAATGCAGACGAGACGTGGTAAAGCTCAACTTTTCAAACCGCTGGATGCAGTAGTCCGTACACGAAACATTCGAAAAACTAATTTCAAAAACGTCATAAGTTTATACGTACGAAGTATAACGAGAGGTGCACGTGCTTCACTGCTGCAGCGAAAACCACGCCGGCGATGTTTCGTTAATTTTTAAAACGTTTTGTTTTTGTATACGTTGAAGAAGAGAACTTCACTCAAATTACAGTCAAGGTCGAAAGCGAAGTTGAGCTGCTCTTTTTCTTTCTCGTCCCTTCCGGTTTTTTTTTTTTTTTTTTTGATTTTTTTGATTAAACGAGATTAATTTTGTTTGGTTTCGTATATATATACGCGTATCGGTTTGCGGCAAAATTGAATTCCGGTTATACGGGGGCGCTGGCTGCTGACGGAATACTCGCGCTTAACAACTATAATATACGAGTTCAACTATTATATTATAAGTATAGGCGTTCGTGCAACATTTGGTAATCTACTCTACGTGTATATGAAGCGATGACATCATCATCACCGAGTCAATTGACAATACAGAATGCTGAATAAAATGCACCCCCTCCCTCGCCCCGCTCTTCATTTTTGACGAGAAGTATGATCAAAGTGCAACACAAATCAGTATCTTCATTTGACAACGTATAGTTTCTTGTTCTGAGTGAAAACATATCCTCTTTCCCAAAATGGAGCTGAACCAACTTTAAATTTTCAAATTAGAATCTATCAAACGAAGCTTCAAAACTGGGTATTTTTGGGCTACTGATTTCGAATATCTAATCAAATGTTTGATTTAGCTCTGACTTTTGGCCGAAAATTCAAATTTTCCTCGAAAAATGGACAAAAATTTCCGTACCGCTGATTTAAAAAACTGTAGAAAATTTCTAATTCGACTTCGACGTGGGTCTCCAAGTTTAAATTTCTCATTTTAAATGGGTAAGGGGGCTGAAATTAGGGCTAGATCAAAAATATAATGAAATTTTAGCAACCCAGAAACCCATTTTTTAGGCAAAAGCTTTACGCAATGGTCGTCAAATTTATTTATTTATTTATTATTATGTTTTCATTTATTCATTTGTGTTTGAGCCCTCCCAACAGGTGCCCGAGGGTCCCATTGACAGGGAGGGACTGTAGGTATAATATAATAATTCTTAAAAACAAAAACAAAAAATACTATTCAAATGAAGGGTGTGGGATAAAGAAGAAGGAAAGGATAACAGAAAGAGGGAGGAAGAGACAAGCACTAGAGTAAGGGCAAAGCGGGGGTGAGGCGCGCACAGGTCCACAGGTGGCAGTTAAAAATTGTGAATTGAGAACTGATAGTTAAAGGAAGCCGAGGGGCCGGAACAAACCACACTTGTGCGGTATAAGGGAACAGAAAAAGAACTTCAGAGACTAGGATCTACATACCATTGAGTACTTTCAAATGACTGATGAGATATACTGTCTCCTACTCATGAAGAATAAGTCGATTCCAGGTTTTTTTTTTTTGTTTTTTTTTTTTTGGGGGGGGGGGGGGAATATTATTATATAATGCTAAGGTATTGGCCATACTTGATACTGAGCCTCTACGTGTTACAAATGGATCAGTATTTCTTGTATTCAATTTAGGGACCCTGAATTGAATACGTGATAAGTTGTTGGAATCCAAAATTTTGTTATTCAAAAATCCTCAAAAAGATAACTTTGCTAGACATCTTCTATTTTTTAGGCTTATGCTTGATCCGAGATACGTCCGACGATGGCGAGGCCTGTAAAATTAAATTCGGAAGCTGAAATTTTGGTATATTGTTCATTCCAAAATGTCGGTTCTGGGGAAATTGCTTTATCCAACTGTTTGTCCGCAATCAACCTAATAAACTAAAATTTTCATAATTAACTTTCACAACCATAATGTGATTCGAACTCGAAGAAAAGTCAAATCGACTTGTTAGGTTTGGATTCAGGGATACTCAAACTGGGTAAAGCATATTTTCTTTTATAATTATGTTTCGCGAACCGTAAATTTTATCGAATTCTTGACGATAAAAAGAATTATAGTATTGTTTTCAGGCATAAAAATTTGGTAATAACAACTTTTTTTCGTAGACTCGATAATAGATGAGAGTTTTAACGTTTATGAAGTTGTCCAGCCCACTCAATGCTTGTTCAATGAAACGACAGTATAGATGGCAATATTTTACGCAAGTATGTTCCCTTCTGCTATTTAGTTTATGCAATGTCCACTCTTCATTAATTTAGCTCATTCTGGGGAACAGGTTGTAATTATGAAGCAAACTTAATTTATTCTCAGTTTACCAAATGCACTGGTATAGGTATAGCAATTATTGGCCATTATTATGTAGAAAGCACTCTGGCTTCATGGTACCAGTAATAGTCAGTTATGGGTGGGTGCTTCAAAACCCAGTGAAGGTTTTTACTCTTCTTTCTTTATTTTCTAAACAACATTATTTTTTCGATTTATCAGCCCTGGTTTATTCGTTTAGGTTTATTCGCAGCTTTAATTATTTAAGCCCGACGTGGTCCTATGATAGTGAAAGTTACATCGTAGCGATAAAACTAAAATTATTATTCTAATGCGTCGTGTATCGTGTTGCAGTGTAGCCACTGAGATTCGAGTTGAAATAAATCAAAAACGCGGAAGGGGGTTAAGAAAAACTAATTTCTTATAGTCTTTATCCATTGCAAATTTGCTGTTCTTTTTTTTATAAACAATTTTTTCATTAATTTTTAAATGTTCCTTTTTGTCATTTTACACTTGCAATAGTTATATTCTTCTGGCTTTATATTTTGTAAAGAAAATTTATTATTCATCCCACTTATCGGCATGGTTTCTGTATTTTGGTATTATCTACTCGAAATTATTAATTCAAAGATAGGTAAAATGCGGCAAAGTTTCGAAAACATAGACGGATTTCCCTAAGCCTAACTGGCATTATGTTTTTCACAACCCGATTCCCATCGATCGGACGCGAATAATTTCGGAGATGAATTTTTCTGGTATTGCATATTTAGATTACTCTACAAGGTTGGTCGGTCGGAAAATGTTATTTCTACTAGATTGTGGCATCGGAAACTACCTAATGTGAAAATTCTGTCCGATTAAATTCTAAAGCTTCAAACCACATCCACTAGAGAGTGAATATCGTTATTATTCGCTCGCACACGCATTTAGTTTTCTCACCGAATTGACAATCTATAACTTTTTGCGCAGCTGGACGAAATGAATTCACAGTCGTCGATCGTTTTACACGTAAATTCGATACGGTGATGAGACACGATACCTTTAATTCGGTATCGCGTTGCAGTAGGGAATTTGAATTTGAAATTCCATTTTCTCGACTCATTTGGACTACAGTCACAGAGCTCGTTATTATAATTCGGCGTTTTCATATTCAACGAACGCGATCGCGCTCCATTCACAGGTTCGCGATGTGTTTTTTGAAAAAAGCTCGAAAAATTTGAATTTCTCTCACTCGACTACGATGCGATAATATCGTTTTGCGATACCATGAAACCTCCACGAACACATTCTCAACTCGTGATTCCAGATACGATTATATCAAACAAATTATGTATTCAGCGAGCTCACTCGACGACATCCTTGCTAGTAAAACAATATCGAAGACGACAGAAAAAAGAAAACGAACACTAGTCTACTCTGGTATTCACGATCAACGAAATTTAAAATGCGATTTCCAGCGAAAGAATGCGCCACTGACATCGGCGCCGTATTTTCAACTGTGGGCGAAACATTTTGCTTTTACAGTCAATTTACAGATGAACGACCGCATGAAACGATGTATCGAATTTCCGTTCTTTACTTCCGTACAGCCAACAAACGAGTTAAGGAGACGTATGTGTAATTTTTACCATCTTTCCGAGTGTATATTATTATGATCGAAGCACATTCTGAGTGGTGTGGCCGACACATAGACCTATGAATTGTTTCGCCGAGGCGCCCACATTCTTCGTATTTGCAGTTCGGCGATATTTAATTATACGATGTCACATATTGTGACTGAATTAGAGTAACTCAGTAACTGGCCAGATCTGAAAGTTCGTCATTAAAAGTTACTTTTTCCTCAAAAAGTCACTATTAAAGCTCGTTTTTTGAGTTTATACATCAAAAAGAATATAAAAGTATAAATTTCCCATTATTAGAGGTAAATAATGATACACATTTCTGAGCACGATTTTTTGGGGGTAAAATGTTCCGCTCAAGAATCCGTACGAACTTTTTACAGATCTCATCACTCACATGAAATAAAATCGTGCAACTATAGCAGGCGATTAATTCGAGGTAACGAAACAGTAACGACAGAAAACTGCAATGTCAAAAATGAAAGGCTCAAATCCAGACGGTTGAATTGAATCTCATCTCGTTTTGAGTAGATTTCCTTTCCCACTTGGTCTCCGAAGTGACAATAATGTCGCGAAATCTCAACTTTTGATCAAAATATTTAAACCCTACAGTTCATTATTTACTCTAAATAATTGTTAAATTCCTTATTTTCTTCTCACGAAGGTACCGGAACTTTTCCAGACTCAAATAGTTTGGGGAAAAACGGTAAGATGAGATTATCTCCCAACTGTACATCGCTGGATCAAATAAAGTCGATATAGTGATGAGTCGATAAAACTTCAAAGTTCCATACATATTTTGCACCACAGTATGAACTGCTGATGGAAATCGGGTTTCTTTAAATCCACTGAATTAGAAATTCTTGGTTATAATGCTTCAGAATCAGTATCAGCTGCGAATCTACAGATTTCAGAGCTCTGTAGCCAGGAGTATGAACCCGAAACCAAAAGCGGCGACTCGAGACATTTTCACAAGATACCAAGAAATTTTCTTCTTACTCGATTCCGTTCTTTCTTCTTAACCTACCACGAAATTCTGTATTGGTAGAAAGCAATAATATAGCTCTTTTACCACGCATTGACTCGAGATATTTTTTGGAGGTAGCGCGCAGTTTCATCAACTTTTCTTATCCTACCATAGAAGTTACGTGAAGATGAGAAACAGTTCAACCTTTTTCTTACGATGGGACTCAAAAATTTTTCTGGAGGTATAGCATGTCGTTTTCTTTCCTTCTCATCACCGACCATGAAGTCGTATGATAATAGTAAACAACAGTTTTTCCCAGGCGGATCTGAGGTAAAAGGTCCACGTTTCTATATTGAAAGGTCCATTTCTTTCATAATGACCACTCAATTCTGAATAATCTCTTAGATCAACAATTTGATTTGAACGACTACTAACCAAGTCTGAATGAGCCTTTACCATTCACTGAATTTGAATTAGCGAAAAGTCAATCACAGACTTAATCGGCGACCATTTTCTCTGATTTTTCAACGTTTATTTAAATCGTCGTGTTTTTTTGTTTTTTTTTCCCCCTTACAAACAAAGTCAAATTTGTTGGGAAATGAAAGAAAAAACATTTCACACTTCTCAAAACTGGATTACCTAGAAGACAATATGCACATGTACACAAAATGGTATTTTTCATGTGAAATCCGATAGTAACACTAAAATTTCCGCCATCAAAACGCGTATCGAGATATTTGGGAAGTAAAAAAAAAATAAAAAAAATAAATAAAATGATTGAATTTGATCTATTTTGTGTTGAATTTTCCAAAATTTTAATCATATTTTTACACATTTTCTATTTAATTTCGTACAGTTTCAAATTCATAGATCGATGAGCTTTGGTAATCAGTGTTGCTTCATGCAAATAAGCAAAAACTGTTGTAAGACGTATGAATTGCCCTGTTAGTGTACAAGTATGTTACCGACTCGATCGCAAAGATTAGGTAGGTGTATTGCTCTTCAGGTAAGCGCCGATACATATAACTCATTTGAACAAATTACTGAATTAGTTTTCTGAAAATCTAATTCCTAATTACTATTTAAATACGCGTTTCAACTTCTTATTTTCTTAACAATTTTTTTTTCGGATTATAAACGACTTGGAAAACTTTCAATGACAACCGGGTAACACCAAAACGCACCCGAGTTCAAAGTCTCAAGTCTTTTTCAAATAAAAAATAGTTTACTTTGTGTTACTGCTTAATGTCAAATTATCGTCTGGGTATGTTCGAATTTGGGATGTCAAGTATGATTTTCTGATTGAGATATCCACAACAATAGTAACTTGCTCATTTCATTTGGAGGTGCACAGAAAAGTTTTTGTTTTGGAATGACCGTTTGTTTATTTAGGAATGGACATTTTAAAGTATTTTCGTGAAAAATGTTAAAAATTTCCTTCGTGGCTAAATTTTAGGGAGGGGCAATGCCTCCAAATTATTTGTTGGGAGAAGGGAAAACCCATCCCAAACCTTCGAGGATTGCTGCCTTGATCCATGGTTATTATGATCTTATGATTTAATAAATACCACTACTAAATGTAAAAAAATAATTAAATTTATGTTAGCTGCAAGGAGGATAAAGAATTTTTCGTATTCTCTAAATTGGAATCAGCGATCATTTCCAATGATTTTCCAGCATATATCGCCGATTGAATCAATAATATACTAGTATGTCACTGACTCAATCAGCAAATAAGAGTAGATGCTAAGAAAATCAGCAAAAATGCTCACCAATTGTATTTGTGATAGACTTATCGCTGGTTCAAATTTAGAACGTATAGATGATTTTCATGTATTCATTTTTCCAGAAATGAAGATTTCTAAACCAAAAATGTTCAGGATTACACATTTGCTGCAAGGTTAATTCTTTAGGCGGATAGGATGCAAATATGTCAGACTAATAAGCCTATTTCAAGCTATAATAAGAATCATACACTCAGTTGAAACTAATTGCTTCTATCTTAGGACTCTTCACTCTCGCAAGATTCATTAACGAACGGTTAAACTTCATTAAGATATTCAAGAACCATTTAGCCTCCCATGGAACTCTTTTACACACATCCGGACTAGTTTGGGTCTTCAGAGATGTATGTGCTTTCTTTCGGACACACAAACTCTGTTAAGATTTTTACTATAGAGATTATCTATAACTCCGAATATTTCATCACGATCACTGTCCAAGGATGAAAAAATGTTGAGGCATCTTCGTGAATTTCGAAGCCAAATTGAGTTTTAATTTTAAGGAAATGATATCGCTGATGCCGTTGTCGAAAATCTTTGCTCGTTGATAAAATGCGACGCTTCGCATTGGAAGTACGTTCGATTTCAGTCTCCTCTCGAATTTGCGAAGTTGAAAGCAGCCAATGTTCTTCCATCTTCTAATAAATGTTTAGAACAATATTTTCCTTTCGGAATTCATTAGCTTCCACACGGTCTCATTAAAGCTTCTGTCATTGTTGTTGTTCTTGTTTCCACTGTCACTGCGTCTGTTATTCTATCGTAAATTTTCGAATACACTTCACTCGGCATAATCTCGTTTTCGGCTAGACTTAATTAAGGCGAAAATCTAGCGAGATTTTCGTAAGCTGAAATATTAGCCAAGGGCATGAGAACTCGTCTCGGCTCGGTTCTCAGAGTTTTATAGCTTTATACAAAGAAACGTTTGAGGTGATGACAAAGCGATAGATATAACTGAGAGTAAGCTGAACACGACGTAATACATAGTAAATGAACTTCGCAGAACTATTCTTGCTAGGGATGACTAGTTCAAGTATTAGCGCCGTACAGTAACGAACTTTCTGGTACGGCTCTTCGTTTAACTGGATAGCTTTATTGACTTTGTCTAGATTTGTGGGTAACAAATTAGTCCTCGCAATTTTACAATTTCTAGATAAAAACCCTGCCCGAAGTTTTTCCGAAAAAGTGGCATTGGCGACCTGGTTTCTAGTGTATACTGAGGGTTAGAAACGTGTTTTTTTTTAAATTCACGGTAACGAAAAAATACTTCAGGAACCAAGACAGACACACAGGCACTCAGCAAAGCAGCATAGCTGTTTAGTCAGTCAATTAGTCAGCCAATCAGCCATTTAATCAGAAAGAAAACAGATGGAAGACAAACACATGGAAGGCAAAGTGCGCAGCGTCAAGAAGAAAATCAACTTGGGCGAAACGAATGTCATAGAGAGGGTTAGGCAGCGAAGTGGCCATATGATGGTATTTCTAACTTATACGTAAGTTAAAATCACACTCGGTAGACTGAATGAAGAAATTTCGTCGGTACTAAATTATTAGGCGGATGGTGTACCACTTTCGCTACCATTCACCATTTAAATAGATTTTCAACGACAAAATCTATTTACAAACTGACCTATTTAAATGCATTTTTCAAATAACAAATAGTTTTTTCCCCCTCAGTTACTATCATTAACTAATAACAACACTCATAGAAAATGGACAAAATACACCGTGAAATTTCAATGTCGCAGATCATATACTTTAGACGATTCCTATTCAAAGAAGAAGGAAAAAACTACTTAAATCGGTCTTGAAAACGAAAACCTATTTGAACATTATTTTATGTGGGTTTTCTTCGTGATGGGTGTTGGTAAGACCTGCCAGAAACGACTGCGGCAGGATAGCAGTAGCCCATTAACCAACAAGTGAACTGCCGCCGCTGTTTGGTATACTCGTACTTCTCGTAAGTCGCTTTCGGAGGTAGTATTTCTCTTTGCCGCTCGGTGGAACTTCTCGAGATCATCGGTTAGCTAGTCGAGACTGTTCGAGAGTTGCGAGCCCATTTCACTCGAATAAGGCAGATGTCCCTATTCCTCACCAGGCTAGCCGGTAAGTCCCGCGCCGAAAGTCTCGCGTATACTTGACTCGGAACCACCTTGCACAGCGGGTTGCGGGCTTTGCCTTAGCGCCTGTAAACCCACTTATTTAAATGGTTTGCTTGTTCACGTATTGGAAATCTTCGTTTGTATTGAAATAGATTCAACATACCCATTCAGATACCTTTGATGTTCATTCGAAAAATCATTTTTAGTTTACTGCAATAGTAGCTCTACACCAGCCAGTGACTTCACAGAGACAAAAAAGCAATCCCACGTAAAATGTACACCGAATTCGTAAGTAAGATAAACAGTTTACTAGAGAAGCCGAAAGCCAATCCCTCGCAACAAGAACTGACATAATTGAGATACGAGGGTGCTTTTCGTAATAGAAAATTACATTGGAAGCGCAACTGCGAATAAAATCATAAAAAAGTACGTTGCAATTGAAACTCATCATTCTAAAACAGAAAACCATCATTCATCGGGAAGGTTATTCGGTGCTTGTTCCGAAGGTAGTATCATCCGGAAAATAAAATGAGAATAAAAACACTATTCTAACGTAAAACAGGTAATTTGTTCAAATAAGATACAAACACGAAAATCGAACGCATTTGTAATTGAACTGCTGCAAACTTACAGGAAGCATAGATAAGGTGGCATGCCTCAAACAAAAAAATAATAATATATTATCATTACGAAGACGTCTCAAACTAAAATGTTATCGTTAGGTATTCCACGTTTCATATTCCCAAGTCCAAGTCAACTGTGCTTTGCTACCGCCTCGAATTGTGTACTCGTAAACGATCTATTTAAACTAACCGAAAGTTTTGCAAAGTTTACATTCACATTGTTCAACGATAATACGTCTTTTTGTGGCTGTTACATATTAAGGATTGTTACAAACAAAATGAAGTGTAAATGAGAAAGGGAAAGAGAGAAAAAGAAGGGCGATATGAAAAGAGAGGGGAAAAAAGGACACGAGTGAAAACTCGTAATTTTGCTCGTTTATGTTTTGTTTCACGTTAAGTACGTTTGCAAACTTTATCATCCATTTGATGAGCATTTCATGCAACATCCCTTCTATTCCTTCTTATGAGAATGAAATGTAACTCGGAAAAAGTTATTTAAACTTTGTACTACCGGTTTACCGGTGGAATTTTTGAAATTCGTTTCACTATGCCCGTTGGGAGCAAATACTATACATATAGCTTCGTTTTCAGCCGACTCGAGAATAAAGAAGATGTTAACCGAAGAAGCGCTATCCAAAACAGCTTTATCAATTCGTGTAATTGGAAAACTAGTGAATCAGCTACTCGATTAAATGACTTGTTCCAAATTCGTTGATGGTCGTTATCGTTAATTTAAAAAATTCAGCAAAGCGGAAAATAGCCGAATGAAAATTTAAAAACGGACTCGCGGTCGATAATTAAATTTTAGATTCTCTTTACTTTTTTCTTTCTTTTTTGCTACTTCTAACGAAATTTTAGAACTTTCACAAGTTTTACACACATTTATATTGACTGAAAGAAGGCTCAACATGGAGAAATTTCTTCAAGCCTATTGATTTTCCTCCTTCACAAACAATGATGTTAGAGTTTCCAACTTTCTTCTACTCGAAAAGTGAGAACCAACTTTCCCAGACGTACGACTATCTACTACCTAGTTCCACTGATTCTGAAACCTTGAAAGCGGTCATACCGAAAGGTTTCTAAGGCCACTTTTGAATTCTCATTTCGTGGCCTCTTTTGATTTCTTCGGAGTAAATAAAAATACACAATTCTTCCCAACCCATTGCGTATACTGACGCAAATAGGCTAAAATGATATTTTAGGACGGCAATGTACTCGAATACGCACGCAGGCTTTACACACGGCTCGACAGAAAAATCTTAATCGAGTATTACAAGTTTCACTACGCTGTTCATATTCTACTATTGAGGCGCGTAGATATATACAGCTTAATTATTGAATAAATTTTCAACAAATTTAAGTGGAAAAATAATTTTCCTCGACATATTGTTAAGGGAAACGCGATCTCTTGTCTAGTAGCGGGTTCATACAGGGCAGCAGACGGACACGTGCTGACTAAACCCCCTCCAAGAAATCCCCTCTAGTCTAATGTCGGGGTTGAGGGCCCATGGGGCTTTTTTTGAAGAAGTTCTCAGTCAGCAAGTGTTCACCTGCTACCCTGTTGAATCGGTCACTGCCCCTGCATCCCATTGGGCGTGCGCTCTCTTTTCTCGCTAATGCAGCTCGAAATTTAGACAGAAGAAAAAACCGTTATACCTGATGAAAATCTCGGCGAACGGTGTCTATAATTTCAACACGATGACGGGCCCCGTGAATTCGGCGATTCGGAAAGAGAGGATTTCATAACGAGAGGACACCCAATATGAGTCATGCGGAGTAACTGGGTTGACAAAAGTCACGTTTGTCGACCCACCGTGATCCGTCGGTACAATAAATCTACACACGGCTGATTTTTCGATATTTTCTCACGTTGACGTTGGTCAGCCTTTTCATAGTCTCATAAACAAGTTGATGAATGCTTATTGAAATGCATCGATAAATCGCACCGATTCTGAGCCATAGAATACGCGGTTTCCGAAGTACAAAAAACGGTTCGAAAACAAAAGTTTCTGAAGCACTAAGTTCAATTCCGACGTAGATTAAAACGATGACGATGTGCGTGAAGATCACTTTGAATTTGAGGCAAAATTTATGGTGAAAATTGTAATTTGTATAGTCATATTCGAATTTGAAGAGTCCAAATCGAGACTGAATATTGAAAATTATCGACCCGGCAACCTACAAGTCGATTGATCACTTCGGCCTCTTTTTTTCAAGTCACGGAAATTTTCTCTTTAAGTCACGTTTTGACCCAATGTGCGGCGAAAGAAGAAGGATTTTCGATTTTTCCGCAAGGGTGTAGTTTTCAGACAAACTTTTTAACGATACATACAAAGACATACCTTCCCGTTTGAAATTTCAATGTCGGTAGCGCCCTTCCCGCTTCCCCTAAGGACACCTTTGTGCCGTGGAGTGTGTAAAAATTCCGATATTTTTGATGTAGAATCGTGTTTCTTTCAACACCCTCTTTTGAAGTATTCGAACGTTGGAATACGGATTACGATACTTTCAAATTTTAAATTAAAATTAATTTTCATCGTGAAATTTAAGCTTTGGGACTGGCGGCGTAACTAGACTCAAACTTCGGGAAAGAAGGAGAATCGAAGTTCAAGGTATACATTTTTCATTCATTCAGCTCATTCTCGATACATGCCCGCAAGTTATTCTGGGGACGAGGGTACAAGCTCCCAAGCTCAACTAATGTTTGGAGCTAGATACAACGTTTTATCAGGTATTCGAAATCAACGATTTGCAGAATTTTAATTTTTCATGTCTTACTTGATTCGATATCTTAATCCAAGTTAAAAAGTAAAATTTCATCAGTGACAAAAAGTACTTATCTCGATAATCTGTTAGATACCTTATTAGAAATTTCTGGTAGCGTATTTCAATCCGGCTGAAAAATGAGAGATAATTTTTTCATCGCGGAAGAGGGTTTGCAAATTAAAGATACTCTTTTGTCCTGCGTCGATGTGACCACGCGTTTTGAATATAAATTGGGAGGGGTAGGCTTATTCGTGGAAAACTCCGCGTATGGATAGGCTGACTAATAGACAGAGACAGGGAAGCAGGCATCTGTACCAACTAACTTATGGTTTTCCTTCGAAGTGAGTGCTTACGATTTTTTTTTTTAAATTCCGATCTACTTTACCCACTTTAGTAATACAGAACAAAAGAGATCTTTGACCAACGTATGGTATGTAGTAACCGAGAAGTTTTACTAAGTTAAGTAGACAAATTACAACATGCGGATTTTCTCTCTTGGCTGATGCAACAAAAGTAGAAAGCAGAGTTTTGAAAAGAAATAACTCGAAAAAAATGAATAAATAGACATTTTGTTTTTTCCAGCAAATGTGGAATACAGAATCGCCAGAACTGGCAATTTTTTAAGCAGTTTTTTAAAGCACTTTCAATCTCATCTAGTGTACACATAAATACGGAGGAAAGAGTGATAGTCCCCGTAGTTCCCTTCAGTTCCTCCACTGGTACGAGCAGTGTGAGTGCAGTAAACTTTTCCAACAGGGAACGATATGAGTGGTTGAGTACACGGGTAGAATTGGTTTAGGTTGGAATTTTCGTCAGGGCGTAACATTAATTTTTCACAACCCTCGAGTCGGTTGGAAACTTGAATTTCAACATCACTTTAACTGGAATCTCGCAAACCACCATCGGATCCTCCCTTGACGCTTGACTCGGTCGAAGGTCACGAGATAACATTTAACGTTAATTTGGGCGAGACAAGAGCGCGCTGTTCGCGTCGCGTCGCATCCGCAATAAAGAGCGCAACATGCTGTTCGTCGGAAAATAGTATCATTTGTTCGAAATTTCATTATTGAGCGTCGATGTGTGTGTTGTGTGTGTGTGTGTGTGTGTGTGTGTGAGAGAGAGAGAGAGAGAGAGAGAGAGAGAGAGAGAGAGAGAGAGAAATACGGAAAGAAAGGTCCGGAGCAGTGATACGTGTGCGCAAGAGTGGTCCTTATTTACTCTCGGTGAAAAGGAAGTTCATGTTTTCGGTCAGACCGCCCCTCCCCAGATCGATTCATAATATCTAAAAGAATTTTCTGCAAAGGTTAAGAAAATCGGAAAAGATTCACCCACCCCGCAAGGGGGAGAAGTTCTTATGGGAGTTAACATTGATTTTGGGAATTTGAGTTTCTGTCGCTGGGGGAATCTCCTTATATGAGCATAAACATTATTTTTGTTTTCCATATGAAAATTTTAAAGATCGCTGAATTTATTTCGGGGGTTACTTTCCCCTTCCCTAAATTATTCAAGATCCACGACGGCCTAATAAATTTCCAGTGACTCCGATTTCCCGCAATTTCCCAGTTATTTACAGAGGTAGTAGAATTTCTTAGGTCGCTGAATCCATTTCTGGAGTTTTTTATTCTTTCCTCTGAACCGTTGAGGCTCCACAGGGGCTAGTGTTTCACTACACTCATTTCCAAAATCTTTATGTAACAACATCAGAACTTGAAATGTAAACAAGAAGCTCAACCCCATGTAGAGCCTCACGGGTTGAGGGGAGAGGAGAAGGAATTCCTGAAATGGATCCAATGACTCAAGATACCCTACTATTGTTTTAAAGATTCAGCGAACCTTAAAACTCCCATATGAAAAAGAAAATAATTTTCCGGCTTATATGGGGAGGCTCACCCAGCAACTGAAGCTCAAATTTAAAAAATCAATGTTAATTCCCATAGGAAATTCTCCCCCTTACGGGATGGCTACACATTTTCCGATTTTGCTCAAGCTTTGTAGAATTTTTTTTTTTAATATTCGGAACGAATCGGGAGGGGGGGGGGCGTTAAGAAATCAAAAGTCGAAAATATGGACCACCCTGTTGTATAATATGTTACGGTACATGATGTAAATTCGGGATCGAACGTGAATTCCCGGGCAAGTACGTTGTATCCCAGCGTCATTGAACCGTGGTGTTAATGACCGGGATATGACGTAATTTACATAGCTACTTGGGCCATGTTGGTACCCGTTCAAATTATCATCACTTCCCGAGCTGATCGACCTTGCCCAGTACAGTTCGGGAAATGACGTGAGCGTTATTGTATTATACTGTCTAAAATGTTCTAAAATGTCAACTAAATGACTAAATTTTCTGAAAAATGTCGATTTCGAAGATTCATGTGTGTGTGGGAGAGGGGCTCACTCCACCCCTGCATATTTCATATAGATTATCTGTTTCGTCAATTTTGGTTGCATTTGGTCGACTTTGAACGAGTTCGGTTATATTGTTAACCTATTCGAGCCAAATAAAGGAATCTCGTCTTTGGACCTCAGGCTTCCTGGTACCCGATACGCAATCTGTTACCCTCTAGTTACCAAGTTACCCTCAGAAAAGTTACCGATTTGTTACCCTCGGGTTACCCTTGTTCCCGTTTAGTTATCCTGGTAACTAGTGGAATTTTGCGCATCGGATACACATTCTCAGAGTTACCCGTACCCAGTATGACGACAAAATTGAAGAGTTTTAAAATAAACTATTTTAGCTGTTTAGCCGGACTACTCATATCAAGATGGCCCAAAATGCCAAGATTTCCCAAGATGTATTGGGAAATGTTGAGAAAACCCGGTCCAATTTTAATATTATCTGAAATTTACAAGACTTCCCAAGTAAATTGTATAGACAAAATGGCTGTTCACGATATTTCCCGGTCTTTAACGTGCATGCCCGTTGGTTTTCATAGTTGACGTTACTTGCCGGCCATTAACGTCATTATCAGATTTACATCATGTACCGTAACATATACACTGCACAATACACGACCGAAACACGATATTGCTACGTGATTAGTAAGTTTCATCAATTTTATATGAATGAATCACTGTACGTGTCTCGTTTCATTCCTTCGGTGTTTAAACTTTAGACGATCAGAACCGAGAAAGTAACTGCCAGAGAGAATCGACAAAGATTTCAATATTGTTTGATTAGAAAACCGCAAATGAGGCACTGACATGTTGACGCTGCTCGAAACACTTGAATTATTGTCGAAACGTACAAGATAAATGTGTACTTTACTTATGGAAACTCCTCTGAATGACGTAAATACTTTTCTTGTTTTTTAAGGTGAAAAGTCACATTACAAATCGAAGTTTAAAATAAGTTCATTCACCTACACAGCTGACCCGAGAGGGGCTTGGATATCTTACTTCTTCAGATTGTGCGAGATTACCTTTAAAATTTAATTTTCCCTTAAATCCCTCCCGTTTGCTGGAAAGTGAGCACAAGAGCACGTTCACATACTTCAAATTAAATTTTGGGAATACTGGGGCCAGACACCCGCCTCCATCCACCAGAATATTACGCTACCACCGTTTCTGTTCACTCCCAACATGTATTCAATTTATTGGCCATTACTCTCAGAAGTTTGCTCAAACAAATTCATTCTCGAGTTCGAACAAATTCGGAATAATGATGGTCGCGAAACCTGCTGAGAGAATAAATCTTTAAAATTTGGCTTAAAGAGTAAGAAAAGAGGGGAGAAGATAACAACAACGAGTAAAGTCTTAATCAATCTAAATCGGCTACCATAATGTGACGGAAGTGTTAAGCTCATTCTGGACACTGATGGTAAAAGGGGTATTTACTCGTGAAAGTTATCCATACCTTAGTTGATGGAGTACTTCGAATGGGTTTTACCGAGGTTCTACGAGTAGTATTAGTCGAACACAGCACTATACACGAGTTTCGGTTTCCTTGCTTCTTTTCAAAAACAGGACGTCATGGGAAGGCCACCTTCTGCAATAATTTAGGGTTTTCCGGTTTCACTGACTGATCAGTTTTCTCGACAGTTCCTTCAAACGTCATCGAGTTGTTAATAAACCTAATGAATTTTCATAGGTTTGAGAGCGACATTTTGTCTAACAGCGATTGTTAAAATATGTACTCTGTGGTGATCTCCATTATCAAAACATAAAAAGGGCACGATTTTGGAATCCGCGTATAATCTGGACTCACACAGCTGAAATTGCTACTCGAGTGTTTGACGCTGTATACTTATTCGGTTTTGAAGTCGCTGTATCCATTTATTGTGATTATAATTCTATAAGGTATTTGTGAATGGGATCAGTGTTCACAGAAGATTCGCCAAACTTTTTTAATGCAAATACTCAATTTAAGATTCGAAAGGTCGCCCAACAGGATACGGATAGAATTTGAAGAATAATTAATAAGTCAGAAGCGAAACTGAAGGTTCGTTATCCGAAAAATGCTGAACGATTTTCATTAAGAAAATTTCACATTCGGAAATTAAATCGTATAGAGGATTTTTTTGCAGTAAGAAGTGTTTTTCATTATTTTGCAGTGATTTTTCAACAATGTCGAGAGCTCTTTATTCAGAAATGGGCTCGGCACTTTTTGGAAATCGATTTTGTAAACTGCATAATAGGCACTCATATGGTGTAATATTGAACGATTTAATTCTGGCGCCATTTCGAAGTGAATGATACGTTTCATTTTAGAAAGTTAAAGGCCAAGGATTCTTCAAGAGAGCGAGTTTTGTTCAGGTACCTCAGAAGTTAAAGCGTAGGACGAAATCAATGCAGAAGCTCGAAGAAATCGTTTCAAGGTTTCCGTGAAATTTTGAATAAAACAGGAAAGGGGACACAATATTTTCGCGGTGAAAAGACCATCGAATTGTAAAACATAAGAGGGTTAATTTCTCTTCCCAATAGGCTAAATATTGAAATATTAGATTAAAGAAAGAAAGAAAAAAAACAGTATTCCTCTTTTTTCGGCAAATAATAATGAATTCTCGATCAATTTAAAGGTAAGAAACAAAAATCGGGCTACCTATAAAATTCTGAAGCAGTGAAGAGTATATGTCGTCACCAAAAATACCAACAAAATCATTCGCCAAGATCCTCTAGAATTGCGACACTTCGCCATGACTGTTATGGTACCGCGTGAAGGTTACAAACAAGAAGCGGAGGTGGTCTTTCATAGTAAACATGGGTATGGTTTGAAATTCTCGAACTTTTCTTCAAGTTTCTGTCTCCCTACCTCCCCACAAGAAAGTCATATGTTTCTCTCTTCTATCGTTAATGAAACTCTAGGATCAAAGATAAGACAGACAGATTGGCAAACAGGTATCCAGCAAGGAAGTCAACCAGAAAACGTGCCCACAAGCAACACGCAACGCAAAACGGATGTCGGTTTATAGAAAAATAAGTAGACAAATATACAAATAGATAGACAAACAGTCAACCAATCATCAATAGTTTTAAAGTATCCGATATTTTGTACGAATTTACGACCATTATGAGCGGACCGCTATTCACTTTTCAGGAATTAGAAGCAGAGAAGTCAGAATCCGAAGCTAGCTAAAACTAAGATAACAGATCCAATTTTATTTCTTCAGGATTACGTCGGAGTTAGAAGCCGGGCTTCATAAGTCGCTCTTCAGCTCCGGATTCAAGAATTTTCAACGCTAATGCTGGAACTCAGTAACTGTTTAATAGAAACCAGAGTTAAAAATTGGCTGCTTTGGGTCCTCATCTTTTACGGAGGGACAGGAAGAAGGGGAAGAAATCAAGGTAAGCCTGTTCCGAAAACATTAGGGAAGGGAAATTATTTTGAAACTTCAAGAATCAATCAAATAGCTAATTTTATCTTTAATGTTAGTCCCACTTGAATCTCACAACTGCAGTCAGGAAGAGATGGAAAAAATCAGCCCTTTAGAAGCTCTTTTTTTCTTCCAAGGCAATCTTCAAAATTAACCAAAAATTTTATGTACATCGAGGCGTTATGAGCCCTGTCAGCGTGGGGGTGGGGCAGAGGTTGAAATAAATCAAAAATATCGACTCACCGAAAAAATTTACCTACACAAGAAAAAAGAAAGAGAAAAAAGAGAAAGAAGAAAAAAGAAACAGTTCAGCGACTTTCGAAATCCACATTTTGTTATTATGCCGACTGATATCCAAAATTCCAACCAAATGGCCAAACGAAACGAAAACTTTCCGAAAAATTACGATTCAACGGGATTTAAAAATGTTCTATACAAGCAGAAAAATTAAAAAGAAAAAAGAAAGGCAACAAATTTCACTTTTCTTGACTGATGTTGAAAATACCGACTAAATGGTCGAATTTGCCAGAAAATACAGACTCATGCCCTTGAATCTAATATATTCCTATTATAGAAACTCCCATGTAAAGCGCACGTTTTTTCGCTTTTAGAAGATTTCCAATCTAGGGTATGACTCGTATTCGATGTTCGTGAAGTATAATCCGAAAATTCTTTTTAAAATGCTGCCCGATCGGTCGTCAGCGACAGTTATTTCGACACTATCGATCTTGCTCATTTCGACTGAAATATCGGCAGTTCGGCAGAAATTACAACCAATCAGAAGTCAGCATTTTGTATCGGAAACGCCCCGTTTGTCGACAGAAGTTCGGAAGTTCGATACTTTCTCGACAATTTTTCGACAGTTCGACAATTTTCAATTCGATGTTTCGATTGTTTGTTCGAAAGCATTTCGACATTTCGGCTATTCCTTCGATACTATTTCGGCGTTTTTTTCGACATCAGTTCGACATTTCGACATTTCGGCTATTCCTTCGATACTATTTCGGCGTCTTTTTTTCGACATTCCGACGGCGCGTTCGACAATATTTCGATAGTTTGGCCATTCCTTCGATAGTATTTCGGCGTTTTTTCGACAGGGCGTTCGACACTATTTCGATATTTTCTCACCCTATAAATTAATCCCTCCTCCCTTTTCGTCCAGGGATCCTTTCATAGGCGCAACCTGGGGGAGGTACGGGCTATAACCCTTCCCTTAAAAGACCCGAGCAAGGAATTTTAAGCTAAAAACTACAAGCTGAGTATTTCATTTTTCATTTACCCACCCCATTCTCCCAAGTTTTACTGGCTGAGCGCGTTCTCTCTCATTTTTACTATTAATAGATATGTGTCCTTCACTTCTGTGAACCTGAAGCATTTCTTTTCAGAATAGGTATAAATGTTTCGCGTCAAACAGACGGATTATTTAAGTCATTCGAATACTGGAAAGAATAGAAAATTCAGAATTTCACCTATATATATTTTTGAGAAAATTTAAAACAATTTTTTATAAATTATTACACATGCAAAGCGTGATACACTGCGTACTGTGGAAGTATTCCGCCGTCCATATACTGAGAGTAATCACCGTCGGAGCCACACCTAGAAGAAAGTGTAAGATTTCAATGCTAAGTTACTGAAATATTAAGTATTCACACAACAAGTTAAGGTCTATATCCTAAAATATATTCAAAATAGATAAATATACAATCTAATTTTGCGACCTCTGAAAGGATCTACAGAGAAAACAATAATGTTCGATTAATAGAAAATTGCGAAAGCATCATCATAGATTTTATGGTATAAGAAAACGGGAAAAAAATGTCGAGGGCTGGTCTCGTGAAAAAAAAATAAAATAAAGGTACCCATTCATGTCCTTATACCTGTATTGTGTTTCGAACAAACGTTTTTGCAAAAATCTAATTTTCTTCAAATAGGTTTCATACAGGGGCGGAAATAAAGCGATTTTTTTAGGGGGGGGGTTGAAGCCCCAGTGCCTAAAATCTTCTATACACATAAACATGAATGTATCATTTCCATGGAAATTTCTTTTAACAACACAGCTGCAAACTGCACGTGTCTCCTGCAGTGACATATATTGTAACATTTCTGGTTTTCTTCTGAATTTGTAGAAAGATCTATAGTCATTATTACGTGGAATGTAAGGAGCAAACTGTGGATTTACGTAGGTATTTTCTTGTGACTAATGCATTGGAAAAAAAGGTTCTCAAACAGCTTTGAACTTTGTAGTTTACTTGCTTTGGGCACTCGCACACACATCTGCCTTGGTCTTTTTCGTTATCAGTGGGATCACGATTGACTGAACTCACTTAAACCAACTTACTTTAGCCAACTCACTTAAGCCCACGGTCAAGGGTAATAAAAATCCAAAAAATCATAGCCTCCCCCCCCCAAAAAAAAAAAAATTAATAAATAAAAAAACTACAAAAAGTAGATTTTTCACTGTAATACTTCCTTTGTAAGAAGAAAAAAAGCATGACATCACAAACGATAATAGCGATACTCGTATAGTTTTATATTTTTCACTTAGGGAGGGACAATTTCGAAACTGGAGGGCTTATCCCCTTAGCCCCCTATATTTCCGCCTCCGTTTCATGCCGAAAATAGAAATTGAACAAAATACTGAAAATACAAGAAGGTGATGCGTTGTTTTCAATTATAGAAAAAGTTTCCCTTCATTCTCGACAAAAAATTTGACTTCGGTTTCCGAGCGTCGATCCTACCCACAAGTATGCTATGAAATGTCAATTCCTCTATGTACATATAATTTTCAAGTTTCAAGAAATTTAGTGAGTCGTGCCCAATTCAAACAAAAATTGCAGTCCTGGTCATTATGACAGAGTTTTCCAATTCTAAGTCCTTTGTTCTCTCTCTCAAGGTATAATTTGCTAACTTTTAAATTTTTAAATGACCATGATTGAAAATGAATTACTTTAAATGACTTCATGACCTTTTTTCAAATAAATGACTTTCAATGTCTTAAATGACAGTTAGAACCCTGTTCATATATGAATGGGGAATTCAGGTGTCAGAATAATGATGTATGAAAGGATTTCATCCCTAAAATTATTAATGAGATAATACGACTCGAGCATACACTCTATCATATGTATCAATTAAAGATTGCATCGTCGATGTTAAATTCATAATGGTAGACGTACAATGACAAGGAATTTCATTCCATTCCTAACTCCCATTCAAGCTGCTGCTAGTCATCGCGCGGGGTTACAGACAATAAGGTTTTGCCCCACTCAAGAAAAACAGAATTTTCTGTGTTGTACAGCACCAGATTTACCTACAGGCACTACAACAAGCACCAGCTCGGAGCGGCCAATTTTGAGCATTTTTGTTTTCAGCACATTTTGGCGGGCCACCAGCCAGACACGGTGCTGTAAATAAAAAACTACTGAACAGATACAAAAAAATTTCCAGCTAGGTGCCTGGGGGCCCAAGTGCTTGTAAGCGACTTTAATATTAATCCGGCTTCATGATTTCCACAATAATGCTATTGAAGAAATTAATAGAATCCCAATCCGATCTCTACTTAGTCTACCTAATTAAAATAATCAAACAGGAATAGGTATAGGAAATGACAACTAATTGACAGTTAGTGATGACGGGAACACATGTGGCATCAGTTACTGTGTACATTCTTGAACAAAATTTGCGAGTACAGGGTGTCCTAAAAGAATGAGCATAGCCAGAGGGGGGGGGGGGCAAGAGGAAAACCTGAAATTGAACGTAAAAATATGCAAGAATGAGCAATTTTTCGCCTTTAAAACACGTGTTTTTTTTTAAATTTTGCTTGAGCAGTAATTTTATTTTCATTTTTTATAAAATAGTCCCCTAATACATATTATATTGGCAATTTTCAAAAAATACCACAATTTTCGACTTTTTTCCCCCTTGGAAGTCTTACTCCCCCCTCCCCTTGAGAAAATCCTGACTACAACACTGCCCAAAAGTCAGGTTCCAATTTTGCTCGGTACACTACACATACTGCCTGATTCTCGCCCGTCTTCATGCGTCTCGAGACCAGACTCTCAATGTGACCACGGCAGACACACGGAACATTTTTGTGTACCTTCTTGCCGTTCTGCAAACTCTGCAGTTCGCGGGTTTAGTTGCTGAAATCGAAATGATCAGATAGTGGGACCAGACTTCTAGGACACCCCTTTCACTCTGAAACAGTCTACTGTTTCCAAGATGTACCCAATCAATATACTTTGATCGACGTATCATCTTATAATTCGCTTACAAATTATATCCTCCTTCGATGTGGAGAAGAATTTCGAGTTCAAGGAATAACTGAATACAGCTTCAAGCTTTGACTGGGAAATTCCTGGTTCTACAATGTAAAATCTGCCCCCTCCCCAATTAGGGCGCTAGAAATGCACAGACGCAAAATTAGGTACATACATTTTAATGAAAAAACATAGGGTCTGAGGGGTCAAGCAAAAACTGTTTAAACGGTCGGTGGACCGGCTAGGGGCAATTTTCCCCTATCTTCCCTCATTGATCCACTCCTAGAATAATTAGTAACTGAATATTCCATTAAATGACAAAAATGTGACATAACTTACCGATAAATAACAGTGCATGCAAATCCGCTTCACGAATATTAAACCACTGAACCACTCAGCGACGCATGAAATTTTAACTGAAACCACTTATTCCGCACTTCCAGACTCCGGAGTCGAGATAACACACTCGTACCTATTACCAAACAGGATCGTGGGAATATTCGCAAACGTGTAAAGGCGCCGACGCGACGACAACCTTCAAAGCTCAATTCTTTTGCACATCACTATGCGGCTGACGAATATTCGATGATCAGCCTAACTTCGGACACTGTTCGATAGTAATTCGACAGCAATCAAATTTACTCGTTCCACTCAGTCGAACTTCCGACACTGTTCGACAGTAATTCGACAGCAATCAAATTTATTCGTCCCGCCCCTTTATTTTCAGCCAATTAGAAAGCTTTAGTCGAAGATTTCGATAGTTCGACACATGTCGAACTGTCGAACGACACTAATTTTGTCAGATCGGGTGAATTTCTAATTCACCGAACGATACAGAGCATGATTAACCGGGGGAAGAAGAGGTGAAAAGGAAAGCGAAACGCAATCTGAATCCGAAAGTTATTTTATATCACCTCTTCAGCCGAATCAAATAACGATTCAGAGCAATATACCAATCCTCCTACATACTTCCAAGCTCCATCCAACTGAAACCTTCCTCTGATTGGTAATTACCGAGTCACCAAACCATTTCTTTTAAAGGTATAATAACTGTGGGAAATAAAATGTAATTTCAATTTTATTTCACATTATTTACCGTGTCTTATATGGAGCAATTTAAAAAATCCTAAAATATTTTTCCTGTAAAACTTTAAGGTACATCACACGCAGATTTCATACATTTGTGACCTCCTACGAGTAGATGGACATTAAGAGAGAAATAAACCCTATTCCTGGACAATTATAAGCACAGTTTGGCTCATTTTATGATCTCCGAAATCCAGTAAAATTAATGAAAAACGCCAGATTCCATTCTTAGTTTGATTATCGGAGAGGTGGGACATGTGAGAGAGACGGAAAACTCTCAGGAATAAGGAGCTGTACAGCTAACGAGTTATTGAGCGGAAACAAATGTTAAGGAAATTCAACACTTCACCCTCCCTCCCCCTCCCACAACAAAAGTGGATTAGAAAGCGGGCCATGACATGTGAGTTCTCTCGAGGACAAAGTTCAATCATGTGAGGCAATGTAAAGCCTTTGTTCAAAAATGTTTTCACGGTATCATTCAACTTAAATCTGTACAAGTTTTTGTTCTGAAAGGTCTCCGTGTACTCGCATATATCTTCTTTACAGACAGACCAACACATCTTTCGACTGAGGTAGAGCAACGATACCCGCATTTCTCTCGTATAAAGGGTAACGAGTATGGGTTTCTGCAGTACTTCGGCCCACTTACATCAGGTGTGCATGTGCGGTATAACGATGCTGGCAAATAAGAGCTAAATAACAAAAAGTAGACAGGGACCTCATTTCGTTTTCCACAAGAACGACTTCATTTGAAAACAAGAAAGGAGGTTAGCCACATTAAGGTGTTATATTTTTTTCTGCTACCAGTTGATCGAATCCGCATGGGATGATAAGGGTGTTCGTTGGTGCGAAAAAACCTTCACAGTCTACGGACGAAAGGATAACCGCTATGTAGAAAGTGTTAAGCTAACTGCCATTCCGCTTATTAAGCGTAGCGTTCGTAAATTGAAATTTTTATCAGCTTGACGACAGTTGAAAGCAGATAGTACTGGTAAAAGCATGATCGCAGCTATTGAGTTAATAAAAATTCATTCAACTAGGCCGTTAAGCCGACTGTAATTTCATTTTATTTCCTTAAGTATTCCGGTAGATATTAAAAAAAAAAACCAAATTCCATTCAAATCGTGTGAAAAAAATGCAGCTCACGCTTGTTGTATAGCTGCACTACTGTCATTTTAATACACGGCGAGTCCTCATCATTAATATTCTTTGTAGGCCAAAGTTTACTATACGGGCACAAGGAGTGTATAAAAGGTAGCATATTTGAAATTCCGCTTCTTTGTGACCACAGGTTAGATAAAATTCGCTCGATAATTCATTAAATTTCATACCTTCCGTTGGAGCAGTTTAATAAAGAACAAATGGATTGCGAATTCCCAAGAATCCTAACATACCTGGTTTGCTTCGTTCACGAAACGAAACATACCAAGCTGGAAAATCGAAACTGTACTACAACCTTTTTTCTAGTTTCTCAATTAATTGGGTAATGCGTGTAATGGAGTTTGAACAACGTGTGTGTAATGCAAATAGCTGCTATAAGACGAGTATTTCATTGCCCAGGGATTATCGTTCAATTCCCAGAATGAAAAATCAAGCGACGAAAACGACCACGTACGAGAAGCTAATATAGCGTATATTCAATTCGTATAATCGGATTTCGCTTTTCCAAGTGTCGCAAAAATCGGGTCGACAAATCTGTGCCACTGAAAATTACCAACATCAGGGCTTCGACGTGACACATACAGTAACTCGTTGTCCGGATCCTAGGCGGTTTATTTTCATTTTCTCGTCTACCTCGCGGGTTTCTCGGGAAATCTAAAAAAATACCTACACGATTTTGGGAAACAAAATAAGCATCGTCGAACATCTAGAAAACCATACAAGAACGTAATTACATTTCAATAAATAAATAAAAAAATGTGTAGGCGTATCGTTTTCGTGGTGAAATTTTACGCTCCCAGTTTCACCCGGTTATTCGAATTCGCTCGCGGGTGTTTGAATTTGACCTTCGTGCTTTTTGGCCAAGAGCTTTCTAGTAATTTTTTCGACTGTTTTTTCGGAACGTGCGGCTCGACGTCACTGGGTCTAAGCCACCAAAGACTGAAACATGCAATATGACTGCAACTTTTCACATTTTAAGCGCTTACATTTTTTTGTTCTCAGTTTCGGAAAGGATAAATTCCCAAAGTTTATGGAATTATCACGATTATTTCTTATAATCGATAACCAGCAAATGAAGAAGGCCTACTTTAAATTTAAGCATTTTAAAGTAATTTGGTAAAATCAGAATCTACGAACTCTTTTGTTACCATCTTCAAAGATTCACAGCGTAGCACATTACACGTCTTGAATACTCGTTTCTATCGTGACATTTCACCCTGTAAGCAATAACAACCGGACGGGGCAAGGAAGTACGTACCTCTCCAGGAACTCAACCTGCCCATTTCCTCCAAAAATCAGATTTAAACAATAAACATTTAAAAAATTCTCACATAAGTAAGAGGGAGCAGCAAAATTAATTGATTTACCCCCCCCCCCCTCTCCATGACCCGAAAAAACGTAACGCATATATTTCATCATTTCAGTACAGCGAAGGAGCCTTCTTCCAACATACTAGATCTTGAGTGTGAGCTTCCTTCACAAGAAAGAAGCCATAGTATGGACAAATGAATAGATAAACATAATTGCGGTAACACGCATATTTGATTCAGGAAAAAAAAATTAATAGACAGTTATTTTGAGGAACCATAGAAAAGTCAGGACTCTATAGAATTACCTCTCCACGAACAATACAGCTAAGACATGGGAAGAATCGTTAATATGGAACAGGGTAATAGATCTATTCTTTTTATGAACTCCCTAGACCATTAGAAACTGCCTAGGTAGCAAAAATAACTATCAATGATCAAAACTACCTATTCTACATGAATAACCATGCAGTATGAGTACAATTCAGTCGTCTTTCAACGAGTACGAACAAGATGCATGATAAAATGATACCTATTTGTATTTCGCATGATTGTACACGCGACTTTTATGATTTCTCTCGAAACGTTAACGTGGTTCTTTGTATTTGCTTTTGCGATTTTCGTTGCAAAATGAATTCAAATTTTATTTGTGAGTATCAAGATCATCTGACTAAATTTGTTATTTTTAAACCTCTGAAGATAAAAAGAGCTGAGGAAGTGGCTTTCCATTTGCTAGATGTACACTTACTTTATTTGCAGCTCCGTCTATACTCCCGTCAGACAACGGGAGGGAATTTTGTAATTCTATCATTTGTTGTCTTCGTTCACGGTGGCCCGACTTGAAAATTGTCCATGGAAAGCCGCGACACTCGCAGTCACAGTGAAGTGTCAAGAGAGCTAATCGTGTCATAGAGGAAATGCTGTGTTCACGTGGATGCAAGATCAGAAAACTAGCAAGTGGAGTGAGGGGCTCCGTTTCGTTCAATTTATGAAAAATAGGGCGTTCCATAGTGGAATTCAACGAAGCCCTTACAAAGCGATGTTTGGGACACCAACAAAAGTAGGCCTTGAAAGTTCATGTCTCCCGCGAGAAATCTGGGCACAACTAGATGGAGAAGAGGATTTGGAAAAAGCAATGGCGGAAATGCAGCAGATGCCTGCTGGGACTCGGGAAGACTGCCCCCATACTGGAAAAGGAATCGTGATTTCTCAGGAAGAATGCACCACAAGTCAAGAGGAACCCCTTGTAAGTCAGCAAGAGTCGGCTATAAATTAAGACGGACCGGTTGAAACTGAAGCGGAATGTATTTCGACTACAAGTGAAGAAAAATCCGAAACTACCATCGGGACATTGACGATGAAAAGCGATGCGATTATGAGGGAAAGAGAAGGCGCCAAGACGTCTCTGATAAAGCAAGCAATTTTTAAAATGAAGCTGAATTCAGGTTCTAATTTTCCCGAGCCTCCTGTTGGGGCAGCAGTCTGAATACCAATTCCTGACGTTGATCGTGCAAAAACTGACGCGAGGTATTGTATGAATAATTACTCTGACAATTACACTAGTTCCTTCTGACAAAATAATTTTTTATGAACTTACATTTTCAGGTGCAATAAATAAAACATATGGTGGGTTTTACGAATTAGCTACAAGAAACGGAAAGTTAACGCAGCTATATGCTAGATCGCAGTTCTTAATATCAAAAGAAGAATTCATTCCTGAAGAGGAAATTGCGCCGGGTACCATCTCTTTGTGGTCCATCGCAACGAAACAATCGGAAGAAGTGGGAGATTTATTTGCAATTCAAAATGCCATACTGGAAGACCGTGCTGTAATAAATGAGATTATTACAGAGGTAAACTTACGTACGTTCTTTCCGCATTTTTTTTTCTTTTCTACTTACCTAAGCAGTTTATAAGCTGTTTAGGGAGTTTATCCTCCTCTTGGGGGATACATTGCTGTGGTGAGGAAACTTAAGCGTGAAAAATAAAAAAAGAAGACCCTCTATTAGGTTATATGTAGAGCTAGGATTTTTATGCGATAAAAAACCGAAAATATGCGCAATAAATGTGCGCTAAAAATGTCAAAATATGCAAAAATATGCGCTATGAAACCGTACTCTCATGGGTATCGAAATGTAGGGTTTCCGAAGCCCTACAATAAGAGCCATTCGTTTTATCGGAAATGTCATGAAATCATCAAAAACACAAAGAATTTTTTCATTTCCAAATAATCGCAGTTTGCAGTTTCGCAGTTTAAAGCCTTGAATAAGCTTCTATGTAGGAAAAAAAAACTTTCAACGTGACTACCGATAGGATTTTTTTTTCTTGTCTCTAATTTTCTAGTTTTCAGCCGACCTTCTTCCAGCAGCTTACAGCAAAGAGCAAACACCCCGTTACTTGTTTGTTTTTTTTCCTTCAGAAAATCGTAAAAATTGTGGAGATTTGTCAATAGAAGTGATTTTTGCCCAGTTTTTGGGAAAATATGCGCTAACAACCTCAAATATGCTGTATTCGGCTATTTTTTAGCGAAAATATGCATATGCATTTATGGCCTAAATATGCAAAAATATGCGCTATAAACTTTTGCATATGGATTCAGAATTTCATGATTCGCAAAGATACGAGTAATGAGGATATGCGCTATCTAGTATTACGAGAACAAATATGCATTTACATAAAATTCCTAGCCTTATATGTACATCACTGAAATCGCGACTAACAGCACCTAGGAGAAGGCAAACTCCGACAGATGAACCCTGTTGAAAGTAATGAAAAACTACAACAGTATATCTCTTTCCAAGAAGTGTAGCTTTTCCAAATATAATTGACCGACCTGGCTGTTGGAAAGGGGAGTAAAATATACAAATTATTTATCAATTACTGACGATGGTGTTCCAACAGGTAAATAATTTTTTCGGACGTAACAATCTCCCCCATTCGAATGTCTAGGAGGGAGCTACTCGGGGGAGCATCATCATCGGAAGTTTTAAAAAGAAATGGGCAATTAAAATAGGAACTTGGAATAACTTGCAAAAGATAGGGAGAAATAGAGAGCTGTATCAAACCGGTCGTAAGACTGATAACCTTATCAAGGAGTTTATAAACTGTCTAGGGAGTTTATAAAAAGAATAGATCGATTTACATACTGCCGGTAACATATGTATAATTAGTTACGGCAACATTCAACAGTAGAGCTACGTTTTACTGCTTTAGATCTAGGTTGTTTTTTTGTTGTTGTTTTTTTTTTTGGGGGGGGGCTGCTAACCTTCGTAAATGAAAAGGTAAGGTGTAGAAAAATAATAGGTAGGTACCGACATGAATACACGTATAATATGTACGTGCATACCGTAAACGAAAAGTAGGTTAAAACAACCAACAATGTTAACCATACCTAATATATGAAACATTTCTTATAATAATAATAATAATAATAAATAAAGTAAAATTATCAACTATTGGATTTTGAAGGTCACTCAGTTCATTTTTGAATCCGAAGTTTAACCCTCAACCCTCAACTAAAGAGAATGGAGCGGCTGCTAGGGAGGCAGACGATAGAAAATACAATATTTCACCGCATCAGTTTTAACGGCGTTTTGCTTTTACGGCGCGAAAGATGCAATTTTATTAACGGGATGATATTTACGATGTATTCTGTAATACGAAGGAATTTGGGATTTTTATAGTCCGCAAATGTCTGTGGAGCGTCCTGTTCGCGTACTGGGCATAAGAAATGAGTTAAGAGTCGCGCGTGTTCTCTAACGTAATAGAGAAAAAAAAATCGAAATCATACAAAAATGAGCGAATATGAATGATTAGCGAGAAACGACGTGATGATTGAACGATACGAAAAGCGAATACAGAATGAAAACTGAAATTGGGATGACTGAAGATTGGAACTCTGAGATGTGTTTATCTGGGGAAGAATGAAATGAACGAAGAACGAAAGGATCAACAATATGCGAATTGTAAAGATCTCGGAAAAAAGGATGGCAGGAACTAATGAATTCGAGTACATCGAGAACTGCAAATATGCTACTGATTTGACCATCAACGATGATTGAAAAGAAAGGACGGAAATAGAAGGCGATGAAAAGGCAGTTTTTGAAAAGGAGGGTCAAGCAGGACGTGGCAGAGACGAGGGCTAAATACAGATAGGACAGATCTGAGACCAGTGAGAAACGAGACGAATTGGCCATGTCGAGTTATGTACGAAAATATACGGGCGGAAGGAACCACAGGAGTAACGTATAAAAAACTGCTTTCGCTTCGCGAAAGCACATTGCCCCCGCCCCCATCTTGACGACTGTGACGAGTATAATATCTCCCTTTTCTCCGAAAAGTCGGTAAAATGTTTCGGGATTCGTTTCACTAAAATAAAAAATAAATAATATTCCAATGACCACCAGTTCCCTTATTGTTGAAGCTACTATTCACAGGCACCAATAGGGGTGAGGGCAATGCCATTGTGCCTCCTCAAAAATTCGTTATTTTGCCAAAAACGTTCACTAAGCTTTGTACACTGAAAAAGGACTTTACCCATGTCAAGAAGTTATCACTCTAGAAGGTGTTCAGCCCACACTAGTCGGCCACATTTCCATATAAAGAGGTATCGCCACACTTATGTTGACTCGAAAACACTATCGGAGGTGGCAGATGAGGTTCAAGCACTTTGGATTGCTTTTTTGTCGAATTCCTGGATGACAGTGGTTTTCATTATACAATGAATCTTGATATTCCTGGTTGGTAATAACAATGAGGAAATTTCCGCCAAAAGTGAGACACCAACTTCAATTCGATGTTTCTGATCGTGGCTAAAGCCGAACCATGCGGCAAATTCCTCCAGTTTACAGCCGTTGAAGAGGTGCTGGAGTTTGATTCTTCTTCTGGTTAATGTCAATCTACAGATTACCATACAAGCGGAGACAAAGATCAGCCCCTAAAATTCGATATAAATAGGAGGACCGACGAAATCTCGAAAATATATTTCTCGAATTTCACGCTACATTAACCATCCGTTTGTCTACGCGTTCATTACACCAGTGTGCCTTCAGTCGCAACTTTACCAGATAGAAACAAGATCAACTCTTCGACATCTTTTTCACGTCACAAATGCAAACCTTTCATTCATACTGACATTTAGGTAATACCCAATGGGTTTTTGCATTAATTTTCATATTACCCGATCAGGTCTGTTAACTTATCAGAAATCACTGTCTTTGTTCCCATGTCGTGAAATTGCGACGCAATGGCCAACAAGAGTAGCTCGAGCACTTGTTAAAAAAAAAAGAAAAGAAAAAAAAAGAACCGGTAAATCAAATTTTGGTAAATGCCAATAGGAGGAACCTTATTAGACGCGTTCGTTATGTTCGTGAGACGAGTACAATACACAACATACTGTGTGTTGCCGAGTAAGCCTGTTTTACGATCGACTTCATAATCCGACTTGATTCGATTATTTATGGTTATACATTTACCACGCTTTATAGCCGGTGTGTGATACGACGAATCGTAGGCATTATACTGCAGTTACCGTGTATACCGTTAAATTTGGCTGCCGAATTATAAAACTGTGCAGAAGTGCGGTTTATTAAACTATCAAAAAATATTTATCGTTTGCTCTATGGAAACGATGGACCAGTTTAGGTCTCGCACCGTTTTATACTTTTTTAATGATTCTATCGTAAAGGGATGCGATATACCAATTCGTTCGCTGACACTGTTTGATATAAATAATGGTGCGGCGAAAAGTTGGGCGAGTTGCTGGTGAAAACATCGTTTGTTATGATATATCATTTGTCATAGAAGTGCATATACGATTTCGACCCCGTGCGTAATTATCTCTTCTTTGACAATCATCTAAATGAATAAAACGAAGCGCCACACAGTACAGGCTTGAAACCGTGATTATGTAAGTGTGTCTCTGAGGCGCATCCAATATTCAAATTTAACTAACATTATCAAGATCTTTGGTCATTGTGCCGAGCTTTATTTCGTTCACTCAGATTATTCTTTGAGAACTAGTAGCTGCCCCCAGTAAAGAAATACTTTGCCCGAGGCAACGGTTTTTACACACAAAATCACCTCACGCGAGACTTATGGCGAGATTGTGTCGGCTCCGTTCACTTGAATACTAAGCCTGCATTCTGCTTGGCTGAAAACAGATACTTTTGCTTCAAGTTTTTGTGACGCTTCTGCGTTTTAAGGCTCTGTGGCCAATTTTTCATCAACCGGGGTCCTCTAGCTTTTTATATATGTATAATACATTGTTCAATATGTGATTCTCCTTTCCCTTCTCTTTATCACCATATACTAGAGCCTGGCCTCGCTACTTCCATTACCGTTTTTTCAAGAGAAAAGGGTCCCGACGTACGACGCTTACAGCATTTGCCTAGCAATCATTTTCCATTTAGATACTCCATGACCTTGTAGTCCGCATGTAAGCACAAAATAAATACGAATTTGACATTATGTGACCTTTGCCAGCCATCTATACTGTTCTAATGATATTCTCTACAAATAGTTCAGGCTGGTAAGAGTTCCACTCTATTTCAAGAAACCATAAAAGTAGCGGTAAGACTGTTCATCTTCCATCAATCATGTTTTCCTTGTATCTATCGAATTCCGTTTCACGATAATTAATATCGCGTCTACACGCAACCGCGACATCTGTTATGGTCATTTTAAATTAATATTAGGCCACGGCACGATAACGAAATGCTTTTCCGACTCTAAATTTAACTAGCTTTGTTTCTTCTCTCATCTCTCGTACACATCGCATACCTTCTTCTAACGAACGGTGAGATACAAAATCTTTATGAAAAATCGATATTTACGACAGCTAAAAATTTTACTCCCGTCGATAGGATTAAAAAAAGAGAAAAAGAAGTAACAAATTGAACGCCTTTAACAAGAAAACCTAATATCAAAAGTTGAAGCGAACTGCTTTTTATTTCTTTTTCTCTTCGGCTTTTTATGATTTTTCACCGCCGGCGTTGAATTAAAGGAAAGTAGAAACACCTCTCAAATCCTTTCTGCGAGGAGAAGGAATCTATTCAAATAATTTTGTTAATAATTTTGCATTTATTGAGAAGGCTCTGGTACATTGGAAGAATTTACATCCTACACGATGGTAGCGTATTGAAACTGCTGTCGTTGGGAACACTGTGACGCAGGTTTTATTAAAGAGGCAAAATTGAATTCTAAATCGTACTCCGCAGACATTTCTTACCTGGCCAGTTCCAAGATATCGCTGAGCAAAGACGATCACAAATCGAAAACTAGATACTTGGGAGGAAATAAAAACTAGATAAACTTACACCATTAAAAATGTGCGACAGTTATTAGTCACAAATTACTACAAACGATGAGTTCTTCAATGGTAAGACCGATATCGTTATTTATCCGTTATCTATTTTTGTCATATAAGAACACGTCTAAAAAATACTATTTTTTATTCCAACCTAACACGTTGAAAAACACTTTTTTATTACTTCCAATCTTAGGAAATTAATTTAGGCGGGGACACACAGAAGAGGCTATGGAGGCAATAGGTCACATCAGATAGAAAAACTGATTGACAAGTCTGGCAGACTTTCAAACGAGCCTACTAAAGTCTTGTAGAGTTATTAGGAATCATAAACAGATGCGAAAAAGTCTCGAATGTTGTAAATAAGTCTTCAAGAGTCATTGCAAACTTTAAGCAAGTCTAGAAGAGTCTTACAGCGTATTAAATAAGTTTTTGAGGATGTTGAAAGAATGTTAAACAAGTTTTAACGAGTCTCGAGAAATTTCAAAAAGTTATGATCAATTCTTGAAGCGTCTCAAGCCTGGAAGAGTTCGAAAGAGTCTTCAGTAAAACGAGAAAAACAGTAAAAAGTCTTTAACGAGTTTTAAATTTTGAACGGTTATAGAAAATATTTGAAAAATTTGTGATAACCTTGAAGCGCATTTACTTGTTTTGAACAAGTATAGATGAATTTTTTACGCGTCTCGACCCGTTCTTCAAGAATCATAAAAAGTCAAATCTTGCACTATCAGTGAGTCTTTAGGCCGGTACAGACTAGCGCGCATCATTTGCAATGCAACATGTTAAACAGAACTCCGAAAGAATTGAAATCAGATCGAGTCGCGAAAAGTCACAGGAGAGCCACAAACGAGTTTAAAACACTAGGTACGCATTAGCAAGTCTTAAATAAGTCCGACGGAAAAGCGTTAAAGAGTTTGAAGAATCTAAAAGATTCTTACACGAGCATTTAAAACTAAATAATTTTAGGTAGTACTGAAAACCACTCCTCTCCAGCCACCTGGGAAATCACTACAAATATGAACCGGAAGTTCTATTATCTTTTTTTTTTCTCTCCATAAACAGAACTATTTAGCGTCAAAACGCTCTTTTGTACTCTAGAAATTCTGTAGATACTTTTCCCGTATACAAATATTGAGAGTTTCTAATTTCTAACTCGAAATGAGTGCGATATTCACTCATAATTTCGAATGCACTTTTCTCATTCGGTGATGAACAAAGACAGAAATTCAAAAGAGTTAGTTTGAAATTTACAGGTGAACTGTTTTTTTGTATAACTATTGATTTCAGCCACGAATTAATCAGAAGTGAGGAGCCAACTTATTTTCAAACGGGCAAAAGGTGTGAATGAAAAAAATAATGAAATTTAGGTAAACATTTCTTTAAAATTGACTCAAAACCAAAGATTAATTTTTTTTTCATGTTTTTAGTGTCAAAAATATTTATTTTTCCGAAAATTGTAATTTTACGAACAGAAAAATGCCAAAATTACTAATTGTTCAAAACTCAAAACATGTTTCCTATTGACTCATTCGGGAGAAAGATTGGTTAACCTTGGATACGTTTACACATTTTCAATTGATCCTTGTAGGATGTCCCCCTGGATCCACCACTGACTTCATTTCCGCATCTACTGTGTACCTTACTTAATTTACAAATGAAATGATTGATTTGGGCTCTTCAATTGTGATATTTCTGATGCAGATACCAAAAATATATATATATATATATATATATATATATATATATATATATATATAAGGAACCATTTAAACAAGAAAATTTCTTTTTTTTCAATATTATTTCGTATTTCTTGCTGCTGCATAGTCCAGTTGTTTTAAAACGCCTTACATAACTATCTACAATAGTAGTTATTGAGACTTTTGAAAAAGACAAATCGAGTTTTTTTTCCTATGGACAAGAGCGTAATTGAATTAGCAGAATGAAGCCGAACTCTTAATGCGTCAGTAAGGAGTTCAACAATTTTACAATTCATTTTATCCCGATTTTTTTTCTTTTTTCGTTTATATCTCCATTATTGAGACTAGATCACACGAAGTTCAGATAGACGAGTGATTTTATTCAGTATTCGGAACAGTGCCTTGTTAAGAACCTAATACGTACGTGAGATTCTTTAGGTTGTTGGAATCGCCTACTTCGGTACTGTTGCCACGTGGTTTAGATGTTTTCTACTAAGGAACAAATGTATCTTTTTATGCAAACACAAACTGTACTATTAAGATCGAGCCCAGAATTGGGAAAACAAAATGTCTATACTGTTTCCCCAGTTTTAACCTGTCAGCTCAATACCAATCTCGATAAAGATTAGTTCGGCAAAAAAGGACAGCGGCAGAAATTTTCTTCAAAATGTTATTCAGTATTTTGGTGGAGCTGGTCTAGTTATCAATTATTTACTCTACCAACAGATACAACGGTAGACAGCCTCGAGATGGCCACCCCGAGATACATACATGAATAGATAATAAGAAAAATCCTATCGGCCGACAATCCTTTCGATGAATATCTACTATCGAGTTCAGTACATAATAAAAGAAAAAAGGAAACATTTAATTCCGATACAAAAAACAGACACCATAATCAGAGACGGGCCAAGCTATTTTGGCGCCCCGTACAATGTTTAGAAAAAGCGCCCTTAAAAGCTAGAACCTTTAAAAAGGCGTGCTGGACATAGGGCTGTGTACAATACAGGAAATATAGATTTCGTGATCAATCAAGTATGTACACCAAAGGAATATAATTATAAATGGGAAATACGTACAGTTTATAAAAAACAATAATTAAGTTAGCAAATTTTCTTCAATTTTTTTTTCACCAAAAATTCTTGCGCAATTTTTGGTAATTTTGGCGCCCCTCAAAGTAGAGCGTTCTATGACGCCCCGTGCAAGTGCACGATTTGTCCTTATGGTCGGCCCGGCCCTGACCGTAGTTTGACTTCTCGAATACTGCTTTCAATAATCCAAACTCTTCTCTATTCGGATCATCGAGTACTTTTCGTAGCATCTCCAAGCCGTTTATTAAAAACTCGCGACTTATACACGAAAAGAGTAACTGGCGCGACGTGAAATGAAAAGTACGAAAAAGTCGGGGCGGAAACGTGTCACGGAAAAAGAAAAAGGTATCGACACGGTTCTGTTTGTTTTGCAATTCATTGAGCTTTCCTCCCTCGGGAAAGAAACGAATCCGAACTATATTTTCATTACAGCTAGGGCTAATTTTCGGCGGCGTAATTTCGTTTTTAACGGGTACGCCCCGCAATACGTGGTCCAGATGTTGGCGAGAAAGCGCCGCCGCAAACGTGGAGAGAGTTTTGTTCTTTCCGTTTTTCGAAAATACGAAGAAAGAAGTAGAAATGGAAAGAGGGGCAGGAGGGGATTGCAGAGTTGGTATTCACGATCACCGCACCAAGGCGAGCCGAGAGACCACAATTTTTTATAGACATTAGTGCGATAGGGAAGAAAGCGTATTCGAGACGAGGGCGGCTAATGCAATTAGCGAAGGAGACGGTACTCGCTGAAGGGAAATTTATGATTCCGAATTCGCTGCTTGTCAAAAGTTTCGATCTTGTACCAAGAGTTTATTGGTGTCCCGTTATCGACGACCCTACAGGTCTGGCATTGGACGGGAACGGCGAATCGTCGGTAATTGTTTGAAAAATTTTATAAATGTTGTTTTTCACCGGGTGAAATGTATCGTGCAATTCATCGGACAACTACGATGGAGGTCACAAAATAACGTGACCGTCGGATAATACAGATGCCGGAACACAGAGGGTCGTATTTCCGAGTCGGCCTACTACTACCGCCCGGAACTGCACAGTCCACAGTATGGCATGGCAGTCCAATCGCCGCTTATTCGTAATTCTTTCGTTTATGTAGTATTGATATTCCACCGAACACATCGGTCGCGTGATATTTTTAATTAATTTAATGAAGTCAATTTATGCTGGGCGACGCTAACTCTACCTACCAACTATATGAGCGAATAGCACGAATACCGGATACCTTGATTGTCGAACGTTGTCGCGAATGCTCGTATGGGACAAGCTCTTCCGCTGGTTCGATTTTGACAGGATTTCATCTACGATTTTACAAGTATGAATGTGATGCGAACAAACAGAACTGGCATTTCATTTATTCATTCTTGGAGAGTTGGCTCAGGTTGTAGCTCCCTGTGGAGCCTTTTGAGCGAGGTTACAGTCAAAATAATCCCTAAACTATACTCAAAGACTCAGGAAAAACTATGTTTGATGTCATCGATTCCCACGTAATCAACATTCAATATTTCACTTCGTAATTCTGAGGACCAGGTGAGTCGGATTTACAGCTAAAACTACCTCAAAAATGAATTCGGAAATTCGAGAAATCCCACAGTCGGTATACTGGAAGTTACTAACCTCAAAGTGGGGTCACGCCTAAGAAAATGTCAAAAATTGGTTCAGCGAATATAAAAATTATAGAAACAAGCTATCACGTGATACTTATCCGATTAACATTGAGTGAAGGACATCATCTCACTAGTAGACCTTGAACAGCCTTATTTTGGAGTCCTTATACAACCGTATTCGAATTTTTTTCAAGAACTATTTCCAGTAGACACTTTTTTTACCGACTTTTCGAAGGAAAGTGAGGTATTACACTCGTCACAGTTGTGAAGATGAGGGTGGGGGCAATTGTTTTTTATGTTAAGATCAACAAATTTTACAGATCAGATTCTTTTAAAAACTCTACCTAGTTGTCATGTATTTTAAATGGAAGCTGCAGTTTTCCTCACGGGGAATCCTGAATTAAACTTCAACCCCTTTACTTATCAGCCTCAGTTTTTTTTTCTTCAAAAATATGTTCGCTGCCGTACTAAAATACACCACTCTTTGTGGAAGTTAAAATAAAATAAATAAATAAATAAAATAAATGCCACCTCAATCCTTGTTATTAAGAAATCAAAAATACTTTCAAGTTTTTTGTCATCTGAAGTGAAAATGCTTTCCGAAACCAATTTTTAGAAATACTCCCTCCAATCTTCCTCAAAAATAAGTTTCCCAATTTATTTTTAGTTTGAACTATAATTTTAAGGGAAAGAGGGAGGGTAATAATTAATTCAGCTCAACATGAACACTGAGTATTTTCAACTACTAAATTCTAGTTCATTTGGGGATGACAAATTTTACCCCCACCAAAAAGGGGATCAGAGGGTTCCACCAACTTCGGGGTTTCAAATTGAAACATACAACATACCTAACGTGGAATAGGAGTATTTTTGGTAGTTGATTCTGAAAATCCAATCAGAATTCGACCCAATTCCGATTTAGGTCCTAAATTCAACTTTTTCGTTTTTTAAGAGACTCTAAACTGACTTCACTGAGAAAACTGAACTGAATATCGGAAAAGGAAGTTTCTAGGTCACTAATTGAGGCAAACCTGTCATATTTCTGATTATCTACATCTAGACTCAATTTCGAACCCAATAATTAAAATTTCATACTTCGGGGCTCATTCGCAGTCAGTAAATCAGTTATATTTTAAAATTATGTTTTATTTCCATCCTGGATCATAAGCTGGCAACAGTTTCGAACGACAGATCATTTTGTAACATTTTTCCGAATTTGCCGGCAGACAGATACACAGAAAGAGGGACAGATAGCAAGAGTGACAGTCATCTAATCCGTCAATTGGCAAGGCCAAATTGTGAAAAGAGACAAGCCTGCAGACAAATGGGCAGATCGAAAAGGTAGGTACGTAATGCTGAGAAAGCTAAAATTCTCGAATTTGGTCGCTCTGCTACGGAGAAGGATGGTACGAATATTGAAATTCCCGAATTTTATTACTGTACTACAGAAGAGGAAAATCCAGAATAAAAGAAGAGGCGATGCGCAGTGCTGAGAAAATAGAAATTCTTGGATCTTGTGACTATGCGACAGGAAAATTGTCCTTAGTTTTAGTTTACAATCGAAATTAATTTTTTGTAGTCAATTCTACTTAATCAGAAAGGGAAAAATAACTTTTTCAAATTGATTCCTAAATTCAGCAGGCATTCAAATGAAAAGTCTATCTTCCGAATTTGCGGCGACTATTGGTTCACCAACAAATCCAGCTCTCAATCTGCCTTTAATTTTATTATCGGTTCATAAGCATCAAAGAGGAGGATATGCCTCTAAATTCCTTTTAATTCGTGTTTTGTTTTACAGAGAAAAAGTAGACTCGTTCTTTTAATTTTCCCGCAAATCCCAGCTCTATATGCTAAATGGTTACGCAGAAAAGTTTTAATCCAATTTCGCCCCCAAATCGATTTCTTAAAAAACAAAAAATTCTTTTACACATCCGAGATTACAATCACTACGTCAGTGGAAGTAACTGTCGACGAAGGAGTCCGGTCGCCAAAATCTCTTTATTTGTATATTGAGAAGATGCTTCTTACATGCACTTTTCAGCAGCAGTCTAGTTTACATAATTCCAAGAATATGTTCCTCATCACAACTCGAGGTAGTTGGAGCGGGTGGTCAAAAAAATAGATTTCATTCGCCATTCTAGCGGTATGGCGATGAAAGCTAGTGGAAGACTGTCCCTAGCGAAAGTTACTCAAGACTCGCTCTGAGTAGCAACGAATATTGCATTGAAAACAGAGACACTTCGATCCCGATGAGAATCCGACCGAGATTTAATAAAATGTTACAGCAAGAACCTCGAGCCAAATCGGATTCCACATGATGGCCGGAACTAAATTAGCGAAGCTGATGGAGCAAACTGACGAACGAGTGGGTGGTTTGGGCGTCGATGAATTTCGTCGTACATTTACAAGAATTTCGACGTCGAATCTTCAATCTCAACCAACATATAATTCTACCATTAAGTCGACTACGGCACTTCGACACTTTTTACACATCGTTAAAAGCTAATCAACGAACGAATTGACGTACGCTCTACAGAGTGATATTTATAATTAAACGAAAAATGCATACCTTAGTTACACATACTCGATTCTATTTCCACTTCCTCCTAACTATCCTGGAAGGGTCGTGTTAGCCAACATCAATATGTCACATATTCGTACTTATTTCCCGTCCCTACCGGCGACCACACACACCGCCCCGCTTGACCTCCATATACGCCGGATATTTTTAATGTTACCAAATTTCCACATCGTAAAAACATTTTACGATTATTCCTTTTTACGGTTACGATATTAAAAATGAAAATTTTCTGGGTCTACATCGAATTACGAGGTCGACTTTGGCAACGCAACGGGAAAAACGACAATCGGACAAATAGGCACGCCACTGACATATTTCCATTTACAACGTGATTCAAATGTCTCTTTCGACGGCCCTAAATAGACGACCATTAGTCGAAGAATGAAAACTTATACTAACGACTCTATGCGAGTACATCGAGGCTATACGAAATTTATCCTATGCGACTGTAAATAGCTACCAAATACTTAATGGTACCAATCGCGTGATGGCTATTCAGCGAAAGGTCGGCGGTTTTGTTTCTGCGCTGAAATTTTAATGAGAGTAAATTGAAAATTATCGAGCAAAATGAATCCCTTTTAGAAAATTTGACAAGCCCACCCCTTACCGACACCGTGGACAAGTGCCTAGTTAAATATGTATAAAAGTTACTTAAGGGTACGCAAAGCATGATAGATTTTCCTTACCTTGTACCCTCGGATGGCTGCGCTTCTTTGGGCGTCGTTCCTCGAGGTGGAGAATATTTTCGCCGATTAAAAAGTGCAGCGATCTGGAAAAAACAAAAAAAGAGGAAAGCGACGTTAAAGCGAATATCGAGTGACATGATGTGAATTAACCAAACAGTTTGTTTAGCTCTAATAAAGCAACCTTTAAATTTGCAAACTTTCAATTATTCGCCAGAGAGAAAGAGAGAAACTTTTTGTTAAATTTGTTCAAGGGTACTGAATCTTTTCGCTGACACGGTCGTGCTATGATCGGATGGCACTTCTATGCTCTTGTGAAAATGAACTGTAATATCGACGAAATTTTAACAGCCACTTTGAAAATTAGGTGGATAAACTGCATGATTCTTGGAAGAGGTAAGAGTCAAGCAGGCGATATCCTAAAGTTTACTTCTTCTTCGAGCCTAAATTAAAATTAGCAATGTCCCACGAAGACTTGACGATGTCCGATTATACGTACTCGTATATATTATATAAAGGTCTTCATCGGTATTCGATTTGTCTTAAGATAATGTTTGCGGGTCTTAGCAAGTCTCAGTGAGTCTTTACTAGACTTCATGAAGTATGATCGAGTTTTAATAAAGCTTTGAGATCATTTAATTACACTTAGAAGAATTTTTTGACACAAATTACGTGTACTAAAATTCTAGTAAAGGACGATCAGTGATTTCACGCACTCCCACAAATTATAGTTTTACTAGATTCTGATAACAAACACCGTAATATCAACATTATAGCAGAATTGCAGTAATTTTCACGAGAATCTGGTAAAAATTACTGTAATTTGCGGTTCAAGAGTGCATGAAATTGCTAACCGTCAGAGACCACTTATTCTACTAGAATACTGGTTATTTTCGTTAGAAAATTTACCTCAATGAGTCTTAAAAACATCCGAACGAAACTTTAGTAAAATTTTCAGATTTTATGTAGTCTTATCGAAGCAAAAATTAAGATAGACAGTGAGGAAATTGAGAACGTCACAGAATTCAGATATCTAGGTGCTCTTATGAACGAGGATGGTAGAGACCTAAAAGAAATTAAAAGCAGAATTGGCATGGCGAAGCAGGTCTTCAATAACTTCGGCAGCAGCGTTTTGAAAAACCAAACTCTGAGCATCAGTCTGCGGAAAAGAATAATGAGATGCTACGTGTGGACTGTGCTAAAATACTCGTGTGAAACCTGGACAATGAATGCGGAAAGCGAAAAGAGGCTGAACGCATTCGAGATGTGGTGCTATCGAAGACTGCTGAAAATACCGTGGACTGATTTTGAAACGAACGTAGCTGTCCTAGCAAGAATAAAAGAAGAAAAAAGAAAAAACGATAGTACAAGACATCAAGAATCGAAAACTGAAGTACATAGCACACAAACTCCGGGAAAATGGCGTTTTCATGCTGGCAGTACAAGGATGAATTCAGGGAAAGCTCATCAGAGGAAAGAGAAGATCGGAGCTTATAACCACGAATTCGCCAATGAACTCTCCGTGCAAGAATCTACGTGATACGATCAGATGTGCCAAGAATCGAAGAATATAGATGTACGCCATCTATTGATGCAAGAGAAGCGACTAATAATACGACGACGATCGAAGAAGACAAGTTTCGAATCTTAATGAGCCGTAAGCAAGCCTCAGTAAAGTTTGATCAAGTACTGGTGGAGCCATCAGGCCAGGTCTTGACAAATTTTATCCAGTTCTGAAGGAGCTCGAACGAGTTTTTAGTCGAGTTTCGAGTTTTGTAACGACTCTTAATAGAATTAGAATGGAAGTCTAATGCATATTAAGAAGTCTTTGTGAGGTCTGACAGTATTAAGCAGTACTAAGTAATGGAGCACTGACGAGTCTGAAAGCTCTCTGACACACGAACGTCTAATAACCTCCTAAGTTGCAAATAGTCGTCTGTCTACTCGACATGAAAATTTTGGCTCTTAATAAATCTAACGGGTTTTCAAAAAATCCAAATGAGTTTTATGAAGTTTGTCTAGTTTCGGCACGTATTAATGGCGTTTGTATGAGTCTTGAAGTCTGATGGTTATGACCGGTCTTAATACGGTCTTAGTGATATTTAAAAAAAAGTTTAGAAGTCTTCTGAGAGGCTCAACGAACTTTAATCAAGTGCGAACAAAATTCCAAAAAGTCTTTCAATGTTTCAAATGGTCTGAACGAAGTCTGAACGAGTCATTAAAAGTTCATGGGTTTGTAGTATAAAGACTGAACTATTCTTAACGAATTCTAACAAATTTTGAAGAGTACATATATAAACCAGTTTTTTGTAATATTTTATAAGGTTTTAATTACCTTAATGCAGTCTAGGCGAGTCTTAGTAGAGTTTTGAAGAGTTCGGATACAATTGGGGTGCGTTTTAATAAAGTTTGAAGAGTTTTAATGGGGTGCACCCAAGTTTTATTGATGTCTTAAGGTCTTAACTACACCTAACAAGTCGTAATGTTTGATACTAGTAACTCATCCAAATATGTATAGAGACGTAAATGATCTATTAGGGGTGGCATTACAAATTTTGATCCTTTCAGTCAAAACTGTCCGAATCAAAAAATGGAAGTCCAAACTAGTCCTAATGAGTTTCAGAGAATGTTCCATTTTCTATTTTTAGTTCTACGAAGGGGAGAGTTCTATCAAGAAAGTAAAAATATTTTTCCCGACAACCAAAATTTAACCCCTACAAAAATGAATGAAGATGAACATGACACAGAACACAGTGTACCCGTTGAAGTAAATTGTTTACTCGATAATAAAACTGTCGAAAGAAAATTAAAACCGGGGAAAACATTAAAAACAAAGTACGTGGTGCCATTTTTTTCGGGGCCCTTCATGGAAATCTCGATTTTGCTCACAAAAAAAAAAGTCAGACAAAGAAAAATTCTGGCCTCCAAAAAGTCCGGACCCGGAAAGAATCCGTCCCCTCTCTCAGCAGAATTGCTTGACAAAACCAAGAAAAATCATCGGAAATAGAAATGGTCGTGTTTATTCGACTCGCGACTAATTCATACACTTTTAAGAAGGCAACATTCAAGAACTTTCTTTTTCGTTGTCGATGGCAAAAAAATTTATAAATGTTTTAAAATCAAGGTAAAACTTGGAGACCTTTGTTGCTTTAATCAAATCATATTTTTCTCCGTTGATTGGGAAACAATAAATTCAAATTTCATTTACGATATTACAATAAATTTTCTCACTAGAAATTCAAACGAAGCTCCTCTTGTCAGTTTGTTTAGAATAATTACTTATCAGTATTCCTGTAAACGCAGAAAGCATTCATTTCTTTCCTCCTTCCTTTCGTTTTTACTTACACTTTGTCGTTCTCATTTCAAGAGAATCTTCGTGATTAAAACGAAGATGAAGTAAGACCATTTTAAATAATTTTACGCCTCGAAAACTGTTTACCGAAATTAAGGTTTTGGAGCGACCTTAAAAGGAACCAACGTTTCTTTTGATTTTTTTTTTTTTTTAATTATTTTATAATTCGCTTTTTCTATTCTCATTTCCTCATCGGACAAATGGGATTTGAATGATTTTGAACCTTGTTAAAGCAAGGTGAATCAACTTATTTACCTTACTATCGCAAAGGTTTTTATATTTTTTTCCCTTTTGAGTTTCAAAAATTACTGACACCAGAAAGCTCTAAAAGCGTCTCTGACGTTTTGTCTGTCATAAATGAAATAGAACATAGCAAACCAACAGAAGGTTCAATAGCATTTTGGGTACTCAAACTTGCGTAGGTAGGATAACTGTATACACAATACTGTGCGGTAAATTGAGCATTCAAATACCTTCATTATTTTTATCCATCTCTGATCTCTTAACTCTGTTCTGGCTAAGAATTCAAAACTACAAATGCTCGAATTTTGATTCGCTCAAATTAACATTCAAATAAGTGATAGTATAATCCAACTAATGAGAACGTCTGATACAGCTTGTCTATTTAAAAACTTAGTCAGATGTACGATTATTATTCCAAATAATTTTTCTTAGATTACAATAAGAGAGTTTCCATGCCCTGGACACTTTTCGAGGCCTAGCTTTCCTTCATCCTTCTGTTCGACTGACTGACGTGGCAGGCTTTTACTGGTGGCTGCTTGTCTCCGATTTCGGAGTTTTCTCTCGAGGACTTAGGAGTGAGGACCAGATTTGTAGCATATAGAAGGGAAAATAGTACCAAAGCTATACTGTTCAGTTGTGGAAACTGGAAGATTTCAATTTAGATGATTCTGTTAACATCGATACTGTGATCCTGTAAAATTAACGTCGATCATTACTGGCCTACAGATTGCCAAACTTACCATATTCAGAATTCTATTTATTTTCAAATACAGAGCAAATATTTTTGTTAAAAAAGTACTTCTATCAACTATAGGTGTCTGAGACCCTTTGAAAGTGAGCATAGTCAAACACATTAACAAATCATCAGGATAAATTGCTCGCTTACTCCATTGAAAGAGGGTTTGGTTCCAAGTAATCCTCAATTTGATTTCAGCCTCGTAACTGGGACTTGAAAGAAAGTCTTCCACTTACAAAATTTTAGGTTTGTTAATTGCAAGAATTACTGATTCGATAAGATGACAAAAACGCAAATCCTACATTTTTCAGCATTACCAGTTGAAAGTTAATATGGCCTTGTTGACTTTTAACGTCTAAAAAGGCATGGATTTAACCACACACTTCAAAAAATTGGAAAAAACGCTAAAAAGAATACAAATCACGATAAAATGATAGTTTGCCCATTTAATGAAAGTATTCACGTGAAATGATTGGATTCACGCTAAACTGGTCGATTAGCACGATATTAAAAAGATTATCACGTTCTACTTATTACTTAACGATAAGGAAATCTATGTCGCAATATAAAAAATATTATCACGATGTACTTATTAAATAACGATGATAAAAATCTATGTCGACATAAAGATATAAATGAAAGTACCGATTATAATGGATTAATTTAGAACTAAAAGGGCTCTCCTCGCTTTTGCTGGTCGTCCTCTCTTTCGTTTTTGTCCGAGTGGTATGGACTTCGCTTCCATCGGAACGTCCACTTGGTGCAGAGCGCTTGCATGTCAGGTCCTTCAAAATAAGGACAGGTACAGCTGCAGCTCAAATTTTCAGGGCATAATGTTATCGTCCATGTACCGTAATGACCAGTCTTAAATTCGTCAAAATTTTTCCACTCACCCTCTTTAACTGTGAAATTACTATAATGCACAGTGTATTGAGATTCGCGAATTAGCGTGCATTTCTATCAGAATTGACGTTCACGAATTTAGCGTGCATTTCTATTAGAATTGACGTTCTACCCTATTAATCTGCTGTTCAAAATTTAGCGTGCAAGTCTGTTTTATCGTGATTGCAAAACGATTTTTTAACTTGCGACTAAATTTTCCCCGTCTAAAAATATCCTACAAGTATCAACTATATTCAAGATAAGATTTATAGGTGGCATTTAAGGCAGTTTACTTTCACTTCAGAGTAACACTTCGGGACCTCGACTTTCTGTAGCTGCAATCCAAGACTGCGGTTCATTACATCATGCACTTAAATAGATTTATAATATTAAAGATGGCCTCAAAAACGGGACTGAGGGTCGGATGTATGGGAAATTGGGAGCATGCTATGAATATAATTCTGATTTATGACAAATACAGAATACAGTACTTACACAGTGTGAAGTAATTTAAGAAATTCAAAGACATAGCAATTTTCCGACGCGAGAAAAACTTTTTCTGTTGACTGGAGCTTAATATACTGCGATACTGCATAATTCATTTCTGTCTTTAGTGCGGAGACCATTGCAAGAAAATTCTACTTAAGACAGTAAGGAAATAATAGTTACACTTTTGCCTTGAAAAGAAGAAAGTGAAAATGTTATGATGAAAACAAGGATAAGCAAATGTCGACAATGATTCGGCAGCGTAAGCGAATGAGATGAAAAATTTTAAGGTTTTGTTTCCATATGTTAATAGTTGTCGTTATTTTTCTAAAAATCGATATTTCACAAATTTATTGGTATTTTAGATGACCATGAAAGTGCTCCAAAGTTTTTTTTTAGAAAACAACTTCAGAACAAACCGGTAAAGTAACAATCTAAAACAGGTAATTTTTCAAAAATAACATAAAAATTATTAAATTCACCGGTAAATCAATTTTCTTGTCGAGTAGATGTCAACAGCTGTGGCATGTCGAAGAAGGACTGCATGTAGAAGCTCTGCAGTCCTCCAATTACTTTTGAAAGTGAATCAGAAGAGACAAATATCTTTAAAAATGGCGTAAAATGATTGGGACCCATTTATCGGCCCACAATGGTAATGTTGAATTCACGAAAGAAATATGCTATTTGCACGAAATATATAAATGACAAGCGCAGTAACAAGTACGAAACAGAAAAAGAAAGAGTTTGAAGAAAAAATTAAACTTCAGAACGCAGTATAATTCACTTACACGATAAAATAAAATACGCCCGGAATTTTAATACCTTCTACACACAATGAAAAAAAGAGACACGATATTACTGCGCCCGAAATAAAAAGTTCAAATTCTCGGCCTCCATCATACTTGCCACAAATTTACAATTGCGCACAAATTAATGTCAAAATCAAATTTTGGAGCGATAAAAATCTACGAATCGATTCTCCCCATCCTCAGGAGCAACAAATTTAGATTAAGAGCCAAACCGATATCAAAAACGAATTCGTTGAGTTCGAAACCCCTCGATGTGGTAATTCGCATAAATAATAGGTCTAAAAATTTCTAATGTACTGTAATAAAGGGTAATTTTTACACACCCACTCTTTTTTGTTCTCTCAACCGAAGCCCTGAAATCCGCCCTCTCGAGCATTACCTCAGAGCTCCCCTCTATGGCGTTTCTAGAGTACTTAAGAAAAAATTCTTAATGATCATTTTTATAGAAAATTGGATCCCTCTTAAACTCATGGATCTCCTATTCCGCGATGACGTATAATTTTTGTGTTTAAACAACATAATATACCGTATGCAAGTCATTTCGTGATATCGATTTTAAAACTCGTAATTTAAACTTCTTTTTTCGTGGCTTCACATTTCGTTCAATCACATTTTTTATTTCGTGCTATTTAATACTTCCCAAAATGATTTCACTTCCACTTTTCTCTAAGTCTCGTAAGTGAGTTTTACAAAGCTCTGCGGTGCTTCATTTCCCACTGCCATACTGTTCTTCTATTTCAAACATCGGTAAAGGGTTCTGGAATGTACAAAAGGATGAAATTCGGAATGGAGTCCCCGAGGTCACATAAATAGTCGGATGGATAATTGTTAAAAAAACAGAAATAACATAAAACGTCTCCACGACAATATGTGTTTGGCATGTTGTAATTTTGTTTGCTGGTATTTATAAAGTTACACTTTCCATCTGTATCCACTTACGGATTCGTTTGTTTGGTACAGCGAGCAAGACTCGCAGCATGAACTACAAAAATGAAAATAGGCTCTATCGGGTAATTCGTATTTAACAGTTCAATTTTTTTCTCGCCTTACAACGTGAACGGGAAAATGGTCGAAGTCGATTTTCACCGTCGGTAAATAAAAGCAAGTGCAGGTACATTCACTGATGCTTAACTTTAAGCTTATTACGGCTTTTCAGTTTGTAGGCTCACCTTGTGAAATAATTCCGAACTACTTAATACTTCTACCCTTCTTCTTTTTTTCTTGAACAAAGGTAATCTTGTAATTGAAACCGAATGCGTGACTCGGCATGAATGGACAACTAATACGATTGGAAATTTTGGGGTCAAATTTATGAAATTGCAGACGCGTATTATCTTGAATTTCGGCTGCTAGGTTATTTTTATGTATCTTCGAGTAGCTCGTACGTATTTTCGACGTTCATTTTGAAAACAGGCTTAGGTATATACGCTTTTCGTTTATTATATTGTACAAATAAGGTTCGCAGATTGAAGTTTGAATTTTTAATCGGCCGGCATTCTCATTGGCCGGGCAAATTACAATCGGAATCGGCGTTGTGTGTCGAGAATGTATTTATAGTAACCGATTATCGAGTTTGTTTGGATTCCGACAGTTGAGTTAGATCCCCCGTGAAAAGGGATTAAGCGTGATGCCGGCCTGGACAATGCGTTGCTGTTTTCATTTCGATGGGATTTCCTTTTGTGGTTGTTCATCAAGTTTGAAGAAAGAAAGAAAGAAAAAAAAGTATTGGTGGATTTTTCTACCGACGTCTCGCATTGAAAAATCTAGACTATCCGAATAACTTAACAAATAATGGTATTTTACATTCGTTTGTCTAGCTAAAAACAAGAGTTGGCTTTATAAGTAATTCTTTTGAATGAGTATAAAAGGACTGTAGAATTAATTGAGGAGAAGAGTAGATTTTTCTGTGTAACTAAATTTCAGAAAAAAACAAACGATATGAAGGATGACAGAGATATGATAGTAGTCCAAGAAAGACAATAAATCTACACAAGAACTTGCAGAGACTACCGAAAAAACACTATAGAAAGTTCGTGTCCCGAGAATCGGATCGCAATTTTCAAAAAAAAAAAACATACCTAAATCTAAATTGTTTAAAAAAATCATTCCCTCGTGCATCCTGTTCATAAATGCTTTTGAAGGCCAATATTATAAAACTTTGTTAAATAATACTGGCTCTCAGTCTTATCTTTCTATTTATGAAATATAGTTCACGAATCAATGTACCTTTCAAATTTTTACACTTCCTTCAAAAGTGAGATACACATTAACACGAAAGGTCTTCAAAACCGCAGTAAATCCATTTTTTTGTTTTGTTTTTTCCGAAATCGGGAAATGGGAGCCCGAACTTATCAATATCGCTCTGTGGAATTAGAAACAAAAAATAGTGATTTTCCAGATCATCGCATCTCCAAATGAAAGGCTCATTTCCAAAACTTAGTAAATCCACATTCGTTATGTACTCCAATTTTAGAACGTAAGAAATTCATTTTATTTCCAAAATCAAGTCAAGCATAATCATTTCGAGGGTACAATTTGAATTTCGAAGCCGGATCAAAAATCCGATTTAATAGGTAGGTATTTGAAATCAGCGATTCAAGAAAACAGTACATCGATAGTTTGCACCATATACCTTTCAATTTGAAATAATTAAAAGTTGATAGTACGTTCCAACCCCGACTAGAGAGGATTTTTTTATCTTCGAGGTGACGAGAGCTTAACAATTTCGGGTTCAAAATAATCTTTAAAAAAGGCAGTTTTTACATAAAATTGTGATTTTCTAATAAAATTTTATATATTTTGTTACACGAATACCTAAAAAACAGTGAGGTTAGTCCATTCGCTATGTATTCCAACTCCAAAATGCAGTCAGTACAATTACTGGAGTTTTATTCAGCTTATTTCTTCACGAATATTTTCAGGTTGTAAATGAAATTTCCAGGTCGTAGCCACTAAGATTGAGGTTAGATTTGTCAAAAATTCGAAAAATATATTATTCAACCGATTCCGATGATTTTCAGTCGTTTTTAGTATTTTGAAATTCGCAGGGTTGAACAAGCGTAAGCATGCCTTCGTATACGTGTCAGGATAATTTATCTGTGTTCGAAATTCAAGACAAATCACTAACTAAACTGTGAGAAACTTTTGATATTTTTGAAATTTTAGAGATAAAATTATGATACCTATCTCCAACTAAAATAGACTTTACCAGATAATAGTTCACGAGTAAGTACATTAAAATTTATCTCGTTAATAAGTTGCTTAGCTCGAAAAGAAGCAGCGGAGTTTCTTCCCAACTGAAGTAAAATATAATCACATTATTTCGAGCATCATGTATATTATAATAATAATTGATTTAATCGACATTTTACTAATCGCATTAATCGAAAAGGCTATGTGTATCTTCATTCCAGATCTTTTTAATCTCTATATAACTACTGAGTCAGAAAACTGTTACCAACTTGATATAGTTGTTTTTTAGAACGTAAAAAATTGTCATTCGACTTTTGACTGTCTGTAGAATGGAAGCGGATATGTAATATTTCAATTTTGACGCATAAGGGTTTCAGGTGTCTCTAATAATCTGATCATGTAATATACCCCTGTAAATATTTTCGATACCATCAATTTTTCCACACAGGCAATTTTAAAAGAAACAAATTCTCACGTATCTTAATTTACACTATAAGGCTGAAACATGTCGACTGTCAAGTTCACTATATATGGACGCTATTCAGCAAAAGGGAACCAACCAACATTTGTAAACAAAATGAGTTATTATAGTATCGTTGGAAAGAGTGTAAAAAGTAGAATTTTTCAAACTTGGGCCCCCAATTCAAAAATGTAAACTCACGTTGAAAAAAGCTCATCAGTAAACGCTGTGTCATATAGTTTCTACATAGCTCTTGAATTTCGAATCACATGTTCTCAAAGAACAGATTTTTCTGGTTGGTTCCCTTTTGCTGAATAGCGTCCGTATGTAGTATACAACCTATCAGTTAAGAGTGTAGTGTGTAACACGTGCCTATTTCGTTACACCTAGAGCTCCCTTTTCTACCCTCAAGAACCAGTCAGAAGCATTAGTTCAGACAACATGGCTCGCGAGAGGAAACGTTTTTAAAAACACAAAAGTTACATTTACATCCGGACGAACGTGTTTATGTACGCAAATGATGCAGATACACGTGCAAACGTGAGTTCTGTGTATTGTGATAACGAAAAATAAATTCGGCGTGAGAAACTTTCAGCTTCCAGACATCGAGATTAAAACATAATAATATTATGCGCGTACCCGACTAAAGATACCGACAATCGAGAATAGTGGATAGCTACTGCAAAAGTTCCAAAACTGAAGCAGTTAATTCAAAGGCTGCTATCTAGGTACAGGACGAGAACATCGATAGTGACACGAGTTTTCGTTCAACCTGCAAATGACTGATTCGCTGCCGATTACTCCGAGTAAAAGTTAATTTTCGTCGAGCACGCAATTTTTCTGAAAAAATAATAAACTCTTACCCACTGACTTAACAGATGTCGTGACCGATAAGGAATATTTCGCTTTTCAAAAATGAAGGTAGATTTTCAATGGTTCTATTATATTTTCGCAGGTAGGGTATTCGAAATCGTCTTATACACTGTGAGGAAAAGACCAAGATAAGCAGGCGTAATCAACAAGATTGGATAAGTACCGTATACACCAAAATGGCTTCGTCACGTGTGAATCCAACGTGATATTCATTTTACTTCGCTGTATCTTCTGTTGCCTCTTTTGTGCGCACATAACGTGATCGTGTTTCCATTTAAATACTTTTATTTTCAAGCTTTCTGGTTGACGGATACATGATCGGATATCTTATACATGGCGTATACGAGTAGGTGTTAAGAATACAATAAGGATAAAAAGAAACAACTTACGTAATGTATAAGCGAGAATTTTTTCGACTATAAATATACAAAGAACAGCATCCCATCAAATTATAAAATAGCTAATTCGTAATTGTACCAAAAATGTAGTTTCAAAAAGAATTTCGGTTCACTTAAATCGATAATAAACAGATATAAATAGGGGAAGATAGATCTTTTAATGCACAACGAAAAGCACCGCACAATGGTCCGAGACTTTAGAACCAACGGTGAAACTGTAAAATAATCGGACGTTCTATTCCGATTTCACCTTCCATTTTTCAGGCTGTATATGCGTTTTAGAAGCCTCGGACCATTGTAAAAACAAAAAACCTTCATTGCCCGTCAAAGTACATTCTCTTTTGACACTAGGTATGTGGTGGGACGTATGGCGATGCACGCATGCCAAAGTGGCCCCTGAGACACCGCACCCCCGGCACCGGAAACTACCCTTTCGGGCATCGCATCAGTACCGAGCGGAACGCTTTGGGGCCGGGCCCGAGCCGCCATTTCTCCTGGCCGGAACGGTGCGCACGTCCTGCCAGGGCCACCACGGGGTTCCCCACTGACCGAGGTCCACACTCCCAGAGCAATTGCCTGGAAATTTCAGGTCCCCCGCAGCCGGACGCGCTGCCTCTTCCTCTTCACTCACTCATCGCGTGAGACTCATCCGATTGAAGCTCCAGCCCTGGTGCTACGGGCGAGCTTTGCTGGATGGTATCCGCCGCCGCCGCAGCAGCAGCAGCAAGTCCAGCTTTTCCTCCTCCTTGCGTCCTCTGTCTCGACCACTCAGCCTCCATCTTCCGTTGCATGATGGCCGAAACGAAACCCGACACCCGGTTCCAACCGCTTCGGCTCCTCAACAGCTCCGGGACCAGGGTGTTCGGCGCAAGACGGTCGATCGCGCCGTCTCCGGGATCGATCGTGACCGCCCCGCGTCTCTCCTCCCAGGCGTCGCACTCGAATAACGTATGCCACGGCGTGTCCTCCTCTCCGCTTGCACAATGGGTGCACTCCGCGCTCCCTGCTAAAACCATCCGGTGCAGGTACGAGCCGAAACAACCGTGTCCGCTCAAGACCTGGGTCAGGTGGAAGTTCAGGCTGCCGTGCCTCCTACCTAACCACAGGTCGAGCTCACCGATCAGCTCCCGGGTCCACTCGCCTTTCGAAGACTGCGCGAGCCTCTCCGTCCATCGCTGAAGCGTGGTCAGCTGAATGCCTCGCTTCGCCCGGCGTGCCTCCTGCCGCGTCCTCGCCTTCTTCTGCGCCTTGTAGGACTGCGCCAACTCGTCAACCTTCAGCTCGATTGGTGGAAGGCGCGCCAGCACACCTACCGCCTCCGTTAACACGGTGCGATACGCGCTGATGCACCTTAGCGCGACTCTCCGCTGCACCTTCTCCAGCTCCACTCTCCGGTACGGTATCTGGACGGCGTCCGCGAATACCGGTGCGCCGTACGTCAGGACCGACAGCACGACGTTCGCGTACAACCTCCGCTTCTGCACCCGCGGCCCGCCCAGGTTCGCCATCAGTCGCGACAGCTGCCCGGTGACCCGGTCCGCCTTCTCCACCGCTCTCCGGAAGTGCTCGCGGAACGACAGCTTCCCGTCGAACCATAGCCCCAGGTATTTCAGCGCTGGACATGGCGCGATCCTCTCGCCTTTCAGCACAAACGTTGGTTGGTCGTACTTGCGGCGCGTCGTGAACAGAACTGCCTCCGCCTTCTGCACCACCAAGCACAATCTCGCCGACTCGCTCCATCCGGTCAGCAACTCCAACGCCCGGTTGACTTTGGTCGCGACCTCCGCTGTTGTCGCGGCGTGGCACACCACCAGCGTGTCATCGGCATAACAGATGAGTTTCACGTCTGGTGGGACCGCCAGCCGCAACAACCCGTTGAAGGCGACGTTCCGCAGGATGGGTCCAAGGAATGACCCCTGAGGAACGCCGCACGTCATCGCTCTCGTGACTGGTCCTGTCGCCGACTCCATCTCGATCCGACGCCCGCAGAAATAGCTCCGGATAATCCGTACGAGGTAGCCCGGCACCCGCGCCTCCTCCAACGCTGACACCACACATGAGTACGGTATCGAGTTGAAGGCGTTGCGAATGTCGAGACTGACCGCCGTACTGAACTCTCCGTCGCGTATCGCCTTCGTCGCCATCGCCTTCAGCCTGAGTGCTGCATCTGCTTTCGAACGGCCGGTCCTGAAGCCGTACTGGCTGTTCGAGATCGTCCTCCGCCTCTCCAGGTGCGCCTCCAGCCTATCTACGATCGTCCGCTCGAACACCTTCTCCACGGTGTCGAGCAAGCAGATTTGCCGGTATGATGATGGCTGCCCGTCTGGCTTCTCTGGCTTCTTGATGAGGGCAAGCCGCGCCGCCTTCCATCGGTCCGGAAATATTCCCTCCTGCAACGCGCGGTTAAACACGTTGGTTAGGAGGGACGGCTCCGCCCGATGCACGGACTCCCACACAACGTTCAGGAGCATGTCAGGCCCTGGTGCCTTCCACTTCTTCGTCCGGATCCGCTCGATGGCACTGTCCACTTCGCCGGTGCTCAGTGGACAGAACTCCTCCGTGGCATCTCCGGACGACGACGCCGGTAGTTGTGGGCGCTGCGGGAACAGCTCCTCCACCACCTTCTGCAGCACTCCCGACTCCATGCGGCTCGTTACCGATGGCCCCCCGGCCCTCCGCATCACAATATGATACGGCTTTCCGAAGGGGTCGCGGTCCGCCTCCTGTCGCAGCTCCTCCCACGCCGTCTTCTTATTTTGCCGGATGGCCGCCTTGAGGACTCGGCGCGTCTGCTGGTACCGCTACGAGGCTTCACCCGTCCTTCCGTCATCTCGTCCTATCCGCTGATAGCGACGACGGAGGCGGTTACATTCCTTCCGCAGCTCGGCAATCTCGTCGGTCCACCAGTACACTGGGGGTCGCGCACGTGGCGGACCGACGCGGGGCATTGCGCTATCGCAGGCCGCTGCCACCGTCCTGATGACGTCATCGGCTGCGGCCTCGGCGCTCCTTTCTGCAGTCCCGTGCCCTCCCTTTCCCCAGGTGAGAGCCAGGAAGCTCGCCTCTAATCGATCGGCGTCTAGCTTCCGGATTGCCCATCTTTCCGGCTTCTTCTCCTTCGGTACAGCGACTACGGTGTGACCCCTGTCAAGCTGGAACGTGATATAGCGGTGGTCGCTCCCGGACTCCTCGTCGAGCACGGACCAGCCCTTGATCAGCGGACCAGTCCTGCTGACGCGAAGGTCACGTCGATGACTGAGCTCCATCCCTGGTGGAACCTCGTTGGAGTGCCGCCCACGTTCGTCGGAACGAGGTCTAGTCGGGCGGCAAGCTCCCCCGAGGCGTACCCTCTGTGGTCGGTCCGGCCGGAGTACCATTCCTCTGTCTTGGCATTGAAGTCTCCGGCCACGATCACCCTCGACGTCCTCCTGGCGACGCTCTCCTCCAGACAGGCGAGGTAGGTCTCGAACTCCTTCAAGGTCCTGTTCGGGGAGAAGTAGCAACTGTAGACGGCGAGGTCGCCCAACTATACAGCTACATACCCCTCCCCCTCCTCTACCCCGCCTAGAGCTATTGGGCAGTCTGGACACACTCCTAGTGCTGCAAGTCCGCTGCGGTCGCGGTGCCACCCTCTCGCCTCAGCGACCCTATAAGGCTCGCTGGCTATCACCAGGTCAACCTGTCTCTCTCCCACAGTGCGCCACAGGAGATCCTGCGCGACTGCACTGTGGTTCAAGTTGACCTGAAGAAAGTTCAGTGGCCTGGTCAGCGGCGTTGGATCGGCCGCCGCCGACTTCGGCCTCCACCTTCTCCTCTTCCTTCTCGGGCGGTACTCACGTCCTGGCATCCTCGGCCACCCAAGACGTGCGCGCTGTCGCGTCCCTCCACCAGGCTACACCGTGGACACTTCGGCGGCTCGCTACACTCCCGGATCTTGTGCCCGGCCCCGCCACACCGGTAGCACACATCGCTGATGCTGGCCGTAGCTGCGCACTTCGTGAAGATGTGGCCCACCTGCAGGCACCGGTAGCACCTGGCCTCCTTCTTCCTGTCGGCCTCCAGCGAGCGCACCCGACAGGCGCTCCAGCATAGAGGCACTTTGACACTAGGTATTACAGAAGTTATTTTTACTCATCAATCACTACGCGTGAAAATGAACTGCTGAGATTGTTTTACCCAGAATATACGCTTCGAAATTTTCATATTCTCACTGAAATCTCCGAACAAGCACTTGTAAAAACTACAAATGGTGCTGACTTGATGAAATTGCATTTCCCAGTGGCTTTCTGGTGTCCATTTTCCTCAGTTAATCATAATACCTACTCGCTTGCTTTTCCATTTTCGGACTTCTTTCTTATTTCCCTTTTTACTGAGAAAACAGTGCTTATTCAGCAACCATGATTATGCAGGGTGTAAATATAATTATTATATCTTCTCACGCGTTATACTGTTTAAACTCGAACTGGATCGACGAGGGAAGTCCACAGGTATTCAATCGTGAAATTTAGTTCATCTTTTTCTAAAGTAAAAATTTTTCTCTTTCGAAAAGGGCACCAAGGTACACCGCTATATGTAGCTTTATAATTTCAAGTACGAGTAAACAGGTAGGTATGAGTAAGCAGTCTATCGAAATTACAATTTCTAAGGTCGCTGATTCTGAATAATATTTCCATTAGATTTCTGATCTGTCTCTGATTTGGGCATCAAGATCCAAATTTCAAGCGAGGAACGCGGATTTTAACGCACAGTCTAATCTATGACACCGGAATTGAGTGATCGGGACTTCCTTAGTTTTGATATTTTTTTCGTTTTCCCAAAAGTAGATTACATTTGTCCGTTGATATGCAAAATTTTAATTTTGGGGGCTTCCAATAAGGTCTCATCAAAAGATCCAAGAAACCCTTTTTGATGCATATCGTTCGACTTTGTAAGTCGAACAAATTCTGCCTGTTTCTCAAATTTACAATTTCAGTTTTGAGGCCCCACTCCGGTATAATCAAACATCTGATGACATTTTTAAAATTAATGATTCGAAGAACTCCTATTTCTATAGTCTGTTAGTACTTTTTCTTTTTGAATTCGATAACAGGTGGAAACTACGGGCCTTATCTAGGGGGACAGATATTGGCTTCACTGAAAAAGAAACTCTTGCCAGTTGAAGATTCATACTCGTCCCGAGCCTATCAAACTCTGCATGGAAACTAAAATGTTGTGGCGGCAAGGGGGGGGGGTCACCAGAACAAATTCGAAATATGACAGGCCGCCATTTAGGGTTTGCAACTGGTAATATAATATGTACTTAGGTATAATGAGGGCATCTGAACTACGAGTATAAGGCGGATTGCGCAAGTGTTTCCTCAACAGTAATAAGAGGCGAATACAAATTCATAGAATTGCAGTTCTTTAACAGATCTCGCCTCTCTCCTAATACTAAGAATCTAATAGATTAGCTGTCCCTTCCAATCCCGGAAAACTCAAAATCTGAGAAATTGCAGAGGCAGATCAGATGTTACTCCGAAAACCAGCCAGTTCGAGTAATAAACAAATCGATCATCTCACAAGAATAGAGACAAACCTACTAACCGAGTTAGACGCACAAGCAGACAGACAAACAAAAATAAAATCAGACAGACAGGATCACAATGAAACAGGTCAGTTTTGAAAGATACTTAATGAATCTAGACGACCTTACTAACCAGTGACAGATTTAACAAGGCGGTAAAGGGACAATTGCCGACGATACGAAAAGGTCCCCTCGCACCCCGACAATGAAAATTAAAAATATTGTAAAGCGAACTTTATTGCGAAAAGGGTTCCCAGCCAACTCGTTTGATTTTTTTATTTGGCATCGTCTAAACCTTTCCTTCCTGCCAGAATTGTATAACTTTTTTTATTACACACATCCCTCAGTAAAATCGTCTCATCTTATTTTGGACTTTTTGACCGACTTTTTTTTAGGGACCCCTGCCAGAATGGTGCGACTTTTTATCACACACAAGAAGCCTGCCAACCTTTTCCGAACCCACAGCCCGAGAGTGTAGCTCAGTGGCTCGATAATAATGGAATTAAAAAAAAAAAAAATTTAACCGTCTGATCTATTGTTTTACAAGACTCTACCCTCTACCAGAATCGTGTGATTTTTTGGCACATAAGAGGCCTCGACAAAATCGACTGAATTTTTTTGGAGGAGGGGCTATTAAAATCGATGCGATCTTCTTTTTTGTTCAACTTTAAAAATGGTAGGTTACTCAGAGTGCTTACCGAGTGGAGTTTACCTTAAATCAGCCACAGTTACTAATATAATTTTCGTTTGCGCATTTCTGCGTGCTATAAAATTTTGGGCGGATCTTAATAGAGCTTGAATGAGTCTTAATGAGTTTTTACCCACTCTCTATGAGTCTGAACAAATTTGCAGGGGTCAATTCGCGAAATAATAAGCTGTAAGAAATAAGAACATATTAGGCTACAGGGAATTTCCAAACTAAAAATAAACCATCTACTAGTAGCCCTCGAGAGACCATCAGACAGGCGGCCAGCCAGCGAGTCAGCACCCGAAAAAAGATTTCAAGATCTAATTACTGACATAATGTCTGATGGTCTAACCCCAAATACGAAACTGACTGCTTTTTTCGATACCTTCGGGGAGGGGAAGAGGAAGAAAGTAATCTGAAAATGGTGCAATAAATTAGAACAAGCTAACAACAAATTAATGCCAACCATTTTAGATAATAAAATTGGATTAGCCAAGCATAATACATGTTGGAGTATTCGAGAATAAAAGATTATGCCACTGAAAAACCGAAGTATATTATTCGACCTTATTTTAGTTCCTCAGTGCACTCGAATCCGACGCCAACTCCGTCGAGTGTCGTCAAAATCCGCGAGCTAGATTTAGCCACGATTCTAAACTTTCTCAATTATATTCGGTTTTTGTTGTTTCCTATTACAGTAAATTAAAAACTACTTAACTTTCTTCGAGAGTTTCATAATTATTGTTGCACGTTTGCGTAAAACAGATTAACACCGCTCAAAAATATTTACGTAAGTACGAGGGTCGTTCAGAAAGTAACCTAACTAATTTTTTTTCTCGCCAATGGGTAACACTGCTGCGATGCCATTCTGGCTAGGTGTTTCGGAAGGTGATATTAGTAGATCATGATTGAGATTTTCGTGTCGATCGAGTGTGTAGCCTGTAGCACGTGATTTATAACGCAAAAAGTATGTCTACGAAGCTAACCTGTTTCCTCCAAATTTGAACAACGTGCGGTAATTCGTTTTCTACATGCCGAAGGTAAGAACGGTACTGAAATTCATCAAAGATTGTGTGTCATGTATGGAGAAAACCTTGCTCTATCACGTTGGAGTGTTTACGATTGGATAAGTTTGAAGGAGGACAAACAGATGTTTTCGATGAACCGGTTCTGGCAGACCGTCTGACGCGGTGAACGAAGAGAGCGTCAACATCGTGCGTGCGCCATCTGTTGATGGATGATCGTCGGTACACAATTACCGATATACACCGTTAGATGGCGTTACACTACTCTTAATTTAATATATATATATTTGCGACCCTCTCTACAGCCTAGTGACCGGGGGAATATACACAAATTTTTACAATAAAAACTAAAAACAAAACCAAAAACAAGAGAGAGAAAAAAACAAAAACCTCAAGTAAGAAAGGAAGATGAGTGTGGAAGAGAGAATAAAGTTATGGGAAGAGGGAGAGAGGGAGATTCTAATTGACATGGGAAATGAATGAGCTGGAGATGAAGATTCAATGATGATGAAATTATGAGATGCGACCTACAACCCCTCCCTGTCGCCCCATCGCCGATGTCCTCATAAAACCCGGTAGTTCAGGAATTGCGACGGATTAGGGACCGAGTTCGCATGGAATAAGCCAAAGAATAATAGTTTGAAATTGACTCTCATTTAGATTTTGGAAGCCTTTTGCGATAATTATTTCAGTTAAATAGGGCACTGATTTCCTTCTTGAATTTCGATTTATTTACTGAATCGAGTATGTGTCTAAATGGGTATGGATCTGTGCTATGGTGTTATACATTCTCATTGTGCGACTGAACGGAGCTTTCATATAATGGTTTGAGCGAGTAAGCCGCGGAAGAAATATGCCGGTTGTTCTACTGTTGAAACTCAGTACCTATTCGGATTCGTATATTTTCAAGTAGCATTGGTGCGTTTATTTTGTTATGTATTATTTTGTGTAAAAAGACGAATGCGTCTATACTTCTGCGTCCTTGAAGACTTTTAACTTCAAACCCCTGGAGCAGTTCTGAGTATGTTATTGAGAAGGAGTAGTACGAGAATAGTTTGAAGTATAAATACCGTAAGAACCTCTTTTGTGCCTGCTCTATAATATTGATTGCATCAATTGTTGTAGGGCTCCATACCACTGAGGCGAACTCAAGATGTGTTCTCACGAGAGAAAAGTATAATAATAGTACCGTTTCTATATTTCCGAAAGTGTTCGTATTTCTTATGACAAATCCAAACATTTTCCTGGCTTTATTGACTACTTGATCAACATGTGTTTTAAATGTCAGTTTATTGTCGAGAAGAACCTCCAGATCTCTGATTTCAGTCACTATTGTGAGCTTATATGCTCTCCTATTGTATAGCCCTTTTCGATGTGGTTAAGTTTCCGCGTAAAGCTAATTACAACTCATTTTTGTTTCTTAAATGGTAAATTATTTTCCCTACTCCAGGCTACGAGCTCATTAAGATCATTTTGCAGAGCATACGTATCGTGTTCGGTATAAATCTGCTTGTATAATTTCAGGTCATCCACGTATAAAAGTACATGAGAGTGTTTGATCTCATGTAGTCGTGCCTCAATCCATGAAATTCTTAATCGGCGAATTAAAACGGAAGGGTCTCCTGAAGAAAGGTGTAGTGCTCTTGCACAATAACGCCGTGCTTGACGGTTACCCTGGTCAACAATTTCCACTGGGAGACAATGAACCACCCTCCGTATTCTTCAGACTTGGCTCCCAGCGATTTTCACGCCTTTCCCAGGCTGAAAAAACAACTAGCGGGAAAGCGTTTTGCGAACGGCGCAGCGTTGCAAACAGCGGTCGACGAGTTCTTCAGAAAAATGGGAGCGCAATGGTACTCCGACGGCATCAATAAACTCGTCTCGTGTTATGACAAATGTTTATCTCGTGGAGGGGATTATGTAGAGAAGTAGTAATTTTCCTCAAATATATTATATATTTTTTCCGAAATTTTTCCTTCATTTTTAATATTTTTATTAATTTTAGTTAGGTTACTTTCTGAACGACCCCCGTAGTTTTACCGGGTACAATGAACTTGATGAAAACCGAAACGAGCGTGGTACAATTTCTTTTCGGGCTTGCACAGAGAAGAGCGAACGTTCGAATAGAATTTTATTTGTTCAAAATTCACTCTTGTTACTTTCATTTCGCAAAAACGACGAGCCTACAGAACGTTCGAAAACGTTTAGAACAAAAGTAATTCGATTTCAGAACATTTTGCGATTTACTGCGTGCCCGAAAGCCCCCGTAGCTCGTAAACTAAGAACATTAGGCGTTTACGTCGGAAGCTTTCATAAATTTTTACTTTATCTAAGAAGACCAGTGACTGCTTGCGCTCTCATTTGGCCGTGAATGTGTTCATGCAGTGCAAACGTTGAAATTTATTTTTAAACAGAAGAACACTTCCTGTTTTACGATCATTTAGCGACAGACACTTCCTTTTACTTTTTCCAATACTAATTTATTTTTCATTTAATCATTTACCTAGTTCAAAGGATGTGAAAATCTATACCACATATACGTATTTCCTCATTTCAGATATGTTCGCAATCAAATTTAGTGCGAATTATGAAATTTACTATAATTAACTCGTGTCTACACGGCCGTATACAAGGGGCGGGGAAGGGGTTAGGGGTCTGACACCTCTTGGGTACGGCCGTGCGCTTAAAAATTCAGGAAAATGCGGATCTCAGAAACATTAGGAAATAAATTTAGTTTAAAATACCCCATATGTTAGGTCAACCTCCCCCCCCCCCTCGCTATATTCCTGGATACGGCACTGCTGCGTGTCTAACAGCCCAAATATCTGACGTACGCATGTACCTAGTCTAATTGTGAATTTCTTGTCAAAGAGGTAAACAAGAAGATCGAGCCAACTGATAATTGAGTACTTGAAATTTGTTGTCTATCAGAAGTGGAATTAATAAAAGAAAAATATTACTGAAATCTCCTACATCTTGACTCTGATATCTCTTACGGCCCTTTTCCCATCAACTTTTGCTAAATAGCTTTCATTTTTCGGGAGGAGAGGGGAACACAAAGATACTTAATGATACTTTCCAGTCCCAGCAAAGATTTTGAAAGGGAGGTACAATGTATCACTGCTCCCTTCCCTTACACCATTGTCGTGAACCGAAATTCACCTTTGCAAATTCCAAAGGCTGCTTTCCCTCACGCCATCCGACTGGCGTCAAATAGTCGCCGTCTGACCACTTTCGACTAAACACAAAATTTCCTCAAATTAACCTGCACCCAAAAATACCGACAGCGCAGACAACCAGACATTCAATCAGACGCATTTACAACGCCGATGACTCACTCATACATATGCGTCATATTCTTCCAAATTCCCAGAACTCGTTACAAATTTTCAGAACTCGCGGACCCCACGCGCCTATAATAACAACGTACGGAATTTCATCATCCCCCACCGACACCGATTCACCAGTTAGATACATTACACCTTTTGCTTCCCAAAAATTATTGGCTGTACCCACGCCACGAAGAATACACGATGACCAATCACCAAATTATTAAATTCGACCATCTCTAATCCTCCACGATCCATCATCATGATCCCCAGATCATTGTATCTGATCCCACCATATCCAAATCTATCTCATCTGGGGGAACCCCTATCCATAAGGAGGCCAAGCCCGAAATGGAGCTCTGGCTTTATAAACTCTTTACACGGGCCGAAATCTCGGTCTTGATTCCGTCATGCTCTCTCCAAAAAGTTAGGTGGAGACTTCGTTCGGATCACGTCTCTCGCATCCCGATCCGGGACTTAGAAAATTAACGTACAACTGAAATTATATCGTGCCGTGTGCTCTCAAAGCCTAGTGACTATCCGTTGTAATCTTTCAATAATGTAAAATCAAAATGTTGTCGAATGTGTTCATAAATTTATCCAAACTAATCTGACTCGGCCAAGTCATTTGTCATGCCGAGAATCTCTAATTCGGGGCTTGTTACCAAGCAGCCCCTTGAACCCACGCTGTGGACTCTTCGGGTCATCGACAACCTACTACACTAATCAGCAGAAACCCGAGAGGCTCTACGACCTCACGAAAACCAGTCTCATGCCACTGGTTGAGTAAGCTCGCGGGTATGAACGACAAAGATATAGTTTGCGAAATGTTCAACCAAATATTATTCAGAGGAATCCAGGCAAGATATTCGTTAACCTGCAAACATGGAACATGAAACCGAATCATAACATTTTTGTCAAAATTACGTCGGCCTTAAAGGATTTGATTTGTCACTTACTAAGATTGGGGGATGGGGAGTAAACGTGTTGAGGCTGAAGTGGTACTTATTTTACGCAGCCAAATACTTTTACGATGAAACGCTAGAGCTAATGCTGACCAGAGAATCAAGAACAGAGTTACAGTTTATGTCTTGCTGTAAATGAAGGGTTACACGAGTACTTTTGGCTATTCGCATACGTACGATGATTTCTTACTCGCATGTCAGTCGCCATGTCTTGATTTGTACGGTGACCTTTGGAACTATGCTTGTTTCGGTGTACTGGTACTTCTACCCAACGAATTCAGTGCGTAGTATTTTTTTCGTACATGCCCCCGGAAGTAGCATAAGTGACGGGATCAAAGGAACCCGCTTCCTTCCACACACTTTTATCCACCCCTGAACCGGTCGAGTCTTGGAGAATTCCCCCCCCCCTCTTTCAATCATCAAACGCCAATCATATTATTTATTCGTCTCACAAAGAACTGTAATTGTAGGTATTAAAATAGAAAGAAAGGGAGGGAAAAACCTTCTGATACAAATTTAAGATAATTTATAAGCAAGTTCAATGAACTATTACTGCACAGAGGAGCCAGGTCATGCAATATCTCTGCAAAATTAACCATATCCGCCAGGACCTTACAGTCTTTTCCACAGGGGAAATTTATTCTAAAATAATTTTTGTTGAACATTGTTTAGATTTAATTTACGGTTAAAGAGCTTTGCCCGAAAAACAACGACGTTGGCTACATGCGTTTACATTTTTAGTACTGTACGGGAAAACGATTTCACTTTTCTGGACTAGAGAAAAAGCCATAACTGTAACCCGTACTGAAAACGATGAAGCTCGTAGCAGAAAAACACGCCGCAATTTCAACAACGGTACAGGCCAAGCAGCCACACACAGTCACACAAATTATTTGCCTTCGTTTTAAAAACCTCCGAGCCTTGCTACCTTCTTCGCATACAAATTCAACAACATGTCTCTTCCAGAACAGTCGGAGGTCCTACGAAAACGCCACGTTTTCACTTGAACGGGATTTCCGCGATTTTGAACCAAATTACGAATAAAATATGAAATGTGACTTCTCACCATCGAGCTGATTAGATTTTAACTGAAAGTATACAGACACGCGTGCACGCGCGGTGCACGATTTTCTGTAAGCTTAATACATTTTATTTTTGGAATAATCTATCTTCACTACTATACGTACGAGGATAGGTTTCTTGTTTTAATCTTGAATTTGACGCCTATCGAAAAACAAGTTATTTCCCAACAGGGGATACTTCTCAATAACCAATACTTTATTGTTCTCCAAAGATGTCGGATTTGAAAGTTTCACCACAAAACATGAATTTTCCAGCAACACGAAGTATTTCCATTTACTCACAAGGTAACCAACAGATTAATTTTTGCCGAAATTTCGTACCTCTCAAGAGATAAATAAATTAAATGAAAAATATCAGATATCTGTAAATAGCGGACATTTTCACAGATGGTGACAATTGGGACGTTTCAATACAATATAATTATTTATGTATTTTCATGTCGGAAAAGTTATTGTCAATGTCAATATACGGGATTTTTTTCTTCTTTTTCAGTTTCACTCGAGGACGAAAGAAGCCAGAGGCGTATTAAGGAAAGAAACTGCTCTAGGCAATGTAAAATCTGCCGCCCCATTTCATTAGAAATACATTGTAGGAGCACATAGAATCGCAAGTCCACGTGACTATAAACTAGGCTGCTAAAGTGCTGATACCCAAATTGCGGACTTATTTTGTAAAAAAAAAAAAAAAAAAAAAAAAAAAAAAAAAACTGAAATAAATTACGAAACAAAGATTACAATTACAGATTTACATAGTGTGTTTTCGTGGGATCAATTCTCGGTTTTCACATTAATAGAAATTTCGTACGCTTTGTTAATTCGGAGGATGGCTGTTGATTCAAAAGTAATGGACCAAGAATGCCGCTGCAGTAAACTTTCTCGATAAGTTGACTAGGAAATTTTTGCGAAGCATTTTTCAATACGAATGGACTTTTTGATTATCCCGTATATGACAGAAATCTTTCTAATAACGTAGTTACTTCTTCTATTTTACTCCTCTATTTTTCTACTTTTCTCATTCCTTTTTTCCTTCATTTTTTATTTTTTTGTTTGAAAATTTAAAGTTTTGCCGCCCTAACATTTTGCCACTCTAGGCTACTGCCTAGATTGCCTAACTGTAAAAACGCCTCTGAAAGAAGCCCTTTGCATCCAAGACGCTTCCACTACCCAACAAGATGAAGGAAAAGTTCATCTCAATTTAGGGGTGGCGAAAATTCACCACGCGAAATTAACTGCACGAATGGCTGCAATTCCAGCATTATGGAGATAGGTAGTATCGAATGTATTATAACGCAGTACCATAATCTACTAACATACGATTCAGTTCTTATGTACATATGCATGTTACAATGTTCTGACATGACGAATGAGTAAGGACAGTATACCAGTAAGTTGTGTCAGGTTGGCAGAAACAGTCCCGGATAGACTGCCAAACTGCACATTGTTGTATAAAAACCATAAAAACGCTGATTTGTATACAACACTCTAATAAGATAGTTTCGACTCTGTACTGACAAAACGAGCAAAATTGAATCTCTGTAAACAGAAAGCATCCTGCAAAACAGTCACAGAACTTGGTAGAACAGCCAAAAAGAAACATGGGGAGGGGGCAAAACAAGAAACAAGAAAAATAAAACCTCCACTGGGTTACAGTGGGCATCAGGAAAACATCCTGTATGAGGAAAGTTGTTCCCAAGTCTGCAAAATCCCTGTTTTTGCACTCGTGCACACAGAAAAAAAAAATTTCAACATGCTGGATCAGTATAGAATCAAAATCTACTCATACTGACGTAAAAAAACTCGGAGGGAGCATTAAACTGTACAATTAAAACAAGTTTGAACTGTATTTACTAAAATTTTGAAATTTTAAATAGTTTATTCATGAGGTGAGTAAAAGAATTTGCTCTGCCCAACCTTCAATCATCGGGATGACCCCCAGGTCGCAACAACTAAGTGCCCACATCGTGAATCTTACCCACAAACTCTCAAGTTAGGTCGCCTGCACTCACATTTTCAGGCAAGCCACCGTTTACCTAGCCATGCTGGGGCGAAAGTTTAACCGCGCATCACTTCCATAGCATAATATACGCAAAATGTACTTCAAAACTTGATTATACTCTTAATCATTTCAATAATTTTATCGCACGCACAGAGAGGAAAAAACGGTCGATCCGCGATGTTGATCGTCGAACGGCTCAAACCTACTCTTTCTACCTAAAAACTAATAGTCGCAGCAACCCGACGAGGATCAGGCAGAGAAAAAAAAAAAAGGAAACAGAAAAATAAAGGATGTGGGAGGCAATGATGTCAAGGACCGTTTGATTGTGAAGGAAAAAAATGGACGAAAGGGTGAGATCGGACGAGAAATGCACGTGGCTACAGCGACTATATGTCTAAATATAGATGTACACAAAAAATTCGAATTCCAACCTAGGTTGCTACGCGTATTTGGCCGAAAGCGATCGCGGAGAGCGAGAAAAACGAATTTTGAAATCAAGAAATGTGCAGACCAAGTCCCACCTGTCACAAAGTATCCATAACGAACAAATTTCGCGGCAGTTAATGTTTATCTCTTGTACCGCCAAAATGTCTCTGAAGTTTAAAAAAGTGAAAAAGGGAGGTTAAAATTGTTTGCGACCGAGATAATGGTGCCGCGACTCAGCGGAGATATCAGTTCTATCAGAAGAGATGTCTAGCTCGAGGACGGAAAGGTGCAGAGTAGATCACCTATCCTTTAAGGGTGAAATGCACTTCTCCGCTGAAATTCTGCAAAGAAATTCAAAAAATGTTGGCTCGCCAACGCGTTTTCCAACGTTTGCCCAGTTTAAGACCCTTTTTCCGGCATATCAGGTACGGCACTAAAACGTCTTAAATACGTCTAAAAGAACCTCGAAGAGTCTGCAACCCATCTTTGACGATCTTAAATAATTTTCAAAGAGCCTTCCACATGACTGTAAGTAGTGTCTTAAGGACAATTAAATAAACCCAGAAGAATCTTAAACGGTATCAATATTTCAATCTTTCCAAATTTCAAACTCTTTAGACAAACTATAATTAAGTTATAAAGCGATGCAAAAGCCGTACATCTAAAGTTTTCAGGAAATAAAATAAAATAAATAATTAAAAAAAAAAAACTGTCTACAGACCTTAATTTTGATTTTATTTCTTTCCATTTTTGACGTGAAGGAATTCGAACTAGAAATTTTATTTTCGAAATTAAAATATTCGCAAGTATAATATAAGCTTTAAAAAAATTGAACTTACTGCGTTTTAGAATTGGAATACACAGCAAATGGCTTTACTGCGTTTCGTAAATCACGAGGTACATGACAAAAACAAGCATTTCATATTTGTATAAGGACTGTATTTTCAAAAAAATGCTTCCCTCGCCTTTTCTCGAACTCGAAATCACTGGGGTGTAATTACTTAGGAATTCAAAAATTATTCATCCTCCCCTTTCCTCTAAACATAGTTGAAACGTATTACCAACTTTGAATTTTAAATGGAAAGATAAAAGTCTACGGTGCAACAACTAAAATAACATTTTTCAGGGCCGCCGATTTCAAAATATCAAATCAGATTTAAATTTCACACTCGATATGGGCCAGATTAACTTGATTTAGAAAATCAAATGGACTTTCTGCGTTCTGAAATTGGAATACATACCGACGGCACTTACTGCGTTTTGAAAATGAGCTATTTTATCAGCAAATTAAGGTGATAACACGAAGGAATATGATTTTCTTCGTGATTCAACGAGGAGATGTTCGTAAGTTGGGGTTACTTCACATAATTCCAGAAAAAACAAATCACGCAAGGTTGCCCTTGTGCGAGATAAGCGTATTTTTTTGGTTTGAACAATCTCTAATACTTCGAGAATCGATTGAATTAATTAATTGTTAATTCAGAAACATGTTTAAGTCCCAGTATTTAAGGAAACCTGTACTTATAAAAATATTTGCTCGTCAATTTACATGCGACAACTAACAGTCATTAGGAACCAGTATGTAAGGCCGTGGCTTTAGTACCTCCTATTCAACCCACACTAGTACAACTAAGAATTTTCAAATACCAGTACTTAAGGATGCGGTGACAAAATTCCTGAGATATCAGTACTTAAGGAAATCCTTAATTTAGGTATATTACGCCACTAGGTTATAAAGTGAAAACAAAACAAAAAATATTCAATGAAAAAACAGAAAAACAAAGCCCTGTGTAGTTGCTGCGTTTTGGAAAAATGTAAAGCATCTCTCATACGTATGCGTACTCGAAGGAATTCTTTACACGTTATTTTTATATCAAAATACAGAATGTGACATTCTAATTGTAGTTACATGCAGAGCCATATTCATAATTTAAAAAGGGTCTTTTCTTGATCCACCATATTAACCGACACCCCAAAAGTCATAATTCGAATAATTTTCACGAGAGGCAAGGTCAATTTTAACAAGCGGTTAGGTAAATGCACTTCTATAATCTTTGAAGGAATCGTGTTCGAGTCTGAATAAGTGTACAATTTGAACGAGTTTCAATGTAATTTATTTCAATGAGTTTCCGATGGTCTAAATTATTTAGCAGTTTTATAAGAATCTGATGAATCCCAACAAGTCCTGAAACGAAATCCTAATAAGACATGGGATTTCTTACAAATTCTAACAAAGGCCGCATTATTTCTGTAGGAAACAAAATGAATCCCATCGAGACTATGCCTAGACTTTGGGTACAACACATTCGTTTAGAAAGCTCTTCTTAAAGACAAGTTTTTCAAATTGTCTGCATCGTGAATTATTTTTTTATTTTTTCCGAATAATTATCCATCAAAATATATTTTGTCATTTGAAATGCCAATTTAGAAAACAATCGGTAAATGGAGGAATATTCTAAGTTTAAAATTGAAATTAATATGCAGAATCAATCAAAAAACGAGAGTAAATAAAATTTTCTTCCAAATTGGATTTATTAGGATTTCGACAAAGTTTAGACATTTGTTAGAAATACAATTCTGAATACCGAACATTTTTAATGTTCGGTAAAAACGTACAGAATTTTGTTTAGTTTCAAAGTAATAATGCGTTCGTGGTCAGGGGCACAACTAGAACTTTTTTTGGTAGGGGCTAGAATTGAGGAAAAAAACTTGGGCAGGGTGAAAACTCGATTTGGTACCTACCTGATTCAGTACCTGACTATTTTCATGAATTATTTTTAAAAAATTCGAATTTTTGCTACAGCCCCTAGCCCCTTGGTTGCGCCCTTGTTCGTGGTAATCGTCTTTGATGAAAATGCACTTGGATAATAGGTACAGTGTTTTTTTTTTAGAAAATTCTTGTATGTAGTTCAAGTCCCATGTCCAACTTCATGGTTCTAGTAGCGCGGTATAATATCACTCACTCAAAAAATCCGGAACAGTTTAGGCGTTATTTACAGGGGGAAAAAAGGAGAAATTTCACGGGTCCCGATCATTTTTATACAATGGATATTTCGATCTTTTTTGTTTCCTTATCTCGAAGAATTCTATAATTTTTTCTCCAGCTTTCTCGCCCCTGTACACGTATAATATATGTAGTTACATAAAGTTTAGGTGGCATATAAATGTACTCATTTGTGTCTCATTTCTTTTTCAATGACGTGACATACGAATCGAAGACACTGTATGCAAAGCAAACGATAAAAAATGATTATAGTAATTTACGTGTCAAACTTTATTTGTAAGTTGGCGAAAAAAGTTTTAATTTAAGAGGTGTAAACGGGTAAAGCGTGAAGAAAGAAAGAACACGAAAGAAGGAAGAAAGAATAAAGAAAAGGCTAAAATTGAATTCGGAACGTGTCTTCTCGAAGTTGGTAAAAATCATGATTGATCTTTCGCTGTGTTTACACTCACATACTATTATTACGTCACTAGGTAGGCAACTTATTCAACGCATTTGTGAAGGGTATCCTTCACTCGGACGGCGAATGTAAATGCACGAATCGCAGCGCACAAAAACTCATCGAGGTCAACGTGAAATCGCCGCAATTGTTTACCTTCATTTCACGAATCATTATTTACCAAATCCTTTTCGTTTTTCATCATTATTAAAGAAAGAGAAAGAGAAAGAAAGAAAGAAAGAAAGAGAGAGAGAGAGAGAGAGAGAGAGAAAATATGTTATAATTCGAAAAGTCCTTCCAAATCGTTTCCCTTGAATTTTTTCCCTGCTAATTCGCGTCGCGAAAGAATTTTTAATAACTTTTCCCCGCCTTTGCTGTTAGTGCGTCTTCGGCGAATTATCATTATTTATCATCGAGTGCAACAGGTTATTCGGCTAACTAAATTTTCGTTTCGTTTTGCGAGGTAATTGGATCGTTTGTCCGGTTTTATTAAAAAATATAAAGAAATCACCGAGGCTTCGGGATTCTTGCACCAGGGTAGATCTACGGTCGCTGTTTTTCTGGTTCACGAGCTTTTTTGTTCTTTATTCTCGGCGTAATTTCAAAGCTAGCCTACACAAGGCGACACGGCGTTCGGCAAATTTTATTTATCTAAGCTTCGCCTGCAAGAATGAATTTGGGTCCGACTTACGGGGCGTATTTCACGCTGCCTGTTGACGTGTCTCTTTCGCAATGAAATAAACTAACCGACGAGATCCCTCTATCGTACCGAGGGCAAATATCGGCGGCTTTTTCAAAACGTACACATGTACATGTAATACTTGTTGAATTCGCATCGGACTCGTCAACTCATCACGTAGACGATAACACACACTTGCTCTTTTGGCGACAGTATCTTCATCGTCGACGTCGCGACGTCTCCGCTGAATTACTTTACTGGAAACACGCACACACGACTCGTACACACGTTACACACATTTCTTCTCTTCGATACAGCGGATTCGATTTTCAAATTGCAAATAGTACACAATGTAGCCCATATTCGTGTACACATACAAGTGTAGGATGTACAGTGCACTAGCACTGAACACGTCCCAAGTGGTAAGCGTATTACAGGCGAAACAGTTTTGACATAATCGAAAGCAAAATCACACCTACGTTCGTTAAATGACCGTCGTGTATGTTTGGTTGCCAACAAATTGAAAAAAGAACTTATTCAACCTCGTCGATTTCTATGGAAATGAGAGGGGGGAGGGGACTCGGATACTCGACTGCCTACTAAATAAACACGTACACTACCCAGACGACATCGTCGATATGTATGATTATTCCGATTTCAACACAAAGACCCACTAGCATCATGCTACAAACGGAATCACGAAAGGAATAACTACATTTCTCGATTCGAGGCTCAAATAAGGAAGTGAAAGATGTTTACTGGGATCGAGAAATTCCACCAACTCTAGATTTTGAAAATAACGAAAGTTATTTGTAATAAAACATAATTTAAGTTTTTTTTTCTCGATAATTTGAAAGTAATTTTTGTAGTTTTTTTCCATGAAATGTCGAACTTACACCTTCATAGGGGTCAAACAATCTCCCACTACTTTACTGAGGGCCGGGGGCATCATTTGTAAACAGCAAAGGAATATCTGCAAACTACAATGGAATGTCTGCGAACTACAATGGAAAAGAGTTGTGTAAACGACGAAGGAAAACTGATAAAGTCACCGCCCAAGGCATCCCAGCATGCCTTAATATGAATAATGGAGCATTGCAGTATCATCAGCAGTACTGACTTGTGCCGAATACAGCATTAGGGCATACCTTTGGATAATTACAGTCGGATTAATCAGTGTTGACTACGATGGAAGGTTGAGAGTGTAGAAATTCACTTTTTCACAGAAAAACGTTCATCTATATGTATATTATGCTGTACTGATGGACAAAATTAAAATTTTGCATGAGCACTGTTGTGATAAGGATTCTGTGTGGCCAGCTTTCTCAGCATTTAAGAAAGAAGTCTCCAAAAAACATTTTTTGAGAATCTTAGGGCACTGTAGAAAGTTGCCTTATGTGACATGTCACCTGCCTTGTCACAAATACATGACTGGCTACGAGCTTGGAAAGTGGTTACACGACTTCAAGGCGTCTTGTAGGCTATCCAAAGTGACCAAAATTTTTGATATTAAGCTCAAATGATTGCGGCAACATTCCTCTCTAAATTAAAATGAGAAACAAGATTTGACTAGGAAAATATATCACCTCGCGCGCTACTGAAAGATGAAAAACAGGAGTGGTTACGTAGACTACGATGGAACTTTTGTTGGTATTGAGAGCTGTGGAAATCTTTAGCGGTATAAATAGAACTATTTAACTGGCTGATACGATAGAGGAGATTGAGAGCTATCAGTTCAAAAAAAAAGATCGATTGTAACCCTTCTCTTGCTCTAGATATTAATGGGTTACACTTTTATATTTTCTTCGGAGAATGACCCATAGTAAGGAAATAAATAAATAAATAATCCGGAAAACTCTATCTATGACCTTCTTCGCTAAAAAAACGCAATCAGAACTTTTCAACCTAAGCCTAAAAAGTTTACATGCGCGCTAAATTGCTCTTTCTTCCGTATTTCTAAGCAGTTCACGACTTTATCACGAATTTCTACGGGGGGGGGGAGAAAGTTGCTCCTTGTCTCTCCCGTTCCACCGCCTTAATTCGGACAGAGGGTAGATCTAAGAAATATTAATATAGCTTATTTGAAATATATAAGATCGACGAATGGAAAACCGAAAATCACTATTTTCTCAATTTTACAACGAAGTGTTTCATGTTTTTAAAACTTTTTCCCACTACGGATGATTCATCCCGCTAATGCGGTACATAAGAGAGGCCCTCATCCCCACCCATATGCCACTGGATATACGATTTTAAAAATTCGTTTAAAAGCGACACGTTCCGATTCGAAAATTACGATACGGTAACATCACCGCTTCCACGTTCACACTTAGAAAAACTTATCTTCTAACTTCCATCATCGTAGGTGTAACACGATCTGGCCGTAAAATTCGTATAGTAGGCCTTAATTCTCCAACAATTTAAATCAGAGATAGCAAAAATATGGCCCTGGAGATTTCTTCGACTAACAAACCAAGATTATACACGGTATACGGTGTACTGCTTGCGATAAAGAAAACTCGAAAACACGCGCTGGCGAACCCACCAATAACCGAAAATATTCCTAGGTTTTTTCCTACCAAAAATAAAATTTAGAATATAATAATCGGTCCTTATAGAACATTTCGGGGGGGGGGCGTTCACTTTTCACCGGCTGCGAAGATATAATGGTTTCCAGTCGAGATTGGGGTTTATTTGGCAGTTACTACTTTCGTACTCGAAATTCAAACATAGGGGGTGAACGTCCTTCGGAATTAAATGTGAATACCGTAACAATGAGCGGGTAAAGAAAGTTGAAAACTCGGCGAGCTGTCAAGATTGTTCGAAAATACGAGGAAAAGCGTTTACATCGACAATGAGTTCGCTCCGTCAACCTGCATGAAAACAAAGTGAAAATTTCAATACTTCGAACACAAAACCTGAAGTACGATTTGCGATTTCGCTCGATCGAATTTCTTCTCCGCGAATGGGAACAAAAGTCAACCTATTCGTACATCGTTGATTCGATTTCATTTTCAGAAAATACCTATCAGGAGCCATGAAAATGAGGGGAGGGGGACCTAAACTAATTCGACGTCTTCATGAGCCCTCTTCACTGGCGGATGTACGTCCTGAATCACGCACACAGATTTTCGTGTTGAACGATATTCCGAAATTGAAAGTACAAAATCGTCGCGTGTTTTACTCGAGATGAGTCGCTCTTCAAAAATTCTTCGCCGTGTCATTTTTGTATTAAAATTGAAAAATATAAGTAAAAACTCGAATTTTTCTCATTTCGTCCACGAAATGGAGAAGTTTAAGCGCGATAATTCACGAAAACAATAACATTTTCTAACAACGTATCCGCGTCTCCGAAATATCGTGAACTCGTGTTGTTACCTTAAATAGATAACAAAAGTGAAAAGTTTCTCGCTCGTTCTCCTCCTGAAGTAGAGAAAAAAAGTAAAAGTAAAGTATAAAGAAGAAAAAACTCTATACCTACTAAATAAAAAAAGTAGAAAGCGTAAACACATGCCAACTTGTACAATGTTATACAGCACAGCAAGCGAAGTCCTTTACCAAGACAAAATGTTAAGAATGATAAATACGTATGTGTTGCAAAAGGCTATTCAAAAGTTAACATCTCCGTCTTTTTCCTTTTTTTTTTTTTTTTTTTTTTTAAATTCTTTTCTTCTACTAGAGTCCACGAATATGCGTACCCTTTGCTGATATACCGAATTTAAAATGAAGAAAGAGAACAGCAAGCAAAATAGAGCTCGTATAACACTACATAGAGGAGACTTGATGAACCTTAAAACAAGAACCAACACAGAAGACAAATATTTGTTTTAAATTTGCCTCGAGCCAAACGTGCGACCAAAATTAATTTTACGAAAATAAATTCTCGTTGTCCTTCTATACAACGATTAATTAAAAATGAATCACGCTTTCTACGGTCTTACGCTAGTATATCGGGAGTCGTACAAATATATTATATTAACTTGTTTTCGAGTCGACACTTGACCATTTTTGTTTTTAAATTCTAAATCACATTTTTACTAGCAGTTGAACAAATGATTTTGGAGAGACACTGGTGCATTTGAAACAAAACTAATTACTTTAAATTATAATACCTCTCTCAAAAAGTGAAGCATTCTTCGGTCACCGTTTTTGTTTCTTTTCGACCAACTAAAAACTTGGTTTTTGTCCTCCTACACCCGTTAGAAAACGTCGGACGGCTTGTACGATAAGTTGTAGGAGAGGTTACCTCAAGATCTAATCAGCCAGCGAGAGAGTTAGCTGGGCAGTTCGAGAAATGGATAGCTCATAAGACAGACAGACAGAGAACAGACGCAGCTAGCTATTCTACCAGTCATTGACTGTTACAGCAAGGAGGGTTCGCCGTAATTGAAAAATAAAACTTTCGCACGGGGGTGCCCGCGAGAGAAAGGCTGGTTTTTTTATACACTGTGTCTATCGTCTCTTATGTTTTTTTCTTCGTGACAGCGACGGCAATCATTATGCATTATTTACTGTGCAAATACACCCTTTACCGACGATCTAGAAATGCAAAGAATCAGCTTCAGGATCCCGCTTCGGCTGTATTACAGAATCTGATATTACTCTGCATTTCTAATTCATCGGTAATAAGTGTATCTGTACAAAATATATACATCATGATTGCCGTTCCTATCAGAAAGAGCTGTCCTATCGCGTCACGCACGCCCACTAACACATTCGTGACCCATTGATGTCCGAATGGAATGTATGGTTCGACAAAAAAAAGGAGAAATCGCGTCGGGAACCTGTAAAAATCTCGCTTCCTATTGGATGGATTTTACTGCAAATCAATAATTTTCTACTTTGAGCTAAGGGAAAAATTTACTCCCCCCCCCCGACCGCCATCATCAATACCTAATTTTTTATTTAAAAAAAAAAGAAGAAGAAATATCAGCTAATATTTGGTGACTTTTCCATAAATTTCCTGAATTTAATGCAGGTTTGTAGCCAGCACGTTTATATTATTATTATTATTATTATTATCATCATTATTATTATTATCATCATATTTTTCCCTTCCCCTCCCATCCCCCGTCGCTAAGACCCTGTTTTTATAACCAGTGTAGACGCCCTGTTTATATCTTTCAATAATAAGACGAATGGAGAACATGAATGTCCTAAATTTGCAAGGACTTTATACTCTTGAATAATGAGACAAACTGACTAAATCAGTATCTAGAGTTTGTTATAGTACTTCATCGAGCACATCTTTGTCTTAAGTATGTAAGATGCTTAAAAAAACTGAATGATTAACTGGACAGAAAGTAACAAAGTTTCGTGTTCATTTGAAGTTTATATGCTCTGAATGGTGATACTAACTCAGTAAATCTAAGTACCGAGATGTCAGACGAAACGATTTTTCATTTTGTCATTTCGTAAGACAAGCATTTTGTTTTTATTATTCTTTTTTTTCCTTTTTTTTTTGTTCTTTGCGTCATGAGTTCGTCATTTTGGAAATTCTGTCATTTCTTTTTCGCCTCGATAAATTATTTTGTCATTTTGCCTTCCTTTCTGTCATGTCACTTAACATAGTCCATCATCAATGACAATGTCATTTAACACAGACTATTATGAATTATCATGTTGCTTCGCATAGTTTATCAGCTAAAAACTGATGAAATGTCATTACTTAATTTTTTTGTCGTTTCGTTTTGTCATTGGGTTAATTTTTTTCTTACATCATTGACGAAACGTTCCTGACAGAAAATATTTCAAGAATTTGTTATATAACAAAATTTTGAAAATTCGATTGTCATTCAGTTTTGCTATGTCCATAACAACACTGGTTAACAAATTATATCCGATAAGATAAACAGCGGAAAAGTTCCAACTGTGTTAATACCCTCGAATTATGAGACTAGTGGCGTAGATATGAGGATGTGGAAGGTAATAGAAACACCCACTCCTCGGAAATTTGAAATTTGTCGACTAAGTGCTGTAAAATAGCCATATTTATGTATTATGCTTGATATGTATTGAATTTCTCACACAAATAGATTTTAAACAAGGACTTCCACTCGGCAGCTAAAATATATTCATAATTACCTATGTAAATATTACTAGCACGGCTAGGATTTTCCTGAAGTAATAACAACAAAATATGCGCTTTGAATAAGCGGTTCAAGCTTCCGAAAAACAACAAAACATCCGCTATAAAAATATAACTTCATGGGTATCAAAATGCAGGTTCATATTTTACTTAAAAGTTCAAAATTTTGTCAATATTTCAGTGAAATTTTTTATTCTGACAACCGCGTGCAGCACTTTTAATGTATGAGTAATAGCTAGTTAGATAAGTTCTGTAGATGCATTTTCGCTGCCTTATTCGTTGTTACTCCTGGAAAATTTTTTGAATAAAAATTTGCGATCCAATTCTTATGGAAAATTCGCCATTTTTTCAACTTTAGAACTCTTCAGCACTTTCAAGTCTGAAAATATGCAGTACGTGTAGATCGAATTTTTCGTTCCTCTCAACGAGTGCTAGATACAATATGCTTCCAGCTTATCGACTGAAACTGGGATCTCCTGTATAATCAGATGGGTTTGAATGAATCAGGTTTCCTTACACGGTAGATGTTTTGTACAGGTGATATTTTTGGGAAACTTGGATGAGTTTATAAATTTTGCGTATTACAAACATTCTGAACATATATACAATGTAAATCTCAATTCGCTTTACTTTTAATTTTATAACTAAACTAAAAGATGAGCATCCTTATCAAAAGTATGATTTTCATGTGATGACACCTGATAATGCCGAACTTGTCTTTAAAAAAAATTTGAAAACATAACGGTAAATTGATGTACTGTACAACAGAAGTTCTCTTATTCTCTCCCGCGACGTAAGATCCCACGACAGAAAATTCTGTTTTCGACACGAAATTGCGAGACGGATTATCAAACATTTTCCATTCATCAGGCTAATTATTCTGGCCACAAATACGGTTTCGAGTTTCTGGATATCAAGATTACACCAATACGCAGAACCCTTGTATATAAAGGATTAACTAAACGATATGGCTCAGGCTTATTGTCTCATGTGATACCCACTTCACCAGAATTGTATCTATATTATTATATAAAATACATACCATTCGATCTCATCAGGTGTGTTTGAAAGGAACAAATCTCTAGCACCTTCCAACGAAGAATGCCGAAATTCAATTTTTGACGAGGCTGCGAGATCAGGCATACCGCCAAGGTCAGAAGACAGTGTTATTCGAATTTCCAGACACAGCTGTCATCAATTCAAGTTGAAACAAAACTTTTGCACCGTTTGAAACTACATGAGAAACAAAAATCGAAATGCAGATGTTATTGATAATGATTAATAATGAAGGAAGACACCATATATCTTTTGTACACAAAAATTGCCATGCTGTGGAAGCCCCGTACAGTTAGCTCAAACATAGGGTACCTAATATATAAAAGTAAAATTGGTACTACATATAAAATGTTTTGTGGAATATCGTTGAGAGAGAGGTCCTTAGAACCTTACTTTAACTGACTGGATATGTTCCACATGGATGCACATGGGATGAAAACTAGTTCTTGGTAAATCACGTAAAAACTTTAGAAATAATAAAAAATGGTTTATAAAGAAAAATTTTCTACATTAAATTAGGAGTTGAACGCAAAATGGCTGACATCTAGCGACAGAACTAGCAACTATAAAGTTATGGTATGAAAAATTTGTCGCATCCATAATGAATGTACGCGTGATGATTTGATACTTCGAAAAATTTTAAAAATTACAGTTTTTTGAAAATAGTAGATGTTAATGGAAAACAACTTTGTACATCGTGGAATTACAAGTAAAAATGGTCTTCCACATAGAATCGACGTTCAAATGTTCATAAAACAAGAGTGATTCTGTCTCTCCATGCAAAAGAGTAGGAGAAAATCGATATTTTCACGCTTTAACGTATTTTTGTGTTTGTTAATGTTTAATCACAAGTTGCATATCTACACAACATCTTAAGAGAGAACTACGAATATTCCTAGAAACTTCAAAACCTCACAATGATACAGATATGTGCTCGGAGATTTTTTAAATTTCAAGTATTCTCTCATTTTAAATACTATAATTTTCAAACTAGAATCACAATAATGTCAAGCATTTACCATTCATACACGTAACAGCAATGACATTCACGTAATTAATGAAATTTTTTGTTCTTAACCTTCCCAGTAGCTACTCCATTTTCGAGTTAGGGTTTAGTAATATCGAAATCAAACTTAGCAGTTTGGAAAACCGAACACTTCATATCGATTTTATTTTCCAGAGTAATAAAAACTCGAAAAATTCCGTTATTAAAGTCCCGATAGGATCCAATAATTATTGCAGGCCAAAGGCACGATAATAAATGCGTGATTCTGGAGGGATGGGAAGATCTACAAAAGTAAAAAAGTCGTATCGAGAGTATTTGATCAGTTTCACATGTTCACAGAACATATCGTTAAAACGATGAAATAATACTTATGCCTACTCTGTAAGGCTCGTGTTAATAAGTAGTAGCATAAAGGGTTATTTTTTGCTCCCTGTTTCTCGACTCGAGTAGATTAGTTTGTAGTTTGTACACTATAACATTTCGAGAATTTTGTGTAGACTTTTCTTTGGCACCCGAGCATATGAATAGATTCTTCTACAAATAATCCGAAAAAAAAAACATTATGACGCTACGATTTTCTTTAGTTTAACTGATGAGCTGTTTATATTATGTAATAAAAGCTCACTTATAACATGCGTTCCACGAAATCTGCCCCGCCCCCATGTATTTTTTAATACACACAATTAGGTTGATAAAGACAAGAGACATGTTTAATATTTCGAAGTTGTATAATTGTGGCTAAAATAATTCTCCTCTCAAAATGGTGAGAGCCGTTCGAGAGGCGAGGTCGTCGGCAAGTAGCAATTTTCTAAATTCAAACGGTATGATATTGAGCAAACTATCAAAATATGATTTTTTGGTTCTTGATTTCAAATACAGTATCAAATTTTCAATCAGACTCCAATTTGAACCCTAAAAATTTAAGGAACAAGAGGCTTCATCGATTTCGCTTCAGAAATTGGGCGAATATCGTAGCACAGGATTTTTGGACCGCTGATCAGGAATATCATGTTATATTTTTGCTTAAATCCAAATATGAATCCAAAAATTTTAGGCAAAATTGATTAGTTTTGAAAATCAAATTAACTATCAAGGAAAAGATTTTTAGGTCACTGATTCCAAATATCGTATCAGATTTCTAGCGGACCCTAATTTGGACCCCAAAATTTAAATAAATTACCGGAATTTACGCGAAAATCTTCTTCACTCAGGAAAATAAAGCTAAGAAAGCCGTTTCAATTGTGAAGTCACAGAAAATTATTGTTCCTCTTCTGAAGAACTAAAGGAACGCGATTTCTTTAAAAATAAAAAAATACTTAATTTCTCGGAAGTAACGAGGAACTGCACTTCCCAGAACAAAGAGAAGAACCTTCTTCTATCAAAGAGAAAGACAGAACAAATTATACCTCATTATAATACGTAAAATATAATCGTTACTTTTTCTCAAGTATCAAAAAAGAAATCTTTTCCCTGAATAACAAAAAGAATTTCCTTTAACGAAAACTGTATTTCCTTAAGTAAGTTGTAAATGAAAATCATTCCTTCCCTTTCCTCAGTGAAAAGAAAACGTTTGTTTTTCTTTGAAGACAGAAAACCTGTGTCCTTTCTTTCGGATAAAACTTCTTTTTTTTTAATAAGAAAATCTTTATTCTTTGCTTTAAGTATGGAAAGAAACTTGAAAAATGGGAAACTTGTTCTTTTTCACCTTGAAGTTTCTCTTCCTAAATGAAAAAAACTTAAACGTTTTTCACTGACGAAGAAACATTAATTTTTCGAAGATCGAACCAAGAATTGTCCCCTCTCTTTCATAAATAATATTTTTGTCATAAAAAGATGATACAATATTGTACTTTTCGTTTTTTAAATTTTTTCTTTATTTTATTTTATTTTATTTTTATTTGTTCAAAGAAGAAGAAAATCATCCCTTCCCGTTTTTACTGAAAAGAACCTGGTTCTTTTCTTTAAGGAAGGAGAAACTATCTCTTTTCTTCCGAAAGCGAGTAGAAAATTGTCCTTTCTTATTTCTGCTTTACTTTTAAGGAGAAAAAATGATTCCAATTTTTTTTTGGGGGGGGGGGGGAGAACGAAAAAACGAGAACATGATGGATGATTTTTTTGGAAGAGGAAATTTAAAACCTTAAATATTCTGAATCATCGACCAAAAAAAAAGTCTATATTTCGACTCTTTTTTGCTTTTAAAACCCCAAGCCAAATAATTTTTTTAAATCAAATTTTTGCGCTCGAATTGGGGTCCGATCAAAAATCAGATGCGAGATACAATATTCAGAATTAGCGATTTCCATAGTTTGCTAGGTATATTTCCAATTGAAATATGAAGTTAGTGGCCCCTCGGAAAGAGGCAAGGCGTGCATATACAGCAGGTTTTTATAGGGCTTAGGCACAGAACAAGTCATACTATTCGATCACGAATTTTCACGATCGCACTTAGGCCGTACACATCAAACGGCCACACAGAGTATACAAACATGGAGGCATGTAAATAAACGTCGTACATTTTGGTAATTCTAAATACATGTATAATACGAAGGGTAGTGTTCTAATTAATCATCATTTTTCGAATAATCCTAGCGTGCGATGCGCACCCATTCTTATTGTTAATTTTGACTCTGGTTTATAGATTTAGTCTGACCGGAATTCAAGACCTGGTTGTATTTCACGTCACGTCGTTCGAACGCGAAAATGGAAATGGTTTTCAGAACAGTTATCCGCGCAATACGATTAGAAATGTCGCGTCACCGACCCTTTGGCCATAATATTATCAAAAAATTTGTAAAAATAAAATTCGCGGCGGCTAGCGAGAATGTTTCATCGCAGGTCCATGCGCTGGGTCAACACACAAACACACATGCACAAAAAAAGAGAGATAATAAGTAAGAGTACGAACGGAGACAAAAATCCAATGGATAGTATCAGCCAGGGAGCAATTTGAACGGCGGCCAAAATCAGAATACTTTTCAGACACACGATACACGGTGGGTATACGACGAATACTTGTTGCATCTTTTTTATTCGCGCGATGAAATATCAAAGGAATATGCGATAAATAAAAATAATAATCAAAAGGGCTACGCAGTTAATGAGTAGCATCAGCAGCATCTTATTCGCGAAATATTTTTACCTTGCAGCCCGGCAGCAAAGCCAGAAATTATCAAGCCTTTGAGAAAATGAACAGAATTGTTGTTCGCGGGCAATGCGAATTAAACCTGAGAATTACTACGCAAAAATTCAATTTGAGTAGGTTGGGTGGAAGAGTAAGCACAATTTCCCCTTGGACAAACGACTGGATCAATTATAACCTTTACTGGACACTCGTCATTTCGACCAATTATCAGGAAAGGCGCAAGTTACAAGACACAAAGGCTCGAGTATGTTTGATTTTTTTAATGCCGATTAGCTACCCATACTACATTAGAGCTGCTTTTCTAAAACGTAATAGTTTATTCTTCTAAATTGTTCAGGAAGTACACAAAACAGGTTAAGGATTTCAGTTTTGATTTTCCCCCTTCAATTTTGAATAAAATCTAGCCTCAGCCTTATGGATACGATCTGGAAATTTCATTTTTAAAACTAAAATATTCGCGAAAATACACGTTGAAGAAAATTTCGAAAACTGGACTCTCTGCCTTTTGGAATTGGAGCACATAGCCAATGGACTTATTGCCCTTGGAATTGAACATCTTCATTAGAAAATATTACGAACACATGGAGGAAATTTTTTTGGCAATTCGTTGAAGTTCCACCGCTCGATTTCGAGAAAAATTCACTTACTGCGTCTTAATTTTCTCTTTAGAAAATATTGTGATAATTTTCGATGAGGCTCCGCCGTCACTCTATATTGAAAATAAAAAAACGGGAAAATAAAAAAATGGACTTATTGTGTTTTAAAAAAACATCTTTCATGCACTGACTAGTTTTCACAGGTAAGCCTTAAATTTCCCAGAACTTCGATTTTATGGCCAACTCTCTACGGCGAAGCCGATCCATAATGAACCACATATGAGAGCTAAAAACTGAAATACGTGTATAGAAATGTACGCCGGCATAGGTATTTTTTTATGTTAGCGCACGCGATTTAAACATCAAAAATAAATTCAACGCTTCAATAAACACCGTTTCAGTTGTACTTGAAGCTATCTAGTTTATGTAACCTTAGAATAAATTGGGTTCCAGCTCCCTGTAGAGCGTAATAGGTAAGGGTTACGGCTCAAATGATTCCAGAAATGAGTTCAGTGACTTCGAAAACCCCTATGTTGATGTATTTGAAAGAACCATCCGTAAACTGTAAATTTAAGGCCCCCCTCATGGAACTGTTGGTGGGCGGGTGATGGGGAGAGTCGACGACAACAAAATAACTTCAACATTGAATTCAGTGTATACATAATCTCAGTAGGCAGATTCATTTTACATTTTATATGGTTGCAGTGGACTGTAACACTACTGAACAAAATGAAATTTTTTGTTTGCACAACGCATTTAAGGAGGTGATTCTTGAGTACTTTTCAACGCTGAATACAGTGCCGTCGGTCGTTTTTCTCTATCACGTCTAGTTTTTCTGATCAAAAACTATAAAAAATTCAACTAAATGTGTTCAAAAAGAGGTTTAGGAACTGAATGTGGTCATACTGATTCGTGTTGTTGTGTGTTGCGGTCGTGTGTAGTGGTGTGTATTCCGTCTGTTTGTTTTCTGTTATTGTGGTCTGATAACACTGATAATATCAGTCAGTGGTACCGCTTATTCCAATGCAAAAACAAAATGGAAACGGATTTCAGTCACTCAGAACTCCGAATTGTGACGTGATAGAGAAAAATGGGTCGCAGTATCGTGTTCAGCATTAAAAAGTACCTCAGAATCACCTGTCGAAATGCATTGTGCAAAATAGTTGTTCAGTAGTGTAATGAACAAAGTTCACTTTTTACGAAAAATAAAACAGAGAGAATTGACCTCTAATTTTTTTCCCCCAGAAAATTTTTTGTATTTTTATACCAATAAAATCAAAAATTCTAACTCAAGTCAGTTTTTTTATTTTTTTATTTTGCCATATTTGATTTTTAAGCTTTCTTTTTTTTTTTCCAAACAAAAACACAGATTTTCTCATGGGAAATCCTATATTAATCTTCACCACCCCTTGCGCGACACTTCAATATTTTATTATGTATATATTTCAAAAAATTTTGGCTGGTAGGTTTTTACACCAATTAGGGCAAATTAAGACAGCAGGAGAAAATATATCAAAAGGAAAATTGTGAAAGATTTTAAGACACACACTTGCTCCGAGAGAAAAATAGAATAAAATGACTCCTGTAAGTAAATTTCGAGTTCAAACAAAATTACCATAAAATTCAATACCTCATCATTATTATAACTTTTTCAAATAATAGGTGCTATGATTATTACAAACATTACTATAACCATATTAATACAATAACAAATATTATAGTAATGTAAGTACGCGTAATATTATGGGTAAGTATAATTACAAAATTTATAGTAATTATGTTAAAACTGGAAACATATCCAAATTTTCCTTTACTCAGAGTAATCATATTTTTGTATGTATAATAACAACAATAATAATGATTTTGTTACGATTCGAAATGTAGCCAAATTTTCCTTTACTGATATTATCATTACTATATTTTTCCTCAGAGTACAAAACAGTTCTGCGAATTGCCCGTTTTGTTCCCGGATTTATTCGTAGTTAAATAACAATTACTATATTCAAATTTCAACAAACAATCAAATTAATTTTAAATTAAAGATATGTGATGAGTACTCTCGTTTTAGGATCTGATGTACCATCATATTCTATAATATATTCTGTCACAATTAGACGATAGTAGTTTTCCATTTCATTGGGAATTAACAAAGTAAGAATATACTTTGAAATAGAAAAATAGTTATTAAGACTGACACAGGTTCGTTCAGAGTATAAAATTCTCAGAGAATTCATCTGACTCGTTTGAGACTTTCCCTCAAGCTCTTCCAAGGCTCACTAATATGCTTTAAGTCATTAAGATTCAATCACACTATTACAACTTCTTTGACAGTCATGATGACTTTTTAAATTTTCTGAAGATTCGATAGGACTCTGCAAAGACTCGTTTACAACTGATTCAGTCTGGGTTAATACTTCTCACATTATTCGAGAGTACTGGACTTCGCGACAGATTTCGAAAATCTACGGAGCCTGACTCTTAAAATGACCTTTGCAGACTCCAGAAGTTTAATTAGCTAGTTAGGACTTGAAAAGTTTCATTAAAGATGTAAGCAAACCCAATTAATCAATCGCGGATAACCACTCAAAAAATAAAATAAACATTCGCCCCGAAAGCACGATGCTCAATCACCAGAAAATTATTTTAATTTACAACTTGAAATCGAAAATCCTTACTCTGAAATTAATTTTGACGTAATTATTTCAACGCATCGATTTCAATGGATCTTTCTCACTAAGCAACAATTTTTCCCGTTCTTTTTTATACCCGTAGTCTATTTATACCTGTGCGGCATTTTTCCTTAGCCCCGTGCACTGTGTTAAAAAGGTGTACGATGTTATTATAGCGTCTCGTAGCTGCATTTTTTGTTGTTCACATTCACCGCGAATACAAATTGTTAGGGATAATTAATATTATAGGGAACATCATTCAACGTAATGAAGAAGAAAAATTAATTATCGCGAAAAAATGACGGAATTTCCTAGAGCGACCGGCGTGAAATATTTTGTACGCTCAACTCGAGGGATTTTAAAAGCGAGCGAGCTTTTTTTTTTTTTAATGATATTTTATTAATCTGTCTCGACAACTGACGATCTGTCAAATTTACACCTGAAGGTCAAGACGCTGTCGGCTAAACGACTTTGGGGTTGACTGCTTCGTTTTTCCTCTTTTTATCCAGAAATTCATTTACAAGAGAGGGCTGGCTACTGACATAAAACTGATGCATAGAGAAGTGTTCTAGTTCCTGCAATATTGAAAGATCAATGTCAAGTATGGGCATTAAGAAGTACCGACGAGTTGACGTCACGGCTTATATTGCTAGGTCTGACGAGGGAGGCGGGGAGTCCCGCCTAGAAGCCAAAACCGTCGCAACTTTTTCTCTCAAAATACTAAAGACCGAGCGTCGGTTGCTACCACCGAAAAACAAAAAAATCTCTACTCAACATGTTTCAGTCTGTTTGTCTTATTCAGGTCTCTTTTACTCAACAGCTTTTTAACATTTCTCTGTTTGCTCTTAAGAAATTCGGAGGAAAGAACTCTATTAAAAACGTCTCAAGTTTACAGCCCAGCATATTTGTCAGTCTCTCAGTACATACGATGAAAATCCATCAAATACTGCCCCACTTCTATACTCGTAGATCTAAAATGTCTTTCTGATTATCCTGTCACTAAACAAAACTTCGCCGAGAGTAAAATCCAAGAGCCGAGAGCCAAAACCTTTTTCAAGGATCTCTTCAGCGATACTCCTTGCATACTCCATACGTCTCTACAGACTTTGTTATATTCATTAATTTAGTATGTAAAACCCCGAATTTTGAATCCTATTCCAGAAAAAGAAAACAAAGCCCAAATTTCAAATTCTGAAAGATCCGAAAGTACTCATTTTCATTCATGTGTTCTCGAAAATGAGCGGACAAAACAAAGTATTGGGTGATGATCTAAGACCTCAAAAACGAGAGCGTTACCAAATTACCCTTATTCTGGGCATATTGTGTTTTGTCACCAAAAATTTGAGATTATAGTATTTTTACTGTAATTTACTATTTTGAGAAAGCCTTCGAGATTATAACTCAACTATTTCACCGAAGACGAAAAGAATTAGGCAAAACAAACGAAAATATTATTACGAGTACTTTCGCGTGAAATTCCAAAAGAGTGTTTTTCTCGCCTTTTTCTACCTTATTTTGTCAGGTTTACACTATTAAAGAGAAAGTATTTTCCGTTTCGTCGCCTTAGAACGGAATTTCTTTTCAAAGGGCATCAGTTCGGAAATTCACGTCGAGAAAGAAACGTTCCAGAGGAAGAGGAAGAAAGAAAAAGAGAAAGAGCGAAGAACAGGAAAAAGTAATCTAGAATGTAGAGCACTGTACTGCGAATTTCAAGAATTTTGGGAACTTTTTTTGTGTTTTACTGAAACTAACCAAACGTCTGAGAAATTATTTTTGAACATTTTCTAACGATATGGCGAGACACAGTCAAATACATAAAATTCATGTTTTAATGAAAGCATAGACGTTATAATATTATAATACAGCTAATAATCTTCAGTACGACATTATCAAAATTAAAACCCATTTTTATATGGCGCTTAATTTTTGTGATTTTGTACACGATCCTCCATCCTTCAGGCTGGCTTTCTAAAACATGCAAAAAGTAATCTGAGATATACAAGCGGCCGATAAAGCCTTATTTCGTTTGATAAAAATTCTACTTTAAGCTTCGGTCTTCTTATACTCCGCTATTTTAGGTAAACTAGACACTGCCGATGTCGACGACCTACCAAATAGTTTCTTTTTCAATACTGATAAAAGATTATTGAAAATTTATCCTCGTTTACCTACACGGCAAGGTGATATATAGTCTATGGGATTTTAACTCGGCATTGAAGTACTCGCCTAATAATGTATTACCAGAAATTCATCGATGTACTGGTAAGCTCCAGGTAAGCATTCGAACAAATCTCACCAGAAATAAATAGAAAACGCCGAGGGCGGATTGGAATACAAGAAGCTACCGGGAAAGTGACATCGCATCGGCTCAGCTTTCTGTATTGGTTACTTCTTCACCGTGTCTCCCTTCCACTACGCGGGCCCCAAACTCATAAATAAAACGAGGAGCTATCTGTCAAAAGGGCCTCTGTCGAGCAGGGGCCCTTTTTGCGGAGATGCTGATTTTCGAATTCTCCGTGTCCTACTTCATTAGGAAACTCCCGCTCTATGTAACAACATATGATATTCAGCAAAATTGGCGTCAATAAATGATTACAAACGCATTGGTAGGAACGCGTCATATACATAATAGTCAATGAAACCAAGCATACATTACATTATATCATAGAGTGAAAAGCGAGTGACTCCATCCAGGATAATACACCTCAAAAATTAGCAAATTACACATTTTGGTTGCATTATGAGCAGGGAGAGACTTCTTCGCAACTACATTAGAGCTTCAATCACAAGAATGGACAATACCTCATCATACAGCAAGTTAGGAATTGCATTGTTTCATAAGTTGTATTAATGTATGGTAACTAGCAAAGTAGAAGAGTAAATGCATAAAATTCACCAATTAATCATGGGAAAACAGCTACTGACAAACCACGACACGTCCCACCACACTAATTTTCCCATCGCTCTAAAAAGGGCCCCTGTCATCTTCCTTCTTTCTTAATTCGTCCGCGTTTGTTTCTGAACGAACTAAACCATTAAACAGTCATTTCTGTTAATGGAGACACCGTGAACACTTTCTATAATAACATATTTTTCAGTTAAATCAGTCTGAAAGGAGTATTTCAGCTTGAAAACTTTGAAGTTGTTTTTTTCAAAATCATTATTGCTCATGGGGTCCTTTTGACAGATACCCGTTGAAGATTTTGATGTGCGTATCCAAGTGGAACGCATTCGGAAAACCACTTCCACTACTACATTGATGAGCTCTGTATATAAAACGGGGTTAGATGCAAGAGTGGTAGTAAAGATACGTCGTCGGCGTAGCGCCACTGACATTCGCATTCCATGCGCGTGCGTTTTCTTTGAAAAGACAAAAGGTCGTAGTGGCATTTCCACTCTAATACATGTACGCAGCGCAACTAGATTTTCATGTTTTTAGTGGGAAAATTTTCAACGGGTAACTCCTCATATACTGACCCAATTCTTACGAAGTGCACTGGCCTACGGGAAAATTTCCTGATAAAACTGAAATAGCCCACACACCTCTAGAAGGACCCACGTGAATTTTCCCACTCTTAACTGATGTACTCGAACATTTTTTCCGGATTTATAAATACGAGTAATACAGTATCGTCTGTGATAGCCCGGGTGGATATTAATTTGCTCATCTCCACCTCTATACCTATTTAGTTTTTAAAATTTTTACTCATTTTACTTTCCTGCGCGAGAAAAACGACAATTTTATCATACAGCAAGAAGGCAGCGAATATACTTTTAAACCTTTTTCAAAAGAAAGGTAAACCGAACAGCAGGTGTTCACGGAAGGGATGCGAAAGAGAAAGAAACAGAGGAACAATAATATAAGCCCATCGTCCTGTTACCCTTAGAACGCCAAAATCCGTTCCTTTTTTCAAACTGTTTACTTATACCGTTCTGTAAATGTTTCACTTTTATCGCTTTTCGCAGTCTATTTAAGTTCCCGGGTAGTAAATTCCTCACGCACACTTCAGCGAAACTTTTTAAGGATCTAAAGTACAGATCTAACACCTATACATCATATTATGAAAAATCCATTACAAGTTTTTCGCGGACTGCGTCAAGTCGGAACTATACTAATATTTTACGTATCTAATTTTACGGATGTGAGTGAGCTATCTTCAGTACGTACATAGAATTTGAAGTTCCGGTACGCAGATTTATAATATCCATGTGAGCAGCTTCAATCCAACTAATAATGCAGAAGGTACCACGTCTACTTACGTGAGTATTACAGAACGCACACGCGACCTCTGCTATACGATTTATGAGAGCTTGATGAAAAACAGATCTCGTTTCGGACGCGAAACGAAATTTGATATTAGTTGCGAAGACGAAAGATTTGACTTCGCTGAAAAGCGTTAAAAGTGCCTTTGAAATTGAATTTTTCATATTTAATCCAAAGTAGAAGCTGAACACAAAACGAAACGCATGGAAAGGCAGAGTAAAAGACGATGAAAACTACACAGAAGCAAATAACCCACGATATGAATAAAATAGATCTGTAAAATTTTCATGTACACGGATTGAAACTCAACGGTTATCGTTGACCGGGCAGCAGCAGTGTAAGAACTGCACTGCAACCTGAACCTCCCAATATTCTAATTTTATCTACCTCTCTACCCCCGTATATTTTCTTCAATACCTTTGAGACAGGCGAGATCATTAAGAAATTATTCTATGATTCAGAAACTGAAGACGAAAATCTGACGTCCCGAGTGTACATGGGGGCGATGGTGTAGTTTTTCAAACTTTAGAGAAATTAGTAATTTTAGAGTGAAAATTTCGAGTTACAGCTCTTACACCCAACAAAGCGTAAAACATTTCTTCGTGAATTTGACATACTGGTTCGAGTAACGATGTTTCATGAAATGGACTCCGTAAAATTTGCTGGAAGATTTATCTCAGGCTAAATATAAAAACGTGAGAAAGGAATAAATCGAAATTCCTCCGCTTTTTGCATAGAATGGATCGAAAGACACCCTAGGACACAGTAATTAACTTCACTGGAGCATTTCGCCCCTCAGCCCCTTAGCGTTCCAGCCCTCGATAGAACTGCATAGAGACATAATCAGACATAAGAACGCATAATATAAGACAAAACAGTTAATTAAATCATTATATCTTATCAGCTAGAGTTTTTTATTTTTTTGTTGTTTTTTTTTCTGAGGGAGAGGAGGAGTAATATACAGCTAAAAGAGAGATTAATACAAATTTGTATCCGATCCGTGATTAAGTCAAATCACATTAAATTTCACATGGTCAAAAAGATAGTTTTACTGCATTCTGAAAATCAAAATAATAATAAGTGGCAGTCATCCTCTCATCTTCTCATCTTTTTATTATAAGAGCAGAACGTGTTTTAATGTCGTCAATGTTCTCAGCGCATGCTGAGTATTACAGGGTGAAATTTGCACAAAATATAAATATTGAATCGACGCAAAATATAAATATTGAATCGACGAAGAACCTTTTTGTATCAGATTTTCAATAACTGAAACATAGAAGCTGTAATTAAGCTTTGAAGTCGACTTGCGTGTGTGTCTATGTATGAGTGTTCCGTGCGCTTACCCCGTCATTGTAAACGCGTGTTAAAGTGATCAGTGTGACCAGTAAGAAGTATTTTATATAACATATCTTCTATAATATAAAGACAATCTTGGTTTCTTTCACCTAAACGCGTCTCAGTGCACATACTGCGACTGACAAGGCCATGTTGCGTTGGTTTTTTCATAATTGGACAAACTTTCCAATTCCTTTTTAGTGCTTCATGTGTTCCAAACTCGGGCTATGCTTTTTTTCTTATCGGATTTTCATTTTACAAATACTGTTTTGCTTCATTTTTCATTTATTTAAAAGATTAATATAATATATAAAGACAAGTATCGATTTTTCCTCATCGGTGTTCTCAGGTATTACTGAATGAAATCTTTTAAAAAATGTCTCATTTAGTTTGTTTCCGTTTTCTGTAATTTTTTATCCATCTTCTATTGTTATTTTCTGTTATTTTCTTGTTTATTTTCTATTTTTTTGTATTTTCCCTCCATTCCCTTTTTTATCTGTCTCTATCTACCGTTTCCCCTATTTTCTCTGCTATTTCTCTGCCTTTTTTGGGAGGGGGGGGGGTCTTTATTAGTCTGGTTTCTTCTTCTGTTTCTCTGTTATTTTTTTTTGTTTTGTTTTTTTTACTGATTCAGTCTTTTTCAATCTTGGCCAATACGACATAATGAAACATGATAATTGACTACGTCGTGACGTCTCATCAGCAGAGTTTTCCCAGAGGAGGGAAGAGGGAAGACCATTTTTCCAATACACACACAGATTTAAAATATTATCATAATCCTGAATTTTTTTCAATCACTGCCAGTTATTCTCACTTTCATACTCCCATGAAAACCAGTTGCTTTCAATTCACTTTTCTTTTTTTCCTGCACAAACGTTTCAGTATTTTATTTTTTATCTATCTTCCAAACTCTTTTACCCTTTTTCACATTTTCCTTCTTTTTTTTTCATGTTTGGTTTCTTTTATGGCTGCCTATGTCTTCCCAATATTTTTTTTCTTAACCATTACTTTCTTTCTAGAGATTTCTAGAATGTTGGTTTATGAGGAGGGGAAAATTATTGGAGGAATTGTCTGACATACCATTTTGCGGAGTCTGTGACGTTCCGTTTTTCCGTTGTATTCCTTTATGGACATTACCGGAATTGAAATGGAAGGGTACAGAGTCTACTTTTCGTCTGGTTCCGAGAAGTATTTTTTTAATAATTCGGTAGTAAAATTTATTTGGATTCAGAACAGTTTTTTCGATATGGTACATATACCGAATCGACCAACTAATCGCCGACGCCCAAGTTTTTTAGAACTCAAAAAGTATTTCCGTTCGGCCTACTTGTTTTCGGGTATTCCGCGATGAGATTTACTCGTGCATCATTTTAGGATGCAGTTTACAATAGCTGTCTTCTGGGAATTATCATCAAATCCGCGGCCATAAGTTACTAAAATCGAAGAAGTTATTCAGGTTTAAAAGCATTTCTGAAGATTTACTCGTCCCCTGAACGTACTATGAAAATTTTCGTTCCGACACGTCGTATTTTGTGACCCACCCTTAAATGTAAACTCTCTTCTCACCATCCATTTTCAGCCGTTCGTACTCGATTTGCCGCTCACCCTGTTTACTTTACATAATCCTTTCTACGAGTATGATTTTGATTTGAATATATTTATGATCTGAGTAAATATAAGTTACTGTCATTTTCACACGATGGTTTTTGTACAGATTTTGTACACCGCGTACATCAGGAAATTAATTATATATACCTAGGATTCTTATTTTTGATTTTATTTAGCTAGACATTATCAGCACCATAGCTGTTGATTTTCCAAATTTTCTGTAAGTGCACAAGCATATATTTTTAGAAGTACATATATTAAAAGATTCAAAAAAGATAGAGATTCGGGCGAGCGGTGAGTTTCCAAGTTGATTTTTCTTTGTTTGTTAATACTTAAGTATTGTAAGAGGAAGAGATAAAAATCAGTATATTCATAGGTATGTAAACATTCTAATCACGTGTATGTAATTATGAGCAGGTGCTCAAACCCTGAACATACACGGAAATCGACGTCTATGATCAGTACATAGTACATACTGACCTACAAGTTTCTCTCCCAAGATTATGAGTTTTCTCCGGTTGAGAACGAGTCTGGTGCGTTCCCTCGTCTTCAGATCTAATCTTCATTTTCCTCCTTCCCCTCCCTGAAGAAAAAACTTCAGCTGATGACATAGAAATAAAATAAAGATATAAAAAATAAATGACGCGAGCGACACAAAAGCAGTGAGGAATCAAGTCTACATACACAAACAATCTAACCTCTCCTCTCCTTCTTCGAGAAAAACAGGTGTAGCCGAGAAAACATCACGACGTAAGACATGATCTGGCTCCATAAATCATCTCTCTATGTATATTATAAACCATATAATCTCCTCTTCACAGAGAAAAACTTCTCCAGCTGGTAAAACATAGAGACATTTCATGTCTAATATCTTTATAGCTTATATTTTATACTGAAACTAAGCACAACAAAGAGAGTCCTAATCATAATTTCAAATTTCAAACCGACATCGCTAATTTATTATAGGAAAGCTTATACATCAATGAAATTGTACACAATGAAGAAAAGTCTAATTTGACAAATTTCAACTATCACTTTGAACCGCTCTTAGTTGTGGTTTGAAGCAAAACTAAAGATTCTTTTCAAATTCGTCCAAAATTTTGAGAGATACTCAAATAATTTTGGTCTTCTTTCCAGCTTTCTTCATACCTTCGTAGATTCTGATTCCAGGATAAGACGAGAAAATATTCGTTTTGCCAGATAAGAATCATACTTCTTTTTCCTCCAAGTTACCGAAAAAAAGGCCTTTCATCCAACTTCGTCTTAAATATTTTGACTGATTTAACAACAAAAAAAATCTTAATATTACTTATATTTATACATTTTGGAAAGTTGACCTGTAATATCCATCTAAGTTATGTCACCCGCAAAGATGTTAGCGCCAATTAGAGCCACACGGGTCCTGAATTCGCTGTTGAATTTATGTTCGATAATCAAAATTGAATTCCATAAAATTAGACGGAACAATTTGCCGCGAACTCGTTTGATATAGTTGTGTATTTTCCAACATCTACGGACGTTTACGGAAAGCTATAAAAGTTAACGATTGCCAACTAAGAGCCAAATAATATAACCTTGAAATATGTCGAATAAAAAACTCAATTAACACATTAGAGCGAATAGCCGATGATGACTTCGAAGGCTTCATTTTCTTAACATTCCACTGGTCATCAAATTCACACGGACTTCGGTTAAAAACCGATTTCGATTTTTCAGTTCATCGGAAATATAAGCGATTCTACCTAATTATACGAATTTTCGCGGCAGGTTACGTGCATTTAATATTAACCAAGTTTTATTTAAAAGGTTCAAAAAAAAAAAAAGGGGCGTGCTAGGTATAGTAAACAAGAATTTTTTTTCAATGTGTTCGTCATTTCCGCCGTTAATGATTCAAAAGAAATAAAGGCAACAGTAAAACTGAATTTTACCTAAATGCGAAACCGTTACGAAAATTTTACAGCAAGATGCAATATTAATTGAAAATTTGTGTAAGACCCATCATCATCATCATCATCACCAGTTGTTTGCGAATCGTCGTTGGGAAATATTTCGGGATACAGCTGATAAATTAATCTCTAATTAGAGCTCAAACACGTATACGAAGTCAGAATTACATTTCGGATGAATAAGATTCGTGAAAGGACTTAAAGTTTAGATTATTCGGATTTCGTGTGCGCAAGTATTGCTGTGCCGATACTGTGGGTTGTTGTGCGAATATTATGACAATTTTACTACAACATGGCGAAGACATTACTTTAAAATTATTATGTTTCCGGATCCATTTTACGAAAACAATACTAGAGTATAACTGCCCTATAATAATTATTATGGCACGCTAGCGACCCCTCGTTAAAAATAAAATAAAAACTTTTTAGAATCCTAAGTCGAATATATGCTTTGAAAATACCTGGATGAAATTGAAACAAGCCCGTGGTCACAATCAAGTTACAGTCATGACCAACTTCTCATATTTCAAATTTCAGTAAGACGTAGAACTTTTTGACTGAAAGTGTTAGCAGTGCAGTTTCTAGTTTGCTGAGGGAAATAAACTATATGTTTCAGGAAGGTATAATGCCTTGAATACAGCTGCGAATGAACCAATATTATCCTTAAAGATTATTCTTCAGAAGTAAATTCTCACCCCCCCCCCCCGAAAAAAGGTGGAGAAGCAAAATCAAGAAATAACAGTATTCTTCGAAGTATTCGGGCATTGCAAACATTTACATAAAATTCTTAAAATATGAAAAAATCACTATTCACGCATTTTAGAGAAAATTCTAAGGAATAGAAAACGTTAAAATACGAGCACTTCAAGTACCTTTTTTAGAATTTACATTCAGCGGTTAAAAAAGATGCAGGGAACCTATTTGGGAAGAATCTCTCAATACACTGGAAATCCGTCCTAGCCTCTCATTTTTCGGGAGAAAATGCAGATCGGTTTGCTAGAAAACCCGGCTTTCCTTTTTTCCCGACAAGAAAAATTATCTTGATTTTAATATGCGATTTGAAAAACTACAAACACGAAAACTGCAGAGGCCATCAAATTTCAGCGACCTTTCAATTTTTACTTTTCCAATAATTATTTTCTGACATATTCATTCAATTCCTTCTATTACTTAAGAAACTAGCAGCTATACTTCATGCACCGCTCACTCTGTGTCATTAAACAAATAATTTCACAACTATACCACGGTAATAAACAAAGAAAACAAATCTACCTACAGAGTAAGCCGTGACTGTATCCATTGTATACCTATTCACTACTACAGAAGAGAGTGGCGGTGATAGAATGTCACACTTTCGTGACGTCCACAATATATACATGTGCTTTTTATAAACGCTCCTGCGGCACAGGAACTCATTTTATAATTGTAAATTACGTTCAAAATGACGTGTTCTCACTCTATTTAAGTTGGAATCAAGGTGGATTACCTCGTCAGAATTCATAGAAATAGTACACTGCTCTCGAATAAACTGCATGTTTACATTTGCAGGAGTGTTACTTTAGGCGTCTGCCGTACCTACTCACTCGCATAATTTTGGGTATAAGCTCATGAAACTGGTTCCAACACTCGTCTTATAATTCTGCAGCATTTCAGTACGTACAGGGAAGGACAATAAAATTGGCATTACATTAGCTTTAGTAAGCAAAAGGTTTAGAATTCTGATGACAGCCTCTAACATTTTGGCAACTCCTCGTTTACGAGTAAGACCATAAGAATTTTGTCGCATAATCAACACATTAAGAACCACGGATTGCAGATGCCATGCATTTTCAACCAAACATTTTTAAATAGGCGGAAGAAAAAAATCGGCAGCTTATATTGCGATCATCATTTCGGAAGTATTGAACTACGAGTACGTAGCAGTTTACAAGGTAATAATAAAAATTTTTACGCGGTAACGGCTACTCGCTAATACATATAACAAGTTTAATCGGATCCATCCGCATGAAAAAAAAAAAGAATTACTCGACAATTTTGTAAATTACATAACTTACGCAATTTGTCATAGACAGTGTGACCGACACAGCCACTAATTATGACCAACGCGCCTGTCACCCGTCGTATTAGTATCGTGAAATAGAGAGATATGAAATGGCGAATCACAGATAATGCGCAGACGAGCCAAGAGGGAATTTTCAAGAAGAAACTTTCTAGAATTAACTTTCTAGAATCAACATACTGACGACGACATTGTGCTCAAGGAAGAGCAACAAAACTACATACTGTAAGTTCTTTAAAAGACCCACGCTTAATACAGGATACACTCACTGTTGGTACATGAAAAAACGTCGTGAAATATTCGAGCATCGATCGCACATTCAAGTCATCACACATACCGAGAAAGAAAGAAGAAAGTGTGAATAAAGTACGACGGCCAACGATTCTGGCAGATTTCCTAAATTAATGAAATATTACAGAGTTTTTATAACTTACTGGAAGTTAATTTGAAATGATTAGTGTGTTCTTCAGAAAAGAAAAGAAAAAGTCTTGGATTGCGAAATTAAAACACAAACAGAGGGGGGAGGGAGAAAAAAAAGTAACTTAAGGCTACACCGAAAAATATAATGAATTAAAATTGGCACATTATTTTGGTTCGGCAAAAAAAATAATTACTTCTCAAACCCAGCAAAAGCTTCGCCATAACTGGCCTATTATAATTTTCCTTTCATTTCAACAACACCAGTTACATGCCCGGGAGATGAAACGATAAAAATGGCTTTACAAGTTGAGCTGATAAAAAAAGTATTTTCGGAAAGTTTGAGCTCACCCATTTTTACGCAATATTTTGGATTTTTTTTTTTCGATTTAAATAAAAAAAGTATTATTTTTTCATATCACTGTTAGTAAAACAAAAGGTTCTTCTGGTCTTGTACGATCAACATACAATCTTACGGAATTCATTTAATTAGGAAGAAGAATTGGGTGCTCGGAACGAAGTCAAATGTTAGCACATCATCAGACTTGCTGTATAGTTGAGAAAGCTCCGCAAGCAGTGGGCGACAAATCACGAAGGTGAGACGTGCGTGCAGCTAAGTGCGACCAAAATATTTTTGCGGCGTGGGGCGTTTAATTTGATGGAAACAAGAAAATGTTAACATGTGCTCTCGAGAAAGTAAAAGGTTTTTCAACTCGGCTTGCTTTTAGGGAATTTGTGAAATGGAATCACACGCTAATACGTCTGCGAAAAGAGGTCTCCTGTATAACCTGGATTTCGATCATCGACCTCACACACAAATTGTAGGCCTAACCATTTTCTTCAGTTAGGCGACTACAACTTATCCAAAAATCAGATAAACGGAAATTTTTCGTACAAATATCACTGCTAGCCGCGAATCTATTTTTTCAAGGTGTAAGCGAATGTACATAATTATTCTGAAAATTAATTAAGTAGGTATATCTTAGTACTTGAGCAGTTGAGACACTGGCGATGGAGTAACACCCGAAAACATTCTTTCGAATAAAACTATTTCACTGTACGTATTGGTACTGTAGGTATAACCCCGGACTTTTGAACATGGATACACTGCCCGTAAAAAATGTTTATCCTTTTTATTATTGTTATTTTATTTTTTTTTTAAATTTATTATTATTATTTTTTGTTGGAAAATGGTGTTTGTGACAGTGCACACTAGAAAAAACGATTAAAAAACACTGTTTTGTATAAGCTAGAGGCCTCTTTCATTTTTTGGTAAAAAGAAAAATTGGTTAAAATTTCTCCGAATTTTATCAATAATTTTAGCTTCCCATAAGGGGTTAATGTTTAGACACGTGGTACAGAATTATAAAATCTAATTATCCTCAAATTTTGACTTACTCGACAATCGATTCGTTTCGATATCCTCATTATGAATCTAATCGACTTTGGTTCATAGAGCGCTATATTTAACAGAAATGCTAATATAACTGCAAATTATTTAAGCTTGACTACAAATGTACAATACAAGACCCAAAATTAAGCTTATGAGGTGAAGTCGAATAGATTCGTAATCAGCGGAAGGAGATAAATCAAGAGGAAACGATTGGAGTATAATAAGTATTAAATTCAAATTTGTAGGTAGTCAAATTTTCATGTGCCGTACTACATTTTGCTAAACTTTAAACCATAGTAACAAGCCAAAAACATGGACTAAATTCGAAAAAATATAATTTTCTCAACAAATGAAACCGTTCGAGAAACTTTTCTGAAGCAGTATTTTTTCGTTAAACCCTAGTGCACACCCGGCACATCCACTAAGCGCGATGAGTCAAGGAATCTGCATAAACATGTACATATGCGTGCGTGCATGCGTTGCCTCAAGTCGAAATATCGTTATTGCGTTCATACACGTTGTTATTACATTTCGCTTTCTCATGAGTTGTTCTGTAGTGCCCCCTCCCCCCGCAAATACATGTTTCCAGTTCCCCATTAACACAAACAGGCCAATTCACAGCCAACTTCTTCGCGAAGCATGTTATTGTTATACTACTAATGGCAACTAAGATAGGCGAGCCCAATGAGGTCCTAATTCAAGGTTTTGGCTCTCCAGGCTTTCATTTGTTTCAATTTTTCTTTCTTTTTTGTGGTAGTCGTCGACTGAAATATTTACAAATTGGCTATCTTGAAACTTTTCTATACTGCTCCACGCCCCTCAGATTATCTACTTAAACCTAAAATACACTCCTTTTTCAAAACTTAGTAAGGCCCGGTGCACCCAAGAAGGCCTGACCTAGAACCTAATAAGACCCGATCTGAAATTCGGTAAAAAAAAAGGTACGTATGATTCAAATAGGAATTTATGAGTAAGTTATGAATAAGTTATAAATGAAATGATACACAATTGTTTTTAACAGGTTGAGCCTTAATAGGTTCCATACCATTATTTTTCTTGAATATCATATACCTCGGTTTCAAACGGCTCAAATTTCCCTTTTCTGACGTCGATTGTTAATTAACTATCACTACAACAATTATCCAAATTTGATTTCTGGATAAATTCCATTTGACTAGCATAATAAATCCTCCAAGTTACATGAAAAATAGTACATCGGAGCAATTTTTCGTTACTGAAAAAACATTAACCGCCATATCTCGCAAGGGCGACTGATATCATGATAAATACAACTGTACATGGTAACGCAGTCAGATCGGTACACTGGACCTTATTGGGGATCCGTGCCTCCTTGAACTCACCTACCTTAGTACCAATCTGTTATTGAAGGCTGAACACCACCCTTTTGATTGTTCTCCAGTTCGTCTGTGTCTGTCACTTACTCGTTTGTCAGTATCTGCTTGTCTGTCTGTTCATCAGTTTGCCTGTTTATTTACTTGTCTGCCTACGTGTCGGACTTGACTTTTGACATTTTTCATTCCGACAGGTGGTCCATTGACGAAGAGGAGACTAAGTCAGGCAAGAGGCCACAGAGCAGCAAAAACATCAGAAAGATTAAAAAAAAGGTATGAAAAGGAAGAAAAAATACAGCAAACGATACAAAGATTGAAATCTGTACCGATAGATAGATAGATAGATAAAGGCACAAGTTAAGCACAGAGATTTCGAGAATAAATTAAATCAGGATTACTAGGTCCTAGATCTAAACTCTCGGCCCCGTTTCCCACGACGAATGCAACTATCATTCTACCCATCTACTAACGTATCTGTCTGTTTCTGTTTTCTACACACGGGCGAAGGACTTCGTCTGTCCCTAAGTCAATCTAACTACTTGTCTTCTTTATATGCTCAGTGGGAAGGAGATATCACAAATACACGGGAAAGTCCGAAAGTGGCCGTTCAAAAAATAATTTTAAAAAATTTTAAAAAAGAAAAAAGAAAGAAAGAAAAGAAAACGCCTAAGAAAAGCAATCTCTTTCTTCCAGAAAAAGACAGAGCGGCTGGGGAGAGATAAACAAGACCAGGTAAAACAAAGAGATAAAAGATAGCGCGAGAGAGAGAACAGCGACATAATATGTACATCATACTAACAGTGACTTATATTCTTTAATTTGAATCGGCTATTAGCCAACCACAGCACCGATTCACTCAGCGACTATTCTCGCTGATTTTCCAACGTATACTCATCGCTAATTGAGTCGATAACAAACATACTGATCCAGCCAGCAAATCAATGCTGAGAAATCAGTGAAAATAGTCAGTTGCTGATTGAATCCGCGGTTGATTTATCGCTGATTCAAATCTAGAAAGTATATACCTAATAAACAAAGTTCAAAGAACCGAAGAAGTCTCAGCTCTCGGATCTTGAATCTTCCATCTCAGCCTCATTCTTTCGTAGTTTTTTTCGGATTATAGCAATTTTTTCCTTCTATTCTAATTCAAAGTTGACAATCAACTATCAGACCTAATCACTTTGAACACCTCGATGTATGCGATATTTCTGAGGCAGGTAGGAAAAAATTGGCAATCATCTTCGTTTGAAAACATCAAGTCTGAAATAATTTTCATCTAAACTCACTTCAATATGACACGCAATAAACGAATTAACATCGAAAAATCGATGTCGGAGGGATTCAACTCCTCTATCCTTTAACATACGAGTACGTATATTTTGCGCCGAGATTTTTGTCTTGTTCTTCAGGACGCCACTTAACAAGGTGCTGTAATACCTCTACTGGTGGAAAATATATTTCAAAATAAACCAGAAATCCACTCATCTAGTTAGAACAGAACAACGCCAGCAATTCATTCCAACTCATGCTTTCAATTTACGTGTCGACGACTAGGCTACGATATTTTTTATAAACGAAAAGAATGATTACGGTTACACATGGTGCTCGCTTGAAAGTAATGAGATTATAACTAGAAAACAATATACAAGTATACCTTCTTGTACAGCAGTGAATTGTACAGACTGAAGTGCGACAAATACACAAATATTTGAATTTTTCGAAAATGCGTAGAAACAAAACCGAAGGACTCCCACACTAGCCCGAAAAAATTATGACGAGCACCAGATGAAATTTCGCTTCTTAACAGACATGTACCATTCGAGTGTAAAGTCCCCGTCAGTCACGTTCATTATTTGATACATTTCCAAAACAGGGTTTCCAAAATTAAAAATTAATCACAAAAATTCGTATCAACGTCCGAATGCTGAACTAAGAAAAATGATATAAATTGTCATTAATAAATTTCGAAGCATCGAAAATGCTTTTCTAACAGTGTATTTCAACGAATGACGATAGTGTGGTGTACGAGAATGCTGAAAGGGCAGAACTGTGGCCACAGGCTGATAGATGAAACACTGTTCAATCCTTCATCAACTTCGAAGTTCGACATGACTGCGAGATATCGTCAGGCCCGGTACTAAAATTTTTCGTGCGAAAGAACTGTATGTTTTGACCCCCGAAAGAAATGTTACAATAAAAAAACCATTCGCCGGCGGGGAAAACAAAATGTTTAAAATTTTTGAGAAGATTTCAGCAAAAAAGAACCTTCATTTAGAACAATAATGGGGATTATTCTGCAAATTTCTTCTTAAAACCTGCTATGTATATCGTTGATTCGTTATCTTTACTCTTGAAAAATAATATGACACGTTGCTTAATTTTATTGACCAGTCGACCGAAAAATTTGTCAAGGAGCGTTAGAAGCAGGAACGAAACTGCAAAATCTTTCTAAATAGTCTGAATTCCCTCAGGAATTGAAAAATAAGAAAATGTTCCTGGCGAATGGACACGAAAGCGGTTCTCACTTTTTCCCCTCTCTAATTAACTATTAGACGAAATTGATTTTTTCTCGCTTGTTTTTCTTTTCTCATTCAATTCTATTCACAAGTAAAACCAGACGTGTTAACGTTGAACGCCGACGAAAAAGACCAGCCGCAGTGTAAAAATTTTAGTCGAGTAGAATCCCGCCGGAGTGTCGCAGGTGATGCCTCAGGCTACACGTTCTTGGTGGGAATGCTAATGAGTGAAACCAACGCACCAAGATTGGAAAATAAAGGCGACCAAGATTTTAATCGAAATCGCGGCGAAGCTCGAGTTAAAGCGTGTACGAACATGTAAATCCTTTAGATTCAACTACTTAATTATTCGTTTGCCTAAGCATGCCCACCAAATAACACAGTGCTTTTAATTGAAGCGTTTCGTAAATCGGGTCCTTGTCCTCACCCCGAAGGCGTTGTTTTCCGGGAACTTAATATTCGTGGAAATGAGGTTCCCAGGTCGCTTTCATAACCCACACTGCAGACAGTGTTTTCAGTCGGCACCATCGCCGTTTTAATAGTGCTTTTAGTACAGCAATTTCATCAAGCTGCCGCTTATAGGCTTGCATTTGACGATCCCTCTTTGATAATCTTGTTCCTCTAGTTCTTGAAAACCGCTAACCTGCTGATGTTAACAAGATTGACAATAATCTCAAATTTACTTAACCTTAATATACCGCACGTCAAAACAATCGTTGACGAGTGAGATTTACGAAATTCAGTACTTCAGAAACAAATCTTCTGACTGAACGCATATCATTCTAATACACCTACGAATCATTTTTTCGCTCGCACGACGGTATTTACCTGTCCACAAACAAGAAAATGGGTCTCTGTCTCAGTTCCAAACCGCCCAAAAGACAAAGAAGAGTATATGAAGGGCAAAAGAGGTATAACAGAGTAACGTTCAGTCTTGTTTAAGACTCGATATAGTTGTAACAAGATTTAACGATCCCAACAAATTTTCGCAATCCAACATACTCGTACGAATAGCCTTCACAAAAGTTAGTCAGCTGTCTTGTTGGCTAAAGATCTCGAGCCCATTCCAATCTGTCTTGGACTAACCAATCAAAAAGTTCGTTCTTCAGCAGTCTGACTATTCCGTCATTCCATCTTCTTTTTTGTTTTTCATTCATCATGCTTGAACCAATTTGTTATTTTCTCCGTCCATCTGTTGCGGCTCAGACGTGACAGATGACCTGCCCTATCCCACTTCAAGACTCGTTCAAAACTCTTAATACTCCTCTGGTGGCCACTTTCAAAATTTATTTTTAATTCCTCAATACACTTTCAAGTTTTAAACGATGAAATCCCCCTGCCCCAAGAATGATAGGACTTCGCCACTCACATTTTTCGAAAGCACATGAAATTTCTAACATTTTCAAAGAAAAATTTTATTATAAGTTCATAAATCAAATTTTAAGGAGATCTTTGAAATTAAGATGTAAAGAACTGAAATTTAAAAAAAAATTATTTATTCAAGAACACTGGCGTTAAAAAATAAAAAATAAAAAGTAAAAACTTCTAACATTCTTTTATCGATTTACTTAGGACTATTTGACGAAAAAAGATTTACAATTTTTACGACTCTGCAGGCCAATTATGAGAGAACTGTAAATGAGAAGAGAATAATAAATTTATATAGTACATATTCGAACTCAACATTATAAATTAACAATAATTTATTTATTATTATTTTTTTTTAATTTTGTGTAAAAAGAATTTATCTAGATTTTGTTTTTTTTTTAGCCCACGACATCAAAAATTACCCAAAAATTTGATGGGTAGGTATCTGGAACACACTTTTAGATTAAATTTAAAATACATATTCGGAACCAGTATTAGAAATATAATTTATCATGTTTTCCTTCAAACTCTGACATTTTTGGAGCGAAACAGACTTTTTCAAAATTTAGGTTTTGTTGTAAGAAGACGTACATCCTAATTTCAAAAATCTCTCAAAATTCCAATTCTAAACTTCCGACAATATTTTTCGTTGAAAATGTTTAAAATCTAATCTATTTCTGAAATTTATTAATGATGAGGGTCCATCGATTTTGTTGGGAGCGTTCTTGGGCACTAAGCAGTTTCCTGAAAAACTCTCACGCAAATCGCACGTTAATTTTGGGGCGGGGTGGGTCAAAAAAAATCCATCAGGAGATTTAGACCATGAAGAAAATATTTGGGAGGATCGTCAATTCCTAAAATTTCTGAAATAACACACGCTCTAATGTATCCACATACAGTGTATACACTACACCACTATACAAGTAGGTAAAGGTATTACGCGTACATATTACTGAGATCAGCAAAGAGTAGCAATCAATGCAAGTATCTTGCGAGTGCTTGGTACAAGAAATTTTGAGGCACTCAATTTCTGAAGAACATCGGGCAAATAAGATTAGTTTACATCTGATTATTGAGACGAGCCTCTTCCATCTTGTATAAGCCGATGAAATAATTTCTATTTTGGCGTTAATTCGCTCGTCGACTTTTCCTGAAAACGTTTCGTTTTAATAAAGTTACGACATGCGGATAAAAAGCTAAGTATTTTGGAACGCTTCTAGTGTTCCATTTATTTCTGCTTCCCAGCAAGAGGGGTGTAAAATTGTACTTGCGACTAGCGAATAACTTCGAATTTTCTCTCCTTTTACTAGTTCCGCTGGTCGTGCGCAAATTTCCCGGCACTGCCATTGAATTTTGAACTGCGAAAACCATTACGTCGTTCGCTATTTGTTTTACTTGTTCGACAGAATTTCAATATTCGCCAACGCTAACCTGTACGATAAGTATATAGGTACATTTCACGGGATAAAATCGAAAACTATACAACATGAGCTGACGTAAGCTTAGAAAGCATCGATCTTGAGCTGTTGAGCTGTTAATTGGTGTTCTTTTTCAACAGAAGTTATAAATCTTATACGTGTATATCTGTCTAAATTGTCAGCATGATGTTAGTTCGACGGTTGGTTGTGAACGATATGTTAAAGGTGAAAATTATTTTCCCCTTCAAATTTACCCCACGATACGGATAGTGCAGTACAAGATGCTTAAAACTACTAACTGACTAGGCAGGAACATCATTCATTGCTTGCCAAATTTCGAGTATCGAGTAATGCCTCCAAATTATTCAAAGCTGAGAGCTCTAAAGTAATAATCGCTTTTAATTTCGACGCATAAGAAATGCCAGCTTCCATAGATATTAAGCGTTTTAAGGAAACCTTCACGGTGCACAACATGCCTCGCTGAGGCTGGAATCGGGCTCGCAAAGTTCTACTTTAAATATTTATTCGAGTTGTCCAGTCAACATCATTTCTCTCATTTAACTGCGTCATTCCTTCAAGGAATTATCTAAGAGCACAAGTACCTAAGGAATGCGAATACAAAACAAGCGATCGTAATGCCTCGTTTTAATAATTAAGTGCATTTAAATGGTCCTCCCTTCACGTCCATTTCTTTATTTCACTGTCAATGTCATCATTCACTACTTTTGTTTTATCAACGTAACTCTTTTCTTTGTGCCACCATTTCAATTACGCATATTCATTATTGCCCTCTTCTTCGTCGGTATTTTTCTTGTCAGTAGACAGCAACCTTATTGTTAATTCTTAAAAAGAGAACATTCTTAGCATCGCACTAATTTACACCCCGGTTAATTAGATACGCAGCCTTAATTTGGACCAGTAGTAATGTATTTTCTACTGTCACGGAACTGACACAGATCTGTTTAAGACAGCGCGAATCTCACTACATTAATGTTACTTTGGTAGTTGCGAGAAGGAAGAAAAATAAGAATTACGAGGTAAGTAAAAGTCTCTCTAGTACAGCGAATGAATAATAAATTATCGAAAACAGTTCGTCTCCGTGAATGAGTCGTCTTTTAATACTTCGTTCTCAAACTCCGGGGTAGCAGACGTACCAACAGTCAGGAGGTGGTAACACACATTGTGGCGATTCATGATTGTCACGATAAAGACGTGTAGTACAGAATGCAAATGATATCATGGTTACCACGAAGGATGAAAAAGGTAAACAAGCTACGAGTTATTCGCTTATTACAAGAGGGTTTAACATTCGGACCAAGACTAGTTCATTCTTTCTGAAAAATAGAAAATTAAAAGTTGAAAGCTGCAATCTGAAATCTCTGATTGAAATTATGTACCAAAGACAAGAACAGACAAGATCAAAACAGAATTTGAAAATCAACAGCATGCTTCTGGCTTCCCACGGGAAGAAACTCACTACTTATTTTGTTTTCCATCTAATCAGGGCTCGCAGAATTTGAGGACAGACATAATACAAAAGGCCCCTGATTTGTATATTATACGTTAGAAACAAACATTCAGAGACATCACTATTGTAGTAGGGGAGCGGGCAACCCAACCCCTCTGGAAAGAAGTTTTTCTGGACCAAAGCTGGTACGACAATCAGTTAGCGAAATTGAGAAAGTGAAGTTTCTTTCTGCTTGGCAATGAAAATCGAAGTGTGAAGTCGGCAAAATTTAGCCGATCAGTCGGTATTTTTCCAAGTTTGCCCCCCCCCCCTAGAAAAATCCCTTCGCGATGTTCCTATAAACATTATAATATGAAGTCCTTTCATTATAGGGGCAAATGAAATTCAGAAGAATACGTCACTTATTTACGACTGTAATCAGGGCCATCGAGAGAAGGCCAGTCTCCCAAACCTCCAAGTACAGTATATGGAACAAAATACAGTAAAATAGAATCAAATCGAGAATATCTAAGACATCTGAAAGCGCCGGAAGCAAGTTTGGTTGTAAAATTGATATACATAAATTATGGGTTTCCCAGCTTCTTAGGCGCAACAGGGAACATAGTCATTGCCTATCCCCGGATTCAGAAAAATATTTATCATCCGTGGCATTTCAGACTTATGCCAAATTTTAGGCGAAGCATTTTTCAGTGGCAATTGAAAATAAATGTATTTGAAGACCAGAAAAACGGTGTTTCAATCCTGAATGAACTTGGCCTCAAAGAGACTCTCTTCTATATGCTACTAACGTATTGTTTCTCTTCGGTCATGTGACCACAAGGACGTAACAAAACCTGGAAAAGTTGGAAGTACTGGGCAAAGTCGAAGATAACCCCACACATGGAAAATCATTCAAAATATAGCCGGATTAAATACAAGAGACGATCGATTCAACGTCAGTTACCTTCATTCGAACCGCAGACAACCGTGATCAAAAGAGACGAATTGTATAGGAAACCCGATGAAGATCTTCATCAACTTACTAAGTCAGGCATAAAAGAGCGGGCAAAATGTTAACGCTCAAAGTGCATACGCTATTCACATTAAAAAAAAAAAAAAAAAAAAAACCAAACATTTTTACAGTTCCCAGTTTATCAAGAATGTCAGTTCTTCGTTACAATAATTAAGAGGGCAATCGAGTGTTTCAGAATCGATATCAAGAAATTACTTATTCTTGCCCCGAGTTAGGAGAGTTATTTTCTTCAAATTTTCAAAATGGAGAATCATAGTATTTCGAACCACTAGCAATAAATAATAAGGTTTTAAGAAGAGTACGAGAATCTGATTACACTAGTTGATCACGTAAATTAACGAACATTTAAAAAAAGGTCAGCGTGAATGTTATTTACTGCCCCTTCAAAGGTGAACATCGATAAAAAGAAAGCACGCGTGTTGAAATGGTAGCGGTGGATGTACTGACAGTCTAATAGATCGCGTAACCGGTTACGTGTCAAAGTGAACTTTTTCAAAAATTTTGGATAAGGTGGAAATTATTGAAATAGGCCGATAATTTTCAACTTTTGTAGGGTCTCCACTTTTCAAAATGGGATTAGCTGTCGAAAATTCGTACACACATGCAGTGAGAGGATTCGTTTGTACTCAATGGAAACTTGATAAGACTCTATTAGGACTCAGTTAAATCTGATTAGGTTCGTCAAGCCTAGTTAAATTTTTGAAGACTTGCCGAGATAAGGTTGGAGCCGTTTGGAGAATAATGTTTAAATTTAACAGAACTCGTTAAGATTTTGTCACGACTCATCCAGAATTTGTTCAAGTTCATTCGAACCACGTCAAGACTCAATAACAATTAAAAAGCGTTCAGACATTGTTAAGACTCATTAAAGCTCTGCTAATACTCCGCAAGATTTGTCATGACTTATTAAGACTTCCTAGTATGAGCGTCGTCAAGGTTTGATTAGACTGTGACACTACTCTTCTATATATAGCGATACCCCAGAGCGAAATAGTGCTACATCCATTTTTAGGAGAAAATGAGTTACTGGAATCATTGGAAAGGAAATATTCACGATCTATCATATGCAACACATCAACTGGACACTGTTAAGCGTAACAAAACCAACCGACATTCGTTGACAAAATGGGTTATTAGAATCGTTGGAAAGAGCGTAGACAGTAGAATTTTTCAAACTTAAGCCCCTGATTCAAAAATGTGCGCTCACTTTGCAAAAAGTTTATCAGTAAACGCTATGCTAAATATAGTTTCTACGTGGCTCTTAAACTTCGAATCACAAGTTCTTAAAAAAAAAAAAAGATTTTGTTCGTTGCTTCTGTTAGGCTTAAAAGCATCCAACTTTATGTAAGCATGATGTCACGACTTCCTAACATAGGAGTGATAGACTATTGAAAATTTCTTCACCCTCTCCTGCGAATTTCAATACAGTGGATATAGCACTATTTTGCTCTAAGGTACCTACCGATATACACTCTGTTATGTTTAGTTAAGGCCGTAGTTTCCCAAAAGCACGAAATTGGGAAATGTTGTAGGTAAAAAGCGCAAATTTTTTTACGCTCTTCGATTACTGTGCCTCAGACTATTTTTGCACTTTTCAATTATTATTCAAACAACTACGGCTAGTTCGGCTGAGGAAAGTTTAATCACGAATTCTTGCATGTCTGAACCGGAAGAATTACTATAATACTACACAACAATTTGAGATTTCTTAAAAAACAATGACATGAGAATACATGGTTCTATATTATGTATTTTCAACAAGGAATTTTATGCCGATATTAATTTCTTGATTATAGTTCATTTTTTTCTTTTTTTCTTTCTTTTTTTATTCTATCTGCTATCTTAAATGCGAATTTTAGTATCATCAAGATGATACCACTGATAAAACAACATGCGCGTGTTCAATATTGTTATCACTATCAGTGTAGCTACTCGTGGATGACAAAAAAGAATAAAAGGTGAAAAATTCAATAAAATTTTAGTTGTTAATATGGAAAACGAGAGGTTCTTGGAAGAAATGGTTAATGCCATCATATTCAGCATTTAAAATGTAGCTAAAATCATATTCCATTGTTTTTTATAAAACATGTTAAGAACGATGGAATCCCTTTAGTTACCCGGGTAATCGAAGGATTACAGAAGAGTAACTTTTCTGCGGGTAACTGGCGGGTTTTTGCGCATCGGATTAAAGATATACATGCTGGGTACGTACGAAAAAGGAAAAATCAGTAGACGTAAATTCATTAGGCGCGTAGGATTCAAATTTGCTCCTACTACGCTGTCATAATCATGTTCGATTTGGAATCATTTCTTTTTCCATAACATTTTATTTTGCGCTTTTTGTACTTACTGTAATATTTCAAAATCATAATTTGCGTATTTGGTCCGTCAAGATGCAGTCCTTTTTTGGGCTTTTCGTATTTTCCCTATCAGCTTTTGCGCTTTTCGTACACATTTTTTCAGAGTGTCCATTCTTGTTCGGAAATGATTTTTCCTGACTTTTCCAGGTTTTCCAGGTAAATTTTTCCAGTTTTCCAGATCCTTCAAATACAAATTACACGGGGGGTCAAAATTTTTTCGAACATCGTGAGCGGCGAATATCGTCAATCACTCCACAAACTTTTATTTTACTACCGTGTGCTTATGAATTTTAGAATTTTTTTTTTTGTGTAACTTAATGCCGACCGTGAAGGGGAGGGGGCTGAAAAAATGAAATTCTAAAATTGATTCATAGGTTTTCGAGGTCGCTGTATTCGATTTTAGGGGTAATTTTTGGATCCTGTCCCTCCTGGTGCGACCAATGAGGTAGCAAGAGCGTAGGACAAGCAACAGTTGACTCGGAATTCACCCTTTCTAATTAACAGTTTTATTTATTCAAAGTGTTGCTAATAGAAAATAACGTAAAAATTTCTCAACTGAAAAAGCACGGGAGCTTAAATTTGGTCCAGATTCAGAATCGGAAGTGATATTCGAAATCAGCGACACAAAATCACCCCTATTTCAATGCTTTTGGGCAATTTTTCGCAGGAGAGAAGCTGAATTCGTATTACGACAGTGCTTTGGAAGGGGTCGGATAAAAATCTGAGGCAATATTCGAAATCAGCGACTCAGAGCTTGGTTGGCTATCCTGTCAAAAGATTTACTTTAGAATCTCGTAAAGAATTTGGAACTTGAGGAAAACTAGAGTAACCGGAATTAGCCCCTCCCTCGTGGAGACTGAATGGTTTAGGGGAGGGAACATAACATTTAAAATGAATTCTGGAACCCAGGTAAAAAAGCTGCAGCATATCTAACGACAAATGCTATGAAAGTAAAAAGGTGGTTAGGATCTGGAAAATTATGGCACCAGGGGAGGCGGAAGAGGCTTCAATTTAAGAGTATCGACAAATACAATAAAAGGTCATACATTTGAAAACAATGAACTCTTTCGTATTATGCGGTCTTTAGATTCTTTCAAATTTTGTGGATTAATTACTCTTCCCCAGTGACGTATCGTCGAGGGGGGGACACGTGCCCTCAATATTTTTACATAGTTTCCTAATATCGGCGATTTAAAAAAAATACTTTTCGACTTTTTCTCCCTTTAAAATCTTATTTTGCCCCCCCCCATGGGAAAATCCTAGCAGGCTACTGCTGTTCCCCCAAAATCTCGGAAGTCCCTTTCATTCGCACTTATCTACATTTGCGAACGAGAGGAGAACCGAAGCAAAATCCGATGGCAGGATGTCCCAGAAGGTGAATTCATTGGTTTTCAAATTTTCGTTTCATTACGACTTTCTCAAAACATTTTTACACGGGGGAAGGAAGCTAGACCGAGTATTTTCTTCATTTTCGCGTCTTTTCGCGCCGATTTTCCAATTCTCGCGAATAGGATGAGATGTGAACACGAAACAGCTGATATTGGGAGAAGTGTATAGGGATTGGTTCATATTCAGGGAAAATTATTCTATGTCCTAAAAACAGTGAAATATGCGCATATAATATTCCCCAAAAAAAGGCCAAAATATGTCAAAATATTCCCTCACGAGTAAAATGTGCTTAAATATTCAGTAACACAATATAGGTATCAAAATGCAGGACTTTTCAAGCTGAATAATTGTGACACCATGTCTATGGTCAAAATTACAAACACAAAAACTTAGTCCATCACAGATAAAGAAATCAACACATGCCACAGATAACATAATTTAGAAGTACAACTTCACATCCTCATTCGGATTTGAACCATGAAAATATGTAGGAGCGCTAATGTACAACCAACCAGTTTCTGTCATTTCATTTTCTATCGAATTTTCAGATGTTTTTACTGTTTTCTAGCAGGAAAGTAGAAATATTCCCGAAAAGTTCCAAAATGGCTTACTATTCCCAAAATATGCCTAAAAACCGAGTAAAATAATACAAATATGCATTTATATGCTTTTAATAGCAAATTATGTCAAAATATGTCCAATCAAGTTGGGTCCAATTGACTGCATATTACATGAATCATAAAGATATGATGGATATTCCCTATATGTCGAAACATAAAATAATTTTCCCTGGTCATATTTTTCGCGAAATGGTTCGTGAAAAGTCACGAAATACGAAATACGTTAAGTGTATAGCAGCCTTAATAGAAAGATGTAAACGCGAAACGAATACCATGAAAACGATTTCCTCACACCAACACACTCTGTATCTACTACTGCGATGAAGATGGGGTTGTATTACCCACGACCTTCTCCTATGAAAGAAAAAAGATAAGAAAATTGCCTGAGTGAAGCGAAGGAAAATTTTTTTATAAGAAATAGGGTAAAATCTGTTTGAAATACTACAGCATTTCGCAGTCGATTTTTTTACAAAATTCCCTGACTTTTAGGTGAAAAATGCTGAAAGTTCCAAAATTTCCTGACTTTTCCAGGTTTTCCAGAGAATGGACACCCTGTCAAATTTTGCGCTTTTCGACTACAGCCGTTAAGGCACCCGGCTAAAACCCGTTTTCGCCAGAGTTAACGCTCTGTACAAGCAACTAAGACTTAGACTGCGTTTAAGCAGGTTTACACTCATAAGACACTATTTTATACGCATACTGACTCGAGACTTGGTTAACATTCTGATAACATACGCTGTCAAAGCTTTAAAAAAATTCTGTTAAAACACTTCAAAATGGGTTTAGGCTTAGCTAACACTTGTTAGGACTCGTGAAGACTTATATAGACGATGTTAAGATTTCGCAGAACTCTGTTAAGACTCTTGAAGAATCATTCTGAGACTCGTTTGTATCCATTGTTAAATATCGTTTCGATAAATGAAATACGAAGGCTCCCTTGGATCCGCCGTTCAACTGCAGAATTTTTACATAATGCTCATTTTTACTTCCTTTCAATAACCTTTCTTCATGTTCGTGAACGTTTTCAAATACATAGTTTTCTTCCTTCTTGTTAACACGCACCGAATACCTTTATATACCACCAAAAATTTTGTCCAACTCCGATCACTACTTTTGTTTTACCAGAAAACTGGTGAATTCCTTCAGTCTCTAATCCCAACAATCTCATTTTGTTCCAGGCGCACTATACACCTCAGATATTGACAGGGAACGTGGGAAAGCCTCCCTTCCAAACATCTTTCTGAGTTGGCAAATTTAGGAAAAACAATCCTCAATTAGCAAAACCAAGTCCACACTTAGTTGGCAAAATCGGATTGGCAGTTAGCAGTTTGTTTGTCGATTAAAAAAATGCTCGTTAGTTAGTAAAATAAATTTTCAGCTGTTAAAATTAAATATTCGTACTTGCTCTTCCGAAAAAAGTCGCTTTGGTACGTCCCTGGCACCTCATCAACTTGGTTATGATCATAATTTACGATTTGATGGAAAAATATTTTCGAAGAGCCGAGCGAAGTAGAATAGAGAGTTAGTAGCATGGAGTAGGACAACCGAGATGAGCCTCTTTACGTCAGTGGCGGTTCAACCCCTATGACTTTATCGGTTACAATATCTCACAAAGCGAGAACACTTCTAGTCAAGGAATGAGCACCACCAGCCCCCACCCCCACTCCGTCATAATATTCCTATCACGTACCTCACGTTAAAGTCAGTAATAGGAAGCGAAGAGGCAAATTACGCTTATAGAAAAATGTTTCATACCATTCTGTGGGTACCTTTGTTATCTTCCAGCAAAATAAAACACGCCTAGTTCTTACATATTTGATGTGAAAATGACGTAACATCGACGTCGAATAGATTGAAAAAAGGTCTATAAGGGAAAACGTATGCAACAAATACAATGGCTATGAAGTAGAGGGCAAAAAATTGACTGTTAGGTGGTTTATCGGAAAATGCTCATCAAACATCATGTTAAATGTCAGGTTTGAAGGGGAAATGCCGAAGCACGATATCACACAGTGGCGTGTCCGCCATCGAAATCGTTCAAATTTATGCCAACAGACATGTTCGCTCTCTTTCTCTTCTAATCTGCGATCGTAACCGTCGTAGACGTTCAATGGTCGGTTCTATTTTTGTTCTCAAATACCTAAATATTGTAATATGAGTTTCCTGTCGTAGAATTCACGAACCCGGTACGACGTGTGTAGAATATACAAGTTTAAATACACTTTTATTTGAAGTTGCTCGTGTCAAGTCAAGTAGCACATAATATTTCCTTGATGTAACAGAAAATGAAGTTAGTTTGAAAGATAACGACTGCATGAACATTTTTCGTAAATTGCCGCAGTAGGTAAAAGTTCAGCTCAATGGCCATCAAAGTAGGCTGATTAAAATTCTCTAATATACACGCAGTGCATAACTAATGAATACAATATTTTCAAGCAGAGTGCGAGAAGTGGCTATATCACATTTCGGGGGGAACAGACCGTTGGAAATTTTAATGCATGGCGAACCTAATGACAAAGTGTAATTAATTACGACTTGACCACGTTTTGAACTCAGTCCTCCATGCAAAAACTGAAATTATAACCTGCGAAGAAGAAAACAGAAGTCTTGAACGATGAGTATTATGTAAATAGGCGTTAAAAGAAGCAAAAGGAACATAATTCAAACTTAACATGAAAATAATGATGCAGGGAGAAAAGAACAGTAGACGTTATGTTTTGCTACTTATACTTTCAGATGCCATTTGTTCAGATGTCAGCTTTCACCGTACACCTATATATCCTGACATTGCCTTTCGAAATTACGATAACAAAGAAACCGCTAGAGACTTTTCGAACGGAATTTTAGAATGACTTTTATCGAACTCTCCACAGCCCATACAGCCGTACACTGATGTAATATACAGAATGCTATATCGAACATCCTCTCACCCAATTTTATAGCATGTTGCTCGGTATTTTTCAGGTCAAAAGTAATTTTGCTGAATAAGTTAAAACTTGACTGAATACATAGATAATGAATACAGAGAGAGGAACTTCTCAGATGTCGTGGAGACGAGGGCACGTAACAACGGTACTCCAGGATGCATGAATTATGAGCTCGAACCCTTTTCATTATTAAAACTAGGAAAGTATGCAGGTACCTAAAGCAGCCCACGTCACGCCACGAATACAGGTAAGCTCAGGCTGGTTTCAACTCTGGAAGCTGAAATTATCAGAGTGCCATACTATAGCTCAAGCCTTCGAACCGTTGTTCTAGAAGGATATATACCTATCAACTTGCCCCTTACAAACTTTGGATGTAGCAGAACATGAAAGACAGCAACCAAATAAAAAGTTCCACAATACACTTTTTTAAAATATGTTTTTTTTTTTCTTCTTGCTTGTTCAACATATTGTTTTTCGATATATTATACTCACAGTGCGCGGATTTTCCATCAGTTCTATTATTAAAACCCTTTTATATTTTCATCCCTTTTTACATATGTTATAGTTTCCGATTTTCGGGATGTGTAAGGTATAAGTTTAAGCTACATTAGTAGTTATAATATACATTTTTTTCATAATAACCAATTTTTACAATACTTACTTTAATCTCTCATTTGTCCTCATGGGCAGTTTTGTACTATCCCGCCTTTTGTCTTGTGAGTTTGAAGCCCTTGACGCCCTTCCCCACTCCCTGAACTCCTGTCACTAAAATAATAAATCCACTTTGCCAAAGTTCGAGGAAGTGGCGAAATGTTATTAAATGTCCTCTCTCCTCTCCATTCTCTTTTGAAATTTGAAATGATAAATTTCTTATAATATGTAGTTCGTGTGATCTTCTTTTCGTTTGATTTGTACCTTTTAAAAATTGTTTCCACTTTCTCTTCATTTTCGTTCTTCCGTTTCTCTCGTTCTGTCTCGAAATTTAACGCCCTCAAATATTTGCCGCTGTGGGCGACCGCCCATTTCCCGCATTAGTAAATTCACCACTGCTTACCCAATTAGTAGTTATTTTGTTTCAAATAAAGTTTGAATGCAAAGTTGCCGAGAGAAGATTGATGTACGGAGCTCGTTCTGCCAGAAAGGTCCTCAATTTTTCTTTACTTGTAGTTGTAGTTCAAAACGAGAAAAATGAAATAAAATTAGATAACCCAGCTAATAATTATAATAATAATTTTCAATCGAATAAAAAGATTTCATAAGCATGATAATAGCAAGTGCTAATACATTCACGCTTTATTGCATACCCGTATCTTGCCCGTATCCCTCAAGTAGCTTCATTAACATATTTTTCAATACTAGCGCTCCAAGTGGTTGTTCAAAGGTTCAAAGTCTGCTGCGTGATTGCAGTCTGCAGCTTCACAGTTTGAAGCCTTGAACTTCTATGATGTGCGTGTAGCGTCATGAGCTTTTATGTTCCCGGGGAAAAAGAATGAAGTCAAGCAGGGATGGCAAACGAAACCTTTTTTTTTTCGTTTCGTTATTTCGTTTCGATATTTTTGACAAAAATCAATCGTTATTTCGTAATTTCGTTATTTTGTTTCGTTTGTTTGCCATCCCTGCTATTTACTTGACTCACCCTAACTCAACTCACCCGGGAAAAGAAATGAAATTTCGATTACAGTAGGCTCGGCTACTAGTACCCGACCCTAGAAAGTGGGTGCAATAGGCTCGGCTACTAGTAGCCGATCCTAAAAATCACAAATCAGAAAACTAGGGATGGCAAACGAAACGTTTTTTTTTTCGTTTCGTTATTTCGTTTCAATATTTTAGACAACAATCAATCGTTATTTCGTTGTTTCGTTATTTCGTTTTGTTTCGTTTGCCATCCCTGAAGTCAAGTGAATCACCGTTCGCTTTTCAAAAAATACCGATTCTACACTAGCGCTTCTACAATTTGCACTGTTCCAAATCCCAATTGGCAGACACCCTGTTACTACCTCGCGATCCGCAAGGTAGCTTGTTCTACTAGGGCTCTATAGTTTCACCTGGGTATACTAAGCCGCCATTTTGGTTCATACTGCGCCCGTGGATGCCGAATCCGACTATGCGGAGCGTAACGCGTAGTCAATTCGGCATCGACGGGCGCAGTACGAACCAAAATGGTGGCTTAGTATACCCAGGTGAAACTATAGAGCCCTAGTTCTACCTTGTGTTGTCATCGTTCGTCGACATCCTCAGCTCTCAGCATTTTTTCACAAAGCGTGTGACTCATTTCATTGCGGTTTGATTTGATTGATAACTATCAATTTTTTGTTTCGATTTGAACCATGATTTGAACATTGTTGACCATTGACATCAAGGTTGATATAATCGATATTCTTACATGATAATTCCTGATAAAGTGTCAATGAGAAAAAAAGTAATGTTGTCGAATCCTGCTGTCCACTCTTCACATCTACAGTAGTATCGGCCTTCAAATTCTTAACAATTTCAATTTCAGGCCATTTGCTAAAAGCATCAATAATTAGCAAAAAAATGTGGTTCGGCCTGGTCACCAGCGTGATCAATGTGAATATCTGAATACGTTGATTTGGCTTGCTAGGTTCTTCCCAATGATGGAAGACCACTTTTTCTGGGTTTCGTGCTTGGTAAGCACACGATTCGCAATCCCAAATAAACCTTTTGATATCAATGTCGATTTTAGGCTAAAAAATGTAGGATCTGGCCAGGCCTTTCATCTTTTGAATCCCAGGATGACCTGCATGTAACTTGTGAAGAATTTTGAAGTGGGAATGTAAACGCAACTGCCGAAAAGAATAGCAAATCAGCTTCAATTGTGAACTTGGACAGTTGACTCATGGTCGCTTCGTCATTCAATGATTTCTTCCTTATCTCCATTATTTCTTTGTTATTCTTAGATTCTTGAAGAAGAACATCCTGGGTAATGGGGAACGGAGAAAGTTTTTTCAGATGGAAGATTGTAATGTAATCTGGCTTCCCATTATCGCAAGTCTTATTTAATGGTAACCGAGATAAAAAGTCGGCATTACCATTTCCTTCTGGTTGTCGGTATGTGATATCGAGGTTAAATGCCTGAAGCTGCAGTGCGTAGTGCAACAAACAGGTGGCCATCAGCTATCAGCTTTGGTAGCCCTTTTTTATTTCCAAAAATGTGGGCTAATGGTTGATGGTCAGTGATCAGTGTGAATTTACGGCCAAACAAGGATAGATGATGCAATACTGCATAGCCCAGTATATGGCTAATGCCTCTTTATCTATCTGAGAATAATTTTTCTCAGAAGAGGTTAACGTATGCGAGGCAAAGGCGATTGGTCTCTCTTCACCTTGTATGTTATGTGCTAGAACAGCACCTAACTGTGTAGGACTAGCATCAACCAAAAGTGTAAGGGGCAAGTTTGACTATAGTAATATGTCAACACTTAATCAGATGCCACAGCTTTCTTGACTCTCTGAAAAGCTTCCTCTTGTTTTTTCCCCCAAAGAAACGGCGTGTTTTTCTGTGTTAACGTATACAACGGAGCTGCAAGATCAGCCAAATGAGGAATAAATTTGGCGCAAAATGTAACCATTCCAAGAACAGATTTCAACTCGGTAACTGATGTTAGTTGCGGTGTATGAAGAATCGCTTCAATCTTTTCACCTGTTTTGTGAATACCATCACAATCCACTTCATAACCCAAGAACGTAACAGAGGGTTGGAAAAATTGACACTTTTCCAGATTCAAGGGAAAATTTATTGTGTTTGTCGCATTTACATAAAACTGCTTCCAAATTCTGCAAATGCTCTTCATCACTTGACCCCGTAATTATTATGTCATCGTGAACAATCATGCATGGAGCATCGCGGAAGATGGTATCGACAAATTTCTGCCAAATAGCAGGGGCAGAGTGCACACCAAACTGTAATCGGCGTAGACATAACAGCCTTCGATGCGTATTCAAGGTCAACATTTCTGCTGTAGTTGGCAAAAGTTTAAGATGCCAAAATGCAGACCGAACATCGAGTTTCGAGGACTTCTTGTCTTTCCCACCTATAAGTGACGAAAAGGTTTCCTCAAATCCAGGAAAAGGATGTTGTACAACCTCTGCCTGCGGATTAACTGTAACAGAATAGTCACCGCAAATACGAATCTAGTTTGGCTCTGATTTTCCCATTAATCTATTTGGTACTACTTCGCCTCTAAAGACAATCTTGTTTTTACCTTTTAATTCTTTTACCCCGCCACCCCCTCCGCCCGAATCAAACTTTTCTATGCTTTAAAATCAAAATATTTCACGCTTTATGATAAAAGTAGAATCTAGGGGAAAGAGAAAGCACATGAAAATATCTACAAACGCGAGCGAAGCAAGTAAAGAATGTTTGAGTTTTTGAAACAATTTAAAAATGTTATACATTGTCAAAAATTTAACACCCGAGGCTACAGCTTACTCAGTCTAATGGTAAATGCGGACCTGCCCCCCCCCCCAATTCCAACATAATACTTCCGCACTTCGGCTACCACTGTTTCTTTCTTCAGAAAAATTGCTAATTGACCTATATCAAAAGGCAGGCAGTAGAAAAGAGAACAGAAAAAGTGGCGGTTTTCTCATCAAAACTAATCCGTAGTTCAGCATATAGCTTTAAGTTTGAAATTTTAGCAGCAGAAATACGGCTCAAAATTGTAGGTAGTGTCTATCTAAAGTCGATAACGTATAAAACTAACTGTCATAAATCAAGTAAAATTTACTTAATTCCTCTTTTCCAACACGACGTACCTTTAACAACCGTCACTAAAAAACAGTTCATTTCTCATTAGGCAGAGAGAAACCACATTAAAAACTGTAAAATTTATGCGAAGTAGGATTTTCGTTTTACCCTATTTAATTCAGACTACTAATTGCAGCATAGTAATTGAACTAACACTGAATGTGAATTAAAAGAACACGTTTTTGTACTATCACGTCACGCAGTTGTAAATACTCGTACAATCAAAATTTTCCCAGATTAGGCTCTGCTCTTTGTTAAGCACAGAAGTGAGCTTTCTCATTCCTCTAAGCTTCTCTCTACCCACCCCCTCTCTCTCACTCTCTCTCTCTCTCTCTCTCTCCTCCTCCTTTTTCTTCTTCTATTTTTCTTCTTTCATCTAAGCAGGAAAAAATGAAGGTCTCTTTACTTCTGCCAAAAAAGAGAAAATGTTTACAAATTTAGTCTACGCTATATGTACAAATTACTCGTCCGACAAAACATAAATTTGCGTATGCTAGTCAAAAATTCAATAGAAGAGCTACAAAAAGTGTATGGCGCGTCATTTTCCGCCTTTTTGATTTCAAATGAGAAAAGAATATACGAATTTTCATCCGTTAAAAAGTTTCCCAAACAAGATTTACTCGGTTTAGATTGTTAAAAAGACTTTTCGGGAAGTTCTTTTATCAAAGTGTGACTAGCATAAGCGTAATTTGCCCCACAGACGGGAAGAAACGTTTTATCTCATCGCAATTTACTAATACTGAAATGCATGCCAGCAATGATGCTGTGTAAACGTTAAATATGTTGGGTAGGTACCTAATGTAGAATTCGCAGCAGACTAAGGTAGGTGGCTACTAATCTACGCATTCTCATATCTAGTCCGAAGGTACGGTTACTTAATTAGGTCGTTAATAAATCGGCGTCCGTAATTTAAGGATACTCGAAATAAATTTTGAAATTTGCCGAAGGTACTGCGATCGAAGAGAAATAACGAAAACGCGATTAAAATTAGCGACGCAGGTGAGAGTAACAACAGAGCACGTTTTTCAAAACTGTTTATAGTCTTGAAGATACGAAGCAAGGCATACTGACGCGTAAGATTACACCATTTAGTTTCGAAAACTTTCCAAGCCATTGCGAGGGGATGGGAAAATAACACTACCGGTAGTATTACGATGATTGGCTGATATTAATGAGTTCGTGAGTCGTGATCAGCTTATGATAACACATGAAGTTACACAAGTTTTGAGGTTCAGGTGTAACACATCGCGATTATAACGGTGAAATATTTGTTCGGTTAACAGCTACATATATATTGTAGTCTGCGGTAGCCAGCATTTTATATCAAACTGACGAAAATTACTTTTGTGTCCCTGATATATGCGTGTAATAAATAAAACCGTTTTAGGCGAAAATAAAAATGCCGTCCCAAGCTTGCGAGTATGTATTTCCATCAAAAGCGTCGCTTTTCTCTTTGATGTATTCAGCGTTCGAAATTCCCAATTCGTAAAAATTCCATTCAAGAAGGATACTTACAGCGAGCGTAGGAAGAGGCGAATTGAGAATCTGAGGCCAATGCAGCCTGACACCGTAAACGACGTTCTAACAAGACCTTAATTAAAAATCATAGCTGAGGGCAAGAACAAACTGGCTAGGGAGCACGGGGTGAATTTCCACTAGCCTGAAAAGTTTATGACCTCTTGGCTGGAAATGTGGTTTATTGGGAAGTTGAATAAGTATTAAAAATTCGAGGGAATCTGTCCCCTCTGTAACTCATGAACACTCATTCGCTACCTCCGGAGTGATAAGTAACCTGGTATAAATGGATTGCCCTTAGCTTTTTTGACCATGGTCCGTCTCTGACGGAGGGTCAAAATGTTTTCCTACTCGAGTTTTATGACTTCTGACCAACAATATATTCACGAGAGCAAATGAACGTAGGCAGGCCTAACGAGAAGGTGGAGGGAGCGGAAGGATTCCCCGGGCCTGGCTTATTTTAGAGTCCGGATCTTTCATAACCTGCGTTTTTTTTGTCTTCTTCAAAGAGCCCAAAAGATCGCATACGTTTTTTTTAAATATATTCTTCTCCCGGTCTCCGGCGCTGCACTTGAAACATTCGCATAATTCAACTAAAAAAAATAACACGAATACAGCAAATTGATCAGCGAGGTGCCCACAACTCTACAAATTGGGTAAAAATAAATTTGCAAGTCTCACTAGATTCATATAAAAAAAGACGCCCTGCGTATATTACGTGTCAAAGAAGAGATTCCAATCTTTCATAAATCAAATCAAATTGTTCGATATTTTTTCAATCACTTTCGAAAATCTCAATGCGGCCATTAAAACCAAATTCAAGCAAAGCCACTCAAATGGAGTTCATCAAGATGCCTCAATAATAATGAAGCTATCGTAGATGGTTTAAAATGCGCGCGGCTACTTAATCTCACAATTACCTGCCTGACTGGTGTAAATTTGTTTGGAACGATGCGCGGTTAATTTATAGGATCTTCAAAATTCCTAAGCCATTTTCACGAGTGTTAAACTGAACTGAAAATTTTCCCGCCAATTTGAAAGCTCGTCAACGATCCCGGTCATCCGCAACACGAAATGCCACTTCCGCGTGTTGTGAAAAATCGTAATGTACTCCTTTCTCCACGTAGCATCAAACAAGTAGCATATAGGTACGCGAGTTTCTCAAAAATTCGCTCATGCGCGTATCCGTCAGCTAGTCTTCGCGTAATTTCCACCGTCAAATAAAACGCAACAATAATTAAACTTTTTTCTTTCTGGAAAAATTATTATCGTTACTATAATTTAAAAAGGCATTCTAACTTTTCATGCTCATCAGAAAGATTCTGAGCCGTAATTGTACACGAATTTGAGAAAATGCTCGGAGAAAATAGCGCCCACTACAAACCGACTTTCTTTAGATATTTTTCTACCAACAATCAGCCAAAAGCTCGATTGTACGTATTGAAATCTCTTTATTTCACCTTTGCTACTTTTTCTTAATAATTTTATGATAAATATGTTTTGCTGTCTTCAATCTGAAACGTTTCATTAAAACTTTCTAATCGAACTACTTTTGTAAAGTTTTTCACGTGGCGTATTTTTCGCGGAGTTCGCCACTTTCCTCTATTCTTTCAGGTGAAGTAGAAATTACTCGTACTACGCTTTCAATGGCGCAACAATAGACTTACTCTAATCCCTTCCCGTGCATAGTTTTTTCCGATACCTACACCCTTTCAGGATGCCACGGATACAAGTTTCAAAATCAACAACCAGATTAAGCTTTACTTCTTACTAACTAGTTCATCAAGTATTGAATCAATTTTGTCCATCTTAGCTACAACGCCGATATGGGGACATATCTTTTTATTTTGAGTTTCGAAGTGAGTTGTATGTTTTAGCTCACTGAGGAGTGACCAAATGTTTTAATCCACCCCCCCCCCTCCCCCGGAGATTGAATAGACAACTGCGACATAATTGTTACACATTGTTATATGACAGCTATGTACCTAGTACTTACAACACAGATGATATTTTATTGAAACGCAAAATTAGAGAGGTAAAGAAATAATACATTGAACATTTTTTGTACAGTTGAAACAAAGTTGTAAAAGGAATTGAAAATTTGTTCGGAAATAGGTAGCGGCAGGACACGCTAAGGGGTAAATAGTGCTCCTAGAGGGAAACCACTGCAAATGTTATATCATTTCAAGTTTTCTTCCATCAAAACGCAATAAAACTGTACCCATTACCTTACGTTATTCTACAAAATCACAGTTAAGAATATAAGTACCATTAGTAACAGATATGTTTCTTTCCTACCCCGAGGTTTTCTTCTTTTTCTAAAAACCGCTTGCCGCATTGCTTCAGACTGAGGAGAGGTCTTTTCGGAGATCTAATCAAGACACGATACAAGATATGTCGGGGAGGCGATGAACATGTCTCTCATAGGACATGTCACGGAACGACGAAGAACAAAGATTATCCCGGTCCAATAATATTGGGTTAACATGTTGTTTAATTTGTCCAATCCACACAGAAGTAAATAGAAAATAATATTTTACATCACTAAACTTGCAGCTATAAATGCTTCCGACATTTTCCCTTGGCCGGATTAAAAAACAAACAAAAAAACGCATTATTTTGCAAGAAAGGAAAAAACACTCACAACTATACACCTGGAAAAGAGTTTTGCCCTGTGGAAAATATTTCCCTGTCCTCGACACTTCTAATAGAAACGGCTGATGGCGCTCATAGCCTAATAGATATTCCAGCTTCCACTAATTTCTCGCATCAGTGTATAAAAGGAAGCTTAGCTTATTAACTCTGCAAGGTTCACTGAAAAAAAACAAAAAAAAAACGAACATACCCGAAATAACTTAGATTCGGCGTGTAAGATGCCAAAGGAATGAAAAGAGAGACAAAAACAAACTTCTCACTTACATTTTTTCTTTTCAGAAAAAGGGGTTTTGATTGTTTTAACATTCCTGGCATCTATGGGTAAAATCAATTTTGTCAATTTTTGCGCTCTGACGTCCGATCTATTCGTGAAAAACTTCTTCTGGGCTAAGCCAAATGTCATTTTAGGTATTTTTTTTCTTCTAAAAAATTTAGTTTTTGCTCATAGCAGGTTTTTCCCCATTGACGACCAAGTACTATCACTTTTCTTTTCGTTCTTTGTATGTATAAGGTCAGACGTTTTTCAACTCTAATTTTCACGAGCTCGTCACTGGCGTTAGCACGTTTGAAATTTCTTATTTTTTATTCAATTAATTTATTATTATTATTATTTTTTTTTTAATTAATTTATTTTGTTTTCTTCAATCCCCCTCAGTCATTGGTCAATATCGGCTGTTGAAGGGGACTTCGAATCTTTTGAAAATAAATAAATAAAAAAGGCATTCACAATTTTTGAAAAATCAACGAAACGCTACACATTTTTGAAATTTGAAGTTTACGTAGAATCAGGATTGCGGAACAAAAAGAAAATCCAAAACCGCTAAATTTGCGAATCCTGAATACTGAAGGAGGTGACTTTTTTTAGTCAAGGGAAACAGAGCCAATATAAATCAGAAATTCCAATTTAAACGGAAACCCACGTGGTGCTTTTTCGGGGAGGAGGAAGGGAGGGAGAGTGAAAATGTTACAGAAGTCAAAAAAAAAAGAAGAAAAGTAACGGTTAAAATCAATTAAGAAAATTTTTTAAAAATCATAAGTTATTGGAGAAGAAATGATGAAATAAGACAAGGAAAATAAAAAATGAGGAAAGAAACAAACAAACACAGAAAACATTAGACCCGCCAATGAAACCGAAATCAATAATGGAAATTTACCATGGCAAATAAGACCCAAGAAAACGAAATAATGAATTTGGGTCAGAAATACTGAAAACTAAAACTGTTAAAAAAATTAGAAAGATTAATCCTAAACTGTTTTCGGGGTCTCTGGCTTAGACTTCCGTAGACCATGGTCTACTTCAGGGCTCCGAGTTCCGGCTCCAGCTCCAGCCCCGAGCTCCTCGTCCATAGTCAAAGCCCCCCCCCCCCCATTTTAACATGTGTAAAATAAGGCATTCTCAAATTTGTTTTGCGATCGATGTGCTCAGGCATTTATGTCGAGGATTTGTATGAAACAGTCGAAAATTTTCTTAACATGCGGGAAATAGGATATCTTGATTGGAAATAGTCGAAGTATCAAGAAATGGAAATAAGAATTTTTTCAGGAAACATTCTTGGTGCGATCCACGGATGGGCATAATCAAAAATTAAAAAATCAATAAAATTAGTTAACTTCAAATCATTTGATTTTTGATTTTAATTTTAACAATTCTAATTTTGTGATATAAATCATTTTTCCCAGGATGTTTTGGATTTGATCGATATTAGAATAATAAAAATCATGAGAAAAATGATTCTTATCGAGATTTTCAATCATTCTTGGAGATGAAATTTTTCACTCTTCAAATTGATTTTCTGAAAGATTTTAGAATAATTTTAACATTATGACTTTCAATTATTTGCTTTTTAGTTAAGCTAGAGCCCCGGGAAAAAAAAAAAAAAAAAGTTAAAATTTACGAAGTGAATATAAAACAAAACATGTTTTTCCTCTATGTGAATTAAATAAAAAAACAAAAACAAAGAAACAGTGCTTGAGGTAAGTAAAAGATAAGATAAATAAGGTAAGCAGAGTAAATTAATTAATTAATTAATCTAAGAAATCAACTCGGAATTTGGGGATCTTTATAACAAAGCTGTGTTCTGTTTTTTATCCTGTGTACAGTTTGTTCACTCACATTTCAATTACTAAGGTAATTATAATTAGTGTAATAATAACAGGTTACTATAATAACAAATAAGTTTTAGATTAACGAACTTCTTTTGTTCGATTGTTATTTTTGTGGTGGCACAGTGTTAGACAGTAAATTTATGATACTGGAAATGAGAAATTGAAACAAACTATCATGATGCAAACTATTCGTATTATTTGACTATAGTCATAAATAAATAATTACTATTTTGTCCAAAACGGATATTCATTTTAATAAAAAATAATGAAGAATAACCTTTTTATTCAGTTAACATTGTTGTGAATATTCGGTTTATTATTTGTAATTTAGAAATAATAATCATGTTCCTGTTTTCTGATGTAACAAAAACAAAACTGGTGATCAAAAGTAAAATAAAATTACATTGGTTCCTAAGCTGAACAAAAAAACCTATAACAAAATTATACCTTCTTAATTTCTCACTCGGGAACCAGAACCAAAAATCGGTATCAATTACAATAAATTATCACTGCCAAGTATCAAGAAATATTGATATATTATATTGATCGTTCTTCTTCGTTTTTATTCAAAATCAATACCAAGAATATCAGTTAGCGCTTAGCTACCCGCAAAGAGGAAGAGCCAAAGGCCGAAGTCACGTCTCTCTAAGAACCTTGAACACCGAAAAAGACCCAATTAATTTTGAAAAATAAAATAATAATAATAATAATAATAATAATAATAATAATTAAAAATAAAAAGACCAAAGCCGGCAAGTTCCAGACAGGACTGGCTGAAACTCTGCTGAGACCCGGCCCAGGACTAACGGACTGCTCAACCGACAAAAAATGACAAAAATTAAAGCTCTAGATAGGAGAGTACAATCGTCTGCTATTATGAATCCGGCCGCGCCCGTCGATGCCGAATTGACTACGCGGTACGCTCCGCATAGTCGGATTCGGCATCCACGGGCACGGTTGATGTCGAGATGGCGGACGATCGTGTACTTACACGAAGTATACAGAGCTCTACAAAAACCAGAACCGGGATTGACCAACCACATTGGGATATGAACTGAAATGTAGAGAGCGCATATACCGCTATACACATACACGTACATTAACAAACACAATGTAAAAGTAAGTATATTTTCTATCTTTTAACACGGGGAGCAACGATCAGTCTCGTCTTATTAAGAATTTTACCAGTTAGTTTGTTTCAGTGAGTCTCCATTTGCGGTGAATATTACAGAAGAGCGATTTCAAGAAACATTTACCCTCAAATAATTCTAACTTCTTCAAAATTCAAAATATAGAATCATGTCCAGTACATTTCTTATTGGAGCAATCAAATTGATTACTCAAATTAGACATGGTTTCAATTTGCCGCTAGTAAAGAGACTAAAAGACAGCTCGAGTGAGGACATCCGAGTAGGCCATTTTTCATTCGGTTCGGTTCCTTAAAAAGAAAATCGGCTGAGCGGTAATTACGGCGTGACCAGTTTTCATTTCATGGAATAAACTGGATTAAAAATGGCATATGTCCTCACCAGAGATGGAAAGAAATTGATAAACGAAAAGTTTTAAGCGAAAAGCGCAGGCATTTCTGGAAACGAAAAGCGCAAGTAAAATGCAAAACAAATGTTGAAAGAGCGAAAACCCAAAAGTAAAAGTTTTATCTTTCAATGTCACAAGGATGGGATATAAACCTGCACTAGAATGCGCTTCAAGATCACCTGTGCGTGTGGTAGCGGGGGAAAATGAAAAGGTGATTGTGCACTTTCAAGTAGAAACACTGTTGGAGGGGAGCAAACGAGTAGAAATTACTCTACCAGTGGAACTGATTGTAATTCAATTTTTCAGTGATGTTGCAGTTAAAATTTGGGACAAATTTTGAAATTTTCTTTGAAAGTGAATTTCTAATCAACTTAATGTGTCTTATGATAGTTGAAAAGTTTGCTACATGCTTACGGATAAATCTCCATGATCACCCATTCATACCACTGATAAGACGCAATTGTGCCAACATTCGCAACTTTAATTTATATCCCAACTGAATCGCTTTGGACAGAAATTGAAAAGTGAAAAAAGTTTTAAGCGAAAACTGTGAGCAAAAAGCAAATTAAATATTGAAACTGAAAGAGCGAAAAACCAAACGTAAATGTTTTATCTTTCAAGGTCAAAACTCAAAAGCAAAATTCAAAAGTGAAAACGTTATTGGGATATAAATTAGAATTGCAAATGTTGGCACAATTGCGTCTTATCAGTGGTCTGAATGGGTGATCATGGAGACTTTTCTATTCAAAAGTACCCATGATCACCCATTCATTTCCCCCCGCTAACACCCGCACAGGTGATTTTGCAGCGCACTCTAGTCCAGGTTTATACCACAATTGAATTGCTTTGGAAAGAAACTGTAAAGCGAACAGTTTTAAGCAAAGAAGCAAAATCCAAAAGTGAACGCGTTATATAATAAATTGCTTTCCATCTTTGGTCCTCACTCAGGCGGTTTTAATTTTTAATAGTGCTATTTTTGCTACCGCTAGGTCGCTAGGTGTCAGCGTGTCACCCATTTAGTTTCTGAGTGAGGCTCTATAAAGTGTAAATTTTGTACGGGTATACTCATCCACCATTTTGATTCTTACTTTCCCAGTAACGAGCAAATGCACAATAAAACACTTTGCGACTTTGCGAGCGACAATTGAGATTGCATCTTGCATGGCATGGGGAATGAAAATATGAAAAATGGTAGCTGAGCACACCTGTATGAAGTTTAGAGCCATAGTCCCGGTCTCCCTGGCCAGCTAAGTTGCAAAAAAGAAAACAACAACAACAAACAAAAAAATAATAGTATATTACTATACATGTGGGTAAAGTGAATGTTTACCCAACAAAGCAAAAGTTTGCGATACGAGCCGTTAGGCAAGTTGAGCAATTTGCTGAGTTGGTAAACGTTCACGATACCCGCATGTATTGTAAGATATTTTATTCTATATGATGTTGTTAAAACATAAATCTATCCTCTTCCCTTTCAAAACCAAAATCGCACGAATTCAGATTCACAATATCAGGATACACGAATTCATGGAATGGAAGGAATGTGAACACGTGAACGAATCATGCTCTCACACTTCTCACGATTGTTGAACTTTTCAAGCGTTTTCTTTGGTTCATATAGGGCTCTATAGTTTCACCTGGGGAAACTAAGCCACCATTTTGGTTCATATTGCGCCCGTCGATGCCGAATTGACTACGCGTTACGCTCCGCATAGTCGGATTCGGCATCCACGGGCGCAGTATGAACCAAAATGGCGGCTTAGTATCCCCAGGTGAAACTATCAGGGCTGACAAGCTAAAGCGAATGATTGGCTTAGCAGAAGAAGAAGCCGTATTTGATTGGCTTGTGAAGCTAATCAAAAGCCAATCCTTCAAAAAGCATTAAGCCAATAAAAAGCCGATCAATTTATCGAAGCAGCACAAGCCAATGAATTTTTTTTTTTTTTTTTTTTCCTTCAAGAAAACGGCTCGTGCATGGTGCATCGTGGATCGTGCTCGACCGGGCGACTACATCATGCACGGCTGGAAGCAGTTGATGAAATTATGAAAAAGCCATTCCCAAGCTAATCAAAATCGGCCATTGGCTTGTAAGCCAATCGTGAAGTTTAAGCCAATGATGATTGGCTTGTCAGCCCTGGAAACTATAGAGCCCTAGTTCATACTGTGGTTGACCCGTTTCTTCATTGAAATTTATTTTTCTTTCACGCTTAGCATAAGTGCGGGTAAAATGCACTTATACCCGCAGGTAGCTTACTGTCAAAATACTGTTTTAACATCATGTATAGAATAAAAACAGTTTTCTTTTAACAAACAAAACAAACGTTTTTTCTTGTTTGAAACTATTTTTTTTTGTTTAAAACATTAAAATGCCTGTTTGAAATAAGAGTGTTTAAAACAGAAAAGGGAAAAACTAGAAATTGGCTGCGTAGTAAACACTGCGTCAACTGTAATCACTGATCTGTTCTCGCTTCAGCTTAGATCATACATGTATGATCTAAGCGCTTCAGCTTAGATCATACATGTATGATCTAAGCGCTTCAGGAATCAAGCTTGCAAGAAAATGACGGTGCAGTATACCCGAGAGCAAAGTCATGGTGTTCTAATATGACTTGGGTTGCCTTTATATTACCAGTGTTGCGCTAGCATCGAGTCTTCCTCTTCGTTCAACTAGGGCTCTATAGTTTCACCTGGGTATACTAAGCCGCCATTTTGGTTCATACTGCGCCCGTGGATGCCGAATCCGACTATGCGGAGCGTAACGCGTAGTCAATTCGGTATCGACGGGCGCAGTATGAACCAAAATGGTGGCTTAGTATACCCAGGTGAAACTATAGAGCCCTAGTTCAACGTTAGGATAGCGGTGAACGTCTCCATACATTTAAATGGGAAAATTGTGATTTTCGTTTCGTTCCAATTTCGTCAAAAATTCATTTATGATATCAATCCAAGTAAAAACAGATAGCCCAGAAATGTTTAAATAATATTTAGGACAAGTTTTTGCGAACAAATTTATTGGAATTAGTGCAGAGTCACTCGAAAATTGAAGTTTTTACATCATGTTCTATTGGCTTTAATATTTATGCTAACGTTTATAAGAGCGAGGTATTGCGTGCGTTAGTAATGGTGTGTTAACAGATGTTGTAAAACTTTCACCAGATGTCAGCCACTATTCTGCTAGGTCCGAATTACTAAATACTAACTGAGTGGAAGTGCCAATATTACAAATTCACAACCAGAGTTGGAAAGCTAGCTGAAAGCTGAAAGTCAGCCGAAAGCTGGAGAATTCTGATGGTAAAAAGATGAAAGTCAAATATAGAAAAATATTTTTTATGAGAAGCGAAAAGCCAAATGTTTTATTTAGTCAGCTTTTCCTTTTATTTTTTTCGCCCTTCCCTTTTCGAAATCACTTTTCCTGCTGTCTAAGTCTTGCTGGGGTTAATTTTCAGTCCTACTTTTCCGCACTCCTGCTTTAGCCCTGATGCCATCTCCCCAAACTCCGCGCTTTAGCTTATTAGAATATTATGTTGTCCGAGAACCTGAGATTGTTTAGATATTTTTCATCAATTCCTTCGTTGTCCCGATCTAGGCCGCGGAAGGCAAGTTCCAATACCGCATTAAACATCTTTGGTGAGGAGGCAGAGGGGGTCCCCTTGTCTGACGCCCCTTTGTACTGCGAATTTTCTACCTTCTCTATTCTGTTTGACTAATGCGGTTGGCGTTCTTGTGCACATTTTGTAGGACTTTTCTTATTCTCACTAAATAGTAATAAATGCGTTTCTGTCTTTCTGGTCCAACAATTGAAATTTGAAAATGAAAATCGAATATCCTATTCATTTAACCGTTAAACCGTTATAACCAACTCATTCTTAGAAATAACAGTCATAACAGCTGTAATTTATTATTATTATTATTATTATTATTATTATTATTATTATTATTATTATTATTATTATTATTATTATTATTATTATTATTATTATTATTATTGAATTGAATTGAATTGAATAATGTGTATTTGGAAGTTTTATACAGCAGAAGATTGTACATGCATTACCCCTATACGCCTAGGGCGCGAGCGGGGTAAAGGAATAATAATAACACTTAAATAGTTAAATCACAGTCAGGTAAAACGCAAGCAAGAACAAAGCAAAAACGGGGAAAAGAGAATACATAATGTAAGCATAATAGGCAAAAAATAAATAAACAAGTAACAATGGTAGAAACAGGAGCAGGATGAAACAATAACCAATAGTACCCAAAGAAAAAATAAATAAATAACAAACAAAGTAAAGTTGAACATAGACAATAACAAATAAATGCAAATAAACATAGACAACCAGAGAACGAAAAACATGGAAAAACAAAGAAAAACAGAAGCAAAAATGCTGACTCACAGGCCACACACGACGAGAGCAAATGACAAAATACGGATGGAAAAGGTGACATGGACATGAAATACAAGGGACACCCGTCGGACCACTTACATGAGCCTCTGGGCAGCCCACGTGCACCATTCCAGCCCTTCAACCTGTTTCACTTCATTTACAGGCTAGAATGCCGGAAGAATCACCCAGGAGCTCCCCTGATGTCCAGAATTAACTTCTAAAAGGTATTTAGCTGGTCATTGGTACACTGCGATCAAGCTATTTCCAGAAGTCGTTCGCTAGAGGATTTATTTTATTTTATTTTTCGAGTAAGCTTTGTACTATTTTCTTGAATTCTCCTATTTTAATATTATCAGTGCGTGCCGAGCGTGGTAGCGAATTGTAGATGTTGGCTACGTTGTAGCGAGCCTGCCATCTAGTATGGGACATCTTCCATTTGGGACTGGAGGCTGTTATCCTAGTTCCTGCTCTGGTACGTTCAGTTTTGACAGAGAGATCGAACAACGTTGGGTGCTTGTACGCAAAGATAGCTGCACGGTATTTGTATGTGTCAAAGTAGGGTCTTAAATTTGTAGCTTTGTATATTTCTCTAGTGCTCATGTTTCTGGATTTTGTGTAGCCAATTATCGATCGTACAGCGTAATTTTGAGCAACTTGCAGTGGCTTACGTAGGGACTGAGCTGCATTACCCCAGTTAATTAAACCATAAGTTAGAACTGAATCATACAGGGCCTGATAGATTAATCGCATGTGAGAATCTGTGAAATGCTTACAGAGGAAATATAGCAATCTGTTCAGGTACCTCAATCGGTTGGTCAGATCAGTAATATGAGGTGCCCAGGTTAGTTTACTGTCCAGAAGGACCCCCCGATACTTTACACAGTTAACTAGCGTGAGTGGTGAGCATGAACACTGTTGTTCACATTCATGGGAATGGAACACTAACTGAAGATCCTTCTGAGCAGCCTCCCTATGCGAGAAGGCTATGACTTTCGTTTTTGATACGTTGAGAGTTAATTTGTTTTTTCTGAAATACCCGCGGAGAACATTTTCATCGTTTTGAAACGCGATTTGAATCTCCCTATAGGATTTAGCGCAGTAGAGGATAGAGGTATCGTCAGCAAATGAGGTAATTTGTCCGGCAAGAGGAAGGGTAGATATGTCGTTTATGTATATTAAAAACAAGATTGGTCCAAGAACTGATCCTTGTGGAACACCATGATTTACTTGTTTTTCCTCACTCACTATTTCCTCATCAAGCTTTACAACTTGCCGCCTTCCCGTGAGGTATGACCAGAACCATTTTAGTAGATTCCCATTGATTTTCATTTTAACTAACTTATGAATTAGAAGGCGATGGTTGACAGTGTCGAATGCTTTAGCTAGGTCGATAAATATGCCTGCAACTTTGTCACCTGATTCCCAACCTTTACAGATAAGGGTTACTTGACGGAGGACTGCAAGATCTGTATTACGTGAGGCTCTGAATCCATACTGCGAGTCGCTAAGTAGTTTTTTAGATTCTAAGTAGTTAACTAATCTGGATTTAATGCACTGTTCGAAAATTTTGGATATAGTAGAGGTCAGGGCGATAGGCCGATAGTTTAATGGATTAGATGGATCGCCAGACTTGAATAGTGGTATGACAGCAGCTGTTTTAAGTGCATCGGGGAAAATCCAGTCTTTAAGGACAGGTTGAACAGTTTTTCAAGGATGATAGAGAGAACCTGTATGTTTTCTTTAATGATTCTGAGAGTGATTCTGTCTAACCCACTAGTGTCCAGATTCTTCATTCGACTGATAGCCTTGAGTATTGCGAGTGTGGAGAGTGATTTAATATCTAAGTTGCCAGGTATTTCTCCCGAGAATAAGCTATTGAGCTCCATGCCTTCTTCATCTAACGTCAGTTTACTTTCAATTAAAAGATTTTCTGGCGCTTGCACAAAACAGTTATTGAATACGTTTGCGACTAGTAAGGGAGAATCCCTATAGTTGTAAGTAATACCCTCCGCAGTAATTTCGTTAATACGGTGATTTTTTTTACCTTTTACCTCATTGATTACTTGCCAATATTTTTTCATGTCCTTATTATCAACGCAGTCGTTTAGTTTCTTTGTAAAGTATTCTTTTTTCAGATTACGTGCTAGAGCTTGAACGCGCTTCGATGCCTGAGTGAAAAGTTTACGCCGCTCAGTATCCTGTGGAAATTTTTTCATGTTTTTGTACAGAGTAGTTTTCTCAGCCACTAGTGATGCTAATTCAGAATTAACCCACGGATTTCGCGGTTTGTACTTGATGGAGATTTCTCTAGTGGAGGCAAGTATGTGTCGGTGGATGATGCGGATAAATCTCGTGAATGCATCATTAGTATCAGTCTCCGTGTCTAACCAGTCCCAATTTGTAGTTAGAATTTTGCAATATAATGCTCTGTGATTGATTTTTCGCACTGTTTTCTTTTCTCTCGTACTTTCGTTGCTACTTTTCCATGAAAAAAATACTGTAGCTAAGATTCCAAGGTGGTCGGTTATACCAGGTAAAACTAATTTGCAGGAGTGTTTATGTTCATTGAATGAGAGTGGGTCGCGGACAAACAGATGATCAATACAGCTTTCCTTTCGTGTTCCTTCGTTCTGGAGAGAAATAAACCCATGTCCTGCTAAAAGATTTTGGTATTCATTACTGGCTAACGGATCGAGTAAGTTAATGTTGATATCGCCTGTTATGATGGCTCGATTATGCATGCCTGAGAGTAGGTTGGATAGCTCATTGCAGAACTCGTGTACGTTAGAAGTGCAGTCCCTGTACAAGGCCAAGATTGATATTCCCCCCAACTGCTCGTTTTTGTTGACCGTGACTTTTAAGCAGTTTCCGGTGGCTATTGAGATATCGTCTACACTAACATTAATTTCGTTTCGAATAAATACAGCCACTCCTCCCGACCTTCTACCATCTCTTCTAGCCTGAATGTAGGAGGTAAATTTTGGTATTTTATATCTAACTAGCTCAGTGGGATCTATCCAGGTTTCAGTTAATACAAGAACTTCACAATTCGTTATGTCTAGAGTTTGGAGGTGAACTTGTAAGTTTACAAAATTCTGGTAGAGGCTTCTAACATTGAAGGTTAGTATACGTAAAGAAGTTCCATTAGGCTGGCAATCAGCCATCAGGGGAGATTATGCCCCTTCCCCGGTAGTCCGACAGGGCACCCTGATGATTAGGATGTGCGAGACTCAGTTTCCCCGGGCAGTGGGAGGAGAGGGACTGTGGCCGACAGCCGAGGCTGTACTCGGAAAAACCGAGCCTGCAGCTCGGCCAGTGACCACGTCGCAATCCATCTCCGTCACCGGCAGGAACTCTTTAACGGAGGTGTTCATGACGTGAGGTAGACTACTAGAGGACGGAATCACAGTTGTGGAGTGTTGTGCTGTCATTTTCCATTTGATTTGAGTTTGAAGTTGGTCTTGTGCTTGTTCTAACAGCTTGGAGTGGTACTGTTCGAGCCAATCCAGAGATTGTACTCTAACCGCCCTCTCTCCAGGTCGCTGTCTAATGTACACCTCGGTGTCGCGTACCCAGGTGTGCGCTATAAGCCCATCATAGCGAATGCCCCGCGCTTTGGCAGCCAACAGGGCCCTCTTTCTGGTCAGGTGGTCCTCTGCATAGATGGGTGTTGTTGACTTCTCACCGAGGTGTGCCGTGGTCAGTTTCAGTTCCTTCGCTTTAGCCTGGAACGCTGACTTGGCAGTGCGTCTAACGAATTTGATGATGACTGGCCGACTGTTGTCATTTTTCCTTTTCGGCAGCCGATGGCATGCCGAAAGTTCCATTTCAGGGTTCTGAATCCCAACTGCAGCAATGAGCTTAACCGCCTTCGCTTTGGTTTCTTCCTCGGTCTCTCTCTCGGTCTCCGGCACACCCTTCAGGATGACATTTGATTTTCGTGAGTATTGTTCAAGGTCATCTAATCTATCCTCCAGGTGTTCATTGTGTTCCTGCAGGCTGGAAATATGTTGTGCCTGCGCTCTGATGGTGGCTTCAGCACGAGCCAGACGTTCCGTAAGTAGAACAATTTTGCCCAGTGATTCATTGACAGCTTCAAACTTACTATCGATGTCGTCAGCAAGCTCCTGCAAGGTTCGTATGGGTTTTCGCTTCTTAAATGTTGCCTGTTGGAGGTTGTCACCATCGCCCCTTTCAACGTCGTCGTTATCGTCAGGTGCTCCTCTTTTGGTCCCTGTTGAGGGTGCCCTCTCACCTGCACAGGTTGGGCACACCCACTCTCTCTTACTCTGGGGCAGCGTATCCTTCCACACTGTCGGCTCCATATTTACGCAGCCTGGGTGAAATGATTTCCGGCATAGCTTACATACTGGCTTCGATTTGGTAGGAGAGATAAGTTGCACGCAGTTCCCGCAAGATGGGGGTGACCTGCAGGTTGGACACCTCCACTCTTTCTTTTTTGGTCCGCTTTTTGCACGGTGTGTGGACTCCTGTAGTCCGGAGCATACGCCGAAGCAATACCCGACTTTGCATCCATAGCATGCCACAAATTCCCTTCCCAAGTTCGATTCACAGGACCCACACACTGGCATTCTGAAGATGGGGACGTACAAGGGTTCCGGCAATTCACATTCGACTCTAGCACTCCTGTCGGTGATTGAAGGAATTATCAGCCGCAGATTCCTACTCTATGCGCCGCTTGGTTCTCGCCTTGAATATCAGCTTAGCAGCGCAAAGAATTTCCTTATCACTTCGGCGGGAAGCGACGAAAAAAAAACGCTAAAAAAACGCTTAATAAAAACTCCTGCGAATCTTTCCGCCCAACGCGTGTCTGCAATCGGCGCGGCGGTCCGGACTACGGCTATTTCAAGCGGTCAGCGCCCTTGACTCTAATGTAGCGCTTAGTTAGCGCACGTTGATGTCTCGCTAAGGCGATTCTTATCACTATTCGCGCCGAACCGCAAAAAACTGACGGAATTCAGTAATAAAAAATTACCTGAGGTATGCCGAATCGAATGTATTATTATTATTATTATTATTATTATTATTATTATTGTTTGACCGTTTCAGGAAATACTCTACATGACCAATAACCAACAACCGTTTCAAATTTTGCAGACATTCTAACCAATAACCGTTAACCATTTCAAATTATTTTTGTCACAAACCCTAGCTTTAGGACTTATTCAGTAAAGCCTCATTTACACTAGCGTTTAATTCGCTGAGAATGAGCGTGCACACTCGCTGCACGCTCATTCGAAGCGAATTAAACGCTAGTGTGAATGAGGCTTTAGTCCTCAAGCGACATTCAGTTCTATTCTCAACAAACTAATAAACAATGTCTTATAATTTTTTTCTTGTTGAAAAGTCCGAAGTTGACAATTTTAAGCCAAAAGTCGAAAGCTGAAGAATATTTCAGTGAAAAGCAAAAAGCCAAAAGTCTTTTAGCTTGAAATTGAAAGCTAAAGTTAAAAGTTCAAGCCTTACCTCACGGCTTTCCACCTCTGTTCACATCACTTATCTTTTGTTTTTAACAATAAATATTATTTATTCTTTTTTCCTTCAATTTTTGCTAAAATAAAGATGAAAAATACAAGAGGAAATGATTGCTTAAAACAAGAAATAAATGGACGCTGTTAAGTCAAAAATGTTCAAGCTTCAAGCGACATTTGTTGACAAAATAAGTTGTTATTAGTATCATTATGGAAGTGTAAAAAGTAGAATTTTTTTTAATGGGGCCCCTGGTACCAAAAGGTGTACCCACGTTGAAAAAAGTTCATCAGTAAACGCTATGTCTGTAAACCGGCATTATTCATTGGCTTTTAATGTTACATTTTCTCAAAAAAATTTCTAAAACGTTTTTCTTGTTCAAAACAAAAAATGTTTGTTTCTTTTCATGGTTTAAAACAAGTTTAAAATTAAAACACGGTTTAAAACATTTTTGTCGTTCACATTGCAACCTTGCCGGCCAGGGAGTTGGAACTTAGTGCTTAGTGTTCTAGTGTTCAGTGTTGGTGTTTTGTATTATCCTTCGAGCATACAGTAATAATATGGTCGACGTTTTTATGTTTATAGCCAGTTCAACTAGTAGCATAGTAGCAAGAAGCGAATGATTATATTGATGTAGCATGTAAAGACATTATCAGCTAGCCTGTAAAGACGTTATCAGTAAATCAGTAATGTTGTGGAGCCTGCAGCAACGCAGTCTGAAGCCTTTTGAACTTACCATGTGCTGTTAGTGTGTGTAGTGTCCTTTCATTAGGGCTTATAAGTATAGGTAGGTATAGGTAGAGCACTATAAACACGAGTATACTGGACCGCCATTTTGGTTTCTACTCCACCCGTGGATGTTGAATCCGACTATGCACAGCGTGCCGCGTAGTCAATTCGGCATCAACGGGTGGAGTAGAAATCAAAATGGCGGTCCAGTATACTCGTGTTTATAGTGCTTTAGTATAGGTAGCGTCACGAGAGCTAACCGGATCTATTGTCCTGCAGTGCTATCACAATGAGACACGCAGAGAGGGAAAATGACTTTAAAATATAATCCCAAAAGATCTTGAAAAAGATAGGAAATTTTAAGTACGATAAATTTTATTCTCTTCAATTATTCATCAGCAGCAATGTTTGTCTAGATATTAGCATCTAAAGTTACACACGTTCTTATGACAGTTCCATTGCTACAGATCCAGTTTGCCTTTTTGTCTCTACCCATTCTTTTAGAGCCTTACTTTCATCTATCAGCTATTATATTCCGGAACAAAAGACCTTAAGCGTGATTACCAATAGGTCTTTTTCCTGATATCTTTTCTAGGGACTGCCAGTAAGAGATGGGCTAGTCTCTAATTTTTCAACAGAGAGCCGACCCTCTTCCAGCAGCCAGCTGCTTGTTACTAGTTAGCTTCAGCTTAGCGTTGGCTTTTTTGTCTTTGAAACAAAAATGGGCTTTTCGCTTTGGCTTAAGCCGTTATAGGCTGAAGCAGGATGCGAAGCGAATAGTTTTTGGGCTTAGCTTTTGCTAGGGATACTAGACTATGATGAGTACTCTCGACCGCCATTTTAGTAGCAGAAGCCGAGAGTAAACACGTAACATGTTGTGATAATGATTTACGTTGTGATAAGTGATGTTTACTCTTAGCTTCTGCTACTAAAATGGTGGTCGAGAGTACCCAGCGTGATTCAGTATCTCTACTTTTGCTTTGGCTTTACAAGTTTTCACCAGTTGGCTTCAGCTGAGCTTTGGCTTTTTTGTCTTCGAAACAAAAATGGGATTTCCGCTTCGTCTTAAGCCGTTATAGGCTTAAGCTTTCCATCCCTGACGTGAGAGCAGCACAATAGCAGGGTTGCCCACGGCCCCACGGGCAGAGGTGCTTAGCTAGCCATTAGCCATTAGCTGTTAGCCGTTAGCTTGCAGTTTTTGGGAGATTTTTAGCCAGCCGTTAGCTAGCCGATTGAAAATTTTTTAGCCATTAGCTAGTCATAAGCCAGTGAAAACTCGGAAGCTAACGGCTGATTTCATTTTGCTAATTTCTTGCCTTTTCCTTTTTGACTACATTCAAACTGAATTTTCTTCCTATTCCTTTTTGATGGATTTTCGTTTTTTGGATAGAAACTGCAAACTTGGTCAAACTCAGACTCAGAATTGGGGGAAAGAAAAAGAACTGGAACCAAGTTACCACTTCACCTATTTTATTTTTACCGAAAGTGTGGATTAGTCTTTAGCCGTTAGCTAGCCAATCAGCGTCCTGTAGCCATTAGCCGTTAGCCGAAGCCAATTAATAAAAAAAATTAGTTTTAGCTGTTAGTTTTAGCCAATCTGATTGGCTAAGCACCTCTGCCCACGAGATGCCATCTTGCCATCTTGTCTGTTGTCTTTGTCTTGCTTCGGCTTCAGGCAGCACGGTCTAACAGCACTTTTTATATTCTATGGCTTTGCACTTTCTATTCTGTTATCATCTGACATCAACCAAAGATTCAACATCAACAAACGGAAAAGCCGAAATGTGAACTGTTGTTTCTTGACATTTTCAGAAAGTAATTTACCAATCGAGTTGTTTTTAATAAGTTGTCTGTTTTCAAAGTCTAGTGTTCAATAGTTGATCATCAATATGTTTCGTGAATTTTAAATTGAAATTTTTGAAAGACTGACTCAAATCACCAATAATTTCAAAACCATACTATAAGATTATTTTATGATTTCAAGTTATCGATAGAGAAACCTGTTAGTATTACATTTTATTCCATCAGCCAGTATGGGTGATCTGTTCGTAATTGATACTGCTCCATCAGTGAAAACTGACGTCGAAGTTCCTCAATATCAAGTTGCAAGAAAAGTAAATTCATCATTTTTTTCTATCTCGCCTGCAAGTGCATATATTCCATTATTCGTTTCTTTCTTCTTTTTTCCCCTTCTAGAGTTTGGAACTCACAAAAACAGAAGAAGTTGTAGCACCAAAAGTAAGGGGTCCACAACATTTCAATCCATGCTGGAATTGTGGCCAAAGAACGCATGCGATCAGAGACTGCAATGTAGATGTTAATCTCGTCGTCGTGGAGTGGAATAGAGGCATACAAATGCTTTCTCGAGATCAACAACAGAAACGGTTTCAAAAAGGGTTCGTATCCTTTTAAGAAGTAAACTGACCGGGCCACTATAATACAACATACACGTTTAGGAAACCTCTCATCTCGGCATTACTTAATGTAGGACTGGCAGATACCATGAAAACGAAAATAGTGCAGGCGACTATCCAAATGTCAAGTTAGGAACGATTTCTCCTAAGTTGAAAACAATAATGGGACTATCATCTCATGATTTACCGCCTCATGTGTACCATTTGAGAAAACACGGTTATCCGAAAGCATGGCTCAGACATACTACCGTTAAGCCGTCCGGAATTAATTTGTACGATGCTCATGGTAATGGTAAGTTTCACAAGTGAAAAATAGATATTGATACTCTTCGTAGAATGTTCGGAATTAGCTGCGAATCGAGATGTTTTAAACTCGAGAGTTCGCTTTAAAACGTGAAAAGAAGTTTATCAAGCGTCAGTAAGAAAGTTTAAATTATTAAAAGTCAATCTCTGCCTATGTCTAACAGTTATATTTTCTCTCATTGAGTAGTGTTTGGTCAAATCGATAATGGATGATATAATTTTTGTTGCTAGTCTTTTAATCTGATAGATCTATGAAGGTCTTCGATGTTAGGTTTGAACAATCGAACCGAGCACATTTATATTTCGTATTATTCAAATCCTTGCTTCAATATTTTCTCAGAGGTAGCCGATCCTGATGCAGAGGAAGGAGAAATACTAGAAGAAGAAGACAAAATACGATACGATCTCAGTAAATTGATTCAATTTCCCGGATTTAATGCTCCAATGCCAGAAGATGCTGTCGATGTTCGTAGTAACGTATTTATGTTCAGTATTATTGATTCACATGTTAAGGAACCAGGAATTTAAGATATTTACCAGTTTCATGCAAAATAAGAATTCTCAAAAAAGTGCCTACTAGAAGTTATAGACATGGTTACACAGATGACTTATTCAGTCTAATTCAGATTTCAAATCCCTAGAATTATGAACTAATGGGCGTCCCGCCGTACAATGAAGAACAAAGCATAGAAAATATGATTAAAGATCTCAAGGAGAAGGCTGTAACCGAGTATCGCTTGAAAAAGGAGAGAAATACCGCTCCGAAAAAAGCAGAACCCCGGTTAAACAATGAAGGTATCGATATGGAAGTTGAAAGCTTGAATGACAGTTTCGAAGGTAACTCCGAGATCAATATTTTTTACATACAATCGTACTGATAAAAATGTACGCAACATTTCACTCGTTGTTAGTAGTTGCATATTTAAGACATACCACTCGTACCAATTCAAGATGTTTAGTTTTCATTAAGAACGATGCATTCTTTCAGTGATTTTAGAATATCTGGAGTTTTGGCTAATCGAATAAATGACTCATTTTCCGATTTTAATTAATTTTCTAAGATGTTAAAAACTATGCTAACTTGTTTATTATTTCTCAGGTAACCACTCAGTGTCAAATGATTTTATTCCACCATTACCAACTAATAAGAATATCCCACCTCCACCGCCCTCTGAAGATACCATATGTAGTCAATCAGACATGGACGTAGGATTTTCTTCCGTTAATTCGTCTCAAGTTCGTTATTAATTTATTAATGTTTTTCTTTTCGTCGATGAATATTGTTTTATAAGAATATATTGCATAGATACTATATTCTCATTACAGGAATCACTCTCAACTTCCATCTCTAAAACACCCGCAACACCATCCAGAGACAGCCTCGGACGTGTGCTATCTAGCGCCGAAGGAACTCCTTTACTAAGATCCAGATCTGGACATACGCGATTACCTCCACGAGAAAATTTCTCCAAGGATATATGCGACGTAATTAATTTTGAAAATTTACCAGAATCAACGGGAAAGTTCGAAAAAATGCGAGGACTTCTGAAAAAAGTGAAAGAAGCTCTGGGATTGCAACGACAAAAAAACTGACTAATTTTTTCCTTTTTTCTCTCTCTTTTTCGTAAGTTATTATTCAAATTGTTATTTGAAAAATCAGAAGGACTGTGTTTGTAATTTTATAAAATTTGTACCTCATTTATTTTCGGTAGTAAAATAATAAAAAATATGTATCCGAATTATTAGTACAGCATCTAGTGTCTGTCACCAAAATTGATTCAGAATCACTTTTAGTTCACTTAAAGCTAATCCAAGCACGCCTCGAAGTTCCTTCAATTTCACAGGTTTCCTATTTAATTTTTTCCAGAAATTTCCAAGTATGCACAATAATGTACTTTTTGATTGTTAATGTTGTGTTTTATTTGCACTTTACAACAAAAACCAGTGATAGGTAACCTGTTCTTTCAATAATTTCAGGAGCTTAATTCATAATGACAAATAGCCGACTTGAAGTCGATGGGACGGGTTATGGAGAAGCTAACAGTATCAAAATAACGCTGAACAGTTTTTTGTTAGTATAACACTTGAATTTTTGGAAGGGGAAGGGGCTTTCAGTGGATGAGAAGCTAAGCCTCCCAAGCCCTCTTATTTGCACATAGGCATATTCCTGAAAAAAGAAACTCGCAATCTCTCAGCCTAGCCGTATGGGGGAAAAAAGGAAACAAATTGGAGCCCTTATTGTGAAAACAACCATAGTCAGTTTTGAAATTTCGACTTTGCTGTCAAATAGCAACGTAATTGCTCCTGTTCGGTTGGATAAATAGCTGCGGGTGAATAAACAGATGTTACCCAATTTTATGCACCGTAGTGTTAGGATGTTAGGAGTGTAATAGTTGCGGATATAGCGCTATCTGGCGGCAAAGTCGAAATTTCAAAACGGACTGTGGTTGTTTTCACAATAAGGGCTTCAATTCATTTTACTTTTTTTGAAACTTAGCTCTTTTTGGTTCACTCGTCAAAGTCTGAGAGACTCAAGAACTAGTTTTTTCTTAAGTGCACTTGATAAGCAGTAAGACTACACTTTGGCTAAGTGCATACTACCAGAGGTACACGTGCAGTTTGTCACTGCGCTACATAATACATCAGCGGCTCTCAATAGATGCTGCATGTAAACCCGGCGGTCTGGTCTTGGATTCCTATGGGTCATCTTTTTAATTACGAAATTTTTGTTTTCGATAAAAGTAATAGCTACCGTATACCTAGCTGACATATTCATACACATAGCCCAAAACATTCAAAAAAAAATCCTACGTTTCTGTTTTTGAAATGTAGTTTAGATACCATATGAAGAATGCGGCTAAATAGGATTTGAAAATATAAAACTCGGGTTCTATGAAAACTAACACAAGTAGACATATCAAGCCATTGATGGTCTGGATCAGCAAGAACAGAAAATGTTATTATGTACCTAACAAATTCTGATATTTCAAAAGGAAGATGGTCAGTAATTGTAAGTATTTTCAGCAAAAACTAAGGACACTAATTAACTATAGGCCAGTCTACGAACTGAACTGTTAACTGGAAGAGTAATGGTAGAAATAGTTTACCTTTTCAAAACAGCATTCGCATTCCAAATTCTTTCGGGAACGATGGTGTATAATGTATAAATATACACATTTTGTGGTACTTGTATAGTTCTTCATCCATGTTGTAAAGTTCTATAATTTAATAGAAGTCCAAAAGTAGTCGCACTAAAAAGTTGAAAATTTTAACGCGATGAAATTTTCTTTCAGTTGGCTTTACATCAAGAAACAACAAATTGAAACATCTAGACTTTCAAACATTTAAAACATTCTACTGAAAGATTATTTCTTTCATTGGAGATTGGATACTTTTCACTTAAAGGGTTAACCGCGTTGACTCACATAGAAAATATATAATATCTTCAACTATAATACCAAACAAAAGAGATTAATTTATTCCATTTTCCACATTCCAAAAAATGGCGCTCCCGAGTTTCAAGTTTCAACCCAGTGTTGCGAGATGATAAGAGTAGAAATCCGTTCTGCAATTTGGACGCTGTTTAGCAAAAGGGACTTAAGCGACATTATTATTAGGGCTTCTATTCTTATTCAAATGAATGTTTTTTTCTAGCGATCCAAATTGAGAATATCGAACATATCTTTACAAATTGTAAAATTCTCTGTAAAATGAGCCCTATATTTAGCTGGGAATATTTTCGAATATTTCGATTAAAAAGCATATTTCAGCATATTTTGATATTTTGCTCTTTTCAGAGCATTTTTGGGAATTTTTACACAAATTTCCCCATTTTATGGGAATTTTTTTTTAAAACATCAGAAAATCGGGAAAAAATTACGAACGACGACTGACGACCGGTGACGAACTTCGTTTCAAACGCTTTTGTAGTAAGCCAAAAAAAAAAAGAAAAAAGAATCATGCTATTTTTCAATGTCCAGTGTGCATTGCGGTCGATTGGATGCGTAGATCGGATTATTTCCTTATTTTGAGGAGCTTACCATATTTGTCTCATTTTTCCCTGTAAAATGACACCCATAATGTGAAAGAATATTTTTGAATTTGGATTTGTAGGGAATTTTTTTGGCATATTTCACAAAAAAAAAGGAGGAAAAAGGAATTTTTTATGCGCATATTTTGCATTCTTTGGGGAATAAAAATAAAAATAGAAGCCCTACTTATTATTCAATAATTTTCAGGGATGGAAAGCTTAAGCCTATAACGGCTTAAGCTGAAGCGAAAAGCCCATTTTTGTTTCAAAGACAAAACAGCTAAAGCTAAGCTGAAGCCAACTGGTAAAAACTTGTGCAGCCAAAGCAAAAGCTAAGCCCAAAAACTATTCGCTTCCACTTAAGCCTATAACGGCTTAAGCCGAAGCGAAAAGCAGCCCATTTTGCTTCAAAGACAAAAAAGCCAAAGCTAAGCTGAAGCCAACTGGTAAAAAGTTGTGAAGCCAAAGCAAAAGCTAAGCCCAAAAACTATCCGCTTCGCATCCCTGATTATTTATTATTTTATTACAAAATGGACGCTGTTAAACAAGACAGAAGGACAGAAATAAGCTTGAGCCCTATAAACACTAGTACTTGCATACGCCATTCTGGAGCCCATCTTGCCCGTGGATGCTGAATCCGACTATTCGGACCTAGCAGCGTGGTGGTGCGCTGATGTCGCTTTACGATTTTCCATTGAATTTCTTATCAACGTTAGGATAAAATGTACGATTTTATCCTAACGTTGATAAGAACACAAAAGAATTAGATATTGTTGAAAACTTCCGCACGGATGTCAGCCATTACGGTGCTAGGTCCGAATGGGGAGCGTACCCCATAGTCAATTCGGCATCGACGGGCACGATGGGCTCCAGAATGGCGTATGCCAGTACTCATCTTTATAGGTGGCTTTAACTAAACGACCATTTGAGCAGGGACTGAACGCCGAGCAATAAAGCGTTCGCTTTCGGCTTTAGCTTTTGACCTCGAAAAATACGGCTTCCGCGTTCAGCTTTCAGCTTTAAACAAAATCAGCTTTTGACTTTCGTTTTTTCGAGCAATTTTTGCAATAATAACAATTGGGATTTAAATTCAAAATAGCTGACATCTGGCAGTGGAATACGTAACTAAAAAAACTGGGATCTTGATTCTTCTTTACATGCTGTTTAATGAGGCAAAGTAATTTTTTGAAAAATTGTAGTTAATGCAGGAGTGGTTGTTGAGAATTAAAATTTGGTGTGTAAGTACACGAAAGTCTTCAGAATGATGAAACAAATAAACCACAAGGGGAAATTACTCAGGTGATGTGTTACTAGCTTTTGAATATGCACAGTAGATTTTCAATGGTATTTTCTTCTCCGTGATCCCGGTTTCATCTTGTTATCAGTCGCACAAGAGCACTCTCTATAATTAGGTTTAAATTCCTATATTGATGGCTAAGCGCGCAAACAACATAACACTGTCTATTTCTCTTGTTTGTTGCACCACTTTGCCACTTTTTGGTTTTCGGGAAAAGTCGGAAAAAGCGGAAACAGATTCGGGTTTTGCTTTCGTTTCGGCTTTCGGCTTTTAAACCCATTCGACTTCCGACTTTCGGCTTCGGCTTTCATGCCAAATCATTTAGCTTTCGGCTTTCCAGCTTTCGGTTAGCTTTCAGTCCCTGCATTTGAGTTGAGCCCTTGTAGCTTGTACCATGCCTTGTACTATCAAGGGTTAAACTACATTTCAAGTTTGTTTAAACCAAAGTTGGTTGATTGGTCGTTAAACCAGGGTCACACGACGTCACGTTTGATTGTATAACTGGCCCTTTTGTTTTTGTTGACAAAAAATGATGAGTTTAGAAAACTTAGAAAGAGTGTAAAACGAAGAATTTTTCAAAATTGGTCCCCTGATACAAAAAAAAAGTGTACCCACGGTGAATAGGGCTTATCAGTAATCAGTAAACGCTATGCCATATCTTCTATCTTCTTCTTCCATCTAATATATAATATGTATAATTAGGGCTAGGAAAAATATGCGTTGGCATATTTTTTTTCCATTGCGCCACAGTGGGTTATGTTTGGTATCTGGACGAATCAGAAGATTTTGAGTAAAATGAGCTGCGCATATTTTTCAAAAATTGGCATATTTTGATTCTCTGAGCATATTTTGGCATATTTTAGCTGATTTTTCAGCATATTAGGGAATATTTCACTGAAATTCACAATTTTGAAGAATATTTGCAATTTTTTTCACTGTTCATGATCAACACTGTTAAATTGCATGTCACAAGAAAAAGGTCTCAGTGTATAGTTACCACTGAGGCCTTTTTCTTCTGACACATCACAATTCTTGAAAAATTAAAATTAATTGAAAAACATGAGAGCATGAGAACATGACATTTCTGCCATCCAAAAAATAATTGACGTATGTTCTATGAGAGCTAAATGGAACATACGTCAATTATTTTTGTACGGCAGATTTGCTGGATCACAATGCTCTGTATTTACAGAGGAAAGAAAGAGCTTTAAAAAATCTGTGATTTGATACCCATATTGCAAAAGCATATTTTGGCATATTCTTGGTTTTTGGAGAATATTTTTAGCATATTTTTATCAGTAATGCGGCAAATTTTATGCGCATATTTTACATTTTTTTGAGCATATTTTTCCTAGCCCTATGTATAATATAATATAATATATTATAAACGCCAAGTTGCATTTTTATGTCGTCAATGTTCTCAGCCTGTGCTGAATATTACAAGGTGAAATTTGCCCAAAATATAAATATTGAATCAAAGAAGAACCTTTTGGTATCAGATTTTCAATAACTGAAACATAAAAGCTGTAATTAAGCTTTAAAGTCGACTTGCATGTGTGTCTATGTGTGAGTGTTCCGCGCGCTTACCCGTCATTGTAAACGCGTGTTAGAGTGATCAGTGTGACCAGTAGGAAGTATTTTATATAACACATCGTGGGTATAGAACGATCAGGCTGGCCATGCGATATCTATAATATAAAGACAATCTTGGTTTCTTTCATCTAAAAGCGTCTCAGTGTACATACTGCGGTTGATCAGGCCATGTTGCGTTTTTTTTTTTATTACACTACTGAACAACTATTTTGCACAATGCATTTCGACAGGTGATTCTGAGGTACTTTTTAACGCTGAACACGATACTGCGACCCATTTTTCTCTATCACGTCACAATTTGGAGTTCTGAACGACTGAAATTCGTTTCCATTTTGTTTTTGCATTAGAATAAGCGGCACCACTGACTGATATTATCAGTGTTATCAGACCACAATAACAGAAAACAAACAGACGGAATACTCACCACTACACACGACCGCAACACACAACAACACGAATCAGTATGACCACATTCAGTTCCTAAACCTCTTTTTGAACACATTTAGTTGAATTTTTTAATAGTTTTTGATCAGAAAAACTAGACGTGATAGAGAAAAACGGCCGACGGCACTGTATTCAGCGTTGAAAAGTACTCAAGAATCACTTCCCTAAATGCGTTGTGCGAACAAAAAATTTCATTTTGTTCAGTAGTGTTATTTAACTTTTACTTTACAAATCCTTTTTTAGGGCTTCACGAGTTTAAGACTTGGGCCATGTGCCGTTTTTTAATTATCAACTTTTCATTATTCATTTTACAAATACTACTTTTTTGCTTCATTATTCACTTATTAAAGAGATTAATCTAATGTATAAAGACAAGTCTCGATTTTTCCTCATCAGTGTTCTCAGGTATTACTGAATGAAATCTTTAAAAAAATGTCTCAGATGGCAGTATGTAACATTTTTGAATTGGGAGCCTAATTTTTAAAAATTATACTTTTTATGCTCTTTCCAACAATACTAATAACTCATTTTGCTTACAAATGTCGGTTGGTTCTCTTACGCTTAACAGCATCCAACTAAGGGTTGCAAATGGGTAACTATTCCTCGGGTAACTAGGGCTCTATAGTTTCACCTGGGTATACTAAGCCACCATTTTGGTTCGTACTGCGCCCGTCGATGCCGAATTGACTACGCGTTACGCTCCGCATAGTCGGATTCGGCATCCACGGGCGCAGTATGAACCAAAATGGCGGCTTAGTATACCCAGGTGAAACTATAGAGCCCTAGGGTAACTAGGGTAACTGATTGCGCATCCGGTTGGGAGACAGATAATTATACCAAGTTCAAAACACAGTTAATGTTTTGCGTTTTTAGGGTCCGCTAGACCCTATTGCGATCGCTTTTTTTTTTTATTCTTCAAGTTGTTCAGTACTCAGACGTTATCAAGTGGTAATATGGATGGCGATTCTGTCGTAGCCAGGGATTTAGATTCGAATTCGAATTCGATTAAAAAATTCGATTCTTCCGAATTCTTTCCGAATTCGATTCTTTCGAATCCGATTCTTCCGAATTCTTTCCGAATTCGATTCTTTCGAATCCGATTCTTCCGAATTCTTTTCGAATTCGATTCTTTTTGAATCCGATTCACCCGAATTCGATTGCGAATTCGATTCAAGCGCTTGCGAATTCGAATTCTTGATGCTTTGGAATTCGAATTCTCGGGAGAATTTGAAGCGGTTGGAAGATAGATGCTCGATTCTCGTTTGAAATTATAGAGTTTGTAAATTGTAAAATTTGTAATTTCTTATTTCTATTTAGCACTTGAATAATTGAAGACCTTACTGGACAAAATGTTTATTTTTTCTTCTATTCTCTAGTGTTTGATGTTACTTATAAAACTAATTAAATGCGGCAGCAGTATTTTCGTGATGAAAGTAATAATAGTTGAGCAGTCATTTTTCTTCGCATGAAATACATTTGATGGTGATGAATAATGAATGTATTACAAAAGGTGCAGTATACATTGAAAATTTCAAGTAAAAAACTAGTTATAAATCAAAGACGAATGTCGCCATTGATACTATTTCATAATTACTTATTACAAATTCCATTTTCAACAGAATTTCAAACGAAATTCAAGTAATGACTGCACTTGGAAGAAAAAGATAATCAAAAGACTCGACGGCCCACAAGAAAGTTCTTCCAGAATGATTTACTGTACAAGCCCAGGATTTGAACTTGCTAATTAATGGACTAATAAAATCAGAGCAATCACTCATGCTACTTACATCGCGAAAACTTTGTATATTAATGGTATTTAAGACTGATTCATTTTATGTTTTTTGCATAATATAATTTTCCGTGCTCTTCACTCCATTTCTTGGGGAGAAACATTAACCCAAGTTTTTCAATTCCTAATAATGATCTTACTAGATAATGTTACATTGTAATGGTCTTTTCCTACTAATCTCGAATTTCCACTAACACATCGATGGTATACTCGTATGTACATTTACTTCATCACTGCTACACAAAAAATTTATAAGACTGCATTTTAGCGTATCTGGTAGCATTACCCCTATAAATGGAATGTGAAGTCTTGACTGTGATTCTTCAACAATTTTTTTAGTCCATAAATAGAAAATAGACAGCTCTTCATGTATGTGACAAAAAAAATGTACGATCGAATGAATGGACAGATAACTGATGCGAACGTATATGACGTTTTCGTTGGAGACGAATTTAAGAATCAAGATGAAGCTAAATTAACCAGCCTTGTATGATCATTATCAAACAGATGAACCCATCAAAGCTTTTATCATAATTATGCTATATTAAATTATAGCAGTAAGTTATAATCCTGTCCAAATGGCATGAAACAGGAGAAAACTAAAATCCAACTTACCTACAGTTACAACTCCGCCGATCTAGTCCTCGAAACCATTTTTTTTTTGTGACATTTCCACTTACGTTTGGCAAACGAAATTCGCAGTGTCATGGGTAGGTATTTTTACATTTTGTATTTAAATATTGTAGGACAGCGATTCTCAAACTTTTTTGGTGACAGACCCCTTTTCAACAGCACAATGTACGTTATGGAACCCTTTACTAAATTAATAAAAAAACCTTTTACTTTTTACTCGCTATATAATACACGGCCACAATTTTGGATTTTGGATGCCCTGGTGCGGCGGACAGCAGAGCCTTTGCGGAGCCCCGGGGTTCCGCGGAGCATACTTTGAGTAAGGCTGCTGTAGGAAAATATCTCGAAACAGCCAAGTTGGTAAAGTTGTATACCCGATCATCCTGATTTGAAATACTAAAATTCGGCTATTCTCCTCCAGTAACGATGGGTTGATACATTCACCATCGAAAGAATCACATTCATTCTTATTCAGAATTGGACCATTTTTGAATTTTTTATTCGCAATTAGAAGAGAATGACTGAATGAATACAGGCATTATTTTCTATTTATTCGACACCTCTGCAAACCATAACACACACAACACTCACTTGTAATTAAATACGCAACAATCTTTCTGTAAGCGGTATAATAATTTTCATTAAAGGAATAAATGGACTTCGTACAATTATTTTATCTTATTAACCTGCCGGGTAATAAGTACAAACTGAATTGCCGAAGTAATCACGCAATATCGAGTTGTCAATGCTGCATACACTTGATAATACCCATAATATATTCTCCTAATTCGAAATTTCTGAAAAAGATGGCAAGAAAGGAGACAAGAGAGCCTAATTTAAAACCATTTCGCCACACAATGATATTAGTTATCAGTGGTCATCAACCCATCTGCCGTACAAAAAAAAATTGACGTATGTTCCACATGGCCCATATGGAACATATACGTTAATTATTTGTACGGCAGCCATGCATACGCATCAGTGTTCTCTTCGATTATACCGCACATAATTTCAACGTAAATCCATTCAGATGCGTCTTCCAAAAGGGATGAAATGACAAGATACTTTTAGGTCCCGTTATCCGAACTGCTGAATGCACGTACGCATCCATATTAACTGTCGCAAATCCTGCAACATCATCGACCCGCGTAAACACATTTTCCCGCTAGTTTTTCATGCCCACATACATAAATTATCACGAAGACGAACGTACTTGGGTTAGAAAAACGACGTGACAAATTTCAGCTTCAGCGTACGACTCAAAACGATTTACAAGATATATGTACAATGGCACCGAGAAAAACCGACAAGATCCGCGATTTCTTCGCTGTAAAACCCGACGGAATTTTCATGAAATGCATACACTGCGAGTACACCCCGAAACAGGTACTTATGCCGGAATTATTACATTGCACATACGAATATATTCATTTGAAGCGTCGTTTTCAATACAAATGTATGCTTGACGCGCCGTTTTTAACACATGTGTGTGTTATGTGGTATACATTACCGTATAAAACATCTTACGGACGTATACATTATTGTTACAGCCATCATCATGCTCTCCGACAAATTGGATTTACAATCAGTTTTTACTGCTTGGTGTACCTACTGTTCAGCCCTGTATACAACTTATTACACAAATAATAAAACAAAATATCGACGATGATAGCGCCGGTCGCACCAAAAATACGCTTTGCAAACGGGGTCGTGCTAGGAACTGATGCGAGAGAAATACCAGATCTATTCATTGCATGCAGAGTTCCATGGTACGTCGCTATGACTAGTAATTCATCTGTAACATCACACCGGCACTCTTATTGAACAAGAACTGTAATTGAAATAAATAGATGCTCTTAGCATACAGTATTACTCACTTATTCTCACATTTGCGAACAGATATGAAGAATATTCCGACAATAGCTCATTCTAAACGTCTGAACAAAGTCAAGATTCTGTCAGCAGGAATACAACAATGTTCCACCGTAATGAAACGTTCATATGACATGTTAATCGTTATTTATGGTTACGAGCTGCTTGTTGATCTGAATAATACACGCAATAGTTAATATCAGAGTAAAAATACAAAAAGAAGTAGGCAGGGACTAAAGGAAGACCAAAAAAATACTAAAATACGTAATGCGGTCAGAACATACATATTTCATGGATATGATGAATTGAAAGAGCGAGGTTTAATTTTAAAGGGTTAGTTAATATTTTTCACCTAATCATATTCTTGCTGGCATACCATTCTGCTTATTGTAGAAGGTAGGTATAATGGAACCGTGAGCGAATACTTGATCGAAATTCTTCAACGGGGAAATAAATTTCGTCATGTTAAAACGCATGATTCATGGAATAATTATCAACGGTTCGAAGCTACACAGCATTTCTGGCAGATTGTTGAAATCTACTCTCCTCTTGCCCTTTGCAAAAAGTAAATTATTCACTTTCCATCCGGGCTACTTCTTGCCTCACTAAAACCAAATTACTAACGAAATTCAGGAGAAGTGTTAAGTCTATGACAATGAGAGCGCTTAGAAGTAGGACGTTAACATAGTAACTGGGAAAGTAACATACGTGAAAGCATTTTAATGTCACAAGACCAGGGGAAAAGCGCGAGATAACTGAAGAAGCCTTATAATGAAGTTCTACTACTTGCCAATACCAACTACTGAACCGTAAATATATATTAACAAATATATGCTAGCACACATGTATGTAACATACATATATCCAGATCAATCACGAGTAAGTGAACAGATCAGATAGTTTTACCTTTTTGTATCATCCAACAACTGGACTCATCCCATTGGGTATGAGAGCAAGCAGATGAAGGCCGCTGATGAATACATCGCGTAACTTTGCTCAAGTCACATTTCCAACAAAGCAAAACCAACACGCAACATTAGTAGGTACATAACTCGCGTAGTTCTCAGGGCCATTGGCATTCAAAAGGATGTGCAGCTTCTAATTCGAATAGTTGTTGGTAACGTGGTAGGCAATGGTAGTAACCTGAAACCAGTTTCATAGTTGTAATACAAACGCGGTTGACTTCACCTTTGCAGCATTCAAGCGACAGATGGAGATAATTTGTCAATTAACCAGTACATACCAAATGTTTCGGCATACATGCAAATACAAAACATGACTCGGGTTATGAATAGACTGGCATCGATTTTACAAACGTTGATATCAGACTGTACACAACGATAGATACTTATTTCTTCATGATGTCACCATGTGAGGCAAGAACGTGTCAATCAAACGCATATAATCTGAAAATTTCAAAATGTCCAATTCAGAGCAGTCTAATCTGAAGAAACTGATATCCGATCACAAATACGCAATAGTATCTATCAGAACGATCCAGCGCATAATTACACTGTAATATAATAGCTGAAAGGAAGTTCATGATTGACACAACAGCAAATTATCATTGCTTCAATCGTGGGCAAATGGTAATGAGATATGATATTTGGTAATACGGCGGTCGTATTCTCAAGCATTTATGGAAATTAACTTACACATGAAAAATAAAAAACCAAAGCTTCGAAGAACACAAGAACCAACCACGATTTTCACACGAATATAATCATTGAACATTTCTATTATTGCAGGCCAGGATGATACTGAAACTGACTGATCATCTCCAGCCAGATACTCGTTTACCTGTGAAAACTGCAGAAACATGATGAATACTACCGATAATACACTTTACAATATTTTAATAGTACCTACCAGTCAATCAATACTAACCTGCTCTTCATAATAATACGTCCGTGAAACCAAAAAACGCCATTCCGTATCAACATTCGAATGTTTAATAAATTTTTCATTCAATAATATACAATTACTACAATGCGAAATTTAACATAAAATGCCTCTTCTCATAATACACAGGATAAAAACCGTAATATTTTCACAATAATTTTCATTTCGCACGTCAGTTCACCGAATTCAGGAAATAAGACGATAATTTCAACATTACTACAAACCACAACAATATTATCCAATAATCTATCAAAGTATTCTAAAAGAATCCGATTCGCAACGAATTCGAATTCAAGAATTCGATTCGAAAAAATTCGCAAAGAGAATCGAATTCAAGAATCGGATTCGAAAGAATTCTCAACGCGAATCGAATTCTCCGAATCGAATTCGAATTCGAATCGGAAAAAGAATCGAATTCTAAACCCCTGGTCAGTGTGCTGCAGCCAGCCGAAAGCCGAAAGCTGAAAGCCAAAATCAGCCGAATTTTTACTGATAAGATGAAAGCCGAAAGCCAGCTTTAAGCGCACCTATGGAAGTCGAAAGCTGAATTCAGCCAAATTCTTTCGACTAGCTTTTGGCTCTTCTGAGTTATGAGAAGTTCGTACAAAACCATGTTTCATAATAAATAAATAAAAAAAAGCGTCTTTTTTATTTCATTTATTTTTTTCTCTCCAGTCAAATTACAATATTTGTTGTAATTGCAACAAAATGTTGAGATTTACTTTCAGAAATAAAATCTTGTGGATTGTACAGGATTTTAAATTGTAACGCTTAGGGCTTAACAAATCACGTAGTAGGGAAAACAGGCGTTCAACACTCACCTGAGTTCCTGGAGCTCCAAAAATTACCTGTGCTACATCATACAATTCGCCATACTCATTTTTATGAGTTTCCCAAAACTTCAGAACATTTTGCTTTAATCGAATTTACTGTCTGGGAATTTCAATGTTCGGCACTGAACTTCAAATTCTTCTGCAGTTGCAGTAGTATGATGAACTTTATTTCGACGTTTTGACTGTAACATATTTTCCCAACGCCGCTCTCCTTGGTCCATATCAGAGGAAAAAGAACTAGCTAACGATTCAGCATCTGAAACTGGCTCCTCATCCTTTTTTAATCCTTCTCTTCCTCTTTCCTCCTTCAGCCCTGTGTCAAGAAAGAAAACATATTATAGATGTAGTTTTTCTTTTCATTTTTCAACTTCAACTTATTCTTCTTCTCTTGTACCATTGTACTTATACGTTGTACCTCTAACAGAGATCCTGTTCTCCTGATCTTGTCTAATTTTCCCATTGATTGAAAAGCCAAAAGCCAGCCGAAAAAAAGCCAAAAGCTAGCCAAATTTTTTTTGAACAGCCAAAAGCCAAAGCCGAAGCTATATTTTTCAAGGTCAGAAGTTTAAGCCAAAAGCCGAAGCTGATTCTTTCAGCTGCAGCACACTGCCCCTGGTCGTAGCTCGTAGTTTTGTAGGATGTTTATTATTGGTGAGTATAGAGTGCGTTAATGTTTAGCAGAATTCAGACAATGGGAATAGGGAATTGCAGCATTTGCCGACCCTAGTCGTGCAGCATTGCTGCTTGTTTTACTATCGATCTTTTATTTTACAAATACTTTTTTGCTTCATTTTTCATTTATTGAAGAGATTAAAGAGATATAGAGGAGTTTCATGTTGCGTATTTTTAGTTTTTTACTATCGAACTTTTACTTTGTACTTTTTTACTTCATCTGACTGGGACTGTGCAAATTGTAGAAGCGCTAGCGTCGTATCTTTAGTGCGTTTGTTAAACAATAATAAGGAGAACATATTATAGCGCTACCAGCTACCTGTGACATGAACATACAAACTGTTATCAAAACCGTTATCTTTAATGTTTTTGAAAGCCTCTGACTGGGACTCTCCGGCTGTGCAAATTGTTTGGCAAAAGAACCCTCTGTTCAGGACAATTTGATCATTTCTCATTTTGGAGATACAGAAGAATGGGTAATTCTATTCAATTTCCAAAGATTACAAAGCTTTCACATTTATCAAAAAACAATTTCATGCTTCATTTTCTTTCTTTTATTTTTAAAGTTTCATATTATCGCATATGTTTAAACGATCCCGTCCAAATGAACGCTGTTCAGGGCCAATAGTACAATCGCAGTTCAACGTTGAACCAAAAGGTTCAGCCACGGTTGAGCCGCCGATTTCGGCCGCTCAATTGGTTGAACTGTCCGTCACGCAACGTCACATTCAATTGTACTTCCTCATCATGGCCCTCAATAAAAGGGAACCAACTAACATTATATTTGTAAGCAAAATGAGTTATTAGTATATCCTTGGAAAGAGCTTTTACAACGTAGAATTTTTCAAAATTGGGTCCCCGATTCAAAAATGTGTGCTCACGTTAAAAAAAGCTTATCAGTAAACGCAATGCCATATAGTTTCTACATGGCTCTTGAACTTCAAATCAGGTATTCTCAAGAAGCGGATTTTGCTAGTTGGTTCCCTTTTGCTGAACAGCGTCCACATTATCTTCTTATTTTATGTTTTGTATGTGGTGGGTGTTCATCTGTTCATCCTGTGTGTACCTATGTTAGTTTGCATTCTTTGATTTCTGAAGAAACATAATAAAACTGAAGTCATCCGTGTTTATAAAATGTAAATTAATGTATTTTCAGAGATCATAGGTAGATGGATATGTGGTTGATATATATATATATATATATATACACACACATATGCAGGACGGCTTTTTCGCCTCTTTTTCATATATAAAGCGACGTTTTCACCTCATATACGGAGGCGAAAACGAAAAATCGGAGGTGAAAACGTAAGGCACTGTATCTCAATAATTTAGGCTTCTACTGGCTAGGCAATCCCCTGGGCAAATTTTTGGCTGGAGGCGAAAAAACCCACATACATCAGACATATACATTTTAGTGCATGGTACCTCTCACCAGACAGCGCTAGTGTCACTTGTAAATCATATAATGAGACTTTTTCACCTCCAAACATAACTGAGCATTTTCGCCTCCGATTCGCGGCAACAACGCATTAGTGATTGAATTAATATTAAACTCGGAGGTTTCCTACTTGCTTGTATGCCTGGAGGTGAAATGTTCCCTTCACATATTAAACGTCGCTGTGTACTTGTATATGAAAAAGAGGCGAAAAAGCCGCCCTGCAAAAATATACCTTTAAAATTTCGTTTTCGCCTCCGTATATGAGGTGAAAACGTTGCTTTATGTACAAAAATGAGGCGAAAAAGACCTTCTTTAAAAAAAAAAAAAAAAAAAAATGTATATAATATTGTATATCATATACCCCGCATGTTAAAGATTGTAAGTAGAAATTACTGCACCGAAAAGTTTACCACGAATTGATAGATGATGTATGTAGGTTTTTTCGCCTCCAGTCAAAAATTTGCCCAGGGGGGTTACCTGCTGGCCTGTAGAAGCTTGAATTATTGAGATACAGTGTCTTACGTTTTCACCTCCGTCTATGAGGTAACAACGTCGCTGTACACAGGATTAGTCAGTTTTCCTTCCGCAATAGGAAAACTCCATTACGCTGAAGATCTGTTATCGGTTTTGTCGCTATTCACGAATAGTATGCAGCTTGCCTACACCCGATAACAAAGCGTACTGTACATTTTGGAAGATAACACATTGAGTCATACTTCGTTCAGCCTGACGGAGTTTTCCTATGGCGGAGGGAAAACCAACTAACCCTGTATATGAAACAGAGGAGAGAAGGCCGTCCTGCAAAGATATACCTTTAGAATTTCGTTTTCGCCTCCGTATATGAGGTGAAAACGTCGCTTTATGTATGAAAAAGGGGCGAAAAAGCCGCCCTGCAAAGATATTATTATATACCCGCGAGAACATGATGATCAAGATCGAGAAGGTCACAGGTTTACCATTTCCCTATACTCTAAGACATTGTAAATAACACAGTTCGGAATGGACATGAATTTTTTTAGTCTGAGGAAGAGGTTCAAGAATAACATAATAAGAAACTTACAGAGGCGAAAAAGCCGCCCTGAAAAGATATACCTTCAGAGTTTCGTTTTCGCCTCCGTATATGAGGTGAAAACGTCGCTTTATATATGAAAAAGAGGCGAAAAAGCCGCCCTGCAAAGATATTATTATATACCCGCGAGAACATGATGATCAAGATCGAGAAGGTCACAGGTTTACCATTTCCCTATACTTTAAGACATGTGAAATAACACAGTTCGGAATGGACATGAATTTTTTTAGTCTGAGGAAGAGGTTCAAGAATAACATAATAAGAAACTTACAGAGGCGAAAAAGCCGCCCTGAAAAGATATACCTTTAGAGTTTCGTTTTTCGCCTCCGTATATGAGGTGAAAACGTCGCTTTATATATGAAAAAGAGGCGAAAAAGCCGCCCTGCAAAGATATTATTATATACCCGCGAGAACATGATGATCAAGATCGAGAAGGTCACAGGTTTACCATTTCCCTATACTCTAAGACATTGTAAATAACACAGTTCGGAATGGACATGAATTTTTTTAGTCTGAGGAAGAGGTTCAAGAATAACATAATAAGAAACTTACAGAGGCGAAAAAGCCGCCCTGAAAAGATATACCTTTAGAGTTTCGTTTTCGCCTCCGTATATGAGGTGAAAACGTCGCTTTATATATGAAAAAGAGGCGAAAAAGCCGCCCTGCAAAGATATTATTATATACCCGCGAGAACATGATGATCAAGATCGAGAAGGTCACAGGTTTACCATTTCCCTATACTCTAAGACATTGTAAATAACACAGTTCGGAATGGACATGAATTTTTTTAGTCTGAGGAAGAGGTTCAAGAATAACATAATAAGAAACTTACAGAGGCGAAAAAGCCGCCCTGAAAAGATATACCTTCAGAGTTTCGTTTTCGCCTCCGTATATGAGGTGAAAACGTCGCTTTATATATGAAAAAGCCGCCCTGCAAAGATATTATTATATACCCGCGAGAACATGATGATCAAGATCTAGAATAGGTCACAGGTTTACCATTTCCCTATACTCTAAGACATTGTAAATAACACAGTTCGGAATGGACATGAATTTTTTTAGTCTGAGGAAGAGGTTCAAGAATAACATAATAAGAAATTACAGAGGCGAAAAAGCCGCCTGAAAAGTATACTTTAGAGTTTCGTTTCGCCTCCGTATATGAGGTGAAAACGTCGCTTTATTATGAAAAAGAGGCGAAAAAGCCGCCTGCAAAGATATTATTATATACCGCGAGAACATGATGATCAATTGTTGAGAATTAAAATTTGGTGTGTAAGTACACGAAAGTCTTCAGAATGATGAAACAAATAAACCACAAGGGGAAATTACTCAGGTGATGTGTTACTAGCTTTTGAATATGCACAGTAGATTTTCAATGGTATTTTCTTCTCCGTGATCCCGGTTTCATCTTGTTATCAGTCGCACAAGAGCACTCTCTATAATTAGGTTTAAATTCCTATATTGATGGCTAAGCGCGCAAACAACATAACACTGTCTATTTCTCTTGTTTGTTGCACCACTTTGCCACTTTTTGGTTTTCGGGAAAAGTCGGAAAAAGCGGAAACAGATTCGGGTTTTGCTTTCGTTTCGGCTTTCGGCTTTTAAACCCATTCGACTTCCGACTTTCGGCTTCGGCTTTCATGCCAAATCATTTAGCTTTCGGCTTTCCAGCTTTCGGTTAGCTTTCAGTCCCTGCATTTGAGTTGAGCCCTTGTAGCTTGTACCATGCCTTGTACTATCAAGGGTTAAACTACATTTCAAGTTTGTTTAAACCAAAGTTGGTTGATTGGTCGTTAAACCAGGGTCACACGACGTCACGTTTGATTGTATAACTGGCCCTTTTGTTTTTGTTGACAAAAAATGATGAGTTTAGAAAACTTAGAAAGAGTGTAAAACGAAGAATTTTTCAAAATTGGTCCCCTGATACAAAAAAAAAAGTGTACCCACGGTGAATAGGGCTTATCAGTAATCAGTAAACGCTATGCCATATCTTCTATCTTCTTCTTCCATCTAATATATAATATGTATAAGTATAATATAATATAATATATTATAAACGCAAGTTGCATTTTTATGTCGTCAATGTTCTCAGCCTGTGCTGAATATTACAAGGTGAAATTTGCCCAAAATATAAATATTGAATCAAAGAAGAACCTTTTGGTATCAGATTTTCAATAACTGAAACATAAAAGCTGTAATTAAGCTTTAAAGTCGACTTGCATGTGTGTCTATGTGTGAGTGTTCCGCGCGCTTACCCGTCATTGTAAACGCGTGTTAGAGTGATCAGTGTGACCAGTAGGAAGTATTTTATATAACACATCGTGGGTATAGAACGATCAGGCTGGCCATGCGATATCTATAATATAAAGACAATCTTGGTTTCTTTCATCTAAAAGCGTCTCAGTGTACATACTGCGGTTGATCAGGCCATGTTGCGTTTTTTTTTTATTACACTACTGAACAACTATTTTGCACAATGCATTTCGACAGGTGATTCTGAGGTACTTTTTAACGCTGAACACGATACTGCGACCCATTTTTCTCTATCACGTCACAATTTGGAGTTCTGAACGACTGAAATTCGTTTCCATTTTGTTTTTGCATTAGAATAAGCGGCACCACTGACTGATATTATCAGTGTTATCAGACCACAATAACAGAAAACAAACAGACGGAATACTCACCACTACACACGACCGCAACACACAACAACACGAATCAGTATGACCACATTCAGTTCCTAAACCTCTTTTTGAACACATTTAGTTGAATTTTTTAATAGTTTTTGATCAGAAAAACTAGACGTGATAGAGAAAAACGGCCGACGGCACTGTATTCAGCGTTGAAAAGTACTCAAGAATCACTTCCCTAAATGCGTTGTGCGAACAAAAAATTTCATTTTGATCAGTAGTGTTATTTAACTTTTACTTTACAAATCCTTTTTTAGGGCTTCACGAGTTTAAGACTTGGGCCATGTGCCGTTTTTTAATTATCAACTTTTCATTATTCATTTTACAAATACTACTTTTTTGCTTCATTATTCACTTATTAAAGAGATTAATCTAATGTATAAAGACAAGTCTCGATTTTTCCTCATCAGTGTTCTCAGGTATTACTGAATGAAATCTTTAAAAAAATGTCTCAGATGGCAGTATGTAACATTTTTGAATCGGGAGCCTAATTTTTAAAAATTATACTTTTTATGCTCTTTCCAACAATACTAATAACTCATTTTGCTTACAAATGTCGGTTGGTTCTCTTACGCTTAACAGCATCCAACTAAGGGTTGCAAATGGGTAACTATTCCTCGGGTAACTAGGGCTCTATAGTTTCACCTGGGTATACTAAGCCACCATTTTGGTTCGTACTGCGCCCGTCGATGCCGAATTGACTACGCGTTACGCTCCGCATAGTCGGATTCGGCATCCACGGGCGCAGTATGAACCAAAATGGCGGCTTAGTATACCCAGGTGAAACTATAGAGCCCTAGGGTAACTAGGGTAACTGATTGCGCATCCGGTTGGGAGACAGATATACCAAGTTCAAAACACAGTTAATGTTTTGCGTTTTTAGGGTCCGCTAGACCCTATTGCGATCGCTTTTTTTTTTTATTCTTCAAGTTGTTCAGTACTCAGACGTTATCAAGTGGTAATATGGATGGCGATTCTGTCGTAGCTCGTAGTTTTGTAGGATGTTTATTATTGGTGAGTATAGAGTGCGTTAATGTTTAGCAGAATTCAGACAATGGGAATAGGGAATTGCAGCATTTGCCGACCCTAGTCGTGCAGCATTGCTGCTTGTTTTACTATCGATCTTTTATTTTACAAATACTTTTTTGCTTCATTTTTCATTTATTGAAGAGATTAAAGAGATATAGAGGAGTTTCATGTTGCGTATTTTTAGTTTTTTACTATCGAACTTTTACTTTGTACTTTTTTACTTCATCTGACTGGGACTGTGCAAATTGTAGAAGCGCTAGCGTCGTATCTTTAGTGCGTTTGTTAAACAATAATAAGGAGAACATATTATAGCGCTACCAGCTACCTGTGACATGAACATACAAACTGTTATCAAAACCGTTATCTTTAATGTTTTTGAAAGCCTCTGACTGGGACTCTCCGGCTGTGCAAATTGTTTGGCAAAAGAACCCTCTGTTCAGGACAATTTGATCATTTCTCATTTTGGAGATACAGAAGAATGGGTAATTCTATTCAATTTCCAAAGATTACAAAGCTTTCACATTTATCAAAAAACAATTTCATGCTTCATTTTCTTTCTTTTATTTTTAAAGTTTCATATTATCGCATATGTTTAAACGATCCCGTCCAAATGAACGCTGTTCAGGGCCAATAGTACAATCGCAGTTCAACGTTGAACCAAAAGGTTCAGCCGCGGTTGAGCCGCCGATTTCGGCCGCTCAATTGGTTGAACTGTCCGTCACGCAACGTCACATTCAATTGTACTTCCCCATCATGGCCCTCAATAAAAGGGAACCAACTAACATTATATTTGTAAGCAAAATGAGTTATTAGTATATCCTTGGAAAGAGCTTTTACAACGTAGAATTTTTCAAAATTGGGTCCCCGATTCAAAAATGTGTGCTCACGTTAAAAAAAGCTTATCAGTAAACGCAATGCCATATAGTTTCTACATGGCTCTTGAACTTCAAATCAGGTATTCTCAAGAAGCGGATTTTGCTAGTTGGTTCCCTTTTGCTGAACAGCGTCCACATTATCTTCTTATTTTATGTTTTGTATGTGGTGGGTGTTCATCTGTTCATCCTGTGTGTACCTATGTTAGTTTGCATTCTTTGATTTCTGAAGAAACATAATAAAACTGAAGTCATCCGTGTTTATAAAATGTAAATTAATGTATTTTCAGAGATCATAGGTAGATGGATATGTGGTTGATATATATATATATATGACTGGTAACACTTGTGGTGGTAGTAGAAACTATGGTGATCATCAGTGGAAATAAATTAATGTACGTCCTTATGGTGGATTTACACCAAATGTTTTTGTTATCTGTTATCAATAGCAAAAGTCGTTCTAAGCAAAAAGCGTAGCAAAACATGTTAACTAACATTCTCCAGTGTAAAATACTTTGCTCATAACATCCGGAATCAGATTCAAATCCGTTTTTCCAAAACATTGCTATTTCAGCTATCAGCAATGCTTTAAAACATATTTGGTATAAACACATCCTCTAACATTTTCAATGTTATAGCATAACTTGTTAATAGCATGCTTATAATTTGGGTGTAAATCCACCATAACTCAAAGGTAATAGAAAATAATAATGTTGCTGCTGAAAATTTACACAGAAAACGAAGCAGGAACTGTATAGTAGAGTATTCAATCCAACTAATGCAATCTTCATATTCAGTTACAGACAGCGCGTGTCCTATTTGCCGTAACTGGGATCATTTTTCTCCATCCCTGTATTGAATGCATGTAAGTATAAAAGGTATACTTACCTTACCATCTATCAATTGCTTCCAGCTGGTAAATATGTAATTTTGTGCTTTATAGAAGTTATGTTGAGAAAAATACCTATAACTATACAACTCGACAGAAATAAAAAGCGAATTTTGACGCGTATGTTCTCTGCCCTTATGTAGCTTTTTCAAGAGCTTTTATATTCATATTGTAACTTGTTTCACTATAACTTACTCCTTAATTGCATATACAATACATATGATTTTATTATCAAATAAAATGTTATACAACACGTCAAGGGACGCAATACTTTGGATAAAATTCTGGCTGGGTACTTATCTGAAATGCTGAGAGGTATAGAACTGTGGTGGGGAAGACGCATATGGCTTCTATTCAGTGTCAGAGACAGATTTCGAAGATGTGAAGTGAGCCGTGAAATCATCCCCCTTTTGTACCTTATCACCTCGTTATTACCGGCAGGGATACCAACTTCGGAAACTCAGGTTAACATCCTAATTAATCCAGTCTGTCAAAGAAGACACCTTATTTCTCTATTTTCTTAAAGGAAAGTTTTAGCATACGGACCTAAAGTTCTTTCTGATTGTCAGTCTCACCCCACATAATAAGTAAAAAGTCGCATCGTCAAATTGGAAGAAACGAAGAAAACGTGAAAAAGTCAATGAACTACTATCATTTAGAAAATACCCTTCCTCATCCAACTGCAATGCACCGGAGACCTACTTCATTTTACAGTTCCGATAATTTTACCAACAAAACACAATGATAGAATAAGACAAATGATCCTTCAATGAGACAGCTGCGAGTACTGGGATACAGAGCAGGTCCAACCTCACTTTCATGTTACCAAGTTTTCACTGTTACACACAGGGTCATAGCGAGGCCATCGGTAAAGAGGGGGGTCCAAATTTGAAAAAAGTTGAAAAAGAAGAAATGTTTTCCAGCAAACGTTTGTGAATTTTCAGCGAATTTAAGCAGACGAATGCATTTCTGCCACTTAGGGATTGTGTTTGAACTTCCGAAATCCCTCCCGTAACTACAGCCTCCTAGTTACACTATATACTGATCGGACATTGAAGCGACCCCCCGTTGGAATACTAGGCTAACGTTGGTAAACAAACGAAGAATAGTGGAAACACAGGCCTAAAGGGGAAAAAACGTGAATGCAATAGAGTATTTACTTTAAACGAAATCTGAAAACAGCTACTTATTCCTCGATTACTTCGACAGTTTACAAAAGTCCCAAGAGTATCAAACGTGCTTGTACATTTCGTGAATCAATTATCAAAAATAAGCTTACTGTGTTTCCCCATCAGATGACAGCTACTACGATTCTGGGTTCCAATCTCCCAATATCCTCGAAATATATGTACTGTTCGTTAATTTGTTCTGGAATATGCAGGCGTATTAAAATCTTTTTGTATGTTCGAAAAAGTTTTTCAGTCATTTCTTTCAACGAAACATCGCTAAACATTAATTATTAAACCAACAATAATTTTTGTATTAAAATTTCATAGAACAAAACAAAAAAGTAGTGTACACTATTTTGAAGAACAAGTCTTAAAGATGAATAACAAAAAACTGAAACAGGTAGGTATACTCGTACAAATTGAAGAATACATGTAAATTATGTCACTGTATTTTAGACAAGCTGCGTCGCTGTATTATACAGATAGATTTATCTTAATAACAAAATATAATTATATTATTGGGTACGCTGGTAAAGAATGTCACTAAAATTAAAAACGTAATTCAAAAAGCACACTTGAATACTGACGATCCCAAGCACACACGAAGAATCAGCCGGATTTTAAATAAAAATGAATTTGAAAAAGGAACATGCTTCAATTCAAGGAATGATTTCAATTTCTCTGCCGATGAATCAAATCACTTTCAGAAAATGATGGAATTTCGCTAATGAGCTTCGGGAGCCATGTGGGATGGGCCTGCATTATCGTCCTAGGGTGCATAAATATATTGAAATTACATTAATGGATTAGAAAGCTTTCCTTACATAACTGCGGATTGTCGAATTTAATTTTGTGAGAACTCATATTTAGATTCATGATTTGCTATCTTACGTGGTCATCATTAAAACGTCTGAAGATATTCTTTGTGTTTCGCAGCGATTGGGGACGGAAGAAATACAAGAGAAAACCAATTGCAATCCACAACATAGAATACATCATGAAACTGTTGTCAACTACACCATCGCCCATATTCAGGTTCGCTAAAAAATTGATGGAAAAAATGAGCACATTGATCATCGCATTTGAAAAAACAAAACAAAACAAAAAACCGATGAAGCCGTACGTCACACGGGGTCTAGCGAGTTCGAGTCGCATATTTTCATTAGCAACTCCATAGATCGGGTAAGTATGGTGTACTACCATGAATCATTTCTCAAAAGTATTAGAATTTGAGGTTTCCAAAGTCGAAGAATTTTCAGTTTTATTCATTCATAATTAGTGTAATTTGAAGAAGACTGCCTCACAGAGCCCCTGTCATCTAGCTCAATAGTCAGTACTCTTGGTAATTCGCGTAATTGAAGTCAATATTGCGTGAGAAACAGAAACAGGTACAAATACCCACGTAGCTGTTTTAATAGCTGTTCAAACATGAACAAGCGTACACTTTTCAAACGACATGCAGTGCGAATAAAAACAATAATAAATTATTGCTAAATAATGTAAATAATTTTTAAAAACTTACTCAGATCAAAACATTCGTTGTCGTTACACTCAGACTGGGACTGGCGTAACTGAAAAACGATCAAAATGAATCATCAGTCGTGATTGATATTTTTTATGGAAAACTGAATCAATATTAAACTTATTCAGGCATTTCTTTAAAAATTATCGGATTCGTATTTCGAACCTTTGAAAATTGTTGGGAAACTTTCAAACGCCTCGGCATCATTCAGTTGGAATATAATGATAGAAAAGTAAATTTTCAGCTTTCTTTCCGAAAAGTAATCAGGTGATCAGTTGACAAAATGGTGTACTCAAGGACTTTATTCATTTTCATTTTTTCGGTTCACTCGGAATTTTCAAGCTGCCATTCGAAAAATTCACGTCTCGTGCAGCCACTGCTTCAGGGCGGCTTTCAGATTTCCCTGATGCACTTTCAATCGCAATACAGTGTATCTGTTCAAATACCTATTTTTACGTTGCTATTTTTTTTTTTTCTTCTTCAATATTATTAAAAATTGAGAATAATGTATTTTCAAAAATCATCGCATTAATAATTGCTATACAGACCATCTAAATCAACGACGTAAGACGTAAATCGTAATTTATATTGGCAGATAGTCAATTTTCACGTGAACTTCCGAAACAAAAAAATTTTGAGTTCAACGAAAAATGACTCTTATCTTTGTTAGTAATTGTTGCCAACGTAACGAGCAGCATATTGGATAATTTTGCGACTCATTCAAATATAAATTCTGATGTTGACTAAGACATTCTAGACATTTTTCTCTTAAATATGACTGTGTAATCTCACTAAAATTCAAAGAAGACGCAGTAAGAAATCTAGTTGCAAAAGTGGCCCGAAGTTCTTCATTTTAATAACAGATGTTCTTCAAACTACAGGGTGCTAATGTGAATGCAGTAACGGTTAATTTATAAAACGTTCAAGAAACACAAATTTGTACTCACGAACGACAACAGCCTTCTCATTGCAAGTTCATGATTGAAAGCACATTCGCACGGGTTCATCTTGTCTCCAATGCTATTTTGTACGAGCAACAAGAACTGTAAAAAAATAATAGAAATTCTTAATACTTTCGGGCACGTATTTCTCGGGTAGACCAGATCCAGAACCGCTGCTAGCAAGTTCTGTTCTTTGGGGGAGGGAGATGTTGCCACAGCAAAATTGACCACTAAAATATGAAAAATCTCAGTTGAAACCTATGAAGAAAAAAAAGTGAAGTTGTCCTTGTATACTTTTACCGACATTTGCCGAGGGCCGACTTTTCAAACATCATAAGCAGGAAACACCTTTAGATATATCTTCTCCATCTACATATACGATTTTGAAGAGATAATAAATCTATGTGCACAGATCAAAGTAATTCTTATATGTAATTCAATAATGAGTGGAAAATCAAAATAATATAATAAAGTTCTTTCTGATAATTCTCCAGTATCATACGGCTTACATTTGATGACGAAAAAATTTTGTTTTACAACACATGAAGAAAGAAGAACGTAAGAGTACATAGATGAAAAGCAAAATTGGTAGTCAGTTCATTATTTTTCATTAAATTCATTTCATTATGTAATTTTTTTCATAACGTGATACACACACTTGAATGAGTCAGATTTTCACTTTCTGTTTACAAAATTCAACCTAAACAGAGACCATATAAACAGAGCGACGAAAATCGTTATTTGAACAGTTGTTCACGTTTAGATGCAAATTGGGGTGAGAGCAGTCTAGTTTATAAAAAGCATGCTAACATTATTCAGTTCGTCAACTGAACCGAAGCTGGAGGTGGGATTGTAAAGACTGATGAAGGCCGACTGATCAACACACTGATTTCATGAAAAATTTATTAGTAGGAAACTTTTTTTTTTTTTTACGCAGTTCATCACAAATTAATCTTCTCTACATCAGATTAACTCATTATATAGACAAAGGTTGCGGTGTCAGGGAAGCAAATTTGGTATGCGTGCATTGCCATACGCTTCACCAAGTGAATAAATATAATGCGTGAAAATTTGATGCCCAAGGTGTCTTGCTTCTGTAGTAGTTCAGAATTTCTATCGTACCCATTTTATATAGAACCCTTCTGTTTATACTCAAAGGCAAAATCTAACGGTAGGTACGGAAGTTGTACACAAGACACGAATATTCAACACTACCCATCCTCTGTTGAAATACGGTAACATAAAAAAACCAGGTTCAGTCAGTTTTCTAGGCTTAAAAATGTATCAAGCTAATCACATTCATTAGGTCAAAAAAAAAATAAATAAATAAAAAATAGAACAAGATAGTTGATTCTGAAAAATCAGCTACGAAACAGGTAAAATATGTTTTAAACAAACTGTTGTAGAACACTAATCCTCACTGAATAGACAAAAAAAGCTATTTCATTAAAAAATTAAACAATGAAGAAAATATGCTATAAAATATTGAAAATTTTGTTCAAAATTTGCAACCTCTGACCTGTATTCAGGGGTATTAATAAGAATACCATTAAACGGTAGTAAATTAAATTTTTACAGGGAGTAAAGTGAATAAAATAACTGAAACCGACATTACATGTGACTATTGAACAGCGGAGCGCTAAAATTCTCTTATTAAACTTATTTCATACTTGGAACAATACCTCAGAGTTTACGTAAGTCCCTATATATTAATACACGAATAATATTACTCAGCAAATAAATAGATTTTACGTAGATACGTAACAATTAAAGTAATTAGAAATTTCATTGCATCTAATTGTTTGTAAAGAGAGTAGGTGCAGCTGGGGAAATATTCAACGTTTGACATTTTCTGACCACTCGCTATTAATTCGAACAGGAACTAACGTACTAAGCTCATCACTGGTCCGATAACGGAGAAACTCTCATCCAGTACTTTCTCGGTTAGTTTTGTAAATTTATGATACTAAAGTCATAAACTAAAGATTAGTTTAAAGAAACCATTTCCTCGCCCTTCGAACCCCCTCTAAGCATTTCGTAATTGTAGTTCACGAAAAAAAAAAAAAAGGAAAAAAAATAATAATAATAAAAGTAGCCAACATTTATCCGAGCTGATTCTTTACAAGCCTATAGCCAAAATTGGATCAGCAGAATTCAGCTTATCGGAACTTATCGTGAACTACGGTAAGGATTTTACAGAATTACGAGTACACTGCTTCCCTCGAATTACAGCTTTGTTAATTTTTTTAAGGGTGGGTAATTACTTTTTTGAAGGACTGGAACTGATGACATGACCTCCTTTGACCGTATTTTGCTTTTAAATCGTGTTTCCAGTGCGTCAAGAGTATTTAGGTTTTTGCTTTTGAAACCAAAATGCAGTGAAATTTTCCTTAATAACCGATTTCTACCTAACGAAATTTCCTCTAATTGCGAACACCTTCGATAACGAAGCCATTTCTTTTGTTCACCATCGGTGTATGCTTTTGCAAAATTTGATTATATATTCTTGTCTCTTCCTCTTGTACAAAGTATGCCGGTAGTGTTAAAGAAATGTCACGAAATTTTGTAAAATATCGCTGCTATCCAAAATACAATATGGGAAAAGAAAAACTGAAATACGTAGTATACCCCGTAACTCGGGAAAAAATAGTGACATACGACAATAGTGTTTGTAGAACGAGCTGAAGACGAGGGCTGCAACACAAGAGTCGTTCCTTATTCAGTACTGCCTCCCATGTAACATACGATATGTTTTTCATCCCTTAAGAGAATGCAAAATTACGTGGAAGCATGAAGCAGTAGGGAGCTAATGAAGTACTTCCCGAGCTGGGGTCGAAAAAACTAGTTACGTCAATCCAGGAACTCGAATAAATTCATGTTATTTGCGAGGAGTATTCGTAATAAAACATGAACATTCACTCTTTAATATGAAACCAATTTCCGGAACTGAGATGTACAGAACTTGATATTGTAATAAGTCACTTATCAAATGAATAATTTTTCCAACGAGGTCCTTGACTTCGGAATTTTGAAATACACACGGGAACGTTGTGTGCATATTGCGGAAAATTCTGTGCGCATGAGCTTCCAGGTCATAAATAAACTGATGGCTCAAAATGTAAACAGCATGCATCTATCTGTAAACAGTCTGTGGGTACTAACCTACCAACTACAAATTTACCGATAAGTTCCGGTAATTCGTGGTGAAATGCTGAGATCAGTGATCCGAGTGTTCCTGATTACTGGTAGCAAATTTCGTACAAACTTTTCTGAATTATCTATACACAGGCCTGTAGCTTGAAGTTATTAAAACAAGAGGTTTTCCATAGAATCTTTCATTAAAGAAAACAAAATGGATATTTTCAAAGACTGTATCAAATTATACTTCTCATCTCAGTTTTGATAATTCTTATGATCTACAGAACGAAAGCGAAACCAATGGACGTATATACGGATACAAAAAATGTAACTTATCTAGCTTTGTGTTTAAAAAACACCATCAATTGATTCAAAAATTTAGTCTAATATGTCCCATTTTCAGGATTCAACTGTACTGAATTGATTTTGCAATAATACTAGTTCAGTAATTTTTACTCGTAAGTCATAACTGACGTAGGAATATTGTAAGCATTCGTTCGTCAACTCATAATTAATGGATGCATCGTGGTCGTAATCAATTAATAATGGTAACATAACATAAGACCTACTTTAAATCGCAATCGCCTTTCGGAAAGTGATGGTACAAAATAAGAAAATAATGTACAGTAATTTACAAACGAATCATTTTAAATACGAACAAATTATCACAGCTGTAGAACACTATTTACAAAATTGAACGAATACACCAATGAATGATTCCGCCAGCTGAATTTATGATATGGAACAATTTACAAACTGTATATTATTATCATTATCGTAAATTTATCTGTTTTTACACGTTCTGTTGTTGCAATTGGAGGATTCCCATTCCACCAAAATGTTCAGGACCCAATCTTGTTCAAACCGAGCAAGGAATATTAAGGTAAGCCATGAACATATGGTTGGCTGATAAAACAAAGAGAAAGTTGCGCATGTGCACTACACAGTACACAGCTACATGTTAAGAGTGCTTACGTCTTGCGATAATTTTACATGAATTATCGATTACTATCGTAAGATGGGATTAATTTCAATACAAATTTCATGAAATACTTCAGAAGGCTCGTAAAACGTTTTAAAAATTCCACAAAGCATTTCAAATGTTTTTTTTTGTTTTTTTTTAATGAAAAAATGTTACTAAAATTTTGTGAACAATAGTTTTACTTTTATCGATAAGAATTATCGATAACTATCAATAACTTTTGCACTTCAAATTATCAAATTTGACGCTGTTAAACAAAAACCTCCCAAGCGACCACTTGTTGACAAAATGAGTTGTTATTACTTATTAGTTATTATTTTAGTAGTATCGTTTCGAAAGAGCGTAAAAAAGAATTTTTTTAAATTAGGCCCGATACAAAAATGTGTATCAGTGTTGAAAAAAGCTTATCAGTATACGCTGTGTCCGTGAACCGGCATTATTCATTGGTTTTCAATGTTACGTTTTCTCGAAAACACAGATTTTGTCGCTTGGGACGTTTTTGTTTAACAGCGTCCAAATACTGCCAAATACGGATACAGCCATTGAAAATACACGATGCGGAGGGTCATTTCTAAAAATTCCTAATTCAATTTACTTTTTCAGATAACAAATTTTAATTTGTTGATTTTGATGGAAATATGGCTGTGCTGCCATCCTCACCACTTTTAATTCACAAAATTGATCTGAAAATATTTTTTCATATTGTTGTTTTCTAATTTATTTATCTGTTCCCAAAATTCCTTTTTTTTTTTTTTTTTTCAGTATGATTTTTAGATTTTTTTAAATAAAAAGATAATGATGTTCTAGTTTGGCGAATTGGTATTTCGTGATATGTTTAATCTATACCAGTCATATAATTAGGGTTATTTTAATTTCAAAGAGAACTACGGTCTTACTTATACTTTCTTTTTCATCCTTTCTCTCCTTGTCGAAGGTATTGCTTAACAAATCCCAACGTACTTGTTTAATTTATTGTGTACGTATTTGGCATGTACAATGGAACTTTTTTTCTTTTTCGTTATTTCATAAATCTATTATTATATAGGTTCCTTAAATCCTACAAATTAATTACCGTTCATTTTTTTATTCATTTAATTTTTTCTTTTCTTTTAATTATTAGAACACAAACTCGAGACTTCAATATGTAATACCAAATATCATTGCTTTCACCACTTGTAGGTTCACAAGGAAACCTTCCGATTTTGTTTTTCATAGGTATTTCATCGGCTTTAAAAATCGGAATAAAATATAACAATTACGTCTGTATTGTTATAAAAACATATGTTCATGTTGACAACACAGACTGGGACTCACAGTATTAAAACTGATAGTTAGAGATTTTTTTTGCAAAAAGGAGGAACTCGAATGATTTGTTTTCATCTACGAATTAAATTTTTACTTCAGTTAGAAAAGACATTCTCCCCCCTTCAAACTTTTCTAAGCAATAAATGCGGTCTATTGATCGCCAGAAGAATTGTAAATTACCTACTTGATGATTTTTTTCTTCTTCTTTTTTTATTTAAAGGAATCAATGTCGTGTTGATTTTGGAATTGTTTTTCCTTACATATTCGAATTGTAGAGCCTCCTTTGTTATCACAATCTAGATATGAATACTTTGGTTTCGGAATGGAATATTTTATTTTACCGATAATTTCAATTTTTATATCGATCTTAGCTGTCCGGGATGTGTTTGAAATTTAAATGAAAAAAAAAAAAAAAAGAAATAAACAATTCAAGCCGGAAACCTTTGTAAATTGATGTGCTTTTAATAATCGGAACAGTTTTGTTAGATACTTTCCAAAGTAAGTACATACAACGTATTTGTACAAGCAGATCACATGACTAATGTGAAGTCTTAGATTATATTACATCTTGGGAAGAACTAAATGTATATTAATCCTCGTAGCAGTTGGTCGGGATTCTCAAAGAAACTAACTTTGGTCACTATCAAGTTTATTCGGAACGGTAGAAATTAATTAATATTGTTGGCGGGAAGTTTGTCGAATTTCTACGTAGTTAAGCTGGGTAGAGTATCTATTGGGAGATGTGATTCTGTCTTCCAAATCGTTTCGTATTAATTGAAAAATCCGAGTTGGCATTGTTCTTACTACGTATATAATCGATTATAACTGAATTATTTCGCTAGGTTGTTACTCTAAATTTTATATTGTTGATCGTAGCTTAGATAAGTCCATATGTACCAATTAAGAAATAAAAAATTTAAATACCCAATCGGATTCATCTAAAGTATTTAGTGTCATCATTTTTTACTGGTTTATTTCTTTCACTATAATAGAATTCGTGCACGTTATGAAACTTGAGCATATTTTGAGTGGCGAATGTTTAGGTATATAATATAGCGCTGTACGTTTTGCCAAGATACTTCCGATGGTGACTCAACTTATACTTTTTTATTTAGCCAAAATAGCATCATTCACTTTTTAACTGTTGGTATGATTAAGCGAATGGTATTACTGTAAACAATAAGTATTACCGTTTGATTTTTGGACGAGAAATGTTTAACCTTCATTTTTGTGACAGTACGAAAATTTTTGTTTGTGAGTGTGCGAATTTTGTACATTACTGTTTCACAATTTGTAATTTAGGTAACTATGCAAGCATACGGGCAACTAGAAATACGAAATCCTCGGACACAGGTTACCATTGTATGGAAGAGCCGAGAGGCACATGGTATTTCTGAATGCCTCATGTGCCAATAGTTTGAAATCAAAATCAAAATATTTCATTGGATTGCTACACAAAAAAGAACAGGAAGATGAGGTCTAATGTTTCTCAATTAAAGGGACGAAAAATTCGACACTTATGAACAAAACATGTCCGCTAGTCCTGCTATGCATGCAGAACTTATAACTCAGTTCTTTGGTTTGTTTGTTTGTTTTTGTTTTTTGTTTTTTTTGTTTTTTTTTTGTGAACGGTTGCCGTCTACCGCCTACCCTGGAAAAAATTAGGCGAAAATTCTTCCCTTACATTCTTGAATTTCTAGTGAAACGAAATTTAATATGAAAGCTTTTTGGGTTTTCAACTTTAATTTAAGCTCTTAATCCCTTCCCAAAAATCAGAGATCATCGAGTTCACTTCTTGGAACAGGTCTTGAAAATATGTCATTGTTTGCTCTTGGATTTAAACGCTATTTCTGAACTTTTACTTTTCAATTTCAAAACACTAACGTATTTTCATCGATTTTGATTATAATTTTTTCGTATCAAGCAGTCATTTAAAGTATTTTCCTACCTGTAAGATTTATCATTTATATTGTTTAGTTGTTGCTTCATTAACTGAAATATATATACCTACTTCGTGAATTCTGCATACTTGTAGGTACTTATAAGCCGCCTCAGCCCTTAGAAAATTATTAAGTAGATTCTCTTTTTCCCTCTGATACCCCGACAAAATTGATAGTTTTGTTTCAACGAAAAATAAATTGCTGTTAACTTTCATTGTCCTTAGATATTAAAAACTGTTTGACGTCGGGTTCGTCACTCTACGTTTTTTGTGTAGTCTCATATATTTTCAGTGAGGTGATTTAATTTACCTGCAAAAATAAAGAGAAGCTCGAGAAATTTAAGATACAAAAAGATTGTGTACTGCGTTTATGTGTGGGATTACAAACGTCGATCTGAAACAAATTGCCTATTTTAATGCTACTGCATCGGGATTTCGCCAATTTGCCGAATCGTGTAAAAGGGTGGTTTGAATAAAATTAGCCAGCACTGGTGCGCTTGGTAACAGGTAGTGCAAAAATCTCATCGGAAACTCGACGAGTACGTTTGGTTTTGACGTGTATCAGCGATAAATTCATATGGTACTTATTTAACGTGCACACTTTACGATGTATCGAATACACGAGTACACTTATCAACGATAGACCGAGAAGACAGCCCAAACTCGATATTACGTTGTCGAGACGAATAATTCATTTGCGTCAAAAATGAAAAAGACATTTTACGAATGGCGACTGTCTACTTCGCAATAATAGATAAGTCAAATTACGTGAAAAGAAAACTTAAATAAATTGCGGATGTTACGAATTTTCATGAAAGGTTTGAAAAAGAGGAAGTGAGAATACAATACACATATTCACACTGTTCGTGTTAGTCTATATGAATTCATCTGAGATTACGGTAGTGCTGTGTCTGGGAAATTTAATCGTAAGTATTAGAAGTCGGGGGAAAAAATATCGAATAGATACGTGTGTGCTATGTGTCTTACGTATAGGTACGTATTCGTAATGCTCAAATCGGTATATTATTATTATCAAGACTGTTTGGGGGACACAGACAGAATTATATTGTGATAGAAGAGGGGGAACTGATTAAAGGAAATTAAGGGAGATCCAAGAAAAAACTACGTAAGCCAACATCCTACAGCTACTCCTTTTTTCATATGCAGCGAAGAAGACCATTACTGCATCGCTATAGGAAGCAGAGAAGGTTCGGCATAGAATAAAATTGAAAATATATTGTTCGTAAGAGGGGTGAGCGACATTCTTTTGAATTTTCAGCCAATTGAAGCGGAAGAAACTTGATTTTTTTGCGAGTTTTCACCCTGTTATCGTTCTAGCAACTAAAATGTTCAGTTCAAGAACATTTGTATCAGAATTCGAACGTAGATAACTCAGATGCCTCAAGAAATAAAGAGATGATTTCCTAAAATTCATCAACTTCAGATCAGCGATTTGGAACATAAGTCTTTGAAAAGTTGCTTAATTTGCCACTTGTAGAACTGAATTTTAACAAAGTGGAAAAAAAATACCACGATATAGGCACAAATACTAAAAGCTTGACCTCTTTCTCGCGCTAAATATGCCGGAAGATGACTGACTTGTAATAAGAATTAAGGGAGCAGATCTGTAACAAAAAATTCAGTCAGGAATAATTCAGTCTTAATGGAAGATTTCTAGCTAATGGCCTGTCAGTCAGCCATTATCCCAACTTCCCAACTACAGCACCTATAACACCCGCGCATCACAATATGCCATCCCCATACTGACACGGTACACGCTGTACGCTCCGCACAGTCAATTCGGCATTGACGGGCGCGGAGCGTCCAAAGATGGGGTATTGCGATACTCGGGGCTTATAGGTGCTGTATCCCAACAAGGAGGCAGGCGGATAGGCTGATTAACAGAGAGACAGACACTCGTTCCTCCACCGGTAAATTGAAGCGAGATCCAGAATCTGGAAGCCAAAATCTCTCTGGTCAGCTATATCCTTTTACCAACAGTTTTTGTCTTGTGCCAGGTGGATACGGAGATTAAAATCAAGATCCAGGATCCGAAAGTCATAATCTGTTTAACTCGTTTAATCCTGTATTTAAATTTATTGAACTTTTCTCCTGTCTCTATCTCTGTTCGTTTGGCTATTATATGGGTAATTCTACAGAAATGTGGACTACTTTTGTAACTGGTGAATGTCTCGCTTTCTATGAATGCTATTTGGAAAATTTTGATGTCAAAATTTAGAGAATAACGTCCTCTACATTGTCCGTATGTCAAACATATTTTATCGTCACCCCTTCACCTCTAGAATTTGACATAAAGGGGTCAAAATTCCATCGTGGAGACCGTCACCGTCTACGATTTTTAGTTTGTTTTATTGAAAATGGATGATTCGTATAGGTACATTTTTGTTTAAGCGAGTACGGTAACATTGATCGGGATAAATAGAAGTATACATTGGCAACAATGAATTCGCGTCCGGTGCTTCTTGGTCCCAAATATGTGACATGAATGCAGTGTCACCACCTCTTTTTTCTTCTGTGGTGATCATGTTTTCAGTTTGCTGTTTGAGTGCTTCTTGCAAATTTTTTGAATGCGGAAAGTGGTCATGTTGTTCTCTGTAACTGTCACGTGATTATCTATTGTGGAATTACTGATCGCGCCAAATACGTCGCCTTGATAACAAATTTAGTTGATCAATTCAGGAGAATTTTACTTCGTACTTCTAAAAACTTCCATCGTAATGACCATCATTTTCCGGCTGCAAACATCGAAATTATCTGTATAAAGTCCGTCTCAGTGAAGAGCAAGTTTTCCTGAAGAACCACACATCTTTACTTCTTACTTTGAAATCGTTAATGGTTGACAGGGTGGAAAAACATTCAATTTTTTCCATCATGGTGATCTTCCTTCGCAGTGCCAATGATACCTTAAAGGTCCCTTTACCCCCTTCCCATGGGGTCTGTATGCTCAATGTGTGTAACATACTTCGGTCAGTACATAATAAGGACTCATAAAAAAAGATGAGAAAAATTGAATAAATAAAACTGAAAAAAATGTACTCAAAATAGTCGATATTTCGGTGGAATTACCCATATAACTGATGTATATATCAGTCTGCGTAGATATCTGCCTGTCTATTTTAACAGTTTCTTCACGAGCTCTGAAATCTCTTCATTAGTCTGAAGAGTTTGATAGAGTTTTCGAACTTCCTAAGACACATGTTGTGAATTAATCTCTGTGCATTAGAAAAACAGTAATTTGTCGCTACCTTCGAAGGGGCAAACTAAGTTCTTTCCTTCCTAGAAACAATTAATACTGGGAATGAGACTTGTGAAGTCTTATCCTGTTTTAAGTCTTGAAAAAAATTAACAAACTCGTAACGGACGCAATCAATCTTGATGAGTCTTACATCATTCTTATCGAACCTTAATGAGTCTCGACAAAATGTACAGATGAACTACGTAGAAAGCATCGACAGTTTTAATCTTTCAGTGTTCTGTATAGTACAGATAGACTACCTGTATGTGACTTGTGAAGTATCTACATCAAACTCCAAACGTGAAAGGATACTGATTTCTAAGAATCTCATCATATGACATCGAGCATGATAAGAATATGCGGGTTCAAAATAATAAATTGGCCGTAAAACAGAGGCATCGACCCAAATCTTGGAGGTTTGGGCTTACGGTAATCTATAGACTAAAAGCCTGCTCTACGCGCTATAGCGTTGAAATATAACTCTAGGATTTTAAACAGACAGGTGTTGACTAACAAACTGTCCCAAAAATAGAAATAAGAGCTTTAGAATCCTAAAAAAACAAAGAGAAGATAGTCTGTTAGCCACCTACAGACAAAGTAAGGCACGCAGTGCCGAGCAGGGGACCGAAACGAGCTACGCGAATGTGAAAAGGAGATATTTTCGGCCAGATAGTATCTGTATTTCTTTAAAGAGTACTCATTCATATAATTAATTTTTATTTAAAGTGTTTTTTCAAATAGTATACTAGGTATTCGTTAGTATCTTGTTTTTCGCAGCTGTTGAGAGTGAATTACCCGAACGTACGAGTTGAACCGAAATTTATTATACATATTTTGGGGCCCTTATAAGTAAAGTCACCAAAAATTAGTTCGCAGCTAAATAACGTATATAGCTATTTTTAGAAAGAAATTGTGTTCAGTAATTTGCTGAAATTACCTACGTCTTAGATTTTGAATATTCCCAATAAATAATCTTTTCCTTATTATAATTGACGCAAATAATACGAGTACTGTAACGAAACTTTTCTCAACGAAAAAATAGACCTTTTGTAAATATTGAGGTTCAATCAATCAATGTTAAACAGACATGTCATGTAAATTTAATTGATTTCGGAGGTAGTCTTTTTAAAATTAACGTATGAAGTATACAAATCTGAATATGCATTGGAACGGGGAAGGAAAGAGGAAGAAGGGTATAGTGAAGCAAATTTTTCCCCTTTTGAAAAATCTGACTTGACCCCTTCATCCGTGTTGGGAATACGAAAAGAAAAGCGATATTTAGTCGAAAAAGCAGATGAAGCGAGGGTTCCAAAAATGTCCATTTGAAAACAATGTTTCGTCGTTTTGTAACATTATACCTGACAAGTAGGATTCAGTTGAGTTCCCCCTTTCACCTTTCACTGAACCATTCTCTCAGGAACAGTGCATAAGTTAATACCAATTTACCTACGGGAGTCCGGCGGTGCCTTAAGGTCAGGAACATGGATATGTCTAAGCTCCGAGAGTAGGGGGTTGGCTTTATCGGGCCTTATCTGCCCTAAAAAATGTTAATTTCTGTATTTTAAAAAAAAAGTACCTGTTGAAAATGGCGTGTTTTTACTTCAAGTTTCCACAAAACAGATAAAGAAGTAGAAGGAAAAAAATAGGAAAATTAAAATATACTATCTAGTAAAACGAAAAGTGTGTGAAAACTTATGTTTCTTGAAAGAATAGGCTTTGAATCACATCTTTCACCTTGCTCCCTCGTAATCTACACTTTCGAACTGGAGGTCTGTGTTATTCAGATTAGAAGATCACTCTTTCAAAGTGGACAAACTCGAAAGGTCATCCTGTGATCTGAAATTTCTCTCGAGTACCTATCTCAATTCAATGACGCTGAAATGAGAGAAAGTGGAAAAATTCGAGGCTTATACGGTCGAGTTTGATGAATATCACCTCAGTTGAAACGTAGAAATATAACAACCGCCCCTCCCCTGAAGAAAGGATCATGATTCGCTGTAGTAAATATTTGAAAGATGGCGTAGCCTGAACTTAATTAGCGGGACAAGGTTTGAAAACGAAGGATTGAATTTGTTTCTGCTTGAGTTACCGAATGGAAGGGTTTCGGAGGGGGGGGGGGGTGAACCCCCTTTCACCTATGTCAAGAAAACTATGCTCTTGTAACAGTAAAACCTTACGATCGGGAAATATGTAAATTAAAAATGGAACGAAAATGTATGTTTCAACAAGCGTCGCGAATCAATATACTTACGAAGTTTTTCTTCGTTTATTGGAATATAACAATGTATTGGTTAAAATATTACGCTTGTTACCATAAAATAAAAGCGGGGTGATTTCAAGAAATAGAAAAATCTAGTTAACATGAAATTTTTTTTTTTTTCAAATTTAACGTTGATTTTCTGATCTTATTTACTGACAAATCATAACAGAGGCTTATCAGCTGGATTGGAAACGTAACTCGTCGCAGTCCATCCTCCCAATTTTCTTTTTAAAATGAAAATATTACTCGAAATTAGTCTAGTGTTATTCCCATTGTAATAGAATTAAAAGAGGTTTTATCAAAAATACTTGTAGTACTTACTACGAAAAGTCGAAAATTTGGTCTGGAAAGTAATTGTTTCTGGTCACTGGTGTTTCGAAAATTCGTGTAAATTGTTACTTTCGCAATGTACGTCGAATAATTAATAGGAAAATTAATAATACGTATATTTTTGAAATGGAAAATTGTTCGTCGGTTGTATGTGGCTCATGCGCAGTGCATACATGTACTGGTAACAGCACCATTGGTTGACTCGTCTACTCCGCTCCCCGTCTAAATATCGAAAACATTACTGATGAAGTACTCGTATTATTTTTCGTATATTATCAATGATACACCTGATTCTCGCGACAATTATTACGACGCCGTCGTCGTGTGTCGTGTAGCAATGAAATGCATCCGATGGAATTTACCAGCGTGTTCATTAACGCCTGCATATTGTCGCATCTGTAATTAAAAGGTAAAATATCTTCAATACCCGTAAAAATTGGTTTATTTATTTTCTTATTTTCCGTTTTATATTTTTTCCTACCAATTGCGAATTCAAAAGTTACTCGAATGCAGTGAACGGATAAGAGGGAGCAGGTAACGAAGAGTAAAACATCGCTGCTGAAAGTGGCTGGACTCGAGATCTTTTTTTCTTAAGGGATGCTGCAGAATTTTTACAGTTTTACAACTACTATTCTTTTCTTTTATTATGTTGTCGTAGTTCGGGATATGTAATAGTTGAATTTAGTTTTATTCCGCGTACAAGCATGCAGGAGCTAGAAGAGGCTAGATTCTCAAAGATTTTCGAACGGCCTCTCAAGCTGTAGGTCAATTAATTTTGAAATTCATTCGGAGCCTGGCGATTATTGCGACGAATCTAATTGTTTGGTAGGAACATTCCCGCCTTTTTTGGTATACTATTTTAAAAAAGATTGATCAAATTTATACACGTTAAATTAGATTATTAGTCGAGTAGTTGCGCTAATTGCTTGTTTTTTTGTCGTAAATATGTTTCAATGCTGTTTTTATACCAGAGCTTTTACATTGTTGAGATATTATGCATCTGTTGGACTTTTTAATAATTTTTCTCAATAGAGAAAAGAGGCAAATGAAACGCAATTTGCCATCGGTGGAACGATTATTATTAGCTCCCACAGAATTAAGACGTATTTATTTCTGATAGCCACCTGTTCAGTGGCATCGGAAGATTTTTCTACTGGTGGGGGGTATAAAATTTGAGTCGACAGGCAAGAAACCGCATTTCTTGGAAGCTGAGTTAGCAACCGAGACATCTCGGTGAATCTCGTCTCTGAAATTTCTCAATGCCTCTTTTTATTAATTAGCTATTTAGTTTTCGAATTTTTGCTTATTTTTCAAAGGACAACTGATAGTTCGTTAACCATCATTCTCATCTCTTTTGGGGAGTATAATGTTCTCTTCCCTTCTCCTTCTATAACACTGTTGCACTCTTTTATGAATTCTTAATTTTTGAAAGAAACGTACTTACTAAAAACAATTTGTGAGTGATTGCCAATCGTCAGAATGCTTCCTCGTGGCTATAAATCTAATTTCATTAAAATTATCGCGCTGGCGGGTTTTTCCTTTTTTCCTACACCTTCTCAAGCTTCTCTGCTTCCCTGCGAAATCGTAAAACTGCATCTCCTTTGACCTTTTTTTTTTTAGCAACATCAAACAGCTCGATGTTTATAACTTTTTGTACCATAAATTTTGCCTTTAAATGTATCCTAAGTTTTTCTACGTGCTTATTCGTTGAAAAATTTATTTTGGCTGATTTTTTTCGGACATTTTCAAGTTCTGTTTAATAGTGTGCTCGAGCTAATGTTAAAATGCTCTAATATTTTTTGCATGTCAGAATGCTCGAGCACTTTTCGCAGACATACGAACTAGATTACAATTCAGTTCTTGATTAACTCATTTCTTAAAAGAGTAACTCAAGAGTTGAAGAATAACTGCTCGAATATTTTAGTGGTTGAACAAATCATACGCGTCAGCTAACGTTAGAAAGAAAAATTACCATTGGTAGGTATTGATAGAAATTTGTAAAGGGTCAAGGTGATTCACGAAGGAAGCGAGCGATAAAATTTTGTGATTAAAAAGAAATTAATGTGAAATGAGAAATCACGCGGGGTTACCCGCGAGAGAAACGCTGATTTTTTTTAATGCTGTCAATTTCATCTCAGGGACAGATTAACACGTAAGCATGGGAAGTATTTGCTTAGGACACGGAAAAGAGAAGGGCGCCATCAGAGGGCGAAATCAGGGCGGTATAATGCCTGTTAACATATTCCCTAAAGTCCCCATCCTAAGAAATTCCCTTTACGAGGCACAACGCGTGTGCCCGCCGATAAAGCTCGCTGAGGGGGCCAATTTTGATCTTTCTTCCTACGTCAGAAAGGGTTAATCCGACCTTTTCTTCCTAACAAAAACGGCAATCATGATGCATCTACTATGTATATACTTAATCTACGACAGGCCTGGATTAGTGCACGGGCCCAGGGCGGAAAAATTCTCGAGTATAATATACAAAAATTCATTCCCAACTCGCAACTCCCAAGTTCAAAACCGATACAAGCGAAACTTCAAACAAAAAAAATCCAAATAGAAGTTTTCTTACGACTTAAAATTGCTCGAAAGACGGGGGGGGGTGCTTCTAAGCGACTGTCCAGGGGCGCTCACGACCTTAATCCGGCCCTGATCTACGAACTGGAATTGCAAAAAATCAGCTTTTGTAACACGCTTTAACTATATTACAGAATCTACAGAAACGGTTTTTTTGCATTTCTAGTTTGTCGATAATGTATGGTTGGAGGGTATGGTTGGAGGGATTGGTCGCAACTGCCCTGGTTGACCAGACGCGGATGGGCAGGTTGAGTTCAGCTTTTTACACTATTTACGTTTTTGGGATTTTGTTCTTAAAATGCTCTGTGAGTTAGCGGTGTATTGCGTGATAGGCTGCTGTTTTGGCTGCGATTGTGGACGGGTTCTTAGACATCTTTCGGTTGGAGTCTCTTCTGGTTTCCTTGTGGTTGCCCTTTCCTCAGATTCTGTTTCTTCATCATACTGGTTTTTACTATTCGGGGGTAGCTGTTCGAGAGCTGTAAGTTGTGAGATGTCTGTAACGATTATAGCTCGTTCGTTGTCGTTGGCTCGTATGAAGATTTTTCCCTCGCGACACCATGCGTGCGAAATGATACCACTGAATTTTAATTGTTTGGCTTTGCTTAGTAGGATTGCATTGTAGGTTGTAAGGTGGTCGGAGACAAATATCGGTGACTCTTCTTCCCATCCTAAACTTGCAGAAGTTAGTTTTTTTGCTTTTGAGTTTTTAACTAGTGCAGTTTTTGTATCGTTATTGTTTAACTTAACTATTATCGCAGGTATTTTTCCTCCTTTTGCGGGTAATCTATGAGCAGCCGTAACATCGTAATCGCTAATTTCGATTTGTAGCACACCTGCAATTTTTTTAACTATTTCACGGGTATTTTCGTTTTCAGCCGGTGGTACTCCGGTGATAATAGCGTTGTTTTTGCGGCTATATTGTTCTAAAGCATAAACGGCCTGTTTAAGCTCATGATTTTCCTGTGATAAGACATTCATCTTGTCTTTTAGCTCGTTATTTTCTAGTTTTAACTTACCCACCTCTTCTGTTAGGGTATCGAATTTTACGTTTGTCTCGTTTATCATCGCTTTTATATTCGGAATATCTTGTACTGCGGCCTTGATGCTTTTTATATCTGCTGCCAATTCCTTCAGTAGATTTTCGTCCATTGTTGCACTTGTATACACTTGCTTTCGATCGTAATAGTAGTGGAATGATTAGCTAGGTACGTTATCAAAATACCGGTTTGAAATGACGAAACTATCACAGCGCGTAAAGCACGTAGAAAGACACGTCTGTACACTTTCGTATCGATTATTGAACTCAATCGTCGATAATGTATGTACATATTTACACCGTAAATGTATCATGATTTCCGTTGCTGTTCGGAAAAAAGATCGAGAAAGCATTTAAAAGAATAAGTTTTTCTCAGACATCCCCGCGTGAGTCCCCCTTTTTTTAATTTTATGAATTCACCAGTCGTTGTCAACTTCTTACAAAAAATATTTGTGAATCCGTGGAACAGTTACCTCTCACATCCGGTCACGCCCGCTGACAAATTCGTGAATCGTCGGGAAAAAAATTCAGTTTATAACGCTTCTTTTGGTAGGGGAGAGAGACCCTATACGCTACTGAAAAGCGAACTCCAAATACTCGGAAATATTAAGTTCCAGATTTCCTTTACTTAACAGTGAAAAAGTTTTGTTTTGTACTGTGAGAAAATATTTGATATTTAAAAATTTTACATCATTGTTTTTCATTAATAGGAAATATTGGAAATAGAAGCCGAGAAATCTAAGTAGCCATCGCGGGGGTGTACATAAAACCCTTTCAAAGTAATTTTGAACTTAGATTTAAAATCATGTAAAATAAAAAGTTGACCCGGAAAACTTACCTTCATTTTATTTGTTCAAATGCGTGTAACGGAATTGAACAGTGCCAAATTTTTCTTAATTCGTCTACCAGTTTCAAAAAAAGCAAAATGAAATGTTGTGGCATTGGCCATAAACGGAACTCATAAAAAAATTAAAGATTTGAAAATTAGTTTTAATGAATGAAAAAAAGGAGGATTTTTTTTTGGTTCAAACTGAAATATATTTATATTTTAGTTATAGCCTTTCTACTATATCCCGTATCTCCTCCTCCTTCTCCAAAAAAAAAAAAAAAAATGATAATTACTGGCTACGGTGTTAATTTGTCCGTAAGTTCCTAATTTGAAATTTCAGATTCGAAATATCAAGTCTTTCAAGTATTATAAAATGCGGTTAGACGGCTAGAAATATGCATAACAATCCTCAGTATCTAGGTATTTAATTTGAAATTAGTTATTTGAAAATCTTAAAATTGGGCGTGAACACGAGCACAGTAACATTTTAGAAAAGCTAATCAATTTTTCCTAATACGTATGTAAATGATAACAGCGATTTTTCGTGTCTATTTTCCACTCAGAAAATTACGTTTAGGTCATATGAAGAAAAATCTGTGCAGAAATGTCAAGTTCCCACCATTTTTATCTCTTGCACAACTTGCAGAAATTGCTTAAAATAGTTTTTTTTTTTTTTCGCGTTAGTTAGATGAATTTTGTGTTACGCTTGCAAAACTGGGTTTTCAGCACTTGTATTTTCACTGAACTACCAAAAGTACGGCAAAATCGTAATCACTGGAAATTTTGAACAACACACCGTTATTAATTGATGATATTACTACTTAATTGCTTAAGGCCAGTGTTATAAAACTTGGTTAAAAATGATCGACACTTGACCGGCGGTTAAAATGCGAATCCAGTATTATAACCTCCGGTGTAACCGTAACCGCGATTTAACTGAAGTGTTTTTTAACCCATCGAAATTGGCGGGCTAATCGCGTTAACGGATTGTTAAACAGAACCCCGTTAACCGCAGACTTTATGATACTGGCCCTTGAAATACTGCATGTTGGTGTCTATTCACATTTTTGTGTAACTGAGTAAGACCTATTTGAGAACGTCATTTCGTAGTAAATTCTTCTTCCCATTCTCCGTCAGGCACATATTCCATGGGTCATTTCACAAGTTTCAGAATCTCTGTTAGAATATACTTGAAACGAATCCCCTTCTTCTCTGAAACACATTTTTGTATTTTTCACCTCGAGTGTACCTAAGTTTTAATATTTGAACGCGATGACTGTGGTGAAAGATGTACCTAGACTATATGGAGCAGGTAGTTGCAGTACCTAATTTGGAAACATACCTTTGGTTACAAGCTTGACTGATGACAAAACGAAGGGTTGGAATATTAATTTTCGAATATGTGATTATCGAGGTCAACTACATAATAGGTACGAATCTGGCATCGCCTTTGTCTAATACAGATGACGCGATTTTCCGGCGAACTTTTCCTTTTCGATATATAGTTTCCCTGGATCTTATCTGCATCCCTTCTCCTTTCAAGTCCACCAATCCTTAATCTGTTGCATACGAGTGACAAAAACGACAAGTGTATCAGCCCGATAAATGAGATGAGTTGTAAGTCCCTCAGAGGGAGAACAAAACGGCATGCAACGAGATGGGAACAGAGTCGCGCTCATATAATCTATAGTCCCCTTGCTTTACCGGTCACCTGTGGGCAATAATTAATAATTGTCGAACTCTCGGAACACTTTTGGCACGCTGGGCGAAAAATAAGTGGGGGACTCATGTGCGAGCGAAATGTCGCTGGTAAAAATTCGAGATAAGATTTAAAATGTAATTTAAAGGCAATTCCTTCTGAAATTCCGTATTGAAAATTAAACTCATGTAAATCTGATACGTATTGTCGCAAGTAGGGCTTCTCAGCGTTTTATTTGAAAATTCCTCTTTCCGACTGGATGTAAGAACGCAATTTAATTTTGTCGGAAACGTTGACTTATCCTTTTTGTAACTTCGTTGTTCTGTGCGGTTATTAAGGTTCGTTCGAATTCTTCCGACTTAACCGAAGGAAAAGGTATTTTATACCTAGCCCATAACATTTTTACACGTGTGTACTCGAGAATATAGTTCTAGAATATCATACGTGTACCTCAAGTGACAACCGAGTGTCTGAAGCATGCCAAATTGGGGACATCTTATTCGCATCCAATTTATGAAATTCGAAGGAATATGCTGCTCACGATTGACGTAACGCTTATTCAGAAAATTCGCATTTCCTTAGTATATGATCACTAATTGGCGTGTCGTTTTGACGTATTTACCGGAAAAATTGCTTATCTTAGCAACCCGGATATGTTGAGTGTAGTACATAAGACTTTCATTGTCCTTTAAGAATTGCCAGGCTTGGTTATATGGTTACATAATACATTTGTGGCGTAGTCATGGGGGTAGGATCGAGGTGATCTGGACCCCCTTACAATTTCGTCAAGTAGTGGTTGTTTTAATTTTAACACCCCCTCTGACACCTCTTTCCTTGTGATCAAGACCAGAACTCCTCGAACCCTAGGCTGGATACACCACTGACATAATAGCTTATGTGGTTTGATTATGAAATCGTGGCTAGAAAAAGGTTTTGATCTATAGATCTCGCTTCTTAATTCTCGGCTGAGAGATGTAATTACGTCGAAGCTAGGTGCTACTGATGAATCATACTGTAAAAAGTAGTATTTCTATCGATCGCAAAAGAGCCCACTCGAATTTATGAGATGGTATCGAAAATCGATAATGCATACCGCGAAGTCTAAAAGGCCCCTAGTAAAGCAGCTGAGATCAAAATTTAAATTGAAGTGTGTTCACAAAATTTATGTTGAATGATCATTCGAATCTTGGATTATGTAATTTTTTAGTCATTACGGGTCAATTGAAGAGTCATTTTCTGAAAAAGGATACGTCCAAAATTTTAATCATCGAATTATCGGTGTCATTTAATAGAGCAGGCCAGTCCCAACAATCCTATAAAATCGTCATATCGGCAGGGCCCATGTATACTGAGAAATCACTACAGCTCCGAACAATAATGGATTTTCCGGTCAATTTTTTGTGTTTATTGAAAAATAATTTTTTGGCGCATCCGTTCTTAGAAAATTACTCTTCAGTTCGTTTGTTTCTACGAGTCGATATGAAATTCGACGCCGAATTCACAGTCCAAAGGTAACTCGATATCAATCCCACCAGTGGCAATGGCTGGAAAGAATCTTGGGAAGGGAAATTCAAAATGCACGAGAACTCAAGAGGTTAACCACTCCTCTCCTTGTCCTCCTAAACACGTTGATCTTTTTTTTTTTTGCCCTCACGATGATAAGTAAATGAGCGAGTAAATAAGAGACGAGAAATGCAAGTACTGAATGGTACGTACTGCTGACATTTTCTTATTAACGTTGAATTTGAAAACCGTTTCCAACTGTGTTATCAAATCGTGTTAATTCACTAAATTCATTTGGTCTCGGGACAATTTTTAGAGAATTTTGAACCATCCACTTTTCCTCTTTATGAGGAAAGGGGAACCATCCTTAAGACTACCTGAGACTCTTCAATCGTCATTTTGACTTCGCTGAAACTTACGATTTCTCCAGACGTATTTAAGACTCCCTAAAATAGTTGGAAAATTGCACGGTTAAGATTTTTTGAAACTCGCTACTTAAGGCCCGTAGACAAATTTGAGGTTCCTTGAGATTAACTGAGACCCTCTTAGACTTGTTCAAGACTTTTAAGGTTCTTATCTAGGATTCACTGAATGTTCAAAACACGCTTAAGATTGTTTATAACTCTCTCAGCCTCGCTAAAGACTGTACGACTGCCGGACTTGATTAAGACCTTTTTATTACACACAACAGCATACGCTTTCCTTTTCGCCGCCCTTACTGCCACCATACTCGGGTATCACCTTTCGGTATTCTTCTTGAGTACGGCGATGGGCTTCAGCTGCAGAGCCGACTATCTGTTGGGGGAGCCTTCCCTGCTGATGAGGAGTCGTCGCTCAGGACCTGCTATGTAGATTGCGCGAGCTGCGCAGATGCTGTGAGCTGGCTACCGCGCTCGGCGTCCTCATCGGCCTGCATCACTGTGCCGGCGAACTGGATCATCGTTCACCAGTTCCGCGGGTTAGCCAGCATCACTTCAACCATCGTTTTGGGAGTGATGTGGCTGCCGACAGACGGCTCGAGCGCTGCTCGTGCGTCATTCCACGCAGTGCAGCAAAAGATGGTATGCTGCGCGTTATTGACCTCTGCTGGACAACCGAGCACTGGCTGAGTACCTTATTCCAACTGTGGAGATAACCACTGAAGCACCCATACCCGGTGAGCATTTGCATAAGATACGTCAGCGCACCGTGCCGCCGCGAAAGCCATGCATCGAGATCGTGTACTAGCCTCAATGCCCATCGGCCATAGGCGGACTCTTGGGGGCGAGTCACCCACTCTTGAATTGTTTAACGCCGGAGTTTTCTCTTAATCTTCTCCTTTATTCCTTTCTCTTTTTTCGATCAGCTGGAGAGAGCCTCTTGAAGCACTGACAAAGTGTAGTGCTCTCCTTAGCCAGCAGGTCAGTAGAAGGCATTCGAGATAGTACAAGAGCCGCCTTTTATGAGACCGTTCTACACGCACAGATTATGCGTAGTGCCGTAGCTCGCTGGACCCTTCTTATGTCTTCTTTGTTCTCGTGGAGTGCCGCGACTGGCGCTCAATTGGGGGCCACACAGAAAGGAAGCTAGTGGATTACTGTCGAATGCAGCCTTCTTTGACTCTCACTCGGCCCTTGATATTTTAAACGATAAGACTTTACCACTTTTTAAAGAGTTTTCAGTTTTTCTCTCTAGCAGAAGCAGTTGCCCTCGCTGCCTCTCCCGTGTTCCCGCGGCTGAATCTGATGTGGATGATATCAATAACAAACCACGGATTGACTAAATTTATCGAATTATAGTTTCTCCTAACTAACTGTTTATCGACTTGGGTCTCGATTGTCTTCCATGAGTTATTAAAAACCTCGGACCGAACTACTTTCACGAGTAATAGTATATTTGGTATGGTGAAGGAAGAACGTACAAACATTACCTAGCCTTTTTTGGAAGATGGAATAGGGAAAAGTCCCAATTCTATGGACTTCAAATTTTTCCGACGAGAATAATTATTTAGTAATCAAATAGCAGAAAGAAAAGAATTAGAATCTTCTGCAGGGCGGATGATTTTTAAAGTAAGGTCGGCCTTGAATTTCGTCCCTCCCTGCCGGTACCGAATGAGAAAGCTGTGTTCTTTATATTTCAAGCTTCAGAGTGAGCAGAATTAGTATACCTGTGAAAATCTAGGTACTTGACGCAAATTTGGAAATCAGCTCAGATCGATCGGTCGATTTATTCACGGATTTGAGAGAGGCATGAAAATGATGTGAAACTTTGACATTGTTCACATTTTTGACTGTTGTGTTGGCAGGAATCGACGTATCGATGGAAGGCGTCTCGACACACAGTCCACGAAGTCGGACGCTGCAACTCACTCTGCTGAACAAGGAACCACGCGAAGCATGGTCCGGAAAAGTGGATTTCCTTCTGTCGGTCATCGGATTCGCCGTTGACCTGTCAAATGTGTGGCGTTTTCCGTATTTGTGCTACAAAAATGGCGGAGGTAGGTGAAATTTCGTGCTGCTAACCTGTTTCGATTAAGGGGTGCTCGGTGCCGACCGCGATTCGGACTCACCACTGACGAGAAAGAGTACATATACGAGCTGAAAAAAGGTTTTCTATATTATTTTTTTCTCCATGTGTTGCGTATATATCCATCATCGCGGGAGGCGAGTTCCCCCCTCTAGCGTTATTATTATGGAGAGTTTGTGTTCTGGTCACGGTTTGTAATTCTTCATTCGGATTAATTAATCACATCACGCGCTATAATTAAAGGTTGCAAGAAAGAAAAAAAAAAATTGGGCGCACTCGTTCGCGATTATAATTTATTAAGCGGCGTAAAATGGAAATCGAAGTACGAATTCGATGACAGATGCATAATGAGCGTAGGTAGTTTGAGAAGCACTGCCGATAAAACGAGAGAAAAAATTCCGTAACTACCGTTTTTACTTATATTTCTGAAACGTAATCCGGATTTAAACCATTATTTTAGTTACCGTGTCTTAGGTCTTGTTGTAATTCCAAATTATTTCCTTCTTACACGATTAACTTGTACAGAATGAGAAAACACATTCGCGAATGTCTTTTTTGTTGCTTTCAAACGTGCGAGAGTATTCATTTTCTTTTCTTTTTATTCATACATGCTTTATAAAAAAGACAATTTAATTTTTTTTTTTAATGCTTTGATTTGCATCAGCCTACTTTGTGGAACAAAACTTATTTTGATTGAGTAAATGTACGTGGAGTAGAAGTTAATGAAAGTCACTATGTATACAGTATAGGGGCAATACGTATAAAACTTCCGAACTTGATTCTAATTAGTCCCCTAGCCTCACCCATGCTTAAATGATGCTTTTTGATCAATCCGGTTCCCTATACAGGTGTTGACTCACGAATCAGGAACTTTTTTTTCAAGACTTGTTAGGTTGCCTTAATACTCTACGAAGACTCTGCTAAGTCTCGTCTAATTTACATCCAGGCTCTGTTGAAAATTTTATTATTTATTTAAAAGACTTCGAGATTCTCAGTTAATACTTGTAATAAAGACTTTGAACTTCCGTTAAGATTTGTAAAAGCAAAGCCTTCAAAGACTCCGTTAGGATTCTCATTGGGTCTCCATGACAATCTCATAAGATTCGTGAAGTCGGTGCTAAGATTTTTTAAAGTTCAATGAAGACGAATACCCTACCAAGATTCCTTCTAACTTTCTGAAGACTCTTGAAGTCGGTGTGAGGGCGAAATTTCTCTTTTTTGAAACTTTCCCAGGAGCAACTGGTGTCGCTGATCGCCGTTGAATCGCTTACTGAAATCTAGGCAAACATAGTTTCACAGCCGTCAGAGACCAAGAAATTAATTTGTTAACGGTGTCCCCACCCCTCGTCTTAGGCGCTCAGGTTGGTAAACATTTCCAGAAGCACATAAAGATGGCCGCTGTCATCTGAGGAATTCTTTTTTTTAGATACCATTAGTACGTTCCATTCATAGTGGGGTGTGAGGAAGGATCTTGATTACATTAATGTGAAGTTCATGAGAAAAACAAGATTCGCAACTTTCAACTTTGAAACTATGTAACTTCTCCGCTTCCTAGTGTCTCAATTTTGAAATGAAGTTCAAATTAACCAGAGATCCACAATGCGATTATCATGCTCAATTTTGTGTTACCCTCCTCAGGTGCCTCCATTTTAAAATGGGTGTCAAGTTAGAATTTCGAGTAAGAACGAGATCGAAAATAAATTTGGCGACCATGGAAACTCCTACTTATTTTCATAAATCGGGCAGATGAAAGATCAAAAATTTCTTTATAAAAATTTCTTCTAAAACTTACGAAACACGAGAAACCTACTTAATTTAAAGCGTTGTGTTTAGTGGCGGTGAAGGGAGGGGGGGGGCAAAATTTCTATGAATGATGGTACGGACATACAGAAATGAGTGTAACGTGAGAACGAATATGAAACTCTTATGAACTCCTGTTCTGTTACATTACTAAATTCCAAGTGCTGGTTGACAGGGTACCTTGTGTGCACTCCATAAGAAAAAAACAAGTTACAAAATGGAAAGGCACAGAACAACTGCTTCCTGAACAAATCATTAAAACAACGAGGGAAAGATTGAGAAATTCATTTAAGTTAATTAAATTAACCCTCACCTCTAAAACCAAACGAAAAAACATGCAAACAGGGGAGACTGCTGATGGTAAACAAAATTATGACGAATTGGAAAGGTCGAAAGAAGCTTAGATTTTAAAAAGAAATAAATATTAAGAAACAGTATTATTGAAACTACCTAGTACCTACCCAGGCTGTAACCGTCAAAAGAGATACAAAAATAACTATGGTATAGCGAATGTCCCAGAAAATCCTACTCTCGGGTAAGGTTCGTGACTCTTCTTATAAAAGAGGCCATTGGCTACGAATTACTTTCCAAAGTCAGCGCAGAGACGTATCATTGGGGAAAAGTTTATCTCTTCGAAGGCATTTTTGCCAACCCAAAACCAGCAACATTATCATCGGTAGGAAAAAGTTGGAAAATTTAGGAAATCACCGGGGAAAATCGCCACTTTTCTTTAACCAGGAAAATTTCCATTAGTTATTGCAAACGGGATCATCAGTTGATAAAATCTAAAAAGCGTGATCTGCCTTCTCTCTTCTTTTTTTAATTTTTATTTATTTTTTCCCATACGATAACTTAGAGGATTATTGTTAATTGGTGGTCACATCGAAATCTCTGCCAAAAAAATTTAAAGCAAAGTTTCTTTACTTTCTTTTCTTTCTTTTTATCTTGCTTCCTTACTGGCTTAGAGGAATATTACTCGAACCAAACGGAAACATCGGATCTTCCATTAGAAAAATCTGAAAATCGAAGACTTAACTATTATTCTTACTTTCTTTTCTGCTTACTTGATGACTTGGAAACTTGCCAGTACAGTCAGTAGTAAGTCTACTTATCTTCCTTTTCCTCTTTCTTGTCGAGTGTCTTCGAAAATCCCCACTGGTCGGCAAAATCTGAAAATGCAAACTTTCTTTCTTTTTTTTTTCTGTTTTCCCTTTTTTCTTTTTTGCTTGGTTACTTAGATGCTGGTAAGTTTAAATCTTTGATCGGGGCTGAGTGAATATTATACAAAAAATAAGAAGTGTGAAGGGGCGCTGAGACATCAAAAATATCGACTGAATGAAGAGGAGCTATTTTCCGAAATAGCCAAATTCAAAACAGTATTTTTTCAGGGACAGTAAAAATTGTCTAGGTAACTGAATAGTTGGACGATTGAATTTATCAATAGGAAATGTTGAAGGAATGCTGTCCCCGAGATCACCGTAAAGTATTTGAAAAGTTGTGTGTTTCGGGTGCGGAACGTACTGAAGTGGATTTCTTGAGTACACAGTACCGTTTTAGGAAATGAACATTTTTATTCTAAACAAGAAAGTTGGTAGACATGTATTGTGTAAGTATTTTTTGTAATAGGATTTTTTAGGTCGCTAATTTCTTAAATTAAGCAGCTTCTTCATCCAACCTCAGTGTGTGCATCTCAAAATTATAATTTTTCATTTTTGAATTGGAGGAATTTGAATTTTCTGAAAACATCAGGTATCTATAGTAATTACGATTATCGGGGTTCTTGAGTCGCTGAAGTTCGAAATTGTCATCCGATTTTTCATCAACGCTTCGTTTAAGCCGCAAAATCCGTATTTCATTCTTAAAGTGAGCAAAATAACCTTTACTCGAAAAGTTGAATTAAGTAGCCTATTATAATAGGAAGTTTTCACGTCACTAATTTTGAACTTTCATCCGATTTTTCTTTGAACCCTAATTGGGACCCAAGCATTCAGATTTTTCTTTCAAAACAGGGAAAAGTGATTTACTTAGAAAATCTAAGAAAATATCGGAAAGAAAATTTTTTGAGTTTCTGATTTTGCCAATCTCGTCACATATTCCATCATAGGGGACAGTGAAATAAAGGGTGAAGAATCGAAACTCACATTTGCCATTTTACTTCAAGGGCGCAAATAAGCAAAATACTGTACACAGGTGTAGGAATATTTTTTGCTGCGCCTGTGATTGTGCGATATGTACTATAACATACTGCACATTCACAGGCGCTGCAAAGATATTCCTGCACCCGTGTACAGTATTTTGCCTATTGACGCCCTTAAAGTAAAATGGCAGATGTGAGTTTTGATTCTTTACCCTTCATAATAACCATTTAAATTACCTTACATATAGGACAGAATATAGAATTTTCTATGTATTTTTAGTTTTAGTGTCTAGTGTGAATAGAAAGGATAAAAATAACCGTAATCCGTTTTCCTACATCGACAACTATCCATCTACGGGAATTTTCTTCCACTCCTTATCCCACTTTTTACGTATAGCACATGTAAATATGTATACATAATTTTATATATATATACATTTTTTTTTTTGGTGTTTCTTTGGTTTTGAAGAAAATCTTTGAAATATGATATGACCTTCCATTTATGCGAATGACGCAATGAAGTTATCATTCTATGGGTTTTGAACCCACTAAATTCATTTTGGATATCGGCTTGACCCTAAATCCAAAATCGTGACTTTACAGGTGAAAGAGGGGGATGAAGATGGGGTGAAATACAGTATGGATGTTGATTCATTGGTTTTCATAGTCTTCAAAATAGATTGTAACATTAATTTGTCCGAAGTTTGTGAAAAATTCAACCAATATCGACTAAGGAATCGGGTAGAGGATGGTAACCTACTTACCGATTAATTGAAAATGATTGGTCGGTTAACTGAAATTAATAGGTGATGAAAATTATCGTTTAACCGAGTATAATCGATCAATTAAGAGTGATAGAGATTCATCGGAAATAATCGATTAATAAACAAAAATTAACTTCTTGAACTTGAAATGAAATTTCAGAAATTTTGCTCCAAGTTGCCTCGTCCCTCCAATAAAAAAGGGGTTTTATTTTTCGGCATGTGAAGAATAAATGAATGAACGCGAAAAATGACGGATAAATGTGGGAATATTTTATGAAATGAACACGAAAAGAAAATGTGCGCGAGAAAAAAAAATTAAACATACAAAACTAAAAATCTTATTCAACGAAATAATAATATGATTTAAGACGGGAATAAAAAAAAACACAAAATTTTTTGCAAAACGAAATACCTAATGTAAATAAACAGTAAAGAAATTTATTGGACTCGAACTAGTTTACAAAATAAAGGAAGAAAAAAAAGAAGAAAAAAACTGTTTATATATTAGCAAAGCTTTTGTGGCCAGCGCTGGTCATCCTCTTTTTCGTTTCTGACCAATAGGAATTTGCTTAGCAGCCGCTGGTACTGTCATAAGCCTTTGTTGTATTTGTAAGCCCAAAGGTGTGCTTGTATACCCCTTGCTTCATAGAAGGGGGCATGTACAACTCCAGGCACTGGAAGTGTTCACTCATGTAGCAGTAGCACCAGATAATGCTTACCATGCAACAGGATGGATGCCGCTGTGGCACATTTTCAAATCTGTTGTTGTACCATCGTTATTACGGTCGCTAATGTAGGAAAATACTACGGATTCCTCTCCTTACCATTTAAACCCCCCGACCACCACCACTGTCACTTCCACAACTCGGTGCTCCCCTCTACGCTTACTGTTTCCTCCCGATGCGCAAAAACCCGCCAGTTACCCGTGAAAAGGTTACCCTTTTGTAACCCTTCGATTACCCGGGTAATGGAAGGTTTTCCGAGGGTAACTCACGAGTAACTACAGAGCTACATTGTTAACTAGTAGGTTACCAGTTACTCACCACGTAAACGGAGTGTTCTGATTGGCTGAATGACTGCTTGTAGAACAGCCTAATCAGAACGCTCCGTTTACATACATCGGGCTTGTCCTGGCTTGTCTGTACGTTCCACTGTCTATCTGACTGACTTTCTGCCTATGTCCAGCGCTAGTATCGTAGATGAAAAGAGGAATGTTTTTGGCACCAGTACAATAGGGTTTGACAAAAAGGTTCACCTTTTTACTTACAACAATGGCAGATTGCAACGCTCTCTGTAGAATGGACAGCCCGAATCCTAACCTGTACCATCCTGTACTTGGTTAGCTGTTTGCACAGAATCCTCGAGTTTTTTCCAATAATGAAGCGACATTGAGGGGGGAGGGGCAATTTCTCTTAAACGACTTCTAAAATGCATCACGAGGAGAATTAATGCAGCAACTGGCATTCAGCAGGTTCAAACGAGATATTTGGGATTTACCACTGGGCAGACATGAGAATTCGTAGGTTCATCGCGTCCAAATATTACATTTCTTGTTGAATTCTGTCATACATACCGTGCGTGAATCATCACGTGAATCGAATATAAGAAGTTTTTATTTTCAATTTATTTCGTGTTCATTTCCGTCGAGTGCAAAAATTTTCTAGTCGCGTGCTATTATATTTACCCCATAAAAATGTGATTACAGTACGAATTCTTTGGTCCATTTTATTCTACTCTGTCTTCGGCCTCGCTTGTATAACTTCCAGATCACTGCTTACCTGTTTTCATGAGCGCTGTTCTTACAGGTCCTTACCCCAAGGTAAGTTAGTGGGCTGAGTCATCCCAAACTTGTTAAAGTTAGAATTTTGTAAAAACCAAGTTTTTTTTCATCCTAACCACTAAACAACAATAATTACGACTATTTTTGTTCCTCAAACAAATTTCAGGACTGCCGGTCTGTGTACATCCCTAATTTTAGTGTTATTTATTATTCCTGTGCTTCGGTACCTACTTCGTGAACAGAATAATTTCCGATTGTGACGCGTTGATCTCCTTATTATAAAATATAAAATTGTTCCAATTTCGAAATAACACTTACACTAATGACATTACACGACAGCATAAAAAACAATGGAATGATACTATATCATGATTTTGACTATATTCTGAATGCTGAATATGATAGCGTTAACTATTTTTCTCGGGAACCTCTTGTTTTCCATATTCAAAATTAAAATTGTATCAACTTTTTCACTTTTTATTCCTCTTTGTCGTCCACGAATAGCTGATACTGATAACAATACTGAATGAGCATAGGTAGTTAGGTACCTAGTTGTTTGATCAGTGGCATTATTTTAATGATATTAAAATTCGCATTTAAGATAAGAGATATTGGAAAAAAGAGTGAACTATGATCAAAAAATTAACATCGGCATTAAATTCCTCGTTGAAAATACATATTGACTCATATATTCTCATGAAAGGTTTTTTAAAAAGTCTCAAATTATTATTGTGTAGTAATGTTCGTACAAGAAGAGATATATACGATGCTATAGTCATTTTAATGAATTCGAAACTACAAATTTATGTGTACGAAGTAACCTTAAGAATTCACTCGCATTCGTTTTATTATAGTCTGGTTATTATTATTATTTTTTTACCCGCCCATCATTAGTTTAATCAGCGTCTTCTTTTACTCGATGTTAAGCCCTATTTCAGTACTATTAAAATCTGGAATTTTTCACTCGGCTGCGACTCTAAGTGACGAGAAATTACTCGCGTCTTCGCATTTACCAACCGCAGATAAGCGCATGTCATTATACTTAAATCTTCTCAAATCTCGTTTCTATTTTGACACATTTTTCTTTTCAGATGTTGTGTGGTCCGTGGACTGAATTTCTGTCTCTAAAAGTATAACAAGTTGTAACGAAAGAGCACGGTTTGTGACTCGCTTCTGCTACATTTAAGCCAACCCTTCGACGGATGTGACATCGGCTCAGAACCAGAGTAGTCTCGTAACTACACATATACCAAACTAACTCGTATTTTCTTAGTCAGTTTATTGCTTACCGAAGACTCTAGATTGACTTGAGCTTCCAGTTGCTAACATCTCGAAAACTGTTCTCAGATTTGCATTCGCTTTAGGCCTCTTTTCAAAGTTAGATTAGGTCACGAGTGCCTCGCACCAACGTAAAACTGAATCAGATGTAAATGGCATTTCAAATGCGTGTCCAGCCGAAGGTGTGACACGAGTAAAAAGTTTGGTGTACTTGTTAGTATAGCTTCAAAGCTCCAAGATAACCGGTGCTGAAAAGAAAAGTTCCCACGAAAGTATATGCGAGAGAGAAAAAAATGAAGCCCGAGTACGTCTTACGTTTTCGACGTTTCGCGAGGGCGATTATAGGTGTGCTAGTATTTTAATCTTAAAATGCCCCTTACGGTAACATTTTTCGAACCGGAACTGCGTTCTACGAAATTCTTCGTCGGTTATTGCTCGTCACTAGCGAGCGAATCACAAAATAACATTTACAGACTCTAAATAAGCTGGAAATATTGCGAAAATTGTCGCCGAGTTAAATGGCTGGAATGAAGAGGATTATTGTTACGAGAAAGGACATTTTTTCCTTTGAAACGGCTAAGGTGAAAGAATTTTGAGACCGTAATTTTTTCGTTTCTCCATGAATTTATAAAATTGACATCCGACGAAGAAGCGCTTAGTGGAGGTTTGGGTGCAAATGCGAATTCACAATGTCGTTGATAGAACCATTACAGCATTTCGAGAAATGTACTCTGCGCGGTTCGAGATTTTATATACTTAGGTCTCCTCAACGACGGCTTTACTTTGACGACAGGTTATATTTTCTCATTTTTTCGTATCGCTGAAATACGAGTTACTCATTCGAGAGTAGTAGTTGAACTTACATGATATAGTACTAGAAATATTATTCGTGGCGTCAAATTTTCCCGTCAGAAATGAGGAATCTGTTGACAGCGTCGAAAGGAATCGAGAGGCCCATTGTTTTCTGGGAGGCTTCCATAGAAGCAACTATTTATTTTTTATTTTTTTCTATGTAAGTTCCAGGCAACAGGCGACTCAGTTACAGATCAGATCGCCAAGCCCAGCCCTTCAACGCTGAAGTCAACTTTCAAGTCTATTGCAGTTATAGTAAATGAATCAATTACAAAACTCTAAAACCATAATCTTTTAGTTTTTTCCTACTGTCTCCTTAATAAGTATGTCTCTTCCCAGTCATTTTGCAGCTTTACCTTGGAATCTCATTTATATTATACATGTATACGATTCTTCGTCCCCTCTACGTAAACTAAGAAAATCCATCAGGCTACTCCACCGAAACTTATCTTACCTAAAATTTAATTTACTTTATCGGTTACAGAGCACTACAGGATTCTATTCATTAATTTGACGTATATAGTGAGCGATAAAATTAAGAAAAAAATATTTAGGGGCCCGCGTTTCCTAAGGACCGCGCCGGTGTTAAATGTTGACGTTAAGTGAATCAGGCCTGTAGCCAAGGGGGTGGGGGCATTGCCCCCCTTGGCTATCGGCTTTGCCCCCCGGCAAGAATCCGCCGACTGTTTATTTCAGTATCTTAGTAAATAACATTTCAAAAAAGCTTTGCATTTATTAAATTTCATACGAAACATCGTCTTTATATTTATCGACATTAATGACTGCCCCCTTGAAAGTTCAGTTGCACCCTCTGAAAAAATTCCTGGCTACAGGCCTGAAGTGAATGTTCAGCCTGAAATCTTTGAAATTACCTATCATATTATGAAGAATTCTCTTATCATTGGGACTGAGAGAATCACCGCTCCTCTTTAACTAAAGCTTGCTTTCATAGACAGAACCCGAGTAATTTTCCCCATAAAAGGAATATAATTTTCTATTTTATCATCAACTCATTTACTGTTCACGTGCACAGAGGATACCAGCGTTTAGTTACACAACACACAGCTAGACTGTACCAGCTTTGTAAGCTTATACCATGGTGTGTGTACAGTGTGCTATGTCAAGTAGGTATTAGAACACAAGAAACAGCAAGCATAATTTTTTTAAATCATTTTTAAAATTTTGAATTTTCCAAAGCTATAAAAAATTTGATTCTATAAAAATTATGTAAATTGTGTTAAATCGTCATCAATTGGAAAACATACTACATTCGTATTATAAAATTAGAGATATTATGATTATACGATTTAGTGTATGATATTAATGATGTTTGGTGGAGCGCATGGCGATGCACGCGTGGCAGAGTGGCTCCACAGACACCGCACCCCTGGCTCCGGAAACAACCCTTTCGAGTATAAGCAATAAGAAACCAAAAGATATTGCCCATCCCAGCGCGGAATTATCGAGGATTTTCAGGAGGCTCGGATAAATTTCTTTCCCAATGAAAATAATTCCTCACTCTCAAAATTAAACCTAGGACAGACCACAAACTTTTGAATTTCAGATGGGAAGTTATTGAGCAAACTTTGTACATAATAAGGATTTTTACGGATCCTGATATTGAATAATAATCCTATGCCGGTTTGAACATCAAAATTTATACTTCAGACCTGAAAAAGTGGAAAATGGATTTAACTTAGGAAATCGAAGTATCGAAATAAAGGTTTCAGTGAATCAAGAATGTCACATTTGAGGGGTGGATGGAGCTTCCTCTCCATGTCAACTAGTTCAGAAAATGCTCTAATTAGGAAAATCTGACCCAAAAAGCAAGAAAAATGCTCACTTACCATTTTTACCTTGCTCGCTCCTTTTACGAGCCCTTCCCATCCTATATGTGATTCACTTTGTTAGGCCCTGGTTTTTCATCGCCAGTTTCAAATATTACATCAGATGTTGCAAAGTCCATTTTCCTGCTCTTTCCACGTGCGCAATTGAGAGTAGCACCTAAAGTCAAATGATTGTAATCAATTTGTGTTGTTTTTTGTTAGCATTTCTCAAATTTGGGCACATTTTCTTGCCGAATGCAATATGAGAATAGTCTTGAAAAATGTGCTCAATTTGTGACTTTCTGTGTTAATTCCCCAGTTTGTGGCCGTGACTCTCCGCTGACCTTGTAAGGACGATACACATTTCCCCTCAAACTTCCACATTTGGAATTGATAAGTTTGGCTAAAAAAATGTTCGTCAACGTCTGTGGGGCGTAATGACCATTCAAGTGCACATCGACGAGATAACCTGTCGTACCGATTTAGAAAGACCCGTTTTTATAGACCATCAACACCTCATCACCGTGCCATGCCGCTTGAAGATTCTTTATGCCTTCCGTTGATCCGGCTTCAGATTCAAAAGAAGAAAAAAAAAGGATTATCTGCGTATACTTTATATACTTAACACCTATACCTCTTGCTCCACTCATCAGAAAAGACCTGAAGGGCTATCGACAAAAACCAAATTTCGTCGTCAGCTAGCCCTGTTTTAGGTCAGACTTCGCTTGTTTCCTTCAGGTATAAGCACCACAGCCTCTGACTTCTTACCTCTCTCATCGCCAATAACTAGTAAACCAGTGAGAAAGCCAGGTAGGCAGATGACAGATACATTAGAAACCGAACTGTGTTTGTCTCTATAAATTAGGCACAGTGACGTAAAAGGGGCAGCACGAGTGACGCAAGTGTAAGCTATAAGGTTGGGCAGCTGAGAAAGCTGCAAAATCTTCCGAGTTCTTATATTTTCTCGAACTGCGTGAATAATAGAGTACGTAGTGTCGGATTTGCACCTTATGGCGTAGTGGGCACTAGGAGAAGTGCCATCAATGTTTTACCCTTTGGGGAGCAAGACTCGATGCTTCGGGCTTCGGAGGGGAAACTCTCCTATTCAAGTTGCATTGATTCTTTTTCTTTTGTGTGTGAATAATATATGAAAAATGGCAATCTAAATTGGCTAAAAATGGGGGCGCAATATTCTTGCACTGGTCAAACGTGATCCAATGAATGGGGGGTGGGGGTGCGTATCAAAATAGTGCATGTTGGCTTAGTTTACCTTATGGGCAAGGCCACTAAGTCTGCTGAAGGAATTGGTTCACAATGAAACACGTTGAATGTTGAGGAATTGCAATGGACTGTACGAATCACTGTAGTTGTTTACATCAGTGGAGTTCGCAGTTTATACATATCGTAATGAGACTACATACTATGTTCGAGGATGCTCGATGGGCAATGAAATTAAAGCGAAGGTTGGATCAATGAGTTATCGAAATTTCGATGCGAACTTCGAGTAAAGTGTATTAAAGATGGGAACTCGTGGTAAACTTGAAATTTCAAAGCGAGGAATTATTTAGTGTGAATAAAATGACTATACACAGAGCGGAGATAGGTAGTCTTAGTGCTGACTATGGCGGCACCGATGGTGTAAAATGTAAATTGCATTAAACGTCGGCATTCTAAAAGCTTCGTCCTCATCCCTGGTGCCTCATCTTTCGTCCCCGCGCCTCGTCCTAATCAAATTCCTTTGTAACGATAAATTACTACTCTATAGTGATATGCATTATTGGCATTTAGCGTGACAAAGTTATCAGAAAATTGCCATAGCAGACACACTTAACTCGCACGAACAATGACAACCTGGGGGGTAATTAGCTTTTAACCGATATGGGCTTCGGCTGCTCTGCAAAGGTGGTAGGTGCAAATGTGCACGATAGCTCCAGCAGATTTAGCTTACGCTGATCGCCCGTCGGTGTTTGTTGGAGTTATAAAATTACGTATAAAACAGAGACTCCGGGTGATCGTGTTAACTTCTCATAAATATGTACATTCGACTTTTACTGGTTGTCGCAACTTTTCCGCTGTTTTGGAGTAGTCGTGTTGGTTTCTATTCGGGTAGACTAGGATAGAAAATTGTGATAGGTACGTGTAATAATGAAATAGGTATACCGGAGAATAATACACGTATTTACACCGACGCTTGCCTTCTCTGATGTTGAACTTGTTCGATTCAGGAATTTTGAAACAATTCCGTTATTTAAGATGTATCAGAGAGGCTGTGTGAGGAGATTCTGAGAAGTGGGACTGAGCCACCTAAAAGCTCTTGAAGCCCCCTTCTTCCACGAAGAATTTAATTTTCTTTCAAATTCCCCTTCTGATTCCTGAAAAGTGAACAGTGTTAGGCTTGAGCCTTTCCAAAAATATCAATCTCCCTGCTGTAAGCCACGTGGAATTTGAGAAACTATTTCGATTCCTGAAACTGGTCTCTGTAAAAAAAAAAAACGGCAAAATTTAATTTTACGATAGAGTTCCACTTATTTTTTATTGTTAAAAGTTATATTTTTGACAAAAACGTGTCCTGCTATTATGCCATCATCTGTTTTCATAGTAAACATGCGGTACCGTCTACTTTATCGAAGAATTTATTTAATCTTCGCTAACACCTCAGAGCAAAATGAATTCAAGGGTAGAATTTAGTTCTAATTAGTGGACAAATTATTTTATTTCAGGTGCGTTTTTGGTTCCTTATTGCATCATGTTGTTCGTTGGAGGCATTCCGCTATTCTACATGGAGTTAGCATTAGGCCAATTTTATCGCAAAGGAGCCATCACCTGCTGGGGACGAATCGTACCACTTTTTAAAGGTAAGAAAATGAATTTTTATCGCTGCGTTCGATCTAATTATGTGTCTGTAAGTCTGTAAGAATCTGCAGTAGAAAGAAGGGAATCGAGTAAACATCTAAATATTAGCCGTCTGCCAGCGAATTCAGTCATCATGCACCGATTTCCTCTAATCAAGATAAGAATATTCGAAATTCGTTTTGGGTCTTCCCTTTCTATCCCTCCAGACGAAATTTTCGTTCACCCTTAACGCACTCTACGCTCCCTTTCCGACATCGCAGTAAGTATAAGACGTTTTTTCACCCGCCGCTGATTTAGTCCGTTCAGTTTTTCTTTCGATAATCAGTCCGTATCCTTACCATCTAATTTCTTCCATTCCACATCACTTAAAAGGTTCGCTATGTAACCGTAGGTGCCATATTTTCGTGCCCTCTTTTTCTCCACCCATTTTTCCATTCTTCTATTTTTGTTTACCTCTTTCAGTGGGTAACAGGAAAAAAAAAAAAAGAACGAACTCTTTTCGCATTTACATCTCCGCATTATCAGTATTAAAATTTTCTAAGAGGGAAAAAATATAAACAGCTATTTTAGAAATCTTTTATATGAACATATATATATTTTTTCCTTTTACTTTTTTTACTTTACCAGAGATCTCATTTCCTATTTCCTTCTTCTTTTTTTTTTAATCATATGATTCTTTTTGAAAAATTCGTTTCATCGACAGGAAATTGAAACAAAGATCAGCGTGAAATTGTCAAATCCATTTTTGTAATTATTTTCGGTGCCTGGCGGTACAACCGCGTGTGTTAATATCACAAATTTATAAAAATGACTCAGATTTTACGATATTTTGAGCGACGTTGATATCGAATTACAACCTTCTGTTTGTACGTAAGTACAAAGTGGTGAAGTTGATTCTGCAACAACACTGTCGTGAAAAGAAAGTTGATATTTTCTTTCAGTTTTCAAGTTTGAGACGGGAAAACAACATCGGATGATCCCGAATGGTTACAGTTAAATTTTGAAAAATTGTAGTCCCTTTGATGTTGCCAGAATTTTACCCCCATTTACTCGGCAGCTAAAACAGATACAAGCGGGCCAAATGATTTCGGAATCCGGGGTTTAACTTCCTGTTAGATTATGAAAAAATTTCTCCATCTATCTATTTGATCATTTTCTGATTGAAATCATTGCTAGAATTTTTGGAATTGGGAAATTACGATGACTTCTTCGTTTAGGGGCTGCAGATATGATTTCCATGATATACTACGCAATTATACTACTTTTGTTTGTAATGCTGACAATTCCTTCAATCTTTGTACTGCTGAAGTAAAAGTGCTTATTTCTGAATTAACATTCAAATTTTAGGTATCGCTCCATTTCGCCATTATATCGGTACAAAGTGTTACTCCAGCATTTTCCAGACATATGTATTAGATTTTTCGTCCAATGCTGAATTGAATTTTTGGATTCTTTCTTACAAAACTCTTGAATGTTGGTTGGCCCAACTGTTTTTCGTGTTTCGATTCCAGTAGTGCTGAAGAAAAGTGAAAGCAATTTTATGGAAACATGGAATTTCGTCCAGCCCATCATACAAAGTATAGAAATTCGACCTTAATAACGTATTACAATCGCGTTTCATTTAAAATAATTCCAGCTAAAATATTGGATTTGGCAGTTGAGGAGACTGCCTCCCCCTTCTCCGAGTTTACATAGAAAACTAGCACTTATTACAAATCCGTTTAGCGCGTCTGCAGCTTTTTCTGTTGTCGAGCAAATCGAGGATAAAGTTTTACAGTCTCAACTATGAGCCTTTTTTTCTGCAAGAAGATGAGACAATATTTTTCAACATTTGATTGAAACCATTCGAGGCCATCGGAAGATTACAGTGAAAATTTTTTTCAACTTTACTTCCCTGATGCAGAGACATAAGTTAAGTGGGATGAAGCCCCAAATTCGCTCCTTCTCCCCAATCTTGGACAAAATTTATACAAACTGGAAGCAATAATTCAAAATCTAAGCGAAAGCGGAAAACATCAATGTGATGATCCTAATTTAAAAACGAAACTGTAAGTAATCGGCCAGTAAAAATTTAGTGAAATGATCTCTTGTTTCCAAGTGTTGCTTGCCTAGTGCCGGGTATGTTAAACGGTAAAAAAAATTTATGTTTAATAAGCCCCCCCCCCTTCCAGGTAATGAGACGGTTATGGTCCTGCCATATTGCGATGTAACAGTGTTGCAAAATAAACTGCACCACTCTCTCTGTAAGTACGTGTATTTAAATTGTAAGAACTACATCTGCTTTTGTTTTACTTGTTGCAGGCATAGGTTACGCTGTTGTCTTGATTGCATTTTACGTGGATTTTTATTATAACGTCATTATAGCATGGGCGTTACGATTTTTCTTCGCCTCGTTCACCGATTTGCTGCCGTGGACTACGTGTAATAACGCTTGGAACACTCAATTTTGTCGCCCGGTACGTGATTTATTTTGCGGTTTCAGTGTCGATTGACTGGATACCTGGCCTTCTTTGATTTCTTAGAGAGAAGTATCCGCGTTGGCGTTGTAAGTTTATGCAAATCTGTCATCGAAATGAAGTCGATTCAGTACAGTTATAAATGGCGCGGAAGATGACTCTGTTTAAGATTTCAGCTTAAGTCAGCACTCGACACTGCTACAGCAGTCGAGAGTACCTATTGGAAATAAGCTCTAGAAATGTTGACTGTATATCGGACGGAGCTCTGTCCATTTACCTCATTTAATTTACGACTCCCAATTCGAGTCTTCTCATACATCACTAGGCAGGCTCTTCTACGTTCAAAACTATAGATTTTGCTTTTGCTCTCCGTTTGGCCATTAGCATCTAGCGATGTGTTAATCGTTCCCAATCACGTGCCGTATAAATAATCCAAATAAAGTACACTCGGCGTTGGTTGATATGCTTTCAGCTGTCGCTCAATTTATGGAATACTAGTCAAACCGACAACGTTACACTGTATCTCGGCTCTGGCGACAACACGACCGATGCAAATTCCACTTCGACTAGCATCGATAAGAATTTCGCCTCCGCTGCCTCCGAATATTTCAAGTAACTCGAAACGATTGCTATAGAAGTTTTTAGGAAAAATGTGATAAGTGGAATTTTGAGGAGAAATGTCGAGGGTGGTGTCTCATCAACATAACTGAACGCTCCAACTTTCATCCTTCTTATAGTTTTATTTATTTATTAAGTATTATTATTTTTTATTTTTATAGTGATTAGAATTTATTCCAATAATCGTTTGTTTTAAAGTTTTCAAACAAAAATTCTAGTAGCCCGAATTCTCTATAAGAATGCGGGTTCATTTCCTTCATTGTATTCATCGGAAAAATTATAATTGGAGGTTCAAAGTACGATTGAACACAGAAAGAAAATAGATTCTTGGGTTTATGCAAACAGAATGGATCTAAAGTTTTTGTCTTCGAAAATTGTTGTCTTCCTTGCCCCAACTCCGGGATTCTGCACGTGATAATTGGCATTCTTAGACAAACGGAAGTTATATCTGTGCTCTTTCACGGCTGTAGAGGAATCAGGAGATGATGGAATTTTACGAGCTTAAAATAGTAAAAAAGTTCCATTAGGGTACTGAATGTTAGTTGTTGAAGATTTTTGAATTTAATTTTAATGTCACATGAACTCTAAATTGAAAATGATAGTTTCAAGGGCAGGCGAGTTGGAGTAAAAATTGTCGTAAAATACCTAAAATGTAAGATTCTCCTAGTGGTATTCATTTAGGAGCTGAAATTAACAATGCAACGTATGATACAATATAAATATCAACTCTTAGGTTGTGAGGGTCATTGCAATCATTTTCGATGTATATATCAATTGAGCTACAAGTTGAAAATTGTCGTTTCAGAGACAGGTTATTTACAGCATATTGATGTGTTATAATACACTCTTAGGACATAGTGCGCCCGACTTGACGGGTCACGTCTCTCCATCTGTTTCCCCACACATCGCCCATTTTTTTAAAGCAAATGCCTCCCCCTTCTCCCCCCATCTCCTGTGGTCAGTTGTATGCGTCCTCCATCTTTGGCCCAGTTCCTTTGCAATTTCGTCAGTCCAACGGGTTAATGGCCTCCCCCTTCTTCTTTTTTTTATCGTAAGGAACCCAATCTTTTACCTTCTTTCTCCATCTTTTGACCCCTTGCCGCCCAATGTGTCCCGCATACTTCCATTTTACTTTCTTGACGAAGTGCCCAATATCTTGAATTTTCGTTTTAGATCTAATCTTGCTGTTTGGAATTTTGTCCCTGATTTTGATATTCAGCGTGCTTTTTTCCATCGCCCTTTGGGAAACCCTTTAACTTCTCCACATTTGTCTTAGTGAAGGCCCACACCTGGGCATTGTAAGTGATTGCGGGTAGAATACGAGTACATCCTCTCCAGATTTCCGATTTAGTTCCGATGTGCAGCTTGCTCTTAAATACTTTTTTTAACTTCCAAAAGTTGTTCCAGCTAATCCTTGTTCGGTTTGAGATCTTGCGTCCCCCGCTTTATTGAAGGACATCTTAACCTGTCTCTGATAGTACGTATAAATCTTTCGCTTTTCAGAGACAGGTTAAGATCGAAAAATTTATAAGGTATGATATACGTACCAAATAATATACATAGTGTTTTTAAATTACTGAATTCATATTCGATATTAAGTACGTATTCAAAATGAATACCAAATAATAGGTTTGCAAAATCTCTAAATTTATCCTTGGTATCATTTCAACCGCAACCTTCTAAAACTGGAGTCAAAAAATCATCGAAAGAGGTGCCGTGGGATGCTCCTCTGCACAAAAGAATTTGATTAGTGAGAAAAAATGAATTTTTGTTAGAAAAATCTAAAAAGTTTTCAAATTATTATTTGTTTGTCCGTAGATATCAGAAATAGTTGGCAGTTATTTTTCTTTGTCCAATGTCAGTCCTCCTCCCCTTCTCAGGTGTCGGCTTTTAGAATGGAGGTAAAATATTTCCAAAAACGAATTCATCGACTTCGAAAACGTCATATTGGATATAAATATCGCATTTCAGGGTATTTTCGGCCCAATTTCCACAATCCACAGGTGTTTAATCCTAAGGCCAAATGAATAACAAAAGTGAAACAGCAATTTTTTAATTCCAAGAAATTATATTCGAATTGCATTTTTACCTTTCACCCCTTCCAGTTTTAGCCCTCTCTTCTACACCGATGCCACAGCTACTAGAAACGAATTTAACGGTACCTACCGAAATCGTCCTACCATATACCTATATTATATTTTTTTACGTTTTCTATTTGGATCCTCTCCTTCTATGCCATAATTTCCAATTTTGAGTTCAGCTAATGTCGAAAAATGAGTGTAGCGACCACTGAATCCCAGCATGTGATGTTTGTATTGTAAGTTTTATTTCACTTTCTGATTTTAAGTCAGTTTCCGTTTCCGGTACCACAATCTTGAAAATGGAGTCAAGAGTTCCAAAAATGAATTCAGTAATGTTAAATATCATCTATTGATATCTGTTCAAAGTTATATATAACATTGTGACCCTGGTTTTTACTTTCCATGATTCTATCTTCAATCGGCTGGTTGTGAAATCTGAATTGGTCTTATCGGCAAATATCGTAAAATAAAAAAAAAAGAAATACCTTTTTTATTAGCATTATTATAATTTATTTATTTATTTTTGAAATGCATCCTGCAATGGACTAGTACTTCTGAAAAAAAAAATAGAAATGAGCTCAAAACTTAAATGTTTCCATTCTTTTTTATGGAGGGAACTTCACTCGTGCGAGGACAGCAGAAATCGCTGCGTGGGCTCATTTTTTTTTGGTTACAAAATCTTACGAAAAGAGTACACGGAATCATTTTCATCAGCTAAGAACAGAGTTTTATATGAACGATAACGTTTGAGAATTTTAAAAAAGAAAATGATTTTTTGATGTATTATGGTGATAGGTGAGCCATTTCCTGAGAAAATGGGCAGAAAAATGGGGTGGAACTTTGAGCATTTTGATGACAGCATCGCCCTCGATATTTTCCCGTCAAGTCTAGCTTGTTTTTTCCCCCTCCCTAAGCCCCTTGTTTTCGTCTTATTGGCACAGCCTATTAAACGAGTTGGAAAAACGAAAAACTGGGAAATTAATTCAACTCGTCTTCCGAGGGTATTTCCCTTGAGATATTGTAAAAATATATTATACGAATGTCTCCGGGTTATTTGTAATATATACCTGTATGTTTTTCTTCTTGCAAACAATGAAAAAGTTGTAAGATCGGGGTAAAATGTATATTTTTAAAAAAATGAAGAAGGTACATTGTGTTTGAGTTTAATCGCGTTTGTTTCGTCGTTATTTTAGCGTAGATGTTCGAAATAATTACATTCGTAATACTCGACAATAATCCTCTTTTGTGTTGGTAAAAAGAAGTATATATATAGTTTTTCTTTATTCGCACGTACGCAAATATATTACCGACGAATGACAGAAACGTTGAACACTCTTTTTCTCTTTCTCTCGTTCGTAGTCGCGCCATTTTAGAACTTCACAGAAGCAAAGGCCTAGACGATTTGGGAGCGGTGAAGTGGGACATGGCTTTGTGTTTGTTCATCGTCTACCTAATCTGCTACTTCAGCCTTTGGAAAGGCATTTCCACGTCCGGAAAGGTATACGGCGAATAATTTTTCGTTTTATAAAACTGCTGCTTTTTGAAATGTAGTTGTCTACGAACAAAGTTTTGTACGATTATTGAGATGGAAAATCGTTTTACAGGTCGTATGGTTCACCGCTCTGTTTCCGTATGTGGTGCTGTTGTTCTTACTAATTCGCGGTATTACGCTTCCGGGCTCCGGTCAGGGCATCAAATACTACCTAAGTCCTAATTTCAGCGTCATCACCAACGCGGAGGTAAGTTCGCGAGTCTCTACCGCCGTTACGCCGCATGAACGTATAATTTTTTAACATTTTCACCAAATACACGCGGCCTCCGAGAGTCCATCGCATCGCCAGTAATAATATACTGCGGATTTAAAGGCATCTCGAAGTAGCGCCGATTTTTTACACGCGTGATAAATGTCAAATACACTAAACATGAAGTTTCCATTTCTCGCTTCGTAATAATTCACTTAACGCTTTATCCGTTTTATGTGACCAGAATATCAACAAGTGGTTGTTTTCTCTCTTTTCGTCTTATACCTCAAAGCTCGCTTTTTAGTTGATTTTTTTTTTTTATAAATAAAAAATCAAATATGACTGTTAGTTTGATAGTAGAAGGAGGGAGGATAAACTTTTTTCCATGTCTTATGACACAAAAAAAAAAAAAGAAAAGGAGAATGATACTAATTTCCCCATTTTTAGGTTTCTGTACATGCCTACTACATACTCGTATCTGCAATCTGAACAGTTGTTATGTGAATCGATAGAGCATAGACCTAGGAATATAACGCTGCTGATTTGCAGCAAAATCTGATAACAGGAAGTGAGATTTCCATAGTTTCCGAGGCGATTTTTATCTTTTTCCGAAGAGTCTGGAATTCACCGGCGGCGTCGAGCGAGGCATGAAGTAGCAATAGTGGGCCACTGAAATCAGACGAATCACGAACTCGGTCAGCGGACGTGACGTGATGTGAGACGCAATAGGATTCAGATATTTTGTGGGAAGCTGATAAAGGCTGGTGAACTCATTCAGGACAGGTCCATAGCTAACTGCTTGTGTGATCCAGGGCATTTGAAGGGTAAAGAATCAAAACTCACATTTATCACTACACTTCAAGGGCGTAAATAGGCAAAATACTGTAAACGGGTGCAGGAATATCTTTGCAGCGCCTGTGAACGTGGAGCATGTTGTACATATCGCACATTCACAGGCGCAGCAAAGATATTTCTGCACCCGTGTACAGTATTTTGCATGTTTGCGCCCTTGAAGTAAAATGGCAAATGTGAGTTTCGATTCTTTACCCTTCATTTGATATTTCATACAGGGCATGAGGGTACAACAAAACTTCATTTTTTTAAAGGAAGTACTAGTCAGGGCGGCGCACTTGCCAGCAAGGGCTTTGCCCTGGCTGCCTTGGCGTTAGCTACGGGCCTGTCGCAAGAGAAAAGCTGTTTTTCTAATGCTCCGTGCTTCTATATCAGCTCTTGTGTCCTGCCAAAAATCATCTTTTGTAACGCGCTTTGGCTGTACTACAGAATTTGTTATCACTACAGTAAGTCACAGAAGCTGATTTTTTGAATTTCTAATTCGTCGGTAATGAATTTATTTGCACAGTAGATGTATCGTGATTGCCGTTGCTGTTACGAAGAAAAGGACATAAGAACCAACGAATGAAGTAGAGTGCGTTCTATAAAAGTCAGCTTTTCTCTCGCGGGCACTCCCTCGTGAGAGCTTTCCTTTATGCTGATATATCGCGCGTATTATGGTAGCCTTTCCTTTGCTATAATAACGTTCATAGGTGTTATAAGCAGAAGAACGCGCCGAGCCGTCCATTATACGAGATTAAATAGGCATCGGCGATTTCGGCGGGCACAGCATTTTCTTTAACTACAAGCTCTTATAAGGGCACGAATGGTTGATTAACTTTAGGAGCGGAACGTGGCCGCGAGCGAATAAAATGAAAGTACTGGTCAGCTCGATTAGCGTTTTGATCTAACGAGTTGGCTAGTTTTCTCGATTAACTACGAGTACTATGACGGTGTAGTGTGAAATATTTGCTGGGGAATAGCGAGTATCGTATTTTCACGCATCCTCCTGGTATAGTCAAAGGATTCTGGTAAATGGGTTCGAGTTCGAGCTTTAATTTTTATACGTAAACTTCGGCTGAAGCCCTGATGAATAAAATTCATACCGAAGGGTGAGTGAGCTGTGTTCGTATTGCCTTCGGCGCATCTACAATGGAAAGGTATGGTTGTAAAAGAAGCGAATATACGTTCGTTTTAGTATCATTATTAACAAATTCGAATAACCTAGTAAGAAGGCTATCTGTATGGCCCGAATGTTCGAGAGATTTCGCTAGAAAATGAACAATTTAAAAGAGTAGAGCTTATGGATGTAACATTTTCCCCTTGTGAGCAGAATTAAACGAGTTCGCGCAGGCCGGTGAGAAAAGGGCGAAAGTAAAACGCGTATATACGTTGAAGGGGGTAGTATTGCAAACATTACAGCTGCGAATAGCTGGTTGGCCGAGTGGATAGCGCGCTGGCCTCAGAATCTGGAGGTCCCGGGTTCGAGCCCACGCAGCAACTCGCCGACCTAGGTCAGTTTTTCGGCAAGAAGAGAAGAGGGCTAAGACAGTCCTAACGGTCTCCCCGATGTATCTGAGGTAATGCAGAGCGGATTTCAGGGATCGGGTTGAGAGCAAAAATGAAAAAGAGTCTAGTCTAAAACGAAACAAAGTTAGATCAAAATGTATTTTGATGAAAATGGATAGTAAAGTACCAGATGGGGAACACTGTTGTGATCATTAGGTGTCTTCTGAAAATAACCGCATCTATGTAACATCTGTGGGTAAAGTATCAACTGCGGATCAGCGCACGATAGCATTTTCTGTATGGAAAACTAAAATTGACAGGAGAGTATTTTGGTATCTCGTATGTACAATTTTGATCAGGACTTGTGCCGTAATCAAGGTTGAAAGGGTCTTATAATGAGTCGTAAACGAATTTTGCACAGTTTCAGCGAGTCTTAAGTAAATTTGGAGACGTATTACAAAGTTTCAAACTATAATATGGGAGACATCGGAAGATTATTACACGAATTTTTAAGGACTATACCTCGCCCTATTCGAGGAGAAAAGTATAATGGTATTCTAAAGAATAGTAAAACAAAAAATTTTTACCCAGTCTCAAGGTCGTTACCATCAGCTTTTTGTCAGGGAGGTGAAAGGGGCCAAATCAAATTTTTGGAAAAACGAACTTCAATAAGTGGAGGGGTGACTACGAATATTCCAGCAAGGAGCGGGGAACAGAATATTTTCTCTTTTGTTAGGAGACAGACTAAATGAGTTGCCAAGGGGCAATATGCTCCCGTTTTTCCTTTCCTGGGACACGGCCTTGCCGGATAGTAAATTGAAAAAATGTGACAGAACACTTTGAAAAATACCATAAAATTATTACACATTCCGAACTGCCCCCTTATTTCAGAATTATGCTTCCTGGATCCGTCGCTGGTAAAATCGAATTATATAAATGTACTTTTGAATGTCGCGTGGATTGCGATTGTGCGAATAATTAACAGTATTTTGGTAGCAGCCATACTGTACATATATGCGGTGTACGCCGAACCCGATTTTCGGTAGAATATTTTCTCTGTTTCACGGGTTAAAAGTCACCCTAATGGAGCGCGCGATGATAATGAATGCGAGTAGCAGAATCGACGTCGTGTTCGTGACGTTCGAAAAGACGCCTGGAGTTGGCTCATTTAATTTCTGTATTGTGTGTTAGGTATACGATAAGTCTAACAATGGTTACACTCAATAAGCAAATTCGGAAGTTTGGCTCCATGCAAGAAAGTATGATAGCGTTTCTCGATTCAGAAATATCCGTAGCAATTGCTAGTAGCTCAGGAATTAGAAAAATATCAGAGGGAGAAGTGAAAAGTCAGGCTCGAACTGCATAAACGAAAACTTAAGTTTCTGTTAGGCACTCTGTAGCAATAAAGCAGCCGGAAAAACCGAATGCAACCCGTGAGCTCGATGAAAGCTTACAATTGAGGCAAACGTTTTCGTACGCTGTTGTCTTATTAATGTGACGGCGAAGACTGCCGCTAATCTAGAACAAAAGTTCTCTGTCTGGAAGGCGAAACGTAAACAATGGAAACAAAAAACGAAAATATATTAGAAATTTTTCGAACAAAGCGTAAAAAATAAACGAAAACTGTCTGGAAATAATTTTCTTATTAAGACGTACTACTAGTAAGCATGAAAAATAAGAACGCTTCCTGTGTGCGGGGAATCGACCAGTCTATTTGTAGCAGTGCGTATCGTGGATGAGATTGGAAATTTGTAATTACACATCCCCTCCCCGAGGATTTTAGAATACAGATACAGCCATTACGCTTCCTATTTGTTCGTCTCGTAAAAGACAATTTTTTTGTTGTACTGGTAAAATACGGTGTTGTCTTGATTTCAGGTGTGGGTGGACGCTGCAACTCAGGTTTTCTTCTCACTAGGTCCAGGCTTCGGGGTCCTGCTAGCTTATGCCTCCTACAATAAGTACCACAATAACGTGTACAAGTAAGTTATCTTACAATATATCCTAATAAAGCTACCCTTCTCTTTTTGAATTTGTCGAATAGGAAGAGAGGCTTTGATTTACCTCTCCCAAGTCGAACTATTAGAAGGGCAAAACAATTTTTAAACTTCGATGAGACGCACTGAATCTGTGGGTTGGGGTAATTGCTCCCTAGCCATTTTCTTTTTGCCATGACTTCCGTTGCAGCTTTAGCTGTATTATCGACTTCGACTTTGCAGATGTTAAATTCTGAATATTGGTAGATCGCCAATCCTGTCTTGCTGAAACCTTTTAATGCAGTAGCCATGCCTCCTTTGTACTAATAATTTGAACATTTTCCGAGTTGATGAATTTTTCATCGGTAATTGTCGAAACTGAATAATTGAAAACTTTTTTTTCTAATTCTTCTGTATGATTTCAAAAATGTCCATCAATTGACGAAATCGTTACCTAATCACTGGAGTTGAAAAATCACATGACCGTTGGCAAAATTGGAAAATCAAGAAGCTTTTCCGCGTTCATCTGTACAAACATTGTTAAAATTCCTACTTTTCTGTTGGAAAAATATAAACTATTAATCTCCCCCTCCAACCGAAAAAGTCCCTTTGCTACGATCCTGCCTTTTGCTAACCGCCATTGCCATCGTAATATTTGAACGTTATATTCCTGTGTTACAGAGACGCGTTACTTACCAGTGTGATAAACTCATGCACCAGTTTTATAGCCGGTTTTGTAATATTCGCCGTGCTCGGGTACATGGCTCACGCGTCTAAGAGACCCATCCAAGAGGTGGCCACTGAAGGACCAGGCCTCGTGTTCATAGTGTACCCGGCTGCCATCGCCACGATGCCCGGTTCTACCTTTTGGGCGCTCATTTTCTTCATGATGCTGCTGACACTCGGACTGGATAGCTCGGTAAATCGGTACAACCTAAATTACTCGAAAATTCTATACTGTCCGAAATAGAGCGCGAATTTTGGATAACCCTTCTGTTTGTACCGTGTTGTAGTTCGGAGGCTCAGAAGCGATCATCACTGCCCTTAGCGACGAATTTCCATTGATCGGGAGAAATCGAGAGATATTCGTTGCTTGTTTGTTTACGTTGTATTTCATAGTAGGGCTCGCCTCTTGTGCTCAGGTAAGTGTGTTAGAATTATTACCTACCGTGGTGGATATAGGAAGCACAGGGGTTATACTCCCCTCCATGTTCGAGTTTACTCCAGAGAAAATTGAAAATAACCCAAAAAGTAGTTAACATGGCTGACCACGGGCTATTTTATGGCCAAAATTAGTAAAAGGGATGTATTTAACCGCACGCTTTAAGAAATAGAAAAAAACGCTAAAAAAACATACATCATGATAAAATGATACTTTGCCCATTTAATGAAAATATTCACGTTAAATAATCAGAATCACCCTAAACTGATCGATCAGCACGATATTAAAAATACTATCACGTTCTATTTATTACTTAACGATAAAGAAATTCATATCGCACTACAAAAAATATTATCACGATGTACTTATTAAATAACGATGAAAAAATCTATATCGAGATGAAAATAAAAATGGAAGTACCGTGTAATGAGTTGATCTGGACTAAAAGAGCTCTTCTCGCTTTTGTCAGTCGCTTTCGTTTTTGTCCAAGTGGTACGGACTTCAGGGACATAGCGATAGGGGGGCAACTTACCTCCCGCCCCGTAGAAACTTTTCACTCAGCAGTTGGGAAAAGCCAACAAGTTAGAAAGGTTTTTTTTTTTGCTTCGATACATATGGGAATTAAGTTGAGAAGTTGGGAAACCCAACAAGTCAAAAGATTTTTTTTCGCCTTGTTGCTTTTGCCTTGATACTTGGGAATTCTGAGTTGAGTTAGTTGAGACTTTAATAATCCCCCCCCCCTCCCCAGGAAAAACTCTTCGGTACGTCCCTGACGGACTTCGCTTCTATCGGAACGTCCACTTGGTGCGTCCTTTTTTCATACCTAGAGAGTGTTTGCATATCAGGTGCTTCGGAAAATAAGGACAGGTACAGCTGCAGCTCGAATTTTCAGGGTGTAATGTTATCGTCTATGTACCGTAATGAACAGTCTTAACGTCAAAATTTTTCCATTCGCCTTCTTAACTGTGAAATTCTGAAAGCTTTCATTCAACGGTTATGGGAGGGCAGCCACTCGCACTAACATAAAATCATCGAACTGATGCATGTTGTGACGTGTAGAAAGAGGAAAAATATCCTTTCTGTAATACACAATGATTGACGTTCATGACTTAGTGTGCATTTCTATCAGAAATTGACATTCATGAATTAGCGTGCATTTCTATCAGAATTGACGTTCTACCCTATTAATCTGCTGTTCAGAATTTCGCGTGCAAGTCTATTTATCGTGACTGCAAAACGCATTTCCCTAACTTCCGATAGTATTTTCCCCTTAGTAAAAGGAAACGTTTGCTTGGTCCGCTCCTGACTCCTCCCCCTTTGCTACATTCTTGATTCGCCACTGGATAACCCAAGCACCTGTAACTGATGTCAATCCATTTTTTTTTTTTTTCCCTTGCAGGGCGGATTCTATTTTTTCCATTTATTAGATCGCTACGCAGCCGGATATTCAATGTTAATTGCTGTGCTTTTTGAGTCGATTGCCGTATCTTGGATTTATGGTGAGTACATAACCGTACAGCAAATTGTAGCCTAGAAGCAACTCGTATTAAAGAGGCATAGCAGTGAGATATCAAGTCTCAGCTAATCGAACAAATAGAATTGGCTTACAAAAGATGAGTACAACTCACTGCAAACTATTTCGAAAATGCCCGATGCGCAAAATCCCACCAGTTACCCGGGTAACTAAAGGGGAACAAGAGTAATCTGAGGGTAACCGAGGGTAACAAATGGGTAACTTTGCCGCCGTGGGTAACTAGAGGGTAACTAATTACGTAGTATTCTGCCACTTACCCGGGTAACTAAAGGGGCACAAGGGTAGTCTGAGGGTAATCTGTGGGTAACCCATGGGTAACAAATGGGTAACTTTTCCGCGGGTAACTGGGTAATGAAAGGGTAACCGATTGCGCATCAGGTGAGTAGATGGATTACTAACTTGATCCAAATACATACAGTTTCACTTGAAAAAAATTCAAGCTGAGTTTAAATTCGGTATAATGCGGTGGATCACCGTACAAATGATTGTATAGGTGTTATATAAGTCTTTTCATGCTTCCAATGCTTGCTCAAGACACAATGACCATCATCATGGAAAAATGACGTTCAATTTCAGTTTTTCGCTTGGAACTTGTTTTATATTAATAATTAGGTACATGGAAAAATTAAAAGAGAGCAATATTAAAAAATTTTTAATTGTACATGAAAAATGTTCTAAATATTTCATATTAGAAATGGGAAGGGGAAATGGGAGGTTGATACAACCTACTGTACCTACTCATTTCTACTACCCCTATGTACGTACAATAAAATGTTCTAATGGAATGCGTGCCCATTTAGTTTGGATCGAGGAACATCAAAGCAGGATCTGTATGTGATAATATCTATTTTTTCTGGCAGAACTGATACATTCTAGCAAACAGTAATCCCCTTATTGTTCCATTTCTCATTTTAGGTAGTTGATGAGTGGGGATTATTTTACTCTGCGACCATTTTGAACAGATTTTCAGTTTTTTAATTCCTCTTTCGAAGGGTCAATAAACAACAATAAACTATGTGGAAGAGTAGGTATAAGTTGCATTCTGATGATTAATAATTTTCTGATTTTTTCTATTAATCAACTGATCGAGAAGGCAAACGAGTACGGAAAAGAACTTCACCTCGCCTTTGTCGACTACAGGAAAGCTTTCAACTCTCCTGGTTCACGGCACTCATAAATCAGGGAACCCACCCTCGCTTTGGTCGAACTTATAATCGAACTTTATAAGAATTTTGTTGCTCGTATTATACCGATATTGAAGGTCCGTATTTCATTGTTGAAAAGAACGTAGAACAAGGGGACCCACTGTCCCCAATAATTTTTTGTTGCGCTTTGGAAGAAATTTTTCGTAGGCTAAACTGGGAGGAAAAAGGAATTAATATAAACGGTAAAAAATTAAGCAATCTCAGGTTCGCAGACGACATTGTACTCTTTGCTAGTAGTATCCAGGAGCTAAAGGAGATGCTGGAAGAACTTGAAAGAGAGGGGCAAAAAGCAGGTTTGATTATGAACATTTCTAAAACTAAAATCATGTCAAATAGCCATCAATCTTTCGATATCAAAATTGGGGATAAAACAATTGAAAAAGTTGATTAAATTGCATATTTAGGCCAGTTGATTTCTTTGGAAGGGAGCAGGGAGAACGAAATTAACAGGAGAACAGCAGCAGCTTGGAATAAATAAGTATTGGCCCTGAGTTACATATTCAAAAAGCCCTACAAAAACCACCTGAAAGCCTCGGTATTTTACAAATGCATTCTCCCAGTTTTAACGTACGGTACACAAACATGGACTCTAAATAATAGACTGAAAAACAAATTAAATTCAACGCAGAATTCAATGATTCGCTCAAGGCTGGGGGTTACAAAAAGGCAAAAAATTAGAAACTCTATTCTGAAGAAAAAAATAAGAAATATATCAAATGTCGTCTGCGAATCTAGAAGACTTAAATGGTCATGGGCGGGCTACATTACGAGAGTAAACGATTATAGGTTGGGGTATACTCTTTTGGCCTGGGATCCAGAGGGTAAGGGGCGACCTGGAAGGCAGAAGGCGAGGTGGGAAGACGACATCGTGAGTTTCCTGGGGGAAATAGGCACTATAGCAGGGTAGCGCAGGACGGGGCCGAATGGGCTCGGTTGAAGGAGGCCTACGCCCAGAATTGGGCTAAACATTAATGTTATAAATAGGCTAATAATAATAACGTACTTATTCTACGTACTCGACACATTTGGCGTGAGAAATAAGCTATTCAACATCTCTCAAATAAAAATGTCGATTGAACGCGTCGAATTCAGTTGGCATATTGGATGCGCCCATCCCTGTTGCTGACTCGAGTTTATTATTATTTCAGATAGGTGAAAGTTGAAAATGAAATGCTTCAAATATGTATATAGAGAATCAAATAACTACGTCTTGATTCATCGTGTTTTTTTAGGAACTCAACGATTCTGCGATGATATTAAAGACATGATTGGATTTGCGCCTGGTATCTATTGGAGATTTTGTTGGAGATTCGCAGCGCCCCTATTTTTAATGGTAAGTACGTTTTAACTGAATTCCGAAGACGTGACAAAACGCGCGAACTTGGGCTGTGCAACCCACAAACTAGGCAACTCAAACTAAAGCAGAAACAAATGCAAATAGATACGAGAGATGCAATGAAGGAAATTGCTCTTTTCATGGAAAAAATTGTAATTGAGAATGTTTCAATAATGGAGAAGTCTTACCAAGTCTTAAACAAGCTTGCAGAAGTTTTGAAGAGTCTCAAGGGAAACATATGGGTCATATTTGAGACGTAACAAAAATTGTGACCGAGAGAGTTTTAGCCGATCAGACAGCAAATTTATTTTTTGTACTTTCCTGATTGCTAAAATATCGCGAACGAATTGTGGCCGAAATGTGACGGCATCGAGATGAATGGGAAAAGTGAATAAAATTAAACTCGCTTTCTGATTGGCTGAAAACTCTTACGTTCAATTTCGATCACCGTTCAGTCATGTCTTCAATTTGATCGATGCTTTCGTTAGTCGGAAAAGAGTATTTGAGAACCGTAAAGATGTTTAAACAACTTTAAGAGAGTTTTACCGAGTCTTAAACGAGTTTTAAAGAGTCTTCGACAAGTTCTGAAAAGTTCTGGTCGATTCTTGAAGAGTCCTAATCGGATATGGAAGAATCCTTTTAAGAGTCGTCTGCCAGTTTGGAAAAGTCATAAAGAGTCTCAAATGAGTCTTAAACATGCTCAGCAGATTTGAAGGAAGTTTAGAAGAGTATTAAAAAGCCTGTACTCGTCCAGAACAAATATGGAAGAATATGGGTCTTCAACGAATCTTGAAGAGTTCTAATGAAGTACGGCACTATAGAAAAATAGTACGAAGTTTTGTATTAGTTTTGAACAATCGGAGAATCCTCTACAAAATCTTGGAAAGTCTGGAATGAATATTGCGGAATTTTATTTAGTTTTAATGAGTCTTACATCAGTCTTATACGAGTCTTAAAACGTTTTAACTGTACTGGAAATTCTGGATCGTGCATTGAAGAGCCGCATAATTGAGGCTGGAAAAGCTATGACGAGTTGTAAACTGGTCTTGTAGAGTTTCAGCGAGTCTTACCCAAGTTTGGAAAATCTGGAAGTTGTTTGAAATCAGGCTAGGAAAGTCTAAAAGATTCTTACGTGAGTACTGAAGGTTGAGGAGTCTGAACTAGTCTCAAGAATGTTCCTTGCTCCCCCTCCCTTCTTGAGGAAATAATTTGCTAGTGTTGTTATAAAAGTTTAAAATTCTTCAAAAATTATTGCCCATTGAGGATTCATCGTGAGTTGATAAAAATTGACAATATTTTTTAGATAGCATTTTCATTTTACTTGTCAATAAGAAAAAAACTAGCAATACAAATCGTTCAAAACTCTATGTATTCTCGTCTACTCTTTCGATTACCTTCTTTAGGGCAAACAAATGATTCACATATTCGGAAAGAGTGAAGGACGGGGGTTGTAAATTTTCACACATTCTTAGTTCCATTCCCAGGATTGCTTCCTCTTAATCCACCATTGAGTTGAAAATTTGTAAATCTAGCATTGCCTTGGACGTGATAAAAATATTGATTACTCGTAATGTTCAAGCAAACTCGACTTTCCAGTTTATCATCGTTTACGGACTAATCGGCTACGAACCTTTGAGGTATGAAAATTACGAATACCCGCAGTGGGCCAATATATTCGGCTGGTTAATCGCCTGCTCCAGTATAGCCACCATACCCGGCGTAGCGTTCTACAATTTGGCTACCACACCTGGCTCATTTTTGGAGGTAACTTCTCGTAAAATCCACTCGATAACCGTTTTAAAAGCCGGAGCCGTTCGCACCCGTGTACTGACATTTTATACGTCTAATTCGCGTACTTTTTCTTCTTATTTTCCGCAGAGACTGGATGTATTGATAACGCCGTGGCGAGATCACCATACGCGAAACACACGACCTATATCGCTGAATGGCATCGATGCTGTTGATTCGGCCCAGATTCGTTTGACCAGTCCAGAAGCGACCGATGAGGTTTGAATCACGAGGGTGTTAAATGAAGGCGAGAGGTAGTCGTTTTTCTCGTAAGTATTGGGGAAGAAATCAGTTGAATTTGATATGAGGGTGGAAACTGGTGGTGACAAGGACATGCAGTAAACTCTGTCTTCAAACTAAAGGGCACATCGTTTTTAAATTTAAATAGAAAAAAAACGTACCGTGTTCAGTAGCTTCCTTCCTTTTCAAAATAAGGCAGATGATTTTGCTAGGGGTTTTCAGTTGCAAAAAAAAAATTGTGGCATAGGCTCCTGAAAGAACAGGTCGGACGTCGAAAGAGTTCTTCTAGAAGCCTTTAAGTGCAATAAGAAAATTCTCTCTCTCTCTCTCTCTCTCTCTCTCTCTCTCTCTCTCTCTCTCTCTCTCTCTCTCTCTGGTGTCTTTCTGTTTTTGTATTTCCATCTATTTATCGATCATCGGATCTTGAAATTTTTCTGTCTTTCAGGTTGTTTCATTGTTTTTGATTTTGAGGGTTCCCAATGGGGTCGAGGGAGCAGCTAATTGTCTCATTTGCCTCTTCTTCGGTTTCATGGAGCAGTTCGTTCGTAGGAGGGTCAAGCCTTAACATCAGAAATGGGCCATCCAATTTGAGTTGATGTTTATAGATACGGCTACCCTTTTTTCCGAATACAAATTTCTGATGATTGGGGTGAAACGGCAATAAAAGCAAACATGGGAGACAGTCGCGACTATCGTGGACAAACTAAAGTCGTAAAAAAATTGAGTGTGTCGAACATTTTTTACTTAGTAAAATCTACGTACCATGGTTCCGTAGATTTTTGTGTATGCGGTGGGTGTATTGTTGTCACCGTCGTCTGCCTTCTTAATTTCGGGGGTCACTGAAACAAATCTCTTGGCCCTCAGCTATGCCACCGGTGATGAATTACAAAAATAAAAACAATATTACAGCGCCTGGTCTTGTTAACGCGGAACTTTTATACAAAAAGAACTCTCCCTTCTTGATATTGTTACAATTGGTGACTAATGATTTTCCAGTGTGCATAATTAGGATGACGTTGATGAATGTTTTCTGCACAGGTAAGTTGCTGTACTCCAGTTTCCCTACGTGGTAATATGTACATGAAGCTTTTTCAGTGACCAGACTACTTACTCGTATATAGTTTATTATTAGAACTCCGGCAACCATGACCGGCATCGTCGCAAAAGCGCTTATTGTGGCAATAATATTGTGTAGTTTTATAAACAAATACCTACCTATACGAACAAATATTTAAGACAATTGATAAATTACCTATAATTTCGAGGTGTATACGTTTTTATGTATTATGAAGCTTACATGTGTTGATGTACTCTTTTGTACTAGTCATTGTAATATTAAGAAGAACTTCGAGGATTCTCATTATAATCGTAAGCTCGAATCTGTGGTCTCGTACACTTCGTATTTGTTTGAAAGTTATGTCGAAATACTTTCGGGTAGTGGGTAGCTTCCAGAACTGTATGAATATGATGAATACAGGAATGCGCGAATTGAATACAATATGAGAAAAGGGCGCATTTTCTTCCTTCATAGAAAGAACCGTACATCGACTCCGTGAGAGTGTAACTACAAAATGTTGTCGAGTATGGGAACGTAAGTGAGGCACGAGCGATATGGACAAAACTAAAGTTAAGTATTTTATTGTTTTATCACTATTTTATCATTTTGTTTATTCAATACTTATTGTTTAACCGTAATCTCTAAGTATTTTCAAAAATATGTTTTTACCAACTGCCTAAGTATACGAAACTTTCGCTTCATGTTCCTTCATCCAAATGAGTTTTGTAATTCGTACCTAATTTTTAAGTCATAGAAGCTTTGTATTTTTATTAGTTAAGAGGAAATAAATTATCATTATTGTTGTATCCCTTTAAGTTTGATCCGATGATCCTGATATTTCAAAAGTTCGGCTGGCATAACAAGGTGTGACTAATGAATTCTTCTGTTCTGAGTTAGGTAAAAACGTTGGAGCTGCGACGTAAATAGGAGGGGGTATACATTCCGTCCCAGAGCCAAGGGGAGAGGTAAAGAAATCTTAGAGCTTTTGTCAACCAGCATTTAGACTCTAAGTTTGTGTGTGTGGGGGGGGGGGGATTTTCAATCCTGGACTTTATTTTTATCAACATTTGTACATTTTCTAGATCTGCCATTATTATAAGATCATAACGGTATAGTAAATAATGAACATTCGAATGCTAGAGTGACAGACACAAACACACCATAGAAATTAGCGATTTCGAAAACGTCGATTCGTGTAGGTTGGGCTGCATATTCGTCGTACTGAAGGCGTGAATAAAATACTCCAAAAAGTCGAGACGCCAAATGACGTTTTCGAAATCTTCAATTTCCTGGGGCGAACTAATAAAATGCAAAAATCCGTGGATTAGGGGCGGCTACAGCGAAACGGGTTGACACTTTCGAAAGAGAAGATCATTTCGCTCTCAAAATTTCAGACCGTTTTCATCTAGCTTGCCCCAGTCCGGAGATTTTCGCGATTTATTAGTTCCCCCCAGAGAAATGAGCGATTTCGAAAACGTCGATTGATGTAGGTTGCGTTGCATATTCGCCGTACTGAAGGCATTACCAGCATATTCAAAAATTCGAATTAATACTGCGACGCCTTCAAAGTATCGAATTGCTATTTCACATACGCCAATTGACGTTTTCGAAATCTTCAATTTCCTGGGGCGAACTAATGAAATGCAAAAATCCGTGGATTCGGGGCCGCTACAGCGAAACGAGTTGACACTTTCGAAAGAGGAGATCATTTCGCTCTCAGAATTTCAAACCGTTTTCATTTAGCTTGCCCCAGTCCGGAGATTTTCGCGATTTATTAGTTCCCCCCAGAGAAATTAGCGATTTCGAAAACGTCGATTCGTGTAGGTTGGGCTGCATATTCGTCGTACTGAAGGCGTGAATAAAATATTCCAAAAAGTCGAGACGCCAAATGACGTTTTCGAAATCTTCAATTTCCTGGGGCGAACTAATAAAATGCAAAAATCCGTGGATTAGGGGCGGCTACAGCGAAACGGGTTGACACTTTCGAAAGAGAAGATCATTTCGCTCTCAAAATTTCAGACCGTTTTCATCTAGCTTGCCCCAGTCCGGAGATTTTTACGTCGATTGATGTAGGTTGCGTTGCATATTCGCTGTACTGAAGGCATTACCAGCATATTCAAAAATTCGAATTAATACTGCGACGCCTTCAAAGTATCGAATTGCTATTTCACATACGCCAATTGACGTTTTCGAAATCTTCAATTCCCTGGGGCGAACTAATAAAATGCAAAAATCCGTGGATTCGGGGCCGCTACAGCGAAACGGGTTGACACTTTCGAAAGAGGAGATCATTTCGCTCTCAGAATTTCAAAACGTTTTCATGTACCTTGCCCCAGTCCGGAGATTTTCGCGATTTATTAGTTCCCCCCAGAGAAATTAGCGATTTCGAAAACGTCGATTCGTGTAGGTTGGGCTGCATATTCGTCGTACTGAAGGGGTGAATAAAATATTCCAAAACGTTGAGACGCCAAATGACGTTTTCGAAATCTTCAATTTCCTGGGGCGAACTAATAAAATGCAAAAATCCGTGGATTAGGGGCGGCTACAGCGAAACGGGTTGACACTTTCGAAAGAGAAGATCATTTCGCTCTCAAAATTTCAGACCGTTTTCATCTAGCTTGCCCCAGTCCGGAGATTTTTACGTCGATTGATGTAGGTTGCGTTGCATATTCGCCGTACTGAAGGCATTACCAGCATATTCCAAAAATTCGAATTAATACTGCGACGCCTTCAAAGTATCGAATTGCTATTTCACATACGCCAATTGACGTTTTCGAAATCTTCAATTCCCTGGGGCGAACTAATAAAATGCAAAAATCCGTGGATTCGGGGCCGCTACAGCGAAACGGGTTGACACTTTCGAAAGAGGAGATCATTTCGCTCTCAGAATTTCAAAACGTTTTCATGTTACCTTGCCCCAGTCCGGAGATTTTCGCGATTTATTAGTTCCCCCCAGAGAAATTAGCGATTTCGAAAACGTCGATTCGTGTAGGTTGGGCTGCATATTCGTCGTACTGAAGGCGTGAATAAAATATTCCAAAAAGTCGAGACGCCAAATGACGTTTTCGAAATCTTCAATTCCCTGGGGCGAACTAATAAATGCAAAAATCGTGGATTAGGGGCGGCTACAGCGAAACGGGTTGACACTTTCGAAAGAGAAGATCATTTCGCTCTCAAAATTTCAGACCGTTTTCATCTAGCTTGCCCCAGTCCGGAGATTTTTACGTCGATTGATGTAGGTTGCGTTGCATATTCGCTGTACTGAAGGCATTACCAGCATATTCAAAAATTCGAATTAATACTGCGACGCCTTCAAAGTATCGAATTGCTATTTCACATACGCCAATTGACGTTTTCGAAATCTTCAATTCCCTGGGGCGAACTAATAAAATGCAAAAATCCGTGGATTCGGGGCCGCTACAGCGAAACGGGTTGACACTTTCGAAAGAGGAGATCATTTCGCTCTCAGAATTTCAAAACGTTTTCATGTACCTTGCCCCAGTCCGGAGATTTTCGCGATTTATTAGTTCCCCCCAGAGAAATTAGCGATTTCGAAAACGTCGATTCGTGTAGGTTGGGCTGCATATTCGTCGTACTGAAGGGGTGAATAAAATATTCCAAAACGTTGAGACGCCAAATGACGTTTTCGAAATCTTCAATTCCCTGGGGCGAACTAATTTTTTTTTTTTTTTTTTTCTTCACATTAGTTTTATTGGACTGCTAAAAGCATTTACAATATAATTCATTAACAGTAGATAATCACGAGGTTTTATTAGACTAAATCAGAGGGTTTGAGTCGTTTTAGTCTGCGAGTTTCGTTGGTGACGTCCAGAAGGTTGATAGCCAGTGGATTAGGATGCGAATGTAGTCTTCGTTCGTGGCTGCGAGCTAGTGACTTTATTGTCTCGTCGACACTGGGAACCATGAGATCAAAGTGGATGGCACTGTTCCGGACGAACCAAGGTGCGCCGGTTATAGTTCGGAGTGCCTTACTCTGGAAGCGCTGGATCACTTGTCGGTTAGACGCAGCAGTGCAGCCCCAGACCTGAATGCCGTAAGTCCAAACGGGTTTTAGGATAGATAGATACAGCAGTCGCTTGTTTGAGACGTTCAATGATGAATTCTTTCCCAGCAGCCAATACAGTTTGCGAAGCCGCAGGTTGAGTTCTTCTCTTTTTTTACGGACGTGGACCTTGTAGTTAAGTCTTTTGTCGAGGAACATCCCCAGATATTTCGCATGGTCGGATCTGGGGATTATCTTATTGTCTATAGCGATTGGTTGGTAGCCGTGTGGCCTCAGCGCGAAATCAACGTGGACTGACTTTGTTTCATTTATTGCGAGTCTCCATTTTTTGGCCCAGGAGACCACCTTGTCAGTGGCCTGCTGCAGCTTGGAGGTGGCTACATCGTATTGATCGCTCACGGCCAGGATCGCTGTATCGTCTGCGAACGTTGCTAGTTCAGTTTCTGTGCCTGGCATGTCCGGTGTGTCGGCTGTATAGAGGGTGTATAAAATCGGGCCCAGAACACTGCCTTGTGGCACCCCTGCCAATATAGGGTACACCCTTGAGTGGGCGGAGCAGTGCACGACCTGGAAGCTACGATTCATGAGGTAGTCAGCTATTACTCTGCAGTACTTAGCAGGGAGTACTTTTGCCAGTTTATAATTTAATCCCTCGTGCCAGACTTTGTCGAAGGCCTGAGAGATATCAAGGAAGATTGCCGAGCAAAATTTCTTTTCCTCTAGCGCTTCTCGGATTTCCCTTGTTACTCGGTGCAGCTGATCGACTGCTGAATGCTGCTGTCTGAAACCAAATTGGTGATCTGGTAGGCAGTCACCAATTTTAGCGCGCAGTCGTTTAACGAATAGTTTCTCAAATAGCTTTGAGGCTATTGACAGAAGAGAAATTGGTCGGTAGGACGTAACTTCTTGTGCTGGCTTGCCAGCTTTAGCGATCAATATTACTTTAGCGATCTTCCAGCAGGATGGTACGTGCTCTACTTTCAGAATTGCGTTGAATAGATATGTGAGGAAGACGATTCCCTTTTTGGGTAGTTCACGTAGCATTCTTGAAGTTATTTTGTCAGCTCCGGGAGCCTTTTTCACGTTTAATCGGTCAATTTCTGCCGCAATTTCAAGGGGTGTGAATGCTCGAATCCTACCTTCTTCTGTATACTGCGGTGTCAGTATATTAGTGTGGTTGGAACTATTCGGTGTGAATACCTTGGATAGACGGGTTGCGAATGCTTCGAACTAATAAAATGCAAAAATCTTTGGATTGGAGGCTACTACAGCGAAACGAGTTGACACTTTCGAAAGAGGAGATCATTTCGCTCTCAAAATTTCAAACCGTATTCATCTAGCTTGCCCCAGTCCAGAGATTTTCGCGATTTATTAGTTCCCCCCAGAGAAATTAGCGATTTCGAAAACGTCGATTCGTGTAGGTTGGGCTGCATATTCGTCGTACTGAAGGGGTGAATAAAATATTCGAAAAAGTCGAGACGCCAAATGACGTTTTCGAAAACTTCAAGTTCCTGGCGCGAACTAATAAAATGAAATTGAAAACTTTTTGTGTTAGCGCCTTCGACACGTTGAATATGCCTCACCTCGCACACCAATTCAACTCATTGTACCTTCTATTTTCCTGGGGCGCACCGACAATTCGCGAATCATTTTGGAACGGAGGCAGTTAGAGCAGTGCGGGTTGAAATTCTGGACAGAGGAGAACATTTCGAATAAAATGTATATTTCAGTTTTCCCCTAGCAGTCTCCAATCCAAAGTTTTTCGCCTTTTAGCAGTTCACCCCAGGAAATTCGCAATCTCGCAAATGCATATTGGTGCGAATTGTATCGCAGATCCAACGAGTTTAAGTTTTCGCTACATTTTTGAAAAGTTGGCAAAATTGCCGAGATATGGGTTCATTACCCTGCCCCTCCCCCCCTCAATTTGATTTTAGACTCGATTTTGGGTTATGGGAAATGTACCCGAAATGTACCCAAATGTACCGCTAATTTTACAAAATGTACCTCCTCCCCTTGCAATAAGCTGTCACGTGCTTTCCAAATGTCGTGAGAACGGGGAGAGATGGAGTAAAATGGAGCTCAGAAATTATGAGAGGGAATAAAGAAGCGAGCTTTTGCATTTCCCACACACTGACACCAAATTTGCCCCGGCCCCTTGCAACTTCTCAACGGGAGGTGACAACCCCAGTACGGCGTCTGTTTCGTTATGAATACAATATTTATGAGCAGTTTGCTAGGCAATAAGGAAGCGTGCACTTTTTTTTGTTGTTATATTATAACTTATCTCGTGCAGGGACGAAGGAGGAGCTTTTAGGGCATGGTGAAAATCTTATTTGGACACCACAACATTTTTTAAGCTTCCGGTATTCTGCAAAGTGCCAAGTTCTCCATCACAAGTTCTATTCTATTGAAGATCTTGTTTATCAGACAATATTTCCGAGTCTGTAACTGGGACAAGGCCAAGTAAGATAAATCAGGATAGAATTTTCATTTCACATTTTCCAAAAGATCGAAAAACTCTGAAAAATATACAACTCGTATATTTCGTAAACAGAATATTATTTCGTTTAACAAAAATAACAATAAGTCACGCTCGCAACAATTTAAAGATTATACGTTACAGGTAACAGACTAAAGACGTATATAAGATTTGTAAACTTTTTCCCCTAAATTAATAAAACCGCACGCCGAACAGATATCAACGTGTCACGATTCGCATCGTCCGAATGAATAAATAATATACAGTACAGGAGTTACAAGAACGCCAATTAAATTACGATTTCAGTTTACACGTTTCGGAGTTTAGTACTCAATAATTATATATCAGTGTAGCGTATGTAGAATACAAGAATATCACAGTACGTTTACTTACACAACTAAACGATTACTAGAAATGTTTTCTCTTCGTGTTTATTGCAGAAAATAATAAGTAATAATATAAACGAAATAAACGTGTACGAAATCCGTGGATACTATAACTACATAAACGAGAACTACAAAATAATGAATACGCGTACTCGCAGCTCGTGGGTAAGGACAGCGGTCGTCCCTGCTCATCGACTCATTACGCCAAATTTGCTAATTATTGTTTCCCGACGAACTAAATAGGTTAGTTGTGAGGACGCGGCAACTAGTTTTGACTAGAATTATTTATTATATTTCTGTAGAAGTCGGTATTTTGGGAAGCGACACCTCGGAGTACATCTTACTACCGTACTTCATCGGCTCGAGTAGAGCGGGACGAGGGAGACGCGACCGCCCGCTAACTCGCACGAGCCACGAGCAAACATGACCGCTGAGTACCAAACTAATGTAACTGCGAAAGCTCGTCTCGCCAATTCGGTAAACGTGATAACAAATAATACACAGTAAATCAAAATAACCACGATAATATCAACGATTTATACAAAATAATTGTAGACTGATATAGTCCGCGAAATAAATATGTAACGAAACAAAAATACGAGTCATGAAAGTCAACCTCGACTCGATAACAAAAAAAAAAAAATATTCCCAACGAAACGACCAGAAAACTCGAGTTCCATTAGTAGACGGCATGGCGCCGGGGTGATGTCCAGCGTCGTATTCGCATAATTTCTGAACCGACTGAAAACGATATAGGAGACTTCGATACTGAAGCAAATAAGTAGGACACGGGGAGGGGGTTGAAAACAGCCAACAAGCTTATGGAAGTTCAAAGTACGTAGCACTGGACAAGTGGACGCTATTCAGCGTAAGGGAACCAACCAACAAAATCTGTTTTTTGAGAATACGTGATTCAGAGTTCAAGAGCCATGTAGAAACTATATGACATAGCGTTTACTGATGAGCTTTTTCCAACGTGAGTACACATTTTTTAATCGGGAGCCCAGTTTTGAAAAATTCTACGTTTTACGCTCTTTCCAACGATACTAATAACTCATTCTGTTTACAAATGTTAGTTGGTTCCCTTACGCTGAATAGCGTCCAAGTAGTACTTCCGTGGAGTGACACGAAATGCTATGTTTAAATACGTGACCACGTGATGCATAATTGGCCAATTTGTGATTACCAACCAATTTTCTCACTTTAACATGTGATAAAGCGCAAGATACGACTAACCGACTGCATGAAACGTGACCGAATCAGAAAAAGCTTCTACCATCGATTGTGTTCTTAGGCAATGACACCATATCAATGGCATGCCGGTTGCATAACAGGGTGTTTCACAAGTTAGCCTGCAACTGCTCTTTTGATCGTGAAGTTGGATACAAGATATAAGGACGCAGTGATGAGGGGGGGGGGCAAACATCTTCCAAAGTTGGAAAATTTATTAGAACTGACTTTCAGTCGGCAAACAATCGACAGTTGACCAACTGTCAAGGTTGAACATTTTCGGGAGGCTAGATGATTTCCAAAATGTTTGTCAGTTGGCAAAATTTACATTTTTAGTTGATATCAAGTCTTGACAAAAACTGGTTTTTTCAGTCGGCCGATAATCAACTTCTCCGCTCTCGCAAAAAAGTTGCTTTGGTGCGGATCTGGTCGGATCGAGCTGGCACCAAAAAGGAAGCTTCAAGGAGTAGGTTTTGGTTGAGTTTCGGAAAACCGCATTTTACAATTTTCGTTGACATGATTAAGCCCACCCCCTCCCCCTTGAAAAAGTTTTTTTATATCCCTAGTTAAACTGACGAAAAGGATCAAGTTGTAAGGTCTGGTTTCTTTTCAAGTGGAAACATAATCTTTCCCCGATTAAAGGGAATTCAAACGTAACACCAACTTCGTAATTTCAAACAAAAACTATCGAGCAGACTAATGACGTGAGGATTTTTCGAATGGCTGATATCGAATATATTATCAGATTTTTGATCCGGTCCAGATTTGAGCTCCAAATTTGACACGTCTTCCTTACAGAGGGCGAAAACTGATTTGCCTCAAATACTCAAATGTATTCGTAATATCAAAAATAAAAGGTCTGGGTTGCTGATTTCCGAATATTGTAGTACACAGAATAGCACGAAATACTTCTCCATATTTTTAACGTGAAATTGGATCGATGAAGATCTTCAAGTAGTAAGATTTAGGATCTTTAAGTAAGAATATTTCCTTACCCATTCAAGGAGGCCTACCCCCCCCCCACACACACACACACACATCACACACATACTTTGTAATTTCATATGGAAAAACATCGAACAACATGTCGAAATAATGGCATTTTGGCTCGCTGATTACAAATATCGTATCAGCGGTTTGATCCAGACCTGATATATGGACAACATTGACTTGGCTTGAAAAATCAACTTATTTTTTGCGGCCCAGTTAGAACCACCGAACAGACTAAAAGAGAATTTACAGGATCGCTAATTTCAAATAACGCATTCAATTTTCGAATATAGCTCCCATCCGGGTTTTAAAACCAAAGTTGGACCCTTCATAGCCAAACATTACTTGGCTTGAAAAACTGAAAAATTATCGTAATAGGCCTGCTGATTTTCAAAGTTAAACTTCGCTTCGATTTTAAAGCCTAAAATCAAAAGTACACGTTCAACCCCTAGGCCGAGGAATGCAGTTAGAGTGATGCCGGCTGGGTAGTGGACGAATAATAATAATAATAATAATAATAATAATAATAATAATGGAAAGTGGAGATAAAATTGAGGTGACTCGGAAAGTTGAATCAAGTATCACAGGATCAAAATTTTTTGGGTCGCTGATTTCGAATATTTAATTAGATTTCCCATTCGTTTCGATTTGGTTTTTCCAAATATCTAACTTACAAAAGTTGTGTAACTGGTCTATATTCTGCTTGACATATGCTTTCCAATGACAAATAAGAAAATGACCCCGAATTTCAAACAGTTGCAAAGTAAGCACAAGCATTTTCAGAATTTCCTGAAACCTTCTAGAAGATCTGTATGTACCCCCCCCCCCCACACACACACACATTATAATCGCCATCAGCGATACCGAATTAAAAACTGTCAATTATCATTATGATATTATTACGATTCCTGGACGCCAAATGAGGTCACATGCGAAATAGGATGAGATATTCGAATTTGGCGACCCAAGAAATTCATATTTCGATACTTCGATTTTTCAAGCAACGCGAATAAGGGTCTAGTTTTTGGTTCATCTGGATCAAATTAAAATCAAACAAAGCATTCAATATCAGCAACTTCCCTCTCCCCTCCGCAACGTACTCAGAAATGACATACAGATAATTCATCTGACAGATTTCCACTAAGAATTTCAAAGTTGGGGTTAAGTACTGTCTTTTAAAAGTAAGAACATATTTTCATTCAAAAGACTAGCATTTAACACTAAAATATCCTTTTTTGTCCAAGGTTTTTTGTGTTATCAAGATGAGGGGAGAAACTAATTCGCAAAAAACTATGGAGAGCTGCTAGACGAAAAGTCAACTCGCTCGTATAATTCTGTGCTATCTACTAGTAACATACAGCTAAAGCACCTATAAGCAGAGCATCTGGAAACACCCGAGTACCGTCATCCGTCATTTTTCGTCGGGCACCAAGCGACGGAAAATGGCGGATGTCAATACTCGGGTGTTTCTAGGTGTTCTACTATATAACTAACTACTACTACAAGTATTCTCGTCAACCATTTTGGTTTTATTGATATTACACTATGCAGAATCACTTCGGTACTCTCGCTAATAAGACAAAAAAAAAGTCTGATGGAGATACCTTCTGTAGACCTTAACATAGCTAGGCTGTTTTCAAAAATTCGCTAACATGTAGTCCGCACTTCTCGCTACAAGTGGATACTAAAAACTGGTCAAAAATGCCAGTTCTCGCTGCTCGTCAGCTAAGAACTGAATAAAATGCGAGGAAAATAATTAAATCGTAGGGCTGAAGTTTTAGAACACGAAACTATCTACGAGCTGCAAGACCTTTTCTTCGACTTTCTAAAGCTGACCACCTTCGACTGGAATACCCCCCCCCCCCTCCAAATGAATGTCGACAACGCGACCGAATTGCCAATTTATTCGAACAGGACGTCTTCGAGCGAACGACTTTACTTTCCATATCCCGAATAATGTGAAGTTGTGAACTATGAACACGTCAGAAGAAGAGTCTATATGATGATACCGGTGATTCGAAATCGGGTCATTAGTCGGAAACTAGTTTCGACAAATCGCACAAACGTGAACGTCTCTTTCGGCGAACTTTTCTTTTCACTTTCTGCAGCTCTTCGAAAAAGGCGAAGCCTCGGTCCTTACACGAATGAGGTATCAACGATCACCCGTACTACAACATACATTTCGTGTCACACGAGAACGCACCAAAGTACCCACCAATCCGATGTAAACGGTCATTACCTCACTAATCATCGAATTAGTTTCCGCCGGGGCCGGGGGTGCGGTGTCTCAGGTGCACGTCCCACCAGACATAATTCCTCTAATCGTAGTCAATCGGTATCTTTGAAAGAACACAGAGAACAGGATAAGGTCCAGCTTGTTCGTCAAGCAGCACTCGCATTTCAGCGCCAGTCGGTAAGTTGTACCGTGAAACTCGAGCGAGTAACGAAACAAAAGATAGGCGAGTCTCGTCGGTACAGCAATATACGAACAAAATTAATCTAAAAAAGAATAATAAACGTACAACGAAAACAAAAACTGTGTGAAGAAGTTCGAGCACGATACTTTCTGGTTCACAACCTGGCACCTAGGTTCGTATACAAAAATAAGCGACTCTTCTAACACGAATGAAAATATGCGAACTCGAAGGAGCTCGAATCGAGTCCAGGCACCGTCGCAGTTTGCATTCAGCAGTACTCTTTGGCAATAATCTCTATCTCGAACAATAAACGGGCGGTGGTTTCATCGAGTTCACAAGGAATCTCGACTTCAGTGAAAAAAGCTCTCTCAAAATATCCTAAACGATAACGCTAGAAATTTCTCAAAAATTATGGGAGAGGGGGCGGAGTGGGAAATGTCAACTTCAAGACGCGACGATAATATTTGAAGTTGCTGCTGCGGAAAAACAGCCTTTCGGACGCAAAGGTTAATCGAAGAAAAAAAAAAAACACGAAGAAATGATTGCCCTATGAGTGCTAAACTCTCATTTTCATACTACTAATTGCTCTAATGACATAAAAAAAAAAAAATCGGAGAAGCCAAATAGCAAGTGAAACGTCACGAAAAATTGTTCAAAGTTACTTGATTATTAAATCGAAAGTCTCACCCTCACTTCTATTAATTTTTTTTGGCGAGGGTCAACCTTACCCGGCATGAACAGATTTTTCCAGAAATTTCGAGAATTATCGCACAAACGAAACACATTTTCAAACCAAGACCATTTTAGACCGGATTTCCACAATTTTTTTCGTATCTGCTTCGGAAACCGTAATTAGTGGGCTGGAGGTCAGAATACACTACAGCACACACCTTATGGAGGAAAAGGGCGGCTTTTCAAGTCGCTGATGTCGAATATGCCATCAGATTTTTGACTAAAATCCAAGTTGAAAACATAAAGCCAGGGTGGCACGAAGAACAGTTCTAAGGGAGGAGGGAGGGAACCCGACTAACTTTCTAATCTTATTCATGTTTCCGATTGAGTCCCGGAATTAGCCGACTTTCCCGAGCTTTTGATAAACAAAGACAGAAATGTTACAAGAATCTTAATGACAACTGAGTGCTAAAATTTCCCGACCGTAAGAATTTTTCGAATGGGAGCAGGAAGAATTCCCTTCCTACCAGCTCTTCTTATGACAGACAAATATCACTCGACTTCAAGACGATAAGATCCGAAATTCGGAGTTTTTGGGTCGCGTACATCGAATATTTTGTCGGATAAAATTTGAATTTCAAGCGTGAAATTTCAATCATGGGTAGGAATGGCAAGATCATTTGTGGACAGGAATTGGCAAAATTATGTGAACTTGAGGTTGAAAAGATCGTGAAAAAACGTGATCTCATTTCACCAAATTTCATTAGAGGAACTTACGTAATATTCTTTTCATCTAAATGATCCACGATCAAAAGGATTACAAAATTAAAGCAAAATTGTGATCTAAAAATCGAAAAGATCACAACATCGTGATATCTTTCATAATTTAAGATTTTTTTTTCAGCTGATCTTTAGAGTCACCCGCACTTCCACCATCATGTTCGCAGTCGGCAAATTCCACTAACCAATCATTGAAAAAATGGAGTAATTTTTTAGGTTTCAACAGAATTTTTTACAATTCAGTAGACATGCTTGTAGTCTTACCCCCCTTCTAATCAAAATTTGTTAGATACAACCCTAAGATCCGCCAAGTCCCGTTTCGTCATCCGTTGGTCCTTTTAATTTCCTAATTTGCCTAAGTTACGTACGCGTGGCCCGAAAGGCGGTTTTTCATTCCACAATGGCAGCACTAACGGCCTAAGTTCGTTAAACACGGAACCTTCTTCCATCGTTGATCAATTAAGTTGTACGAAGTGTCACGAGGATTACAAACGACGATGTCTGTCTGGAAATGAAATAATGAAATACCGCTAATGGACTCACTTTAGCGTAAAATTCGATGGTCCTCGACTGAAACGGACTACGATCGACTACACCTACCAACCTTCGACGGTCGAAGGTTCAGAGTCTAGGCCGAAGGTACCTTTACCTGTCTGTCAGCGTGGTCTTGACCATATACAGCGCCATGTTTCACGGTTTACAAATCGTTCGCCGCATTTCTACAAACTCGACCGTACAAATACCGATACGGCGGTAAAAATAATAAAATAATAACAATAACAACGACGAAGAACGAACGATACGTACGACTAATGACGCGTAATGATTAATAAACAAATAATTACTCAGATTTAAAATTTAAAAAAACACAAAACATAACGGTAAACTGAAATAACGGGTGAAACAATAGAAGTTCGCAACGAATTACATATAACAAGGATGCTTTTGTACAACCCAACGAAAGAACCGAACATGGACTCGTCTGCTTGACTTATTGGGCAGAAGAAAGCCTAGTGTAATGAGTCTGAAATGAATGGCGTCATCAGCCACGAGTGCAACCAACATCGAGTAAATTGAGGTAGGTCTTAGTGCACTCAACACGGGCGCTGTCGAACAATGTGTTTCTTCGAAAATAAAGTAGCACGGTCGGTAAGGTGGAGCGAAAAAGTCAAAATAATACGCGACTTCAAATATTTTCAACCAAAGAACTTTCTTCGGTTGTCTCATAAGGAGAAAAAAAAAAGGTGCAAATTTTCAGTCCAAAATTTTAATACTTTACATTCCACAACTATCGTCTAGTCATGATACTAGTGGCAAAGACTGGGATACCCCGCATTTATTGAAGAAAATGTGCTATTTGGCATACCTGTCGGAAATAATATGGAACATGAATTCGACAACCCTCAAAACCTGACATTCGCTACCCACGTCGAGTTTACCAGTTTTTTATTTCGGCAGATGCCCTTTCCCCGCCATATTATGCTGCACCAATTTTATGCAAATAATCAACGTAGTATTAAAGTACCAACTCAGCAATGTTAGTGATCGTTTTAGGAATGTCCATTCGAATTTTTCGACCCCCTCATCTTCCTCAGCAATCTGAAGAACCGATAAGATACCCATAATTATAATTCACGGTATTTTTATTGTCAGCTTCCTATCTTAGTCTCACAATTTCTATCTTTGGGTTAGTCTAATACAGAAAAAGAGCTTCGCGAAACTGAGAACCCCCAAAATGACATCCGTGTTGTGCTTCTCAAGTTTTCTCATTATAGTCCCACCCTCCGCCTCAAGTGCCACAATTCTGAAAGTTGAATCAAATTGATATCAAAATCGAGTTGAATAACCTTGAAAACCTATGAAATAATGTTCACGCTGTACTTGTGACGCAGCACAGGAAATCATCACATTTACAGAGAAAGTTGATTCACGACCCCCCGTCTTCTTCATTCCCATCACCGAGCTATTTTTGCTTCAAGACATTTTTGGGAAAAATGCGCAAAACCGATTTCGGAGACCTTTGCATCGCAATTGGGAGACTCGAGCGTTGCACAGGGAGGTTTTCCTTGTTATTCGGAAATACATTCGGAGGAATAAAAAATAAATAAAATTTCATCCGAGAATTGTGTACAAATTCAGCCGTTATTTGACTGAACTGTAATCACTTGAAACTAACTGATGAAACAATAGTTTGAATTTTCCTAAATTTTTGTCTCGGGTAGGCTGATATTCTACAGAAAATCTCAAGTACGAATAATTAGAATGAATAAATATAATGATTTCCTCGTGATTCCCCAGGCAGGGTACATTTGAGACGTAGAACCCACAATATCAACGTTTTGAAAAAGATAGTAGTTCTCGAGATTCGACAGATTTTTGAACTAAGCATCTGCAATAAAAATAGCGGATCGATTGTACTCGTGTGAAACTAAAGAACACTAACTTTAGATAGAATTACAATTTCGAAAAATGATTTGATATTCTTCGAAACCTACTACCGGATATATCTACATATTTATCCATATTCAATTTTTCGGACTTTCTAATTTAAATCCTAACTCTTTCTTTGCATTCTCGGGCATACATTTTATACTTCCGATTAGCATAACATATGAGCGATTTTGGTGACCCTATATTGGATATTCGTCACGTATTTTCGATTTTCTTCACCTTCGATCCTTGTCCAAGCCGGTGGCTAATTTTCAACCTACGTACCGTTATTTTTATTTCATTCAGTCGAAACCCGACCGTCCAAATCTTAATCTCTATTTTGTAGTCACAAATGTACCAATAGTTCTGCTACTTAGGGTCCGTTCTGCAGTAGTCATTTACGTTTTATTCCAGCTAATGACTCGTCGATTCTGACGGATACATCCGCGTTCAACTCGAGTTTAAGCGATAGCTTTAAACTGGCCATCTTCAAAACGTCGAAACATTTACAGAATAACAATTTTACTAGTTCATACCTGAGAAACTGTCGCCGAGTGGACTACGTTCCCCGAGAAAAGGTTTTGGCGGTGCAAAAGCGATACCATGAGGACTAGACATTCGCTCTATTCGTATTTCTGCACGTGTAAGGTTTAGAACCTCGAGAACGCCAGCATCGCCGAAACAAATAAGGATAAAGTGAGATCATCGTCTATTTTCGTACTTCAGTCTCACTTGTCCAGATAATGATCGCGTTCTTGAGGTCTCGGACCACCATGTGGCACTTCGATGCAGGGAAGTGGCCAACAGATGAGAGCAGAAATCTCTTGTGTGGGCTAATTTCGTGAAAAATGAGAAAAACCTACCGACAGCATCTGTTCTCCTACAGTCAACACTCACGGCCAAGGGTCATTCTAGGTAGACATCATTTAGGACTACCTTCGACATTATTACTCGCGTTAACGGTAGTTCATCGTTTTTTCGTCCAGAAATAGGCTGTCAATCCCATTATTAATGGATTGTGTTTTCTAGTGTATATACTGTCAAGTAACTTTATCAAATTGTACATTAGTAATAGTGTTGGTAATTAGTTTTTAATGTCCCTGTCTTCGTATCTTTCATTTGTGACTAGAAACTAGAAAGAGATGGCGTAGCTTTGAGAGGGCAAAAAGTTGACTACGAAACAGGATTTTGGTGCGACGTCGTGAAATTTGGTATCAGGCTGAGAAGTGAAAATAGGGCTGCAACCAACACCTATCGTGCACTGTCACAATTCATTGTACTCATCGAAAACTGCAATCCAACACGATTAAAAACTAAAAATTACAATACAATCGATCAGTAGTGTAAACAAGAGGGGGGGGGGGGGACAGGGATACATCTATGTTACGTTTAAAGCCAGAAACTTTTTTTTTAAAGCACATATACAACATTATTTTGGGAGAGCCAAGGCTTTTTTTTGGCTGGTCACGTAAAAATCTATGCGATACCTTCTCCCCCTCCCGAACTTCCTATTTATACTACGGCAATTAATCCTCCAGACACTCCCCGCTGCAAAAACAGAGGAGAGTGCAATTCATCTGCATTTTCAAGCACGGACAGCTACATGGTGGATAACTGCATTTTCAAGCACGGACAGCTACATGGTGGATAACTGCATTTTCATAATAGATTCGTAGTACATATATTAGAAACAGATGTGGAAACATCGATAATCTATCATTTAATTCCCGCATCACATTTATCGATATTTTTGGTTTGGACCCCCACCTCTAACTGTAGATGCTCCAATTTTCACCATATATCCCAAAAATAAGGCAGCGGCCTAAGAACCTAGTTGTGCCCAAATTGTACTTTCTCACAATCTTAATCATCAACCCATCCTCGATGCCATAATTTTAAACATCGGGTTAAATTTATACAAAGAATGATTTTGACGGCTTGGAAACTTCCAATGTGCAAAGTACAAGGAGGGGCAGGAGCAGAAACAGAGACAAGATTCTTACGGATGATAAATTATGGCGGCAGGAGAATAATTCTAGGCAAAACTTGCATCCGTACTATTGATTGAATTCCATTGAATGATACAAACACATGAAAAATGACTTTTGCACCATAAGACCTGCGCTGAATTATCCTACTATATGCAATTATTTTGGACCTCCTGTTTACAAGTCTTCTAAGACGGCTATGAAACAAGAACGAAAGACTATTTTTATGTAAAATTTAGCGTACTTTCATTCTGCAAGTTGAACTACTAATGTAAGACTTACGAATAAAAACTTCCAGAACAAAAATGAAGAAGAGCACTTAAGTCTCCATGGGGGCTTAACGCGGCCGTCGGCGGTGTCCACAATTCTTAAAATACTACCCCGAGTCTCGACAAGAAACTGGGGTCTTTGCTATGAAGGAAGAGCTAAGCACAGGGAGGGAGGGGGTGTTACAATGAAAGAAAGTGAAAAATTTGACGAGGATGTTAATCAGACAACTTCGTAAGTTTTAATAATAATAATTTGTTTCCCAAGTAGAAAATTTGTTCAACCGTCGCGAAAGAAGGAGAGGAGTAACGAAACTAAAAAAGACTGTGATGTGAATTGTCCTACGTAGTACGTTTTGAAGATTGCTACATTAGTGTTCCGCATTACTTTGATCCAAAGATAAAAACTGATGCACCGGCTATGATAGCGGATGTTAAGTTATCTGGACTGAGTCACATACGCTATGAGTACAACGGGGCACTGTATGATGGCCCAAGACCTCGGAAACGAAATCCTTACCAGGAAAATTAAGGTTCGAATGAACAAACAAATGGTGATGTTATCACTAATACGTACACTTCTTGACCCTTCACTCTTAATTTATTGCACGGAGGAATTTCTATAGCTCACTATGGCTAGAGTGGAGATCACGCAATGCGTCGATACATGAAATCTTTTGGAAACATTCTGAGCAGAACAGGTCACTCAGATGTCAATCAGTACAGTAACATGACCACGTGTATTAATAATCAGCCTTTCACCCACTTTTTCCGTTTCACTAAAAACTTTTGAAGCACTGTTTCTCTGATGAACGGAAAATACTCTCGTCAAATTTTGACAAGAAGTTGGCTGGGCCAATAACTCTCATCACTGAAACCTTTCTCACCAATTTGGTAAAATTGAAGGAGTTAAGACCCAAGATTTGTCGAACTAACACGTAATGACCGTTATGTAAATCAAATGTACTATAAAATTTTACTTTTCCTGTACATCGAGTTAGAGTAATTCAGTAACCTTGAAATTAGGACCGTAATCAAGGAAGCACGAGAGAGGACGTTGTTTCTTGACAAACAGAAACGTTCCCAAGCAAAACAGAAAATCTAAATACGACCCCTTCTCCGTCCCAATTCGCTCACTGATACAAAAGGCTAGTTATAGGTCCTCTTGACATTCTGCACAGATCAGAGCACATGAAAAGGTTGATCTAAAAAAAAAAAATCAAAATCTACTAAAACAAGAGTAATTTGATTACGAATCCTCATTGTTTCGTCTTTACCTCTGACCACGAAAAATAATAAATTCTGGCAGTAATAACTGTGAGCTTTTGGAATGGTGCACCCTGGCCATACCCCAGTTGAAACAATCCTTACCCGGGTAACGATAACTGTGAATCATAGAATCGTGAACCCTCATCACTGATATCGGAAACCACAGAAGTTATGAATTCTCGAAACTGTAATTCATGGTAATGGTAATTAAAAGCATTAAAACTTGCGAAGGCTCTAAATTGTGAACCACGATTATGAATAACTGCGAACAACAAAACGTAGGAACAAGGTAAATGTGATCCCTCATCGTTAATTAAGCCTGAGCACACGAGCTTATCTACAATTTTTAGGAATCGTAAATAAATATGTAAATAGGAAACAGATGAATAAACGAATAAACAGAAAAGCAAAAAGTTTACAACATTGGGCCAAAGAAACGAATCCCTTTTCCCCCCTATAAGATCTCGTTCTAATAGATGGGTGTGTTTCCAAACGATCAACAGATTATCTAATATCAAAGGCCGTGGGTAATATCACTACCTTCAGTGATCTTGCCCAGCCTTGATTTGATCACCGATACAGTTAGTTTCTCACATCATTTGAAAAATCGGCAGCGCCCAGTTACGGCAGAGGCCCAATAAGCGACGAGCACCATCCAGTTCTGGAGATTGTCACAACACGAAGTGAACGAGGCACACTCGAAGGCAAGAAACAGTATGCACCGAGCAAACCGATACTCCGCCAGTATCGGAAACCGATGTAAGAATTACGCTACAAAAACGACGACGGATATCACGACATCCGCGCTAAGCTCGACGATTTCAAATATCTCACGGTTAGTCTTCCGATACGATTCTTAAGAAAATAGCTTTTTCAATCGTAAGTCACCGAAAATAGGGAGATGGGATCATTAATCACAGAAAATTTCCGAACAAGCTCTAAATTTTGTAACAATCCGTAAAATACGATTCGATCGTAACGTGTAACCTAGAACAGCCGATAAAAGTACGCAGTCTTATTACCTAGAATTTTCGAAGACTTTTAAGTATTTATTCTTCTCAAGCCGACGGAGAAGAGAGGATACGACTTATGAACTTTTGAAGCGGCCTGATTTTGCAAATCCGAAATACTTTCATCCGAACACCTCAAGTTCTCATACCGAACGACTCTACAACACGACTTAATTTTTACAAAAAATGACATGAAATTCCAAAAGAATGAGGAAGGCAAAAAAATCGGGGAAAAAAATAGATAACATAAAAAATTAATCACAGCAACGTTAAATTAATCCGGCGAAATTCAAAAATCTTCGAATTCCGAACCGTATAACTCTAGACGAGAATATAATAATGGAGCCTCTTCGTAATCTGGAAAATTACTGGTATCGATGGGTCCATTTAACTTTGGTATAATCGGGGCCGGATACTTTTTCTGCAACATTGCTATCCAATCGATGTTGTGAAAGAAAGGATGTCGTTTCACGTCATCTACGCCGCTACTTTTGCTGCCCAAACGTTTAGTAACGTCTGTTTTTAGGAATTCCGAGATAATGCAACGTAATGTCCGACTCATATGAGAAGGAAAGCTTACCTTGCCGGCGATGATCTTCGTGTATACATCCTCCGGATTCTTATCCTTAAACGGCGGCTGCCCATTAGTCATCTCATACAGCAGAATTCCCACCGTCCACCAGTCGACTGAGTAACTGTAACCCTTTCTGAGTACCACTTCCGGAGCCAGATACTCGGTGGTACCGCATCTGGTCCAAGTGCGACGGGTGTCGATCTTCTTCGCGAATCCGAAATCAGTTATCTTGAGATAGCCTCTGGAGTCGAGCAGCAGATTTTCTGGCTTCAGGTCTCTGTAGATGATGCCCAGATGGTGGAGGTATTCGAACGAGAGTACTACTTGAGCCGTGTAGAAACGAGCCATCGTTTCGTTGAACTTTCGACACGTCTGCAGGTGCGAAAACATTTCACCACCAGGTACGAAGTCCAAAGCCATGTATAGGTTTGCGTTGTCTTTAAAATAAAATTTCATCGTGACCAGGAACGGAAAGTTGACGCACTGCAGTATTTTTTTCTCGTTTTTCACGTGCTGCAGTTGGTTCGAATTTATCACCTTTGGCTTTTCAAGGATCTTTAGAGCGTAATACTTTTTGCTGGGTTTGTGTTGAGCGAATACGACCCTGCCGAAGTGCCCGGTACCGACCGTTTTGATGGGTTCGAAGTCGTCCGTTTTGGCCGTCTTAGCACTCACATTCTTGGTCCACTTTTCTTCAAATTTCTTTTTCGCCTTGCGAAGAAATGTACGCATGTCGGAGACCGCCGAAGGTCTGTTACTGTGCGAAGAGCCGGATGCCATAGTTGGATCCGTTTATTGAAAGACGAATGGTAGCGTTTTATCACGCCTTAGTTGAGAAGCGAATTTTACATAAACCAGAGGTGGATTACCTGCGAGTGTCGTCGTCGACGCATATAAACGGCCTAGAAAAAATTAAAGAGTTTCGACATAAATCAATTTTCACAACTAATTGGTTAATTTGGACGTCCGAACGGTATTTCCGTTTTGCTTCGCATGTCATTTCTCGAAAATTTCGAACTGTTTACAAATAGTAGAAAATTTAACTTTCTAACCCGCTTTCAACAAGCAGAGGCTTGTTCTTGGTATCTTGTTCACGTTGCACTTCATACGCTGTTGCTGGGGTTTACAGTTGGTGCCGATAATGACGAAAGTAGAGATAAAAAGCTGAACCTTGTCCTAATTTGGTATATTTCATCCGGATGTCCAGTGTAGTCAGCTGATTGCAAACGGCATCGTCGGAGTAACTGTGGACCGAAAAAATGCGAAAAATTTTGAGTTTTGTAACTCCCGGGCGCGTATTAATTGAGAATTAAGATTAAATTAGCGAGCTAGAGAATTCACCTACCTACTTAATAACATTGGTGCATCACGCTATTCACGCATGCGCATCCCATCCGGATTCTCTGGGTCCTGATTGCTGGTTACACTTTAACTTTTTTTGCTGTTCTGGCCGTCAAATGAAGCTTCTAAATTTGAAATGAACGTTGAAAACTGCGCATTTCGGATTCAATTGCCTCTATAAAACAAGGCGATAAGATTATAATTAATTAACGAGTTGTAGACGACACAAAAACCAGGGTAGTAGAAACGGTACAAGAAATAAAACTAACAAATTTCTGTGAAAGCGGGACGGCTGAGTAGGTTGAGATGTCATTAGCGCTCGGGTAGTCTGGTGAAGAAATAGAAAAACTACTCGTCCTACTCCGTCTCCTCCAAGCAGTGCATTGCAGCCAGCCGAAAGCTGAAAGCCAAAAGCCAAATTCAGGTCGAATTTTTACTGATAAGAGAAAAGCTGAAAGCTAGCTTTATTTGTACCTTCACAAGCCAAAAGCCGAAAGAAGCCAACATTTTCCAGCTTTCTTTTGGCTTCTCAAAAACCTATAAATTCGTGAGCTTTACGGCTCTTATCAATTTTTTATGTGTGTGATATTTTTGAGAACTGTATTTTCCCTCCTTAAGCCTTAAGAGTTAAGACCTCAGCTCAAGTGTCAGTTGACGGCAAATTTTAGCTCAAAATATCAGCACCGACTGCAATTTGTTTGTACGTTTGGTCTTTTGGGTATTGGGCAACGGAAATTTTAGCAACGAAAAATCATCATCATTTTTTCTACTCTTTCTTTCATTCAGCTCGTGAACAGAATTGTAAAACTTATTTTATTACCTTGAAGCTCAAATCCTCTACCCTTCTGAACTATTCTTGAAAAAAATAATTATTTAATTACAATTTTTAGCGCAAATTTATATGTGGCATCGCGTAGACACGCTCTAACATAATGCTTCTGAGAAAGATAGAAAACAAGTTTCTGCCGTAGCCTACTCACTCTCTCTTTCTAACACACAGTTTCGGCCTTGCGATGAGCGCGCACATTCCAGTTAGTATATTATTAAGAGTTCACTGGTTAAGAATGCTCGTCAATCAAAGAGACGTTCACACTGTTTAGCATCCCTACAAAATTGCCGAGGAAATATTGATGTGCAGAACTCCTTCTGCCAGAAAAGTACTAATTTTCAATCGTTATCAACAAACTTGGGAAAGTGAACTGGGAATCTATTTCATTTGAAAGACTCCATTTTAATCTGCTGCACTGCGTTGCATAGTGTGAATCGCCATATATCAAAACACCTACTGGATTTTGATGGATGGGCATTCTTAACTCAAATGGAGTATTAAGTGGGATTTAAACTTAGAGTTCCAAGTTTTGGCAGCCCTGCATATGTGTGAGTGATCACATACAATTTACTGTATATAAGCGTGTAGCAAACTGAAACTTCAACTATCATCAAGTAAATTAGAAATTCACTTTCAAAGAAAATTTGTCCTAAATTCAACTGCATCATCACCAAAAAATTAAATTATAAAATTATAATCAGTTCTACTGGCAGAATAATTTTTACTTGATTTTTTCCCTACTGAAGATAGCAGTGTTTCTATTTGAAGATCAATGATCCACTCACTCATTTTCACCCGCTAACACCCGCGCAGATAATTTTGCTGCGCACTCTAGTGCAGGTTATCCCAAAATTATTGACATGTACGAATGTACTGTAAACGTGGGTTGACAGGAAGAAAGAGACCTCAAGCAAAAATGTAAATTTTACAGGAGAGCGGATAGACAAAATTGATAACGTTTTCACATTATGGAGTCGGAGACACTCAACTTTGAAGACTTATAGCCGTTTGGGAAAATTTTTTAGAATTTTTTCGACAACACCAGGCAAAAAAACGGCCAAAAATTAGTCAAAAACAGTTGTTATCACAAAAATGGTTTTTTGCCCTGAGGTCCCTTTCTTCCTGTCAGCCCAGTCGGTAAATGTATGATGAGGATTAGTGATGGGCAGTATCGATACATTTATACATCGATGTTTTCGATACTTTGGAAATTGTGTATCGATGCATCGATACACCTTCTTTTTGAAAAATATATCGATGTATCGAGCGATACATCGATACATGGCCCACCACTAATGAGGATGAGGATAGCAGTATTTCCATTTAAAACTATCCGTGATCACCCGTTCAGTTTCACCCGCGCAGGTGATTTTGTAGTGCTCTCGAGTGCAGGTTTTATCGCCTATATGAACCTGAATGAAAAAGCTTCCATCTGGACCCGACCTCCAACCTGGCTTTATAGTTTATACTTACTTTGCTTCCCCCCTTCCGCATCAGATTTTTTAGCTTTTATATTTCATTGTAATTCTTACTGGAAATTACTCCCTCCCCCCTCGCTGTCTACGTCTCCACCCATCCTCCTAGATCCTGGCCCCAAATAATTCTCGGTTCTCGGCATCTGCTGGAAGCTTTCGCGGAATTCTCAATTTGACTTTTTAGTCACCAAGTTCACTACAACTGGACGCTATTCAGCATAAGGGAACCAACCAGCAAAATCTGTTTTTTGAGAACACATGGACGCTGTTTAACAAAAGGGAACTAACCCACAAAATCCGCTTTTTGAGAACATATGTGATTTTAAGTTCAAGATGAGCCATTAAAAGTCTGGTGCTGTCCAGTGTACAGTTAAGAAACATAATTTTTTCACGGCGCTGATAACGTTTTCTCGAACTCGTCTTTCCCCTCCAAGTCCAAAATACCAATATTTGAGGAGTTATCTGTCAAAAGCCTTTTGACTGATAACTCCTCATTTTGATGTGTATTACGGGTAGCCACTAGCCAGTTATGTTTCTTAACTGGACCAGACTTTAGTAAGACTAGAAGTTTCTATAGTTATATGGCATTGCGTTTACTGATAAGTTTTTTTCAACGTGAGTACACATTTTTGAATCAGGGGCCCAATTTTGAAAAATTCTACGTTTTACGCTCTTTCCAACGATACTAATCTAATAATAACTCATCTTGTTTTCAAAATACAAATGTTGGTTGGTTTCTTTACGCTGAATAGGAATCCGACTCCCCAGTGATCCAATAAACGGATGGTCCACACCGATGTACCAAAAAAGTTACCAAGGTAAATAAACACTTTTTTTGAAATTTCGAGATAAGATTAGGGAAAGAGTTGCTATTTCCTATTGCACATTTCGAGATACATTTTCCAATATCGTCTGAAATTCGGCCAGTTTGAAAATCTGAACTAATTTTTGTCAATTCAATCACCGTGAATTTCCGTTATGGTAACCGTCATGAATGGCAAAACAGCTGAAACGATACCAGAATGCAAGGATAATGAGCCGCGAGAAAACATCGAAAATCTGGTGTTCAAGTATATTTCGGAGAATAATTTCGACGCAGTGAAAAACTTGTTCGTTCAGTATAAACTAAAACCCAATTTGTACGATAAGGATGGCATGACACCATTACAGCATGCCTGCTTCAAAGGCAATAAGCAAATCGCCGAATTTCTGATCGAACAGGTAATGGTGTTAGTTGAAGCTTTTGAATTAGAAATCACTGCAGTTTTTAGCCAAAACTGGTTGATTATGTATTTTTCCCAGGGCGCAGATGTGAATAGTACTCGCCACGAGCATAAATACACTGCTTTACACTTCGCCGCCTTATCGGGTTGTTCGGATATTTGTTTGTCATTGATGAGTGCCGGCGCCCAGAGCCATGTAACAAATACCGTTGGGAAAACCGCATCTCAAATGGCCGCTTTCGTTGGTATGCCAGCTGAATTTCTGTGTGGACGCTGTTGAATAAACATGTTCAGTCGAAAATACTGAACAGATTGACACTGCGGAACTGAAATTGACGGTATTCTGCTTCCTGTACTTTGTCATTCGAAAGTGCCTTTACGCCGATCTTTTGTTACAGGCAATCATACTTGTGTTACAATTATAAATAATTACGTACCGAAATCGGATGTTGAATACTATACCATTCCTCGAGGGGTAGAAACGAAACCAAAGTTACTTCCAATACTAAGTGTTCCTTTGTATTCGTACATCATGCAGGTAACGCGACTGATTCCTGATCGCGCATCTGCACTTGAGTCGTACAATCGTTCTTCAGAATATACGATGATTTCTTTGTATTTCAGGTTAATATACATCCAGTCAGACTGGCGATGAAAATGCCCATGATATTAATAGAAGAGTATTCGCAAGTTAAAAAAGTATTAGAACTCATGAGCGAACGCGAAATGAAAAAAGGAGCGGAATCAAATGAAGTTCTATCGTTCAAGTTTCATTATCTAGGTTTCATTCTATCAGAAATACACAAATGCGGGTAGATTTCATGTTTAGTTTCATCATTTGATAACGATTTTTTGTCATAGGTGCTTCTTTGATGAAAATTTTGACTGTTACAGGGTATCCAAAAAAGAAACAGATCCAACAGAAACTTTCGCGAAGAAAATTTTGAAAGGTCCTCGTGGAGAGGAGTATTTAGACATGATATTAAGGGACTGTGTCAGGGAATTTCCATACAGGGAAGGATTATTGTTTCAACAGGTAGGAAATATAGTTGATGTAATACCAGAGGATTTTATAGCTGCTTTCACACTTCATACCGCGCATTTACTTTGTTCGACAATGAATCCACTAGCCTGCCTATCTGGCTGTGTCCGTCTCTGTCGGTCAGCTTTTCGATCTGTTCTATGTCTGGCACAGAAACCGACATATTTTTTGTAGGATATAGTTAGCAAGATGCGATCTTCGCTCTCAAATCAGTCTTATTCCTGGAAGAGTGGAAGAAAATTGTGGTAGCTTCTTCACTTATCAGCCCATCTTTTGCCATTTTTATGTTCAATTTACCTACTTGATTGTTTATGTGTCACACTCGCCGTTATCCCTTGTCTGTCTTGATGTGAGATTTTCTCAGCATTTTTCAAATTTTGTAGAGCAATACTGTGGGTGTATTCGGCAGTATGCGAAAAGGTAGAGACCAGAATTTTAGAACAGGGACAATAATGCACCGAATTATCGTAGGAGACGAATATATTTATAGGCCGATGATTCTCTCGAATTTCTACTCCTTAACACTATGTAGGTTGTTTTCAAAGAATTGCTGAAAAAGTGCCTTAGTCGTGCACTCAATCCTGGATGTAGGCAGTTTCAGATAGTCGTGCAGAAGTTCGAAAAAGTATTCTGATGTCATAAAGAATTATCGGGTTTTCCGCTAATTGCTGCCTTAAAACATCCACTCTCGAAGTAAACTTATTATCCTCACTACGATTACGTAAAAACGACCTCTACTGAACTTATCCGAAATCTTCTCGTTTAGATGGTGAAAAGTTTAGCCCGCAAAGAAGATTCACCACCGGCACTGAATGTCATTATCTGCGCCATTAACAGTCAATCTAACTTCAGCGATGAAAGTACTCCCTGCGTTACGTGTTCCGAGCCAAAAGCGATTAAAAAGTGTTCAAAGTGCAAAGCCGTTCAATACTGTGACCGTGAATGTCAGCGGTTGCATTGGTTCGTGCATAAGAAGGAATGCGCTCGATCGTCCACGTCCACTGTTTGCAAAGAGAAGAACTCGGAAAGTACACCGGAACGCAATACCGAGGAACTTTCCAGTGATGTGGAAAATCTTGGAATCGCTGCGACTAACTCGTGAGTGTTGCGAGATGTTTTGACCAGACTCTGTTCGTGAATCCCTGATCTGGAATCATCGAGTGCGATGCGTAGCCCTACATTCTTTCTTCAGCTTTAGTTTTGTGTGCGAATCCATTTGTGTGTGTACAGCGACGATTGTCGTTGTGTCTGATTTTTTTACATTTCTTATTATAATTTTACTTTTACTTGTAAAGAATTTTAGTTTGTTAAGTTGCAATAAGCGACTAGTCCAAAGCTCTAGCAGCTTTTAGTTACTTAATCGAAACTTCGAAGTAGATTTTTTAGTGCAGTATTAATAATTGAAGATTTTTTGCAATTTAAGTTCTTTGTAACCATTTTAGAAAATTTTTGACTGGTATGTTATTTTTCTATGAATGAAATCGAGAAAAATGCAAAAATCGTACCAACTTTAGCGTCTTATTTAATCCTCGCATGAAATGAAAAGACTAGTTTTCCTACATTTTGTATAATTTTTGTAAAAAAATAGGTAATTGATAGGCTATAAGTGGTATTTAACACAGAATAGTTGGTGAGTAACCACTAGAGTGATGAGCAAACGCGTGTAGGATCTAAAACTAAAATGAAATTGATATAGCTGAACTTTCTGAATTTTTTTTTTTTTTTCTAAAATCATTCATTCATCACTTGTGCACTAGACTGATACATCTATTATTTCTTAAGAAAGAATATTCGTCGGTTCAGCGGATTCGATGGTGGTTGAAGCTATCTTCAAGTCTTTTACGAATTGCGTGATTTTGTTCTGCAGTTCAGCATTAGGAGTCAGCTTGGTGATGTTTATTGGCTCGTTAGTCATTGGGCTGGTCACTTTGCCGGACGAGAACCATGAATCAATGGCAGATCGCTCGTACGTGTAACCATCTACAAAAAAGATACAGTAATTTGCTTCTATTGTCGATGAAATAATTATTTTAGACGTGCAATATAGAAGTACGACGTTTTGTGGAGGTCATTCGATGAGGAAAAAGTCAAGCAGAATTTATTTGTGACTTAGTAAGATGACGAGATGAACTATCAACACAGTTCACGCGTCTCAATGGCCTTGTTATTCCAGTAAAACTTCGATTTTGTTGGACGAGATATTCTGCCGAAAATGAGTTGAAATACTTACAATTCTTTAAAAAGGGGTTGCAATCTAATTGGAAAATTAACATGCCTAGGTAGCGCTAGTGTAACACACTAACACAAACTAAGTAACGCTCAACACATTGGAAACGCCTTGGGGATTATTTCAGCTTCCCTATTCTCCTACATCAAAAATCGCGATTTACAATTTCACGTAATTTCGTTTAAAAAATCCCATGGAGGTAATTCTTTTTTATCCTGGTAGCTTAAAGCTATTGCTGAAATTATTTCAACCAACTTCCTTTCAAAAACTTTTTTATAACACGCCAAAGGCATTCAAAGATCACTCATTTAGCACGTTTTTTATATGAACTAGTAAAATTATCCCCCAGTTGTAGCAGCAGGGCTACCGACACAGGTACTTTTGGTTAACTACCCAATATCAACGTGCATACTTCTTCATTCGCATTCTGATAATCTGCTAAACAATAAAGCAAAGGAACAAACCTGCACACACCACTGGTTGCACCATCAGTTGCTGTGTTATAGGACAAATGAATTCGTGCGGCACATTTATGGAGTTGAAGTCACACGCGTTGAATTGACACAGAAAATCAGAAACTGTGAACGAAAAGAAAACGCCGCATTAAAGCGTGCCTGGGTAAAAGAAGGTCCAGGTATCGGTTCTTAGGGCAGGGTCGTAACTGCGAGGGAGGCGAATAGGATCACCACCTTTCTCAAAACAATTGGAATTCCATTGTCACCCCATCCAAATTTGCCTCTCCTGATATGAGGCTGATTATATACTGAGAAAACCTGATTTCTCATTTTTAATTTCCTATACCAGTAAGACCAGTAAATGAACTTTATATACTGAGGAATTTAGGATTTCAGTAAATGACCTATTATTAAACCACCAGAATGCATGATTTTTTTCCAGTTTATTTAAATGTACTAAATGGTTTTCTTTTATTTCTCATAAGTTAATCCGTTAATTGATAACAATGTACGTGTAAACTTGGTACAATATAGGCAACTCCCTGTAGTTCTAGGCGCTAGAAATCGTATCATCAAGAACCTTTTAGATCTAGCTCAAAATCTCTCATCGCTAAGATACTGCAAATGAGAGTGATTTTCAATTGGTACAGAGACTATACTACCTTCGTTATGTATATGTTCGATTACTCCATTAGCAGCCTGAAATAAAAATGAAAGTTTAATAAAAAGGAACTTCGAATTTTGAACGTTCGCATATGCACTAACTTAACAAAAAACGCAGGACAACAACAAAACGCAAAGCGGCTTACTAAATGTTTTGTCAACCTGTTCGTAGCCAGTTCTTCGAATTCATCCACATTCCTGCGAAGATCCCAAATGATGATAGATTTATCCAAAGTACCTGAAACGAACATCGGTACGCATGAACTTTACTTCCTCTCTCCGTGAATATCAAATTCACCGGGATTTATCTAATCTTTACCAGTGGCTAGGAGTGAATTGTCGAACGAAAATGCGCAGCTTGTCAGCATGGATTCCTTCGAATCGAGCACGTGCAAACATTCACCCGAACTCTGCGAATAAGAAAATATCGAGTCACGAGTTTCACAAAAAGTATTATACAAATAGTCAATCAAAAATTCCGATTTACCGAATTCCATATTCTGGCTGTCTTATCAGTAGCCGTCGACGCGACTATACTAGATGAATTCGGTGGAAACCTAACGCACGTAACATCGCCACCGTGCCCAACCAGTGAAAAATTCAAGTTAATTTTAGCTGTAAGCTCATTTATGACATGTACAAGCCATAGTTTGACTAAGGAATCATTTCCGCACGTAGCTAACATGTATTTTTCTCCCTTACCTAGAATACGTAAAAGGTGTTCATTAATGCGCGTGAAATTAAGTAAAGATGATAGGTATCAACGAAACGTCACGTACTGGACGACATGTGATCGGTCAGACCAAAGTCCATGCTAGTTATGCCCAGGTCGTGAACATTTTCCTCGCACATGATGCAAATGGTCATGCACGGCGAAACGCACCACAGACGAATGCTGCCGCCTAGACAGCCAGATGCCAAGTACCTGGAATCTCTCGTGAATGACAAACAGGATACTGCGTCCATGTGACCAGTCATATTGCTGTAACAAGGCAATACTCGTATTGTACACACGCGGAGACTACAGCAGATATGCATACACTACACACATACTTAGGGTACCTTACTCACACTATTAGCTGTAAGTCGTGTAGGCTCCAAACGCAAACCATTTCGTGATCTCCGGCAGTGGCCAATAATTGGGAGTTCGGCGAGAATTTACAACATTTTATTCCTCCCTCGACGCTATGGACGGTTCCAATTTGTTTGTATTCCTATAAAGACGTACGTACGTATCACTCGTAAGGACTATTTTGATAACTGACAAAATATTTCTTCAAACAACGTTTATCGTGTGAAACAAGTTTGTAGCAAAAAAATAAATAAATAAAATAATGCAAGGTAGATTTATATTCTGTTCTTTGGAGTTAACCATAAGTTATACACTTAGAATCGATACAAGTAATGCAAGAAGAGGAGTCCACGAACGGGCAATAAAAAAGAGAATTACTACAACGATATTCAATGCAGGGTCGTATCTAGATCATTGGAAAAGCAGAGGTTTGAAGTTGACAAGGAGTTAAAAACACTATTGCCGAACAAAACGAGTGAAAAATTCTGAATTTCTAAAACATGTAAACGCAAAAAATCATTTTTTTTCACGTAAGAGAGAAATTCTAATACTCCCCTCTCTCCCTATCCGTTCAGCCTAGTCAATACTAATGTTTTTCAACAACTACATAATTAAAATTTTTCAAGGAGTTCATTCAGCAACACATCGTTCTAATGTTTGAGACCTGCTATATGCTTTAATTTCGCGATACTTGGTGTATAAATTACCGATAAATTCCACACAACGGCGGTTCCATCGACCGAACACGATACAAGATACATGCCGCACACACTAAAATCCACCTGATTGACGGTGTACTGATGACCTTCCAAAGGCGATACTGATACCTCAACAAATCTGTTGCCATTGCGATGCCACAGTCTTACCAACTTATCCCTAAAGTAAAACACAAGAGGAGAAATTGAGGTCAAATGTGAGATAACATTTGAGAATATTCAACAAACACGAAAGTTACAACCCAGAACAATAAAATAAACTTACGTTCCTCCGGCAGCAAGTAAATCATCCTTCGAAAAAGTGCAAGAATTGATAGCGTTTCCTAGATTTTCGATTTTTTGCATAATGGTCGAAACATTCTTCACTTTGAACGGACTGGCAGGTTGAGAGCTTGATGATGGCACCTGAATATGAGTTTGAGACATATGAAAATTTGTATGGAAAAATTAAAAAATACCTCGGCAGGTTTGGGTTTGAGAGGGAAGGGAGGACGGGGTAATATGTCCATCGTCAAATTTCAAGTGCATCGATGTCCAAACTAATTTTCCATACGTATGTAAGATAATTAACCCAAAAATTAACAATTTTGAAGAAACCGTCGGAAGCATTCATCCAACAATATTCATCGAAGTATACAGAAAAATCGTATATCTTTTATTTTTTGCGAGGCACCGTCAAATCAACCACCACCATTCTTAAAACTAGAAAAGGTTTCGCCCTTCGCAGCCCAACCACTTTCGTCCATGAGACACTATGGAGACAAGAAAAGGAAAGAAAAGAAAACATGGACACTGAAAATAGCTCACAGAAAGGGGTACATCGTCTAGATTTCAAAGCGATTTGAACGCATGAACCACGCGTCACCTAAGACTCATTACGTCTCCTAAGTTCCATTAAGGCTATTTAAGACGCATTCAAACTAGCGAAGACTCCCGTTAACTCTGATTAAAGCTCACTGCGATACATACAGACTCAACTAAGACTCATGAATCTTCGATCAGGACCCATTAAGATATTTAAAGACCTTCTTAAAACTCATCAGAACGCATTCACAATCATTAGGACTCGTTACGACTCACTCAAAACCCCTTAATTCGTTGAAACTTTGTTCACAGTCATCAGGATTCAGTAGCACTTTGTTAAGACTGGTCAAGATCTATACCAGTTCATATCGCTTGAGAATGTCTATTTGTATTCGAGTCAGAACTTGGTAACCTGGAAAGATCTTGGCTCTCGACTCACTTTTTTCAGGAGATTTGAATAAGCTAGGTCATCACTTATTACATACTTTCAAACACTTCTATTCAGTCTCTGAGTCACTTCGTTTTCGACGAAGTACAGAATCACAGAAACATCAATTTTTGGTTTTTAGATTTCAGCTCGGAGGCTCATTTTTCTTCCAGAGAACGAGGAACTGCGTTCTCAGTTTAAATAGGCGGAAGATAGCCAACAATAAAACACGAACATAAACTTACTTTTCCTAAATATGAACTAGGCGTTCGCTCTCCCGTTAAGTCCCATATAATTACTGATCTATCATTAGATCCTGAAAATGAGGTAAATACGTACATCTACAGATTAGATAGGTACTTTGTACACGATTAGTTTTAATGTACACGAGTGCCGTCAAACATCCCGAGGAGAAGACAATTCCACGGATGAAACATCATGATTTTTTAAAATATCGACGGAAGGGAGGAGGGCGGAAGTGAAGCAAATGCCAATTTGTGTATCCCTCATATCACTGAGAAAACCCTACCAAGTTTCGTGATAAGAACATGACTAAGAAAAGAAATAATAAAATTATCATGTTCATAAAGTCAGTGCCCTTGACGCTTATCTCGTTTTATGGTCCCATCAGAGATAAAATACGTATGAGCTAGTTCTGCAGTAAGAAAAATCATTACCAGTAGCCAATAACGTTCCATCGGGTGAAAATGAACACGTTGTAACATATCGTTTGTGACCTTTGAGTACCGTCAAGCACTGATAATTATACTCGTCAATCTGCCAACAGACAACAATTTGCTTTCAACATTTTTGGAAAAGCAACCATGATGGGTAGCCGTTGAAAAATCCATTGGTACGTACAGCCCATAGGCGAATCGTTTTATCCAGTGACGTTGACGCTACCATATTGCCAAGAAAATTAAATTTAACATCGGTAACTGCGGATCCATGACCCACGATAGTGAATAATAACTCGGAAATACAATAGCGAAGGTCTTCTTCTCGTTTTCGACAAATCAGCTTCCACAATTTTAGCAAATTATCATTACCACCGGTTATCACACGGTATTCTTTTCCTCGATCTAAAAATAAAGACGTGGATTAATGTTCGGAAAATATCGATATTCGAGTCAGAAATATACGAATTAAAATTAGTTCACCAGTAACATCTGTAATGGGAGAAAAATCTGCTTGATTAATGCCTAGGTCGTGACAATCAGGTATAGTGTGGTCTGGTAACAGTTCGGAGGTAACTTCAGAATCACAGAATGAGGAAACATGCCACACTTTAACGAAACCTGTTGTGTCACCAGAGAGGAATATTTTAGAATCGCAGGAAACGCACGCCACTGAAATAGTTTCATCGTGTAACTGCATCGACCTGAATACAAAATATAAAAGGAGGAATTGTACTTGTAACTCGATTCTGATTCGGCTGATATAATAAAAATTAGTATTTGGAATGCGGAACTCCGAGTTCAATACTCATAAGTTCAGTTCATTTCATCGAACAATCACATGTTATTAAAGTCAACGGCTGACGTTCCAATAATTACACAATTAATATGTATGTTCTGGGACGGGTCGCTTTATTTCAGTCATCATCGGCTGTTGCACCGACCCCCCATGTCATCATCACATGATCATCACAGCTCAATGTACTTCCTTTGGTAAGACAATAGTACCACAATAAGTTTATCATCTGCTATCAATAAACGGATGTACTCGTCCACGGCCTACTATAACCGTTGTAGTTAGCCATGACGCATCTCTTTATATGTTTAGCAGATCTGAACTGAACTAATGAGGACTGACAGTTGACGATTCACTTTCTGTACTAGTTAATTCTGTTCTTACAATAATTATCAAGTTGCATTTCAGTAGAAAGATTCCACTGGTACTGATCACTTACACCGCAAGTTGACCCTCAGTTAACTCAAATAAACTGATTAAGAAAGAAAAAAAAAAAATTTAAAAAAAAAATGAGAATTCTCACTTTTTTAGTGTTTTTCTTGTTAAATCCCAAACACAGAGAGTTCCATCACCGCCAGCTGATAACAAATGCTTGTTCTCATGAATGTAACAGAAAGTACGAACACTGGCCAAATTGACGTGCATTAAAATATGCAATAATTCGCCATCCTGAAACCAACAAATCAGAGAGTTTCGGTAAGTATAATATGCAGATGCTAAGCATTCGTGAAACAAATAGAATCGTCGAAAATAAATATACGTACTTCGATATTGAATATCGAGATGCATCCGTCCCAGGATGAAGTAATCAGCTCCTGATCCTCCGGAATGAATTTAACTTTGCTAACTCCATACTTGTACTCGGTAATAGGGGAATAAGATACTTGCGTATAGCCTGCCCCAGGCTTCCATTCGCTTATAACTACTTTTTTGTCGCTATAAGGGTGAAGTGAAAATACAGTTAAAGGTGTAAGCTAAATACTAATGGATACTTTAACCAGAGAAATTTCCCAAGAAAAAATTACAGGATGTTATTACCTGGATCCAGAGGCGAACCGAAAGGTGTTATCGAAATCACAAGTGGTAATATCGCTGGAATGTACATTTAAAGTTTGCAGAATCTGCGATTTTTCGACACATAATTTAGGCATGGTTCTTCGTGAATTTCAAGCGAATTCGTTACTACATTGCTTAATATACTTTTGCGTTAACATGTCGCAAAAAAGAAATGTCAAACGCATCACAGATCTATGGGATACAAGTTTTTCCTCATGTTTTCCTCCGAAAACTTACTAAGCGGATGCGGCGTAAGACGCAAAATATAAATGATAAAGCCACAGCCGACTGAGGATGTAAGGAATAAGTACACAATGATAAACAGCAATGCACACCAACACTCGTATTGCGCTTCACGATTATTGACGAGTAACGACAAGTTATCACGTCACAATTTCCCGTCGTAGTCCGAAAAGTAAAATATTCACACCCTACCGTACGTTTCAAGTTTCAACCCAAGTCAACCTTTCAACAGCAGGTGGAAGTCCCGATGACGTCATTCGTAGTTTATGCAGTGTTACCAGATGTCGGAGCGAAATATAGAAATTATTCAACCTCATAAGTTCACAGTTTCACACCACAACCCTGAACTTGAACGAAAACTGGGATTACGACAATGACACGATCACTTATCAGACACATTATGTTTCACCTATCATGATGGCAGATTCATTGAAGAAATGAAGGACAGGGTGCAAGAACCAAGAAGTAGTCGAGTTAATTTTTCTGCTGACCAACCTATTAGCATTGCCTATCACGGAAAACTTGAAATTGACTCCTTCCAAGACCTCCCAATAATATTAAAATGTTCGAAATCGGGTGATTATAAATGTATCGTAGCATTAAATATCGAACCAAAAACTGGCTCGATCATTTCCTCTATTTTGTACCCCATACTTGGAACCCGTCAATATTTCGCGGGAGTTTCGAGATTTGCCTGGAATCAATATAAGGAATAAATTCTACTCTTGGAACTCGAAATACACAGTCAGGGGCGCAACCAGAACTTTTTTGGCGGAGGATAGCATTTAGAAAAGAAACTTGCGACTGTGGTGAAAACTCGATTTGGTACCTACCTATTTTCATGAATTGATATTGAAAGAATTTCGAATTTTTGGCGGGGGCTATAGCCCTCTTGCCCCGTTTTCCAATTTTTTTTTTTTTTTTTTGCAAAACTTGGAAAGGGCAAATACTGTTACTTTCAGCAGAAAATTCGCCGTGTTAGATACTAGAATCGTAAAATACATTTCTTTTCAAATTGCCACAGAACAATTTTCTCGTTGTAACATAAAAGTGTCCGTGTCACATTGTGGAATTAAAAATGATAACTGAGTCGTCGAAAATTAAAGGAAAACAACGAATTTAGTAAAGTCATATGGAAACCACTTTTTATGTTTCCACTGAACTTTGTAAAAGCTCTCATGTGATTTCATTTGTCCAACACCACGAATCATGTTTCAAGTTCAAGTGTTTCGAAGTTCCACCCCTCATTCGTAAACACAAAACATAAACTTCTGAATATTTCACATGAAACCAGCGATCGATAGTCAAGAGCCACCGGATGAAAGGTCATTTCTTCGTACACGAAGGTTCATTAACAGAATAGCGCCCGAATCAAATTGAATAAAACGTTCATATCTGCTGACTTTGAAAATAACAATGTTTTGTCATTCGGAATCCAGTTGACATGACAACCGCAATACGTTTATGTAATAACTGTCAACACTCATATTGGACATTGCAATAATGTACCTATATAAATAATTACTCGTCTCGATAAATCACCAGTATTTTCTTAGGATGAAAATGGAAATAAACGAACGCATTAAAACATTTATCTTCTTCGTAGTACAGACCACAGTTTATTAATAGTAATAGATAATGATAATAATAAGCAGAAAATTAACAAATTAATTTTTGGTAACATGAGATTTTCTTTTCAGTGACCCGACGGTTAAGAATACCTACACATAAATTTTAAACAGAATGTAGACTGATCCGATGATATATTGTTGTTGTACTTTATAACACAATGAGACTGCTAGGTTAGGTCTGTAAGTCATCGGCTTTGCCTAATTTGAAATGTTAACTTCGTTAGTGATATAAATATAAATATATATAAATGCGACGTATACGTAAATAAATATACATAAATTAACCGATTCGATTAGAAAATTTGATAAATCATATTTCAATTAGGCATGCTCCGTAATTCATGAATTCATGGACACAATTTATACAGCTGTAAAATGAATGGTACGAACTGCTTTCAACCACCACTGATGAGTACAGCCGTCTGATAATCCGGGTAGTACTTCGGTAATTCATACACCGAAGAACGACTATTCATATAGGTTGAAGGATATAAATGGTTCTCACATCCTCATTCATAAATAATAATTCCGAGTGGAACAGAAAACCAAACTATACACTTCTCCACACTCCATACATTTTTCACTTCAATTCACGTGATGAACTCATCGTGATTTTAAGATTAAGCCATTTACAACAACGGTTCAACATAAAGTCGTTATGAACTGGAATTGAAATTCCTCTTGCTAAGGAGCTAGAACACCCGAATATAGACATATGCCATTTAGGGACTTCAAGATTCCGTTTCCAATGGAGCCAAAGTCAATGAGTTAGAATTTAAGATCAGTACCTATTACGCTTGACTGACTCCTACAGAGTTGTATTTTCAAAATATTTCAAGTTCTACTCGTATTTACCTGTCAGTAATAAACATTTTTTTTAGCACGAAATATTGTCTTGATGAAAGACTGGCTACACTGTTCAATAATTCGTTCATAGTGATCGGATAAAGAGATATTAGAGCTCAGAATGGTATTAACTGTACATTCAGAATTAGGTACCTACATAAATGGATGTGATTGAAGCGACGTACCGACGGTACCGAACAGAGTACGAAAATAGGCGATAAAATGTTAAAATTGTCTGGACCTCTGGACCCGCCACAAAGGTTTTGAATGTGATCAAACTACCGACCACTGGAACGATTCAACCCTTGTTCAATTCAGCGAAGTAGTGACGAAAAAAGTAATTCGATGTTCTACAGGGATGACTCGATACAATCTCTTAGATGGGGTAGTACATCTTCTAAGAAATGTGAGAGAACAACAACATATCATACCCTAATCGATGTCTATAGAAATAATTTAAAATTAACTCTACAGTTTTGATCTATAAGAACTGATACTCGCGCTCGCCTTACAATTATTATAAATACCTTAACACAACGTATACAGTCGCCGTAAATAATTAAAAAATAAAATTACTATCATTACATTGTTATATATCACAGTCTAAATAAAACGTAAATTAATTACGAATACTTCCAATACATAAACGTAATATGAGGACCACGAAACGGCATAGGTAATCGTATTGGTCAATTTTTTTTTGAACCATGCAGTAACGTTAACAGGTTGGAAATGTTAAACCAAAGGATAGGAAAAGTTCAAATTACACACGCATATAAATCCCGAAGCAAATTAATGAGGTCATTGTGCTGAGACTTAAGAGGCATAACAGAGAGAGACGAGCAAGACTAAAGTGAATGAATTTGTGCAGAGTGGTTGAATTTCTATTTTGGTTCATCTTCGATCCCAATTGGTAATATTTCTGGGACATACATGCCGCGGAAAGCGCTTAACATCGGTAATGTTTCTACCTATTTCAGATGAGATGTGCCTTACACACTCAACGCACTTCACTTCATCACCACAGGGATATATAAAATACATAATTTGCGAAACTAGTGACCACGTTTTCTGCCGGTAGAACGAGCATAATGCTTGCAAAATACAAATACCTACTCCTGATTTAAAAATCGAAATTAATAGGTGTGGGTAAAACTTCTATCCCCAAAAACGAAAAACGCAAATGAATTTATAATTCCAAGAATTAAAAGAAATAATGTTTTAAACCTTAAACCTGAACATGGCAAAAATACATTCAACATGTAATCAATAATATCGGTATGTTACTGGAATGTTTAGTTGATGATCTACGGAAATTTGAACATCCGCAAAACGAAGAACCATGTAAAAGTTTAATTCGAGGAACATAGTAACCAAGAGAGAAACACGGAATGGAAAAATTCGTGTGCCATCAAGTACGGTCTGCAGTCATTAACCATATATGCAGCACCAGTGTGGAGGGCACACCATCAGTCTAAACGTCCAGTTTAAAACGGTTGTATTGCTGTTTCGAGGAAGGTTAGGTAAAAAGATACGGTGATTTTACACGGAAAATTAAATGAAACTACCCCCTGAGTAATACACAATAATTATTGAATGAGAGTTGGTAAATTTGGATCTGCAGTTGAAGCAAAATCACGCAAGTGCTGATTTTTTTCTTTTTTGTGCTAGTCCATTTCAAATATTTTCATAAATTGGAAAATTTTTGATCTACCCTCTCCCCCTCGACCAGAAAATTCGCTTCGATAGATGGGTGTTTAATACCGATCAGCGCGCGAATTAGAAAGTAAATAACAACAATAACTAAATACGCAGAATGACGTTTATCAGCGCTGCAAATACATAAATACTATCACAGGGTAGCGCTGGTACAGGCGTACTGCATTTTCGTTGCTTTGAACTATCGACTATGAAGTAAATATTCAGACAATGCGCTAAACCCGATGCCTTAAAACACATCGAACCCATCATGCTAATGAACAAAAGAGCATTACGGTTACCATTGTACTTCAATTCAATAAAGAAACCACCACCTACTACACTCTTATATCATTTGTCAAATTATCATACAAGTAAATTGAACTACCTAATGCTCTCGACTAGTTCAACTTTCCCAACCGAAACCTATTCGATTAAAAGCCGCGCAGGCGTCCTTACCCTGTACTTCGTATACGCTAAATTCAACTACACAACAAAATTCTCGAAAATTTTGCTACAGGAATGAACAGTGAATCGCATAAATCATAAGACCTTCACGAAAACGAAAGGAATGCTCAACTATCGACCTTAAAAATACAGTAATTATAATTACTAGATTTATGAATTGCTACAAGATGAGGAAGTTATAGGGTAGCTGTGAATCTGTCTATGACCTTAATCACCTAGAGGCTTATGGAAGAATAAAAAGGAATGTGCGTGTACGTTAAAGTTCCAACGTCACCTTCGCTCGCTGCCACAGCCTGATGAAGCGATAGGTACCCCGTACGTACACAAAATGCGCTCGTTAGTGTAAATGCGAGTATTTTCAAAATGCAAATAATATGGCTGATATCGAATAAGTACTTGACTATTTGTCTACTTCGTTACACCTTCCGTAACATGGGCAAATTCAACGAATCTGGAATTTCAATATCTTCTAATCTTATACTGGACGGGTTGAACGGGAACCGAACAGGAAACTGGAACTTCGTGTCCATTAGTAGGTACGACTGCAACACAGAACCGTCGTTAGTGATATCAACTGTTAATCGCCATCGTAAGCACACGCATATTCAGTTCCAGTTTTGAACAGGGTTATACAGTGAAGCATGTTATAAGCAACCAGACTGGTCTTCAAAGAAAAGAGATGGAAAGACTTAAAAGATGCACAAATTCACCCCAGTTTCAGATGCGTTAAAGAGCGTACACATCTAACGCGAACGAGACAAGCAGAATATGAACAGATATATGTTCGGTTCGCGTTCAGACGTGTACGCGCATTTACAGTAAATAAACTGTTCATGTACAATGTATTTCCGATGTAAAAAATAACTGAAAAAGTAGGTAGGTACAGTAATTTATACTGTAAGTAAAAGTTAACTTTTAGGATACAAGCCAGTTTTCAATATAATTATACGTCTCGTTTATTTGATACCAAACGCTGGTTATTCGTACATTATTGATACAAACCTGTTCGGTCGACTCGTTTCTCTCTTGTAATTTTAGCTGTACTTTTTTGATGAATGACATAGGTACTTTTTCTTCGTAATCATCACCCGGCGTGTACATGTTCAGAACTTTGATTATCTGAAATTAATTTCAATAATAATATTAAGTCTATTTTCAATTTAGTTACACGACAAAACGATGCAAAATTCTCGAAAAATGTCTAGCAAGAACTTGATGATTCTGTTCCACCACTTGAAGTCTCACACATAAAACTACGAGGCTTTACCCACAACTGTAACTCGCTTCATTCATTACAGCTCTGTTTTTGGTGTCTCGACCTTCACTTCTCTGTCTTTTTGATTCAACTAATTCGTTCTCTGGCTCCTTGGCTGCCTGACTAACTGTCTACCTAGTCATTTGTTTGTCAATTCATAGGGGATTGCAGTCTTCTTCAGCGACAACAGCAAGGGCACACCAAGTTTTTGGGATGGATTAAAATTCCTTAAAAGCTTGATAATATTCTTCAAGAGTAAGATTTCGACTCCTGAGTCAATTTTTTCAGCGGGAAGAGGCAGCCTGCCTCTGCCAGCCTGTATCTACTGATGTTTGTCTTTCAGAACAAATGAAGATGTAAATTGTTCAAGTGCATTAAAAAATCGAATTGAGGCAGAGTTTTGTGAGAGTGTGTTGAAAAAATCGAAACAAAAAATTTTGACTGGTTACTTGACCCACAAATAATGTAAGTTTACACCTTGTACTTTATATTACTGTGGCACGTATTAAATAATGTTTACATTATTATTTTTGTTACGTCTATACTCTACAACGAGCTTTTCGTTATAACCAGATAAAGCGAGTTCCTTGTTACATCCCTTACAACGAGCAACTGGGTATTACGAGGAAAACTGCTGGTCCCTTGAATCTCGTTACAGGCGGCATCTACTGCATTCTCACCTGACTGCTGGCATATTTTGCCGACTGGCTGCCTTACAGTTTAGTTGAATTTGTTCTCGTGATTTCTCTGACTTCAGATAGGTAACCGACTCAGCATTTTTTCCAGTCTAGACTCCATTTAGTATACAGAGAAACGTGGGAATGCAGCGAATGCAGAAAATTGTCTGATGGAAATACTCTACTTTTCACTCATTACGAAGAACTATTGCCCTAGATTTTTTGAAATTCTCTACGCATCACTTCTAGTTTCTGTAAATTTGTATTATTTAGGCGAGATAATATCCGAAGGGAAAATAAATTTTACCTGATTCGATGACATTCGATAACACATATTGCAAATGCTATCTACATCTTCATCAGTCTTTCGAGCTTGTAGCAGCTGCGATGCTTGAATGATCGGCTGCAGCATATCCAGAAGGTCTGATTCCTGTCGAACAAAACCAGTTAATGTGGTACGAGTAATCTCCAGCCACGATAAGAAAGCGTGCTCACGCTGAAAGATTACCTGTGCTGTCAGCAAATTCAGATCCCTCGCCCATTGCTCAAGATAGGACAAATTATACCGTATTTGCATACCCTTCGACCAGTGACACAATTCTTTTCTCAACAATAAATTGTTGAGAACGGTAGCGCAGATGAAGTAGAACAGCTGTAGACAAACATAATCTTAATAATGCGATTCGTAGTCAAGTACAGCGACCAAGCTGATACTGATTCGGAAACTGAGTACGCTATCGAGAGTGAAATTCTAACATTCAAGTTTCTGAGATACAGCAAACTAGCTGAGTTTAACACTAATTGAAAATCAAGCCTCTGATGATAATAGTGCGTACTGACCTGTTTGAAAACTTGTACTAAAACGGCGAAATCTACGCCGAGGAAACAGAGCACGTTGTAAAAATCGCTCAACTGTTTCTGGAAGGCGTCCGGTGCTTCTGATATAGGAGTCGCCGCGCTGGATACCGACATCGACCGAGTTAAATGTTTTCCACCCGATAGCCCGGGAATTGCATCGAACTCCAAAATTGCCGCTAACGCCAAATCTTGTAACTGATTCTCCATTGTACGGATCATACTCTAACGGATTGGGAACAAATTTATTATAAACTGTTTCTTACTATTCAGGAGCAGCCCGGAGGTGTAGCAAGATCAAAAAAAAAGAGACGCGGAGGTGGTGTCGAAGAGATAATGATTGAAAAACGCCATCTACGGGTGAACACGAACGGTAATTTTTTCAGTTTTAATGGCCATGTAATTTCATCAATATTATAATAACATGTTTCATGGGACCCCACTTTGTCATTTTATAGCCGCCCAGCTGACATCGAGCTAATCTTCCGATTCGGCAGGCCACACCTTATGGTATGGCTGTCTATCCGACTATTAAACTCTTGTTTGTTGGTCTAGCTGACTGTTTTCCTCTCTACCTGATTTGTAGTTTAAAATTGGAATCCCAAGTTTTTTCAGAAAAAAGGAGAGAGGCGGCAAATAAAGGCACGAATGACAAACATGAGAATAGACATCAAGAACAGACACATACAGAGATAAAATATCTGCCCGTCTGTCTACCTGTCCCGTCAACTAGTGAGACAGCTGACTGTTTTTTACCTGCCTGTCTGTCAATGTGACTAAATCTGGCAGTAACTGATGTACCCCTACACAATTTTTAAAAATCTTAATACGAAGCAACGGATTTCCAAGAAATGCAAGAAGCAAAAAGTACTTTCAAGTAAAGGAATGATTTTGACCTCCGTCCATATTGTTCATTCACAGCTATGGTTGCAGGGCAGGCTACTTGAACCACGTGAAATTTCCAAACCTGGTAAATCCATACGGCGGTATCACTCAGAACTTGACGGTACTCGAACAAATCGAAATACTGCAAACACTGAGCGTTTTGGGTAGGCGTGTTTTCTTCCTGGAACATTTGTTCGCCGCTGTACTGTTTCAAGGTGTGTAATAATCGGAGCGTATTCGAAAGCCACAGCACCGACGTTTCTAAATCCTGATTTCTACGTTTCACTGTTTTCTTTACGATATTTATAAAACTACACAACAGATCGCGAACCTGAAACACAAATCAAACCGATACGAATGAAACTCGCCACAGATGATATTCAGTGATGTTTAACAATAATGCCTACTCTTTCTTCGTCGTTCGTTATGTCAGTGTGCCTTATACACATGAATATAATGTACGCTGGTAGTCCAGGCACTAGTGTTACAGCCACCGTCGGTTTCAGTTCTGCGAAAACAAAAAGGAAGACAAAACTTAAACAGAATATACTTTCAGGGTGACATCGTGAAAATAATTTAAGTCACTCTCAGTATCTATAACAAGCCACCCATGATAGAATGGTAAAACAGTTGAACCATCGGGTGTACATCAGATACATTCTAGGAATAGCCACAAGTGAAGAAAAAAAGAAAACATCAAACCATAGTTATTACACTTACCAACAACTAAGACCTTGAGAATGGCGGGAATATCGTTCTTCGAGAACTCCAGCATTCCCATGTAGTCTCTTTCCTTCTTACGGACGGACGGCAACTCGCTATTGACTATATTTGCTATGACGGTGGTATTCACCGCGTTATTTTCGGGGACTACAGACTGTTTACCTGAAGAGAGATCAAATTAGTAAGGACCACGTTAATTCCCACGCGGAATCTATTTCGTGAACTGTATTTTAAAACCAACTTTTTTCGTTACAGTCGACGAGATATTCTTGCAACTTTTTCTTCATTTCTCTGTACGCCTTCTGCATTACGTCGTATTTCTCTCTTAATTCCTGAAACAAAATGCACGATGAATTTAAATGCAGTGCGACGAATCAATGAATTATCGCCCTAGAGCCCGCTCACAATATGATGTTAGCAAAAATCCAAACTGACGAGAATAAATGCGCTTAACAAACATCAAAATAGCATACCTAAGGTACAAGATATGAAAGAAATTTATAGAACAATAAAAAAATATTGTTAGAAGAGAGTGAAAAGAGAGAAAAGAAAAAAATAGAACTCCTACTTCGTTCGAACTACTAGAATACTTAGAACTACTTACGAGAATAAAATTTCGGAGGATACGGACAAATTTTTTTTTTCATTTTTTTATTTATTAAATACTGAACTGCCGATGGACAAATATGAAATTGAAAGTAGGTACGTTAAGTTCAGTTACAAACACGATAGAAATAGTGATTTTGAAAACCAATGAAGAATAATTCGACGTTAGAAATGGGAATTTCAATTTTATTAATACTCGGGTTTTAGTTAATCATTTTTTTTTTAACAATTTTGAAAATTGCTACATTCTATAAATTGTAGATATTTACTATCTTTTTGACAAGCTAAAAAAAGAAAAGATGGGGAAAATATAACAATAAATCAATGAAAAATAACAATAATATTTGCAAGGAGAGTTTCCACAGAAGCCTGGCAGTAAGCTTATCGCCCCAAATTTCAATATCATTCTTGCTATATGAAACAAGTACATCATCATCGAAGTTCCTTAAGGTGAATTCACAAATGCACAACTGCCTTCCAGAATACACCATAAATAGCCGATAATAACAGTTGTAACGGTGAAACGAGAAAGTTATTCCGATTCCATGTTTTAGCACCGGATTTGAAAAACAACACTCACCAGACTTTCAGACACAAGCCGATTAACTTCGGACTGTAAGTATGCTTCACTCTGCGACTGCGGTGATTTGGACAAATTAACACTCAATAACTGCTGTTGCCTGTCGTTATCTTCTTTCAATCGAGCGATTTCATCTTTTAAATCGTCCCTTTCGTTAGCCCGCAGCGTCTTCTCTCGTTGCAATTCTTCTTCTAAATGTCTGCAACAACGAATATAAATTGAACAATATAATTTTCGTACTAGAAGCAATACCACCTAACCTACAAAATAGTGATTTTTAGGTGTTGAATGTTTAGCGTCATTGACACACATCGACTACATGAGCGATTCACGAAGAAAAGTTATTACTAGTCGCTGCGCTGTTAACTGAAACGATGGATCGGATGGAAAAGGTCCCTTGTGTCACAAATTTACAATTCTCAAGAAAACAACTTTTTTTTTTAACGCGAAACCCACCTTTACCGGCAGTTCCTATCAGTTTTTTGCTTCTCCTGTAAAATCAACTGTTTGGGGTTACGCGGTACTGTTTCTAGTACGACGATATGGTTTCTTTTGTTGTTAGATATTCAAGTAAAATGTTTCATTGAAATTATGTGTATTCTATACAAACCTGTTGATCTTTTTTTGCGTTTCGAAAGCCAGAACTAATTCCCCATCTTCATTGATACTGTCCAAATCCGCGTCGGGCGAGTAATTACTTTTTGCTATGCTTTTCAAGCCTTCGGTGTTATTAACCAATATATTACGTAATTCGCTACATTCTGCACGTCTGCGGGCTACTTCAGCCTGTAATTCGCGGAATTGAGCTGAAACATATTTAAAGCCAACATAAATATTACTAACTGAAACGAGAACAGAAGCCATCTTAGTACGTAATTGAGCTGAAATGGGTACAGTTTTTTTTTTTTTTTAATTCTCTTGCCAGGAATAAACATGAGAGACAACTCCACATAATGTTTATTACCTAACTGGTAATTGCTCGTCGTACACAAATTGATCGAACCGTAGAGGCAAAACCTTATCGTTATCCATAATAAAACCCGACCCAATATTCCTCCCCTCTAAACTAAGCTTATTATCATAGGTAGTAGAAATAATTATGAAAATAACAACAAACAATTGGTTAAAAATATACAATGGTACCATTCGACTAAAACTTAACTTATAGGTATCACATTGAGCGATTGACAATGCTTCGTCAACAAGTTACATCCTAAAGGCTTGGTGAGAACATCCGCCAGTTGATGTTCTGACGGCACATATTCCAGCGTTACATTCTCCTTCTCGATTTCGTCAATTATAAATTTATAACGAGTGTCAATATGTTTACATTTTCTGTTGTTGTCGCCATTTCTCGAGAATTGAATTCGTGTTATCATCGTACACAGTAAATGTTGAAGTAGGCAGAAAAACGTTATTTAGAATTTGTTTGATCCATAGACCTTCGGCAATGGCTGTTGATCAAGCGACATATTCCGCCTCTGCGGTAGAAAGTGCAACACTATTTTGTTTATTCGAACTCTATGACACACAGTCCCTCCCCCCCCCCATCTTAAATAGATATCCACACCTAGATTTTCTATCAACAATATCGCAGCCAAACTCTGCATCTGCGTATCCAGTCAAAAAAAATTCTGGAACTTTACAAAAGTTAACTAGTCGAAAATAAATATTTCGATATACGTTTGGCGTAATTATACATCTGATCGGTCGGATTTTCCTAAAATTGGCTAAGGTAGTTAACGGAATATGAGATATTAGGTCGAGTAATTGTAGCTATGTGTATAGTTCAAGCAACTAAGAAGTTCACGATAGGGCTTTTTAGTTTTTAAATTTGGATTTTCACTTATTTATTTTCAAATTCATCTCCATCGGAGTGCCAACAGTCTTGCATCCGAGCGTTCCAAATTTTTTTTAAACTTTTAAAATGTATTCTTTCTGGGACAACATTACTTTATTTTTACTCCATTCAAAATCAATGCCCAGAAATTTATTAGTCTCAGACAGATCATTTACTTCGAATTTATTTGAAAATTTGTTCTTGAAAGTTTCAAAATCATACATCTTTTCGTAAAATAAGAGAATGTCATCGACATATAAAAGAATATAAAATGCACTACTATTATTCTTCCGAGTATAAACACAAAGATAATAAATGGAGCGTCGAAAACCTGTCGAAAGTAAAAATTCATGTATAAGAATTTATTCCACTGTTTCGAACTAGATCGTAACTCATAAATTGATTTTCTCAACAAATAAATTTCATTTTGAACTTTATAGCCTGGTGGTTGCTCCATAAGGAGTTCTTTACCTTCTTCTATGTCACTATTAAGAAATGCTGTAGCGATATCCATAATACCCGTTTTCATCTGAAACTGATTTGCAATACAAAGTAATATTCTCAAAGTTGTCAATTTAGCGACAAGGGAAAACATATCGGCATTCGTCTCTAACGCAAATTCTCGAGCTACCAATCGCGCCTTGAATAATTTCTGCCCGCCTTTATTCTTAATTGAGAATTCCCGACGATCAACTAATGTCCACACTTGATTTTCTTATTGGCCTGTCCAGCACTCACAAAGTCGCTAGTGAAAGCTGAAATGAGGTACGTGCTGATAATAACCATAGGCACTAAACTCGGAGTTCCCAAAGCTGGTAGCCCTGCGTACTGAAAAGGTGATCATGTACAATTTTCCATAAGATTACAGCAAACTTTAAACGTCTTTAAATCAATTAGAAATTGATTTAAAAAAAAAATCTCGTCCTACATTTTATTATATTGTTACTAAACAATAAGGTTACAGTCAACGCAAGTGGGTGAAATAATTTTGGGACGTTTTTTGCCTTCCTATTAGATAGTAGTATTTCCATTTAAGATTATCCATGATCACCCTTTCAGTTTCACCCGCGCAGGTGATTTTGTAGCCCTCTCTAGTGTAGGTTTTATCGCCTACGGGGAAAAAACTTTAAATTCGTCTTATGAAGGTCTCCGAGAAGATTTATTTCTACAAATTAGTGTATTTATAGCTCATTGTGTGCAATATTGATATACCTAATCAGAATTTTCAATTCAACTTTCATTATTTAGAAATCTCGATGCAACTTAAATTTTTTATGCAAAACGACAAAACGAGCTCCAGATACCCCATTTCAGTTAGTTAGTGTAAAATCCACCAGATGTCAGCCACTCTGTTTGGACAGGCGAATAGCGTCTACCCATGATTGAGAATGTTCAGACTGAATTGCTTCGTTATAATTATTCGGTACATTAATGTCACAACTTGTAAATAGAGAATGTAAAAGAAAGTCGTCAAAACGTTTAAGTAAATTATTAAGATGTAAATGCTGGGATCGTTCTGTATTTTGCTTCGATGTATTATCTACGTTTACGTTGTCATTATTAATATTATTCAAATTGTCTGACAATACAGTACTCGAATCATCTACGTTAATGTTTGAGTTATTGTTAAAGGTTGAATCTGCTACGTTATCGACGGAATTGCAGTCGTCAGAATCAAAATTAAAGCTGAATGAGATAAGTATTTTTTTTCTTTTTCAGGTGTAACCCCAATACAATTCCAAATATTCTCCATTTCTTGAAAAATTACGTTACGACTATATTTAATTTTGTTTGAATTTGGCTCCCACAATTTGCATCCAGTAAAGGTATATAACCAATAAAAATACATTTCTCACTTTTTCCAGAAAACTTATCTCAAAATTGTTTAGAAATATATCGATAGGCTAACGATCCGAGTATTCTCAATTTTTCCACATTAGGTTTCTCATTGAAAAGCATCTCATACCACGGAGTTTTACTACTATTCTTAATTCGCTGTATCTTTACTCATAACTAATTCCAATTGCTCGCTATTGATACGATCCGTCAAAATCATTTGAGCCTTTGCGTCATTTTTTATCCAGGCGTCCGTTATTTCTTCCGGTGGTTCATCTGTGATCATCTTGTATAAACTTTTCGACTTTAAAACTAGCTTCACACGATAGCTCCATTCTCGAAAATTTGAACCGTCAAACTGGAACAGCACATTGGCTGCGGATTGCGGAGTGGCCGACATCCCGATTCATAATACGTAGAAATACCGACAGTCTTACAAAATTCAATCTTTAACGACATTAAATTCACAGAACATAGAGACATAAAACATGGAAAACATTGCATATTATTTCACATGAGAATCACGCGGACTGCTACCATTTTTTAAATTCTCTTGCCAAGAATAAACATGAGAGACAACTACACACAGCATTTATTACCTAACTGCTCGTCGTACACAAATTTATCGAACTGTAGAAGCAAAACCTTATCGTTAGCCTGTACGATAAAACCCGAACCCAATAGTTTTCATGAAATTGGTTTACACAAAGAAACTCTGCACTAATTTAGACTCGCCCAGTCCGTAATACAACAAAACGTCGCACAGTCATCTCAGCGGTCCGATATCTCGTAAATACGAGCACTACTGGAAAAATTAAGGATGAAATTTGAAAATGATGACGAGTGTACCCATCCATAACGTCAACACTTTGAGGTCTCGGGTCATTATGCGGCGCTTTATCGATACGGGATTTTGTACGCGCGCGTACAAGTCAAATCACAAGCTCCATAACTATCACACGTACCTAATAATTCTTCGGCAGCGTCATCGCCTTGGTTCATCAAAACTGTTTTCCTTAATGACTCCAAATTACTACGTAGCTTTTCATTTTCTATTTCTAGTTCTTGAATCTGCAAAAAATTTATCAACCCATACAATAACGTGAGACAAACATTTACTTAATATAACTTTCACGAAGTACGAAGAAAATCATACCTTAATAGAGTCTTTAGCTCGTTCGTCGTATTTGTTACGTGATATGAACCGCTCAGTACTGTCGATCTTTTCCACTAGTTTATCTTTTTCGAATTCCAACGTTTTCAACTTATGCTGCAGTTTCAGCACCAAGCCGATATCCTCTTTCTGCTGGTAACCAAAAGATTACAGAAATGTTAATTAAAGGCTGGAGAAGACAAATCAGAATACAAAAAGAGCTTTTCACATAGTTAAGCACAACCAGATAATAGGTATCAATTCGATACGTTAGGCCACAGAACACCACTGAACACAATCGGTAACTTTCACAGCAAAAGGGGGTGAGACGGAGGCAAAATTTGGACGACCACAATTTTAGACATCATAAGTTGCAAGCGGGGTGAGTGAACATTTTTTTGGTTTTGTGCAAAAAATGGGCCAAGATAAACCATTTACCAATACTTTTTGCAACAACTTTAATCTCATCCGATGCGAACTTGAATACGACGGGGGAGCCTTAGTCCTTATGCCACCCCTTCAAAGGATCCGCCACTAACTGAGAAATCAGTCGAGTCTACCGAGCTTCGAATTCCACGAATGTATAAGAACTCACCTCAACGTGGTTTACCGAAGCGACACCATCCGGGGAGCCTCGAGAATTGTCTTGAATAGAAATCGTGCTCGCGTCCGAGAGGGACCGATGGTGTCCGTGACCGCTCAAATCTCTTTCCAAAGACTCCAATCGAGCTTCTAACGAATGTTTTTCAGTCAACAATTTTTGATACGCATCTCGGTCTTGATCTTGCTCGCGTAGTAATATCAACTTTTCGTGTTCGATTTTCTGACGGATAATTTCTACACAAAAAACATCCACGTAAAATTAGAGAATGATATTTTAAACTGGCGATATTACTGTGGCAAACTTTTGCTAACTAGCGCAATTTCATAACATACTTTTATACTGTCGTCTTCTGAAAAGTGTTTAGATTTCAGTTCAAATTAGATAATTACCTTCCACATTTAATTTGTTCGCCGACATAGTTTCTTTCATGGTTTTCATGTCATTGATTAGGCTCTTGTTGGCTGCTTCCAGTTCTTCGCAACGTTTCTGAAACTGTCGGTACCGCAGAATCTCTTCGTCTTTTTCGGCGAGTAATTCGTCTCGCTTGCCTTTTTCTTCTTGTAACGCGTGAATGAGATCGTCGATTTTCACGTCTTTATCGTGTAACGCGGATTTCGTTGCTTTCAACTCAATTTCCACATGTTTTAGAGATTCAACTTTGAGTTTCATTTCATTCAGCTCTTGAGAAATGGTCTTTTGTGCCAATAGTTCTTTTTGCTAATCAAAGTAAAATTATCTTATTATAGCGCCGGAACCGACTTGAAAATTAACGCCAAAATTACCGATGATCTTGATAGTTACCATTTCGCCAATCCTCTGCTGCATCGAAATAATCTTATTCTCGAGACCTTTGTTGAGTTTCTTCATGTGTTCCATCGAACGAGCTTCTCGTTTCAATTCCTTGAATCGTTTCTTGGCCAAATGTCGCCGAACAACGCACTGACATTTGATAACCAATTGGACAAAGCGAAGATGTTTCTTTCGCGTCAACCAGCCGCGCACTACTGATTGAATGACAACGGCCTTGAAATGATTAGAAAACGAAACAAAATAAACGCTTAGTAATCGTACGTCAGCCTTGTACATCCAAACACATTTGGTTAGGTACTTACTAGTTCATAGTACAGATATGAACGCAGGAATGCGCTCGATTTACTGGTAACTACTATTTGGCGAAACGGTACACGACTAATACACCACCAAGAGAAATAGTTCTTCATTTACTTACAGCTTTTTGTTCTTTCATATTCTGGAATTTCCTTCTGGCTAATAAAGCACGACCATGGCACTGTATTTTCAAGACTGACCGTCGTATTTGTTGGTATTTGCGATACTGTAACCAACATCTGAGGTTCTTCTGCAGAATTATAGCAGCACGAATGCGCCTCATGTGATAAACTTTTCTGAAAACATATCAATACGGAAATAACAAATCGTCCAACAAATTAGAGATGAGAATCGATAATGTAAGTTAATTTTCACTAAACAATATTTCTCAAATACTCTAATTCTATTTTGAAAACACTCCACCAATTTTTCCTTCATTATCATCTGAGAACATGCGTAAGACTGTAAACCGAGAATCTCAGTTTCGGTAAAAACTTCGTATACGTTTGAATCATTTCCGGCGGCAGAAACAGCACAATATATTGTTATTGCGTCCAAATAAATTGTCTATTATTCGCCCCCCTAATGATGCCAACCGACCAACTGCCAACGCCTATTTTTTCCGAGTTCTTTTTGTACAATCGTTTAATTACCAAATTTGTTTACTTCGACGTACGTCAACATCTCGTCTTTATTACTTGCAATCGTATTTTTAAACAATTTCTCCAATTTCGAAATTTCACAAACTCCGCTCCCGAATAACTGTACCCCTTTAAACTGAATAACGGTTGTTAACTCGTCAGACATTCGTGTAACGCACGGGAGTTCCGTGTCAAACGAAATACATGAACCCCAACTATATTTAGTAAGGCGATAAGCCACTGAAGAAAACTCAAAGCTGAATGTTTTGTCACTTTCCGGAGAAACCAAAAACTTGAAAAAAATTGCTAACCTTCGAGCGATATAACCTCGCGCGTAACGTTGCAGGAGTTTGGTGCTGTTCAAAATTTTCAGATATCGCTTTTTGGCTAAGTAACCTCGGACTGTTTTTTGAATGAGAATACAACTCGCTTTCATTTTGTCCGACCGTAAGCGTTCTAGTAATGCAACCTGACCAGCTCTGAAGAAGATTTTCGTTTTTCCGTGCTTGAATTTGTCCTCATCCTGCGAATTAAAGTTAAATTACCAATTACTTATCCAACGAATGAATGAATGAATGAATGAATGAATGAATCTAGCGACACATCCTGGAACTAATTCAAAGGCCTGGAATGAACGTGGTTAAAAACGTAAAGTGCTTCTTTTTATAAGTTCATTTCGACCGGGCAATACAAGTTTTCTAAAGCGACTATTTACGTCAAAAAATAAAGTTTCGAAAACTCTATTTTTACACGTCAACGCTCACGGATGCAGAGGAACTCCATCCTTCAAATTAAAATTGTTCACCAAATGAACTGATCACTCGATACACGTTACAAGAGGAAAATATACATCATGCTTTAGAAGTACATGACGTTTACGTAATCATTGCAAAAAAGAAAATATAAGAAGCACCGTACACTAAACCTGGAATCAATTCAAGACGAGAGATATGTTAATTGTGTTTTCTCTAATTGTTGAAAACATCTTCCTTTTATTACAAACTGTTTCACATGGTAATTTACTGATAAAAATTTACAATTTTTGCCTGCTGTATTACGATCTACAAACGTGGTTACACTAACACCTTTTTAAATGAAGGAAAAAAAATTACCCAATATGTATTAATTCATATGACTTACTTTAATGAAAGTTTTCAAGATATACTCGCAAGAGTCGCGAACGTTCTTTCTCTGTTTCGAATTGCACAGAACTTTATATCGACTGTGAAACTCTGTATACAAGACCCTGAAACAATCATGATTTCGAGTTAATAACATGAACCGCAATCTATTGGCTTACTAGATAACTGAAAGTTGAAGTACCTAGAAGGAAATCCTGCAGCAGAGATTCTTATCGTCTCCAAAACACCACATGCTCGAAGTTGTTGCACTGCCCTTTGCGGATTGTAATCAAAAGCTTTCTTCTCGTCATTCGGTTTTATACAGCGAATATAATGCGGAGTTGTCGCATTCAACGTAGCCATAAGAGCGTTTAGAGAGTCACGAAATTGAGAACCAACCTGAAAATAACGGAAGAGAATACCAATTTTTGATTCATTTATGATCATCATAATATATTGCGTCATCTCATCATTAACAATGTGGTACAAACGTACGCATCAATTGTAGAAATTCAGGTAAATCTGAAAATGTCATCTAGAAATAAAAGACTTCCAAGGGAGGGGAAGGGATATTCTAACTTTTGTAACGCCAAATGTTACTTTTATTAACTGAAGAAATATTCAAGTGACAAGAATGAGTCTTAATCAACTAGATATTTTGTCGACTGACAGGAATTTTCAAAACAGATAAGCAAAAAATTGGAGGAAAAAATCTTGCTGCTTTACTTTTTTTATTGATGCCGAGATCTTTCTTTACTAAGGATAATTTCAATGACTGATCAAGGGTCCGAAGGAAACCTCCCTATATCTGCATAGAATACATTCCTGATATGATTTTGCGTGAACGTAAATGATACTACGAATTTAGTTATATATTATTATTTGTACGATGAATGAGAATGAAAAGTATCGCCGTACAGTGACCCGAGCCTTTGAAAATGAGAGATTACCGGACGAACAATTCAGAGGCGGAGCTAAGGGGGATCCCAGGGAGGCCACGGACCCCTTAAAAATTTCCCAAAATTCAAATATTCGGCTAAAAAGTGAGAAAATTGACCAACTTTTTCAGTATTCGAATCTCAATACGTGCATTATAAAAACAAAGACTATGGTGAAAAAATTAAATACATATATGTACCTATTTTAGAATTTTACGGGTCTCATTTCATGACTTCAATATAAATTTTTAGAGCTAAATTTGTTTTTTCATCGATTTCTCTTGCACCCCCCCCCCCAAGCTGCTCCTAAAAAAAGCTAGTTCCGCCACAGGAACAATTGAATGGTAAAGAATCAAAACTCACATTTGCCATTTTACTTCACGGGCGCAAATAGAAAAAATACTGTACACGGGTGCAGGAATATCTCTGCTGCTCCTGTGAACGTGAAGTATGTTATACATATCGCACATTCACAGGCGCAGCAGATATTCCTGCACCCGTGTACAGTATTTTACCTATTTGCGTCTTTGAAGTAAAATGGCAAATGTGAGTTTGGATTATTTTTTACCCTACAATTGTAGGTGAATTTTAATATTAAAGACGCTAAAAATGTCCCCCATTACAAGCATATCCCACTAAATTATAATGTAAATTAAATCGATAAATTATTCGCCAAGCTGAGCCACATGTGGATCTCGAGATCAGAGAAATCGAATAGATCGCAAAAATCGATAATCAAAATATTAAAACATCTTCGTTTTTGTAACCTTGAAGATCTTTCTACGTGATCCGAAGGAATGAGAAATAAAGTTCGAAAATAGTTCATGATGACGTCGATGCGCTCACATTGCAACTACAGTATATTTCTAAAATTTCCCCTCAATTTTTCAGGCAACAGTGGTGGCATCCTGAGATGTAGAGTAGACAACTGCCCCCTCCTAAAAAATTGTTACTACATAGATTTTTACCATATTGAATTTAGAAAAAGAAGAAAAAGAGCATCTCGAGTTTCTAGAGACAAAACGTTTTCTTTCTAAAAATGTCTTCTCCCTCCTCTGCGAAATGTATAGATCATCAATATCACCATTACTATGGGGTTATCTAACTCTTCGCCCATCTTGCGGCACTTCGTTTCGTCGTTCAGGTACGTAAATTGTATGCAGAAGACTCTATCGGTATCTCGAAAAATGCTAAATTAAAATACTCACAGTTTTCTTATGTTGTTTATTAATGGGACTAGTAGCGGACATCGGTTTTGGTGAAGATATCGCCACTCTCGTTTTATTGGAATGGCCGATGGTTGCAGCATGTTGGGCCACGTTCAATTTGTTGCTGTCGCTCGAAAATAATTTCTTCAACAATTTATTTCCACTTTCCCTGAGAACAATCACCTGTAAGGAAAACAAAATAAATTATGAGACCTCTAATAATACCCAAGTGTTCCACAGCAAACGTTATCTGAAGAACGATTGTCTGTTTTCAAAGGCTAAGTCAGAACAAAATAGAAAGACGACCCGGCTCAATCATCATCAGTTCATCACCCAATTACATATAGAATAAACATTAAATCTCAATGCAAAAGACATAATATTGAAAGGGCGTTGGATTAGCCTTAACACCAAAAGAAAGAATACAAGTGATCCACAGAGAGGCTGGTGGAAAATAAATATTATTGCTAAGTAATGTAAGTACCTACTCTCAGCTCATTTCAACCCTCTATTTTGATTGCCAGTGTATGTTATCTGCAAAGCCACCCGGTTGGAATAAGCCGTTTCACCTGTACTCCTATAATAAACCAAAACCAATTCCTTTGGTGCCCATAAGACCGATTAAGTTCCGCGTGGTGCCCAGCATACCTGTGCACTTAAACCACGCAACCAAACTCAGACGACGCAACACTGAGACGAACCAACTGGAGCGACAGAAAATAGCATCAACGTATCGCCAACTGACCACGATCACGATGCCGTGTGCTATTCGAACGCCCTCGGTACTTCCGAAACATACGAGAACATATCAGTACCGATTTAAATTGGGAAGAGCAATACCGGTGATATCGAGAAGATTTGTCGAGCATACGATGAAATACAAGAAACCGCCGTTCCGACACGCGAGAAAAGACGAATGCGGTCGTTTTAAAATACACAACAAAGAAGTGCACATCGAAAAACCGAAACAGGAAGCAGTACTTGAGCGAAAGTAATTTACCGAACGGACAGCATATATTTCATCAAAATTGAATGCACATGGATTAAGTCTCAAGTCTATAGAGTTTTCCCCATCACTAAGTATTGGTCGTAAAAGTAACTAAAATGTTTACAGTAAATGATTGTCCAGACTGATCGAGAAATATGATCTTTACGTTGTATGAAAATGATGCTCTGGGATGCGACTTTGGGAGGTTAAAGGTCGAGGTCATACTAGATCCGTAATTAAAATTTAGTAAAAACTATCATGAACCTTATTAACATCCTATTATCGTTAATCACTGCTGCTTAGTGATGAAAAGTACTGAAATCCATACGTGATGTGACTTTCTAGTTTGTTTTGTGAAACTGAATAAAACTCGAGTAATGGCAGGGCCACATTGAAAGTTTAAGAGCGGAACGAATATCTCTTAAATTTACCGAGCCGGATATGCCATATATTTTTATTAAAATATAGTAGGAGCCAATCAAGAAAAAAAATTACTTGCTCTTCGATGACAGTATCTTTATTCTTTTCCAAAAATCCGTAAGTCTGATATTCAACACTATCGGCAAAATGTTTCACTATGAATGAATTTGCACCTGTAAAAAAGTTTCCATTTAGAAAGCGTTCAGTACAGAGAGAAATATCCGTATTCTATGTGCAGTATCGAATTGATAATTTTCAAGCATCGAGTTCCGGACCAACTTTCAGGTGAAAACTTGTACATTTGAAACTGAAAGTCATTTAAAAGAGTCGCTAGAACTGAGCTCTGACTTACATATTCAGAATTTCGGTTCGAAATCTGATTTCTTCTCAAGGGGACCTAAAGTGCACGTGGAGTATATGTCTTCGTTAATGGGGGGGGGGGGGAGGCGGCGGCCCAGGGTTTGTGCAAAATTTTTCCCGGAGAAAATCATTCGGAAAACGGTCACGTTCATATTTTCTCATTCTTCTTTTTCACTTTTTATCTTTTGAAATACGTTCGCCTCCTAATTAAGTACCTTGAAATTATTTACTACAGCAAATGATACGCACGATTCTTTTAGTCTTATTAGATACTCTTCAACTTATGAAGACTTCATTAGGACTACCCGAGAATTTTTAATGATTTCTCAAGACACTTCATGGCTTTTCACACTCCTCTGGACCCGTTTGAGACTCTTCAAAACAAGAAAACTAAAAAAGTAAGAAACACAATTTATCATAAATGCGATAATTTTAGTTTCTAACAGTGTTTTTATGTAAGCGAAAAAAGAATGGTGTTAAAACAAAACAACCGTTTTTATGATGAAGAAAACAATAATATAAAAAAAAAAATCACACATTCAGATAATTAGGGGAAAACAGAACAGTCAAAAAAGTTTTTTCGTTTAAAACACCTACTTATTTCGAATTAGTATTTTAATTACATCATTCCTATTTCTCAATACTTCATGGAGACTCGTTGATTCCTGAAGATTAGTTCAAAGCTTTTGACGACTTTTTTAGACTGGTTCAAGTCTCTTCAAGTTTCTTCCAGATTTGATTAAGACTCATTAGCCTGCTCAAGCTTTTTTAATGAACGATTAGTTTTTCAGAATTTACTGAAACTTTTCACCTTACTTACTTAAGCTTTAGACCAATGCCGGATCTAAGCGAAATGAACTTTGAACGAAATCATTAACAACTGCCCCCTCTTTCTCCCCTTGTACCTGAAGTCCGTTCTTTTTTTCTACTTTTACGTTATCTTATTTTCTTTCATAATATTTCTACCCCATTTTTCCAGACTCTATTTTTCAACCGAGGGCTCCGGGACAGTAGACCCTCTTTGTTGAGAAGGGGCTAAGCGCACTTCCGTATTATGATTGATGTATGTTTGCACCTTAAGAACTAAAGGAAGTAGGCAACAATCTCACTTAAAATATCGCAAATCTCAATCGGAGCACAATCATACTCGACTTTTTCAATGGAATTAACATTCTGCGCTAGTTTCATCAAGGTTTTCACTCGTGTACTTTCACATTACTATTCACTCATCTTTATCGGTCGTCCTTCCTCTTCTCGAAAAAATTATCTAAGAGATATCACGCTCGTTCCCATTTCTAGCGAGTGATCCTTATCTTGGTTAGCCGCCCACAGGTTAATTAAAGCATTCTTAGAATGTAGGGAATAAAATACGTGTGCAGTAATTGTTATACGTAGGTAACAAAAGGATATTACCAAATCGAGGTTTTTCAAAATGATTCCATTTCGAACACTTGGCATACAGCTTCTCACACCACGTGTCGTCACTTCCCTTCGGCATCTATTAAACATCATATCAAGTATAGTTCAATTCAAACGCTTCATTAATTTCATTCACAGACAACCGCAGAATAGAGAGGGGAAACTTCTCCGATTCTTGATTTCGGATTAAGGTATACCATATTATCGAACGCCTCTTGGAGTTGCACTATGCAACTAGAGATAGGTGCTTAATGTACTTAAATACTTATACGACATTTTGAAATCAACCTGCATGATCTTTTTAACCCCTGTTTTCAATACCCGAACAAAATATGGATACTAACTCTGCACTCTTCGTCCAGTAAGTCCAAGATACCTAATCTCGTTTCGATCAAGTCAATGCACGGCTGGTTGTCATAGAAGTCGATAAACTTCCATTCGATGTCCTCTTTCACGTACTCTTCTTGGTCCAGTTTAAATACGTGCTACAATTAACAAAATTTGACGCAATTTTGTGAAATCCGATGACCGACTGACACACCACATTTAATCCGATCAAAGCGACTCGCATTACCAAATTAAATTGCTGTTGCAATTTCTCATTAGCGTAGTTGATGCAAAATTGCTCGAAGCTGTTTATTTCAAATGTCTCGAATCCGTAAATGTCTAAGACGCCGATGAATCTGTGTTTTTCGCCGCTCGTTTCCAACGCTCGATTTATCATTTTAACGATCCACGAGAACAGCTCGGCATACATGTATTTGGCCAAGGCATCGCGAGCTCCTCTAGCCTGTAATCGATACAAAATATTCGTCCAATTTCTGCTTCTTTAGAAAAGGAGCTATCACCGAAAGCGCGTACATGAGAAGACTGCTAGGACTTATATTTTCAGGTATACAACGCAAATAAGACAAATAGCCGACGAGACAAATCGGTTCTTTGCCAATCTGTCATAAAATACTTGAAATTTTATTTTCTACCAATAATCTCTCACTGTCTGCATTTTTAGTTCGTAAGGTAGAGCGTAAATCAAAATTACCTCGACACTACTCATAGGTTTGTCAAAAGTTTCCTTCATGCTGACAATTCTGCGATGACACAACCATTTACGAAGATCTTTAACATTTAGTTCCAATAAAGATGACATTTTCGTAAGATGTGAATCATCTTCCTAAAAGCATATTTAAAACGTTTTAGGGCACGATATAACACTAACAATGAAACGTTACCAATAGCAGTCAAAACGGTACCAGGACCATAAAAGCATAAAATACCGGTCTCATTTGCCTTGATAAACTATTTCGTACATACATACCCTAATAAAACTACAATCGCTATCACTGTGTGAGCCACGACCGCCCTCTTGGATTTTGATATTCCCTAAGTACAATATTCCAGCCAAAATACAGAAAATATCAATTCGGTCAGTTTCCGAAAATCCTAACGTGATTAACGCCGAGATGGTTTCCTGAAAACATTTCTCATCGTCAACCCCGGGTATTTTGCATTCGGACGTCAAGTATTCGTATTCTTCCGCTTCATCTGAAAATTAAGGAACAAAATGAGAAAGGAGCCTTTATTGCGAGTAAGACAGAACAGAGGTCCAGACATACTGATGCGTTAAAGTACCTAATTTTAATTCGGGAAATGTGTTTCTGGCCGCGCACAACTGATAAAAAATATGGTAATTACGCTCCTCGGGAGCTTGAAACACCACTCGGGATTTTTCCAGTAAATACGTCCGCATACTGGCTCCTATGATTTGATAGTTCTTGCTAAACTGTAACTCTATATATTTTCCAAACCTCGACGAGTTATCGTTTCGTGTTGTTTTTGCATTGCCGATAGCCTGTAAAACGGAAATCACATTCTTATAGATAACACGTTATGCAACATCGGAGAAAATATTTACCGCATGGCGAAACTGAGAAAATCTGACCTCCATTATAGGACTAGACGCTAATACTTTTTTCTCCACCTGGGTTTCTTTGGACGAACCACTAATGGTAGCGAAATATCGCATTGCGTACTTGGCTGAAACTGTTTTTCCAGCTCCAGATTCCCCGGAAACAATAATACTTTGATCTCGTTTTTCACTGCGAAAAAAGGAGAAAACGTTAGCACAAGTTCAACTCACTTCTCAGTACATAACAATAAGATTGATGTAAACTACATAATAGAGATTAAAATGTTTAAGCTGAATTTCCATTTCAAGTCAACATGCGCCTGTTTCTCGATCGTCGAACCTAGCGCAGACTCGAAATTCGGCACTCTAAGATTGAGACCCGAGGAGAAACTGAATTTGACCCTCATAGCAGCTCAACTGCCCGAGCAACAGACGAGAACCCAGTAATTTGTAAGTTGTACACAATATCGCACCATATTTTTACACCAATTTACGCAATTGCAAGCATCTTACTAGTAACGTTACTCACCTCTCCATCCTATTATATGCTTCTTCAGCTATAGCAAATATATGAGGATCCAATTCCCCCATTGGCCTTCCACGATAGGTCCATATCGTGTCTTCTCCGTAAATAGGTAATTCCGAATACGGGTTAATAGCGACTAAAACTATTCCTGAAACACGAAATCAACATTTATTACTCACACAGCGGCTACCAAAACTAGAATTCTGCATACATGAGCAGTATACTCCAAAAGCAACACTGGTTGCGAAAATTCCATCCCGTTAAATTTACTTACCACAGTACGTGTATATTGAATACTTGTGGCAAAATCTGACTAGAAGATTATATAATACAGCAGGCTCGTGCAAATACGATAGAGATGTGAGATCATTTTCGCCTATTAAAATATCAGGATTTCGTAAAGGAGGCAGCTCATCTGCATTTGAAGTAGTAATAACCCGCTTCTGTAAACAGAATACCAAATTTTGAACGAACAAACTCGCGCGCTAAATAAATACATAATTTTTTCTTAAATTTACAAAGAGTACAGACTCCACGGATCAATTACCCCGAGCATAAGCGAGTAACTGGTTCAAGAGTGCAACTGAATGCGAAAATACGATGTTCGCTGGCTGAACGAAAGAATGAATGGAAATACGGTGTACAAGATGTTTTGAAATATACTGAAACGTGTGCATTTGGAATATGTTACACATCTCGGCAAACTAAAGGGATTATTTGAGTTTTTTTCTCGACGAAATTCGGGAACATATTTGCTCATCGTAGCGTATACAGGAAGTTCTCCGAGGGGGGAGGGGGATCTGTACATAAAATAGGGATAGATCCACAATATTTTACTTAAATTTTGGCTTGACAAGGCGAAGAAAAAAGAAGAAAGGCCTCGAGTCTAAAATATTAGCTGATAAGCTCGACAACAGCCCTCCTCCCGCTGGGAAAAACAGCTGACAGACAAGATCGAGGCCCCGGAGATCCAGCATCACTCAAGCTCTTATCTCAAACCACATTCCTTTTTAAAATAAGAATTCGGTCTCTACCCTACTCTGTTCTCGACGTAAAGCATAGATGGATGGACGGGAGAGAAGGGGGCTGCCTGCGCGACAGTCAGTCGATATGCCAAACCAAAAGAATCTGCCAATCTCACGAATTTCAGGCAGATAACTGGCTCGGTATTTTCGTTTCAAAGTCGAAGGATGGGAGAGGGGTAAGGGGACAAAGTCCAAGTTTTCAGTAAGAAAGAGATGAATAGCAGGTTTCACAGTCCGCTGATTTCCTTGGGTGGTACGTTCAATCTATTTAATAAATTGAGAGCACAGCGAGCTGATATCGGACGATCGGACGGGTAAAAGCTCTAATTTCACAATTAAAACATGCAAGAAGAACATTACTTACGAGAGTTCGGAATTCCCTGACTTCATTTTCTAAACCAATTTGAGCAGAAAATTAAGGGCGCAGTACCTAATCACTCCCCGGCCATCAGTAATTTTCCAAGCCAGCATTATCAGTTACTTTCAGAATTTTCGGCCAGTTATAGCAAGTAGTCGAAACAACTGAAAGCGAGAGAGGACTTCCGTTCTGATTATCGACAAAACATTTTAGTTGGCAATTTTCACTTCTCCCTGCTTTGCCGACCGTGAATCGAATTCTTCAATCGTACGATTAAATGGTGCTACTGTCCGTTTTTGAAATCCACGACGAAAGCAACAGCACAATTTGAGACGAGGCAGTCAGCCGCAGGGCCGCAACCAGTGGGTACAAATGGAGACATTGCCCTTTGGAAATTTTCATTTTTCCCCCTCCCCTGATGAAAGAAAAGGTCCATTGTTAAGTATCTTCTCTTGTAGATGAAATTCCATCCCTTAAGAAATTTGGTTTGCCCTTCCCCTCCCACCAACCGATACACGGAGCTAATAGCTGACGGCGGCCCCGGTTAGTAACAGCTAAACTGATCTCTGAATTTGAACAAAATGTTGGTGATTATGCAAGTTCAATGAGCGCGGAAAACTACCGAGACGACGGTGTAGATCTTCGAACAATGGCCACACGGAGCACGTGACTGCGAAGATGAGTAAATTAATTTGCTTCTTCATCGATAGTAAAGCAGTGCGGCTATCCTACTATAGGATAATATAGATAAGGCAACGGGTCAATGTTGATGCTTATTTGAGGTACCCGTTGTATTCGACGGGGTCAAAGTGCCAAAATTACGATTGCGAGCGTATAATTAATAAGTTCGGTTTCACAGTCAAGAGGCTACGCTGTTGCACTATGAAATGAAAAGCAGCTACCTACGGTGAAGCAATTTCAATTATCGACTTTTGAAACGAGAGAGTATTATACATTGGAAACTTTCGGTCGATGTAAATTTCAGCTTTATTCGTTAGAATAGGGATGCTAGCGCAGTGAGGGCATAAATGTGATCAATTTCGATCACACGTAGTTAATTGATAGCTACTAACTTAGAGGCGTAATTTCGCGATATTGGTAATTTAAAAAGCCTAGAATGTGATCGAGTTACAACGCTTCCGTCCAGTGAAGACTCGTCAACGCGACTCCACCGATGACAACATCTTACGTAACAATATTACAGATTGCCCTACGTAACCTGTTTGAATCGAATTTCAATAATAAACTACACGTCTACAAATGCACCATAGACACACACATTCCCGAGTCTTACGGATATTTTTATACCTGAAGAAGATTCCTCGTACTCGCATCTTGAATCGCTTCCTTAGCCTTGAAACTAAAGCGAAAACCTGGCACGTGCCTTTCTTATTTGAACAAGTTTTAAATTTATCGCTATCAAAATCGTGAATTGAGGGAAGCGCCAAAATACGGTTTACATTACCTCTCCACTGTCGACTTGAACGGTTAACGTTTTCCCATTATAGGATTCGATTATTTCCGCACATTCCCATACTTCTTGTGGATGCGATATCCACACACGTGCACCCTGAAACAAAATCACCGACATGTGTAAGAAATATCACCAACATCATTATGTATACACGGCTACAGTAAGTGAACGTTTCTATGCATGCAGCACAGAAAGATAGCAGTAACAGAGGGTGCCTGGACACGTATAAGTACTATACCGGGGAAAAGGGACCAGGGGCTCACCGTAAGAAGTTTTAGAAAATCGGTCGACCAAAACAGATGAGAACTACTCGCAAGCGAGATCTGCAGGTTCGGAACTGCCTTACATATTCTACGACACTTATTCGCAAACGTATGTAGGTGAATGTGTAGAGAACTATAACGCAGGGAAGAGGAAACAGATTTGAATAAACTCTATGTTGAAGACACCGACGCCGTTTACGCCACCGGAGGTAATACTCTGCCGAACGAGAGGCCAATCATCGACTTCCTTTTCCGAATCTTACCTCGTCACCAAGGGCAAGGTGAAATCAAGCCCACTACCAAGAATACGAACTTACGCAGGCCATTCGAGTATCTGCAAGTCAATTCCTAACTTGGTAACAGTTTTATACAGTTTTACTTATCCTAAAAACATGGTCTCATTTTCCACTATAAAGGAAAAAGCCAAATAAGTGGCTCACCTGAACTCTGAACAGTTGCTCTAGTTAGCCAGCGAGACAAACAGACAGAAACCCGGGTAGACATACTGACAAGCAAACCTATACAGTATACAAGCAGGCAGGCAATCGGGTTAACAGATACGCTAACACGCAGTCAGCTCCCTTCCCCAAGAAAAAATGAGCTGAAAAGTGTGATTCAAGTTCTGGAATCTAAAACCTCTTCAGCCCGATCTTTCTTTCTGTTTCTTGGTCTTTACGTCCCTCTCTGTCTTCCTCATTTCTCACTCCAGCAATATCAACATTTTCTAAAACTTTTCAATCGTTTCTATCATATTTGGTATTTGTATCGTTTGTTTTATATTTCTTAAAGGGAAACAAGCAAACGGACATGTTCCATAAGCGGGATGCATAGTGCCCAACAAGAAACCTATACCAACGAAGCGATTATACCTCGAGGTCCTCGAGAGTGGGTGGCAAACACAAATAATTAGGGCTTACTAAATAGTCATTTTACAATTACACTAGCCAGGAAAACAAAATTCCACCAGCTGGTTGCTAGAAATCAAAAATTCACTATACTACAGTGAAAGCTCGCAGGAATATGATTACCCAACTCCAGCCATTCATCAGAACCCAGCTAATCGGTATCGAAATTAAGACAGTGTGTTTTACTCGAGACCTTAAATTATTAATACAACGACACATTTGTACAGTTTCAATAAGTTAACTGAGGGCTTCGGAAAGAAATCAGAATTCAGTGTATTGATTTTTCAATGTATTCTTCTCTAATACTATGTCTAGGTCATTGAGTAGCGAATTACATTTTGTAAGTGTAAAAGATTCCGGGAAGGGTATGGCAAGAGAAAGTACACATTATAAGCTAGAATTGAGAACCAGCCGTTACAAAAGTTCTCTGTACACCAAAAACTAAACGTAATAATTTTTTCTTTTTTTGTTCAGTCGCATTTCATTGACGCAATTAATTCACAGCAGACTAGATTCTCAGAATAGAATATGTCAAAAAAAGAACAAAGTTCCAAGTCCAAATGAACTCTTTACCGAACAATAAGCAGTTTTTGGATTTGGGGCCTTTTTAACGACACACCCACAATTACATTACACAAGAATGTGAGATTTTTTAAAAACCAATGACATGAGAATTATGATTCTGTATATATTCTCAACGAGGGATTTAATGCCGATGTTAATTTTTTGATTATAGTCATAGGTGGATCTAGGGGGAGGGGGTTAAAACCCTCCCCTTCTAACTTAATTTTCAAATTTAAAAATACAAAATGACCCGCCACTGGATAGTTTTCATTTAATATTAGTATAATTATTCACAATTTTTCAACCTCCTCCCCCCCCCCCGAAAGAAAATCTTGGATCCGCTTATGATTATAGTTCATTTTTCCCCTCCTATCTTAAACGCAAATCTTAACTAAACCCGTTCAGTACAGTTATCCGTATCAGTTTAACTATTCCTGGACGACCAAAAGGAATAAAAAGTGAAAATTTTAGTAAAATTTTAATTTTGAATATGGAAAAGGAGAGGTTCTTGAGAAAAATGGTAACGCCATCGTATTCAGCAATCAAAATACATGCTACAATCATATAATCTCATCCCATTCTTTTTTATGCTGTTGTGTAGTGTTATTAACTAAATTGTATTAATTAATTGATATGTTTATAGACACATACGCGATGAAAATAGTCACGAGTGTGTTGTTCCTAGCTTGGTTCTTTGATATATGTGAAGAAGGCGCTCGCAAAAGCCAAAATGAAATCTGCCTGGATTTCGTCATCTAAAATGTATGTCGAAGGAAGCAAAAGAATAGCATACGCCCTCTCGTTTCATCACAGTGAGAGTCTGTTAACTCACTTTTGCGTCTATCTACCTAGTACCTACCTACCTGCCTATCTAGCTGGCTGAATAGGTATCCAACATATATATTGTCGGATTTTCTGTCTGGCTCGCTGATCGTCTTTTGGTCAGGGAAGCAGCGTTGCTGCTCACCTTCGTCACAGAAAATTGGAATCAGAAGTTGAAATTCTAAAATCGGAAGACCAGATTTTTCCAGAACTCTATAGCCTACATCGAATAATACACCTTTGTCTTCAAATCAAGCAAGCACAGAGCCGAGAGCTATTATTTGCAATCGCAGATCAGAGAGCCAACATATTTCTGGCTAACTACATCCTGTACCTGTCTTTCTTGCGAATTAGCTCTACCCTCGTCCCCCTTTTGTCTGGGTGGATCATATGATAATAAATCTGCACCTGCAATTTTCAGCTTTTGGTTAGGCAACCTGCCCGATGTGGTTATCTGGTGGAAGAAGGGAGGACGGCAGATTTTTGAATACAGAGAGAGAACTGATGATGATTAAAAGACAGAGACAACTCGTCTTTACTCAAACCTACATCTGATACTCACTTCCTGCGTCCAACAGCACTTCTCTGCCCCGCAGTTCACACGCCGAAAACACTCAACATATACTATAGTGTCAAAGGGGATACACCCCCAACACCCCATACCTTTTTTTTTTTTACAGAAGCCCTAGACATACTCAATCAAATTTAAGGGTCTCACACGTTTGAAATCTTTTCATAACAAATTTCCATAGCTTTTGCGAGTAGTCATCATAAATTCTGTTCGATGGCAACGGTCCAAAAATTAAATCAACTTGATTTACATTCTCGTCGTGTAAAGTTTCCGGGAACGCCTACGATATTTCGGCATGCCTCTCACAGAAATGTACCAAAGGATTTTTCTGAGCAGGAGAGGGTTAAAATTCCGTCAACGGAAAAATTTCAGGTTTCGTAATATTTTTTTTATTTTTATTATGTTATTATCGAGCCACGGCACGCTCAGTTTTCTAAAGTCAGGTAATGAAACAGCTCGACATTAGCTTGACTTTGTTCGAGCAAATCTTCTCAGGTTATGGTCGATGCGCCGAAGCCATACACGCGGCAGAGATTTGGATCTCCCCGAGTCCTCGAATTTAGGGTAAAATAACAATAGCATTTTCTCGACCTATGACCGATATTTGATCCATTACTAGATCTTTTTGCAAAAGGCATAAGGTTGTTTGACCGATAAGACACTCTAAAACACTTTTAGAATCGATTCCCGCCAAGATAAAAGTTCTTACTTGCGTTTTCAATCTTGTTATCAGCAGGCATTTCTAGGATAAGCAAGCACAAAGATCCTTGTTCCTTCAATTTTTCAAACTGGGAAAAGACGGTGGGGAGATGAAGTCACTACTCCCGAAGAAATGCTGCCCCTCAGCAAAGCAGACAGTCCAAGGCTCCTTCCGTCCCAATCTATGCGCGGAAAAGGCCATCGGGAAGTCGTCCTTTCCCAAGAGAAAACCTGAGATTAAAACCTTTAAACCAATGCCCGTCTTACCGAGTCGCAACTACGCCTGTGTTAATCTTAAAGGGTTTTAAGGAATCTTAAATAAATGTGAAAGATTCTCGGAAGTCGTAAATGAGTGAAAGCGTCGTAGCAAGTCTCGAGCAGACCAAGAGGTGTACACAAAGTCTCATACAGTTTCTTAATGAGTAGTGAAAAGTTTTAAAGTCTCGAAAAGCCTTAGAACTCGTGGCCAGGTTTTCAAAATTCCTGGGTAGTCTTAAGGAATCCGCCAGTCTTTAGCAAGTCTTAAAGAGTCATAAATATTCTTAGATAAAGACAAGTTTTGAACAGCTTTAGCGAATATTTAAAAAGGTTCAGAAAACCTTTGATTACTGCTCACTCATTTTAAAGGAATGTAAGAATTTTCATTAGCTTTGACCCGCAATGAGAGGAGTTTTCGGGTGAAAATTAGTAGAATTTTGTAAGGCTCTGACATTCAGGAACTTTACACTCTTCAATTAAAAATTCAGGTTTGTTTACCTGAATCTGGTAACATTTACTAATTCTAGTAAACATTGATAGAATTATGGTAAATTTTACGAGAATCTAATAAAAGTTATTAGAATTTATAGTTCAAGAGCGCGTGAAATTGCTTAACGTTGGAAACTTATCAGAATTCCAGTAATTTTCACTAGAAAATTTCTTCAGTGCAATCTTCACGAGTCGTAATAAAGTTAGGAAGAATCGTAAAAGTAACGAGTACTTAAGAGTCAGTTAATCTTGAAAAAGTCTTAAGTTCCTTATACAAATTTAGGAAAGCCATAAATTAGGACTGATAAGTCTTAATTAATTTCAATGAGCCTTGGAGTCTCGCGCGAGTCTTGAAAGCTGTAAAATAGAAGGCTTGGCTAGTCTCAAGAACGGCCCACTCCTCCTCGAGAGAAAAACTGGAAAGTATAGTGACAGACATTAAAACTTCTCCAAAAATTGTTGCTCAATTGAAAATCTACTGAGTTGAAAAAATTTAACATCATCACTTTGGAAGAAATTTTCATTTTCAACGTTAAAAATAAGAAAATAGCCAGCAGTACAAAATCGTTCGAAACTCCAAGTATTCTCTTTTCCCATCACAAGGGCGGAAAATGATCCATGTTCTCAGGATGAGAATAGTTAAAAATTATCGTCTAGAATTGCTCATTGTATCCACTTGTGCTGATAATGGCCTCGAAATCTGAGGAATGTCTTCAGTTGCTTTTCCGATACGTCTCAGGTCCCTCAACTGTGCTAAGAATTTCCTAATTACTAAGCCAAGGGCTAAAAATGAAGTTTTAGGCAATCGTGAAAGAATAATGTAGAAACATATAATGTGATTAATATTCTATTTTGGGTTGGCGAAAGAAAAATAACATACATTTCCCTACCTTCATCCCACGACCAAGGTGTTTCCGTCCATCTATTCCATAGTAACAATCCAGGGAGAAATCGTAAATTAAAATTCGTAAGAATTACAATTTTTATCATCCCTCCCCTCCTCTTGAGTAATTGCGTCATTTTTTTCGCCCTCACATGTTAACTGGGCGATTAGATACGAGAGAAATACTAGAGTTTCTAACGATTTGTTCAGCTGACTTTTCTTACAGTTTTTTGCATTCACTGAATTCAGAATTAGGCGAACTTCTTATGTTCCATCATCCAGTTATTTCACTCGCAGAAGAAGGGAGAGCACTTCTGAAGGCTCTTTCATCTACAATAATCATGTGCAATCTTTCAAGACTCCCCCAGACTGCGTTTCTGAATTTTTTCAAATATTTTGCACAGAATATTCGCGAAAACTGTTCAAAACTCGAATGTGCCTCTTCCGAATCCTTGCAGACTTGATTGCGTCTTTTCGAAATACCGTTAGAATTTTTTAAAACTCTTACAGCTTTCTAAGACTCGTAGATTCTAAGTCCCCTTAAAATTAATTAAAAGGCCGTTCAAGGGTTTATTTTGTGACTCACTGACTGTTCAAGACTTGTTTAAGACTTATTATAACTCCTTCAGACTTTAATAAGACTCTTCAAAATCTAGTCACGACTAACAAAAAATTCTTCCACGCTACCTTAACTCGTAGATGATTCTAACATCCTCTTCCAAACGTCTATATTACTCGTTAAGACTGCCCGACAATTGTTTAGTGAAAATTCATTAGACTTGCCAAAGATTCTTCCAGATTTCTCCCGACTTGATCAGTATCAAGTATTTTAAAATTCTTCTAAGATTTTGTAGAACCTTTCAAAACTTATTTAAGAGTCTACGAGACTCCTTTAGACGTATTTGAAACTCGTTACAAAATAGTCAACGATTTTTGACTCTTAGACATTCATTTAAAATCCCTACAATTTTCAAGATTCTATCTTGCAGTCTCGTTCGAGACTCGGTAAGACTGTGCCGTCCTCAAAGCTTTTTTGATTTCAATCTTTCTTCTGCGGAGGGGCAGTCGCCCCTGCTGCCGCCTTTCTGAATCCGCGCCTGTTATTTCATGCATACACTGTTCATCTAGGAATTTAGCTTCCATTCGAACTGACCTTGCCATCGAACAAGTTTCTTGTCAATTTGTTAGTAATCTAAATTTCAAATAACCATGACGTTACGAAAGTATTAACATTGGTATCCCGATATTTTGTACACGCGTTCACCAGAAGACCATAAACGCACTAACCCTCAATGAATACCACACTAAACAATTTATTTTAAAAATGCTACACCTACGCTATAGGGTTAAAAACTGAGGGGTCTGGTTGGCCGAGTGGATAGCGCGCTGGTCTCGGAATCAGAAGGTCCCGGGTTCGAGCCCACGTAGCAACTCGCTACATTTCGACCTAGGCCGGTTATTCGGAAAGAAGAGAAGAGGGCTAAAATGGCCCTAACAGCCTCCCCGACGTCTCTGAGGTAATGCTCGGAAGGTTCCACAGCTCGGGTTGAGAGTACAATTAGAAAAAGGGGGTTAAAAACTGACTCTTCGCTCTAGAACACATTCTTCAAAAAGATGATACACCGACCACACTACGGGCTACAGGCTGGCTCTATAATTGGGTAAAAATAGAGGGAATTAAAATCTGAGATTAGCCTATAACTAACCTAGTACGTTTTGAAACGCAAAATGGTAAATACGGAAAATGAAGCCCTTTAAATTCTCTACAAAAAAGATATTGCATAATTATTTCAGAGGCGGAAACGTAGAATTTTAGACAGTCCAATATTTCACATGAGTAATATATTTCTGAAGAATGGTGTCTTGTCTCCCACCAGGGTCATAATTTTCAATTTAAGGTCAAACTAATTTCAAATATGAGTTCACTGATCCTAAACACATATTATCTAATATGTACATTGTATTTCTTAGAAATGTTGTCTCCCCCCCCATACCACAATTTTTAACTTGTCGTTAAACAAATACCAAAAACAAATTCAGTGACCTTCCAACCTCCAAAATAGGTATTTGAATTCCATTAATTGTCCTAATGAAAGCCCGCAGAGTTCAACAATGAAAATGTTCTTTAAAGTTAAAGAACACGCAACTTACATTGTGTGATATCTAAGGCATGGGGATGGGGGGACAAAAAATTTCCCGGGATGAATAAGTATGAATGTAAGAGAACAGTCGAGAAGTAAATATCATGCACATTATTCATAAAACTCGATGAAATTCAAAATATGTCGAAAATTTTGATTTCGCCCATAACGCCCCCCCCCTCCCCACGACTTTTTTAGGCAAATACAAAAAAACTGCGAGAGATCTTTTTTGTGAAGAATACAAAGCTTTAATGTTTGCATTCGCCATTTCACGTTTTAGACTATACTGGGCTAGTTAGAGACTAAATTTTTAATTTTGACTGCCTCTTTTTTCCACAATTGAACCGTACAATCAAAAAAGGGTATTTCTTCAAAATTACGCCTCCAAGAAAATCGACGTTGAAGTATTTTGGGACTACATATATAAGCTGTTGGTAAGTTAGTGGAATAAGCGTTCATATATTTCAGAGATTACTAGAGATATCGCGCTGAAATACGAGCCTACAAGATAACGAAAACCAGAAACAAACCAAAAAAAGGTATTGTTCGAGAAACATGCATATTTTTTTGTACCGTTCAGTTGTGGACTCAAGGGGGTCTGACGGATGAGCTTCCATTTTAAAATTGATCCTCGTGTCTTTCAGCACTAACACGCCAAATTTCACGTTTTTACGACAAAATGCACGGTTTTTCACAAATGCCCGGCACGTCATCTCCAAAACAGTCTCAGTTCATTTGCCGCAGAACCGGTAAACAACACGAAGCGCGACTGCGAATCTAAATTTATCGCAGTCGGTTTCACAAGCCTATGCCATGCGATGGTTACAAGAGGTCGGAACCAGTCTTCCCAAGGCTGGGTTGGTGGCGATCTTGCGAATACTCGAGATAAACCGAATACTTAGAAACAAGTAAAATCGAAATAATCTCGCTCACTTTTTCATACAAATACAAAAATTCGGAGGCCACGGTCCAAAGTTTGAATCGTTTCACGTAGGTATCTTGCGTAATTTTACTCGGTGAATTTACTGGCGAATTTATCGCCGAATTGCTTAAGCTGGTGCGCATCATGATTGAGGAACACGGCGGAAATCCGAAGTCACAATAAGACGATTTAAATCGTCCACATTCTATCCCCACGATCGTTTATACGAACGTGCGAAAATTAATCAACCCGAGAACGCGAAAATGAATAATTAACGTTGATTTTCGAACGATAAACGCGTCAAAAATTCGACTTCAGCATCACGATATCCACCGATGATTTCGTTCAAAAAGCACAAACATTTCGTCGGGACACTTTAAGGAACAAACGAAGACGGAGTTATCGAAACTACTGATTGAACACACAGGCAAGACTGAAGAAAACAAAAACAAAAAAAAACGGATTATTGAAATGCTATTAGCGCGTTAGCCAAGTGTTACGATAATTACGACGACACCATCGACCGACTGCGAATGTACCCAAACTAAAACCTAAAACCTAAAACCTAAACCTAAATCGAACGCTGGCTGATAACGAAAAAAAGCTCGGCAGCCGCAGCAAGAAACTGAAATCGCAGGTTGAAACGTGAAACTATACGAACCGCGTTAACGACAACTACCTGACTACATGATAAGACTGCTTCAATCATTATGAATATTCAGTTTGGTTTGATTAAATTAGACGTAGAGGGAGAAAATATTAAACATGTTGTGAGGAAGTTCGGTCAATAAATGGAGGTATTTATAAACTATCGGCGGGTATTCGTACTCACGCGCCTACAAAGTTGCTTCTATGCATTCGTTCGTACGCCAGTTAATCGACGCGACATATTTGACACCTGACAGTAAACAAAGTGGAGGGTGACAATAGAGAAAAGTCTAATTTACAGTCAACAGTCACTATGTGTCTATTGTCTTCATCCCTGTGTTCGGGTCAACTTTGTAGCTCAACCGTCTGGCAGTACTAATTCAAGAAAACGAGGAAAGGCTATAGCCCGGTATCATAGGTGAATCGGCTCAAGTCGATTTTTTCAACATTTTCCTTAGTTCTCTATTTGCAGCGTTAAAATAAAATTTTAGGGTCCATCGTTACAATCCTACTCCCCTCCAGAAGGATGTGATCTAGAAATGTACGCTTTTCACATTTTCAGCACAATCTTGGGTCATTTTTCGGTCGAATGCTACGAAATATGGCAAGTAAGTGAAGGCTCCCAGAATAAATACAACAAAATTTTTTGACATTTTTTCCTACCTGTTCTAGTTTTTAAAATCGATTTTGAAATTTTCAAAATGGCGCTCACACCGACATTTTTGAATTTGTAAAAAAATGTTACTTTGAAAATACTTCTCAATTTATTCCCCACCGTCGTGCCAAGTTTCAGCATTTTTTTACAGTGGTGGCACACACTTAAACGATCAAAAAACTTGTTCCTATCATACGTGCGTATAAAGTATGTAATTTTGCGCGAAATAACTTCAGATTTTTCATTGATTTTGGCCCATGAAGCTAAAAAAAACAGATTCGGCACCAATTTCTTCTCAAGTACTAAGAGCTATACGAGTATAAAGGTGGATTTATTACATTCAAGTCGGCGACATGTCGCGGACACACTTTTAGCATTGGAAAGTTTGTCCGCGACATATCGCCGACTCGAATGTAAATCCAGCATAAACGGTAAACTTCTGCTATAATTTTTAGCTACCCACGTACTTTTCCGCCGGAGATATAATATTTTTTTATTTTTACTATTGGAATATAAACCTGTACTAGAGTGCGCTGCAAAATCACCTATGCGGGTGTTAGCAGGGGGAAAAAGGCTGGGTGATCAAAATCGATATTTCCCATCCTTTAACACGGGGAGCAAAGATCGGTCTAGTCTTATACAGGTTTCATCTATAGTTGGTTTCGATAACTGTTTCAATTCATAGTCAATGTTACAGAACAATGATTTCAATAAGCATTTGCCCTCAAATAACTTTAATTTTTTTTTAATTCAAAATATCGAATCATCGTTTGTACATTTCTTATGGCAGCGAATTATTTGATCACCCCAAGTAGAAAGATTCTGAACTCTGCCGCCAAATGTCAGCTACTTTGAGTTTAAATTCCAATACTGATTTTAGATACACGATCAAAATAAAATTAAAAAAACAAAAAATAGACTGAAGTCTATCTAAAAAGATTTTGAAAAACTACTTATTTTGCGTAGGCATGCATTTTCCGCCCGGCAGAAATCAGCGGTTTAAAAAAAAGGACACGGTGAAATAGAGTTTTGAACGGCAGAAAAATAGTCGCACAACAATAAAAGAAAAATGCCCGGTCTGGAAATATAAGTAAAATTAATCACGTACGAGTAATAAGAGTACAAAACTTATTGTCTAATTGGAGCCCGCTTGGAAATACTGCCAGCACACACCGTCTTACAACACTTTATCGCCGGGATCGAGCATATTCAGCCGCAGAGTGCAACCCGAACTTTCTTTTTGGTCGGGGCTAGAATTGGGGAAAAACTTGGGCAGGGGTGAAAACTCGATCTGGTACCACAAACCGGGGTAACTTCGCCGATGAGAGGTGACTTAGCCGATTTTCATTTTTAACTGTACAAAAAATGTATTCCTAACACTTCTCAGGATGTAGATCGATGACGGGACATAGATTCAACACGTCAAAAACAACTGAATACTGAGGAATATTTTTATTTTTAACTGTACAAATGTATTCCTAACACTTCTAAGGGTGTAGATCGATGAAGGGACATAGATTCAACACGTCAAAAACCATTGAATACTGAAGAATATTTATCTTCCTCGAAGACGTAAATTAACATAAATTGCAATTTTTCTTTCGTTCTTATGGCCTTTTGGAATAAATGCTGAACATTTTCACACATTTTCTACGCATTTCTTATATACTGGCAATGTCACTCCATACGCAGGTAACTTTGCCGATTTATCTTTAGGCCTTTCTGGGAGGGGGGGGGGGAGGGAAAGGGAAATTTTGATTCCCAAAGCTTCAACCAATCCGAAACTGTTTTTCGATTTCCTGCATCTCCAATAGATCACACGCTAGCTGTTCAAACTTTGAAAACCCCAAGATTTTTGGCAAAGTCACCCTGGTAGTACCTACCTGATTTGGTATCTGCCTATTTTCATGATTTTTTTTTTTTGGGGGGGGGCTGTAGCCCTTGGCCCCCTCCCACCTGATTGCGCCCTAGTTGAGTCATGTATAGACACGCCGTTCAATGAAAGTCAACATCACCGTTCGATCTAGCACATGATTACCGTTCTCACCTATGGCCTCGATTGACAATATTGTCATTCAATTTGAGCAAACTTGCCGTTCTGAAGAACGTTTTGTCGTCACGTATTTGTCGTGCATCTCTATTTTTCAGCCGTGCTAAATATTATTTCCTTTTTGCGTACAAGTTTCAAGGAACAGGCCCCCATACAAAACAAGTACTACACGTTGAACACGTAAATTCGATTCATGATGAATGAAAGAATCTAATATGAACTTACATACTGATAAACAAATCGGTATTCTGAAGAAATGAGAAAATTTGGGCGGTAGTGGAACGAATGACCGCGTAAAGAGGAATACACAATTACTTCACAGCGATAACGTTTTTCTGCGTGACGTTTTTTTGGGCACAGAAATCTTGTTTTCGTGTCTAGCCATTAGACATATCCATGTCAGAATCATTTAAAAATACATTGAGTCAACAGGTTTGTACGCAAAAGGAAATTTGTGATCTGCAGGAAGAAAAGGACATGTGCGCAAAAAAAAAAATCATTTTTGTGATAATAACTGTTTTTGACTACTTTTTGGCCGCTCCTTCGCGTGGTGTTGTCTAAAAAATTCTAAAAAATTTTCTTAAACTACTGTAAGTTTTCAAAGTTGAGTGTCTCATAACGTGAAAACGTTATCAATTTTGTTTATCCGCTCTCCTCTAAAATTTACATTTTTGCGCACAGGTCTCTTTTTTCCTGGCAGGTCACATTCCAAGTTTTTAAGGTGGAAAAAAATTCAGAATTTCAGCTAAGCAGCTGTAAGCACACTGTTTCCTTTTGGTTGAAACTTATACAGAATACCCTATCAAGCCAAATAGATAAATATGCCTTCTCTCTTTTTACGATCTCTACATAGAAAATAATGAATGACTTTATCGTTATACACAGACATAATAATGGTACTCATATTTATTATAACGGAATATTCTTGGATGATCGAGCATTTGAGAGTATTTTTATGAGTGACTGGGACCGAAAAAGGAATAAAATATCCGGATACTTCACCTACTAGAAGCAGATAAAATTCGTGGTATATTAGCGAGGACTACTATAACTACACTACTGAACAAAATGAAATTTTTTGTTTGCACAACGCATTTAAGGAGGTGATTCTTGAGTACTTTTCAACGCTGAATACAGTGCCGTCGGCCGTTTTTCTCTATCACGTCTAGTTTTTCTGATCAAAAGCTATAAAAAATTCAACTAAATGTGTTCGAAAAGAGGTTTAGGAACTGAATGTGGTCATACTGATTCGTGTTGTTGTGTGTTGCGGCCGTGTGTGGTGGTGTGTATTCCGTCTGTTTGTTTTCTGCTATTGTGGTCTGATAACACTGATAATATCAGTCAGTGGTACCGCTTATTCCAATGCAAAAACAAAATGGAAACGAATTTCAGTCGTTCAGAACTCCGAATTGTGACGTGATAGAGAAAAATGGGTCACAGTATATCGTGTTCAGCGTTAAAAAGTACCTCAGAATCACCTGTCGAAATGCATTGTGCAAAATAGTTGTTCAGTAGTGCTATTAAATGGTAACTACCATATATGTTATCCTTTATCCACCATGACGAACAATAAATTAATAACTAATGCCATCTTTTGTGAATAATGGAATGATGACTGACGAATGCTAGCTAATTTTTTATTCGTAGCTAATATTCGAATGAAATAACGCTTAGTTCGTAATGATTATTAAATAATAATTAATGAATAACAGTTATCTACTCATTATTTGTCATTAGCTCATTACCATTCGTTATATTCAAATAACAAATGCCCAACTCTGACCTAAAATGGGCAAAATTTAATTGGCTTGAGAATTCGAATGAAGTATCCGGATATGGGGTGTTTAGATCGCTCATTCCGAATATCGCATCAGATTTTTGATCTAGCCCCAATTTGGGCCCAAAAATCTAAATTCCGGATAGAAAAAGAGACATAATATTATATCTGCTTAAAAATTGAATTATAGAAATTGATTTCCCGTTGTGGGTCGCAGATTTCGGATACCGCTTCAGATTTTCGAATTGGCCCGCAAATTTAGGATTTTCCCCATCAAACGGGAAAAAACTTACGTGGATTGGAAAATTAAACCACGTCGCAAATTTGGGCTCCTACAATCCTAGTTTCATCTTGAAAGGAAATATGGGGATCAACTGAATATTACGGTGCAAGAAAGGTGTAGGGGAGAGTTGCCCAAGTCGGACCACTTTGACTTTGGAGGCTTCGAACTCAGCCATCGTTACACGGAATTCAAAGTGTGGTACATCATTGGAAAGGGCATACACCTGGCTACCTTCGATAAAAATTTAAAAGCTCTACGATTATTAGGACGCCGTGGAGAGAAGTTTTAAGATAAAAATCCAGAAGTGGTCCAATTTGGGAGCCGTGCCTTAAGTTGGACCAATCGTAAAAAAATGATGAAAAATTCTTTAAATGCTCGAGATTTATAATTAAAAATATGTAGAGTCAATGAAATTCAGATTAGTACATTTGTAAGCAAAAAGTAAACATTATTTTCTTATTTTTAGGGAACAAAACTGAAGAATTTTATCCTAAGTTGGACCGGTTCAACTGGAGATACTTTCCTTGTTTTCGTTTCTTATTGTTCGAAATGCAAAATTACCGAGCTACACATTTTTCATAGCATTAGGCTGTGGTCTTGTATGCGACAGAATGCGAATAATGCGATAAATAATGCGATTTCGAGGTGGTCCAACTTAGGGAACAAAATGCGATCCAATTAACGCGACCACGACTTTTTCTCACAAACATAGCCGTGGAAAGAGATGCATGCAGTTAATGTCTCATCTCTTTGTACAAAAAGATGGCTAAAACTATGACTAAATCAATAATATACTGAGATATTTCATCTACTTACTCTTCTTCGGATGGACATGGGTTCTTCAAAAATCTCAATACGCCAAAATTTCACATACTTTCAGAAGGCACCTACTCTTACGAAAATTCTCCACTATACGAGTATATTACTTATCTGTGCTAAAAATGATAACACAACGCCGGTGCTCTGTGAGCAACATCGTTACACGGCTAGGTTTAACATATCTCAGAACCAAAGCGCTACCTATCGGCGAGCTCGAGCAATCAAGGGTGGTCCGACTTAGGCACCGGTTCAATATCGGCAACTCTCCCCTATAACACATCCGCATTCATAGTCTTTTGCTTGAATTACGAAACTGGGAATCTTAAAACATGCTGGGGAAGCCTTTGGATGTTACACTTTCAGATTTTCTGAAGAAACTGAGCCATAGATCACGCTGTTTTACGTTTGAGTAATGATTAATAGCTGTTCAAAAATTAAAAGCTAAATACGTCCTTTTTGAAAATTTTGAATTTTCAAGCTTCCAACTGCCTGCAAAATGAGTAGAAATAGACCAAAATTCTCTCCCCTTTCCAGTATAGTCGACCGGATGACAAATTAGGACTGACAAAAATGAAATCAACTAGCAAACTGAAACGAACTACCGAAACAGGGGCTTCGCTGCTTACTGATCCCCAGACACAATTTAGAGTATCGAAATCTAAATTCGATATCGATGAAAATCATTTTTCCACATATTCACCACGAATCTTTCCTGTAATATTATAAATATATCAGATACCAAATCGAGCTCAGTTTTTGGGTTCTTTTGGAAAAATCGTCACACAGTTGTGACAAATATTTTAAAAGAAACTTCAGAATTCGGAAATTTCGACAAAATTAAAACTAAAAATTGAACTCAATTCGATATCACGAGCCTTCAATCAACTCGAATACGAAAATTCAGCAAGATTCGAGGAAAATTGTAGTCACCATGGGGAAAACCCAATACTTTATTCGATTTTTCCAAGGAAGTCGATCTTGTCCATTTCCGAAATTTGGCTTCATGAGCACAAATCAAAGTCAGCTTAAATATCTGCGTAATTAGCGACCTAAAATACGTATTCCTATTTTGGTATCTGTTTTGATATTTTACACCATGTCAGTTAGGACAATTCTGAGCCAAAATTTTGTTTTTCGGCTGGATTAAGAATCTAATGGTAGATTCGTAATCAGTAACTCAAAATAACCTGTTTTCGATACACAACTTGATACCGTCCATTTGAAACTTTGAAATTGGAGATATGAGCGAGCCTTCTTAAAGTACGAGTGGAAATTTTGTAACTAGAAAAGAAATTAGACCTGATGGCGACGTGAATAACCTCGTTCGTCCAGTGCTAAGCTGACTTTGCTCAAAGCATCCCTATTTGAACTTGCGCATGAAATACACCATTTTCTACCGATTAGCTACTCCAGGTTCTAGGATTTCGAACCTAACCCCCTTATTCTCCTTCTTGCCAGAACCCAAATATCAAAATTAGGAAAAAAAACTCACGCACACATTAATTTAATAACTCTGAAGATTTAATATTTGAAATGCATAACGCGTTGTCATATTAAGTCAAAAACCTGCTTTGTCCAAGAATGCAAATTTCACAAGATAGCTAAAAGCAAGAAATACTGATCTTTCGATAGCAAGACCGATAACTTTTATGAAATGTCAAGTTCTAAGATTTGTTACGCGCAGAGGAAACCGTGTCTTCCAATTATGAGCCCAAAAGAAACCGAAAATTGAAAATTTTGAATTTGTAATGTTTCAATCCAAGGACTACGATTTTAAACTTCAAGTCAACATAGTATCAAATTCAGAGTTCCTAAAATCCTGGAATTCGACAAGCATAATGAACACAGGAGAAGGTGATCACGAGCCCCGCCATCATCAACCCCCCCCCTCTCGCCCCCGGTAAAAAATTATTAAGAATCCAGAGTAGAACTATAATTTCAAAAATGAATTCAGTGACCTTGAAGCATACAGAATAAGCAAGCCATTTTCATCAACTTCGTCAGGTTTCAAGAAATACCATTACTTAATTCATCTACAAAATCATACAACACATACAAAAGTACGATGTAATGGTATCTTAAAAGATTTTGGCAGGATGGTACGATGAGACGAAAGAACCCCCAATAACAAACATATAGATACGGATGTAGTGGAACAGATCTGAGCGTAATTGGGATTTAAACTCAAGAGTTTCAAGTGTTGGCAGCCCTGCATATGTGTGAGTGATCACGTATGATTTACCGTAAACGTGTAGCAAACTTCAACCATCATTAAGTCGATTAGAAATTCACTTTCAAAGAAAATTTGTCCTAAATTCAACTGCATCATCACCAAAAAATTAAATTATAATCAGTTCTACTGGCAGAATAATTTTTACTTGGTTTTTTACCCTACTGAAGATAGCAGTGTTTCTATTTGAAATTTACACATGATCACTCACTCATTTTTCACCCGCTAACACCCGCGCAGGTAATTTTGCAGCGTACTCTAGTGCAGGTTTAAATCCCAATAGCATTGCTTCTATTAGTCCTATTTGGGGCTAATGACCTTCACGCATATAAATCCCCTATTAATTGTCCATATATGACAATGTAAGAGTTATCTCAACCCCCTCTCCCATTTACAACGTTCCCGGGGTCCTCAAAAAATGAGCTTGAATTGGTTATCTTGCCTTTTAGAACTCACGCATCAAATTTTATGCAGTTATTATCAAGCGTGCATTATTTGCATGAAATGTCGCATCAATCGGCCGACTTAATACTGGAAGACTGGAATACACGCAATAATATACGTAAATACTGCAACAAAACTGCGGAAGTACACAAGTGACTTAACGAGCCGAAAACGGTATGTAATACGTCCCGCAATAAAGACACGTATCATAGTTAGACTGAGCTTGTATTTGAAGGAGTTACAGAGAAACAGGATCCATACGTACACTTGTACTCACGGACGGTATCACCGTCGTGTAGTAATGAAGGATGTCGAGACAAACGACGAGGTAGCCATAAGATTGATCTAGGCGGTCTATACAGCCCCCCCCCCCGTTCTACCATCTCACCATTTAACAAAATTAAATTACATATTTTCATTTCAAGAATTTGTATAAAAACTGAACCCCACAGAACATCGATATTTTTTCCGTCAGTTTCCAAAATTCTTCGACATTTTCTTCAATTTTCTTTTACTTTTACGAATAAATAATTGCGTATTAATTTCGTATAGACAGCTAGTCAGTAGAATACACACAGTTTCGGCTTTTCCTAAATTTTATCGTCTACAAACGGGAATCAATTTTAACAGCCGACAACAAAATGAAAACGCCTGTCACGAAATTCGAAGTAAGTTCTCCTCCTCCACCTTTCTTTCTCGAATTTATGAATGTGTTTAAATTTTCCAGGCAAATGAAGTGGAATTAACAAAGCGTTCATTCTTCGACGGTTATAAGCTGTTTTATTTCAGCTGGTACGTAAGCTGAATGCTTCCCAAACAGTTACAAAGTTGTTAGACCTGCAGCAGAACTCGAAAGTGAAAGATACATCATAATGAAAAAAAAGAAAAAAAAAAACACGTTTTAATAATGAATATTCGTGGCAGAACATGCAGAATTTCGGGGCGAATGCGAACAGAAATATAGATTACTGATAGCCCTGAGGATTACTAGAAATTTCTCTGAATCGTACGGATCAATTTTATAGAACTTCAAAATTGGCAGCAACTGACGATCTCGTTTTCAACATCGAGCGAAAGTAACAACACTGAAATGCTACACGAATTATTCTGTACATTAAGAAGTTGACTGAAGAATTTTGTAAATAGTACTTGAGTTGAAAACGCGCTATGTAATCACTATTATGAATAACCAAGGGCCTCTTTCACTTTATGCATTCATTAGTTGCATGTGCTCACTGAACGAAGAAATGCAGAATACGATGACTTTCACATAATGTTTTTCGATGAACGCATAAAAAGGCACAAATCAATCTTACATAATACGAGTACATCTCAACGCTGAACTGTAGAACAAGACTCACACACGCCGAGACAGAGATCACCGAGTCCATTTAGATTTTCACTAACCCCTTCCAAAATAGTAACAATACCGACCAAGATCAATGCTGGCTAACATCGAAACGAAATATTAATTCATAATTCAACCGTTTACTCTGACATCAAAGGTAAGTGAGAATTCCAAGGCATTCTTCAATAGAGCGAACTATATTTCCACTTCTGACAAAAATAAGAACATTTGGCACAATTTTGTAAGCAAGATGTGGCACTGGTGATGTCATCAATTCCGAATTTTTACGAAATCAATAGAAAATGTTACACGATTCTTTATACTACCGTGAAAAAAAAGTTCTCACAAGAAATAAACAAAAATGTGACATTCATTTGATACGATGAGTGAATATACAGCGAGTTATATGCCTACCACAGTTCATGGTATTTGAACTTTGAATGTCCAAATCAAAGTCATATAGATACACCAAGTTAGACGACTAGCGCGTTTCCGCGTTCTGCCGTCATGCCAGCGCGCTGCTATCGCTGAACTCCTTTGGTTGCATTGCGCGTATATGGACATTTTTACGTTTTTGCGGATTAGCTCAAAAACTATCAATTTTGATGAAAAATTGGAAAGAGCTAAATTTGTTCACCTTGGAATTTCCCATCGAATGCGAGTAAATTCCAAATTTTTATGGGTAAAATTTTGAAACTGATCTTATCTGATAGAAAATAACAGGTAGAATATATTTTGTTCTTTTCACTTTTTCATAAAACTCGACCGTTATTGAGATAAACGCAAAACCTTGTTAGGACTCCCAACGTTTACATTGATTTCACGGCAGTCGAACGCTGCTATCAGGATAAATTATCGTAACATACGAAGTTTAACATTGGTTAAATGGAGAGTCGAACGACTTGGTGTATCTATATGACTTTGGTCCAAATGAAATAACGGGAACCCCGAGTCAGAAAACTAACGGCTATGGAAATATTTAACAGCAACATATTGTATTTCAATATGATACGCTAATATTTCTTAATCCATACCAGAAATATGTACAGAGGATTATATAAAATTCTCATTCAAATACTCGTGATCTTGATTTGACACTCGCAGGTCTAATATTTCAAACATCAAATAATTCGGCGGTAGTTTACACGACTGACTGAAAGATTGGTACTACATTCGAGATATGGAAAGGCAGCTGAATAAACTTGTTTCCCGGCACTGAGTCGAACTTGAAGACCAGGTAACACTCAACCTAAGTCTTATGAGTTTGACGTCCAATTATCTATGCTCCACGAATACCAAAATTAGCCACAATAAATTTGTAATTACCTTTACATACAAAATCCTAGTTGAATCTGAATCCATCGAACGTAATCATGAAAACCATTTAATATACCGAACACTTTTAGTATTCGCTCGTACCACTAGAAACACAATGAAACACACATGTAAGTAAATAGCAGCAACATTTCCGCTCCAGTAATAAAATTCGTACGCCTACTGACATTGGCATTTTGCGTAATCGGTATGTTTTTTACAGATGTGATTTCATTTCTCCAGTCATGAGTAGATGTTACAGTTCGACGTGAGAAAAAGGACCAGTCGATGACAAATATTGTGTTTTCAATACTTACGACAGGGACGACGTCTGAGGTGGGAGATCTGAAATGACACAATTTACTCGACGAAACACTCGTTTAAATACTGAAAAGAAAGGAATAAATAAACTAATGGGTAATTCAATTGACGCCTACATTTTCGCAAGAAAATACCAGATTCTTAAGAACAAAGCAATCACATCAAACCAACTGCCAATCTGTTACATGATTGAACGGGATTTTATCTGTAATCTAGGATTCTCTTGTGTTTGTGTGCTTGTAGAGTTGTTTTGGCACAGAAAACATTACTGCAATAATCGCCTGTTTCAACAAATAGTCTGAGAAAACTGACCATCTATTTATATTACTTAGAGTACATTTCCGTTTTTCGAGCATAGTGAATTTCCGGAATTCCAATCAAAATAACTGACATCTAGTGGCGCTTCACGTAACTAACAATTTTGACGGTGGATATTTACATGTCCCCGACTCGAATGTAAATCCATCGTAATCATCATCATAATATCATCAATTCTCGGGGAACAAGGGTAATCTGAGGGTAATTCGAGGGTAACAAATGGGTAACTTTTGCGTGGGTAACCACTAACTAGAGGGTGACTGATTGCGCATCGGGTACCTTCGATGTGGGAAATCGCAATTATAATATCAGACGTGTTTAATAGGTTGAATCTCTAGAAATACCAGGCGCATGTAGGTACTTACAACAGTGGTGGTACATATCAGCGTTGTAAACCAAAACAAAAAAGCCGTGTGAATGTTGTTCATTATTTATAACTATAATAACAAAGAATTCAATACATCAAATAATTTAGAAAAATTTAACTCCAATATTTCGGTTTTAAATTATCTGTGAAATATATTGGGCAAAACGATAGAAAATTATGGGAAACCAGTAAACTGAAACAAGCTGAAATTCTTGTAGAAAGTAAAATCTTCAATATTCGTTCGCCAACATGCCAAAAGATCATTAAATTCCTGCTAACGACGCGGTGACTGAAAAATCATTTTCCACTGCAGCATCTCCGCATAAGGAACTCCGAGGGGCTGGGTGTAAACTGAGAGGAAATTAAAAATTATCACTTCTTTAGTAAAAGTTTTCTTACCAGGTTTTCTTCGTTTTTTTCTCGATCTCGCATCATTCTTCAGATGTTTGTAATTTTTACAAAGATTTGCTTTTTCCCACGTGGTGAAAAAACGAAAAAAGTAAAAATTGAGTGTACCCATGACTATTGACAGTAGTTTCTTTAAAATTTGTGGGTTCAAACTGAGGCATTAAATATCAATTCCTTTTATCACTACTATCGAGTGTTATTGAAGTTGCATAGCATATGCACACTTGCAGGAAATGAACCATAAATTCTCAGTCGCGCTTTCTACGCTTCGCTCACACATAAGTATATAATTTTTATAATTTCAAATATATGGGGGAAAACTGACCCAAATTTTTGCGGAAAAATACCAATAAGCCAACATAGTTGACAACTGTGAACAATATAGCGAAAGACGAGATTTATAAATTTAATTCGCACATTGATACAGGGGAAAAAATGGTTCGGAGATGAAAGGACAGCGGTTGAAAGGCAATTCGCGAATTTGATCAATAATTTTAGTGAAGACCTAATGGGGTTAAGAACAATAATTCAAATATATACGTATAACTAAAGGACGGTTTAACATACCTACAGCATAATATTCTATTCGACAGAAAACAAGTATAGGTGCAAATAGCCGACCTGAACAGGTTGACGAATATCAAAATAACGTTGGAAATTCTTTCGCTCGTATAATTTTTCGGTTCTTTGAGGCGACTTTCACTTCTGGTCGGTTTAGAGGTTAGAAATCTCCCAAGCCTCCTCCCATTTTACTCACGTCTATGAGAACGAGTAGTTCTATCCGTTTTCATTGAAGCGCTTCTCAAGTCGCAAACAACTGCATTTTCATTTTCCTATTGAAATACAGGGCATATACACACATGTACATGTAGAGAGCTAAAGGCGAAAAGTAGTCGAGTTCAATTTCGGTTAACATAGTCTACCACTAACCCTATGCAGTTTCGTAGACGAATGGACGAAAAATTCTACTCGTATTTACGAAAATGTGACTAGAATACTTCTTGCATCCCTACACACTTCACGTAATGCCCAAATGCGAACATACGCAAATCTTCCTGAACCACCTAGCACACGGACACGGACGCTCATTTTATTTCAATAATGACTCGAACAAGAGTTAACAATGATGAAGTACAAATAAGTAATATAATTAACAATATTCTATAACAACAAATTTATCACAGCCAGAAAAACGAACAAGGAAATAAATACGCATCATAAATAAAGTAATAAAACATACAAAAAATGTTATATACATTGTACATACTCCACGAGTGTCACAAAAAGTGTTTAAAACAGGAATGTATTGTCATTAATGAATACGCCATCAATTCTAGGCACACTTAACCATGTAAGCATTTTTTAAATTAAAAGGCACTATACATTATACAAAATTTAAAAAAAAAAAAACCTAATTACGTACGAAACAGAGACGGAAAAAAAAGAGAAAAAGACTGAAGGACAAGACAAACAAAAGTACAACTAAACGGGAGATTTTTGAACACAATTTAGGAAGTGCCTTCGTCAAAGAAACACGATGAACTGAAAGTAACAGAGTATGGAATAATTATTTATACGGAGTCGTACCACCGTGATAATAAGAATTACGGTACGGGAATGCAAATTAGAGCTTTCGAAGAAAAATATTTTCCACAAGATAAGCAATTTTACTTGTATACTAACAGACATGATGATCTAAAATCGCATGCAACACGACGAAAGTGACTCGCTGTTCCACAATATTCGGAATATCCGCGAAAATAGAGAACGATAACGAATGTTGGCACGTATCTATCAGTCATCTTTTTCAACTTGGATCCCAGCAGACACCCGATGCGCAAAAACCCGCCAATTACCCGCGGAAAAGTTACCCTTTTGTAACCCTTCGATTACCCGGGTAACTACAGGGCTACATTGGGTAACTAGAGAGTTACCAGTTACCCATGCAGTCCTGCAGTTACCCTCGGAAACCCTTCAGTTACTTGGGTAATCAGTGGGTTACAAAAGGGTAACTTTTCCGTGGGTAACTGGCGGGTTTTTGCGCATCGGACAAAATGTACTCATCGCCACTACGTCGCCCAGAAATGAGCAATGTGGCCGCATGACCGAAAACTGATAACGATACGCGAAGCGGATTTGAATTACAAACTCTGCGAATTCTTGTCCCTGTTCGTCCACGACTAACGACGATAAACGACTTTTTCACCCCAGGGACGCATAACAAAGACTCGCGTTCAACATTAATGATTTGTACATAAATAAATAAAGTACATGGCACCGAAAGTCAGGTAAAAAGTAGATGAAAGTCAGCCGTACAGGAGGTTTACGTACTCGTCAGTTTCGCGTCTACCGACACATTTCCCGAGGACCACGAATCCAATTTAATTGAGTCAGCGTCTGCCGACGCCAACACGCTATCATCGTTCTTCGCCGAAAACAAATTTTTGGCGCGTTCTTGCCACACTTCCGGATTTGAGTAGATGGAATTGGTGTTATTTTGCACGAAAGCATCCGGCTTACCGTAGTCGGGCGTGCTGGCTTCTGGATCGTACCCGAGGGTGGCCAACATCGGCGCTATATTTTTGACGTTCTTCAACACGTCCTCCGGAAACTGCCCGACCCATTTGGTGAGCGCTTCCAGATTAATGGGTTTTATGACTTGATCGGACGACCTTTCGACTCTGTAAACAGTCGATTGTGGTTTATCATTATTATTATTTGTGAAACAGGAGGTAACACGTGCTTGTTGAACTAACAAAACAAGAGGAGTAACTAAGGGGCTTCGTCTCTAAGGCGAGTGAAGGCTCAACTCCAAGTCGACACTCGCTCTTCTTGTGCTGGATACTGCTCTATGCTGTGTTCCCGGTGTCTCTACTTTTTCCCCTACAAACATAAAACGACCTCAAAGTACCCGCCAAATGAAAAAGAAAAGAAACTTTTGAACGGTAACTATCAACTCTAGAAACTAATGAAACCTAAATTCCAAAAAACAATGTTATCCCCCCCCCCAACAAGAATTTCAACTTTCTGGGGGCATCTGCTTCCCTAAACCGATTTTCTGAAACTTGACAGAAATGGTTTCATAAGTTACGGGAACAGATCAGTAGAGTGCTAATGAAACATTCCAACGTAGCCAAAGTAAGGACCATCCTAACAAACACATCAATAACAAAAATACAGAACTTTCAAACACTCGAATAAACAGTACTCAAGAATTATATTCAAAATACTGAAAAATCAAAAATCGGAACACGTATACTTCTATTGATCTTATATCGATAATATCAAAACAACACGTATCGAAATTTCGAATGAAGAACGTACCAAAAGGAAGACGAGAAAGAAAATGTTGGATCTTTTTCTATTAGGCATGCAAATAACTTACCCTGAAAACATGTGAATATGTTTGCAGCTACGATAATATTTATACAATCAACGGGGAAAATCCATTTCTCAATAAATTGGGAATTAAATTTTCAAGTAGAAAATAGATAGAAAGGTGGAATTTTATTACAGAAAAATTCAATTAAATAACTACAAAAATGGGAGAGTGGAGCAAAGTGACTTTTCGTGAAGATTATAAACGAGGAAATCGTTTTCCATGAGAATATCACAAGATCAAGAGCAGTGCCGTATCCAGGAATATGGCGAGGAAGTGGGGTTGACCTAACACACGGGGTTTCTAATGTTTCTGAGATCCGCATTTTACTGAATTCTTAAGCGCACGGCCGTACGCAGCAGGGGGGAGGGGGTCAGACACCCCCCATATACGGCCTTGATCAAGAGAGTCATTCTCATAAAAAATTTAAAAAAATCATACACTATTTTTGGGTGTAATTTTTATTAAAAATGATTTTATGAACATCTAATGAAAACGATTTTAATCATTTCTTTCGGTAGTTGCAGCAACTGACTTCCATTAATTATTACCATCTCCGCCTTTTCGTAAGAGTAGGCAGATACAAGCATCCCATTAGGATAAATTTCTTGCTTCCCCTATGCCTATGCAAACAGGATAGAGATGACCAGAACACAACTTCCTTCTCGAGATCAGCAGATTCAATTCCGGAATCTGGAATCGACGATTCCTTTCTTTAATGAATCAAAAGCACGAATTTTGTTCCTGATTTCTTCCCGTTCTCCTTTTTATTTATTTTTTTCAACTGACAACGTTGATTTGCAAAGACTGAATTTCAAGAAGATCTACGTAAAAGAACCAACAGGCATCTACGTTGGAAACGACTCATACCATATTTTTCAGAGCTGCAACTGAATTTTTTGTTCAAGTTTGGAATTGGAATAAAATTTGAGTTTTGGCTAAATTAATTTTTTTATCTTCATCAAGCGTCCCTCAATTCCTAGAGAAATGAAATTCTATAAAACCTACTTGGAAAGCACAACTCCACCCGGTTTGTTGATCAATTCATCATGATGAAGTACAGCATCGTCCCACGGTATGTCCAGGAACTCCAGAATGTGCTTCATCCACATCTGCGGATGCAGTACCAGTTGTTCGTAGTAAACGATCATGCAGCGTTTCCGACCGATTTTTATGCACTTTTGGTACATCATTGAAACTGCGTCATTCCATTTCTTCATGCACTGCTCGTAGTCGCTGAGATCAAATCCTGTGATGGTAACCTGCAGTCATAATAACAACAAAAACTGGTGAATTCTCATGTATACTTAATGCATAGAGTACAATATAAAAAAGTGAGAAATTCAATCAGTAAAACCTTCTAGGGTATGCTTGTCAAAACCCCGAAAGGCAACGAAATAAATCGATCATTTTTAAACAGTTGGGCGAAAGCCGACGAAAAATGAAGCAAGCGTATATACCTTTCTAGAAATTATGGAATGTACGGTAGCTCGGCCATCGCGAACCATGAATATGAATTTTAAATTAGGAAATAAATCTATCAAGTAGTCTCCGTGCTTCAGCGTGAGCGGGTCTTTATTGCACAGCCTAGGTGCAGGTTCGCCGTGTTTCACGATTACTTCTAGAATGAAAGCAGCCACCGCCGAATTCAGCACCTAAGTTGTAATTGACATGAAAGTAAAGACACATGTAAAAACTAAGCAGTTTCGAATAATAACAATAACTAAATACTCGTCGCATGAAATCAATAATTTAACTTTTTATTGAAATTGAGAATCTTACTTTCATTACGGGCTAAATAACGGTGGAAGCTTAAGACTGCATTTTCTAAGGTTCATACAAGTCAGATGACGAAGTACTTATTACAGTGAATACACAGCTTTTGGTTTTCACAATTTACGTATACTGTAGTTCACAATTTTCTAAGTAGTGTCCATATCAGGGTGTTGGCACTGTTGTCGCTCTGTTCGCTAGGATGTTAAGGGGATACTCGAGTATCATTAGCTTCCAGCGCTAGTGGGACCTGAGCCCTTGACGTCACTCAACCACAGAGCGACGCAGCCCATTGGCAGGCCGGACCGCCACAGGCAGAAGACTCCAGGGATCGCAAACCCATCCCCAGGAAACCCAGTGAATTCCAAGGCAAGCAGTCCTCCCTCCCCCCTTTAGCACTCCCATCCTGCAGGACGACAGAGGAAACCCCGAGCAGAGATACGTATAATTTGGAATTAAGAGTCGTTTTAATGGCCAGTTAATTGATTATTTCGATTATTAATACAGGGATTATTTTAATCGTTAATATATTAATTACTCGTATAATTTAATAATAATTAATAAATACATCAATCGTTTCAATTACCGATTATCTTAATGAACTAGTTTAAAAAAATCAACTTCAGAAAGGCGACAGATTTTTATCTGTTCAATCCTTTCACACCACATGGCAAAACGTTATATTTCATTTGGCCGTCTCAGCAAAATACAAATTATTTTTTTATTTACCATCATTTCATTTAATGACTACTCAAACAAAATATTTGAGCCTAGAGACAAACTCATTTGAACCTGAAGTATAGAAACGATTCCGAAGTCTAAATAGAAGAGCATTTTGACGAAGTTAAGTGCATGCAAACACATTTTAATTTTACTATACACACATTACACTTCGATTTAAGATTCGCAAACTCATTTCACTGACCATATAAACTGATTTTGGCAAAGTTAACAATGCTCTTAGGTTACAACCCACTAACATGACACTTCGTCAAACATTCAAACTCACTCGCTACAGAAAAAAAAGTTTTGCTGGCTCATTAAGAAAGAAAAATAAATATATGAACGACGGAGAACTAGGAAGAGATTTATCTTGTAACAAGTACTCTCATCACGAAAGTACACCGAACAATTCGTGAAACTATTTCGCAATTTCAACTGAACGCGTATACCCACGACGAGCATATTTTCTGAACGTACCTCAGATGAAATACCCGCTTCTGTCAGTCGGATACTTTCTTTGGCTGACTTCATCCAATGCTGCCTCATCTGCAGTATTCTTGGGACCACTCTCGTTTCCTGACCACATCTGAAACATCAATTACCGGCTAAGTAATGCTCGTATACAAGAGAATTTCGTGAGGGTTGGTTAAGTAAAATACCCCGCAAGCGTGGCACAGAAATTGCGTATTTTGCGCTAAAATTCACACATGTCTTCAACTGGGTCGATACAAAACGTTTTTCACCAGGAACGGGAGAAGAAAAAAGCCAAACATCAACCCCGCTGATTTACCAGTTTTCTTCTCTTAGAAATCCAATTCAAATTGTGCAGATAAACTGTAGTATATTCAGATAAGCAAAAGACGCGCCTTTTCTTTTTCAAGAGTCGGTAACAGGGGAAATGACGGTCCAGCGTATTTACCCCGTCACCTGTCACTTCGAGTAAGTGAACTCTCATTCTTACAGTTTTCTAAGCTAAAATAAAAAAGAGAAGGGTGACAAAAATGATACTAACGCTTCCGCATTTGGAGAGGACAAAGAAATGAACCCTCGCTACTTCCTGGCTCTGGCACCACTACCTAACCTAACCTAATTAATTTGATTTCCGATATTATTCGCGGCAGCAAGTAAGCACAACCTATAACATGTCACTGTTGTCACACATTCTCCAAGTGAAATCTTCCCGGTGCTATTCGACTTTCACGGGCCAGGAATAGCTCCTAAAAATGGCCGAGTCGTGTAGCGTCTCAACTTCCATCGTAGAAAAGTTAGTTGTCGTAACTACTTCAGTCCTAATTTTGCGCTTCTCAGACTCTATTGAGTTCGGCGGTCTAGTCTCAGGCGTCTCCCACGAACTACGCTAATAACGTATTTCGCAATATTGGGCGTCAGTTTCCAACTCCAGCCAACCTCGACAACAGACAAAGATGAGATGACAGCGACCGACGATGGGAATGGGAAATGTACTGTGCGGCGTACACCGGGCGATCTTTCAGCCTACAACTTTCCGTCTTTTGCACACAGTTAACGTAAGCCGCGGAACGTTAATTAAAATTCGACTTAAGTCGTTTGCATTTTGCACATCATATATATAAATATACGATACGGTTTAGCGTAATCGGCCCGGTAAATCTGAATTAATAGGACGCCGAGTTTCGGTAATGTTGTGCCGAGCTCTCAGATACGGAGCGGACCGACGGCGTACACGTAACGCGTCACATGTCGAGTGGAACCTCCGCGTCCAAGCGTGACGGTCCTACGGAACGGATGGGACGCCAGGCAATGCGACCCGACGCGAAGACATAACGCTCGCAAATTAAATAATCCGTCACGGTTAATATGAACGCTCCGAAAGAGACAATTTGTAACATCGGGAGACCACAACATATTAAGAACGTCGAATAGACGGCGCGGTTTCCTCCGGACAATTTCGACAGATTTTTCAACCGAGTGATACACGATTGTTCGCAGATTCCAGAAAACTAAAATGGACTCGAGTGCCTTATCTGGACTCGCCGGTGCCTGTGGTTACACCAACGCCGAAATTACGATCGGCACAAGAGCTGGCTCGAACAGAACGTACGGCGGTGAAAAATTGCGCAATGAGATATTACGACGGTATTAGGTTACCTGACATCCGGATGAGCGTCCAGAATGGCTCTCATTAGCGTCGTACCCGAACGCGGCATACCACCGATGAATATCAGCGGCATCAATCGATTGTACTGGTAAGTACCTTTTTCGGCGTATGTCTGAAACCAAACCAGCCAAAAGAAATAAGTTCAACTCGCGACATACCGAATGATATATCCCTTTCGCAGGAATGTGAAAATATTCGCATTTAAAACTACCTCTGTTTCAATTGGATGAAACACAACCAGACATAAGGCAAATCCACTGAAAATATAAAATGTTCAAAACTCGAGCCAACACAGCTAGCAGCATTTACCTCTTTCCTCCTCGACGTCTCTAACAGGCGCTTCTACAACAGCGAACAGCCGTGGTCAAAACCAACTAGTACATTATTATTCAAATAGCTGCGGATCAACTGTCATACAGTTTACCTATTTTCATTCGTATATTCCTAATTATTATCACGAAACCTCTGATAATTTGAAGAAAAGCTTCCATTTCTACAGGGATGAAGAGGATAAAAATGCATCTTCCGGAAAATAGAGAATCCTAACCAGTTTACTAATTTTTCCCTTTTCTCATGTCAACTCTCTAAGACTATGTGAAGATTTACTGAAATTCTCACGAGACCCTTCAAAGTTCCTTCGGGTACATAGGATCCCTTAACTCTCAAGCACGGTCACGACTCGCTCAGACTAATGAAGAAAAACTATTCGAGGTTCATTCAGGACAGGAGCTCAATTTCTGCCGCCCCCTGCCACGACTGAACTTGCTGCCAATTGGATTTTACCTCCCTCCTCCTCCAAAAAACAAAGTGGGAACAAAAATACCCATTCGTGCATCAGTCGTCATCAGTGTTGCCAGGTGTGGCACTTCTACATTAATTTATATGGCACTTCTTTAATAATTCCAGCGGAAAATAAATTAGTTCCTATTTCGCAGATACACAATAAAGACAATAAACAAAACTAGTTCATCGAACACCTTACTCAAAAGAGCTTGTTATGCAGATCGTACGCAGATGGTGTCATGCGTTTTGGATTTCCGACCAAAGTGTCGCTTGGATATATTTCTGTTGATCATAAATCGGGATTCCAAAAATATGCTTTTGTACGTTTTTCATGTTGAAGTAGATAGTACATATTATTTTTGTAATTCATATAATTTTAAGAAGAATGGGCGACACTTGATCGAGCATATTTTGGGTATCAAAACATGTTTTGGCATATTCTCTATTTTTTTAGGGCATATTCAAGAATATTAAGCCAATTTCCACCAATTTTCCGAAATAATTCCCATTTATTTCAATACTGCACTATTTTTATCTTCTAAGATAGAACTACTGCAACTGCAACTTTTTTTATAAACCAAAATATGTTTTCAGCAAAGTTTTCTACCTTCTTTGCCTATGTAGAACACTGTCAAATTTATTCAGAGTTCGCCGACGAAAAAAGACTTTTTGGATGATTATACTGTAGGACCTTTTTCTTCCGTTTCATCTGTCACTACCCCACATGCGAAAAAATGTATACTGTGGCCCTTTCTTTGGCGATGGTGGTACTTTTTTGAGAATTTCACCCATCATCAACAGCTTAATACACAAACGAGCGAATAAACGAACGAAAGCGGCGGAATGTTTGAATTCTTCAGAAGATAGAACCTAAAAATTCACGACCGTAGCGAAGGGTAAAGTTTCGCACCTAAAAATCAAGCAACATTATACTTACATTGACGTACACAAGTGGAGACTTTTCGACGCAGTTCTGAAGTTTGTAAGTCATAAGCACGAAGAGGAACGTACAAACTAGAAGGATTAGCATGAGTTTATGTCGTCGGCCACGACTCATTATACTTAAGTCATTGCTAACCTGAAATCAGAAAAATAAAACAGAGCACCACATTATTTCAACGGAACATCGCACTAATATAGGAGTAAACAGTTTCGCCTGAACTGGCCGAGCCGAAATTTTACCATACTAATTTCGAAGGGTTAAAAAATTTTGGGATCTAGTTTTGTAACTGGAATCGTTCACCGAGTAATTAAGTGAGCAGTCGAGTCATTCACCAACAGCCACAGGCAGTGCCGAGTGTAGACTGTCGCGGTGGTTGAACCTCACAAGTGAGTCACTCAACAGCCATCACTCAAGAGACTAGGTTGTCCATTTAAGTGGTCCTTCATTACTCTCAATGAGAAGATTTTGTTTTCAGTTGCGGTACCTTACCTTCCTCTCTAGATCGGCTCCATATACATACTTAGTAGAAAAGATTGTCAATGTTTGAGAGAAATCGGTCAAGCGTAACCTATATTTAGACGATGGTTGAAGTTATCACGAGATTAATCATCAATTTTGAGAATTTGAGATTGGTTCTCTAACAATTTTGATCCTTTATAAATCTCAAAATTACTTTTCTTTCTAAATGGTAGCTTTTGAGACCACTGAATCTATTTTGGGATTCTTTTCACCTCCCCTTAAACCTTATGGCTCGACAGCAGACTCATGTTCAATCATTTCAATTTTCAAATCCCCGGGGAAGCCTAAAGAGTTGAGAGAAGGAACAAATATCTCAACTAACAGAATTCAACAGCCTTAGCCGATTTCACTCAATAAAACTTCGATATGTGTGGTATCGATACTGGAAGGAGGTTTTACAATAAGAAATCTAAGTCAAAAATAAGAATCGCCCCAGCATTTATTCGAGTATTCAAGGTACCCGAAGCAGGACTCTATTATACCTACTGCAACTCGAAAGGAAGTATACAGACACGAAACGAAAATTCAACGTTCATTCACAAGAGTAACCTCGTATATTTCGGCCATTTTTAGACATGGTACTTAATTTATAGATTCTTGAGATTACCGAATTCGATTTTTTCTTAAACTTTTAACTTCATATGGTGTTTCTGGGAGGCGTGGGGCAGTGGCAGCTAAGAAAATATTCGAGTGATTCGCATTATATGGTGTCTGTTTTAATTCATATATGGGCGCTGTTAAACAAAAACCACGTGACAAAATCTGTTTTTTGAGAAAACATAACATTAAAAGCCAATGAATAATGCCGGTCTACGGACATAGCGTTTACTGATAAGCTTTCTTCAATGTGAATACAAATTTTTGTATCGGTGATTCAATTTTAGAAAATTCTACTTTTTACATTTTTTCCAAAGATACTAAAAACTTATTTTGTTATCAAATGGTGGATTGGGAGGTTTTTGTTTAACGGCGTCCATATCTTAAATATCGCTAATTCAAATTTTAAGGCTAGATCTCTGCCATCTGCGCTCCTACTGGTTTCTTATCCTATACACTTGATCAGTGTGAACTTGAAGCTCGAGTCATGTATTCCGTAAGTCTCAAAATTTAAAAAATGAATTCCGGCACATCTGCGAGAAACGATTCTAACCAATCTACAAGTCTTAATGAATGTATCGAACTCTGATGATAACAGAAAGATATTCCAATTTCTTCCACGAATTACATTTGTAACGCTAGTAAAAACGAAAGTTTTGTCAAGAGATTGTACTCCCTTATCGTATTACACTGTTATATTACTTAAAGCCATTTATATTCCAAAACTGAAGTACCGAACTCGAATCTTGAAAACATCTGTATTGAGTACCATATAAGAATCGCTCGAATCTTCTTCCAGTCACCTCTTGTCCCAAAAATAAATGCCATACGAGGTAGATTTACAGATCGCCTCAAAATCGGATTTAATAACTTCAAAATCCCAGTGTGTAACCTAAGCTCTTCATTGCAGCTGCCTAAATTGGAAAATTGATGGTTCTACAATGTTTTTCTTACACCCCCCGACGAAAATATACAACCCAATTTCATTTCAAAATTTCGAAGTTCGTAGGGCAAAATTCACCAAAAATCTCTTTAACGCCATTTTGTAGAACTGGTTGGCTCTGGGCGTATACTTCCAAAAAAAAATAAAGATTCTTCCAAGGAATGTGAAGCATATTATGGAGATTTGCAACTGTTATCCTCATTGACTGATATATTGAGTGTTTTCAGTCATTACCAAAAAAATTTACAAACTGATTCTACAAACATACAGGACATTACTACTTTGACAGAAGCAACTCGATAATTTAAAAAGTACAGGTCTTCCAGGTGGTTGGGTTACCGCATTAAACGAAAAATCGAAAAATCGCAATCCTGATAAAGGTAGTGTTCAACTTCATGGTGTTGAATTGAAATGCCCAAAACCTAAACGAAGACAGCAGCATCACCTATACGTCACAGATCGGCGAAATTGAGACGCAATCATTAATGATATTGTAAAAGCTCTGAAAACTTTTCTAGACTTGATATTGTAAAACATACTAGTCCGTTCGTTTCATTATCACCCGGTGATTCCTTAGAAGAAGTACATAAAGCTTGGAGTCCTGATCTAGATCTTGAAGAATTGGCGCTACAGTACTCCGATTTAGCGCACCATGAGGATATTGAAATTTTCATAAGAAAATCGTTGAAAGAAGTGGTTGAATTTCTGGCCGGCAACGTAAGGTTTTAAGAATTTATATTCTATTCCTAAAGAACGTAATGTAAGCTATACAAATGGAATTGGCTTTAATCGGAACCGAGGTACAAACAATTGAAATAAAACTGTCACAAGAAATCGGGTGTTTTTTCATAAGAAGAGGACATCCGGGAGGCCGTTAGGGCTGTCTTACCACTTTTCTCATATTGCCGAAAAACCGACCTAGGTCGAAATGTAGCGAGTTACTACGTGGACTCGAACCCGGGACCTCCGGATTCCGAGACCAGCGCGCTATCCACTCTGCCAACCAAACCCCTGGGTGGAGAAACTATGGAGGGACAGATAAAATAATATCAAGTCGGTGTAATAAGGACCACCCTAATACGTACTGTATTAGCAAGCTTTCCATAATTCATTCACGACTTCATGGAGTGAACTTGATCCTCGAAAAGATTACGGCTATTTTCTTTGCTCGGGCAATTCGGTACGAATTGGGAATGACTGCGCGTACTTACGCATACTTTTAATGTATTCAAAACTCTTCCAGATGAGCTGAAAGATCAGCGGTGATTGGTAGCACTAATTATAAGCTTATACTCCGCATTCAATCACCGCCTTCTGCACGATTATAAGCAGTGATTCGATATTCGCTCGATTAATTAAGAAATCTCGGTGGATGAAATTCCCGATAAAAGCGCGAATAACGCGATTATTTATAATACTTTTCAAACTTAGTCTCAAATACGCGCACGTTGCCCCCGCAGTGGTGCGAATGTGCGATCGAAGAAGCGCTCGCGCCGCGTTTTACTAATAATTCATATTTCGACGTAAATAAGACTTACGGGGGTTGGCTGTATAGCACCTACGAGCATTATTAATTATACGATACGACTACGGCGAAATTAGTGTTGTATTTGTAGCCATAAATCCTGCGTAGCTGTAGTAATACGAGAAACAGGGTCGAGGTACGATTGTAGGGTACCCGAAGCCGAATCTTAATCGACTGGCAACGAGGCGACGACGTACATAGCTATACGTAAGCCGGCGTCCCGAGGGAACTTCGCGTTAAATGATAGGCGCGAGAAACGGCGATGGAAATGGAAATGGAAATGGAAACTCGGTACCAATGCTCGTCTCCCTCAAGCGTATATATACTACGCATGGCTCGCGACTCAAAACAAAAAATGCGTCAGTGAAAGAAGAAAAAAAAGGGGCCAGAATTACGTCAGCAAATCTACAAACGGGTAAGAAACATGTAATATATTCGACGAAAAAGAAATCGCTTCAATTAAGGAGCTTTTTTAACGAATACAGTGATCTCAGTCGAGTGCACCAATATAGCTATTTTTAGAGATGCGCGTGATGGAAAACGAACACCAACCCATTTTATCGAGGAATCTGAGAAGCGATTACTCATTTACGCCTCGTCTGGGAAAAACGGACCTTTTAAAATGAATGGAAAGACGAACACGTCGACATACGTTAATTTGAGCGCAATCATTCTTCACAGTTACAGAGTAAGCTGCAGCAAGATTTCAGAGATATTAGACAAGAAAAATAAAACGCTCACGCAAGATTACCCTTACGTGAGATAAGCGTACTTTTTATAGGTCTCGTTATTCAATGTTTAAACCTGAAAAATTGAGACATTAAAAAAAAACACTTCAATATACATAAATGCAATTATTTATGCGTACCCAACAAATAAGAGTATAGTCCGAAGCACCACTAACAAAAGTCTCGCAAGCCTATTCAAGACGAAACCACTTTGACTGTCATCCCTCTTTACTCTCCACAAAACATTTTTTTACAAAAAAATTTTAAACAATATTTTCCGCTCAGGCATGCGTGCATTGCCATACCCCCCCCCCCCTAAAAACATTTTTCCCGTCTAAGAGAAACATTATTTCCGAGAAAAGTTGCGAAATCCGACCTTCCAATAAAGAATTTCAGAAGTGATTTGATTCGCGATACTTACACCGAAATTCAGCCCTTTTAACTGTCCTATCATAGGGTAAATCGTCCACTTTTGGCCAGATTAAGGAGATTCTTCAACTTTGAACGCCACTTAAAATTACAAGAATCAGTTTTCTTCCATGAAATTTGCCTTATCATCATTGTTTATGTTCTGAAGGACTAGGAGACTTTATTCATCTGCTTATATACATAATTCACTTACCTAGTAACTGAAAATAGAAAAATTGTAACCTAAAACACCCATTTTTGGCCAGTTTTGCCATCTATGGCCCACTTCATTACCATTTTTGGCCCCATGGATTATATTTCACTTACAGGACAGAATTTTTACACGTTTAAGCTGAAATAAGGTTGGAAAGTGGTGGAGTGCAAATAGAAGACATTAGACGTATTTCATCGTGAAAAAATAGTACTTCCAACATAATAAGTTGCAGTTTATATTCATATTATTCATAAAAACAAATCTCACATTTCTAGTGCGTCATTTCATATTCGTAAATTGCTTAAAAAATGATTGGTATGTTTCTTCTTATTTTTTGTGCGACACTTTAGTGATGACATGACGAAGAATTTGCGAATTTTATGAGAAATTTTTAGCTTTTCTAACTCGTACATAACAAAGGGTGGCCAAAAATGGATTAGCACTGTACCCATATGTGGATAGGTTACCGGCCAAAGATAGTGAAATCATTAAATTCGAGACCCTCACTTGGCCATGACTCTTAATTAATGAAACATAGAGTAAAAACCAATTTTTTAAAATCAAAATCCGTTACTAATACCATGAATAGGTAGAAAAATACATTGCCTAGAGCAATTACCGCCTGGAAGTGTTCGTATGACGATCTTTCCAATTGTTGGGTTCTTAAGAGTTTTGATAAGAAATCACTGAAGTTTTGAAGTCCGCCACAGATCAATTTTTTTTTAAAAGAATGGGTGACGTAAACTTGAAAATACAACATACCTACACACGGCAGTGTTCACTGATTTCATAGTGCAAAAATCACATTCCCAGTGTTACCTAGTCCTTATTTACAGGCAAATTTATGAGAAACCTGGCCAAAAGCGGACGATTTACCCTATCATCATTCGTCTAGGCAAAGAACCACACCAATCTACGAGTAACTTGATGAGTAACCAAGACTACATGGTAACAGTATCTTGGCAGAGCATGAAAGCCAACGTAGAAAACTGTCCGAGAAAAGAGACTTGAAATTAATTCACACTTGGGTCCCTCTTTTAGGACCACTCCTTCGTTGGTTACAACGTTCTGCTGTAGAGATGGACGCTGTTAAGCGTAAGGGAACTAACCAGCAAAATCTGTTTTTTGAGAACACGTAATTCGAAGTTCAAGAGCCATGTAGAAACTATATGGCATAGCGTGTACTGATAAACTTTTTTCAACTTGAGTACACATTTTTGAATCAGTGGTCCAATTTTGAAAAATTCTACTTTTTACACTCTTTCCAACCATACTAATAACTCACTTTGTTTACAAATGTCGGTTGGTTCCCTTACGCTTAACAGCGTTCAGGTCTACTTTGTTGTTCGCTTCGTGTACCGTCTCTCCACGGACTCTCAACCGAACGCAGCCCTTTTTATTGCCCGAATGCAGCTCCATTTGATGCCCGGCGGTGTATCATCCACTCACGGACTCGATTTCGACCGAACACAAATGATTAGTACCCGGGCTTTAACTCAGCATTTACTCGCCCGAATGTATCGTCCCTTCACAGGCATGGAAAATGTTGAAAGAAAAACGCGGAAATTTCAATAATTCCTGAACCGATCTCAACCAAAAACTACAGACTTCTTGCACTTATTGGACTATGCTCTTGACAGATATCAATTCCATCACTATTCATTCATTTGTACGTTTGTACAGTTGAAGTATTAGGGCGCCGAGGCTTCAGTCGATGGTGGCGAAAACGCCAGCGCGGTCCTGCAGTGTTTCCTACAAGAATCACGATCTTTCCGGCCGCCAATTCCCAAAATGTTATACTCGTAATTGATGTACGCTCCTGTACGCTCGTCTCTATTACTCAGATTAAAGAGCTAATATCACTCGAGCCCTTCATATATGTACATTTCTCCATAGGCTCAAAATTTGGTATTTTCCTCCTCATACGTTCCTCTTCCAGAAAGAGAGAACTGAGAGTAAGGATATAGAATCCAGGAGCCAGATTTGCAGACACAGGAGACATTGAGGCAGTTACCAGTATCAGGGAGAAACATTTTAATTGAGAGCGCTTCAGAAACGGTGAGTCTTACCAAGGTTTGAATAAACCAGCTTAGAGTCTTGAGTCTCCAAGAATCTTAATAAGTATAAAAGCGTCTTACAAGCCGTAAACGAGTTTTGAAAAGTATTATAATCTTAGAAATAAATAGTCTTGAGAAGTCTAGTCCTAATCAACTATGGAAGAGTAAGTATCAAGCAAGTTTGAAAAAAATGATAAAGTCTTAAAATAGTCTTGAACAGTTTTAGCAAATCTTAAACCAATTTAGAAAAGCTGTATAAGAAGTTTGAAATCCCATTAATCCCGGGAAAATTATCCACTCGGTCTCTGCAATCATTATAAAAACCAACTGAATGATATCTTTATAATATATGTGTATGAGCTTGTTCGAAGACCAGAAAAGGGAATAATTACCGCATGAGAGGAAAGTGAAGCGTTTTTTACGAGTCAAGAATTTGATTGCAACTCGGTTCGTTAACATAATATCGGAAAAAGATCACCTCTGTGATAACTCTTTTAAAATTTAGATTCATGGTTTTCATTATTATTCGCCGCTGTGGTTCGATCGAGATCGAATACAATATTGTCAATCTTCAAATCGCCCTCGATCTCAATGATCTCCGTCAAAAATATTATCATGAGCAAGTGTCGGTGCCCAGAAAATACCGTATCGACAACCTCTCTGCCCGCTACGAGAAAAATTTAATTTGAAATATGCTTCAAGAATAGCTCTCCGGTAGGTGGAAAAATCGAATAAATAAGAATAATTCGACAGAAACTTGGTAATTTTTGTTAAGAGAATGCGAGAATGATCTATCTACTCAAATACCTACTATATCTTTGAAAATTCTGAACGTTTTTTTACTCACTACTACACCCATGAGGGGTCTAGTTGGCCGAGTGGATAGCGCGCTGGTATCGGAATCCGGAGGTCCTAGGTTCGAGTCCACGTAGCCACTCGCTATATTTCGACCTAGGCCGATTTTTCGGCAAGATGAGAAGAGGGCTAAGACAGCCCTAATAGCCTCCCTGACGTCTCTGAAGTAATGCTTGAAAGGGCGGATTCCAGGGCTCGGGTTAAAGGTAAAGTTCGAAAAGAAGCGTTTAATACCCACGGCTCTCCCAGAAAACGAATTTTGTCTTTCTGACTGACTGATTAAATGCTTCAGGTTGGATGACTGGCTGTTTATTTTGGGTCCCGGATCTTTTTCAGAGACGGAAGAGAAAAGTAAGTTTCTAGTTTAGGAGCCATCCTGAGATGGACAATTCATAATGTGCAAGAACTTATTATTTGTACTCCTTTCCCTTCCTGAACATATGGATAATTTTGTGCATCTTGATGGTGATTGAGCACGCATATACGAGAAAAGCACTTGGAATACTGAGCAATGTGCATCCACCGCTAACTTCGTATTGACATTGAAAATATAAATCCGTTCAGAAGTGAGCGTCCAAATTCTCTGGATTCTTGACTGGACGACTATTTCCGGAACATTTTCAACGTTCATTACGAAACCATTCAATTCTCTTCCTCAAGGAGAGTGAGGGAGCAATCCTCAACACTAGCTGAGACTCCATTCTTCATTGCATATGTAAGAATTTGCAATCCATATATTTGTAAGTGAAACAGAAAACGAAACGAAACAAACCTCTGAACCTTGGAATAATCACCTCCATGTCCCTTATTAAACTTCGTGAAGTGTTATTCACATTAGTATAATATACTAGCACTTTTATAATTCAAAAAATACTGGAAAAATGACATCCGCTAGCGGTATGGGTGTTTACATCCACGTTTCACGATTTTTGTCAAAACCATCGCCTACTGGTTCCATTTGTAACCTCTCTGGACTAGGCCTACTGTTCGCTCTCTTCGAAAAAAAATTTAGATGCCATTTCTCATATAACTCCTCGATTGACACGAATTCTTACGGAAAATTTCGACTCATAACTCTCGAGAACTCCGACAGTAACGTTCTCATTGTAATTCGAGTTTACGACGCCACAGAATAATGAATGTGCAAAAAGAAAATCGAATAAGTATAACTTCGACACTATTTCTATAGCGTCACTCTTAGCAGGAGAGCAAAAAAGTTATTAAACTTTTTTCATAGGAAATTGAATGTTGATCAGTATGTACTTGAAACTTTCTTCGACAGAACTTTCTATGCTCACGAATTATCGTGCAGAACCCAAAATTTGTACGACTCCCTTTTCAGGGGGTGCTTGGGAATCTATTATATTACGAACAAACGAACTTTTCTAGAGATTTCATCTTTGCCGCGTGTACTGAATTTTTTCTCCGGCATCGAGCGACTATTTTTGTAGCCCATTCGACAAATTTTTAATCTCGCAGTTACAGAATTTAACTCGAGTCGGACTCCCTCATCCGTTGCTGAAATAAACTGTAATTTGGTATCTCGGATTTCGAGAAATTAATTTTAATAAAAACTATACCAACCAACACTCGTAAGTCGTAATTCTATTAATGGAAGACGACAACGCAAAAGCGCAAATGGGACAAGAAGGAAAGAGACAAAGATACCGAGTAAAGGAAGAAAGGTGAAAGGAGCGAACAACGGGACAGGGAAAACAAACATCTTAACTGCAAGTCATCGCGGGTAAAACTCGTATGCTTGGAAATTATTTTTCCTAGGCGCCCCCAATACTGGCGAACGACGAAATACATTTCGCCCTTAATGTTGCTAATGCGAAAAATGATTTCAGTTCGTCCTAATTAAAGTTCTAGCAATTTTATTTCCATCGCGTAAAATACATTTCATCGTCTAATTTATTCTACGAAACGTACCAAATTCCGGAAAAAAAATTTGATAGAAAACTAGACATTAGCTTTATAAATACAAACCAGCCGTTATAACTCTTCATTCCTTTAAATAGGTTGCAAATCCAGTCACCCATAGACTTCAAGTAGATTCGAAGAAATCAAAATCTAACAACAAAACAATTAGTCTGAAAACATGGAAGTCCGAAGTTCGAGTAGACAAAAATATTTATTTTTCTACTTCTTGAAACTTGACGCAATTGGGCACGGGACATTTTCAACGATAGGTCGTCAAAGAGAATGTAATTTTGCATAAGAATTAAAACGTTCTTCAGCGCAAGTCCTTCGTTATTGGCCATTGTCGGCTGTGAAGGACCTCCCTCTCATATAAATATAAATAAATAAAGTATTAGGAGTGTCGAAATCCGGCTCATTCCCTACGAAAGATTTTTTAATTCTCAACAGACTGAATTTTAGCGTAGGTGAATTAGACACAAAATATATAAAAAACATAGTGGAATAAAACGCGGGATTTGGCGGAAAATGTCAAGGAAGGAAAATTAAGATCGCCTAATAAATATTTTATAATTTCTGCCTCATACTCTTTGCAGCACGTTTCTTTTTAGTGATCCTTTCCCGCCCCACCCGAAAAATTCCTTCTTCTTTTTCGACATCGCGTGACCTTTAAACTGAGGCAGCGGATGGAAAAACAATGTTTTTCGATTATCAACTTTTTCGAATTTCTCGAGTCTACTTTCTGTGTGACTGAAGTTTCAAGTTAATCGAATCGGTATTGGATGAGAAAATGAGGATCTGTGTGTTTGTTCAAACAAATCTTTCAACGTGTTTTCTCGAAAATAGTTTTTTCAGAATACCGTTGTTTTATCACCCACTAAATCAGTTAGAAACTCGGAATAAAAAAATGAACAAATAAATATAACGTAAAGAACGGAAAACATTTCGAGAATGGTTCCAATCCAGCGGCATACTATTCAATATAGAAATTAAAAGTAAATAATGTACCAGATTTTTCCCTCACGATGTCCTTTTTTTTTTATTCCAGATCACTTAGGGGTACGAGACAATTTTCCGAGTAAAATTTATTTTATACCTAATCTTTTATAAGAATGGGTAGTCTGCGACACAACTATAGTAAACACGGGAACTTTTCGAGCTTTTACCACTTCACGTCATTTTGACTTTCGACTCTGGTAGCACAAATTTCAACTAAGAACCGAATTAAATTTATCAAAATTCTTTAAACATCGGGATAGAAAACTGTGTTATAGTTGTCTGAATATACTTCAAGAAATAAAATTACGCTCAGATAATATAGCACTACAACAGACTAAGTCGAGCTCGTCAGCATCTTCAGAAGAGAAACATCATGGTCTGATGGAGTCCACGCTGATTGGTTCCCCTTACACAAATTCACCCAAATGAAGGAAAGTATGAGATATTTTGGAGGAAAGTTTGTTTTCACTATAGAGCAGGGTATGCTTCTGCTCGGTATAAAGAAGCTCTTTTATAGTTCTGAATGAAGTTCATGAACAGACAACAGTTGACATCACAAGTTCATACGAGAAATACTTTTCTAAAATGCAGTACGTCTATATTTTAGAAAAAGCTGTCAATCAATCTCAATTTTGATTCATTTTCCTTCAATTTTTGATGAAAGCTAGCTTCAACCTTTATGAGTGCTACCTAAGCATTTCATTTTTAAAACTAAAATATTCAATATAAGCTGCTAAAAGCTTTCAAAAACTGGATTCACTGTGTTTTGAAATTAGAATATACAGTGAATTGACTCACTACATCTTGGAAGGAGCTTTTTCACTAAGAAATAATGTGATTACGTGCGAGAAACTGATTTCTTTGCAAGTCGAAGGAGAGATATTGATAAACTGGGGATTCCATCACCAAATTCCAGAAAACATTTTAGAACATAGGTATTTTATTGGCAAATATTGTAATATTACACGAAGGAAAATATTTTTTTCGCAATTCGACAACGAAATTAATTGATAATTTAGGGGTTCCATCCCCCGATTCTGAGAAAAAATCAGATTAAAAATAAAACAAACTTATTGTATTTTGGAAAATCATATTTCATATAGTTAATTCTCAAAAAATGTCATACTTCAATATCAGAAAAAAAAAAGTTCCAACAATTTTTTGTTTTGAAAATTATTAATAGGTATACATGCTTCATACATTATTCTCATTCGAATCAAGTCATTTCTATTGGGGAAGGAGACAAAATGGCTTCGAGATTCAACGTCCACAGCGTGGGAACTCCCTTCGTCGCGGTTTCGTGGCCTAAAATTTTTGAAACTTGCCAGCTGCGGTCTCGGAATTACCAAACAAAATGAAAATGAATAAGTTTCAAACATAATAGGTGAATGAAATGAATCACTGCAGGGCTCAAAATATTCAAAATCTTGCTATTTGTTTCTTCACGATGGTCAGCCAAATTACCGTAGCCATGACGAAAGAAGCGAAGAAAGTAACCACGACGCAAGAAAACATTGTTAATAAATACATTTATAGCCACCAAAAACATTTTTGAGTATTTATTATTATTATTATTATTATTTTTTAATATTTCGATATTAGAACATTAATTTATTAACTGTAAAACCTACAATTTTCACCGATTTTCATTTGCAGACTGTCTAACTAGGCTGGATTTAAAAATCTCATCTGTGGACGGCGTTCTTATCTTAGAACTGAAGAAATGTAACAACTCAGCAACAAGAAACATAACATCAGAGTACTCCAACTAGGGGCTTCTGCGGGGGAATATGGAGAATTGAGGATTTGAAGACGCAAGCACTGATAGCCACTTACACCTCTTTAATTGATTCCCTAGGCATTAGGAGAACGGAGCACATATGTTCATGTCAAAATAAGATGAAGGAGATAACGTTCCATGAACCCATAAAAAATAAGTCCTCTGCCGTGTTTATCAATCTGAACATACACTGATAACTGAAATACGGTATTTACTTGGAAATTACCCATATTATAGTCCAATGAAAGTTTGAAAAATCATTGTAGACATTGCCGAAACCAAGGGAACACAAAAACAGAGGTTTTACTGGGAGAGGAAACAATAAGTTCACAGGTATGGAAAACTGTACAGGTGGAGGCAAGTGATTCCAGGTGAGATCTCTTCAGTTCGCATATTCTCCGGGGGGGGGGGGGAGGCAACCCCAGTCTATATGTTTTTAGATAGTCCTGTGAAAAGTATCTCTTACCTTCCTTTTAGGACGTCTGAAGAACAGATACAGAAAACATGCGTACTGCGAGTTTTATAGAAAATTCGACGCAGAACAATTCAAATTTTCTTCCATACCTGTAAGTAATAGTTTTCAAAATTTTCGGCAGAATTCATTAGAAGGGAAGAGACCACATCTCTCCTCTTAATAAAACAGCATAATGGAGCGATACGAGATTTTTATCATGTTAATCAGGAGAAAATTTTACCCTAAAAAAATACGACTTATTCTTACGTACACCCGACGCTGTTCGAAAAATTATGCTGTCCTACGAAATGACATCTTGAATAAGGAAGATATGGATCGTTGGCGACCCCATTAACCTCGACCTGGCCGATTTAACGACCAGCACAATGTGAAAATTTTGTCGTATTTTCAGTGGGTACTCCACACTCTACCCAGCAGTAAGCAATAAGCAATCACCTCCCCTGTGACAGCATTTTCACGTCGAAAGGCGACAATATAACGCCCAGCTCGCGTATTCGTCGCCTTTTGTCAAGTGTCGACACGTCGGTGAACTTTCCGTATTTTTCACCGGAACGCGTCCACAATGGAGAAAATGTGACGATCAAGTAGTTGACATTTTCATCGAATATTAATATCATAAAAGGGGGTTCAACGAGTACGATGAAAAATGCTATAAGGCCAACACGCGCATCACAAACGACAACGAATTGTGGGGAACACATTCAAAAATGTGCATGTCTGTACCCGACGATAAAAAGAACGGAAGGGGGAAAAAATGAAAAAAAAAGCTATAATTACAAGTGGATGCAAAAGCGGAAGCGAGTTGAAAAGGGATTAATGCAAATGCTCGCGTACAACTTAGAGATGTGAACTATATAGAACGTAAATTATACATTATTTTAGAAATGATTTATGACTCACGCTCGAAGGCAGAGAGTAATTACCTTTTCCCTATTCGTACCATTCCAACTGAAGAAAATGCGAAACCAGTGAACTGAAGAACTTCGCATAGATTGGCACAAATCTATACTAGTAATTCGAATCACGAAAATTGGGCCAACCAGTAGAACAATTTTCAAGAACAAAGCTTCAAGAAGGTCATATTCACATAGGACTGCGGTTTTAGAGGCGTTCGACCACAACTAAGCTGAGTGAACTAGAGGAGAATGCAAATAGCGAGCCTCAGCTAACGGACAATGCACTGTTTAGCCGATAATACACTCTTTTAGCTGACAATGTACTGTTTCAGCCGAGTAGAAAAAATTAGATAATTTTCTTAATCAGCCGAAGAATCAAATTCCGGCAAGAAATTCGACCAAAAATGATCTAATACACTTCATTAACCGTATACTCGGTAATTCGTTACACATTTCATTTAATTGAATTACACATTATAGTAAACAATAGACTTATTGTCTAGATTGCCGCTGATTTTATTAAGGCGAACGGTGTTTCCAATCCAGACGGATTTATTACGAGTCATAATAAGGTTCCCAACATGCAAGCATATACCTTTGATATTTTTAGTTGGGTTCCGATGTAAGAAACTTATTTACTCGTGAACGGAATTTTGACAAACTGTGGTAATCAGTATCAGTTGAACGCTAAAGTGGAAAAAGAGGGCGTACAAGCCAAAAAATTTGTTTTGTGGGAAATGAGTTTAAAGTTTTTTCAAAATGCTGTGATCGTAACACACAAGGAAGCAGTCGAATATTATAATTTCAACCTACATGATCAAAATGGGCCTTTAATTACCTAGTTTACTTTTGGAGGAAACACATAATAACAGTCGATAGAAAAAAGAAAAAAAAAACAAAAAACAATATCATAATATTTATGTCTACGCTTTTTTTTCGAAAACTTCAACTTTCAGAACTCGAGTTATTATTTTACAAAATACTTTTACGCATTGGAAAATTTGAACACACCAGACAAAAAACCAGTCATATAATAATGGGGAAATTTTAACTGCACGTTGAGATAAAGTCGATAAACGATAGGAAAACAACGATAAAATCGAGTGCATGAACGATAGGAAATGTGCCAATTAACGTTACACATTGCACACTTTTCTACAATGAAATAACATTAACTTGAAATTGAAAAATATATTACGTTTCTTTTTTTTTTCAGGTGTTTTCCTTCATGGGCCCTCCTCAAGTCTCGATCAACTTTCTTTCAGGCTCAAGTTAGCTTTACCTTTGCAGCCGGTATAGGATAATAGAAAATTTATCACCATCATCTAATTGTCCCCAGACAATTATCCTTTTTTTTTTTGCTGGCATCCTCACACAAGTATGACCCGGATCCGAGTCAGTTTTACAGTTTTGGACTCTTAAAGATCCCTCATCAATTGTAGGTTCGTCATTCATTTTTCCAATATTACCCCAAATAACCTATTTTTCAAACAGCTCCCTCGAGTCTTACTCAAGTGTTTTTCAAACCCGAGTCAATTTCACCTTCTTGTTACCAGTACACAATAATTTTTAAAAGAATGGCTCCCCCAAAATGCCCTCCACCTCTTTCCGCTCTTCCCCAGAATGATAACCTAATCTTCATTTCCCACCTCCTCCCACCAGCATCACCCCAATCCGAAAAATTTTTTTACTTTTTTGGACCCCCTCGATTCTGAAGATTCCTTACCACCCTCAGATCTGCCATTTACTCAATCACATTCTTCTAAAGTGTCCATTTCCAGCAGCTCACTCAAGTGTTTCCAGAGATGAGTTAGTCTCACTAATTCCTAGGCATCTAGGAGTCACGTTTCAATTACGTCAACATGCAAAATGTATTGCTATTTAATATTTTTCATTGTCAACTTATTTTGTAATTGGGCTAATACTCTACACAAATAAAAATATTTTATCGTGTATTCATTTCTTCTATCATTAGTATCTATCGTTAGTTACTTCTTTTTACACGGAGAACTTATTTCTCAATCGTTACACCCCCACCCCTTCCCGTCGTTCGGACACTATTTTATCGGGTGATTAAATGACACCCTATGATAATTCAAAAGATAGATCAGCTGCAACATAAAAATCTGTTATTAGATTATCACAACCAACGGGAATCACTTGTTACCACTACATAATAATTATGCGAGGACTTATGGAGGAAGTACGAGGATACAGTCCGGAATTCTACAGATACAGATATGCGGTTCGGAAGAGAAGACAAAAGGAACCTTCACCGAGTTCATATCATCGTAATTATCGAGAAAAAAAAGTATCTACCCATACGTCCTTACATTCTGGCACTCACTATTCGAGCCAACTTTGAAGCCAAAATACGAACGAAATACTCGAGTGATGTTTAAGGAGCGTGAGAAAAAACTTACTTTCATCCCCTTTCTTCACGTCTTCCTAGTCCAAGTAGGCGGTCACTATCGGTGGAACTAATTGTGATCAAAGATTTTATACGCTGAAAGATTTACGGAGACGGAACTATCACACTTAACTCATGCTTCGATACAAGACGTCTCCTCAAAAGTGCATTAAGTATCAGAAATCCACGAATTTGAATTGTACATCAGGAGACATGTATTTGAACGTCTTCCAGATTTGATGTGAGATGTCCCCTCAAGAGAGCATACAGCACCCAAAATCTACGAGTTTTGATTGTTAAATAAGAAATATTTTACTTGAAGTCAAAACAAAGAGGTGGCTGCTTACCAAAATGAATTTCACTCCCCAAATCAAATCAATACATCCCTCTCCGTGGCATAAATTTTCAAATCGTCGTGCTGGCCACCCCCCCCCCCCATTGCTTACGACTTATTCCTAAAATAAACAAAAATTTGGAATTTCAAGTAATTCTTTCGGATTTTTAAAGCCTGGCAGTAGCGTAAATCAGGGGAAAAAAGTAATGTAGGGATAGACACCATCCATAGAGCCAGACGAAAGGTAAAACTTTAAAGTTAGTGGATTAAAATGTTAGACTAGACTAACGTAAGACAGGGTGTCTATCAATACGAATTTTCCAAAAGCATGACCTCTGTATGACTGTTGTACGACCTTTTTTCGGAAAATTTTCACGCCTAAATAGAATTTCCACAAGAAAAAAAATTCAAAAACATGCTAATTACAAGAAAGAAAGAAAAAAAAAGAAAAAATAAACTTCGAAGAAACTTAGATAATAACGAACAAATTATTGCAAAAAATGTTGCAAAGAACACAATTTTTCGATTAAATTTCAATTTGGCCATATTTTGATACGAAATATTGCGATTGTTCAGGAAGAATTACCAAATTTGTAAGTAATTAGAGACAATTGTATGACTTTCGTACGACTTGTATGATCACTGCCTCAATTGTAGGGTTTCTGTAAGACTTGCATGATCAGCAGACACCTTGTAAGGCCTTTTTTCTTTTGTTTTGCTCGTCAAGTGAAAATTTTGTAGTTTCGTCACTATTTTACCAACAAAATTTTATCTACCTATTTACTGACAAGTCTAGGAAAACGTTCTGTTTACGCTACTAACATGTGACACTCGTTATGTATCGCTATGTCGAAAATTTAATTACTGAAAAGGTAAGATAAAGTGACGATGAAGCTCATAATGGGTATAATAACAAGAGTAGATGTAATAACAAATCGAATGTCCCAAATCAAACTAGTCTGTCACTGCTAGTTCCTCAGATAATAGCCTCAATATTTTAAAACTGTGGAAATTTAAACCAATAGCTTCTGCAGCACAAATATAAGCAGAAATAATGGAAGAAGGCTTAAAAAATTTCGGAAAAAGGATGAATAATCCGAAGAAATTGAAAAAAATTTAGCGACCCAAAATTTAAAAGTAGGTCTTTTAATGGGGAATAACTCCAAAATATAGGAAGGTAACATAAATGTGTACGGCTGGCAGAATTTAAGCGACTTTTTTTTTCAAGAACTGATGTCCAGTTTAGATTATCGAAAACAGATTAAAAGGCCCCGTTATTTCATCTCCATAAAATCGGTTTTAAAAAAATGAAGAGCATTTCGATTTTTTTCTTCTTTCTTTTATTAAATCCTTTACCGGCTAGAAACCTAATAATTATATTATAAAAGAACGAACACGTTCGCATTTAAACGGACTACGGACGCCTTTTTCCGACAATTTTACCGAATAAAAAAAAGAAAAACTACGTTTCTCTTCATTCCGCTGACTTAATACCGTGGTGTTCTCGTCATTAATGGAAAGTGGAAAAAAAGAGAGAAAGAAAGAAAGAAAGAAAGAAAAAACAAAAATAGAGGAGCCGATGAGAAATAGTTCCTTTTTCTTTCTGTAGGATTATCTGCAATTTCGATTCACTGAGAAAGCCGAAGGGGTCGGCTGCATTGTCATCTACTTTGTTCCATTAACGTCGCAGAGATAAACATAATAAACCACTTCCCCTTTATTTTATTAATTTGAGTCTAAAAATCAGGCGCGAACCGGGGATCCATTTACCGCACAAGTGCTGATACTCCCACGAAAAGCAAACGCATACCGAGTGCATCGAATATTCTTCGACATCGATATCAACACATCAATGACAACATTGCTTCGACAATTTCCACCAATATTACCGTCATTAGGACTTCAATTATTATAATTATGATTATCACCTCGATGTCCCTGATTATCGGGCTTTCCAACGTACCAGCTCATATTTTTCAAGTTGAACCCACAATTTCCGAGAAACAATCGAGCAGTGAAACGAAAATTAGGCGCAATTTAAAGCCAACTTTCTTCGATTGTTACGAAAAAAAGAAGGTCGACGAAAGCGGCATCAATTTCTGTAGCGACTATCGCAATGACCAAAGCGAATGTTTCCTCAAGATCGTACATAAAAAGGTTTAATATTATGCGGGAGCGCGGGGGTGGACTGGCCGTGTATCCCGTGTAAGTGACCGATACATTTTCTGCGGCTGGTACACGTGAGTGTTGTGGGCTGTTGTAGTAGCTTACGGGGAGAGAGGAAGAAAAGGAAACAGATGGAGGGGTAATGAAAGGGAAAAGTTGAGTTGATGAAATTGCCTTTCCCGGCAGTTTTTTAGGTCTGAAACCGTTCCTGAAAAGCTTGTCTAAAAAGCGAACTGATTCTCGACAGGCAAAGACGCTTTCTTCCGATACTCGTCATGTACAAAATTTTATTCCAAATGTACAATGAAAGTGATAACGAACCGTGTTGAAACGTTTGACACGTGACAGATCGTATTATGTAGAATCGCAAATTCGATATTATTTTAAAGATTTTCAAAGTAGAAATGTTCCGAAATCCGTATTGGGATAACAAGTGGTCGAATGTCGAGCGTATATACTCCTGCTGACAGAGTTACTAAATTATCAACTTGAAATTATAAAGCACAAAACAAAAGGGATTCATCCTTATCAACTACTTTCCTCCTTGTGATCGATACTTTCCTCCTGAAGGGAAAAAAGCAAAGCACGTAACAAGCTCGTCTGTCGCTTTCTCAAGGTTAAACTGAAGAAAAATAACGCACTTTCAGAGTATATTTCGAGCAATGATAGATTTCAACCTATAAATGGCAACAGTTTTCAACAGATCCTCATTTTTCGCAAATATATATTCCGCGCCTCCAAATATCAAAAGATATTTTTGGCTTGACAACAACGTACATTCATACAGAATGTTGATGTAAGCTCCTATATAAAACTCAATACGATTTTATTGGGACCTATCCAGACTAATGAGGACCACTCAAGACTCGTTAAGACTCGAGCCTAAGTTCCTTCAAGACTAGTTACAATTTTGTAGAACTATCCAGATTAATGAGGAGCACTTCAGACTAATCAAGACGTCCAGACTTAGTCAAAGCTAGTTAAGATTCCATCATGACTCGATAAAATGCCATTGAAACTCATTATGATTAGCTGTAAAACTATCTAAAGCCTTACAGAACTCTTCAAACTACGATAAAACGCATTAAGACTTATATGCAGACTCTATTAAGGCTACTCTATTAAGGCTACTTAAAATTCCAATAAAACTCGTTAAAGTAGAGTGCAGACATTTTGAGATTGTATCGAAACTTTTGTTGAGACAGTTTTACGACATTAAAACTTACTAAGACCATCTGAAGACTCGCGAAGACTAGCGAGACTCTTTAAATTTTCCAAGATTTATTGAAAGAGGGTTATCAAAACTGAGGTAAGACTCACAGGATCAACAAGAGAAAATTCGGAAAGGGGCAAAGTTTTTGCTGAGCCTTCCATTATAGTCAAACAGGTAAAACAAAAGTTCACGAGCGGAGCTAGCGAAAAAATTTATCGGTTTTGTACTAAATTTCGTATCTGATAAAATATTATTTTTGCCCTATTTTCTATGATTTTTGTTGAGAAATTTGTATCAATAAGTCCTCTTGTAGAATTATTAATACTTGGTCAAGACTCTGTAAGACTCGGTGAAACTCAATAAAAATTAATATAACTATATCAAGATCCTATTACCATCCGCTTCGAGGTGGCTGCATCTCGGAAGCAAATTTAAATTGAGCTTCCGTGAATAATAAATTTTTATCTGGCTCTGATTCCAGCTTCGGCAAAAATCTTAATGCTTGGTGCAAAATTCTGGATAGCTACGACTCCATCAAAATATATGGTTTTTGCTCAGGTTTCGGTTGTTTTGAGGGAGGAGTACCAGGGTAGGTCAGGGAGGAGAGAAATGGGAAGGAAAAAGGTTGACGGGCCATTGATTCCGGGTTTGGTAAAATAATAAAATTAAGTCCCGCTCCTAGTCCATCGAGTAATTATTTATTCGAGACCCAAATACGGCAAATAATTTTTTTCGTTCTGCAGCCCCAACTCCAGCTCATCCATTTTCTCGGGCCCGAGCTATGGCTCCTCTGAAGAATAATTAACTTCAGGGCTCTGAGCTCCAACTTCGAGTCCCTGATTAAAACTGGTTAAAATTATGTGAAGAGACAATAAGATTATGTTACGCCTCGTTAATACTATTTCCAGACTAGTAAGACTAGTGAAGAGTTCGTCAGCAAACGTGGCAGAATGCTTTTATCCTGGGTTGGAATAGAAGAGAAGAGGCATGCTGCGTTGCTGAGTGTTCACATCATCGTCGAATAACAAAGAAAAATGAAACGAATTTTCGAAATCCATTAAGTAAGCAAATGACAAAACAAATCAATCCCAAATTTATTCCACGGGGCAAAATGTGTGTATTCGTTCTGGAAAGATTGTTACTCTTTGGCTCTATTTTCGATATTTCACGATTTTTCGATTCCTTGGTTTTGATTAAAAAAATATCACTTCTTCAGAATCTACCACATTGGATATGTCCGCCCAATAACCGGACTCGATCCGCCTTTTGTGAGGCGTTCTGGCAGTTTTCTCTTAGAAAACGAATCAATATTCGTCGGAAGTACAACCAAAATAGGTTGACGGGTCGTCTTCGACCATTTATTTTCTAATACACGTTAAAATGCATACATTGAGAAAATTAACTCACCACCAACACCAAGGTTTAAAGGGTTGAAATAAAACCAGCACCTAAAACCACAGTGAAAAAACCGATACGACTTTATTCAATCAGAGAAACAAATATATACGTAGAGCTAGCTGATGTGGAAATGAGATCATCTAGATTTTGTGAATTTCCTATTTGTTATCAACTCGCCACTGATTATTACGTACGAACGAAGTTCAATTACGAAATAACACCATGAAGAGGTGAGCTGATTCGAACAACAGTAACCAGATAAAAGCGAAGATCTGCAATAACTTTTTCTGTATTGACGCGAGTGTTGCGCGTAAAAATTCACTCGGTAAACAATTTTTCGATTTGGAGAATGTATTTTCTGGTACGCTGATGATTCTTCGTGGTTTCCTGAAGTCATCGAATTCGATTCAAGTAGCGATATCGTGATCATTATGTTAACACTGATTTTAATCATACTGTCGGCAGCTGCTACCGCCGAGATTGAAAAAACGTACACCGTGTATCGCCAGGATTACGAAGGTAATCGACAGGTGCCATTTGCGCGCCAATCCTTCAACACCGGGTCCAACGGCGTGTACAGAGTGAACAGACAAGATTTTTCAAACGGATACGGAGCGCCGTTCTCTCAGCCGGGAAAGAGCAACTGGCCAGGGTTTACGGCGAGCTCGACGGGTAACTCACTTAGGTCAATACCACTGAACGGAAACACTCCGCTGCCCAGATTGTTTGTGCCCGCGAGTACTCAACAGTCTAGAGGACACGTGAAACCCAATTACAATAGAGTAATTCCAGCATCAGAGCTTGGAAACTCGCCGCGAGACATCTACGGCGATTACGGAGTTCTTCCGGCGATACCAAACCGGAGACACGAAGAAGAACCGCTGTCTCCGGAGTCGCCGTTTTCGAAAACGTTGACTTCGGAGGCAAGCGATTCGAAAGAACCAACGGTTAAGTACCACTCGATAAACGACGAGGTTGAAATTAGCGACGATCAGCAAGAGTTACTGGAGGCGTCGATTTTGCTACCCGAATTAGAGAAGGCGCGTGCCACTTCGAAGCCCATTCGTCTCCGTCGTCGTCGTTCCATTAGCTACCAAACTATAAGAGTCTGATACTGAGCTGTCAGGTCGTCACTTGCGTACAGGATTTGAGGATGATGTTTCTCGCGGAAAATGGCTTAAGTACAGCCTGAGAAATACTCTTAATATCGACGATGTGCAGCAGAACAATACCGGGTACCACTTTTGAACTACTTTATTTCTAGTTGAAATGTTATTCCATATCGTGATGGAAAACCAAGTACCAAAGCAAGGACTGTGTTATTAGAATAACTGTAGAATTGCGGGTGCTCTATTCTATGAAAACGGATACCTATAGAACAGCTTTGTCTAACTTAAGCCTGATCTTCTTGACACGTGCTGAGAATTTTTAAAACTTACAATTCCCATGGATCTAAGCTTATCAGTCCAAACATCTAAAAAAAAACAAATAAGAAACTAGTTACCACTGAAAAGTATCAGTATCACATCACTAGAGCACAAATATTTATGAGCTAACCGAACAAAAATAAAACTTCTGTGTAATTGGCCTTTCCAGCTGTTGATAGGGGGAGTAAATAAATATATTATTATTATTATTATTATTATTGTTACTATCTGAAAATGTACGTCTTAGTTTTATTCGTTATTCGATTAAAAATATGAGATACTGATTGGTGTTATCATAATAATTACACAAATTGGATGATGTTTCTTTGGACCAAACACCAAGGATTTTCGCGATCAGATTTATCTTAGGAGTTATTTGACTGGACACGAATACTCCACAGCTGCGCATTAGCGCTGGTACTGAATTTTAGGATAAAATGTCACAAGAATTTGGTAAAATTGACTCACCACGGTACATGAGACAGGAATAATGAAGCTTGATATTTTATGCCTTCGCAAATCACCAACTATTTTAAGACAGCTCGCGGCAGCTAAGCTCACAATTCTATGTATTTTAAAGCTACAGGCTCGTAACGATTGATCGACCTGTACTCACGTATTTATATTTTATCGCTAACATGTCAGTAGTCTATGTACCGAGAGGGTAAAGGCAGCAACTGTCGATTAGTGTGAAATTTGCGATACGAACCGCAAAGCGAATTTCTAATGAATCCTAATGATTAGTTGAGTCTTAATGAATCTTAACATAGTCTTGACGCCACAACAAAAGTTTTACAGCATTTTCATAAATGGTAACGAGTCTTACCAAGTATTCATGACTTTTCATGAATCCCAGCACACAGCGTGAAAAGTTTTACCGAATCTTGAAGAGTGTGAATCAGTCATATAGTTACAATGGACCTCAATAAGTCTCGACTAGTCTTAATGAGTTTCAAGCGGTGTATACAGAATAAGGTGGTTCTTATTAATCTTGGTGAAAACAATTTGTTTTTAGTTGAGACATCCCCGAGATCGGTTTCATAAGTTGAAAAACTTTGGAAGGTTTGTTGAATAAGATTGGTTAAGGGTTATACGCGCCTCAAATGGGTTAATGTTTTATGGGATTTAACATTGATTTTGAAAATCTGAGACTCTTACACAACTAAAGTTTCCTATTATATACATAAAAGTTTTACTACACAACAATTTGAGATTTTGTAAAAAAAAACAATGACACGAGAACATATGACTCTTAAATATTTTCAACGAAGAATTTAATGCCGATGTTAATTTTTGGATTATAGTTCATTTTCTCCCCTTATCTCCTATCTTAAATACGAATTTTAGTATCATCAAGATGATACCACTGATCAAACAACTATACGCGTTCAGTATTGCTATCAGTATCAGTGTAGCTATTCATGGACGACAAAAAATGAAACTAGAAAAATTTGATAAAATTGTAATTTTGAACGTAGAAACGAGAGATTTTCGAGAAAAATGGTTAACGCCATCGTATTTAGCGTTCAAAATATAGCTAAAATCATATAATCTCATCCCATTGTTTTTTATGCTGCTGTGTAGTGTTATATGCGTATATATTCTGCCATTAGGGATTCCAAGGGTTACTGAATACATTTCCGCGGTTCGTCCCCCCTGCTCGCAACCTTTCAGGTTCCACAAAGGGTTAATTTTCCATAAATAACTTTAAAATTTAGATAAATGAAAATCAGCAGAACCTGAAATATTGAAGGAGATATGGACTCAAAGACCCGTAAGACTCTTATTTGGAAAAATTGTTATTTTTCGGTTTATGGTGGGGAGAGCTCACGCTGTGTGAGAATATCAAAATTTCAAAATAAATGTTCACCCGCAAACGAATTTTAACCCCCTTCAGGTATGAGTTACCCTCCACGAATATTATACGAGCGTAGCAGATTTTTGTTTTTCAATATTAGAACCGATATGAAGGGTGCCTCATTGAAAAATTAAAACTTTAAAAATAAGAACCATCCTAATGCAGAGCTTTTACGAATCTGAATGTGTTACAGCACGGGTCCGACGAGTCTTACCGAATTTCAATCAGTGACGGTAATGTAGCGAACTTTAACGAGCTTAAACTAAGTTTGCACTCGGTACGGTGTCTAAACACGGCCTTTCAATACATAAGTTTAAAAATAAGTCTAAACAAGGGCTCTTCGAGTCTTCATGAACCTTAACGAGTAGAAATCACTTTTACATTGTCTTACCGAATCTTAATTAATCTGAACATGTTTCAACAGTATCTTGGGTATTTTCAACGAGTTCTAATTGTCTTAACGAGTCTCGATAGCCTCCAGGAGTCTTAATGAGTTTTATTGAGTATTAAACATCTTCTAAAATTAACAAGTCTGAAAGAAGACTCAAATGTGTCTTAAAAAGTCGCAGTAGAGCTTCATCGAGCCAAGTATATTTACGATTCTTAACAGCGTGTGAATAACTTAAATGACAGGTTAATACCTCCGTAGACAATTTGTACTACTTATCTCGTGTTTTCCTTTTTTTCTCAGAAGTTCTGAAGTTAGTCTTTCCATGAGAAGAGGAACATGGAGGAAGGGAGTGAGAGAAGCTAATCGTGCAAATTTAGTGCGAAAAAAAGTCCAACTCAGAAAATACAATAATTCATGCAAAATTTAAAATTATTATAATTTAGGGGCCACCGCAAAAAGAAAGAACTGTTACTCGCATTCGAATAAGAGAGTCTCTTCCATATTCATACGCCACAAGTACAACTAGAAGAAAAAGGAAGGCTAGTTGTTGCATTACTAAGGAAACTGGACTCAGAGAGCAATCATACGTCCCCCTTGATATACAGAAAAATCTGACACTCCAGTCTCAAAAATTAAGTCACCTATCGGAAATTTTTAATATTTCGATCATTATTTCCTAAAAACTCAGCTCTGTGCCAGTCGCAAAAATAAATAATTTTCTTTTTTTGACTTGTTAACTGTGAATTGAAAATTACCAAGTTTTAATTGGAATTCTTCGTGTTTACCCCTCCCAGAATAGGTTCTTCGTGCCGGCCCATACTGACCCAAATTTCATCCAGAATACAACCCCAGTTCCAAGTGGTACCTCACACGCGAAAGGTTCTTCTCCAGAACTCACTGAGTCTACAATTACAAGTTTTGACTTAAGGCCGCTATCGGTCGGACAAAGAAATACAACCAGAACGTCTCCGGTACGTTATCCTAACTTTACTACTTTTCTTATATCAGAGCTAAAAAGTTCTGGGCTTACCAAGATTAGGCATGTACTTTGCTTCTTTTGGAAAAATTTGTTTTTAGACTCGGTAAGGTTTGTAAAAAGAACTTTCTCAGCAATTTTGAATTCCTGAAGCGGCCAAGATTTGTACAAGCCGGATTATGGCATCGCATCGGTTGCCCCCAAGATGGCAATGTGCTTTTCGCACCCTCTGTCAGAGAATTATGAAGCCGACGTACGCTCGATCTGGTGCGGTGACCGCGACGCACGCGGGTACGTGCGCGAGTGGCACGCCGCGACATAAATAAGTCAATTCGTCAAAATTTTCCGGATCCTGGCGCACGCTTTTAATATATTTTACCCCGCCTTCCGCAATATCCCATTTACGTTAGAATTTACGATACGTGATTCGTAATCCAATCTTGAAAATGAAAATAATGCGTTTCGCGTGCGACACATCTTCTTTCTCTCCATCCTGCCCCGCCCAGCCTGTCACGTTGTCCGCTATAAATTTCTGTTTAAGAGAATAGCGTTTAAAATGAACTTGGCGAGTCTGCAGGGTCCGCGACTCCACGCTCCGGCTAAGCAACTCAGAACTATACAGCGTGTATATATTACGAGTCTACTCGTACAAAAAAGCAAGTACGCATTCCGTGTTCATCAGTTCATCTTGACCACGTTCGACGACCTGCTCCGGTTGTTTTGTGTACGGTTTCACGAGTTTAAGGGTTCGAGCAGCTGCTGATTACCAGGGCGAGGAAACCGGAGGCCCAAAAAAATTTATTTGCCGAAGTCACGAAAAAATTATTCGTTAGAACCGGAACCAGAAACGCAGAAACTTCCGCTGCCAGTTCCGACTCTTCAACCTCCCCCTATTCCTCCTCCACTTTTTCTTGCCCTCCGCCCACACCCTTATCCCCCACCCGTTGAAAAACCGAGGTCGAAGTAAAAACCGCGTCTTTAGTGCAGCGGGAACCGGATCCGGAACCAAAGATGCCGGAGCCAATCTGAAGAATTTTGGCGAAACCGAAAATAAAGTCCAATTTTGCTTCAACTCGGATAGCGGCTCCGGATCTCTCCTCTGGCTGAAACCTAACAATAAAGTTCAAATTCGGAGCCTAAATCACTTACACGCGAGAAATGTATGCACCTTCACTAAGAATGGAGCCCATAGGCGAACGTGATTTTCCAAGAGGTCTAGATTCGGGCCAACTGTACTAAGCATGAAAATAATTCTAAGCAGTGATTTCTAAAAGCCCTGCAGAATCAACCTCGATAACTTTTTCGGCGAATGCCGATGCTGCAACATTACCAGAAGGTGCATTATAACTCGTTCTAATCTTCAGGAAAGAGAGTAAATCATTTTCATCAACTTATCTCAATCCCTTCAAAAGTAAGATCAGACAATCACATCCACATGTTGTCAAGATGATTAGCGTGCTTATCCGGTTGAAAAAGGAGCATCCATTTGACATACCACCTCCCGATTTCTACAAAAAGGAAGAAAACAGATAGGCACATTCTAGAGTTGTACAGGGTGTCTTAGTTTTGGTGGACAAACTGGAAGGATGTTATTTCTGAGAGGAACAAAAACTTTGTGTACGCCAAGGTGGTCGGACCTTAGATCCTTACTTACTCATAGTGGAAAAAATTCATGTTTTCCGTTGCGGCATCACTCCTATCTCTCTTTCTAGATCGTCTTTTTTCATTTTGCTCTCAACCTGAGCCCTGAAATCCGCCCTGTCGAGCACTGCCTCAGAGACGTCGGGGGAGGGACTGTTAGGGCTGTTTTCAGCCCTCTTCTCTACTTGCAGAAAAACCAGCCTAGGTCGAAATGTAGCGAGTAGCTACGTGGGCTCGAACCCGGGACCTCCAGATTCCGAGACCAGCGCGCTATCCACTCGGCCAACCAGACCCCGCTCTCTTTCTAGATCAGTTCCATATTTACTTATCAAAACTGCTTAGTAGTAATATGGACCTCGCGGGAATGGAAATTAACAATTATTTTCAGAATTTGAGACACTTTACACGAGCCTAAAAAATTATTTCCTTTACTCAAGGTTCACTCCATCCATTTCCGAGGTTATTTTTGTTCTTCCTTAACTCATTCCGCTTTACAAGCGGCTAATTTTTAATTTTTAAATTTTCAAGCGCTCTACGAAACAAAACGAGTCACGGAAAGAGGGAAGAACCTAAGAAATGGATTCAGTGACCCTTAAAATCCAAATTTCAAGAAGAAACTAATTCTTAGACTTGTATGAAAAGCTTCCAGCTGCTAGAGGATCTCGGACTCTCAAAATCAATGTTCATTTTCATAAGAACTTCAACCCCTTTTTAAAAAAAAGGTTACCCTCGAGCAATTTTACTCAAACTTGGCGCAATGTTTTTTTTTTGTTTCTTAAAAGCTGAAGTTGAAACTAAAGACCACCCTAATGTACACATATGGCATAGGTATTATCAAAATTGAAGGAGCTGAAAGGTTTTGAGGGAATCTTTCAAGAGAATTTCGCGGCAAATTTTCATTCAGAAAACTTTAATGGATGTCAATAGATAATGCAACAAATACACAAAAAAATATATACAACTAGTTTAGGGCTACACAAGTTTGAAAATTTCGTTACAAAATTTGAGAGTTGAAATGTCATACATTTAAGCTTGGTTGCAGACTGAAGACTGACTACAAATAATACACAAATGTTTATTCAATTTTCAAAATAATATCCGCTGCTACCTTCGAGGAAATGTTGAGAAGTTCTCACCAACAAAATTCAAGTTTTCCGAAATTTTAAAAGTTTGAAGTTAAACATCAAGAAAATTATATTTATTGCATTTTTCAAGATGGCTAAGAATAGTACTTTAAAAATGGGGCAAAAAGTGTCAACACTATTGTTTACTTATCTTTAGTCATGAAGGGAGTCTCTGAATTTATGTGATTCAAATTTTCGCTCAAATATGACTAAATTTTCGAACTCGTGTGGCTCTTTTAATCCTAACATTAGGTAACAACTAGTTACGTAAGACTTTGTCGCAAAATTCACTTTTTTTCTAATTTCAACGTCCAACATCCCTCTCAACTTTGAGAATATACCATAAATCTTCTCTCTTAGAAGAAAGTGTATAAAAATATCATGCTTTTGTGGTAATAAAATACCTTATTATACCTTAATTTTTATTTAAGAAACCACATTTCCGAATAAAATACGAAGTAGTAATCAGAAAATAATAGATTTTGAATTCGCAGAAGTTCCGGTTATTGATCGAGTACGTAAGCTCTGCAGACTATACAACACAACTTATTGAAGAATAGAAACAGCCGTTTAAAACAGAATTATTTTGCCTTTCAAACAACACCATAGGTGAGAAAATGCGCAAAATGTCCAAATTGTCGGGAGTGTCTAAGAGTAAGCACATTTTTTTAATATTATGATAAGGGAATAGATTCGGTTGTTGTTTATCATATCACCTACATAAGCTTTTTAACTTATTTTATTTCTCGAAATTTTAAAAATGGGTGAACTTAAATTTACAGGTTAACTATACTGTATTTGCGATTCAACTGGTTGAACTTATGGAACAGACATACAAATCAGAAATAAATAGTTTATCAGAAACAAATGAACGTATGCTGCAGTTGAATGCGTGCGTATTCTTCGGATCTACGACTGTACACATTTCAGGATTACGTCTTCCTGACAGTGCGCATTTGACTTATTTTCTTTAAAGGTTCCAAGATCCCGTTTCAAGATCTTGAAGAAAATTTCCTTTAGATGAAATGTAGTGTAGACCAATGATGCAGGTTTGATTAAGAGAAATTCTTGGAAGAGCCTACATAGAGCGAAATAACGGTCTTTCTCCTTCTAGACGCGTACTCTTAGGCAAAGATCGCCTACTACCGGGCCTCAAGTCGGAACTGTAGGCTGATTGAGAATCATAATTCAAAGTAGGCTCCTGTGCCAAATACCAGACTCCTAGTATGGGAGGAAGGGAGAGGACTGAAAAACAATAGCAATATTTTTGATGTTCAGAGCTATTCTGAGCAAAACAATCATACTGATACTACATAGATACCTGTAGCCCTTGGCTACTACAACACTGGTATCTTTCATGTACATTGTACATTTGAGTAAACGATTTTTCAATAAACTAACGAGTAATGAGTCACACGTCAGCATACGGTACGATAAAAACACCAGGAGAATGAATAGAAACATGTACATCGTTAAAAGCACGTATACACATTATGCGAAGCCCAATTTGATATACCGGTGATGCAGAAGAGGCGAAGAAAATAATTGTGTGGCAGTAAAACCGTCTAATAAGCGTAAAAATTGAAACTTGCGACGTAAGCAAGAAAGCAAATCAATCACGCACAGAAGTCTAATTTGAATACTGTTAAGATATCATGCCCAATAACTGTCTTTTCGTGTGCATTCTCATCACACGTTTTTAGATTAATTTGTATCTCGTTCTCGCGTCCAGTTTTCATTTACTTTCAAGAGGGGATTATCTTTAATTATAGCCTGTGTTGCACACAACTGTTTCTTACGCATGGAAAACTGAGAAAATGCTTAAGAAACTGACCATATATAAATAGGTATACATTTATCTTGCATGCTGGTACTTTGGCCTTTAAATTTTCATCTACGCAATGATTGCGATCGCATGAATGATCGATTCTTCAACTTTCGGAGGTTGTTCTACACAACTGAAAACCTGTGGCGTAGCGTGAGGGGGGGGGCACGTGCCGCCCCCACAATATTTTTACATAGTCCTCTAATATTGGCGATTTTAAGTACCACAATTTTCGACGTTTTCTCCCTTGAAAACCTTATTGTGCCCCCCCCCCCTTTGGAAAACCCCTAGCTACGCCACTGCTGAAAACATATATTTTAACAGTTTCAACTCAGTTGTACGTAGTACTAAGTGAACCTATTAAGAGCACAATTAGATTTTCCTTTTGTCAAATAGGCTCTGAAAAAAAATCGGTAATTCGCTATGGCATTAACCAGAGAAAATTTCCTGCATCAAAATAAACCAACTTAAGCATTCCACAAAGATAAGAGGGCTTAGAAAAATTGGAGTGAAGCGTACAGAGAAACATTTATATCCACTCCCCTCCACCATCCTAAAAAAATTAAAAACTATTCAGCAATTCAATAAAATGGAGCCACTTGAGAGACAAAATGTATAAGATTTTTAAAGATTTTGAAGATTTACACGATTTGTTTGTTGTTACCTCCGTGTTTGAAAAATTAAGAAACAAAAGAACTTGTTTTTTGTAGTTTCTTTTTTTTTTTACCCCTGGTGCAAAATCTTCCAACATCTCTACCTGCAAAAGAAGATTTCCAAGTCGCGGTACCATCGTCAGATATTACTTGGACTGAAACAAGTACATTCTTTCATTTACATATTTTAGGGAAACACTTTGCACAATTCACCGATAAAAAATTCAAAGATTTTGGGCTTCGATCTTTTAAAATGAATAACTGAATGCTAGGATATACTGATTATATTTTGCAATGCAATACCGCTATCATTAGCTACAGGGGAAATGAAGACGAAGGGAAAATTTGATCTAAAACAGTAAGAGAAAACCTAGAACAATTTGGAACAGTCAGAAAACTGAATTTTGATAGTAAATAACGATAAAATTGAACGCCTTGATCGAAATTTAGTATTTTCAACAGCTACACGGTGGAAGAGAGCACGTTTTGCTCTGAATAGTAGGAGGCAACTTTTGGAATACTAGAAATAAGTAGGGACGTCGTGAGCACTTCTCTAGGACTAAACTTCACTAGTTTCAAAGGGGATGGCAGTTCCTACAAGAAAATGGAACATAATTTTAAATGCATCGATATGTGTCCTTAGAATGGTCCGAAATAAATTTTGAAATTTTTTAAAATGTTTTGTTCCCAGCGGCTGGAATTATGCTTTTTGGTCAAAGAACACACCAGCCAACTGTTATTTTTATTTTTATTTTTGGAACTGAACGAATCTAGAGGTCCTACCATCCGTCTCTCCGGTCATTGACGCAATACTCGAAAGGGTAGTTCCCATGGCCGGGAGTGCGGTGTCATAGGGGCCAATTTGGCATGCGTGCATCGCCATACGTCCCACCACACCATTCCACCGCGGGAGAGGTTGAGCTTAACACAGGATTTACCATAGAGAAATCTGAAATTATGCTTTGAATCTTTTAAACACAGAGTTCGGTCGAAAAAATGGTTGGATGATAAAAAATCGTTCTCATCAGTGTAAGGGTGAATTACCGACAGAGAATTCGGAGAAAAAGTGAATTCAAAGGTCAATAACCTCAGCTGAATCTGGGGTAAAAGTACACTTTTTTGGACTTGGAACATTATTAACCACCGAAACCGAATAAAAGCGAAAGAATTGCAAAAGATTGTCTGCTCCAATTTTAGAAAAACTAAATATTTTTATAAAATTATTTTGGGTCCAAATTCCCATTTTGAGGGATTTATTAAGGAGACGGTATTTACAAATTACAGCTAATACCGTCAAGTATGTTGACAATGACGTTTTCGGAGTCGCTCAATTCGTTTTTAAGGTTACTGCGACTATAAATGGGCCCTACCAATAGGGTCTATAGGGAACAAAGATGAGAAAACATAAAAAATATTCAACCTACAGTTTAACATATATCGATAATAGGATTTCTTTAGTCATTTTAAAGTGATTTCTCATGTCCCAGTCCTCTGAAGCTACGATGGCATAGCAGCTGAAAGTGCTCTGAATCACAGAAGGAAAAAAATTGTGAATTGGCACACCCTACACAATACAGAATTTACCAAATTCACTCACACTCCAATATGGACACTAATACATTGAAGCTGTTATTTTATAAATGATTTAGCTCTTCTGAAATCCGAAGAGACTGTCTCGATCGATGAGCGGGACATTTTGGGAGCTTCATAGCTAATTGCTGGTTTTCTTAAGGTGAATACTACGTTAAACTTGACCCTCTCCCCAGTGAGGCTTTTCAAAATTGAATGATTAAAAAAGAAAATTATCAAGTAGGTTTTCAGACCAAAAGGGTCAAGTTGAACGATCAGGAGCAAAATATTTCAAAAATCGATAAATGTTAGACCATTCTAGAGTCCCTGTTCCACAACACACCCGATCGCGACAATGCGAATATGTTGAGGATCATAGGGAGAGAGATTCTCACTCGAATGGGGATCGCAGCACCCCTGGAAATGAAATTCAAAATTTCACATTTGCATTGCCCGGTTCACGTAAGTACGTAGAGCCAAATATCTACTGTGGAATCAGCTTACAGCTCGACAACAACGCTCTCGACTCCATCTCGCCATTTCAGACAGCCGTCTTAGGTCTATCCCAGTTTTCTTGAATAGTCGCACAAATATTAATTATCATCAGTGCGGACCAAACAGTCAACAGTAGTTTCGAGGTACCGAGGTACCCAACGGCTTTCCATATCCACATTTTCACAGTCATCAATTAATAACTGATGACCAACCCGGATGAAGGGTGGTTAAGCCGTTCTTATTTATTCTGTCGAACGAGCAATTAATATCGTTATCCATGTACCGGAGTTGTCGGTCGCTTCGAGTAACGTGTTAATGCCGCACATAATGCAAGGTATATCATTTACTCGATTATTATCGCATACACGTGGGGAGGAAGAGGACCGGGGGCCGTAACATTTTTATTAAATTTCTGCAAAACGATCGAGCCGATATGTACGTACAGAATGTTGTGCGGTACATCGCTGATGGGCGATTCTAAATGGTCTATATTATAGAAAGATCCGAGATAATTACCACGATGTCGTTGACCACCTTAATAAGCACATGAGCCACTGAGATACGCCAATACAGAGTGTTTCCACACACTGTATACCAGTGTCGACGATTTAAGTATGCTTATTGTGAGTTTACCGAAGCCGCGAGTTCAAATTACACGCTGCGAGCATATCGAACGATATATCATGTACAGCCTTTGAACTGAAAACAAAATTTACCCGTCATTATCTTGCTGCGGACGACAGGTGAAGAATAGCAAGACTACCGGGCATATAGAAACCTATAGCACAGTATCCACATCCATCGAATACTCCTCAGCGGTTCGAGCCTACCCAGTCCTCTCCCATTGATCCGCTTTATTCATCTTGAGGCTACTACTACGCCAAGCAAGAATAATATACAATCGAGATTTTAGAGTAGTGAGGTGAGCAGGAGTATAAGAGGCATTCCATAAACGAAAAAACTGCTGTCTAAGTAGTTCTTGCTTATCAGTGTTTTACGATTTCTGAAATCTGTAATCTGCCAAATATACGTTTCTAATTTTAAAGCATATTTCGATAAATTTCGATTAATGACTTTATTTGAACAAGATGTGTCACTGAACATTGTTATTGATCAATTTCTATGGATTTCTCCAAAATTGTATTTACGGTTTACAGATTTCAAAAATCATAAAACGCTAATACACAGGAAGTATTCATTTTATACTTGGTTGAAGTGAAATTCTACGTAACATAAATTTAGTTCTTTTCATTAATTCGTTGACACGAATATTTTTCGAGTAAAATCGAAAAATATAACCAGCTCCCACATAACTTAATGTAGTAGAGTAACTTGATCGTGGCGCTACAGATGTACACATCTCTCTTGTGGCAAATTTCGATTTGAAAATATTCGTAGGAAAAACTAGAGGGCTTCGTTCTTTGACTGTTTTGCATTCCACCCCCTTTGCCAACTTTCGCTTCTCCTTCTGTCTACCACACTGACTGATTGACTGTCGTTTGTCTCTCTGATTCGAATTTTGTAACTTTGTCAATGCTAAAAAGGGGGCAGGTTCTCATCAGTACACAGAGGAATACTGGATTTTCATGATCGCTCCTCCTAGATACTGGCTACTAGATCCGGGATTTAGCTCTCAACTCGGTCTTTCTTTCCGAAAAGAAGACGACTAATCATCGGTTTCGTGTTTTACGAAAGTTTGACTAACAACTCTTCGAAGATACGCCCTCTTCTCAAAATACAAAAGACGACCACGGAACATTTTCGACTTTTCGTATATAATAGACTCCTGCATCCAACTACGGCTTCGTTTGTGCCACGGTTTAGGAGGTAAAATAACAATATCCAAAAATGTACCCGATTAACAGAGTGTCACGATTTTGAAACTGTTTAATCGTCACCTCAATACACCGCCACCACGACGAATGCACCCAATTACGCAGTTAAAAAGTCGCCACCACTACCTGATGTAAAGTCAACGGTGGCGCATTTAATCATTTAGCTCTAAGGTAAATCACTACCGGTACCTCAAAATGAACCAATGGTGTCGATCTGCAACAAAGCTTTCTGACTGGTTGCAAATCTCCATTGTGGAGGTCCATAAAACTTCGAGGCGACGTTTATAAGGTCTCAAAATCGTAGCGAACCTGCGTCGCTCTTGATCAATTGAATAAGTTAATCTCATATTTCAATCTTCGAGTCGGTTGATCTCACTCATATTTTCATATTCTCTTCCTGGGCTAACAATATAGGGGGGGGGGGGTACTCTTTGGCAGCTGACGCGCATTAGAAAGACTGATTTTTGAAATCCGTCTCATTCGATTGTTCTTGATCAACCAATCCTTTTTAACTACTCGATTGTTTGTGATTGATCGATTACTCAGATTGATTGAATACATTCGACTGATTGATTACTTTCGCTTGATTGGTTGCTTCTAATCCACCAACTGCTTCTCATTAATCGAGAATGACTACTGATCACGAATGTCACTTTAATTGTTTTATTCGGATGATGGGGGGTGGGGGGAATAAAATTAATGGGACTGTATTTTCTTTTCCCTTGGCTCATTCCCTTTCTGAACAAAGTATGCACATTACATTGTCATTCTCGAATAAAGTTTGTGTATAATGAACGAAAGAAGGGACGTACAATTACGCGACCTCTTCGTTCACTTTAGAGGATGTTCCCGACTCGTGCAGTATCGGAAGGACAAACGAAACAAAAAAATTTCCCAACAAACGAAAAAATCTTGGACTACCTGCCTGACATATGTGTATTTTACCACTTACAACTATTAAACACACCAACACAAAGTGGGAATAATTAATCACTTCCAAATATAGATATTTATATTTTTTTATCACTAATTTTCAGAATGTATTTCGCTGCTGGGATCACCACCTATTATATCCATACGGTTGGAACAATAGCAGCCCCCTAATTTTTTCATCAGCATAAAACGCTTAGCAAATGCCACGACGAAAAGACAAATCTTACAAAAATAGAAGCTGCTGCGCTGTTATTATGTAATGGGTTTTGAATCTGCATTGAATATTTCAATACAGTAAAACGTACTATGAACATCAGGAATTTATTAATACTGAACTCGCAGCAGTCTTGAAATTTAAGGAATTAAAACGCCACGGCGACGATGGACCTCACTGAAAGTTAAATAAAGACATTTTCATCCCAATTTCAAGCAGGATCGAACTGAAGTGATAAAAACACACAATATTGACTTTTTATTGATACCAAAAATTTCCTATACGTCCGTATTCTGAATAGTCGAAAACTTACCACGCCGAAGGACCAAACAATCGAAAACTAATTTTCTAAATCGACTACACTGAGCATCAAGAATTTGGCATTAGTGTTGCCAACTTATTACTACAATCCTCGACGACAATATTCCTCAATCAGGTTGTTTGAAACACAGAGCGAAAAATGTAAAAAGATATATGTTTGCAGAAACACAACTGGAAACAGCCACAACGATGAACACTGGTATGGTGTGGTGGGACGTACGGCGATGCACGCATGCCCAAGTGGCCCCCAAGACACCGCACCCCCAGCACCGGAAACTACTACGCTTTCGGGCATCGTATCAGTGCCGAGGGGATGAACACTGGTATAATAACTTGACTGTCCACAGTCGGGGGAGAGGACACATGAATGTAAAAGGTAGAATAGGCTGTACTCTGAATGACTGAAGGGAAAACGCTGTATCTAACATTTGCAATTCACAATAATATACTTGTGTGGGGATAAAATATCAATATTCGGTGAAAATTACTCAAAGATACTAATTACCATTGAAAACTCTTTATGGAGACGTAGACTACTAAAATCGTAAAAATCTTGCGAACTGTCTGACCGATTTTAATGAAATTTAATAGACCTTTATTTTCCATGGTGCTCCATCACCAACGTGAACAGTATGCGGATCCGTTCATCACTTCGTGAGACCACGAAAAAGTACGACAGGAAATCGAGAAAATCTCCGGTATAACTGCGCCGATTTTAATCAAAATCAATAAGCCTCTGAAAAAATATACAGTCATTCGCTTCCTTTTTCAGGAAACGTCGAGAAAAGTTTACTCAATCACATTTCCACAGCTGGGACAAGATCAATAGTTAATTAACAACTAAGAAATATTCGCGAAGCTCGTTCATTTTCGAAAATTCAACTCAACATGTATACACGTGCCTTAATCAGGGCTGGTACCAGATCCCTCCCCCATTTATGAAATTTACAGAAAATTCGGGAAATTTCAGTTCTTGCTTGTAATTTAAGAGTAGTAAAATTTTAATTGGGCAGGATTTACCAGAAAGTCGGGATATCAGGAAATTTCAGAGGCCAACCCGGAAAAATAAAAAGGCAAGTTTCTTTCTGCTAGTTAACCGAAATTAGTAATCTTACAGTCGATATTTTTAATGTCTTCCCTTTCTACTCCTCCTCCATTCCCACAGAGAACGTTCCTCGCGCCACCTAGGCCCAAATGAAAGAATCAGATTTCAGTCACATTCTCATAAATAAGGAAGGTTATAGCGAAAAAATAAAGTCTCAAATCGGTTTTGACTATAAGAGCTTCCAAAGCTCGCGTATTTACCGTTTTTCCTATACATACTAACGGCTAACGCAGTGCGCAGCAATATTGAAGATCCATTGCCAACAGTAAAATACGCCTTTGGGGAACCATTGAGATGGTTTCCGAAGGAACAACATCGCGAATTACGCCGGCGAACCGATAAAGCAAACAGCACTACCGCCGTAATATGGCGAATCCAATTCAATCAATTCTCCGGGCACGGATTATGGGAAGCGGCTGGCGTTGATAAAAAGAAAAGCAGAATAAAAAAATAAAAAACAGGAGGCGGCCGTCACGTTCAGAGCGGTCGACCGGAAATAAAATATACGAGTACGATCTGACGTAAGCGGGCTACCAACTCTATAGCTTAGTTTCCCGTATTTCGGAGAACATACGAATATACTTATTGTACTAAGTAATAAGTACACGCTTTGGAAATGAAAATACGATTAATAAGATTGTCTACACTTCGTGAGAAAGCCACTCGACAGCTAGCAACCGGAAGATGCACCTACTGCATAGCTCTGTCTGGGTCTTCGGTGCATCAGCGAATATACTCGTAGAATGATAAAACTCGTGTTCGTGATTCGCCAAGCCGCTCCTTTATTCACTCCTCATAAGTCATACCAAACCGCGCTAATCAACCAGAGACCAGAGTACACTCATTCGTATGCGCCGGTCGGCCGGTTAAATGACAGATCGCGGTCGAGAAGGTGGTGGAGGTTTTCCATAATAACAATCATTTGGGCCCCAGAAGACGGCAAGTATGGCAGCCGCATTACAGTTTAGAGTAAAATCGCATTGCTGTTGCTGCTCATCGCCAACGGCGACTGTTCGACAGAAATTGTTTCGTGCCATCGTTAAATTACCAAGTTCGCATTCGCGAAACTTCTTACTTTTTTCTCTCTCTCTGATAATACTCGTTCTCAGTTTAACTCGCGGTTGTCTCCTCTCATTCTTTCAGACCCTCTCTTTCCTCGCTATACACGAAGCACGATCGCAATAACAACACGCGCTCTTATTTATTGCCGAATAATTTATACCTTTTTAACGAGCTTTGCTTCCCTTACCTGTCTCATCGACATTATAGATGCTCGCTATAACGTCTATATTTAGAGCATTTTGCAGTTCGTAACGGATCGTCGAACTTGTTAATGTTTCCGAAGTGAGTCACTCGAGCTTGAGTGTTGAGAGAAGCCACGAAATCCGAAACATCACGTACGTGCGTCCGGTATATGAGGAGTTATCGGTCAAAAGGGCGTCCGTTCCATAAGAAATACATTGAACGGACGCCCTTTTGACAGATAACTCCTCATATGTATGTACTCGCGATTCGAAAGAGAAGCGAATAAGAAGAGCGAGGGTCGAAAGGGGGTAACGCGGAACCGAGACAACTATTCACAAATCAACCCTGGCCACGACGACGAAAGTTGAAAAACTATACTCGCCTTCAATCGCGGTTATTTCCGAGGAATTATAGGCAGTAAATACTCGAGATGGACGGACAAAATTATTCTTCTCCCCTATCAACACTAAAGAATCAGTCAACTCGAGTACAGAAACACGATTTTTGGCTGTTCCTGGCTGCGTCCTGGCCCGTACATTCGAAACTCAACACGCAGCAGTTCCGCGTAGTCGAGTTCCGTATCATCGGACAAGGAACAGCCGACGATAGCATCTCTCACCCGGGGGTACTGGATGATCTACCAATGCCAGCTTTTAGAGGAAAAAAACTCCCATATGTACAAAGGCTGTCCAATAAGTAACGCCTCCAAGCCCATATCTTGGGAACAACTCAAGTTACAAAAATGAAACGAAGCTCATTTGAAAAAAAATTCTATAACATTTTTAAATCACTAATATTTCAACATAGTCGCCATCAAATTCGATACATCGCTGCCACCGCTTGATCAGTTTTCGCACTCCGTTCTCGTAAAATACAGCCGGCTGTTGTCGGTAAAATCTAGATATTCGGACTTGAATTCGTCGATATCCTTTTAGGTATTCTTTAAGATATATCCGAATAGATAAAAGTTACTAGGAGCGAGGTTGGGGCTATAAAGGTGCGTCCACATTAGGATGATCAGCCTATTCATCCTGGATGATCAGTCTGGGTATGATCAGCATTTTTTTATCAGACCACAAATAAGTTGATCGGGGATAAAGGATGGTCATTCAGGCTGATCAGTCCTTCAGTTTCATTTTGGCTGATCATCTGCACGTCCACACTACATTCATCTTGGGCTGATCATCCTAATGTGGACACGCCTTAAGGAGGGTGCGGCACAATTTCGTAATGCAACTCCTGTAACCTGGCTTGAGTGGGCGTTGCGGTATGAGGTCTCACGTTGTCATGTTTCAGTAAGCAGGTACCACTGGCAGGTCGAACGCGGTTTAAACGATATCGTAAAGCTGTTAAGATCTTATAGCACTTCTCAGCATTGATTGTGGTTCCTTTTTTCAAAACTGATCAAGTTTGGCAACAATTTCATCCCTTTTCGGGAATTTTGGGTGCCCTGACCGAGATGTTCATTCAGTAATTCGAACGTACCAGCCTTTCTTTCTCTAGCCCGTATCTGTGCCACACTGATATTGAAACACGCGCCTTCAATCGTCGAAAAATCTCAACCAGCGTAGCACCTTCAAGCATCAAAAAATAGACTACCGATTTTTGCATGTACCTAGTGGCAGTATATAGTTTTCGTTTCAGACACACGTTTCGCGAACAAAAGTTAATATAGAACCGATCTAATCCTCGTTTTGAAGCTAATGAGTTTATCTTTCCAAAGAGCACGCGCACACTCTAGCAGGTCCAGTGGTTCCCAAGATATGGGCTTGGAGGCATTGCTTATTGAACAGCCTTTGTACCTGGCGTTCAACGTAATTGACCTAAAACAAATATTTCTTCCTACCACGCGTCTTATTTTCAATTTTTTCGGTATCTATTCTCGCTAAACCAAAATAGTCATTCAACATCCACGTTCTCTGCTCTGATTGTCTTTCGACCGGGTGAAACATTTTTTCAAAACTGGAACCAAACACGATCACGAAATAGTGTAGTCCCTCCAAAATTCAAGATGATTATGAAAGGTGACTGTATTATTGTCGATATCCACATACATCTCAACTTGTACGAGAATACAAAAATACGAAAACCACAAGGGTAGATAACGAAATTTACCCCAGGTGATACTAGGAAGGGAAAAGTTCAGTGCCTTAGATTCATACGACATACTCGGAAGAACCAAACAATTACATTCGACAGCAACATTCGAGGAACCTTATCGTACTGCGGGGAACATGTCCCGGAAATGGGAATACGGGATTCTGTAAATCATTATTATTCTACAGGTCTAGTCACATTAGGATGGCCCTTATTTTTAACCATCAGAATTTCAAATACCTCCCTTTTCTTCGAAAAGTCGGTAAAATGAGACGCTCCCTAGATCTGTTTCAGTGTGATAAAGAAAAATCTTACGGAGTTTCAAATCGATCGGATAAGAGGAATGCGTGCCTCAAGTCTCTTCCCTTCTTACATTGAGTTTACAGTACATTTTTTTTTCTCAGCCCTTAATCGCATTAGAAATAATCCTCACAGCTTTATAGAAAGTGCATTCAATATTCATCAAAGTAAACCAGTTAAATGCCCCAATGTGGAATAATGACCCAGGGGGAGTGACTCAAAAAAGAGGGACAAATGAGGAAAATTAAAATTTGAGATAGGGGTAGGTTTACAGAGTTTCGAGGTAGCTGAATTCAATTCGGGAGTAATTTTTACATTTTACCGCCTAGGGTATCACTAAAGAGGGAAGGGTGTTAAATATGTATCAGCGATTTTCCAAAATGGTACTCGATTTGTCGGCTTCCAAAGCCGCTAAACTCAACTCTAGGAGTGAGGTACCACTTGAATTGGATACCAAAATCACACAGTACCACTTCATTTGGATACAAAAATTATATGGGAATCGGGTTCAGCAAATGTGACAACCTGCAAATCGAACACCATATTGGAAAAAGACTAATATTTAATTATTTGAACCAGACTCTAATCAGCTATACAAAAATTATAATCAGAATTGAATTCAGCGACCTCAAAAATCACGAAAAATCAAATACTATTCCGGAAAAACTACTAACATTTGAACCCACCCAACCGCCTAGCCTACCAATTTCAAGGATTCCTCGGTAAGCTTTATCAAAATTTAAATATAGTCAAAAATGAATTCACCGACCTTCAAAACCTAAGAAATGATACCTATATTATATCTACTCATGAACATAAATACTTGTGACTTCTCTTCACCACTGCCCCCCGCGGTAGAGGGGAAACCACACACTTTAAATAATCGATACAAGTGTCTCTTCACCAAACACTTTTTTCTTTCGATGTAAATTAATCTCGTTCGTACTAAGAAGAAGGAAAGAACGGGGTTTGGTCCGTCTTTTTCCATAGGCGGAAAGAGGACAGGCTCATCTCGAATCTTTCGTAAAAAGTTCCTTCGTTTTGAAGGTTTCAGTATCCCCACCGGAGCACTAAAATATAGGTTATCAATCAATTTCGCCGATTATTTCGCATTCATCCTTTTTCTAAGTAAAACATCAGTCCATCTCGAAAACGCGTAAAGCGATATTCGATAGAACATTTTAACCAACCGCAAAATTTACAAAATATAAAGGTACTTTGATACGAATTTGCGCGTAAAATTTGTACGATTCAACGAAATCTTTTCAGAGCATGTCCACGAATTTGGGTTACAGTAAGTTATGCCCGTCGACAATAAAGAATATTTTTGCGCACACAGCCATACTACGCCCTAATTATATGCCGGGGCTCGGAGCTCGGCTTGTTTTATACGTACGTACACTTTCTTATTAACCTGCTGAAGCATGCCGATGTAATTCGGATACAGTTGTAGTTATTCTTACGTGAAAATCCCGCCATAAAAACCGAACTTGTAAACGCTACAATTATTTCAGATTTGACTACGTAGGTCATGTAGTTTCTCACAGATTATACATCGTTGTTACACGGTCTCTGCTTGTTAACGTTTATATTTGTAGTCGGTAGCCTCTACCTCATATCATTTTCAATATTTTGCGAGTGCACTCGCGGTCAATGGTCATTCACATTTGCAAATTTCCACGTCTCCCGTCGATTATTAATATAAGTGTTAAGTTTGCTAAAACGACTGATGAAAGTCAAAAAGAATCCTAACAAAGTACACTAGTCCTGATAAGCTTAGTCCTGATAAGCTAGCAGAGTCTCAATGATTGTCAGTTCTAACATACATAGTATTAACGAGTTTTCACAGTCTTAACATTTATGTTCTTACAGTTTTCAAGATTCGTCGTCGTTGTCATCCAAGTGGTAGGCCTATTAGCCTATTTATGCGGCGTTTCAATGGAAGAAGACGAATTAGATGTGTCCACTAATTTCCTCCTCGGTCTTCCTCTTAACTTTTTTTCAAACGGTGTATACTGTATATTCGCGTATCTGGGCGAACATTCTTCATCCATAGGATCTACGGGCTCTCCACCTTTTTCGGTAGCTCTTGATTTTGCTCAAAACGGACGTTACTTTCAGTTTCTTGAGGATATCAGTGTTCCTCTTCTCATCGAGTATTGTGTAACCAGCTGTTTCTTTAATGAAACGCATTTCCGTTGCTGTGATAGTTTTTATCGGTTTTATTCACGGCCCAAATTTCGCTGCTATATTTCAGCATTAGAATTGAAAAATCATTGTAGATTTTTAACACTTGTTTCCCGCTTCGTATTATTCCCAGCGATTGAGTAATTAATAGGGCCAGCCACTTTGATGATATCTCAGTTCCCAAATGTTTGAAAGTATTCGTCTGTTCAATTAAGCACCCATGTACCACGATCTTGGACCTTATTGGATCTTTTTCACGGAAGGCCATCACCCTGATATCTGCTGTTGATATTTTCATGCTGAATTCCCAAGCTACGGTGGCCAAGTTGTACACGGCTCGTTGTAGGTCATTCTCGTTCTCAATCATGCTCACTTGGTCATCTGCAAATGTTTCAAGACTCTGGTTTCCTTTAATCCTTACGCCATTCAGTTGCGTTTTGTACTACTCTGTCAATATTTGATCCGTGTGGATATTAGATGGAACGCATAACGCCGGGCATCCTCATCATACACCCGGATTCATTGCAGCGTACTCTGAAATCTTGTTTTCCAAGTGTACTCGAATTACTGTATTGCTATACATGGATCTCAGCATAAGAACAGCTGGCGTAGCGATTCCTCGATCTAGCAGTATTTCAAGTAGTCTTCCTCGGTATTGTGTGATCGTACGCTTTCTCGAAATCAACGAAGTATAGATGCATTTCCAAGTTGAATTCGATTCTTTTTTCCATCCGTAATTTAACCGTGTATGCTGATCTGTACAGGAACGACCACTTCGAAATTTATCTTGCAGCTCTAAGAAAAAGGTGTCTGCAATCAGGTTCGTAAAATTCGCCATAAATCGAGAGAGAACCTTAGATCCGGCGTATAGCAGACTAATTCCGCGATAATTTTCCATTCTGACACACCGCCCTTCTGGAACAGTGATGTAATAAGGCCTTCCTGAGATCATCTGGGATTTTATCTTCTTGAAATAGGAGGCTGTAAAAGTTTAGCAGCTACTTCTTGAAGGTCATCATCACGTATTTATGCAACTCTGCTGATATACCATCCTCACCTGGAGCTTTACCGAATTTCATCGTGGTCAATACCTCATTTCGATCGCCCATCGTGAATACTCGCACATCGTTTACGTCCTCTAATGGATCTATTTCTGGTAGGCTAGAGTATCAGCAGGATCGATTTGTGTACTAAAATGGTCTCAACGAGTCTTAGCAGAATTACAGATTCTGAATATGATCTTTCAACGAGCTTAATAAGGTTTTAAGAATTCTTAGAACAGTCCTTATGATTCACAACTTATTATAGATAAGGCCGCCTAAAGCATACAGTCAGATAACTAAATCTAACGCAATTGTACCAAAGAGTTAAATTAAAATTGTTCTTTCCTACAGAAGAGCCTCTACACTCCGGTATTTTTCTTGTGAACCAGTCGGTTAGCGAGAAAATTGAAGATAACGAGAACTAGAGAGCGCGATACGTTTTTCTAAAATAGAAGACTAAAATATATTCTCCCCCCCCCCTTGACTATATGTATAGGCTACGAACTTTTAAAAAACAAAATTTTTTCAGCTATCAAAGGAACTCCACCTTCCAGCTCAATTATAACTGCTCCATTATAAGGTATGGTGAAATGAACGACTGTCTCAAGCCTTACAAAGACCCTGCGTAAGTCTATTTCTGATTCAATAAACTGACAGTCGAATAGTCATTTTCGAAAGTACGATAAGGTTAGTCCCTACAACATGAAAAAAGAGGCTTAATGCTTATAAATTTGGACCATGTCCTCTGGCTAAATACTCAACCTGACGAGTTTTTAAATGAGAAATGTTTCCTAATATCAATAATGCCTTGAAACTGGAATCAAGCAACCGTCAATACGACCTTTACACCCTCTTCGAAAGTAATTTCAGGTCACGTAATTGTTGTACAGTTGAATTACACATTCACATCTTTCGGTATCCCGTCAAGTCTGAATTTATTACGCTAATCTCCGGCATCGAAATCGGAAACTACATCGTGAAGAAACGTCCGGAATAACTAAACCGAGATCCGGCAAGAAGATAATCGTTTGAATTTCTCGCAAGTGTTCAAATTTCTCATCGTTCTGTTTACAAACTGGGGGAGACATTTTCTCGCACGACTTTCCCACAATCAATGTACACTCCGTTGACCGGCACATATACAGGTGTACACACAACTTCGTAATCATATTCGAATAGTATTTAAATTCAACGCGAATTTGTATAATTGAGAAATAATAGAAACACGTACAGCGGTTCGTGAGCAAGGCGTGTTTGGTGAACTCGCTGTTTCCCCTTTGCACACTAACCCAAGGTACCCCGACTTCTTCATCTGTCGTGAAGAAACAACGGAGCTACTTCTGAAACGACTTCATCTGTATAATGATAGGTTTGATCGGCTATTTCGAACTTCCCCGACATCTTGCAGAACAAAAAGAAAATGGGAAATGAAAACAGGAGTTTTTGCAATACCAAATCGTCGGAACTGGCAATAAGACTCCAGTAAAAAAGTGAACAACCAAAAAGCTGACTGGGCTTAAACTTTCACGGATATAAATGATATCATACGTATTATTAACATGCAGAATACTTCGCAGCAATAGGTATTCTGGAAAAATAAATTCGGCGTTTCTAATAAGGTAGCAGCGGTATGTAAGGTCCGGCGGGTAATAAGGCCCATTGTTTGGTGCTTGGTCACAGCTCACGCAGTCATGCAGCAAAACGAAGCGTAATTAGGGATTCCAAAAATATGTTTTTACATGTTTTTTTTTTCTGTGGAAGTAGATAGGAAATATATATGTTATTTTTGTGATTCGTAGAATTTCAAAAAGAATGAGCCACACTTGATCGAGCATATTTTGAGCGTAAAATCATGTTTTAGAATATTTTCTACTTTTTTAGAGCATATTCAAGAATATTTGGTAAATTTTCACATTTATTTATTTATTGACAAAATATGTACGGACAATCAGATCTCTCCAGTGTACTTTTACAACCAGTTTATCACACTAGGGAGGTCTAAGTGAGTTTTTATTTGGATAATACATACATCTACACACCATCTACTTATGCACGAGCTTATATATATTTACACCCCCCCTTTATTTTGGCGTTACATTGGATTGAGTGTTACTGAATATCTTTCTTGGTTTTCAATATTTCTTTCACGAATTTGTTTACTTGACATGGCTTTCTTTTTCTTGTGAACATTTTTTTAAGATCTCTCCAGAGTGATATTATATGTTTCATTTTGATTTAACATTTTGGCATTCTATGAAAGCGTGATCTGGACTCTCTCTAACGTTTAGGTCATGGAGTTTAACCTTTTTCTCCTCTTTTCTCATGTTATATTAAGGGAAAAAACTGGGAAATTGTCGCATACACGATAAAAATGAAATAGAAATGGTTTCATAACCGGATCTTCACAAAAATGGTTCGTTACATTTTTTCGTACTTTTCCGAAAAGTGGTCAAATGGGGAGAAAGGTGATCAAATGACTAGGCTAGCTAACCGATTTGCTAGACATCCGTCTTTTTACCGGAATTTCTGTTGATCGGTTCCTCAGTCATGGGCTGGCAGACGGATCAGCTAATTATTGACTATTAGTGTGCCTTTCAGCCTGCAAATGCACGACTGTTCGCCGGTCTAGCAAGGATGCTGGAATTCCCCATGGAGGAGCGGGATGAGGCTAAGTTCTTGGCAAACACAGGACATGGCACAAAAATCTGGTTTTTTTTTGTTTGTTTTTTTAATGCCGAAATTAGATTGACACAGGACGAACAATGATCTTCAAGGGCTAAGGTTAAAGTCATTTATTTTGAGGTTTAAAAAATTTCACCTTTCCAAATTGGGAGTTGGCATATTTCACTAACTTCAGGATTTTAAATAGAAACATACCGATTTCTTTTTTCTTTTTTTTAGGGGGGGGGGGTCGCTATTAACTTTTCTAGCGTGGTCAGATGTGCTAAATTTTTTCTGTTTTACTACTCGCTCTGACGCTAGTATACCAAATGATCGCCGACAGTCAATATAATTTCAAATAAATGAATTCGGAGTTTCCGAAACGAAACAGGAATTCAGTGAAGCTGAATGATACCGCCAAACGAGCTCTAGCTAGCAGAACTGCAAATTAAATCTCGCAACCTGTTGGACGTACTCGAGATACGATACATCGTCAAACTAGTCTTCATACTCTCGAATTTGTATGCACGTAAAGTCACACCTTTCATAAAATTCTCGTTAGGCAATCTTTTTCACGTTTATGAACCCACTTTCGTGATACCTGCTGTGTTGAAGGGTAAACAGCACGAATCTTCTAAACGAGAACGTTTAATGCCATCGTGACGAAAATGAACTTTCGGCAGTATATAGACTTTTCTGGAACTACACGAACGAAATGAAATTTGGAGACAGTCGACCTAAGAATACGAAGAGGAAAATTAATTTTCGGCGCTTTCGACAACCACCCACGAATCTAAACGACCACGCCTAGTAATTGAAGCAGAAAATTGAATATATACTAAGGATACGCGATCCTTATGTATACGAGTTTTGTCGGGACCGAAGAACCTCGCAAAGAGTTCTCGAAAATTGGGGGCTGAAGTTTTTCAAACAGTTCCACATAAAAATACTCTGAAGCTGAAAAACCTCCAAAAAATGAGAGAGAGAGCACACAGCTGAAAGAATTTATACGACGCTTCAAATTTTTTCTTCTTTTCGCGTACTTGCTCCCTTTTTTTCTTTGGTTGCTACCGTTTTTTCAACAACGAATTATAAATTTTTTACTCCCCGCATTATCCACTTCTCCCCTGCACGCCGATAGTACAAGAACGCCTCCGGATTTTCGACGTTGGAAAGCTATTAACGTCTTCTGTTTATACGAGTACAAAACCATTCACCGTATCGGCTACACCGACCGACAAAAAATTTTGAATTTCAAGATAGGAAAAAAAAAGAGAAGAAAAATCGAGAGAAAAACTTTGCAACGCTTTGTGTATGTTCGAAATTTGGGAAACGATAAGAAATGATCTGTAGTGCACTTTTCCTCGGCTCGTTTAGTAGTACGGTAAATATTTTTCTGTATGTATAGCATGGTCGTGGCCATTCTCGAGAAGGAAACCGCGCTATATTTTCAAAACTTTAATAGCTTTTCTTAATAAATTTGTTTTTTCGTGATTTAGCTTCGTTTTCTCGCTTTGCGAACGATACGATCTGCCCGGAACGCGAATTTAATGCGTCGTAAACATTACGATTAAGAAACACGAAGCTCCACTCCATTTTCTACCGTTCATTTTCTTAATTCTTTTCTCTTCTTCTCGAGTTGAGTGTACTCACAGAAGATCTGAGTATAATTGTGTATATAAATGCGTGTAAGCTTGCATCTCTAAATGAGACACGGCTCTAGGTCCTATCATGGCAAGCAAGAAGGTCCGAACTCTGAACTAATTTTGAAGAGACACGAACACTTGTTGAGAATATAGACAATATGTACAGCACAGTGGAGTATAAAAAATAGCCCGATGGAATTCAACTCCACCGAAGTAAAAGCCGATTCGGATCGGAAATTTTTTCATTGACTTCTTAGGACTGGCTCCGTTTAATTACTAGACTAAAAGTGTACAATGTCTGTATCCGAGCTACCCACACCGTACCGTTATGACTCTGATAACGACACTTTCTCGGTAGAACATTAAGGCCAACATACCGACACGTCCTAGAAAAGGACCCAAATGTAGACTGATTTTTGGTATCTTTCCTATATCACTCAACGTTGATACAAAGTTCTACTGGGAAAATGACGATGAAGACAGTCAGGGTTTGAAAAGGAAGCCCGTTGAGGTATTTTGCCTAGGTCCGATTTCTTCAGGAGCCCGGGCACCCAAATATTTCGATCTCTTATTTCAAAACCGAGCTGAAATTCATTTCCACGAAGATTAGGTACAGTCTCGAAAACATTATGTTCTAAGTCCGAATTCTCCTACCACATCCCCGTAGACAATTACCGCGATCACAGCTCCGGGAACCTAGATCTCGGCTCCATTTTTTTTTTCAGTGGATGGGAAAGGCGGTGATGCAGAATATGTTCTTTTAGTATTATACAGGCGTAAGACATCATTATCCTCGGTAATGAAGGTTTGCTCCCGCTGGAAGATTTGACTGTTCAAATCCAAGAATAAAAGTTAAGGTGAAGAGCTCTTTCTTCTCTTTTTCACTGAAATTTGGAGGTAGAAAATGTTAACTAACTCCAAATAGCCCTCCCCACCTGAAAAGAATCCTTCTACGAAGCTCCAGTATACAGACAGAAAATACTTGTGTACTGAGTGTCTACCATTCTTGCAGACCAAAACTCTCTTGAATCACAGTTGGATAGTCCGATCATGTTTTTTCACCATGTGATAAAGCAGAAAATCGTTTCGGATGAAGTAGGGTAAACCAGACCACTGAAACTAAGCAAACCTCAACGACTGTGAGCCCAAGACGGTTAAATTTCTATCGAGTATGGTTTAGAGGAGAAATCCGCATATCATTTGAAATAGAACTTTTCAAGGAAATTTTCTTGAAAATAGAAAAATAGCCGCTTACTTTGTGGGTATGAAAACCCGCTCCCACAGAAGAATTCTGATACCGGACTCGATCCTTCCCGTCAAAAATGAACGCGCATCGTCGACATAAATAATTTCTTTCGGCCTTGCGAGCGATCAAATCGTTCTATACTTTTTATCGTACCATCATTTCAATTTTTTTATTTTTTTTATTATTTTCTAGATTCCGACAAAAAGTTGTACTTTGAATTTACAACCCCCACAGCAGCGTCGTAATATTCATTCGCTCGTAAAGTTTTTATTTTCAAAATACCTCTAAAATCCTTTCAAAGTGAAATCAATACTTCCGCATTTTTACGACTGAAAATACGTAATTTGCAAACTTTTCTCCGACTAGATTACGTGTGCAATTGGTGCAGTTCCATACACCAACTTGCTTACTACAATATTTATAAATTACAGCATGTAAAGACCAGAGCGAAACAAAATAAAACTGCTCTCAGCAAACATAGTCATATTATACGAAATACGTAAACGAAGTAAACGCGACAAAAGTACGTTAAACAACTTCAGATTTTTTTTTTTTTTTTTTTGGTCTCATTGGTGCAGTTAATTTCGAAGACGTAATCCATATTGCGTGTCGCCTGTAATTATCGCCTGTGCAGCGATTACAGGCGCATCAGACGACGTTAATCGTTCGTGAAGCGAAAATGCAGCCGTGGACGTATCCCGTGTCAAAATTTCGATTCAATTTACATAACCAACATAGGCGAGATAGTATCGTTACGTTAACGTAATGCAATCGAATGAAAATCTGACCACAAGTCATTAAAGCAGAAAAGGATTACAGCGTATCAAAATACATCGCTGTAGCTTTTGCCCAAATATCTACTAACTAATGATCTCTGTTCAGAAGGAGGAGGAGAAGAAGGAAACGATCGAGTTTTGCCAAATACTCTCTGTATACAATCATCATTGGATGGTGGACAACTGCACACGAATGGCTCAACAAATACGACAATTTTGAATTAAATCGAATTAACCCAACAAGAGCGTACAAAGGTAAATTATCTTTCAGCACAGGCCATTAGACATAGGCAGAATTCACGATCATGAAACTAATTTTCGGAAAGACGGTGGAAAAGATACACATTTTCCGAATTTCTTTTTTGAATACATTACTCATTTCGAATGAAGTGAGTTTTTTGACACCCCACTCCTCCAGCCACTGCATATTACTCCCGAAAACCTAGGAAAGAAATTTTGAAAACGAAACTACCACTCGATTCCTTCGTTCAGATGAAGGTGTATTCAAATCGTCGAGAAGGCGTAATCGGTTCAGTTGCAACCAAGTGACGTTTGAAATTTTTATACAACTTTCGCCGTTATTTATAATACGCCAGCGACTTCCAAAATTCCGGGTCAACTACAAACGCAAAAACGACGATATCGTCTGAAACCCCGTTTTGTTCTATTCAAATTAATTCCGGTCGTAATTCTTACAGTAATGGCGGTCCGAAGAGAGGCGTAGTAAATCGTACACAAATAACTGGCTCACCTGAGATATACATAACCTTCCACGAATGTCGTAATTTTATCACCATTCCGCTAATTACCGCGGGGCGCAAACACCCGACTGGACGGACATTTGGAGAAAAGCCAAAAATAACAAAATAAAATAATTTAAAAAAATAATAAAAATTACGCGACAACGTAATAAGTGAGAATTATTTCATTATAATATGCTAACTCGATATCTTCGTTTCATAAGAAGTGCACAGAATCTGCAAATGTGACACGACAATAATTTGAAGTAAGAGAAATGTCAACGAAAAATGATTAATTGTTAAAAGGACAGATAACCCTGAACACGAATAGTTTTATTTTCTTACGGAGAGTAAATTTAAAAATAATAATAATAATAATAAAATAATAGCATTTTGACGACAAAGGAAGAAAACCCACTTCCTGAAAATTCTATTTTCACTATTTCTTCACCGGCCTCAACTATACGAGAGCATTAGATGAGCAATATGTCCTGTTTTGAACTTTGAAATTTCAAAAAATTCTTCTCGTTATTGCTTGTATGATGGGCTTCTCCACAGAATTTGTGCGAAAATTTTCTTCAGGGTTCTATCCTGAAAATAAGGAAATCTGATGACAGTTTTCCTGAATAGATTATAAGCGTTCATTGGGAAAGCAGTAATTTCCTACCTCGAACTTAGAAGTTTCAGAAGAAATTTCATATTGCAGAAATTGTAAGAAGAAAGTTTCTTTCAGGATTCTATTTTGTAAGTAAAAAATGTGTTAGTCAATTCCCCTATTTCTGACATACTAGGGTATTAGAGAAGCAATAATTTCCTACACTTAAAATTAAAATTTTGGCAACAATTTTGCATTGTTGCCCATTCGATGACTATTTTTCAGAATGTATGTGAAAATTTTCTCTTGGTTTCTAACTGGTTAGCAGGAGAGCGTGAAGTAACATCACCTTCATGTACTATGATAGGGGCAGTAGAGGAGAAATTTCCTAATTTGACCTTGGAAAATCTGGAAAGAATATTCTTCCGAATTTTAACCTGTTAGTAGGAAAGTTGAAAATCAGTTCACCATCATTAAAGGAGCAATAAATGTCTTACATAGCACTTTGAAATTTCACAAGAATTTTCGCATTCATGGGGAAAATTTGGTCTAATTTACAACTGAATATGTAAATTCTTCTTTCTTCTCCGAAAACATAATACGTGCTGAATTGTTTTTTGAAACAGGAAGTTATAACAACTGAGCAATCTGTCATTTTCTACTACAAATTGTTTCGAATTGGTTTTCTGAATTAAAGAAATTGTTATTTTTGATAGGTTCTATCGCATTTTTTACAGCATTATCGTCAAATTTCTTTCTACAATTTTCAAGTTCTATGTACTGCATGTTGCGTTAAGGTTTAGTATACACTTTTCACATGTTTTAGAACGAAAAAAAAAAAAATTCATCATCATAGGGTCGCCTGTCCCTTTAAATAACTCAATAATGAAGAGAAAATAAATAAATAAAGATATAAAAAGAGAGAAAACGAAATGAAAAAAAGTAATGAAGGGTTGCACCATCGTGATTCAAAAACTCGAAAACGAAAACAAAACTGGGAAGGATAGGGCGAAATTGAAAAATTTTGAAATTGTTGGTGTGCATCCGTAAGATATTTTTCAGTCAATAAGAAAGTTAGTTTTATTTATTTTTTCGATTGGCTAAAAAATCTTACCCGTCATATGTCGGTCACAATTTAGTTATGAATTCTCATCAAATAAGCTTTTTAATTACCTGAAACCTCATTGTCACATTTTTAGTTACAATCCGGTCGTATCTCACATGTGACCGATCTTCTCGTCAGTCGGATATAGGCTAAGTTACAATTTTGAGGTCACGATCACCTGTACTCAGGGGTAAGGAAGTTACGCATGAAATAACATAATAAACTTTGGTAATTTATAATTTTGAGGAGACAACCCCTTGTCTTGTCTCAGAGGTAATGTTTATGCTCGAAATGCCATTAGAAAATGCATCAGAGGCCCAAAAAAACTTTTTTGACACGAATAAAACTAATATAGATCAGGTTACAATTTTTTGAGGTTATGACCCCTATGGTGCCACAAGGGTACGGATCACGTTTAAAATATAATCAAAAATGAGTTCGACGATTCATACAATTTACTGTCTGATGTGACTGAAAGCGGTATAATATACTGATTGATCGATTTTTTTTTTTTCGTGATCATAGTCTCCTATAACCATTTCAGGGTAGACGTTACGAATTATATTAGTTTGAAATCATGAAATACACCCACACTTTTCTATACTAACGAAACAAGGCGATTGGCAATGAAAAAGTTTACTTTTTATTATTTGAAACCACTCTGGAGCGGGGTGCCGCTGGTTCTCCAAAACAAATTCATTGAGAAACTCCAGAGTAGCGCCTGAGTAGATACGCATACACTTGAAGTAGCTAAAAGCGTGTTCTGGTGGTAAGAGTATCCAAGTAGATATTTCACCAACGAGTCACCGAGGTCATTTTACCTCCGAGTGATCGAGTAGCTTGCTCGTAACCATCTTCACTCTACACGACTCGGTAAAGCACCAGCTCCGAAGATTTTCAAATTGTCACGATGACAACACGAAAAGAGGAAGTCATGTAGATACTCGCATCCGTTCGTCGACGGTGTCCTTAATATTCGAGAGCTCGAGTATCGAGTTCGAGAGATCGAAGTACGATGCCTGGCATATGAATCGTGCAGTCGAAATCTGCAGAAAGCACGGATACGAAGTCGCGAACGTTCGACCCACCAAAAAATACGCCGGCTAATTGAATTATTGATAAAATTTACGAGTTTTGTCGTGGTATACGAAAGCACACACGCGTATGTACATAATAAATACGGTAATCGCCGCTTTCTCTCTTTAATATTTCCAATATTATTATAATTTCACGCAGCGGTGGTGGCGATGGCTGAGCATAAGATTTTCAACGACCGGAATGTAAATAATGTAACTGTGCACGCGCAACCTACAAGATTTTCGACACAGGCCCGGGTAAGGTAGCTTCGTTCGGTTCTGGTCTTTCTGCTCTACAAGATACCTCCACATTCTCAGCGACTCGAAAATTTTCGCATAAACCAGTTTTACTTTGCTCGCACAGACAATTAAGACAATTCCGAAAAAAGAACAAAAAAAGAAACAATAAAAAGAAGAAAAAAAGGAAATGTACTCTTTTTTTCGGAGCTCACCTTGTAACCGCCGCACTGTTTACACGTAGAAACGTTTTTCTGATTATGGTATTTGGGCAGCGAATCGTGGCGAAAGTAAGCCATACTCTGTGTCGTTATCGAATAAGCCGGCGATCGCGAGTTCGTTTACAATCATCCGGTGATTATCGATCAACGGAAGGATAAATAATGCGACAGTTATTACTTATTACCAGCTACCGGCTGGCCGCGCGTATTCTACACAAGTGGATCGAATGCTGGACACGAAAATTGGGCGCACTTAATTAGGGGCACCGTACCGTAGCGTTACTTCAGGGCATGTGTCACATTACGGTCGTCTGTTTTACGATTTCGAACAATACACAATACCGCGGGTGAAGGACACTGGTGACAGATAGACAGAGAGTCAAGCGATCGTATTCATTCGTTCATCTAGAAACTCCCAACTTCGCCCCGACAGTGGAGCTGCGTGATCACCGGACTTGGACAGCTTCGAGAACTGATCACCCAGCCCTCTGGAACCCCGAACATCTACGAACCATTCGTGGCCGAAATCGATGAAGATTTTGATGATTTCGGCCACAGCCCCGGCTTCGACGTACGCGAAAATTGTTTTTCGGCGAGACGGAAGGCTGACACGCAATTCTACAATACCTCCACCGAGGGGACAAAATAAAACGAAGAAATGCGAGTACAATCGTGACAGTTCGCGAGTCATTCACGCACACACGTTGGTCGTGACGATGTCGTCGACGTATACGTATTTCATTCTCTCTCTTTCGCTCGTCGTAAAACCGTAAAGTAAAGTAACAATATACTCCTCGGCGAACACGAACCGCGAATACGCCAAGTCCAACCACAACTACCGTGTTCGCGAGACCGCGACTTCGACTCGAACACGCACGCCGAACGCAACAATTGTCAGCGACAGAGGAGAGATCGCGGTGCGCGACCAGCGAACGAACGCGGCACGAAACTAGAATCTCGTTGTGAAAATCGCCACCGCGAAGAAGGGATGGATATCCGACAGGAGGGAAAAACGAAAAAGCCCAGGCAAGTTAAAAAATGAATTTACAAAACATCGGTAATGACTGAAATTTATAAACTACGTCTGAGCTTCTTAATAAACGTACTGAAAGCCCCTAAGAATCTCAATTTTGCTTTTTGGTTTAAGAGGTTAAACAAGCTACAAAAGGCAGTTAAAAAAAAAAAAGTTACAAACAAAAATTGTTTCTCGTGAAATCTAAATTATGGAATTTTACAATTTTCTGTGTTACCCCCCCCCCTCACAAAAATACCCTAAAAGGAGGGTTCAAAAGGATCAGTTATGATGCTATAAATTAACGCAGACCCTATGGCAAAACAGATTTTCAGGCATTTTCGACAAAATTGGAAAAGACAACTTTTTTTTGCTTGTAAAATTCTAAATGGCGTTTTTGCATTTCACAACACCGCCAACATTTTTCCATTCACAAAGCCCCGCACACACGCGCAGACTGAACATTTATATACATTCTTCTAGTAGATTTTAATGAATTTAAAGCTTAGGTAAATATACATTAGAGTGGTCGTTCTTTACCCTTTGACATTTTCCCTTTTGAATTACCTTGCTAAATCGGTTCTAATAAAATCAAAAGAAGAACCTGCAAAGTTTCAAGTCGAATTAGCCACAAACCTCCTCCCCTTCTCACGGGGAAAATATAATCTGGAATTCTGACTTCTTTAACGAAGTTTATTTTTCTCGGTCCATAAATGTGTCAAGAATTTGTACTCCAAGTATTCGACAGGGAATTGGCCAGCGGTTCAAAATAAAATAATAAGACTACACAATTTAGAAAAATGGCCATAAAACGAGGCTCCGAAAGGAGAAAGTTCAAAATTTTAGATCACTCACTTTGATCTCGGAGGTAATTCTTCGATCCGACTCCCTGATGTGCCACCAAAGGGGTCTAAGTTCAAATAATGGTCGTTTTTTTAATAATGATATTCAATTTATATAATTTTCTTTTGCATCATTTTGCCGATTCTGATCCAAAATTCGCGACTCTCAACACCCGGACACTGCGGGTTGAAATAATTCAATTTTCTTGAAACTTCCAAGAAATTACTTTCACAAACGCATCGATTGGAAAAAAATTCAAAAATAAGGATAAGCCCCTGGGAATTTCCCCCTCTCCCTCCACCTATTAGATACTGGTACTACACAATTAATTTAATGTTTTTTGTAGGTGTTTCATTAGTGGCAGAAATTACTTTAATAACAAATCTTCAAGGACTTTCATTAGCACAAGTTACCAAATAAGATATTGAAGGTTTCAAAACCGAAAATTCAATTTTGATATTGACTTTTTTTCAAGTTATATGCTCGATCTTGTGGGGTGGAGGAAGGGGATCAACGATTGCATAAGATACAATAAGGTTGTCGTTTCATAGGTTTGAAGGGTCGCCGAACTCAGTTTTGATAACGATTTGACTCTAGTTATAATTTGTGACGACTATGGGACAAGAAAGTTTAATACATCCAATATTCGAGTAAATTAACTATGGATACTGTTAAGTTTGAAGATCGCTGAACTCATATTTAATGACTGTTGTCCTATAAAAGTAAAAAATTTCTACCTAGGGGATAAAGGAAGCACCTGCTGAAAAAAAAGGAAGGAATACAAGTTTTCTAACTGAAATATACACAACTTCAAAATGTATTACGTAATTATATTCATCGGACGCGAGCAGAAGATCTTCAGTATATGTATATGTTAAGAGACCAATGAGTTTCAATTAAAATATACTATCCAGGTGATAAAGAACTCATTTTTGATGTATTTGGTGTTTGAATTCCATATGAGAAATCAACATTGAAGATTTAAACACCAAATACATCGAAAATGAGGTCAGTATTATCTGAATCATATCTTTTCAAAAATTAAAGCTCATTGGTCTCTAAACCTACAGACCAAATTTCAATCATCTGCGTCCGATACATAATTAATCGGAGAGTTTTGAAGTTTCGTACATGTTAATGGAGAAAAATGCATACTTCCCTTTCTCAATATGCACACTAGCGTTTCTAGAAGAATTTGGACAGACCAAGTAAACCCCGAGGTAATATAAAAATTTATTTCTTCGTATAAAATAGGGTTCGGCGACCATCTGAACCAGTGAAATAACATTCGATTTGTATTTACTGATACATTCAATTCGGAAACCTCTTCCCTCCCATAAATGCAACCATTCATTACTCGGGGCCAAAGTGTTATCAAACACGAGTTCAACGACAATTTAAACCTTTGCAGAGACACCCATAGGTACTACATGTATTGGTATATTCAATTTTTAGTTTCGCCCTCCTCTCCTCCAACGGGTACTATAATTTACTACTACGAGTTGGATAGTCCGTAAAAGTGAATTCAGCAATGCTTCAAGCCTGTGAAACATTCATATTCCATGCAGTGCCATATTCAATTCTGAAACCTTTTCCTCCATAGATGCCACAATTTACTAATTAAAGCCAAATCGTTACGAAAAATGAGTTCAGCGATCCCTCAAATACGTGAAATAACATCCATATTGCATTTCATAACATTTTTCACTCCGCCCTCATCAGGTACTACAGTTACATTTTCCTCCATAAGGCTTGAATTAATGTACAATATTATAAAGGATAATTTTGGACCCTCCATTTAAGGAATTTCAAAGGTGCTTAAGACAAAATTATAAGAATTTTCTCACATGAAATTTCTAGAAGAACAGTTATTTGAAACTTCTTTTTCTTAAATTTTATAGTTCTCAGTTTTTTTTTGTTTTTTGTTTTTTTTTTACAAAAAACTAATCTTTGCAGTTCGTTCAGTTCCATGGAAGGGAGAACAGGACGGTGATTTTCTAGGAATTTTTAGCACATTCATCAGGAAGATCAAACATATTTGTATACTAAATTTCAATTGTTTCCAAATGTTTTCAAATTTATTCCTAAATATACGGCGTGATTTCTCTGGACTAGAAGATGTACTCCATATTATGCCATCAACGAACACAACAGGACGGTCTCGCCGACTACGTGCACCGTCATCGCAACTATCGCGACCCGAGACCGACGGTCAAAGTAATCCGTCAAAACGATCGACCTCGAAAATTGCACGCGTTTTTTTTTTCGAAGACCTACCCGAAGCTCGCATCTATCGAAACTGGAAATTCGGAGAAAATTTGCAGCGCGAAGCTAAAAAGGTACAGATAAGCGTGCAGCTCGATAGAGTTTTCTGAGTGCCAAATTTACGAGCCCCGAAAATAGGTTTTTAACTGTCGGCGATGTCGTCGCTTTCGACAAAGATGGACCGCCAATGAAGATGGCACCCAGAAAAGCTCCTACTAGGACTTGTATATAATTTACGAGCAGGCCTGTACAGGCTTTTTATTTTCGACTATCGAATACTTACGCGACTGTACTATGGTTTAATTTTTTTTTTTATCCTAAAGTGTATTATAGTAATTTATTTTTCGCGGAACAGAAAGAGAAAGATTAAAGGATAAGCCGGCGAACTGAATACGCCTTTTCTCTCTCGCCTTTTTTTATACGACAATACAGTTTGTGCAGTTGCCAAAAATCAGATTATATCGAAAAGGCGCGACGAAATTTACGAGGCGATATTTTCTACTTCTTCGCTTTCGCATACTATGAGGATGAAATTAAGAACACGCCTGCGATGACACAGAATTCGATATAACACAGGGTGTTTCGTTCTAGCCTCCTATCAGGCATCATCTGGTAGGAAGTACAATACATATTGCATGCAAGTATGATGTGTTGCCTAGTCTATGAATCGCAGCGGTTTCAGTAAAGCTGTTTTACTCGATTCAGAAAATGATTTCTTGCTCGCAAACAAAAGTAGGCATCATGAAGCCTTTTAGGCCATATATATTCGGAGCACTGATTATCAACTGTCTATCTATCAAGCTGGCTGTTTGTTTCGGCTCCCGTCTGTCTGCCTGCTTGCGAGCCCGGGGTGTTTTTCAAAATTGCACTACTTTTAGCTCACTTAGAGAACAGAGCGAGATAGAAATAAATAGAAATGCAGGCAGACAGACAGACTGAGATGCACCACCATTCATATAGTATACTGAAACACGTAAGTGCAGAATCGAATCGTTTGGTTCAAATTCCGTTTATCGACTAATTATATTAAAATTGAGCCGCAGAAAATATTGAAATCAGAAATGCTTCACAAATGGCAACGTCTTACGGAGTATCAAACGAGCCTGCTAAATTTATTAGATAGTTTGAAAGAATCCTCGAGAAGTGTGAAAGAGTTTCGAAAGTTGTACATGATTCTTCAAGAACAGTAACGAGTTTAAAAATAAGTTCAGAAGAGAATCTTACAGAGTCTCAAAGCAGATTTTGAGGATCTTAAACAATTCCTAAACATTTTTGAAGAGTCCAGAGGAAACGCAAATAGTCATGATCGAGTTCTGAAGAGTCCTAATTAAGTCTAGAAGAGTTAGAGAAAGCTTTTACCAAGTTTGGAAGAGTCATTAAAAGTGTTGAATAGATCTTCGAAGGTCTTAGAAAATCTTGAAAGCGTTTCAAAGAGCATCTACCAATTTCAAAGAAGAGGAATTTTCGTTAAACTTTCATTGCATATCATCTAGGGGTCGGTCATTGAAAGTTTTTAAACATTAATAAAAATTGGACATGGTCCCAATTTTTTTATATTTCACTGATAGATAAATTCGATGAAGATACGCCGCTGTACCATTCTACACCTCATGCACGGGCAACACAAACCGAATGATTAGCGCATATCATGTTCCCAAGTCACTAAATCAGAAAACTTCTCTTACGTTTTCTATAAAATACAGCAATTTTCCTTCCTCAGGAACTAAAGTAGAAAGTTGAAATTCATGCAGAATACGAAGGGCAATGGTTCGGCCGCTACCGGAAAAAAACATTTTCAAAAGAACTACGAGCTTATAAAGCTTTATCCTCTACAGCCAAGACTTACGGCTTTCTATCATCTCTCCCCTCTTTCCAGAAAAATGAAAATCCAGAATCCGAGAATCAAGATCTTTAACTCTCTAGCTTCAACAGAACTTTAGTGACCTCCGACGAAACAGGAAACAGAGTGGATACGTGGCTAGCCAACATCCAGAATTTTCGAGGCAGACATTACGAATCTTGACACGTCTGAAAAGAAGTTTCAAGTTTTAACCATTCTCAAAAATAATAAGAAAGAGAAAAAGTAAGCCGATGGTTACTATACAAAGAGCCACCAGGAAATATTCACTGAAGTAAATGAAATAATTTTGAAATGGCTCCGCGCACACTTAACTATTTACTTCACTCTTTCGTCATTTTTGAACGAAAAAATTCGAGCTAATAAAAAGCTTTCCGATATGATATACACGTGGAAAGGGAATTTTCTTCAATTGCAGGAGTGAGGTGGCTAAAAAGATAATCTTTTCACAATGCACATATTTTGGACACTTTCACCGACTGCGGAAGAGGAGTAAACGCGAGTAATACTACATTTTTCTCGAATATCTCATTCGTTTCTGTCACAATTTCATTACTTGATATATCACGGAATTCCAACAAGAATTCCTGGAAGATTTAATTTGTTGTAACTCACGGTTACATTGCCGCTGAAAGTGTAAGTGTAGGAAACACCATTAATAGGTATGTATACTAAGACAGTCACGCTTCGTTTGTTTAAATTATTGAAGTTCGCGAAAAGAAATGAGAAGTATTTATCCACAACGCAGTAAGTCCACACATCTACATTGTTCAGGAAGAAAAACAAAACTGTCCATAGATCTCAATTTTGATTATTCCCACCGATTTTCGACAAAAGCTTAGTCTCAATCAACGACTTTGAAATTTCATTTTCAGGACAAAAATATCCGCAAAAATATACACGCTGAACTCCTCAAAACAGAACTTACTGCGTTTTAGAATTGGGATACACAACGGACCGACATAGATTTGAAAAGTAGTTTTTTCAGTAACAAATACGGCGACAACAAAACATTTTTTTTCGGGTGCGGTTTACCGGTACATTAAAAACTATAATTAGCACAGTAACTGGGGAAGTTATAAGTGCACATTAACTCTGAACTGAGAATTTAAGCACGCTCTCGTCCAACGCATCCACCTCATTCTCCATCTCATTTCCTTCACCACCAAGAGCATTTCATGAATCCCAAGCCATATTGGTATCCCAGGAAATGAAACAGTTGATTAAGCAGCACAGCAAGCTACACAGCTCCCATATATCATTCGCCACCTCCCTATCTCAACAGATCGTACTTCCGCCATTCGCCAGGCCATTTTGCGTAAGTGATTTAAAGAGTGGCGACATCAAGCCTCCCGGCACAACAAGCTCGCAAAAATCAAGCTTACACCTGTCCCCAGGTCAACGTCCCAACGTTCCTCCCGCCGCGTGAAAGTTACCATCAACCGCCTAAGAATTGGACATACACACCTCACACATACGCATCGTCTCACTAACCCTCATCCTCTCACTGCCCAGTGCCCACACTGTGAAGATGAAGACCCTCTCACTGTGGACCACCTCTTCTCATGCCTCTCCCTCAACAGCCTTCGTAACTCTCATCAAGTCCCCAATAGTCGAATTTTGGACCTCTCCGACTTCCACAAGCAAATAAATAACACTCTTACCAACCTGCCCGCTGCTGGATACCTCTGCGATATACAGACAACAACCTTTTCTGGCTCGATAATAATAAAGTTAAGAATAAAATTATATGGTCAATCACAATAGAAGGTTGAATTAATACTTCGTAAGGAGACAGGTCGCCGTGCTCGTGCCCCTACTTTTTCAAACATTTGACCAGTAAGAATATACTCGGTTTACTGATCAGGCTGAAGCTTTGTACTGTCCCTGCTGACGCAGGGCATTCACCTTATGTGCAGACTGTACGCTTGCACAGAGGATGGCAAATACTTGAGGATGGTTAATTTGAAAAAGAAAAAAAAAATCGTACCTAATATAATTGAGACATGGCAGAATACACGCTTATTACAGTCTGGGCCAAGGGTGGCAAGAGAAATTTTGTAATACAACAGCAGTCTACCTAAACCTGACACAGCCTGTTGATACAAAAAATGTATCGCTTGGGCAGAAGAGAAAGAGGGAACGACCTGCAAAAGCAACAAACGCGCTACTTGTACAGTAGGGGCGAGCTTAATCGTCATATAAAATTGACTATTCATTTATTTCACTTTCCAAGTTTTTTAAAATGCCTAATCTTTTCAAAACTGCTAAATTACCATTTTACTGTTACTTTATTCTATTTATTGTTCCACACCTTTTAATACCATTCAATACTTTCAATACTGCTACTTGGTCATTCGAATGTTCGTTTGTTATATTTATTGTGATAATATTTTAATTTAATGCACTGATATATATTATATTTCCCTTTTTTTCTGCAATTTAACAAAGCGATACTGATACATTGGGGGTTCGATCACCCGGTTCCCGGGAGAGGGATGCACTTAGTACGTTTTGGAACTGGGCTTTCTTATTAGAACACACTGTGGTAACACGATGGAAAGTTATTTATTCCAACTGGACGAAGAGATATTTCATCACCCGATTTAAAAAGAACAATGCATTCAGATTTTCAGTAACAAATAATGCGATAACGTCAAGGTAAACTGATTTTTTGCGATGCAAAAAAAGCGATACTGGTGAGTTGGAGATTTCACCCCTCACCCGATTTCGAGTAAAATGGACTTACTGCGATTCGGAAAAGTACTCTTCAAATGTTATTCGCGGAAAATGAGAAAAACGAAACTCAAAATGAGATTGTCAGTGACCACTTGGAAAAATATTTGCTAAAACACTGGTGAACAATTTTAAAAAATTTCATAATTTTTACTATAGAACGTACCTCACTTCTCTTTTTCTAAATTGCTCTCAACCCAAGCTCTGGAATCTGCCCTTTCGAGCATTACTTCAGAGACGTCGGGGAGGCTGTTAGGGCTGTCTTAGCTCCTTCCCTTCCGAAAAACCGGGCTAGGTCGAAATCTGGCAAATTACTACGTGAGCTCGAACCCGGGACCTCCGGATTCCGAGACCAACGCGCTATTCACTCGGCTAACCAGACCCCTACGTACCTCACTTCTAGCCTAAATCTTAAAATTACTTCTACGAACCTATAAATGAGAGAGAACGGTGCGCGAGACAATTCTCGAACGGAAAAACAAATTTTACAGGTCTCTCCAATCCCTTAGGACTCGGCGCTCTACTTTTCGGATGGAGATCAATGACATGGCATTTGTCACGATGAAGTCGTTTCATTGTGATACTCAGTATACGTACGTCGACGAACGACAAAAACACCTTCGGGCCTTCGAAATAACAATAACTGCGATTAGGTCAAGAAAGAATTGTTGTCTTCAGAACTCAAGAAACTACCAATTTTTTCTCTCATGTAGTCTGAGCGAGCGTACGAACAAAAATTCATCTGCCCTTCGAGCGTTATTGGAACTTGATACCTACAAGTTTTCAGCAGGCCGCCAGCGACTAATATTGACTTTTTGCCGCATCATCCACTCGATTTTATATAACACTTGTACTCGTACAATTGCTCGGTTTCATAATACCATCTTGTCTTCCACCTTCACCACGGCTCTTTTTCATCAGCATTTTCTTAAAATTCAACTCTTTTCAGCATCCTGTTTCTGTGATCGCGAAAATTGACAGCACATATAATAAACTCGATCGCCATTAGTAATACTCAAAATCGTTAATTGCTTTCAGTATTTCGTATTTTACTATTTGACTTAATTCCCCCCCCCCCATGTGGCCGCAAAACAAACGCTGTGAAAATGTGTAATAAATTTTACACAGTCCATCGAACTCGTTCGTCCTATCGTGGAGCTGAAAATTTAAATAAATGTAGAACGAAGCGAAGGTTCTGGTAGGATTTATACGTTAGAAGATATACGGTCGACGTGCAAGTTCTTTAATTTATCGACTCCTGTACATTATTACAGGCTGAATGGATAAAATTGTCGAAACGAAAGAAAAATAATGTTCGGGGAAATGAGAAAAGAGAGCAGTAAATTCGGTAAATTTTCGATGAACGAGTAAAACAGACTGAACCGACCGCTATCAACAACATATAATGAGGTATTGACTGTAGTTTTTCAAAGTTGCGGTAAAGTTGCAATCCCTTCCTACAGTGAACAATTTTATCCGGAAACGATGACTACATTTCAGAGAATACGGTGGTACACGGTAAAATGTATACTCACTAAAATGGTTTAAACACTCTTTTTTCGTAAATATTTTGCCTTTACTGGTTAAATCTATCCCAGATAATGTCAGAACTACCGGACATTTCTTTAAAATCAAAACATCTCGATGAGGGTGAAGCGTAGACATTAGGGTGTCCCTTATTTTTACAAGTTTTCTCCAATTGATTAGGGTCGCACTGAAATTTGTTCCAATGGACCTAGTAATTCGCCGTACAAAATTTGAGCTCAATCTGAGATAATTAACCCGTGCCGCTTTGACCATGAAGTTATGTGTAACACAAGAGATTTTACTAAAAACAGAACATATCTACTTCAGGACCAAAATGCATATAACATAAAGTGTTCTTTGTGACATTTTCTACAAAAAAGATTCTATACAACTTTTCTCTAGAACGCATATTCACCGCGATAATCGCAGAAATGTGTGAAAGTTTCGGGGAACGTGATTGTTATATTTTTTCTTTTATAACCGATTTTTACTAGCTAAATCGCAGTTATCTAGAAAAAAATATTCACTTCAGAACCAAAACGTTAAATTTTCTATAAAAAGGTTCCATACAACTATTCATTGGAAAACCTATTTGTCGAGAAAATCGCAAAAATGCACGGAATTTTCGAAAAACATACTTTTTAAAAATTATTTTACAGCTGAAATATCTATTAACGTCGGGTAATGCACACTACGAGTATAATATAACTTCAGTCTCTGTCTACTGGGGCAAGTGCCCCAGTTCCCCCCCCCCCACCTGGCTACGCCCATGACAGTTTGTTGGGTACCTACTATAGAGTAGACCGCGGATTATGTATGTATATCAACAGTAATCAACATTGCGCATAAGATATAACATTGTACTGTTAAGGAACAGTCACATGTTCTCAGAATTTCCTGTAAGCAAATCGCTGTTTCCTATTGTTGACTGTAGATCATCTCACGTCCACCACACCAAGTCTTCAATGGAATCTTAGAATGCTCAAGACTCAATAAAAACATTGGAATTAGTTATGGCTCATGGATGCCTAGTTAACGTTTCAATTTTAGGCTCTTCCGCAAATTTTTTATCACTAGGATCAGACCAACAGTCCTACCTCTTGCAAATACAAGCTTTCAACAATCGTAAACACTCCTGCACGTGTTCATCTTCACCCCTTGAACAATGAGATGATGAAAAACATGTGCCGAAGTGGTTACGTTACTCTAACAAAACGTAAGTACTACTGATGTTTTGTTACTTGCACGAGCAACGTGACCACTTCTGTACATGTTTTTCTTCATCTCATCGTTCAAGGGGTGACGATGGACACATGCAGAAGTATTTGCGATTGTTAAAAGCTTGTATTTGCGAGAGGTATAGGACTGTTGGTTTGACTCAAGTAATGAAAAATTTACGGAACAGCCTAGAATTGAAACTTTAACTAGGTATCCATGAGCCATTGACCGGGAAGGTCGGCGTCTTCCTGTAATCCGCGCTAAGCAGGTCTAACCATAGCTTACTGTCATCACGCGTAACGGTTCCTCGGCATTCCACTCCGAGTATCGTTGTGCGCTAGCGCTGTCCCTACGAAGGCCGACTGCACTATTGCGAAAGTGAGCGACCGGTTTCGAAATATCCCCGGCAGGGCTCTCTCACAACCTGCCTGCGTCACCACATGTATCAAGATGAGGACGTGAGGGGTGAGTGAAGAGGAAGCGCGTCCGGCTGTGGGGGACCTGAAATTTCCAGGCTAGTGCTCGGAGAGCGCGAACCTAGGTCAGTAAGGAACCGTGGTGGCCCTTACAGGACGCGCGCAGTGGAAACGGCACGGCGAAACGGGGGCTCGGCCGGCCTCAAAGCGTCCCTCCGGCCACTGATGCGATACTCGAAAGGGTAGTTTCCGCGGCCGGGGATGCGGTGCCTTAAAGGCAACTTTGGCACGCGTGCATCGCCATACATCCCACCACGCCACAACTAATTCCAAATTCAATAATTGAAGAAAACCAAGCTTTGCGATCTGGGGTTAACGAACTGTTTTTATAGAGTCTTGAGCATTCCAGGATTTCGTTGAAGATTTGGTATGGTAGACTTGAGATGATGTATATCAACAACAGGAAACAGTGATTTGCCCATATGAAATGACCCTGAATTCTGAGAACACGTGATTGTTCTTTAACAGCACAACGTTATATCTTATGCGCAAATTGTTGACTGTTGTTGATATACATACATAATCCGAGGTCTATTCTATAGTAGGAAACTAAAAAACTATCATGGGCGTAACCAGGTGGGGAGGGGGAAAACTGGGGCGCTTGCCCCAGTAGACAGAGACTGAAGTTATATTGTAGTGTGCGTTACCCAACACTAATGGATATTTCAGTCGTAAAATAATTTTAAAAAACTCAAAATCAAATCAAAATTTCTTTTATTGACTACAGAAGTAATCATAAATGACAAAATAATGCTTATACTATTATTGAGTCAAGCTCAAATTTTGGGCAAAGGATTCTTCTAACCGCGCCCGCTCGGCCCGGTCCTGCACCACTCGGGTAAAAAGTTTGTTTTTTTTATAAAATCGGTGATGTTATTTGTCCATCTTGCTCTGTGTCCTCCAGGTCTGCGTGTCTTCTCTCTGGAACACCAATTCAAAATTTTGTTTCCCCACCTCCCGCCCGCTGCTCTTGCGATATGACCCATCCAATAGAAAAACCTATGTTTTTCGAAAATTCCACGCATTTTTGCAATTATCTCGATAAATATGTTTTCGAAAGACAAGTTATACAGGATCTTTTTTACAGAAAATTTAACAAGAAACATTTTATGTTATTTGCATTTTGGTCCTAAAGTGAATATATTTTTTTTAGATAACTACGATTTAGCGAGTGAAGATCGGCTATGAAAGAAAAAATAACAAAATCTACGTTCCTCGAAACTTTCACACATTATTGCGATTATCTCGGTAAATATTCGTTTTAGAGAAAAGTTGTCCTGGATCTTTTTTATAGGAAATTTAACAAGGAACATTTTATGTTATATGCATTTTGGTACTGAAGTTGATATGTTCCGAGATATTCGCGATTTGTTGTAAAATCTCAGTATTACACATAACTTCAAGATTAAAGCGGCACGGGTTAATGACCTCAGATTTTTTACGGCGAGTTTCTAGGTCCATTGGAACAAATTTCAGTGCGACCCTAATCAATTGGCGAAAACTTGTAAAATAAGGGTCACCCTGATAAACATAAACTTCATTGTTTTTCATCTATTAAATCACAAGTTTTCAGGCATCCCTTCCAGCTTAGTACTACAGGGCTTAACTCCGTAAACAAGTTTTTGGTTTTTGTTTTTTTTGTTCGTTCTAGTGCGGTAATCTTGTAAGACATACACACCTCACAACAATACTTGGAATTTAAACCTAAATATAGAGAGCGCTCTTGTACGACTGATAACAAGATGAAACCGGGATCACGGAGAATGATATACCATTGAAAACCTACTGTACATTTTCAGAAGCTAGTAACACATCACCCGAGTAATTTTCCGCTTGGATTTATTTTTTTCATCATTCTGAAGACTTTCGTGTACTTACACACCAAATTTTAATGCTCGACAACCACTCCTGAATTAACTACAATTTTTCAAAAAATTACTTTGCCTCATTAAACAGCATGTACAGAAGAACCAAGATCCCGGTTTCGTTAGTTACGTATTCCGCCACCAGATGTCAGCTACTTTCAGTTTAAATCCCAATACACACAGTATGACTCGAGACTTCTCTAAAATTCTTGAAAGTGTACTTCATACATCGTACAAGTACAGCTCCGGACTTATGGAACTTCCAAGAAGTACAATTTTTAAGGAACTTGGCCGTTCTAAAAACAAAAAGGCGCTTTGATTCGCGTTCGCGGCTCGACTCACACGAGCGCTCAAGTTATCATTTTTGAAATCAACAACCAGAATAAAATCGCAATTCCAATAAACTAGGGAAGGTATCCAGACATCTAGCCCAAAACTTGAATTCAGACGGCAATGGCGTCGTGTGGATACTACGACGCTGATGAAATAAAATTCGGAAAGTTAAGACGGCTTATTTCCCCGTCATAAAATTTGAAAATTACTAGACGTTCGTAATTTGAGTTCGATAAGCGAGGTCGAGCCGGCTTTTCATTCTGAGCTAGAAACTTTCTTGGTAAAATGGGACAATTTAAAGAATAAGACTTTTTCGTAGCTGTAATTTAATTTCGGTCGTGATCACTGTTTGACTCGATTTTTCAAATCGAGTTAGAAAGTAGATTTAATATCATTCAACTGATGGATTTTGTGATCGACTTTCCAATTCTAAATCTCCCAAATGACTGTCAACGGAGAGGAAAGATATCTATCCTCTCTCCAGTCGTTTCATAGTCAACTCCAGTTGAAAGGAATATTAGTGGCCCACCAAAAAATTTGACACGTTTTTACCTATTTCGATGACTCACATCAGTAAACAAGTTTTTGGGTTTCAGGGTCATTGATTTTGAGTATTTCATTACATTTTACACTCAGTTCCAAAATTGTGGTCTAACAAGCAGAAAACTAATTCGCCCCCCTCCCTCTAACACACATGCGCGAGCTTTAGTCCTCTACGCAACTGAACAGTTATTTTTATACGAACAAAACAAATAGACTTTTAGGATATGTTAGTTAGTCCTGTGGTCCTCTGCCCCTCCCTTCCAACCTTACAAAGAAAGCCCGTTTAATGGAGGAAAATGGTCTTAACGCGGTCTTCATGAATTTTAACAACGTTTTAATTATCAATAAATAGTTACTGAAGTTTCACAGGAGTTAAAACGAATCTTGACCATCCGCAGCAGAGTTTTACAGAGGGTTACAAAAGTTTAACGAAAGATAAAAAGCCTGAACAAGTTTTTCAAAAGAGTTGAAATGTTCCAACTCACTATTAACAGCTTTTAGCACAGTCTTACATAGTATTGAAGAGCTGTGATCAGTCTTAACAACTCTGGAACAGTTTGTACCTAATAGTCTTAATCAGTCTCTTTTTCAGTTGCCGTGAATCCTGACACAAATATCAAGGAATCTTGACCCGTCATTCGTTTGAACTCAAAGAAGAGCACTGTCGTAACAACCAAAGCCGGAGCGTTCACAACTTTCTCATTTTAAATTTTTCATCGCGTGCAATGGGGTATCGAATTACAACCTACAATAGCCATATCATCGATTAACAATATTTATTGGCTCGGGGAAGTAACATTTTACGATTACGGCCACAGATTAACGCATTTCAAAAGGAGACGTCGATCTACAACGCGAACTGCACCAGTATAAGTAAATCTATCATCTATGAACTGCACACTACATACTGTATGAAAATTCCAGTTTTATCTGAGCTGATGATAGGACTTCCAGGAATACGTTATATTTAAATCATGCAGAAATTACAGATTTACAATAATCGTTGAATCGTATTAACAGAAGTGGGTACATTTCATCCAAATTTCAGTAAGTAGCCAAATTTGCATATTGTGTACCCAGAAATTGATAATGTAAGGGTGGCAACTGGTAATAATGCAAATCAGCCCGTTCCACATGTATTAGCTGTATCGAACTACCATCAAAGCAAGCCGGTAATGACATGTAATTTTCGAATGTCATATACGCATACAAACCGAAACAGACAAACTATAACCTGAGAAATCAAACGTCTGCTCCATTTTCGTTGTGGTTACTGAGGCTTATTAGCACTGAATCGATAACTTTTGAGCAGTACTGGTGTAGTGGACCACTAATTACTGTGAATGAAGTCGCTCAAGACATGTATTGTTATGTTCTTCAGCGAGTATTACAGTTAAACATTAAAATTAATACGAACTTTCTAAACGGGTGGCTGGACAATCTTTCGTTCATAAAAGTAATATATTGCTACTACTTGAAAGAAAGAAAAAAAAACTGCGACACAAAAAGTATCACATACATTGTGTGTACCACAGCGTGCCATTCATATTAGTTCTGAGCATGGATTCGTTCTACATTCTTCACAAGAGTGCAGGTATTTAATTATGAGAAAAATACAGGCAATCAGGGCTAATTCTCCAACATCAAGTTCAGTGCATTTCAACGCGATGTTAAGTCGAAATAAAGATTTTTTCGATAATAGACTTAACCAAAACAATTCTATTCAAGTACGCATAGTGGACATTAATACATAATGCGACTAGCTCCTTGTGAACTTTCGAAGAATGTTAACCACTATATTATACTAGTCAGTTATCAGAATTAGTATTTCTTTTACTTACCCAGTTATCAACGATTACAGGCGGCGTTTCACCTCCAATTTCCGTGCACAAATTACTCTACAGAACGGATTCACAATATAGCCGACAAACGCGAAAGTCTGGACGAAAAATAGCGGTAAAAATGCGTGTAAATCAGCTATTTAAATTCTAATTATTCGCGTCGTTATTGTTTTATTTACAATTCGAACACTGCTACTTGTCAAGATCTGCGCTAAACATAAAATCCGACTGACACTCAGTGTTGCCATTTACTACACAAAAAACATGTAATCCTATATTATATAGGATGTCCCAAAAGTCAGGTTCCAATTTTGCTCGGAATACACACATAGTCATACTCTTTGACTATATATAACTATATGGACTGATCAAGACGACACTACTGCAAGGAAATCTTGCACACGACCCTGTTTCAACATCTTTTGTGCTATAATGATTAGAGAAGACCTTGTTGTGATTTCTGGTTATCAGTTTGTTCTGTATCCTAGATCCTAACGTTGTAATGAGAGTTCGTCGCATAACTTCATAGAGTAATTTCAGTATTATTTTTGAAGCAAAACGGTACAATTGTGTGAAGTTTCGGCTTGTTTTCTTTTTTTGGATCCGTCATCATGAATTCGCACACATGTTTCGTGTGTGGTTCAAATAAATTGGTGAAACTGAAGTATTTCAGGTATTTCTTGAAGCTGCAAAAATGAGTACTACATTGGCAGGATTTTTTCCAAATATAGGTAGTCGCATAGTATTAGGCTCTTATACCATTCTGAGCAAAAATGAATTCCCACTCTCAGGGAAGAATAAAATATTAAAACCAGGAATTTTTTTAAAAGATGCGATTTATTTGCTAAAAATCAGTCCACTTTTGAGCCTATACATCAACCAATGTATTTTTCAATTATATATACCGTATTTCTCTATTGATACAGCCAAATATTTTTGCACAAAAGGAAGAATGAGAAGAAAAACTGAGAAAACAAGGCAAATCAATACGTCTTTTATTCCATAGCCTGCTTCAGCGTTTGTTTTACAGGAATAATTCAACCCAAAGTCATATAGATACACCAAGTCGTTCGACTCTACATTTAACCAATGTTAAACTTCGTATGTTACGATAATTTATCCCAATAGCAGCGCTGGCAGCGTTCGACTGCCGTGAAATCAATGTAAACGTTGGGAGCCCTAACAAAGTTTTGCGTTTAACTCAATAACGGTCGAGTTTTATGAAAAAGTGAAAAGAACAAAATTTATTCTACCTGTTATTTTTTATCAGGTAAGATCAGTTTCAAAATTTTACCCATAAAAATTTCGAATTTACTCGCATTTGATGGGAAATTCCAAGGTGAACAAATTTAGCTCTTTCCGATTTTTCATCAAAATTGATAGTTTTTGAGCTAATCCGCAAAAACGTAAAAATGTCCATATACGCGCAATGCAACCAAAGGAGTTCAGCGATAGCAGCGCGCTGGCATGACGGCAGAACGCGGAAACGCGCTACTCGTCTAACTTGGTGTATCTATATGACTTTGATTCAACCACTCCCAAATTTAAGTTGGAAAAGTCTGTAACAAAAGCAGCCGTAAAATTGTATCAAAGCACAAGTTTTCTTCACAAAACAAGAGTTCCGCACGAATGTTGTTTTAGCATTAAACGCCACAACTATCGTTTCGAACTCAGTAATTGCTGTAAATAGGAAACAACTAATCAAAAAGAGACTAATATTCATCATTAACATCAAAAACAATCCTTATGGTGACAGGAATTATTTGAATCCGCAGAGCTTTGTATAGTACATTACATAAATTACAGGTTATCACCTGTTATCATTCGCTTAATCATTATAGCACAAAAGATGTTGAAACAACATTTTATCAACTTGATCAGTCCATATAGTTATATATAGTCAAAGGTCATACTGCCCGATTTTCACCCATCTGCGTGCGTCTCGGCTCGGGACCAGACTCTCAGTGTGACCACGGCAGGCATACAGAACATTTTTGTGTACCTTCTTGCTGTTCTGCGAGCTGTGCGTTTCGCGGGTTTAGTTGTTGACATCAAAATAACCGGATAGTGGAACCTAACTTTTGGGACATGTACATATTAAATTTCTGTAGCACAGAGGGGGAGGTTGGAACGAGTACGATGTTTTGTATTATGCCGTGTAAAACAGATAATTTATCAAATTCATACCTATAACAGAACCTCACATTGATTATTTCTATTTTCTTTAGAGGTCAACTCTTGTCACGGTTAATTGGCAACAACCTGTAGCCTGTACACAACGGCATCTCCAATATAACGTATCTACATCTTCTCTTGTCTTGTTCTCTTGCACTGTTGTACCTACAAATGACCCGGGTGCGATAATTCAGCTTTTTTATCTTCTTCAAACTTCAAAATTGAAATACGTGACTTCTTTTCACTTCTTCTAACCACTGAACCGCTAGCTACTTATTTTCATAGTCGGCCATGCATGTATCGTTTGTACTACGAATTAATCAATAAAATAAAAATACAACAGGCTTGTACAAACAACAAAATGTAATATGTCCATTATGACCACGAATCAGATTCTTCAAGTTTTAAAAACATACTGTCAGTAACACAATTTGAGTGTGCACCTGCGTGTGTCATATTAAATAACATTCATATGGCATCACTGTAACTATGGATGAAATGATGAAAACGGGATTTAACGTCAATTCCGGATTTACGAAGAATTTTTCTGCCTCGAGATCCAAGCTTGGTCGAGCCCCCTCCCACTTTTTGGGATCGGTAATTTTTCAGGATGGGGTGGGGTGTTTTCAAAGTCGACATTTTTCATACATCTGGGTAACGGATCGGCGATCGGCAAATCATTGGTATTACCGACTTTTCGAAGAAAAGGGAGGTATTACACTCGTCACAGTTGTGAAGTTGGGGGCGGGGGCAATGTTTTTTTTGCGTTTCAGAGTGTTTAGAACACGACTGTAATAGTGGCTGAATTTCAGTTGATTCCAAATTTTGGTATATTATGGAGAAGTACTCGAAGTTGTTAAAATAAGCTTTTGAAGGCAATCGGTCGAGCCGTTCGTGAGTTTTCCTTGAGGACAAAATTTGTGGCAAAAAAATCTCAGGAACTATCGAATTATTTGATTCCAAATTTTGGTACATTATAGAGAAGTACTCGAAGTTGTATTGGTGAAAGTTTGATGACAATCGGTTGAGTCGTTCACGAGTTTCCTCAATTTAAGTTCAGCATAAGAAGCGCAATTTTGTGGGAAGAAAATCTCAGAAACTATTGAATCAATTGATTCCAAATTTTGGTATATTATGGAGAAGTACTCGAAGTTGTTAAAATAAGCTTTTGAAGGCAATCGGTCGAGCCGTTCGTGAGTTTTCCTTGAGGACAAAATTTGTGGCACAAAAATCTCAGGAACTATCGAATCATTTGATTCCAAATTTTGGTACATTATAGAGAAGTACTCGAAGTTGTATTGGTGAAAGTTTGATGACAATCGGTTGAGTCGTTTCACGAGTTTCACTCAATTAATTCATGCATAGAAGCCAGCGACTTATGTCTCGAATGTTGTTGGATTTAAATTATACGAAATCGAATTTTGATAGCCGCGTAGTTTGTTGTATTATATCAAATTTTCGGTCTTACACTTCGCCTGAATGATCGATCAAATGATTACAACTCTAATTTGTCCGGGTAGTTTTTATTTTTATAATACTATTCCTGTCGAGAGTGCGTTTTAAAGTGAATGGCCTTAACATTTCGGCCGAACCACTATCCTTGTCGACATTGCGTTTTTAAATCGTTAACGTTAAACGTGTCGCGGTCTTTTTCAAAGCGACATTTTTTCTACACTGGAGGAAAGCGAGGAGTTCGAGTGTTTTCGGCCGAAGGCGAAAGTCTTGGGATTTTTATTTCCATTTATTTTTCATTTGGTATATAGGCCTTTTGACGGGAAGGGGGGAGGAGTCCGGGACAATCCGGGTCCCACGAGTAGACCTCCAAAAGCGGCCCTGTTCGGTGTATTTAATCTTCAATTAACACCCTGAAACTTTTATGTCAAAGAAAAATACACTTCTTTAAAGAAGAGGTACATCAATTTAATAAATAACAAATGAATACAGCGACTCATGCGGATCGAAAAGAGAATATTCTCAACAAAATAATTACACTATTAGGTACTTAATTGGAATGCCACGAAACAGTTATAGCAAAACACGCGGCGGTGCGATTCAGTGATTGGATCATGTGGTTAGTCTTTACTGAAGAAATACCATAATTATAATTTGGCGAAGGATAATTGACGAAATTTAAAACAAACTAACGTTGGAATCGTCCACTATTTGTATGAAAAATGAACACAAATTCATACGATATTGCTGATGTCAATATCAAGTTGATAATGCAGAAATTAAAGTCGATGAACCGCCACAACGCATTTCACTGTCTAGTGTCTATCTTCGCGCACAACTGATAGGTATACATGTCCATCACTACACTGAGAGAAAATCTAAATTCTCAGTACCCAAAATTAGAAAAAAAGAGGATGGCGATGAAATTTACGAATCTAATTCCCGATTTTTATGATCCGATTGACGATTCGTTCAACTGTTTTTTTTTTTTGCAAAAGATGGGAAAACAACATCACTTAATTTGTTGAAAATCTGAACTATTTTCCACATGTTCTTTTTTTTTTAGCTAAATGTTTCAAAAAAGTGATTAATATGTAACTGAAAAGTGATGGAAACTTTCAAACCTGAGCACTTATGGTTACACAAGTGAAAAACGGTCTGAAATTCTCAACATGTTAGCGACGAGTCATTTTACACATGAATCTAACAAGTACCTAGTTAATCCTAATGCATTTCTTGATCATTACAAAATAAGTATAGAACATTGTTATTTTACAGTTAATTGTGGAATTAGACCATTACGTCAATAATCTCTTTCCCAGTTCTATAATGAGCTGTGAAACAAGATCGTTACCATCTCATCGCCGTTCTTTTTTTCCCAACTATTCACGTAGGTATTCATTCCCTAAAACAGAATGATCGCATATTAATGCTATACTTAATTTGCATTTTTCGGCATTGGTTACTTTTGATTTTCTAGTGATCATTAGCGTTTTTTCTCGATGTATAACCGCATGCGCTCCGAATCTCAAAATGAGTTACATATTGAGATAACTATAGAAAATACAGGAAGTAATGCAGAAACCGAATTACGATCAGTAATACGAACGAAAAAAAAAAAAAAAAAAAAAAAAAACCCGCAAACACTCGAGTAAAAATAAAATTATAAAATTAGTTCAGTTAAAATGCGTGACTAGAGTAAATGAAAAACAAGGAAAAACAAATGGAAAAGAAAATATCATGATAAAATGTGAGCTTAGAAATAATAATGCACTCTACTATCACGAAAAAAAAAAGAAGAATAAACATCGACCAAAATCATTATTGAAATAGAAATGAAAAATATTAGGTCGGTTTCAGTTCAATAATCTGAAACTGAAGATGACTGAAGTGTGTTGAAAGAGAGCACAATTAAATCATCTTCAATATTAATTCAGTTCAGAATTCTCGCAGCGCCATTAATTTTACGTAGGCTTAAAACTGTTCAATATGTGCGAACTGAGTACAGAAGGTATTCTAAACAAATAAAAAATGACTAGAAATCGACTTTTTGACGATAAAGACGATACATTACACGGGCATACAAAAGATAAAAAAATTGCCTAAAAACGCGAGTTCGCACACGAATACATGCACGTTAACTAAAAAAAACCGCAGAGCCTAACTCGCATTTCAATAACCCCGCTGTTCTTGCAACAAGGCAAAATACGTTTAAATTTACTTAAAATTATAAATACTTTCACAAACGAACAATAACAAATGAAAATAAATTTTGATAGCAAAATAAATTAAATACTAAGTAGAAATGTAACGACTAGAACTGTTTCAGATAACAAAATTCAATAATACGTAAGTAGGTAGACGTGTAGACGTGAAGTAAATGTATACAATTTTTGTAGTTCCATTTTCAGGCACAGGAGATATTTTGACCGATACTAAATTTTCAACAATGATTGATATTCTTCCATGGATGGCAACATTATATAAGAGAGTAGTAATTTGATCATTATTAATGTATGTGCATACAAAACAAATCCCATGTCAGCGCGAAAAGCAAATTAACGAACACCGGCGTTTGGTTTACACAGGATAAAAGAGGTCGTCTCAGCTGACATCGATGAATGAATTTTTCATTTACTTTTTTTGAAATTAATTACGTATTATTTTGAAAACCTCGTATCTACCATGTGTTGACTAAAATGATATTAAATTAAATTCACCGAATACCGACGAGATTTTGTTCTGTGGCCAAGTAAAATACGACCCACTTTCGGAAATATCATTTTTGACCTTTATAAACTGGTACTTTCCGCACTGACATCGTGAGTTCAACCATTTCTCAACCTAGTATTATTTTGTCAGTGATTCTACCACTAAGAATAAGCATTCATATTGTCACCGATGCATCCCTTACTGATGGATAAAGAAAAACTGATTTAAATATGAAAGAGATTAAGAATGACTCAACAAGAAGGTGATTTTTGTGAAGGATATTGTTGCAAAAATTGTCGGGGAAAATACAAATGCAGACGAATAACTTCCATCTAGTTTTTGGTTTTGTCCCAGGATTGAGTGCGATAACTTACGAATAAAAATTTTTCGCTAGAAATGAAATAAGTACATGTTTTCATGCTACCTTCCAACTTTAATTATTCCAAATTCATCACTATTTTTAGGCCTAAAAGACAGATTTTTATAATTAATTTTAGAGCAGGGTAGCTGGACAAATTTATTACACGACTCCTCATTTTTTTAGAGTTACCTTTCGGTTCGCTTAGAACAGTGAATAAACATTAGGATTCGACTGACTAATCAACATTGATTTATTGATCATCCAGCATAGATAGTATTATAGTATTATAGTGATCTATTAGCAGAAATAAAACTGTTTGGAAAACTAATACTTCTGGTTTAGGTTTTCCAAATCAAAAATCATACCTGATTCTCTTTGTTCTCGATCTGGTTGGTACAATGATCACATCTTGTTCCATTATCTGTTATTATTTTCGTGATTATTTTTGAGGAAACCATGAGTCTACCCAGTTTTAATCAACACACACGTTCAACAAAGCAGCCAATACGAGATCTAAAACGTTGGATGTTACCAATTTCTGCATCTCAATAGTAACTTTCAAATGTATGTTTCATTCTGGAAAGTGAAGAAGGCTAAGTAAACTGAGTGGTCCATTCTGTGCCATTCATAAACATCAGAAAGGAATTATCACTTATAAAATCGTTAATTCTTTCTAAACATGGTCTAAATGATCCTGGAATGAAGAATATGGGTTGATAAAAACTGATGAATTACGTGAGGTGTACTTTGGCGCACCATTAACCGACCAAAGTACGTATTTTAGGTTGAGATCAAATACTGAAATCAGAACCATTCAGAATTCTGAACCCACTGAAACTACTTACAGCTAATACCAACTTTACCTCAGTCAAGCCTGTCATTTGATTTTCTGAAAAGTTGTCATATAACAGTCTTTTAATCGTACCCTGGTATAGAATCAAATTACAACTATCATTCATTCCAGAGAAAAACCTACAGTACCTGAACGACCAACAAACTACACGGTGCTATACGCGGTGGAATATAACCAATTATAGCATTATGAACGATTAAATCGGTCATACGATTCGGTAAGAGGGGTTACCCAAGTTATCGGAGACCGAATAATTGGAGACGGCGTACAGAAAGACGAGGAGCGTCTTCTTGGTAAACTAGAGCTCATTTTGGAATGTCTCGAAGCTGGAGAGCTAAGCCTCGAATGTCTCGACACAGGTGACGACGACGACGACAAGCCGGTCGAAGATGAGGAACATGACGACAGAGAGCCCTGGCTCGGAGAGCGTAACACTGATGATCGCTGATACGGTACTGGCCTCTTTCTGGCACTGCAACAAAATTCAAAATTAGTAGTGGTCGGAGAAAAACATCGCTGGAAATCTCGAAGTGTAAGCATAAGATTTTGCAATAATTGCATTTCAGTGTTCGAATAAAACGGTGAACACTACTTACACTCCGTCAGAATTTCCAGTTAGTTACCAAGTTAGCATGTTATTCGTTTCACAAGTGATTTTAGCACATTCTACCACCATTGAAGCTCCATTGTGCCTACACCCCGAGTATAGTAGAAGGCTAACGTAATGAATTACCAGTATCAAAAAGCCATATATCATCACCTGAAATATCGGATTTCTTTGAAACGTTCCAAACTCTTCGTTTCTGATCTACTGATATAAAATAGTAATAGACTTCTGCAGCACTGTAGCGATAAAATTTTGCTAAAATTTGAACCGGGCAAAATACGATGATATACGACCTTACATTTCACCTACCAAGCGCCAACACCGCAGAGTTACGTATTCAACAAAAATGTTGAATTTTTCCCTTCCATACACAGGCACAAATTGGTGAGAAATATTAGAACATCACTTTTTTGAATCAAAATTTCCGTTAAATTTTCTTTTTAATACAATTCATTGCTACTTAAATCATGGTCAAGCTATGCAAACATGAATTTACAGGTTGATATTAATACAAGCACAATTTGATGCTCAAGTTACAAGAAGAACCGGTTAATTACTGACAAGAAGTTAATGAAATAATTTGTTGATACTAAAGGATACGAGTACCTACCTTGTTATCAAATTACAAGAATAATTTACTGATTTCAAATAAAGGAAAAAATTGGTTGACATCAAAGCACATGTCTAACTAGTTTATATCAATATACCAGAAGTAAAATCGTTCACAAAGTTACTCAAGTTTGTACTGATCAACAGAGTCACAAGTATCATCAGTCAATGACAAGAATGGCGATGAATAGCGCAGCATATCATCGAGTATGATTTTCAGTTACGATTTGCACTGTTTCCAATGTTTTGTTGATGAATATCCCCGAATCGATAATGGGTTAAAGGCAGAAGGTCCCAACATACAAAATGAGAAAGAAATCAATCACTGACTCTTTCTCTCTATTAGTTCATCGTGAATCAGTTAATACAAATATGTATGTAGGTACAGAACAGTTACAATCGGTAATGCCTATAATAAAACCATTGTTAGTCGACCATAGCGCATTACATGATGGAATATTCGCGCAAATAGTAAGCGAAAAACTAAGTGCATTAATGTGAATAAAATAATGAATAAGAAAGCAGTCAAGCGTACGCTAGAAGCAAATATAATCACACGAAAAACAATAATTACCTTGTAGGTTCGGATGATATAGTTACTCTAATTCTGTGTACTAATAATTCATAGTAGAGGCTCTTGAAGAGAACGTTGCAACTGGCAAAATGTTAACTTCCAGAATATTTTCCTCACTACTACATTTCCTACAGATACAGAAAGGTTGATCTAAGCACTACAATATATTTACGGGGACAACATAAATAAATTTATTTCGTAAGTTACAATTTTATAGTATTTACAATAGTTGAAAATGAAAAGGGAATAACTCAGTCCATCACGAAAGATAAATCAAAAAATTAAAAGAAAGGTACCTAATACCTATGCTAATAACAGCGTTTATCTTAATAAGGAAAAGGAAATAAGTTCTTTAGGTATTAAAATTATCTGAAAAGTTGATAAGTTCCCTTCGCTATCATTTCCGTTTAGTGTAAATTATTACAAAGAAAAGAGAGACAGAGAAAGGATACAAGGGATAAACTTCTTCAAAAATAATTCAGTAACCAGCTTATCAGTTTTCCAGTTACTGAGAGAAGCAACTAGCATGAAAAGGGCCTCAAGACCTGTCAACAAGAGCTCATAATATGTAATTTTGAACCACTATAACTTTATTTTCCTCAAAAACTAATGCTACGAATTTTCACTCCCAGATTTCATTCCAATATGAGATAATTTAGCTTCACAAGAAACCAGCTTGCTTCTAAATTAATTCAATTCTTCCAGAAACTCCAGTTACATTTCCGATCACATACGGCAAAAAAAAAAAAAAATTATACCTTCGAAAAGCAATCGAAACCTCGCAACACTTACACACAACGTAAACAATTTCAACCTGTCATCGAACAACTCAAGAATACGAAATCTTGACACAGGTGGTCTGAAAAGTGCCAAGTTGAAAGGAATGTCGCTTCTCATAGGCCTGGCTCGTACATGGGATTCTACGCTTATTTACTGCCAAAATCACTATAACGAAGCGCTGTACAGTGGTTTCGAAGTCTCGACCTGCTGCGAGGTACTTTCTTACAGTGTCTCGGTCAATAGATGAGCGCGGAAATGCATACACAAGATAATTTTGCGAAATTGTAAGGCCCTTTTTCCAAATTCATTCAACAGATATTCGAGTGGTCAAAATACCCGGTTACAGACGGTTTTGCATTCTCCCGCAAATGGATACCATACTCCACGATCCAAGCCGGATGGAATACTGACAGTAGGAAAATATTCAAAGTTTGAAGATTTCGAGGAAAATAGTAATTTTTTATTCGAACATGGTATTCGGAATGGGCACATTCCTGAAAGAATTATTCGCCAATTGGAAAATAATGAATGAATGGAATTCGTTCTCATTCGCCCGGTACCTTGTGATATAAGTGATGTGACAAGAGTGCCAGCAATTTTCGAGCTTTTAGGTTTTAATGAGTATCCGATGACTGTTTCACTCAGTAGAAAGGTTAAGAAACATCTGAAGATTTTGGCTCGATCGAATAATGTGGACCGGCAGCACCTCTCCCCTTTTTCTTATGGAATATTCCGTAAGATTTTAACATTTTTTAAAGACTTTTTACCCTCGACTCTCAAGAGGGTTAGGAATTTATAAACGTAGAAATTTATAGGCTATATGATACCAATTTAAATTATAGATCGACTCCGCGGTGTAGGTCAGTTACCTCAAGGGAAGGTACTGAAAATAAGTTCACGAGTGATGGAGGCGACATTTGACATAGTAATCCAAACACAGGTTTTCAAGACCGCTAAATTCAATTTTGAAGGCAATTTTCGGATCCGACCCATTTGGCACTCTTGAACAGCTTCTGACTAATGATAGTTAGTCTCTGATATTAATGGAATACAGTATCCGTCAGCGGAGAAGTGCAGAACTTTCCTAATAAAAGTGGACGAATACTACTATTCGCATTGGTGCCTAATAACTTTCAGTACTATGTACACTACGAACCTTAAACAATAATACAATACAAGGGCACAGATGAACGTCATCTAAATATATAAAAATAAAAAGTATTTTAACACGATTTAAAAGTATAACCCGATTTTCAGGAAATAAATTTTTCCATTATCACGTCGACTTTAAATTACAGTCGATACGTTTATTTACGTTACGAGTAAATAACGAGTAGATAAAAATCACTCAGTCGAAGAGCAAAATCTAATTCGAATCCGAACTCGACGAAGAGTAAGACGATGCTGATGACGAATCTCCTGAAGAAGATGAAGAACTTTTCGAATATTTTCGGCTGGAAAATAATGAGAATAAAGAATGTCTACAAAGCAAAAACAATAAACAGCGAAAAACAATAAATATAGGAATAACAATAATAAAATAAGAAGCTGATTTCCATGCGCTAATGCTACAGCAAAGAAAAAATATTCAGTCGGAAAATTAAGGATAACGCGGGCTTCATGAAACAAGTATCCTATTATACGAGTACTTAAGATTGTTTCATTCATCGGCGAGGTACAAGTTGAGTATTTTCAAGAATTTTTTTCGTAGTTCTTAAAATTTAAGTAGGAATTTTTTCAACTGAAAAATATGAATGTAGTTCTTCCTCCTTCCTCCTTTTTGCTGTACTCATTCCATGTTCCATTTTCCAGAAAATAATACCGAACATTCAATAGTGAATGAAACCAGCAATTAACCAATTTGGACAGGGGAAGTTTCCAATCAATAGATGTGAAAAACTTCAATGTTCTCTAATTTCAAAAACAAATGAGTGCAAAATGACAATAAATGAGCTTAAAACCCTTCAGGACTTACTCGAATCCTATTCAACTTGTAAAGCCGCATTCAGGTTCTACGAAGGTTCAGAATTCTTTAAACCTCGTTAAGAATTATCCGACTTACATTAAAATTCATTCTGACCCTGTTAAGACTCAGAAGATCTATTAAAAATCAAGACTGGGATAGGACTCGTCAAGACTCTTTCTTCATTTTGGCAACACTTATTCAGGCACTTCTAGTTTTTAGGCCATTTTCAGACAATGCACTTCCATTCTGACACGGTTAACTAATTCAATCTTATTCAAATTTAATGGCAACGGTTCGCTTGGTTATAATTTATGTGAATTCTGTTAGAACTTTCAGACTAACCATTCAGATCCTGTCTACACTCATTTAAATTACTTTCGAGCTATGTAAGACTAACTTAGTAAAAGCTCATTCATATTCAGCTCAACTTAAAAAGTGAGCGTCGCTATACCGCTCTTTTTTGTCCTCATAACTGGATTACGACTGCGAGCAAGAGCCATTCAACTTGATTTAAGTTCTAGCAGCGCCAAAATCGAAAGAAAAACTCGATATTGCAGGGCCAATCAGCTCACACACGACTAGCGAGGAACGAACAAAGCAAAGATAGAGTGAAAGGATCAAAATGCAACATAACTAGTCTGAATATACACTACGGCGTGAAATATTCATACTCAAAGGTGATTTCATCTTTGAAATACGTAACAATTCGATAGAGAAATACAACGCTTCTTCGAAAGATTTTCACATTACCTGGTGATACGACGTCTTTCTAGGAAGCTCGGAGATCCTCTTCTCCGCGGTATCGAAATCGATCTAGAACGGCTGTTCGATGAACTACTGGAATCACTACGACTGTCAGAAGCACTTCTCGACCTCCTTCGACGAATTTTCTTCTTCTTCCGGTCCTTGCTGTCGCTACAAGATCTGGATCGAGATCGGCCAGAATCTGACGAATCATACGAGCTCGAATGTCGTGATTTTCGCGCTTCAGGCGATCCCGAACGTGGATGGTGTCGGCGTTTGCGATCCTTACGCGGCGTAGACTGATCGCTGCTACTGCTGTTACTGCTGCTGGTACTGGACGATGAACTACTTCGCGATTTCACGGAGCTGCAAGAAAAAATTCGAGCAAACGATAACGGAAAATCGCATAGGTTCATATTTTTTACATGCAGTTCGAGTTTCGTCCGCCTGTATCAAGTTTCCGTATTTTACTTCTTTCCAATCCTATTTAAACACGTGTTTCTCTACATTGGTATAATAGTACATCATCCACAAGACAAGTTGTTCACGCGAATCTCACCCTCATCCGCGAGTTCGAGTAGTCAGAAATCTCTACCACTTTGATCACTCAAGATCGTTCTCCGCCATTCCTAGGGCAGATCTCAATAGCGATTACAGAGTCCACTTTTCCTTCATCTCTATTTTTTCTATCAGTTTAAACCACGTAACAATGTAGTACCAGCCTGGGAACAGTACACTCATATTTCTCCTTTTTCATAGTTGTTGGCTGATGGCAGAAACAATTTTTATTACACAAATTTAAACGCAAAATACATCTGTCTCCGTATCTAACATTTCTGTTCTCAAGCTTCCTTTCATCACCGATGCACAAACCCATTAGAAAGTATATCGCAGGTATTCGCAAGCGGAGCATGCAACATATTTCGAGATTAAACAAAAAATGTATTAAAAAATTCTATTTCTTCATCTCAAGTGGTTACGTTCCCTTTTTCACACCCATCCATCCAATACGTTTCAGTTGGGATTGTGAAAAATTTTACTCTTTCTTTTTAAATACCATATTATCTGGTTTAGGTGGGAAGGTGCTAAGCCCTCAATGGCTTATTTGGATCCACTACCCGCTGGTTTCAGTAGAAATCAAACGGAGGCTTGAACGTAACAACTTTTGAAGGTGTACTTTCATGCAGCTCGTGGAGCAACTGGTGCTACTTACGGTTCAAATCAGTATACCATGTATCTGGAATACTAATGCACCCCTCCTAGATTTCTAAACGAACGCTGGACTAATATCAAACAAGGATTCGGGCAGCTCAAGAAAAATTTATTCTTTGATACCCAAATTGTATTTCCACTCTTTATTCTCTTCCCCGGAAACTTCAAATTTCAACAGAGTTGAACTAACGTCCAAACTGAGTTCGACGACCTGGAATACCAATTTCATACTATTTTATCTAATGCACACTCGAAAAACTTTCGCAATATTATGGTTGTTTTAGTAACTAATGAAACGTACAAAACGTAGACTCCACATAAGCGATATCTGTGGCATAGGAGGGAGGTGGCGAAAAATTCAGATGGAAGATAGCTGTAATGCAGGTACGTGGTTTCGAAAAAAAATTGAAGTCCCCAAGTTCATACAATTTAGTAAGATCGAGAAATTACACGAATAAACTACTATGCTCTTCGTACAGTTTGCAAAACATAGTCCTACGAGGGGTAATTTTCCACCCCCACCCCCTTCAAAAAGTGTGACGAGCATATTAATATTATGAGAAAAAATGTAGAATATGATTTTTATAGGAGCTCCAATTTTGGTCAAGACTAAACAAATATACATTAGCTCACGGATTATGAGATACACCCCAACCTGTATTTTCCACAAAACATTTTATTTTTTACCAAAAATATTTTTCAGTTTAATAATTAGTTTGCTTATACGCATTGATAATGTTAATTTCAATACTCTTTCGTCTAGCAGTTCAAAGAATGGGCAAACTTTAATTCTCCGGCGCACTTCAATTTTCCTATGCTGACAATAATGATCGTTCCTCATTCAAATGTCAAGTCACCCATGGAAGAGGAAATAGAGAAAGAACTTTTCAAAACCTCGGAGGAACCAGATTTCGATACTTGAAAAATTTTTTGTAGCATGCCAACGACCAGTTCAAAACGTAAGGGAGATGCGTTTTAGACCTTCTATTCGGATATAGTAGAACTTAGTCTTACCTTCGACTAGAATCAGATGAGGATGAGCTGGAACTACTAGACCTCGATTTGTCCTTGCGCGATGAATCCGAAGTGGACGACGATGATGACCGTGACGATGACCGTCGGTTACGTAACGTTAATATTTTCTGCAACGACGCCAAAGTTTTGGCCGGATTCTTCTCCCACGCCGACGCCACGACTTCCTGGACCAGATCGCTGGCACTCGCTTTGGTGGTCTCGCTCGAAACGCTCGCTTTCTGCTCTTTCTTGTCGACGGCGTCAACAGCCACGGTTGTCGAATGGGCCACCGGAGCACTGCCCGAAGGAAGCGGAACGTCATTCAGACTGACTGAAACCGCGGTCTTCGCCACCGTTTCCGTTTTAGGCGACGCTTCAGTGCCGTCTCTCTTTTTATTTTCGCCCTTCGCCGGAGTCGCCGGCGCGGTTTCCATTTCCATGAGCAGTCGATCGTTCGATTTCGAAACGACCACTGCCTGGTCTTCCAGTTTCGTAGAACTTTGGTTCGCGATACTCGCTGTAGCCGCCTGACGATGTGACTTTCTCGGCATGTCGCTTAGAATGTCCAAGTACCTGTGCGGATACTTCTCCATTGGCGAGTAACTGAGTGATGAAGACGTGCTGCCGTCGCGATTTACCGAATTATTTTCAGCGTTCGAGACACCGTTTTCGACCACCTTCGATTCGGATCGTCGTTGTGTTGACTTTTTCAACGAGTTTTTGCTCTCCGGCTGCTCATCTTGTTCGTCCATTCTGCGCTGTACACCAGCAACATTACCACCATCTCTGCGACTCTTATCGCTCTTCGATTTATTTTTTTCGTCTTGCGAAGACGCTGAGACGCTTTCGTCTCGTTTCAATTTCGCGGCGACACTAGACGCCGCAAAGTTAATCTTCGAGCGTGTCCTCTCTGCCTCTTTGATTCGACTGTCGTACTTGTCGCGTTTCTTCGGCACGTATTTCGAGCGGAACGATTTGTACGATTCGATTTCGGTTTCCGAGCTGGCTTCCGAGTCGGTCGACACGGGGTACTTGCGTTCCCGATTCGTCTTGATACTTCGATCTTCGTGCTTATCGGCTCTGGAGTCTGCTCTCACCTTCTGAACGACTTTAGATTTCAGTTTCGATCTGACAGCGGCCGCCGACTCCCTCGTATCGTCCGAATCGGTAGATCGCTGTCTCACCTTCCTCGAGCTCGCTGGCTTATCTTCGCTGTAATAACGTTTGTCCAGCAGTGGCAGCGCTGGTGGCGTTTCCGAACGACGGCTGCGCTTGGCCCGACGGGTTCCCGCGTCCTCGGACGGACTGCGACGTCTTCGCGGAGACGCTAAGCGACGCGTATCACGCTCCGCCGACGAACTCTCTGCGGACGGACTGCGCCGTCGTTTGTGCCCGCTGCTCGGGCGTACGCGACGATCCGCCGTTTCTTTTTCTGCTCGCCGTTTATGTCGTTCGTTATCACTGGGCTCGTCGAGCCGTTGATTTCGCTCAATGGACGAGTCCGCGTCTCTTCGGTATCGTCGTTTCCGCTCGTCAGCGTCGCTACTATATCGAGTCCGTTCGGTAGAGGAATCTTTTTCCTGTCGTTTACGCCGTTTTCTTTCATCAGCGGCGGTGATGGTGTCTCGCCGAGCTGTCACGCGTTCGGTAGACGATTCGTTGTCTCGTCGTTTATAGCGGTCTCGGTCGTCTAGCTCTTCGTACCGACCGCGCTCGATCGACGATGATTCTCTTTTGGAGCGATGCTTACGTTCATCGGGCTCTTTCTTCCTGCGTTTATTGTCGTCGTGACGCTTGTCATGTCGATGGTTGCTCTTTTCCTTCTCGTTGACTACCTCCGGCACCATGCGAGACTTCTTGTCGTGAGGTGTATCCGGCGATAATGAACGTTCATCTTTCTTGTGTTTTCCTGATTTGACCGGAGAGCGTGAGGCGCGTTGTTTGCGCTTTTCATAGTTGGAGGAAGCGTCTTCGTGTTTCGATTTCTTGTCTCGGTAATGCGATTTGACTTTTCTTTGGGCACAGGTGTCCGATCTGCGGAACAGAAACGAGGTAGTTAGGGAAAAGCTAAGTTTGGTCGTTAGGAAAAAAGACTGCAGCAGCAAAGCATCAAGACTAATTCGATCGAAAGTGTCGTGACGATCCAAAATGATTGGAAACTTATAGTGAATTTTGATAACTGATTTACACTACCTGAGGTCAAACTGATGCTAAATAATCATCAACTTTGGAAAAGAAAATACGAAGCTCTTCTACGAGATGAGTTTCTAAGTCATGACTTTGAATTACTTGAAAACTAAATCAATGTTACTCACCTTTCGGATGATAAAGATCTGGAAGTTCTTGTCTTAGTACCTCGTTTCTAAAATCAGAATAGGTAAATTATGATTACTGGACAAAGAAACACCGGATTGATCTACAATTTCATCGCATGGTAAGGAACAGGCTATGCTATACTACCTCTTGACACTATGTGTTAAGATAGAATTATTATTACCGAAGAAAATAAAATATGGGCTTCATTCAATTTTTCCTCATACCCAACATTAGTCCTTAAGTGTTCTAAACAAGTCTTCAAATCTTATGGAATCATGAAGACATGTGGAAGAGTTTCACACAAGTATGCAGGAGCCCTATAGAATAGCGTATTAATTATGACTGAAAAATTTTAAAGAGCCTTTAACAAGTCTGGAAGAATTCTAAATAAGTATTCAGGAGTCTTAAACAAGCCTAAAAAAGATTTGAAGTCTTGAGGAATGTTGCTCACGTCTAGAGGTCCTTCAGGGCTCTAGTATGTATGAAAACGTCAAGTAAATCTAAGAGTTTTTCAATCATTCAAAGAATAATTGTTTAAGGTTTGGACGCGTCCCATACATAAAGATAGAAGTCTTCGAGTTGACATCTTCCTCTCTCTAGATCACATCAGAAGAAGGAGAAAGCGAAGGGAAAAATAAGGACTAAATTTGACATTAACAGGGGGCACACGGCAGCAGAGCTCCAAAATACTATTTTAAAATTATTATTATTTCAAAAATTAAAAAAATATTCGCTTTCAAAACTTTTTTTTTCTTCTAGAAGGTAAGGGGATACGGGATGGGATCATTTGCCAATGGCTGATCGATTCAGGAACAGAGCTGTAATATACAACGCAGAAAAATGGTAAGATAGTCAAAATGTGAAAAGAAACATAAAATTTGCATCTGAGCTCCTAGCTAAGAAAACTGGAGGACTGAGCGCACGAACCAGTCAAGTCGATTTTTTGAACTTACAGACTTTACAAACTAACAACCGGCAAGATTACAATTAACAGTCTGACACCTTAAAAAGACAGACTAGACTATTTTTTACATCGAATCGCCCAACTCGAACGGCCGGTTTTGCCCAAAGAGCCTAGTACAAGTCTTCAAGACACTTATTATTATTATTATTAAAACTAGAGCCAGTGATGAACTTTTCTTAAAATACCCAACTTGGACCAAATTTCATTCGAGATTACAAGCGCGTTACCAGGGATGTGAGCTTTTCAATGGACTATCTAAACATCTCAGACAAGAAAAAAAGATTGGAGTTTTCAAGCGGGGGATAAAGGCTTTCCTGAATGAGGGGTAACAGACGTGTCAACGTTGACAGGTAATCCCGGCGCCTACGGTATCTCACAGTTTCCCTACTCTATTTAATCCTAGCTATTATTCCTGATGTGATCGTCAGGTAATCCCTATTCTTAGAAACACTTTCTCGATTTGTCTTTTTGGCTTTTCTTTCTTTCTTTTTTAGATCATATCCTGTCCCATCGCCTCTCCGCTTCTGTGTTTTGTCTCTTTGTCGTTTGGTTTCGTTTTGTTTTATCTTATTTTATGTCTTTTTGTCTTACTGTTTTATGTTATATTATATTTATTTATTTTTTATTTATTATTATTTTTTTCTTTCTTTTATTTTATATATTCTATTCATCTTTTTCATTTTATTTTAAATTATTTTATTATTAGCGTTTTTTGTGAATTCATAGTTTTTGTTTATCCAACATGGTTCGTCTTCAATAGTCAAAAAGCTCACCCTGCCTAAATTCCGTTTTCCTTTTTAAAATAATTATATGTTTGTATCTGTTCGGTGAATTTAATGTAAAGATTGTTACCATTTCCTTATTTTCCACCTGTTTTCACGTACTAACCTGCATTTCATTTTTGCCTTATCCGTGCATTTTACCTACTTTTTCAGCATTATAATAATCCGCCGCCCGATTGCATTACTCACGTATTTTATTATATTTTCTTACTTTCTATTATTTCCTATATTTTTTATTTTTATTTTATTTTTTTCTCTATTTATCAACATCATAATAATCCGCCGATGAATTCTGTTACCATTTTCTTACCTTCATACTACCAAATATTGTCAGTTTCATATTATTGCTTTACTCACGCATTTTATTATATTTTCTTACCTTCTATTATTTCTTGTATTTTTTATTTTTTATTATATTTTCTCTTTTTCCTATTTATCAACATCATGATAATCTGCCGGTTATCCATGCATTTTAATTATTTTCATTAATATTATAATATCCGCCGCCCGATAGCGTCATATGGCACACAGGGCGGCGTAAAATTATACCATGATTCATTGTAATAGTCTGAAATTTCACTGAATAAATTTCAATTGAATTGAATTATTATTATTATGAATTCCTCTACGCTCTTCGCAACAATTACGAACAGAAGTTTGCTGGAGTTTACAGTGTTCTACACAAGTCTGGATGTCTTTAACAAAAATACAATCATCACTAAAGATTTACAACTGACATATAGCAAATCAAATGAACAAGAGAATTGGCGCAGATATTCGTAATTTCGTCACATTTCATTCTGCTTTGTAATCTACTAGTTCGGTTTAGAGCTATTCCAGTTGACTTTTTTAAGTCAACTATTCTCCGTTAAAATGAATCCCAGTCCTTACCTCTGCAATTTTTTCTGATTTACTCTTGGCACCTGACTTCTTTGATTCTGGTTGACTGCTTAAACTGAAATTTAAAAGAAAATCAGCCAAATCAATACCTAATAGCACAGACGTACGTGCGGATCGTATCAGACGTATTTTCAATACCTCCTACTCCGTTTTCCTCTTTTCGAATAAGAAACAGACAGCGAGGCATCGCGATCGTGACTATTTTTCCGCTCCTTGGCTGACTTCTTCTTGCTCTTGGATGACTTATCATTACGTTCCGACAGCGACCTCGATCTGAAGAACAATGTAAAACTTTACTTCTCTAACAATTATACCAACCGCGGCACAAACACCAGGATTTACAGAACATGTAAACGAGAACAACTACAATAATATTCGAACGAACCGACATAACACGAACATCAGTCTTCTCACCCACACAAAATACAGAACAGAATTCAGAAATTATATAAAATTGCGCCGCCTTTTGTATTTAAATAGAACTGGCGAGCTGAAATACCTATATCAAGTAAATAATGACATCTGATTCGAGAAACTACCAACGGAAAAACTACGACCGAGGTTCAAATAAATCAATCTCGATTATTAAATCTTAGATGAAGTGCAAGTCTATAACCGTTATTCTTGATTACAACTGACACGAATTTAGACGAATTTACAGATCTCTAAATACGTAATCACCAATAACAGAATACAAAATACTATCGCACATCGAACTTGGACACAAATCGAGAAACGTTGAATTTTACGCACTACATAGATTACCAAAGGAACTACTGACGTCAGGACCGCAGATGAATTCACGAACATTGCACCGCAGCAACACCAAGTTCTTAGTCTAATACCATCTCACTACCAACTATTGATCATTAACTGATAATCTGTAACGTCTTTTTAGCACTTAGCACAGCTAAGTCCATTACTAATTTTTCTCGCTCTCCATTACTAGCATCAACTCTAAAAGCATTCATATACACTATGACCTGAAATTCTACATTCAGAAAATATTCGATCGAATCTCACATATCTAACAGAAATAAAAAATTCAGAGTAAACTGAAGCTATACTACAACATTGAGATCATTAATAACACGGTCGAAAAGCATCCTTCCTCGTATCAGATTCGTACTACGGTACAGACTAAAGCCGCACAGTTTCGGCGTTTAAGAAAACGTGTTTTTAAACATTCACAATGTACAATACAGGAACATTTTCAATTATTCCTAGACCCGGTATTGCTACAAACCGATTATAACACGACTGATAAAGGAATTCAACAGATGGGATTAATAATTTTGGAACATTAGTTAATAAACAATAAAATATAGCGAAACAGCCATCGTAGTTAAACAGTTCGTCGTCCATGTCGATGTAGAATAGTCTAAAAAGGTTAGTTCCTACTTACCACGGATTAAATCCAAAGAAATGTACTACTAGAAACAAAAACGGTTGATGAATCGATCAGATAGATATAATTTGTTTTTCTTTCTTAAACTTTTTCTTTTAATCGAAGGAATTAGTGAAATTTTGAAAAAGAATCGATAAAACATTTTTATACTGTTTTTTTTTTTTGCACTGATTTCATATCGCTACGCAATGTTTATCAACTCCTAAAAACAGTAATCTTAATAATAGTTATATTATTCTACCATCATAATAATACTAAGGAATTACTTTCGTTTGTGCTTCTTTTTCTTTTTCTTCTTCACGTCGGCGGCTGGTGAAGATGATTTCCTAAAAACATAATAAACCGATTAGCAATTTTCTGTGTCCACATAATAATGCATATGAAAAGCACAATATATGTATAAGTATTTCACTGGAAAAAACTTCAACACTATCGTGAAGTTTTTTGATAATCTGCATTTCATCATCAATAAGCGTACCGGATCTTATAGTTACTCAGAGTTAACAAATCTCCTTTGACATGACATATATTCATTCCCTCATAACGTTATGCGTAATTCGAATTTACACAATCCCTCAAAGTTGCAGGGCAGGCAATAGACCTGTATTTGTCAGTTTCCATGATACACGATAATGAAAACATGAGACTAACATTCACATTATTCATAGTAGAAAAAAACTTGCCCCAAAATTCTCCGAGATGGAAAACATATTCCCACTAGTTCAATGCACTTATTAAGGGCAGTTACTGAAAAAAGTTCTCGAGCATTTTCCACCCCTCAAAACTGTTACAAAGATATCATAAATATCGACGCAAACCCAACAAACAGAACTGTGACTCCGAACTACAGTATAGCGCAACTCCATCGAGTTTCACTTGCTCCGACGAAGTCACAGAATCCAGAAGTATTCTGTTATTGTTAGAGGGCTTCGTCCCGAAATACTTCATGGACACTCGTTTTACTCGTGGTGCTTAGGGGATTTCTTCTTCTCGGTGTTATGGTTTTGCATCCTATCAGTTTGTTTGCTCATCGGCATGTTTGACTAGTGGAATAGCTGACGTTTCCAGATTCAATTATTTTATCAGAGACACGTTGAAGGAAGATGCAGAATAAGGAAGACATGGACAAATGAATGATTAGTTGAAAAAATTTCGACTCTCGGTTCTCAGCTTCTAGCTCCGGTTCTGTCCCTTGACAGGTTGCAAATCAGATGATCAGTATACAACGAAAAAGCGCATTTAAGCTTCTTAAATCTTTCAATGAAGACTCATACCGTCGCCACAGAAACTCATCAAGATTCCACTTTTCAGACTCGGTAAAACTACGACTCTTATCACACTCTTTGCAACAGTCAAAACGTAATAAGATTCTATTGATATTCATTAAAGACCTAAAGACTCTACTACGATGAATGTCTGCACTAAAATTAACCCTCTTAGAGACTCAAGGCCATGTTATAATTTCTTGAGATTTCTCAAAACACTGCAAAGGTAATTTCAAACTAATTAGAACTCCTAGGATATATGAAATGTATGTATCAAGACTTAGTAGGACTAATCAAGATTTTCGACAAATACGATTCCTTAATACTCTGTTCGGACTCATCAACACTTGGTCAAAACTGATAATACGCCTCTCCGGATCCTTGATACGCCATCAAGATACTATCGAAGCCGTTATACCTGATTATAACCTTTCCTGACTCGTCAAAATACTACGCTGAGACAATAGATTAGACTTTACCAAGATTCTCTTGACACTCGTCACGTAACTCGAGAAAGGAGGAGGGGGTGCGTTAAATTTTCTTTTGGAAAGATTTTGCTTACGGATTCGAGATCTAGGCAGCACTCAGTTCTTCTCCCAGTTTTCGAAGATGCTAAAGACAAAAGTAGATCCAAAGTTGGAGACAGACTCGACCCACATAGGGACTATTAGCGGGAAAGGTGGTCTCGGATATTGGTTCCCAATTTCATTTATCCACGTCTCCGTCCATCCTAAGGCTGCGGAGGCCATATTTTTCGTATACAGGGAGATTAAAACTCATTCAAGACTCTGTTTACGATATTCGTTAAAATTGATTATGATTTTCAAGACTCGTTCAGATTCTGTCCACATTGATGAAGACTCTTCCAGACGTCACGATAATAGTAAGACTCATTTTCAAACGCCTCGAGTTCTACAGATATTTACCAAGCCTATAAGACTGGTGTTGTGGGACGTATGGCGATGCACGCATGCCAAAGTGGCCCCTGAGACACCGCACCCCCGGCACCGGAAACTACCCTTTCGGGCATCGCATCAGTACCGAGGGGAACGCTTTGGGGCCGGGCCCGAGCCCCCATTTCTCCTGGCCGGAACGGTGCGCGCGTCCTGCCAGGGCCACCACGGGGTTCCCTACTGACCGAGGTCCGCGCTCCCAGAGCACTCGCCTGGTAATTTCAGGTCCCCCGCAGCCGGACGCGCTGCCTCTTCCTCTTCACTCACTCGTCGTGTGAGACTCTCCCGATTGAAGCTCCAGCCCTTAAGCCTATAAGACTCATGATCTATGCTAACTTATGTTAGTAAAGATTCGGTTGAAACATTCTAATACTAGTTGCTCTTTTTTTTCCCCGTTAAGATGGAGGCAAGATTACGAGTAGGTATACAGATACAGAGGGGCACATTATCAGGAAACTATGTAGGAGTTCTTTTTTCTTCGAAGGGAGGAAACCAGGCTTTCTGAATATAAATAGACAAATATACATGATTTTGTAATTAAGCAGATTACCTTCACGGGATAGGAACTTTTGCTATGTTAGTTCAGTAGATTTAGACCATAGAGGAACCAAGAATGGCTCATAAATACGCTAAATTTTCTCAAGCGATTACACCGCCTACAGGCAGCCGAGAAAAATGAGTTACCTGCTTCGTTTTTTCGTTTTTGGCGAAGCATCAGCAGCCGTTTCAACCGGCGGCAACTCATCTTCGCTGGTCGGCGGTGACGGTATAAGAGCGTATTTCTTCGTCTCTTCGATGGCCGTTTTAGCGGCCGCTTCTTTGGCATGGCGTTCCGGGTCGAAACTGCTCCCTTCGACAAAATATTCCGATATTCCGAACGCTTGTCGTAGCTTCTCGTTTTTACGTATCTGAGCTTCGGCGATTTCGTGCGTTTCTTTCACTCTGTAACAGGGTAAGTGAACAAAAGATAAATGTTGTATCAAATAATGTAGTTTTATACACCTTACCCGGCGCCCCGATCAAGATTCATGGTACCAATATCAGTCCGCGAAAGTAAATACATCAAGGCTTATATCTAACTGCATTTCAGCGTCTGATATTGACCAATAATTGCCCGATACGGTATGCTAAAGCGTACGCCCAAGTCCGAAATTTAGACCACCTAATTTACGCACTCAAAAAACAACAGAATACGGGTCGTGCTAAAAAAGGATCTAACTGATGTTAACAAGATTCAAGGCCTTTATAGAACGAAACATTCGGTTAAAGTGCAGTTTCACCCGAAACATACCTGAGAACCGACTTGACCACAGGTACAGGGCCCCGGTTGAATGGTAGCCTTCGCCGTCCATTTAGACTGATATTCAAATTAGCTACCGGCACCGGATCGTACGACCTTCCAATAAGGACATGCGGCGCGGGAAAGCACTGCTGGTGGCACGTACAACAAATAACGGGTTGCTCGCACATCGGTCGCACAGCTAAACGATTTTTGCGTCGTTTCCGTTTCTTTTTCCTTTTTGGGGCCCGTGCCCCATGCAGCCCCGGGAAGAAGGGCATTCGCAATTTGGCCTTTCCGGTCGGATGCGAATGACTCATGATTTCGGCGGCTACAGCGGCCGGACGTACCGAGACAGTCGCTAGATTTGGTTTCGGTTCGTCGTTGTTAGCCGCCGTCGGAAAGGCTTTCAACAAAATACGTCGCATACAGGAACCGTCCGAATACTTGGAAGACTCATCAACATCGCGCATATTGCCGAGACACAAATTCAAGAGAAAATAATTACGTGGAAGACGATGATGATGATGATGATGATAATGATAATAATAATAATAATAATAAACAGAACGAGATCGAATAATTAAAAACTTATCACAATAAATGGAAGACTTAATTTAGCTATCAACGATAGTGGAAGACTTGGATGCTAGTGATCACATTAAACTCAAACCATCGCCACGATTACGTGGGTCGCGCGAGACGAAACGTCATCATCGCGTATGCCAGCCGCGATTTCGATTCAAAACCCGATGGCGACATTTTGAGGGCTGTTCGGCTCCTTTGCGTTGGAGCGACAGCGAACGGAACGAAACGGCGAGAGACGCCCGCGAACGCGGCCCGATCGACGAAAACTTATCGAGAAGAAAATGTCGCCCTCCAACGGAGTGCCGCTCGCGCTTCATAAGTGCGGCGGCAGGATAAAAAGGGAGGGTGCTGGATGCTGGCAGAGCAGACGCAATAACCGTCTCGTTTTACGAGTGGACGCTTCCGATATCGAGCGCACAGTGATGCAAAATGGAACTCCGTTAGTGTTTACATCAGATTTTATATTTTGGTTCTGCTCTTTTTGGAAATGAAATCGTGTCGATGCTGAAATGCAAGAAAACACACCTACCTCTTCACAGCGCGTTATTTTTCCACTGATACGAGTATTTTCGGTCGAAATCGACAAACAATGTTGATTCCTACAGAGTAGCTCAGTCCAGGATTGTTTACGAAGCCCGTTCGCATACCCGATTCTGTAATTACTCTCAGACCAAGTACAAAAGGAGTGCACGCCCCCCCCAAACAGAGATTCACTCGCAACCGCATCGCATTCTAAATTTCATTCTCAGTTTTTCCGATTATTTTCGCATTTTTGAGGTTTTCGACCGCTGTGAGGTGCTTTGTTGTTTGTCAAGTCAAACGAAAGTTCAAACTGTCGAGTCAGCTTCTTAGAATGACTAATGGAAGGGATAGCCATCTCTCTACAACTATACCTTCCCATTCCTGACAATTTTTTCAACTATTCCTTCGTACAATACTTAAACGTTTTCTCATGTTTCAATATCACGAACAGTGTTCTACTCTGAATGCTCAAAACAGAGTAAAAAGTAAAATTAGGGAATTGACCAGGGACTCAGAGGAAATCGGATTTCGGAGCAAACCATTTTTAAGGGAAGCCGCAATCAAACCCTAAAAAAGTATCTGCCGAGCCGAAAAAGAGCTAATTTCGTAATTTTATTGGAGCCAAAGCGAATTTTGGACGTCAAGTTCCAATTTTGACCCCGGACCTTCAGTCTGCCTTTCCCTCTTCTCTTACACGAAAACCTCGCCTCGTAACCCTCCTACTACCAAAAATAACCAGTGTCCATTTCGGAGTGTGAGTGAACTTGGTAATAAATATTCCATTTGTAGGAATTGGCACACCCTACAAATGGAAAAATAACCAGAGTCAGAGGAAATACATTTTTCGTCAAGCTGGAGCTACAACTGGAATGGGAGCCGAATTATTTACCGAAGCTGGAGCTAGAGCCCGATAAAAATAACTTATCGAAGGCGGAGCCAGGAATTTTTTACCAAAATAGGGGAGAAATTATTTATTACATTTACTGGAATTAATTTCGAAAATTATAGCTGGAGGCAGAGCCAAATTCATATTTGCTCCGGAACGAGGGCCTGGTTGAAAGTGCTCCAGGTCCTTGGTATCGACTGTTAGCTTCGAAATTTAGTTTTGGTACTAGTTCTCTTCTAAACTGGAAGACGAAGCACCTGCTCAAAGGCCCGAGTGGAAGAAAAGTTACAAAATAAGAGACGGATTTTTCAATATTACTTTGGAAAGAAGCTGCCTTCATTCTTGATTCAACCTTTTCTCCATTTTGAAAATTTGAGCCTCGCTGATGATTGATGACGATGAGCGGGGGAGGGGGTGCTCAAAATGTAAACACTTGTAAAATTCAAGCGGGTATCAACAATTATATAGATTTTGCTTCTGATATTAGTTCGATTCGAAGATGAAACTGTGGCACCTTCAGTTCGCGTAGCACGGTTGTCAGAGCGGAAGGAATAAATTCCAACTGAGAATGAATATACTCGTAATAAGACAAAATGTGACGCACTGCCGCGGCTTAGGGAGACGCAACAGGAGAGTGTTTAAGACATCCAAACTCGTTTCAGACTTTCAGTCTCCCATTTCTTTTTTACAGATGCATCGTTGCACGATGGTCTTTGAAGGATATCTCTAAGGAGGAATACGGGTAGAGCGCTTCATTCCTAACATTTAGGTCATGTGGTGGAACTGTCTTTAGCAGGTGGAAGTTGGAACGTTACATTTGAGACATCAGTTCTCAAATTTAATGAGAGAGCTGACTTTCACATTTCGAAATAAGAAAATTGGGATTAATTTCCCCCCTCCTTCATGAAGTTGATTTGGTACGTTTCTCCGAACACACGGAGTCGTTTTACCTAAGACATCATACAATACAAATATTAATAGAAACCTAAGGAACCTTCACATACGTTTGATATTTTGGTAAATTGTAAGATACAAATATGTAGTTTTAAAAACTCTTAATAGGTAAGTCTTCACAAAGTCTTCAATTCTTTGTAATAAGTTCTTAATGAGTTTGAACACAGCCTTGAAGAGTCTGAAAGAGAGTGAACAGTTTTGGAAAATCTTAACTAGCTTTGGCGAAGTTGTAGTAAGCCTTAACGGATTATCGCTAGTCTTAGCGGCTTAAAATGTGTCTACATAGACTTAAAAAGTTTTCACACGTCCGAAAATAGTTTTTAACCTCTTCAAGAGCCTTAAAGAATTATAACATTGTCTTTAGTCTTAGCAATCTGATACTTGAGATATTTATTTAAAACTAAACTCCCTCCCCCTAACGGCCGAGAGACACCCCCGCACCGTTGACAAAAAATATATACCTAAATCATTTTATTTATTTTAACAAATTTATCGACTAAATTATCAAGTTTTGACCTCTTTTTATCCCTCCCTGATACCATACAGGTCACAGTTTCTCACTACGCTACGGGATGAAATAATATCAAAAGCGAAGGCAACGGCCCTAAAAGCACACATCATCATAGACCTGTGTTCTGTAATTTTCAGTGTTTTTATTGGTGACCCTCCCTCCTGTACCAATATTAAGTAATATATTTTTTACAACTTCAAAATGAACAAAAAATATCGAAAACCCAATTCCATTACAACCTAAATACAATTTTTTAGTTTGCTCTCACCCTCTAATGCGCGGTTCATTTCCCAATTGGGCCAAACATTAAATTTTAAAAGTCATAAATACAAATATCAATTTCAAACTTCAGTATCAAGCAACCACATTGCTTTTTGAATTTTCTATTAGAAGTTACTTCCTTCTATCCTGACACGAAGAGTAACTACATTTTCGGTTAGAAAAAGAAGCAAACATTTAATTATGTAACTTACGTCAGTGTTATTATTTAATATCCGTATCAAAATTTTCTATTTGGACTTCCTTTCCTCTATTTCACACAGAGTACTCTAATGTTCAACTTACAGAAAGGAAAAGAAGCAAAGTCCGCGGCCTCGAAAATCAATATTCGACATTCGTTCAGAATTTATCTACTTGGGTCCTCAAGCCCTCCAGTAGGTGGATTAGTTATAACTTACAGGCAAACTGGTAAGCTGAACATCCAATATTCTAACTTCATTATCTGTAATTCCAATGGAAAACCAGAAAACACGGGAGAGTGCTTCAAGTCGCACCGTCAGAAAGGTCTGATAGATTGTTTCTCAATAAATTCAATAAAAATTCAAACATCTTCAGCGGCAGACATCTTTTTCCTTCGAGAAAACCTCGCCAACTAACTTCCTCACCAATGAGGGAAGATTTGAATATATATGCACATAAAAAATTGTGTCTTGACCTTAAGCTCAAAACTGAGAAAAATTCGATTCTACGTAAGTCTTGTGTTCTTCTTCCCAAGAAAAATAATATGGAAGTATCACCATTTACCAGCGGAATGAATATTAATAGATAATACGTATGCAGACATGGATTCAATTTTTTCGCATACAAGAAATTTGTAAGGTATAGTCACGGGTGAACTGTTTCTATCTCCTACAAATCAAACATAAAATCTGACGTAAAATAATATTGGACCGAATAACTTCCGCGTCGACCAAATAATGTTTACACTAAGAAGCAATCACAGCAAAGGTATAATTCTGCTTAATATTTTCCTATATAACACACAGAGCTTCCCTGTGTCGCTCAGTCCCGAACTAATCTGAAAGTATACTCGCAGAAACAACCTAGGAAAAGTTGAACAGAAATCACAATCAACCCTTTCGAAAAATCCAATAAAGATCATACATAATAAACTATCCAGAAACTAATGGCAAAACAATCAAACCCAAATGTAGTGAACTAGATAAACAACGTTCTCCGTTACACTTGAATTTCATTATCCTTTTCACCTGACAGCCCATGCGCAGACTAGCTTCCGGAAAAATCGATAATTCACTCGCTTTAAAACAATCGCTGGCTTCTAACGGAAGTTGACTTCTGCTCATACTACTAGAAGTCATCCTCGAAACTTTCATAAAGCTTACTACCGACAGATATTTATTTCAAAATACGAATAGGTAATGTTTTTTCATAACTACTGTTCACAGGCACTTGATTTAATTTATAATACTCGTCCCTGCCCGTCTTTTAGATAGATAATCGAATACCCTTACCGATTCTTCCACTGGAAGGAAATTCTCTTGCTAAAAACAGTGTTCATTTTGAACCGTAAAAATGCCACGAAACAAGAACTCAGAACATTGAGTACATATAGAGAACCACTTGTGAAATGCTGTAGAAAATATTAAACCAACAGCGCTATGTTGCAGAACAGATGCATCTGATAGAACACCAAGTCGAGCAACTGACTACATTGTTCACAAATTCAACCTGACACATTTGTGTCAAGATAACAGAAGGTAATGAAGGAAAACCTTGAAATTATAATGAAGATCTGTTTTAACTATAGTTCATGAAAATGAAAAATGATCGTAGTCGCATCAAAATGCATCGATCAACTCTGTTTGAAAAATCTGCGAAAATGGAACGTAGCAAATATTTACACATGTAAATTGTTTAGCTTAAGATACCTATCGCTTGAAATTTACTACAATCTAGGCCGCGTAACACCCCGAAAACTGAGAATCACACAACGTAATACTACACCTACATTATGCGTCCGTGTTCGTCTTTCTGCACTGTTAACTGGTCTTCAATCAGACTCTGTCGATATGTTGTAACGCGTTTATCAATTTCTTCCTCCGGATACCTGAAAATATCAATTGTGAATTACTATCAGTACGTACGGTAAAAAGAATTCAATATAAAAGCCGATTCACGTACCCTTGATCCTCCAACATTTGTTGAAATTCCAAACACTTGAGCTCGATTTTTCTTTTCCGATCATGTTCGATGATGTCTGTATTCGGTTTCCGCAGAGATGGAGCAGAGATCTCATTCGGTGCCTTAAAGCTGCCTTTGTCTTTCGGTTTGTAGACATTAGCGAGATTTCGTTGAACATACCCGTTGGTCCCCGATCCACGGGGCGTAGTGAGCCCAATGCCGTTATACATGGAATTTTTCTAGTCGCTTTTCTGAAATAAAAATCAATTACTACGTCTAATTTTTACATCGTAGTGTGTAATTACCAACTCACTTTCATTAATAATATTGATCATGATGAATTAGGTACAAGTTCCCGTCGGATACTTACACTTCAGTCTGAACTTTGACACATTCTTTATACACAGATGTTAGGGACGTATGACACAATTCTACGTCGGTTTCTGAATGATTATCATTACATTTAGGTTTTTGTCAGCAGTGAAACACACTACTAGAAAATACAAAATAGCGTAACAATTTCGAATAAATGGAAATGGTAGAGCTTGAACACTGATTGTTGAAGTCTCAAGCACAGAAAGCAGAGTGCCAAGTGGTGAAACAAGGGAATCAAATTTAATTAAAGTGATTTCACAGTTTTCCAGAATTGCAACACAAAATGGCGAAAACTCTTCAATCCAGATTTTTGTTTTCACAATTTGTTTTAGTTCATCAGTTTTAAACTTTATCATGGTTTTCTATTCAATTTTTTATAATAACCGGATACATTAGGTGCACTAAAAAGTTGGAATCTTCATTTCCGGCATTCCGGGTGATGATAAAAATTAGTAATCAGAGAAGAAGACCAAAGGCCGAGCAAATTTATCTCGTAACATGGTAACACTGACCAATTGCTAGTATCGTTAGATTTTGCTCAAGGAAAAGGTCTTTCATCTATTTTGAATAAAGTCTCATTTTGTGCCACACATCATAGTTACAGGATGGAAAGAAATCTTATCATTTCCTTATCATTTGTAAATATTGCTCCGCATTTCCAGTCAATGCGACTCCGTCTTTTTTTTGTGGAGAATTTGTACGTCGTGTTCGCGCCACAATCAGTAATCAATTTGTAATCATTTTGTTCAAAATTTCGAATTCATCTACGAACTAATCTGAATTAGTCTCAGCTGAGCTTAAAGAATTATTTCGACTTTGCTGTTTCCATCTCTTAACATGGTACAGGAGAACACCAATTTGCCATGGTATGTTGATCACTCAAGAGTTGATGTTCATTAGATTTTATGTTTTCCCAGTGTTTTCTAACTTGTTTAATTCAGTATTTTGTGTATTATGTTTCCTGCCTTTTCTTTAGAATACCTAGTCTTTACGTGCTTGTCTAAACTGAATTTAAAATACTTTCTTTTCCAAATTCGCTCTTTATGAGTACGGGATTTAAAAAAGTACATCAGCTCTAAATAGCAATTTCCAATTCTCCTAAATTTAACTAACTTACATATTTCGTACAGGGTTGAAAAATACCGTCCTAACTCTTTGCAAGACCTGATATCACACGAAGATATTATCCAAACTAGTAAGTGAAAGACTTCAATTTGAGGTAATCTGTGTTCATCGTGCATCGTGTGTCTACAACAATAACTTTCATTCTAGTTACGAAATTCATTGATGAAAATCAATTGCCTCATTTGCTATTTTATGGTCCTCCTGGAACTGGTAAAACTAGCGCTATACTGGCGTGTGCTAAAAGGTTATACAATCCTGGCCAGTTTCGATCTATGGTGAGCTTATTACTCTTATTCTTCGTTGTTGCATGTACAGGTCGGTATTCCTTATATTTGCTTCTTTTTAGGTATTGGAACTGAATGCTTCCGACGACAGGGGTATCAATACGGTACGAGGACCCATACTGAATTTTGCCTCAACTCGCACCATTTTCAAATCTGGATTTAAATTAGTTATATTGGATGAAGCTGATGCTATGACCAACGATGCGCAAAATGCTCTGAGACGAAGTGCGTATTCTCTGCTCATATAATTAGAATATTGGCTCTGTGGAAAGTTCTACGATTTTAGAAACCGTGCTATGTTATTTGTATTTCGGTTTCGAACATTAGCTTTTACCATTCAAGGTCAGACGAATAGCAATAATTTTTTGACTTTGATTGAACTATTTCATATTCATCACTTAAATGTTGCAGTAATTGAGAAATTTACGGAGAATGTTCGATTTTGCTTAATTTGCAATTACCTGAGTAAAATTATACCGGCTCTGCAGTCAAGATGCACACGTTTTCGATTTGGACCTCTGTCGCGTGAACAAATATTGCCGCGATTGCAGTTTGTTATCGAACAAGAAAAGTAAAGAGAATTTTTAGTTTTTCTTTTCATGTTTGCTACAATGAGCCGCGGATTTGAAATTTTGTCTACAAAATAGTGTTTGGCATTTCACTCAACGGCAACCAAATTCAAACTATTCGATCATTTTTACGAGAGCTTTCGCTCTACATTGGACCAAGTTAAGATAATGTTTTGGGTTCTTTTTTGTTGAAGTAAATTTGTTTCAGGGTTGAAGTAACGGACGATGGAAAAAATGCACTTATTGAATTAGCACAAGGAGATATGAGAAAAGTTCTAAACATTCTGCAAAGTGCGTCCACAGCATTTCCAAAAGTTGACGAAAATGCAGTGTACACCTGTGTTGGACATCCACTGAAAAGTGATATTACCAATGCTATGAAATGGTTATTGAATGACGACTTCCTTACAACCTATAACAGTGAGTTAAATCTCATAAATTGTAACGACGTCATCGAGTGATAGTATAGTCAACGAACTAGTATACTATAAAATTCATTCAACAGATATTCAAAATTTGAAAATCGAGAAAGGTCTGGCTCTGCAAGATATATTGACCGAAATACACGCGTTCCTACACCGAAGTACGTAAGAAATAATCAATTTTTATAGTTAATATATTAACAATCAGGATCTGCAACCGTTATTATTTCGTGGTTATGTTTCAGTCGAATTACCGTCAGAGACTGTGATTGAACTGTTGATCAAACTGTCAGATATCGAGTACAGATTGTCTGCTGGAACCAGCGAAAAACTACAATTAAGTTCTCTCATTGCTGCCTTTCAAATCGCCAGGAATAAAATAGATGTACCGCAAAACTAATGTATGAAACTCGTTTTTTCCCCTACTATTAAAGTTTCGCTTTTCACAAAAATTCGTCTATTATTTCTCTGGGAAAAAAAAATTGAAGAGAAAAAATTCATCTATTCTCCAAAAAAGAAAAGTTGAAGAACAGAGACGAGTAGGATAGCAATATCACTTGAATTATTTGAACCTCGCGACTCGTCTATAGAGAGAATGAACCACGGTTACGAACATGTTGTATTAATTGACAACTGGCGAAGAACACGAATCAAAATGTTAACAACGGCCATAGGCGCCGACTTGGCATTTTTTTGGGGGCTTCGCCCCCCCTCCCCCGTGAGAACTTTGGAGGGGCAACGCCCCCAATATTTTCTACTCAAAAATGGTAAAAGTAAAACAAATGTTACCATCAGTTTCTAAATTTAACAAAAAGAAAGTGAAATTTGATAAGTAATAATGAGAAGGGTATAATTTTGGCACCAAAATAGATAGAAGACTACCATTCAAATTTTCAAAGAGAGGGATTTTTGAAGACTTTGATTCTGCCCCCCCCCCTTCCAATATTTTCCATAAGTCGGCGCTTATGACAACGGCATTATTTGGCGGTATTTACTTTCTTCATTTAGATTGCTAATTTTTGAAATCCACCGCCGAACAACTCATCAAATGATACATTTTTATTACTGCAGAGGCGAACAAAAAAGATGTTCAACAATCTGAAGATAAGTCCACAGGGGAAGACCCCCCCCCCTCTCCCAGCACCCTAGTGAGGAAATCAATTTCAAAATTACTCATCGTGATTCGCCAACTCCATCTCCGCTGCCTCAGAACTGAGACTAGGCAGATACAGCTACAAAAAGTCAAGAAGAGTTGCCTATCTACAGAGTAGGAGGCTGTAAATTCAAACTAACGCACTTTCTGTGACGTGCGTCCATGATCGAGACTAGCGCACTTCAATAAGCCCGCGCATTTGCTACAGAATATTCTCAAAAGAAAAATATGTTCACGCATTTTATCACATTCCAACCCTTGACTGATCATTCACCATTCGATGTTTGGCTTGGTAACGTGTAATGACACCAGAACGAGATAGTAAAAATGGGACAATAGGTAATTTGACGGATCCATTCAGCCCTATCCTGGGAGTACCACAAAAACACAGAACGGGAAATAAATTAAAGTAAAATGAAGCGCTGCATGGCAACTCGAGACCTCAAAAACATACAAGCTGCACGCCTGCACCTGAAAAATTTAGGATGAGACTGAAACATGACAAGGATGCAATCGTTGACACGCCCTCTTTTCAATCGCAGAGGGAACTCGGTAACAGAAAGTAAATCTAATGGTAAGAGGAAGAGGAAATTACTGCCATACGGCAAATTGCGCACGCTAAATGTTTTTGGTTTCGAGAATTAAGAGGACTACTTGGATTATTATTTCCTCAACAGGGATTCCCTGCAGCTCTCACACATTATATCGCCTAAATGCAATCTAGAAGAATTAGAAAGCGCCTGAAAAAATCCAGATAATTATTATCGATTCTTCTTCCGTTTCCGACAAAGAGCCTTCTCGAGCTTTTCCAGCAGCACTACTCACCCCACTACTTATCGTTTCAATAGAGTACCTACTACTGTTCAGAAAAACTCAAGAAGAGCCAAGAAAATGAAGATGCAAGAATGTGAAAGATTAGTACCCTGTTGTAGTTGCTTATTTTAATGGAATCAATTTGGGCATAACTGAAAGAATTATTAATAATATATTACACAAAGGAAGCATTTTCACAAGCGTGAAATGTGAAGCATGAGATGTAAAACAAGTCCTACAACTGTACAAATGATATAGGCGGATCCAAGATTTTCTCAAGAGGAGGGGGGGAGGTTAAAAAAAACATGAATAATAATACCAATATTAAATGAAAACTATCTAGTAATTATTTTATATGTTTAAAGTTCAGAGGGGTAGGAGGGGTTGATCTCCCCTGAATCCGCGTACGACAAATGACATCGTTTCCTTCAAGGCTTTGTCATGTATGATTTCAAAATGTGGCTAAATGTTCAACTAGAGAATTTCACCTAGTTACTGTTACACTTTCTTGCCGGTGGAACGTTAAGAAAGAAATCATTTTCTTTCCTGAAAAATAAAATGGCCATTTTCCTCCCAGCATAATTGTATAGAGTAGGTATCATTTAGAAGCAGAGTATCTCTGTTTGAAAGCAAACTGATAAAGTAAGTACAACGAAATTTGAATTCATTTTAAAAAAAGAAAATATTTTTTTCCGCTCATCAAATTTTGATCTCAGATGAAAATTGATCAATTTGCATTTTGTAAGACCCTGAATTGAAGAAATTTTCCTCAAATCTGATTAAGTAACGAGTAAATTCGTATGAACATCGATTTTCGAAAATTTCACAGTAGGTACATACCTTGTCTAAAATAATGTTCGAATTCACTACACGAATTTATAACCTATAGTTAACGACTCGATATAGTAGTATTCTCGTTGTTCCGCAGTCCAAACAAAAAGCCGTCTACCGTATGATTTGGTGTTAATTTCTGTTTCCTTAATTTTAATATTTACATTGACCTCGTTATTTTCGCCACGGACGGCCGCTGACATCAGTTGGAATGCTGGACAGGTTCCTATGCATACACTGCGTCTACCTACCTATGCATAACGTAACACAACTGACTACTGGAATCAAGATTCAGTAACTTCAACATCATTAAGGTATCTTTAATGCAATGGCTCGTTTAAAAATTCGATTTGAACCAGTCGAAGTCGCACTGATTCCATGGTCGCCACCTCATAAATCGTACCTCTACCCCGATGTATGTGTTTTGTTACAATATATTCTGCCCTTTGTATTTTTTGAATAGGTAATCAGATCAACACGCGACAAAATGCTAAATTTTCAAGTCGGAAAATAAGACCAAAATTCACTTACCAGTTACTAAAATTAGGTTCACAAAATGGAAACTAATTGAATTATGACCACAACAAAGACTGAGGAAACCAAAATTCACCAAGTAGCAGACCAAAAATACGAAATCACCGAAATATGACCAGAAAAACCAAAAACGAGATCACCTGAATGGGACTAAAATATATTATAACAAGATCAACAAAAATCAAAAAGACGCCAACCTCCCATTCCAGAAGAACAAAAAATATCAAAATTCGCAAAATGAAGACCAACAGAAATCACAAGACAAAGAAGTTAAATACAAAACATCAGTAAACTGAAACAAAACCAAAGGGAAATAAGATCAGAAGGCACAAAAATCATCAAGTCCGAATAAAAATAACGAACGAAACACCAGAAACCATCAGATTATAAGACCATCGAATTTTAAATAGAACACCGACTGAATCCAAAAAAGAAAAGATCGAAACAACATCTACTATATCTAAAAATCCGTACAGTACGAAAAATTATGGCAAAAAAAGACTGAAACATCACCTTAGAAGACCAGGAAATACCCAACATCTCCACGTCAGACTAGAGTAAGGCAGACAGAGAGACATAAAAATGCCAATCTTACATCTAAGAACAACAAAAAACGCATGCATAAAGACCACAAAAACAAAGGCTAAATATAACAAAGAAACGTCAAATATCACCAAACATTACAATGCAATCGATGAAACAAAACCAAAACTTAAAAACTAGACTAAAAAGAAAAAATCAAGCCCGAAAAAGCCCGAAACACACCAACCACAACTATCAAATCAAGACCATGAAAGACCGAAACAAGACCAAGAAATACAAAAAACCGCGGCTAAATTAAAACCTGAAAAGACCAAAAAATAGTCAAAATTCACCAAGGTATGAACAAATGAGACTAAAAAACGCTAAAAATTATATCAAGCTAAGATTAGGGAGGCTGAAATTAGATCAATATCAAGATCAAGACCAAACATTATCAAATCATAATAAAAAACATAATATCGAAAACCGTTGGACCAAGACCAACAATAACGAAAACAAGATCAGATACGGATAAAAATATCAAAAATTTCAGACGACTAACAAACGTGAACGGAAAGATATTTGAATTGGACAAAAAAGACCATAATAAGACCAAAGGGACGCTTGCGTGTCCAGGAACCAACTTCATGAATTTCCTAGGAGAGGAGATCTAAAAATTTTTCCACTCGCTTAATCCTTTGATTTCTCATATCCGATTTTGGAGAAAATTATAATATTTCAAATGTTGGTAGCTACACCACTAATTCTAGCACATCGTTCTCAGAGGTCTTGAAAATTCGTCATTACTTTTACATACTTCGTTTTCCTTTTTCTTAATAATGAAAATTCGATTCGTGTCTCCAAACGATCGGTATCACAGCCTTAAGAAATTTTAACTTCAAGAGTCTTAAGGAGTCTTGACCCAATCATACGCGGTCTTAATGATTCATACACAGTCATTAGGAGTTTTAAGCAGTCTAAACTCTCCAAAGAGCCGTAGCATACAGCACCCTAAATAGCAAATTTTCCTGGGCGAGGGGGAGGTAAATATGTTCAATGTAAAACTGTGATAGATAAAGTTTGGTCAAAATCTTGAAGCGGACAAAAAAATCTCGGATCTAAAATGTTCGTTGACAGGCTCTAAAATTTTACTTTTCCTCTTGCATCTTCGGAATGGGATAATCTCAAATCCCTCTTAGTTTACGCCACTGTTAACACAGTCTTAACGAGTCCCAGTATAATTTTATTGCGCTCCAGGGGGTGTTAGAACGAGGATAGTTTCAGATCTTTTCATAAATTTAGGATTACAAAAAGTACATTGTAGGAGGTGAAAGGAGAGGTTTCAAACATTCGTGTCTTTACTTAACGTCATATAGGTAAGTAATGACAAGTAAAATTGTACGTAAGCACTAAGCAGGTTGGTATGTTTTCATTTTCAAAACATTTTTCAAATGAGGAGAGAGAGGGAGAGAGAGAGAGTGAGGGGAGGGGTATTTTGTTGGTATCTGGTCTGCCAACATTCCAAAAGTTCGAAATGTAACCCGGGATAGAAAATGTTTGTCCAGATCTGATTTACACAAAGCTACTCGCGTGAATGAATTTTCATCTTGCACATTACCTCGTTGCTAGTTAACAACGATAATTAAAAAGTCCTGGTGAACAAGAAAACAAGAACGAATGGAAATTTCTATATTAGCTTTCGACTCGTGAACTGACTGATCGCGCTGTATTCGAATAATACGGTACAAGAAAAATCTAGGTCCTCTCTCGGCTGAAATGCTGACCTTTACAAGCCTACGCAATGCCGTGTGCTGCCCATCTGCCGTCTCACGTCGAGCCCTTTTTTTCGCATCGAATTAATCTGTATGGTTTCCAAGTGGAAACTTCATTAGAACCGAATATACTCGTAATAAAATAGTTTCAGATTCGATATTCGAAACCGCGATTATCTTACGCCATCGTTCTCGTGATTTTCAGCTGCGGGACGCCGAATAGCCCACTCAAGCAGAGCTTTACCACGCAATTCAGGGACTGGTAGACCCGGCACATGCGTCAAATTTGTGTTTGGGGAAATTTCGACGTTAAAAAAGCGTTGACGTCAATAAGTTCGCTTCAGTCATGACTGAAGCTACAGCTTTTTCGATATTCGCTACTTTAGAGTTTTGATAACCTCCGTTTTCCATCTGGGTGTAGTTGGTGAGTACCTTGAAAAATCTTTTAATCTACCTTTATGGATCGCTATACGGATTTTCAAACAAATGTGCTGAATTTCAGTTAGAAACAACGAAATATTTAGTACCTGTAGTAAGGAAAGAGTTAACAGCTAGAATGTAGAATGGAGGAGTTTTTCTCACCGCTTATAAATGTATTCGATATTTTGCAATAATTTTGATAATTGTAACGAATTCCATACCGAAGTTCATTCAATGTAAAAACGATGCCGAAGAAAATAAACCTATAGGAGTTTTATTGAAAATCTGAACAAGGAAAATGAAAACAATACGATGGTACATAAATCGATACCTATAGAATCGCACGAATTTTTCGCAGCAGGTGGAGTTTTGCCTCGTCATTAGGAATACTTGAAGCGAAGGAAATACCTGGCCTGCCATATGGGTCGAGATAATTTCTCGTGTCTCCTCATTTCTTATCGACGACCGGGTTTAGATCTGGTCCAAAATGCATATGCTATTTTTCTCACAAGTTATACCAGACTTTTTATCTTCTATTCTTCGGGCAGTCATCGTGAGAAGTGGATCGAAACACTTGTGCAATATGCAAGTATTTTGAGTTTTGTTTCATCAAAAGATAAACTGAGCTACTCCTGCGTAGAAATGAAATGTTAGACAATAAGGCCTAAATTCAAAAAGGCAATCAGCGTGGACAGACGGATGGGTAAATTATCACAAATCACATTTGTGTTGGGGTATCACGCCCGTATTTATTCCTAATCCTACACCAACGTTTAAAATTTATGCAAAAAGGCTATCATTCATGCGCATTGTTAGAATATGTTATCACCAGTAACAGGCGCCTACCTAAAAAATTTTTCCAAGAAAACTGGAGTGTAGAATTTGAAATACTAAAATATTAATCGTGAGCGAAAACTGTTTAAATTTTCAACCAAAGTAAAAATGAAACAGTACTTCTTTGAAATTTTGCCCTGTTTTCCCCTTACTGGATGTTCAAATATGGAACCCCTAAAAATAACTGAAATACCTCCGTGAGTCAGATAACAGTAACCTATGGAAAGAAAAATCAACTAAACAAATCTAATAAGGTATATCACAAAAGCCGAATTTTCTTCAGTTGCTAATACCGAATAATAAATTTCTGATTTAGACCCGACGGGAGTCCCCCGAAATTCAAACTCCACCGTGAAAGTGGCAATAATTCTTACCGGTGAATACCAGTTGCGTCCCACTAGGAAAAAGGTCACATCTTAATTGCGTCCCAGACATGTCTGAATTGCGTCCCTTCTTTTAACAGCTCAATTGCGTCCCATATATTTCCCTTCCCACTTAACAAGACTGAGGAATGGCTGCAAAGTATTGCAGGTGTGGTTAAAAATATCACTGGATCTTGCCCCGAGTGATTTTCATCTGTTTCCATCCTTACAGCGTCATTTGGGTGGAAAAAAATTCAACTGCAATGACGCGCTCCAAAAGGAAGTCACAAACTTCTTCAAAAACCAACACCCTGAATTTTGCCAAATGGGCATTTCGAAGCTGAAGGATCGGTATCAGAAGTATGTGAAGGTAGATAGATAGGGATTATCATCAGGGGTCTGGTGTGTGAAGCCTTCAGCCAAAATGCTACAACATATAGGCTTTCGTAGATAGTGATTATCATAGAAATAGTGTAACTCAAATCCTAAATAAATTTGGTTTTATATTGAATTTTTTTCATTCTTAATCACTTTACAGCAAAACAGGACTTACTTTTGGGATTTCCCTCGTATGTAGTTACGTGTTGTGTCATATCGTCATTCGCATTGTAATCTACATACACGTTATAACATGCATAAAGAATGATTACAGAAGTCATTTTAATTCTAAAACATCGACTGTTTATTTCTGGATGCAATTCGGACGTAATGGAGACACGTACCTCTTTTTTATTGGGACGCAATTGCGATGTATCCCTTTTTTTACCCTCCCGTACGGGACGCAACTGGGGTGCAGCCATTCTTACAAATTCTCGTTTTTGCCAAAATCGAAAATATCACTGAAAATCTACGTTGAGTGAAATATAAATCCAAGAAGAAAAATACTGAAATCTCACTCCCTTCACCACTTAGTCATCAGAGGAATGAGTTCTAACGCAAAGTATATGAAATCGACCTAAAAAGTTGAACTAAACATTGGAATACAGATTTTCTCCGTCGCTATTCCGAATACTGTATTACGTGATTGGTCCTAATCGAATTCAGTCCTCCAAAATATCAGATTTCATCTGTAACGAATGGCTTTCAAAAGAAAACGGGTAACCTATATTTTCAACTCAAAAATGGAAAAAAAGTACAACAAATTTTACCATCAATTTTTAAATTTAACAAAAAAAAAAGAGTAAAATATGATAAGTAATAATGAGAAGGATATAAATATAATTTTGGCACCAAAATAGATGGAAAACGACCATTCAAATTTTCAAAGAGAAGGATTTTTGACCGCTCCTAAGAACCTTGATAATTTTGATTCTGTCCCTCCCAATATTTTCCATAAGTCGGCGCCTATGGGCATACATACCTAAGGGAATGCATCGAAAATGGGGCAATTCTCCTCAAACACATTTCTCCAAAAAATAGTCAGCGATACAAATCGTTCGACATTTTCTCTTATCTACTCACTCAATTACCATTGTGAGGGTAAAAAAGAAAAGAATAAGGAGGATGAGGGTAGGAAGAATAAATGTTACACAGTTTGAGTTGCTCTTGTCAAGAATGCCACCCACTGGCGGAACCAGCCGTTTTGACCAGGAGTACCACTTTTCGAACATATGGTATCTTCTTTTTCAAATTTGTAAAATTTACAATGTTTACCCACTTTTCTCCTCTAAAGATTATATTCATTGTATAAGTATCGGGCAAGTTAAAAAAATAATAATAATAATAAAATTCCATCAATATACAAAATATGACAATGTCATAAACGTATAACAATGGATTTTTTGGGAGGGGGTGGGAGATTAAAAGGTGTGCCGGTACACACTGTGCACATCGCCAGGTTCCGCCAGTGATGCCACCTGAATCTGTCACCGCTTTTCTCGCCCCTAGTGGGGAAAAATTGGGAATTCGGGACCATCGCGGGGATGGTGAAAGTGAAATAGCGAAGTCCTATTTTTTTTTTTATTCTCATTAATATACTAAACAACATTTAGAAGAAAAAGTAAAATTTTAGTTTATTTTTCTTTCTTTTTTGTCATGTACACGTATCTATTTTTAAAAATTTTCTCAGAGATTTGGTGTTTATGACTTCCCTTCCCACCGTTAGTAAGTCGTTTCAGCACATTCCTGCCGAGAATGTTTAATATTATTTTACACTCGAGCACACATCAAGTATAAATTTATTGAATATTCTCCTTGAATTTACTATCACAATTAAAAAATTCAGAGAAAGAAGCCAAAAGGAGCCAGGCCCTGAGGCAAAGCCCTCAGCTGGAAAAAACGTCCAGAAAAATCAAATGAAAAAGAAGAAAAGTGAAGAAAAAGGAAAGACCTATAGTCCGATTTATTTTTTGTTTCTGGGGGCTCAAAACAGAACAGGATTAAAAACCTCGTGAAACATTCTAAACAGCGACCTGATTTTTATATTTTCAAAGAACGGTAAAATTATTTACCATTCATGGGTGAAATTTTGGTTTTTAAGTTTTCAAATAGAGGCTAGATATAACATTTAATAGTATATTCGAAATCAACGACCCAACAAAGCCCTATTTTTTCAGTATAGTTAGTTCGATATATACCTTCTTATTGAAAATTTAATAGCGAGTAACACATACGGGTCCCGGTTCCCTTTTCGGGACAGTCATCTTTTAGCTGAAAAAAAAAATAGCCACGTTTAGGTATATTCTTATTAGTCCCACGTTGATCTGATTTCACGTTCAAAAAATACCACTATCAGTGGATCTCCAACAGTTCAATCGCTATGTTTAACGCAAATCACGACTGTGATCTATTGCATACTGCTGCAAATATTGCCTGTTCGCACGAGGGGAGGCGGTTCCCCCAAACATTCTTACATAAAAAATGTTCTTGGAAATCAGTCACGTCTACAAGTACTGAGTGATGTACGATAAGACAGCTACGAGAGGAAACATTTTGTTTTCTATTTAAATGAGTGGTTTTTAAGGTACCTATACTCATTCTCTCTTGAAAATGGGTCTTATACATCAACAAAGCTAAAGGAGAAATGTCAATAAATGACCCCCGGTGGGATTTCCTTGGTCCCCCAACAAATGATTTCGTATACCTCTGGCCCTCTATCAGGATCTTACATCCATAATCCACGAAAACTCGAGTAGGTAAATCAAAAGAAGAAAGAAAAAAGTGGAGAGCGATAGTTTTGCGAACAATTTTAATAGATTCGAACAAGTTTATTGATGAATATCACGCACCTACTCTGTTTCTTTACGCGAATCATGCTGAAAATGATTCGTGTGTGACGACTCTTCTTCCATCGTGTTTGTTGTACGCAGAAAAGAAAGAAAAGAAAAAACTTGACCTAAAATCCATTTATATAAATTCTTTCCTGACTGAGCCATATTACTCTATCACATTACGTTATTTGTAAATTTTTAACACATTTTCTTCGTCGTTTTTATCTAACAACTAATGTTTTAATGTTGTAATATCATGTCCCGAGTGTGAACGAAGACGCGATATATAGATGTAGATTTTCATAATGGAATTCGATTAGGTATAAGAAAGAGAACAGATTCAAACATTAAACTAAAATAACCTTTTCAGACGGAAACCGTGTATCACTCTTAATGTCGAGACGTTGAAGAACGATTAAAATTGGAGACCAGTTGCGAGATTCGAACTCGATATTATCTAGTAGCCAAAAATACGTACGTCAGGTCGAACTTGGAATGTTCATAGATGATCTTATCTTCTGCATGTACTCACATCGAGCCATTTCGTCCAAATTCTTGATCAATCCCTCCTTTCTCTTCTTGTTCTTCAGTTTTATCAATATCAAAAATCGAAAGTACAGAACGTGTTGGTATTTCAATTTCGATACTAGGAAACCTTTCGAAAATTCATCAATCAACGGACCCATAAAAATAAGCTACGACCGGCGACTAGTTTCCTGTAGAATTTTATAGAATTTTTCTGTACCAATTGTAGAGGCATCTTTCTATACAGCGAGGATTTGATATCCCCCATGTAAACTTTCCATCAATTTAGAGATGAAAGCTAGACAGCATTTCATAGTACCAAAAACAAAAAAACTGAGACCTCACACCTATGCACAAAAAAAAACCATTTTTCTTTGTAAACAGCCAATTTTGACAACAAATGCTATAAACTTTGGCCGCTCCCTCCCTCAACGAAGCACGGATTAACCTTATTCTATCGAGCTCAACTTTTTGAGATTTTTATAACTGCCCAGAATAACTTTCAAGCCGAGGAGAACTTTCCAAATGAGGACCGCCCCATGGAATACAATAATAGGATGCAATATTTATGGAAATATATGGTAAGTGCAGGTAATTACGCCGCGCCACCACCCGAAATCTCTAGGAAAAAAGGTAGGTGACGCTAGTTAGCTATCATAATCGATGCTGGTATCAAAGTAGACATCAAAAAGCCAAAAACATTTCCGATCCGTACGATTTCTTGATCTGTGGAAAGATTTTAGTGAAAATGTGAAGCCAAAAGAAGTGCCGATGTAATTTTTCACGATTATTTTAAAAGTTATTATAACTGTACACTTGCAAATTGGGATGTTAACCTGAGTTTCCGAAGTTGGTATCCCAGCCGGTAATAACGAGGTGATAAGGTACGAAAGGGCCCCTTTCAATTCTTATCAGTTGTTCTCGCCATTGTCACCATACCACGATACTAGCGCTACCTAGGTGAGGTTAACATCCCAATAAAAATCAAAGAAGGATTGTTATCGATCATAAATTTTACGAGGAATTCAAATTTGTGATTACTTTTTGAGTATCTTATCAAATAAGTTCCTAAATTTTGAGAAATATGCAAAAGTATCGATGTTGGTAATTCCGCCACTTTGAAGCCATATACTGAAATCGTTCCATGTATCCATGTTTTCATTTTTTCAGAAACGTTATCATTCTGGACATTTGATCAATCATCTCGCCTCCATGTCGAAATACATGGTCCCAAAAAGATTTGAATGATGCGTTACGTAATATCAGCGAGAAGAATGAATTTTTTAGGTGGCATAACTATCTGCACGTGTTGGTAAATACGCCACTTTGACAACAGTTTTTCGAAGGATTGGGGTATTGAGGGGAATAGGGGTGAGGGTAGAAATTTTAGTGGGAAGTGGGTACAAGGTTGATGTTTAAAGGGAGATATTTACATTTCTCGTCGGATCCTTAGTTGCCCCTCCCCCCAGGCGCCATCAAACCTTAGGATGACGTAATTACCTGCACTTACCTTAGGTGTACTCTATTGCAAAATGGTGGCGATCCGGATTTGCCCCTCCTCCCCAACAAAAAATCTAGGAAACATTCCCACTCCCCCAAAATAAAATGGCCGCAAATAAATTTTTTGCGTCTTTCTACAAAAAATAGAGTGGTTTTAATCCTATTAATTTGATTCCTTAAAATAAAACAAAACAAAAAAGATAATTTGGATATATAAGGAACTCTCTATATGGAATGAGCGATTGCCACTTTTACTCGGGAATAAATTATTTACTTGAGCTAGTCACACATAAAAATGAAACAAGGCGCTGCGCAGAGATACGAATCTCCAAAAAGCGAGCTTTAACGAAAAAATTGCGATGAAGTTAGCGAATGATGACTGGATGACGAAATTGCGATTTAACGAGGAAAACGATGAGATGATAATGATGGAGTCGGTGGACAGTTTGACACGAAATGATCAATTATGTTATAATTTCTTCTTTCAATAGAAAGAGGTTCAAAGATTTTTCGGAATAGTCAGGCTTACCAGATCCACCCACTGGTTACCTTTTGAAAAAGGGTAGAAAGTCTGAACTAACGCATTGATTAAGGTGGTACTCATTTTAGATACGTTGGCATTGTTTGAAAGTTTTCACTAATTACGTTTTAGCTGAAAAGAAACAATATTTTTTAAGATATTTTCAATTCTTATTACATTTTAAGGATTTCTATAAAAGGATCAAATTTAAAATGTGGCTCACTTCAGTAAAATTTGAATGCTGAGGAAAAAAAGTTAAAAAATAATTACCAACTAAAATTACTGTAGTTTAGTCCGAAAATATTCCAAATTGTCTTACTGACACAAAATATAAAACCTTTTCGGGCTTCATCAATCCTTCACTACGAGAACTGAATAAACACACACGAGGATAAAAATTCTAGATAAGAGTTGATTCACGGATATTTGCGGTCATCAAATTCGATCTTGAAATTAATTTTTCAACCCAATCTTTCAAGTTATCACTAAAGCGAGTTAAGATCAATGATGATCGTTTTATCGAGAATTATGAAGAACTTCACATTTCAGGAGCGACCCTTAGAGGATGTATCAAACATAAAAGGACTCTTTGCTAGTGAGTAGAATCAGTGATTCTTCTTGATGAGGGGGGGGGGAGGAGCAAACCCGGGCTTAGACTATACAGAGAACCACACTGCTCTTACAGTCCCAGGGATGTTATAATCTAGGTCAGCCCCGCGAGAGCGATCAAATTTCTTTAAGATTCAGCATTTGGACTTAGACCGATGGCGCGCGAGCATCGGGCCTTCTTCCCTTTCCGCACTCAAAGAAATTATGCGTATCTATATTGGGATAGTAAGGAACAACGCTGTACTTTTGCCTGGTGAAACGCGATTTTTACTTCTTCTCCAATGCGTTGGAGATTTATTATCAAGGGAAATTCAAAGAAAAATCGATAGCTTATGACGTTAAAGTAAAACTTAGAACAAGTTTTTTTTTGTTGCAAAAATCAGGTTCAGAGCCGTTTGAAAATTATCTTTACATTGTGATGAATGCTTGGCATCTCAGCAATCTTATATGCCAAAAAAAAACAAAAAAAACAGCTGCCAGATGTCAGCTGCTTTGCTGTTCAATCTTAGGAAGTCCGAATACGTAAAGAATATAAATCGCAGGAAATCGGAGCCGACATCAAAACTGAAGCCCTCTGAGCTGGCTTCGATTTCGGAGCAAATTCGAATTTAGCTCTGAATCTTTTCAAAATTGTTGAAATTGACTTCGACTCCAGTAGATAATTTTTCCGGGTTCGACTGCGGCAACAAATTTTTATCGGACTATAGCACCAGCTCCGTTAAATAATTCCTTTCAACTCCAGCTCTACTAAGAACATGGTTTTTGTTACAGCTTCGATCATTTTGAGAAGAGGAGAAATGGTGGCGGGTAGCGCGGGAAGTCAATGAAAAAGTAAAAGGCCTGAGTCAGCCAAAAACTGGCTCCAGTAAAAGTCTTAAATTTGGCTCTGGCTTCGGCATCGACTCCAGAAAATAACGGTTTTCAGACTCCAGCTTCGGTTCCAATTGCAAATAATCTTTTTCAGGCTTATTTGCAAAATTATCGACTCCGAGACTCCAAGCTCCAGCTGCGGCTTCGAGTCCCTGGTAACATGTTTTATTTGGTCGCGGTTAACAAAACCTCATAGTTCGTGACGTGTCTCTCGGGTTGCGTCTGCGTCTCTAAAAACATAATGGCCATCCCTTTTCGACTCGTGTGTCAATTCTGATCACGTGAATTTAGATTCTTCGTCAGTTTCTGCGATACAATCTCGACGACGTGTCTGACAATTACCCAGGTATTCTTCTTTTTGATGACACATAAAAACTTGGCTACAACAGGTTATCAGCTGATCTATCGCGATGCTTCTCTCTGACACCAATATAGGAAAACACAACTATTTCATCTCGTTCCAGCATCCGAGTCCTTGACCATCATCTCGTTGCTGCTTGTACACGCGAGAAACAAAATCTATTAATTCGAGTCGTGTACCTACTACCTCTACCTATCTAGTGCACACATCGTACAATAGTCGTTCGAAAAGTGATTTTGGGGCACACTCGGAGACCCCTAGCGTCGTATGTATGCCTGGAAATAAAAAATTCGAAAAAGAAATTGCGCGCGTAAATTTCGTTCACCGCATTGGACTACGAAACGGCTACCGAGAAGAGTTTTCATTTTCCCCGAGTGACTTGCCCGAGTCATAAATCAACTTTTCGTCTGCACTTGCGAATCGAAGCGTCGTCGACTTTCTCCGAAACGTGGATTCGTATTTTTGGGCGCGTTTAATTCGGCCACACTCGAAGATTCGTAACTTACGGATAACGAGCTCGCACGCGGGTAAAAATTTAAATACGTTAAACGACGCAAGACCAAGACTAGTTTTCAGGAAGTAGGTTAGCAAGGTCAAGGTACACCTAGGCAGTGCAATTGTGCACGCTGCCTACATCGCATCGGTATCGGATCGGATCGGATTGGCAGTCCGGCATAACACACACATGTTACGATCTATTCTGCTCATGCTCGTCGCCGATTACTCATTTCTGGCCACATTTGTCCTGCTCTCCCACCTGCTGTCGTTGTGTATCATCGAGCCGGCTACATCTTATGGCAGATCCCCATAGATGTCGAGACCTCACGTATCCATACAATCCATACAGCGAGAAGCGATAATTCGCTCCTCTTGTCCAGTTCGTTAACATCGAAAACGAACTGCTTCGCATAATACACAAGGGTAACTCGCTCTTCTCCCCCCCCCCACCCTACATACACATACACACACGCACCCGCCTAATTTGGCAAATTCTTTTCTCATTAGCAAAATCATCGACGTTGGTATTTCGATGGAATTTGGAAGTGTTCGTCGATTCGAAGAGGCACTATATCGATGACATTTACTCGTAGAATAAAGGTACGGGTTTCTTAAGTGTCCTCATTGTTTTCCCATTATTCAAATAATCGGAAACGTGAAGTGAAATATATTTTAATCGTACTATCGCAAATTTTGGCCGAAAATCAACGTTCCTTTGAAAGATAAAAGTACCTCACGTGCTTTCTCGAATTACGAATTGGGTTGCGTCGTGCCTGGCAATCTGTCACACTCGATATCTTTTGTTTAGATTTTATTGGAACTCGTACAGCATACGCGGTGCGAATATACTCCGTACTCCGTTCCAGCCAGATATTTCGAATTTTATTCGAAACGAAAATTCTTGGAAAAGAAAAATAATGAATATCTGCGCTAAAACGGTCGAGAAGACTACCGTGGCCTTACCGTGGTATAAAGTTTAAGAACCAAGGATCAAATCCATTTTGCTCTCAACATTATACCTTGTACTCAAATAATTCATTCAATAAAGAAATTAATACATATATAAGAATCGTACAAAGCTGAATTATTTTAACAGAAATTTCCAGATCACCACCCTACAAAAGGGAAAAACGTCCCCGTCCCTCCAGTTGAGGATTCCGGTATCACAGCCCGGATTTTGGTTCATAATTGGTTTCCTATTGCCTATATAAGAAAAAGTTTTGAACAAAATTTGCTTTGGAGCCTATTCTCTGTATGAAAGTAGTCCTCAATAATTTTTTCGTCGTTGTCATAGAAAAGTCTTACAAAGAGAGGTGTTGGGGTTTTGAAAAAATGAAAAAACTCTTTGCACTACCATATATTAAAAACAAGCCATATGGGACAAGCTGCAGATTCTTGGAATTCTTGTCAGTCTTAACGACTTCGGTAAATAGAGAGAACACGTATTACTACAGGCCTGTTTTCCGAACATCTGTACCTACCCACTCATGGAAACTTTTTCCTCCTCACCCTACACTTGCATATACGACACGTGTAATGTTCTTAGTGTTCCTTTGATGGTCTTGAAAAGATTTTTTGAAAGAAAATTTTGGACCTCTCATTTGTACGAGTGACGCAACTGTGGTACCGTCCGGAGTTTCGAACTCGCTGAATCCATTTTTATAGAGATTTGACCTTGAAACCAAAATGATATAGCACTACAGAAGGGGTAGGGGGCGAAAATGGAGTGAAATACAATGTGGATATTAAAACATAGATTTAGAAAGCAGATGAACTCGACTTTGAATAACTGTCTAAAACTTCAAAACTGAGGTACTTTTATAGTTCGCGGACGGGGGCTCAAAATTTAAGAACTGCATAAATGTAAAATTATTACAGTTCGACAACGAATGATCAGACTGTGAAGATAATTGAAGCGTGCGGTCGAACAACGAGACAATCGCCACTTACCAAATTGTGTCGGAGAAGCATTATTAAAACAATAAGCTCAAGCACTTTTACCTAAAATCGTTTACCTAAGTTTGCCTTGGACGCTATCTAGCGGCATTTACTTGAAAAAGATTCGCAGATGTGATAGAAGACGAGACTCCACAATCTTGATGTTCCACTGAAAATCAATTTTGCCCTGGATGGCGCTTGTCTCGTTGTTCGGCCGCACGCTTCAATTTATAAAAGCCCATTTTTGTATAGTACTCGTCGGATTTTACGATTTCGAACTCCCGCCCTTTGATCATAAATGCCTCATTAATTTCGAAATGATGGAAAATTTAATGTTAGATTCCAAGTAGGAGATTTTCAAAACCTGATATCATATTTCATGAAGACTTAATCCCCATACCTCCTCCTGTAGTTCCCCAATTTTTAACTTGGAGTAACCCTAACATCAAGAAATGAATTTAGTGACTTTTATAACTTAAAAAACGATATTTATATCAACTTGGTTGAACTCTTTAATTGTGAGCCTCTGCCCCACCATAAGTACCACAATTTTGAAATTTTGGATCCAAATATCGGAATAAAATTTAAGGGCTATGAAAATCTACAAATCGATCTATGTCGTATTTCGCTCCATTCTCATTTCCCTCTTCTTTCTATATGGAACCACAATTTTGGCTTTGGGGTCAGACCGATATTAAAAATGAATTTCGCGAATTTTGAATCCCCCGACGGCACTCGATTGCGTCACTCCCACAAATAAAAGGTCCGAAAATTCCTTTCAAAAATTCTGTTTAAGACCAAAGAAAGACTAAAATACATAATGCTATATACGTGCCATAATGCCATATGCAAGTGTGGACGTGGGAAGGGGAAAATTTACATTAGTGGGCAGGTACCGATGTACGAACACGAATCAATGGGTAATTGGCGTCCTGCCTATTTGCACAGATGGCTAAGACTTCTACATCTTTTCCCATGAAACCTGTGTTAATGTATGGTAACGTAAAAGTTCCTTAACCCCTCTCCCAACATCTCCTCTCTGCAATTTTTTAATGGTAGAGACGAAAAATTGTAAAGGACCACTTTCATAAAGAATTGAGTTCAAAATAAGTTTTGTTGGAAACTTTTTGGGATACAGGCAAACCATATTTGGGAGCTTCTCCACAGTGTAGTAGACTGAAAGCTTCGGTCGAAGGAACGGGAACTTTTCTCTTAATCAGGGCAGTGACCTGAGCATTTCTTCTAAAAGTCAGTCTCGTATGATTTTTGTTCAAATTGATGCATTTTGTGGGTTAGGTTAGGTTAGGAGGGGAGACACTCTGATTTTTATTTTTATGTTATTTAACGAATACAAGGAGCCACCAGAGAAAGTTTCGGACTGGCCGCCGGGTGAGGCCTCGGCCCCTCGCGAGATTTAAAAAAAAGGTTTGATTAGTCAGAAAAAGGAGATTCCAACAACTCGTCATATTCATAAACAAATAAGGTGCGAAAAAATCCTGGAAGGAGACTTTAATGCGAAACGTACGTGTAACTTTTTATATGCTTTCGTACCCTAATAAAAAAAAAATCCATGGACATTTCTATTAACCACACGACTGCAGACGGCAGTCGCGCAGCAACGACATGATTGCAGACTGTAGTCACGCAGGGCGTAGTAAAGATCAAGATCAGTGAGCACATGACTGGAAGGAAAATAAATTTCCATGAGGATGTCAACCACTGAACTAAATTGTCACCATGACAAGCTAAATCATACGGACTGGCTTCGTGCCGAGGGGAGCGTTACGTTACGGTTTCGCCCAAGTATACCCACAAGTAAAAGCATATAAAACGCTAAAACTGATCTCATTTTCTGTCTCTCTTTATCTCTGTATCATACAAATTAGGGTGAACTCGATCTCTGGAAGTGTGTCTACTATGAGTAAGTCTAGGTAACTTTGTGGAAAGGAGAGGGAGGTGATTTCAGATTTCATCCATGAAACGTCAATGTCTTCAAACAATTTTACTCGTTCAATTTTGTCATTTGGGTGCCTCTATTTCTTTAACTTTTTCTTATTGAAGACGATTTTTCCAATTAACAAAAAAGCTGGGCTGTACCCCCCCCCCTTCCCCACTTCGGTTACATTTTGTCGATTCATAGGAGATTTTACTGGAAGGAGGGGGGGGGCTAAATTTGCAAGATATAAACTCCACTTCTTCTTCAGTGGTGAAGACAAGATTTTTTCGAGAACTAAAGATGTTAACTTATGAGCCTTACATCAACAATGCTAATACTTATTTTTTGTCTTCAGGAAAGTGAACAAAGTAGGCCATAGGACAGAATGAAAGAGAAACATGAAGAAAAAGCAGACAGGATATAAGGAGATAAACGCATAGATATAGCCAGGGGCAGACTGACCATGTCGGTTACCGATAGTAATTTTTCTGTGGACAGACGCAATTTACAAAATTTGGGCTGATGCTTTGGAGTGTACGACGTGGAGGAAGAGTAACAAAAGAAGGAGCAATAAAATAGCATTTGCCTGAATGCGTTCTTCGTTGTACACAGACAAACAGACGGAGATGTACCAGCGGCTCGACAGAGACAGACGTTATTGTACAGGATCTAGAGATCTCGAGGAATTGCCTCTCGGGTCTTTGATCTTCGCTCTACAGAAGTAAAGACATATTAGACGTGAAATGTAGGGAGCTGGACCGAAGTTAACTCTCAAATCCGGGATACCCAATCCACACCTCGGTACGGCCAGACAAATAGACAAAGACACATGAGCAGCTGGATATTACAGGATTATACAAGATTTACAGAGGTGGAGGAATCATGACTCTCGGATTCCTAATGTTGGCTCTTCGTTCAAAATATGTCTAGTATAGAGATAAGGACATACTGGACGTAAAATATAGGGAGTTCGGATCGCGTGTATTAGCATTCGGCCCCAGTTCTCTCACTTCGTCTAACTTTATCCATCTATTCAACTGTCTGTCGTATCAGTCCCGCGATCTGGTTGACTGTATTTCTGTGTGGATTACTATCTGTTTCTCTATCGCACTCGATCTCGGTAACATATCTGCCTCTACAATGTTTCGAATTCCACGAAGGAAAATGCGAAGCTTTGAGGCCAAACCCCAGCCTCCCCATCTCCTCTTTATCGCACTCCACAGGCGATTTTACCTGAGCTAAGATTTCTCCAGTTCTCAATTCTGCATAAAAAGACATTCCACTAGGGTAGAAATAAAGACTTTCTGTCTTCTTGCATCTTTCTCTCAGCTTTTTGATATTTTTCAGAACTCATCACGATATCTTTTCCTTCAATAGTTACTCAGTCTACATCTCTTTCTCCTCGTTATCTAAGAGGAAAGAAAACTGACCTGAGAGCACGGAACTTCAGCTTCAAGATGAAAAGCCAAATTTTTTCTAACTCTTTATATTCGAATATGCAGACAAGTCCATTATTTTCTTTCGTATCATTATATCTCTCTTACGTCAATATTACTTTTATGCTCCAAAATCTTCATTTTTTACTTTCTCTATGAATTAACTCTCCCATGAAGCTATGAGGAAAAATCGATCCGAGATAAAAGTACAGGACCTTAGATATTATATTTTCTGAGTAACAGCGACGAATAAAAAGGTAGACATGAAGCTCCTTAGACCCGAAACTATGTTTTATTTTTTCAGAAAACATATTGACTCCCTTTGAAATTATGAAATATGGCATGATCAGAATGAAAAAATAAGACAAGAGAGAAAATATCATGGAAGTAAACCATAGCGAAAGTTCCAAAAATAGTAAAGGAGTTACGTAACTAATGGACAGGTTTACAATACGAACCAATTGTGATAAAGTGAATCGGATTGTTGTGTCGTAAATATATAATTCAAATCATCAAACTTTATTTAAACATATAGGTAGTAACGTAGTATGTGCTAAAGGTAATTAAATTCAGTGTCTACAATAACCTATCTATGGGTCAGCGAAGTTGTAGCTCATGGTCGCGAAAAAGGAAAAAAAAAACACGAGGAGAAAGAAAAACGAAAGCAAATGTATGCAAACGAGAAAAGGTACACCCACGTAGTCTTGCGATTATTAAGATTTTGCGATTTATCTTCTGAAAACAGATAGAAGTGTTAACCGTGACTGTGTACAGTGAAAAGGGAAAGTATTCAAAAGTAATAAAAATCTGAACTCAGATATATACATTTTTTTCTTCTATTTTCTTCTAAAAAGATTACAAGAATCGGAGATGAGAGAATCTATTGTTCCGAAATTCGTGATTGCGTGCACAGTAGGTTAACTTGACTCTTTCGGAGAGAAGTTTCCATTGTTACCTTTACTGAATTTAAAAAGTTCTTCAATAAGTATGTACTATAACTGATGAAGCTAGCGTGTTCAGCAATTGATGTACCTGTTTTTCGCGCTTGTAATAGGATTCGGTAATCCGTACTCATCTATAGAACGATTCACTAAAACGGAACGTCACATGTCACGCAGAAGTCTAAGACTCGAAAACGAAAACATTACCTGAAAGTTTGAGGTGAAATTGTGAAATGATGACGTTGCAGATGCGCTCACAATCAACTTTTCGTTTTGGGTTAATTTGAAATTGCAACTCGTTAACGTGGGTGCATATACCAGGCAAGACCAGTGACCAAACTAGCTGAGAAAATCGTAGCTCGAAGAAAAACAGCACTTAAAAAAGAGATCGGAGCACTGTCAAGAATGCAAATGGAATGTACATGCCGGAATCGTGTTCAAAAATTCGGCATTTTTAAAGAAGTTAAATATGATTACGACTATGCCAAGAAAATTATAGATATCAACTAAAATCTTCAAATCGAAAACGTTATCCAATTCCACACTTACACATCGGCTTCGATTTAATCGCAGTTGAAACAATATTTCGAGCTAAAAAAGAATAATCTTTTGCAATCTTGATGACAAATTCAGTAACAGAGAAGAATGACGCAGAAGCGATCGATTTCTTCGTCAACGACACGACGTTTTTTCTTATGGAATTATAATATGCAGTCATGCAGTCATGCACTCAATCGTAAACTTTCACTGATTGACTGGTGCTTTATCTGTTTCCATACACTCGAATGTACTTTCTAAGGGGACGAAGAACGGCAGAAAAAACAAAAACAAAAGGACGCAGCAAGAAAAGAGGGAAAATTAATTCACGTTTAAAAAATACGTAATTTACGTAAGTAGAATGTAACTAGGCATGAAAATGACGATATCGCTTTCTTACAAAAGTTGCCATGAGCAAAGTCAAATTGGCCACGTTGATTGGTCAGCGATTGCTGACTAACTGGGGCAATCGGGTCCGCAAAGGAGACCTAGAGAACTTAAAATTTAATAAGTACATTTTCTTATGAACGATCAATGAGATGATATTTTCGGAGCTTGGTAATTGTATCAGAAATATTGAAATTCAGTGGCCGATCTAACACGTGGAACACATAAAACCTACCGGGTTTTCTTACGAAGAAACAACAAAAAAACAACCAATTTTTCGGAGTAATGTACCTATTTTAACCCTCGGTTCCCAGACATTTTGACAAAGTTATCACATATCTCAATAATCTTAACGGTACCTAAAGTGGTCGTAAAAATTCTCAATTTAGTTTAAGCGAATTTTAACATAGCTTCCACGTTTAATGAGTCTCAAAGAGGCCCAGACGAATTTTACAGAATCTAAACAAGTCATAACCGGATTTTCACGGTATTTGAACACATCTGAATTAAGTATCTACGAATTCTAACTTTTCTTTTTGAGATTTAACTGAGTCTTGATAAGTCTTAGCATGCATTAGTAAATCTTAACTCTATAACCCTTGACGAGTCTTAATAATTTCTTTTAACCGAGCGCTCGTGAGTTCATATGAGGCAAACGAAGGGCACACTGAACAGGGTTATTCAGGAAATTCGCTCGTTTTACTCGCAAATGTGTGGTGGGAAGTTACCCGAGAGATTTTGCTGACCAAGAATTACATCCAAGGTTATGTATACCTACTGAATTCTATCTTATCTAATCAAATAATAATATTGAGTAAACAATACCGAAGTAGATACATGAATATATAAAACAGTATTGATTAATCAGATAAGAACTAAAGTTCTTCAGAAAGTTAAGAGAAAGAAAAGCGAAAAAAAATAGCCCCCAGGATTTGAATCAATATAAAGCAGCGGACTACTGCTGCAACTACTAGGCCACAACACCGTCCATGTGTTACCTACACTTAATGTTTGCCATACCAAAATAGAATAAATAATTTTTTGTATTATAAGTGAACTCTCTTCCTCAGTGTAATCTAAACTGATGGAGAATAACCCCTCCATAACCTAAATATTATGAGAGAATATATACATATTTGCGCAGAATATTGTCGTTAATATTGTATGTTTTCACTGAACAAATATTAAATCGGTCTCGTGACCCCATAAACATCAAAAACATTAATCCTTTGAGAAAAATGGTTATTACCAAATTTGTATAACGCAGAAAAGTAATATTACGATTCGTCATTAGTAAAGTGCAGCATAGGTAATATGCAAATGCACATTTTGTAGGTAATCTCTGATCCCAAAAGTGATGAAAAAGGTTTTCGTTTCAGAAAAATCCTTACATTTTGAGCCTCATTTCGTTTTGCATATTTTATATATTTGGGGTTACATATTTCGTCTTTTTTGCAGCCCTCACATATTTTGCCAAATTCACAAAAATTGTCCAAAATACGGCTATTTAGCGTTTCATCCTTGTAAAAAAAAAAAAAAAAAAAAAAAAAAAAAAAAAATCAATTCATATTAGGAAGAAAAAAAAAGGTTGAAAAAAATTTACCGATAAACGTCGGAATTTCGAAGTCGAGACGTTCAAACACCACCTAATGCTGCAGTGGTATCAGTATTAAGGGCAATAATGTAACAATGTTCTTCGTTTTAAAATTCCATTTATTTGTAAAATTAAAAATTTTTCGAAATTATTGTCTCTTTTTTTCGTTCTTAATATTTCAGTTTTATTCAGTTTTCTCAGGCGTTTCAGTTTAGAATAAAATTTGGACAACAATTATGAATGGGGCTTTCAAAAAGCTGTAAAATGATACCTATATTGATTTTACATATTTCTACATAGCCTATTTCTAGGAAAAATGTATATTTTGGCCATATTTGAGGTAAGAAAGTCGCATAATATGAAACATATACGTATAGCTGGCGATATAGTATAATTTTTGAAAGGAATTTAACTTCACGCAGAGGTAATGCCCGGAGCTTACGACCTAACTGGTCGATGACGTTCATTTTCGAACTAAAATCAAATTTAGGGTTGTGAAAATTTCATAAAAATTTTAGCTGACTAGGCCCATAACAGACAACTAGAGCATCTACCGCAGCGCTAGCGCATTAGAAAAGCTGATTTTTAAAATGAATCTGCAATTTTTGGTTAATCGATTATTTTTGATTATATGTCTTCTGCTACTATTTTAAATTTAATGTATTATTTTCAATAAACTAAAAATAATAATTTTGATACACGAATTACTTTTGATGAATCGATTATTTTATTGATTAGTTTTAATGAATCTACCACGTTTAGAGTTATGTTTCATAAATCGTTTGTTTTTGATAAATCGATTATTTACTACACGTAGAATTATTTTTATTGAGTTAGGTAATTATTTTTAACGAATCTGTGGGAAATTGTAAAATTTTGCGAACCATTGCACATAGGTAGGTTTATTCCCGTTGATGATGGTTAAGGATGAGATTCGCAAATCCACATTGCCTTTTCGTTTTCCAACATTTATTCAGTCGTGTATTTTTCTTTGTGTCACATCGAATGGTGCGCATTCATTATCGATCTTGTTGCAGGTTATCTTTCTCTCCTGTTCCTCTCTCGCTTCGATATATTTAATTACGTGAAACTCGACATTGAAAGTGACTTTTCGAGACCAACCGATATGTATCATAAACTCGACATATTGCTATCAGTCTCGACATCGATACACACAAAATATACCCACAGCGATAACGCGGAATCGAAATGTCTTTTCTTTTAGTACTTCGAACTGAGAGAAAGAATTTCGATTTTCCGAAAAGCTATGGTTGGTATAAAATACGCGCCGAAGTGCGAATATTGGGTGGGAAATGATTTGCAAGTTTTCCATCACTATCTTATCTACTCTTCTGTATTGATATAGCCGACAAATTTGGACAATACCGATCACACGGCATGGCTGTACAATGAACGAGTGACGAAATCGTTGAATGATATCAGACACCTCATGTAGAAGGAATAAATTTCCCCGAAATTCGCGGTACACGATCGCGTGTACACAGTTAACCGGTTCATGTTTGAAAGTTCGAATCGACCTTTGTAGGCCGGAGAAGCGTATAGGTATACCGTACAGAAACGAAAAATAACAAAGGTACCGTTAATGTATGAAACAGTTTGCAAGTGGCAGCAGCGAGCCCCAGACATGTAACAAGTCGATGCCAGTGGCAGGGGGGCCTCGGCCGGCACGGCTCCCTTCCAGGATGCTACATACGAGGAAGCCTCGGCGGTTTCCAGCTCGAGCTGGTTGCTGGTTTGGTTCTCTTCTTCGTCCTCTTCGTTCTGTTGTTGGTTGTTTGCGGACAACCTGTCTGTGCGTCGTGTATGAGTACGGGTACCCATACTGTCTCTTCAATACGGACTCAGTCTCAAACTGTGCTAGTTACTACATATATTCGCGCAGCGCGGCTTTCGATACGGTGGTCTGTTGAGACGTGGAAAATTTTTTAGTATATTTCATGAATGTAGCCTTTGAGCGTTTTCACTGAATTCTTCGAAATACTTTTTCCTCCATTCGGAATCGTAAGTATCGAATTGTATTATTTACCCACTTTCTTCGGCACTTCGTGTATCGCGTGTACCATGTCGTTCAAACGATGAAATAAGTTTCTGGAAACTTTTACACATTTATCAGTCACAAGAAGAAAAGTGCGCGATTCGGAAGATTCCCATCGTATTGGGTGCGGCGACACACGAGACATGTTCGGGTATCTGGAAAACTGGCAGGTGTAATGGTTGAGAGATGAGTGATGTACAGAGGGATTCTGGATTAGACGAGCGATTTTTCGAAAGAAATTGTAAGTCAATGAAAAAAAATCCCGAGTGAAACGGCGCAAAGTGTTACTGATGGGTTACGCCGCTATGCGCTTCTAAAAGAGGAACGGAACTCTCACTAAGTCAGTTCATTTTTCATATTCATTAACCGGAGCTTTAATAACTTCATACGATGAAAAACATTTGATGAGTTGGCGAACCCGATACCAGAATGAGTCACCCTTTATCCTCTACATACTCTCCCTATGCAACTGACCTTTTCAGAAGATGCTTGCGCTAATGTGTACATCGACCTAATTAAGACCTAACATCAGCTTTATTCCGTCGATTGGCTGGACGGAACACCTCCGGCTGAGGGATGACAACGTGAAATATCGCACTTGTGTCCGTCTGATTCAAATAACCTCCTATCTTCCGGCGCGAATTATTCCATTATGGCAATATACACTCTTGGTGAACATAGGCGCACACCCAGCCCGGAAATGCCTTACGAGAGAAGAACTCAGCACGTTTAAAAACTGATTAGTCGAAATAAAAAAGAAAAAGAATGATATAGGTTCGGTATTTTTTCTCACTGAATCTTACATTCAAAGGCGGATTTAAGACGAAAGACTTACCCAGATTTTGTACGCAATGGTCCAAATTTTTAAAAGTAATCTATCTGCTTCACCTTTTCCGAAAAACTTCTTTCAGTTTTTTAACGATTCCTGGGTTGAATAGTCTTGAAGGATCTTGATGAGTCCTATAGTTTCAAAAAAGTCTTCATATGATCTTGACAAGTTTCTAGTAGTATTAATTTATTATAGTATAAACAATTCTTGGAGAATCTTAAGATAGTTCTAAACGGTCTCGGTGAGTGTAATGCGATGAGTGAATCGTTTTGCGTATATACGAGTCGTAACATAGTCTCAATGAATGATATTGTTTTGACGAATCTCATCTGAATTTTAATGATATTTGGAAAATCTTAGGATAGTCTTAAGAAGTCTTAAAATAATTTTGAAGAATTTTAATATAGTCAGAAGACCGGACGAGTACTAACAGAATATTAACTAGTCTTGACCTAGTCTTAACCCAGGTGTAATGACCCCTTACTGAGTTTTGAATATTCGTGACGAGTTTTACTTAACGAGTTTGAACATGGCTTCACAAGTTTAAACAGAGTCATGCGCCCAGACAGGGTCTTGAAGAGTCTGAACAAATATTAATGAAGTGTTATTGTCTTCAAGTACATAATATCAACAGATTCTAATGAATCTTAACACGGTCAAGACAAGTCTTGATGTAGTCTTGCCAAATCACCAAGTCTTAACTGTTTCGAAAAATTTCAACAAGTTTTATTGAGTCTTCACGAGTCTCAATTTAATCTTACATAGTTTACCAGCCAATCTGAACTAATTTGTGAAAGGAGGGACCCAACCGGCAAAGGCCCATATTGCTAGATCCCAGAACCGATACTGCTGATTTCATAACGAAAAAACTGAATTATGATTCTACTCGGCATGTTGGATGTTGGTTGGCAAAGTAAAAGAAAATAGAAATTTCTATCAGATTTTGACCAAAAGACTTAGGTTTAGAGAGAAGGGGAGGGGAAAGGCGGCTGACTGTATAAAAAGCTCAACTTCCTATTAGGTTCCCCTCAAATTCAATTCAGTTGGCGTGTGTTGAGTGAGTTGACTCAATAAAATTTGTGAGTTCCGCAGAAAACAAAGAGGCGAAGCGTATAGCATTTACTACGGTAAATGAGAAACTATTCATAATGGTTCACTTGGTTTAAATACATTGGAATGGACAGCAAATTCTCCCACTCCTTTCAGGGCTAGCGCGAGGGGGACGCCCCTCTTCTCCATTCGTGAAATTATAACCGAATGTAGGGAAATTCTGAAAAATTCCGCAGACGGACGTTTTCTTTTTTTACTTTTCAAAGGAAATTTTGTAACATTTCAATAATCATTTAGTAAAGGTCGAGAAAGTCGGAAAAATTGAGATAGAGGTGCATTGTCAGAAACCTAATAAACGTGAGCATTCCTTCTTAATCTTGTCGGTAAAATGGTGGCGTTTCAGAGACCTCGGACCTCTATGCGGCTCTTTTTTTTTCATTGATTTAACCATTTAATGAACTTTCAAATTTCTAAACGATTCATTCGGATACCAAAATACAACTCTAAGCGATCAGGGTCCGATGACTTGAAAATTTTGATTTTTCTCATCTTATATTACATCCACGCTCGGCTAGTAGGTATGTAGGTACAAAAATTTTTCAGTACTTATCGAGTGCGGTTTCTACGCTAAAGACTTCGCCCATAAAATGTCATCTGCTGGTCCATTTACCTAATTTATTTTCTTCCGGAAGGGGCTATACACCTCACAGTTTCCACAGTGATTGTACACCGCGGCCAACAACTGACCTAGAGAGAGTCTTCCTCGCGTACAGTGCCCGTCATTAAACCCCTCGCGGCCCTGTCTACATATGTCCAGCAATTGTACAACCTGATAAAATTTGAGCCTCGACTGAATTCTGTGTACGAGATGGCAGACCGGCGATACACGTTCTCGACAGACCAAGCAAGAAAGCTGCTCTCGCTGGTATCGGTCGTGGGCATCGTATCACGTGTTACCGCAACCTATTGTTGAAAATGCACGAGTACATCTCGTGTATCTAGGTCATTGACGTTCGACACTTATAATTATCGATTTTGAGCTTAACGCGGTAATTATCCGCTATGTATACATACATCTGGATACATTTCGCACATAACATTCGTCTAATTTGAATTTTTCAGCTATACACGAATCTACCCGCATGTAAACCTACACACGTATACGTACGTTCATGCATTCTGACTGCAAATATTGAACCAAAATTTCCTTTCTCGGCTTATTAATACTTGTCATTGGCTCCAGTTAAAGTTCTCCTCACCTTTTCTGGTTCCGGTTGAACGAGAACGATTTTTCCGCATGCACGATTTTTATACTGCAAATTTCGGTAATTACCCTAGTTCTTTTCTCCTCGTTGTGGATGAGACCACCGGTGGGTACAGCTGTAGTAGGAATAGCTCTACTCGTATATATTTAGTTGACAAAAATGTTCTCGACAACGATCTAATGTGCATAGTCGACATAGACAACCGAAATTATTTTGATTGCATCAATACAAGGAGTATTTTTTTTTTTAATATATAAATAACCGTACATGGAATCTTCGATACCGATAACTGATGGTCTGTGCGGAGATGACGGCAAAGTGAGTGAACAGATTCACGAAGTTGAACGGAGTCTCGCAACTGGTTCGCCTCATCTTTTTTTTTTTTTTTAAATATAATTCATAATTATAGTCAGGGATAATGACCGTAGATCGGCTTCAGTTCGTCGTGCAATAAAACAGATCTGGAGGAAAAAGAGTAGAAAAACAGAGAAAAAAGTAGATAATAAATACTGATTTTTTAAGAACTTTAATCAATCGATGGGCCGGATGGAAGGGTGACAAACTTAACATTGCATTAGCGGGATCAAGAAGAGAGCAAACCGGCCTATCGGGCCAAGTAACAAAATAATCACAGAATATAATGGTAACCTTGTAATCATCTGCTCATTAGAAAGAAAATACAGAAAACATGAAGGACTTTATACTCGGATGTCAGGATAGTTTGAGTATCTTAATTTGAAATACTGCGGTACGGGCAGCGACCTCGCGAGATTATTCTTACACGAGGGTGCAGACCACAAATTTGCCGAATCTACCAATATCCACACAAGCAAAAAAAATCCTCAATTAAATTTGTCGCCTACATTTGCCGAGTAGGCCAATTGTAAATATATGGTCTGTGGGGTGCACCCTCGATTCTTCCGATTGCGGGGCCCCTGGAGAGCGGTGAAAAAAAAAAGGTAATTACATATTGTTCTAATTTATGATACATCCATACCTATAGTCTTAATGAGTCTCAACAGTGTCCAGGACACCATACATGCAGCGAATGATTCATCTGAACCAACCTTAAAACAGCAAACTATATTTCGCTAATTCATAATTACAAGATAATGGAGTTGAGAATTACGTATGTTTCTACAAGGCGTCTCGAAGTGGGCAATTTTGCTCCAACTGGATAAGCACGTAACTTATCTTGACAATTTGCAGACCTTTTTACTTATTACTCTTTTAAGGATACTGAGCTTTGGTTGATAGAAAAAATTATTTCCTCTTTGATTTCATACGTATTTGGTTTTAATTATTGAAACTGGATAAATAGTAAAGCCTTTTCGTTACAATTCAAATATGTTTCTGAAAGCACTGAAAAAAAAACTACGGGGATCGGTGTTGTAGATACTCTCAAAATCGATTTTAGAAACAAAAGTTACATTTTTTCCAATTTTTCAAAAGCATTTCAGGATGGTCGAGAGTGGACTAATCTGAGCTCAGAATTAATTTTAATGCGTCTCCTTCAACACTATCCAAAAGGCTCGTAACGTCTCAACAAAGTGCTGATGAATTTTAATGGCTTTTGAACGTGTCTTAGCGAAATTTTATAAATCGAAACAAGAGGGCGTATAAAATGGCGGGGAAAAAAGGGTTACACGTTTGCGATAGTGGACGTGAAAAGTTATAAAATTTCTTCACATGGAATGTATCACAGTGATCAAAATAATGACCTAAGATCGCTTAATGAAGAGTTCAAAATATAATGAACGACTAAGAACAGGAAAAGAAAGATGAAAAGTTCGTGACAAATTGGCAAAGAGAGTGAAAAGTTGGAAAGTTACTGAGAAAAATTTTTTGTCAAAAAAATAAAAAGTGGAAAGTTATGATATACTTTCCAACTTTGATATGCAAATCATTAATCAAGTGCAACACTCTGATTTCATCATTAATTAAAAGGTCGAAGAAATGCAGATTGAGTAAGAGGTGTACGGCAGTTAGGCAAACCCTTCTTTGGGCCCATCATTAGAATAGAATGTGCAGGTCAAATTTTCGCGAGCGAAATAAGCGAAGAAATGTTGATTTTAAATAAATTTTATGCAAGGAAACAATGGCGGATGTAATGGGGCAGCAGGTGGACATCTGCTGACTGAGTTCTCCTCTAGAAAAGCCTCTTTAGACCTCCCACCTACCTATGAAAACAAAAGAAAAGTGGTCCACATCCACAGGGCCGCATTACCACCGTCTGATTTTTCGGGAAGGCGGGGGTGGGGCTATTAGAATTGTGCAATTTTTTTTCACACAAAAGGTCCCCAGCAAAATCGTTTCGTTCTTTGGGATCGTCTAATGTTCTTTAAGAGTCCCTGCCAGGATCATGCGATCTATTTTTGTATATAAGAAACGACGGAAAAATCGTTTAACGTATAACCTTCCTTTTATGGGCCCTTACCGGAATTGAGGAGGTAGGAATCAAAATCGACAGTTCCTCCCAAAAAAGTGGAAAACAAGGTTAGAGCACCAGCTGATAAATCAAAAAAAGTACTTTAAAATGGTTATGACGAGAAAATTTGAGAAACAATGTATGGTTTGTAAAATCATCTGTGATGTACATATACACTGAGAATTAAGACTGACACTTGGTTCCTCAGATCTTCTTGCCGCGACCATCTTGTAGTACTTTTTATCAGCTGGTGCCCTAACCTTGTTTTTTTTTTTTTTTTTTTTTTTTTTCTTTCTTTCTTTCTTTGGCAGTGTCGGTTTTGATTCTAACATCTTCATTGGTGATGAAAATTTTGTTTTGTTGAATTCAGCGTAAGTAATTATATTTTTGTTTGTTCTAAAGCGTATTCCATCACTGCACTTTTCTTCACGTTTCACATCGATTTTAGAACAATTTTCATGATACAACAGCCAAGTGAGAATCAAGTGACACTTGCCAAATGTTGCCTTCAATTTAAGCGACTGCAACCTTTCTCGCGCATTAGTCAGATTTCCTACCAACACTTGATATATACATACCACACATTTACGGCGCAGCAAGAGATATTTATTCTGTACCCGCGTACAGTATTTTGCCTATTTGCGCACTTGGAATAAAATGGCAAGTGTCCGTTTTGATTCTAACCTCTTCAACTGTTGAATTTTTTCGCACACAGAGGGCTCTCAGCAAAATTACCTGATCTTTATTTCGGATCGCCTAATTTTATTTTTTGGGGTCCAGTTAGAATCATGCAAATTTTTTGCCCAAAAGGGGCCCCAGCAAAATCGTTTAATTTTTTAGAAGGGTCGGCGGCTATTAATCGATGCGGCCTTCTTCTAAACCTTCAAAAGTGGCGGGTATTTTCCTTTTGCCTTTAATCCGTTACTGCAAAGAAAGACTATTTTGCATTATTTTCTATAATTTATGCTGAAAATTTGTACCACCCCATTTATGAAGCGTGGACCCGAAGCAAATATTCCCTACCACCCCCACCCTCCCGTCAGGCCGAAAAGAGAATAGAAAATAGAATTTTCTTTCTGGTTTCTTGCATTCTAGGTTCTATGTCAACTAACGTGCAAATATATGATCGCTAGCAAGCAGACTTTTCAAAATTTGTAATGGCAAGAAATCGGTTTTGATCAATCTTTACTAAATTCTAAACGCGTTAAAAACCTATCTGTACTAGGAATCGGGTCTCAGTTGAGGATATGTCAGTGAAGTATGAATCACGTAGAAAGTTTGAATTGTGGTTTGCGAATCTTCACACTTTTTTTCGAGAATCTTAATTTCCAAGCTGAAGTAGTTGAAAAAGATGCATCGCTGCATTCTAGGGAACTGCTACACTGTGCTACCTATGTCTCTGTACGTAGTATGCATGTGTTTCAAGCCGAAGCACGATCATATTACTTTCACCAGATTCTTTAATCTTGCGGTACGGTATCCGTTATCGAATCTACAATATTATGTATCATCTATTAACTTATTCGATTTTTTGCTCTTCTTTTCTTTTCTTATTTGAGTGAAATCGATTGTCCTCAGCGTACTAGTATTGTTTGCGGCTTTGTTAATAGCCATTATCGCTTTTTCAAAAACACATAATTACATCTTTGTAATATTCGGTGACGGTTTAATGAGATTCTTTTTTTTTACAGCCGACAATTAACTTTTTTCTTTAATTTTTTCTTCTTTCTTTATTTTGCTTTATTCGTGTACATGTATATGGGTGTGTGTATATATACACGTGTAGGTATGTGTGTGCTTGATATAAGTACGCATATGATGTGAATGATACGATATGACTTTCACAGAAATAACAAACGCGTGCACACGTAATAACATAACGCGATTAATGAGATGTTTACGTAAAAAATGAAATTCAACATACGCGGGTACTTCCCACGATCATCGAGACACCACGCTGTCACCGTCATAATTTTCACACTGAGACACTATCTATGGAGATAAAGTATAGCGAATGTCGGATCGTTATTTTCCATTTTTGATAGTCAAAGGACGAATGAGTAAAAAAAAGTTTCTGATTGCAGTCATTCGAACGAAAAATCAATTTTAATTTGCGGAAAATGATTAGGCACTAGGCCGGCAACCTGTAGTTTAGAGGCATAGCCGGTTTTAAGGGCCAGGATTTGGAGCATAATCTTCTCACACTCATCTAAAGTATAATGTCTTCACAGACATTCCTTTATAAATTTAAAAAAGTTGTGTCGCTTCGTTCGTAATGAGGGTCAACACCATGAAATTCATCTCCGAATACTTCGGTACCAGGCCTCGTTAGAAGTTCCATCAGGTTCGAATATATTATGTTACATTCACTAAGCAAGTCCACTGGCGGGGGTAGCTAGGTACAGTGGACTGAGACATTTCCATACAAGTGACTCTATTAGGAGGAATGAACATGACTGCGTCATAAAGAAATTCATCTCAAAGACATTCGCCTCTCACGCTAAATAGCCAAAACGGTTGCCACTTTTTATAGCAGGAGTAGAGACCATATGTGAACGGGGAGGCAATGAAGACGCTTGCTCTTCCCAGCGAGGAAGATTGAAGCTGAAAATGCTTCCAAAAAGACTACGAATACCAGAAACGAGAAGAATCTCAAGTCTCGAGGAATTCTAAACAATCATAAGATAGAATTTTGAAAGTAAGCGAATTTCGAAAAATCGCATCGAGTTTCGAAAAGTCTTAATGCCATAAGTTGTCTTAAGAAATCGTGATCCAGTCTGTATGCGTTTGAAAGAGTCTAGCGTTTATGGAAAAGTTATAAAGTGTCTTAAACGAGCCCTGAACAGTCTTAGTGGAGCTTAAAAAAATTTGGAACAGCCTTGAAAGGCATCTATGTGTCTTAACAAGTTTGGCCGAATCTTTATAAGTCTTGATTAAGTTTTAATGAAGTCTGGAGAAGCCATAAAAAAAATATTAAACGTGTCTCGAAAAGTCAGTGTGAGCTAAATAATAGCCTGATAAAGCCTAAAAACTGCTGCGACAGGCTTGAATGAATATTAATGGGTCTTAGTTAGTTTTACGAATCAGTCTTACACAAATATTGGAAGGCTTTAAAGGTTTAAATAGGTGTGATCATGTTTTGAAGACCCATTATCAAGTCTGAAAGAGTCATGAGTCGTAAACGAATTTTGAAGAGTTTTAATGAGTCCTAAGCAAGCTTTGGAGAAGTGTTATAAAGTTTTAAACATATCTAGGAGAGTCTGAAAGAGTCTTACATACGCAGTGAAGATTGAAGAGTCTTATAGTTAGTCTCAAAGACTGCCCCCTTCCTCTTCAAAGGAAAAATTTGAATGGTATTGTAATGAACGTTAAAAATATTTTAAAAATTCACCCAGTCACGGAGCCGTAGTCAGTTTTATTTACGGGGGGTAGAAGGTGAGAGTACAAAGTATAATTTACACCCTCTTCCCCTTAAAAAATAAATTAATTTAAAATAAAAAAAAAGTTAGTAAATTTAAAAACTATTAAGCATATTGTTATAAATGCGTCTTGAGAGATTTCAGATACGAGATTTATGAGATTTGCCACACGTAAACTCAACAATTACAGCAGATATTTTTTTTTACTTTTCCACCCAAATTTATTACCTCCTCGTCCTAGAAATAGTTTCCGACGCTACTGATCCCTTTTGCACACCCTCGGTTATAGCATTGCTCAGTCGAGAACTAGTGAATTGAAAGAATGTGACAGAACATTGTCTAACAAATTCTGACACACTCTGAGTTGTCCCTCTCAGGATTGCTTCCTGAATTCACCACTGGTAGAGGCTTCTTTTCTAACATCATTTTCAGCATCAGAGACAAAAATGATACAATGGTAGAACTACCTGTAAGCCAAAGAAGGTAACTGTTATACAGCAGCTGTTAAAATGGGCTTCAAAGTAATTGAAATTAGGCTAAGGTGTCTTACGAGTAAACCCCATCAACTTATTCAGAATTAATTCAGAAATCTACGTTTGTGTAAATCGAACAGGCTTTTGAGTTAGGTACAAACGACAGTCTAAGCCACAGAAATACAATACGTCGTATATTGTGCGATGAAAGGTATTCTCCACTAATTAACATCGGGACACATTAAATACGAAATAAATTTCGGCAGAAAGCATATATACGTATTTAAACCTTACACGATCAAGATGTGAAAGGAAACGATTTCGATCGAGATAACCTCTTATTGAAAACGTGTATCGTGTGCCCTTGCTTGCGTTCTGCACGATGCCACGATCACCAGCAGCAGTAGCAGAGCTGACATTCCAGCAAGTAGAAAATGCGTAATGCTTTCCAACCCGCCGGAATCGACGAAGAAAAATCGCGATGAAAGTGAAAACCGAGCACACGTGTACTCGAGAAAGTTCTAAATTATATGCTGCACTTCAGTGCGAGAATAAAAATAGAAATACTGAAATGCGCGCATCAGAGTGTCCAGTGGTGCGGTTGACCGAATTTCAGAAGTGAAAAATAAAAGAAAACTTGGTGTGGCGAGAGCATTAATTAATCCTCAAGATGGTAGCTACTAGGAAAGAATTCTGAAATGTTGAATTCGTTTCTGCAATATACAGGTGTGCGTGTGTATACCCAACAAGTATCTATATAGTGGGTTGTTTAATTCATCAATCTTCGCTTTCAAGCCCCATACTAAGAAATTACTTCCGGGAAGGGCAGAGAGGTTGATAAGATTTGAAAAAAAGTCTAAAGTAAGAAAAAAATAAAATAAACAACCTACCTGATACTAATAAAAATACCCAGTTTTCTAAATTTTATTAACTGTCTGCCGAAATTTCTCAACTTTCAAGTAAATCCTGAAGATCAGTATAAATTTGCCCCAGGGTCATTTTTTGACTAATTTAACACCCCTGTTACTTCACTTTTTGGAGCATCGCCGCCAAATTCGGACAGCCGAAGTTCGAATTCAGTGAGTAAAACTGGATTTCAAAAAAGGTGTCACTCTACCTACTCTATGCTTTTGATTTTTGAAAATGTCTCTATGTTATACCTAAGTTTGATTAAAGATTCTAAGAAACCCAAAATTCTGTGAAATGGAAATCGCCAACCGGTTTTTCTTTTACTTCTTTCTAAGAATATACACGGGAAATTTTGTGGAATTTGGAGAAAAATTAGGGTTCACATAGCCGATGAAGTTGTAGATATCGTGTCTTTTTTTCGAATGAGAAATATGGTTTACCCTCTCGCGTCGGCCCCTTGATTATGAGAGGGTATAATAAAGATTTAAGTTAACCTTTCATTAATAATAGAAAACGCGTGAATAACGAAAAAATTATAGACTTGAACATCGAACTCGTCAAGTTTCACATATAACATCATACTGTAAAGTAAAATGTGCTTCCTATTTTTGTCAACTTTTATAATCACATAATGTTCCGTGTCACGGGAAGATGTATAGCTACGGTTTCGTAAGACTGATAATTACAACCCAACTTTTTATTTCACATATAGATACGGAAACCTCGAACTAAATGACCGTTTCAAACCGCAACTGCAGTCTGAGGCAATACTTAAAGAATCCTCGGGACGTACATTGAGAAACTTTTTAGTTAACTCCTCAATACAGCGTTATTGTGTGACGCTGACTCTCTATCTATGTCGATCTGATTCGGCTCCTGCTGACCTAAACTCTACTAACAACTACTTAATCAATATCAGTTCATATTGACCTAAATTCCACCTTAATTTAGGTCTCTTTCTTTCAGTTCTATGCAGCTGTTCATTGAATGTCTTCAAAATCATCTCATCTTATCATTTAGTATAGATGAAACTCACAGATAAATGTATACCGCACTGTAACAAATCCCTCCCAAAAATTTCCAATATGAACCTACCCAGAGCAATGTGTAAGTTTTTGGTTTTTGAAAAAAGCAACAACTAAATGCTGATTATATGAACTACTTGAGTACCTAACTAACTCCATCAGCGAAATGATAGAGACGTGTGTACTTGAAGACCGTCTTCAACACCCACGGGGCCAGGACCCCAGGGTCTCTACGGGTAGGGGCCTTCACCAACGTAAAAATCAATCCTATTTTCATTCGAAAAGAAAGAAAAAATTAAAATGTTTCCTGACTGACCATCTGACTTTGTCAAAAATTCGAAATAAGAAAATAGTCAGGACCTCTCTTTCTTAGAAATCTTCTGAGGACAATATCAATTTTGAGAACTTTATAAGAATCGACCCTTGGGCCCTACGATTCGAAATTCAACTATGTCATATGTACTTTAAATCAAAGCTCATAGGTTTGCTTTCACAGTATTAGGTAAAATTAGTGAAACAGGAAAACAGTACCTCTTGTACTTGTATGTAGTACCTAAAGAATCAGAGTAAAGTGCATGAAATTAAGCTACTGTATGATTACTGTTTAACAGTTATATTAGATTGGTTCTTCTACAAAACTTAACCTTTTATAATTATAAGAGTTGTCATATTTACTGGGGTTTCATTTTCCAGCACGGGCCTCATAGTGTAAGGGTCTTTCGGAAAGTTCCCCATTCCCGGGACTCCCAGTGTACCCCTGGCAATATATATTATCTGAAGATACTTTTGAGAAGTCTCGTCGGACTGACTGAGTGTTCACCTTGCCCCACGCGTCTGATTACCACTCCCTCTATTAACATTCATACTACGCGTAATTTGAAATCAATTTTCAAATTATTTTTTTCGAATACCTACAAAGGAGTTGTCAGTTTCGCGAGTTTTAAATACATACCTAGTATTCGCCGCTAATATGATCACATCGGAACCTAAGGCATTTTATTCATAATCACCAAATGATAACAATAACCGAAATTTCTGAAAGAAAAGTACATTACTTGATGGAAAATTTTCTTTAGTTCTCAATTTTAAGATAAGGTACATTCATCAGGAGTCGTTTACGTGGTCAGAAATGACTAAATATGCGATCGAAAACGACAGAAACTGGCTAAAAGCACTTAATTAAAAAGAACAAAAACGTGCGTTGAATTTAATACGACTAAAAATGATAAAATGATTACGAATGACCAAATCCGATCACTAGCATGATCAAATGTGATCATTATTGACGTCTAGAAGCCGACCAAATTTGGTCAAAATTGACTTAAAAGAACCAAAAGCTACCCTTGAAAATCGAATTTAATCGTATAAATTGGCGTTTTGATTACAATAAGCGGCGGCTTTTAACAGTAGCCCATATATATAGGGGTGATCCGGATCTGGTCATTTTGATTACAATATCCGATTGATGACATTAGCCCGGATCACATTAGGCGGCGTATACTCTGTACATATTTTTGTAGCACTTCTTCATTTTTTATGGTAGTTCGAGCGGTATCTCCCCAATACACTTTTCGAAGCCTCTCCAAGTTCTTATTCACAGCGCCCTACGACATCAGGTAATAATTCGCTGTATAATTTTTTTCACTCGCCAATTTTACCTAGGGCTTCTCTTTCGTATCGCTATAATTTAACGTCTGTTGATAGTGAAACGTTATAGAAATGTAGGTATGCATATACGGCGAACAACCTACCGAAAAAGTGAGCCATTACTTTCGCATTAATTATTCGTTGCATCGAGAATCATATTAGCAACTACATGTAACGACAAAGTAGATAATTCTGCAATAATTTTCAGTTACGTAAAAAAATAGAGTCATGCGCGATTAGAATAATGACGCCTTATAAATTGGTTATTAAACTGATATAAGTACGCACGGTCTTTGTTTGTCCGGTTTCATAATACGAGTTAGGTCTCTACTGCAAAAGGGTTGTCATTTTCTTTTTTTGGAAATGTAACACATGCGGACGGAGGGAGGACCTATGCTCGAAATTCAAACACTGATATTTCGATTTGTAAGATATATCAATCTCTGAAGTGGAAATGGTGGAGGTTGAGGATCATTCGTCCCCTATCCTCCAACGCCTTCCGAATATGCCTGGAACGCTTCATTCTGCACCAAATCTTCCCTTCCTCCATTTTGGGAAAGCGAGCACATGTCATTGACTTATTTGTACATTATTTCAAAACGAATTACTGGAATCGTGAAGCTCCGGCCTCCCCAGAAATTTCATTTCATCTCCTCCTCGATTACCACTCGAAATTTTTTTGATTCATTTACATAGCCTATTTTGATCTTAAAAGTTAACCAACGTTACTATTTTTCAAATATATTACCTACACTAGGTGGGCAAAGGACGTGGCCAAGGGGGCCATGCCCGATAAGTAATTAATATAACCACGAGGACTTTTGATCTCCTATTCTGAATTTTGACGGATGTGATGCAGTCTAGGAAACCTCATCATAAGTTGAGAGATAATAATTGTTTGTGTGTTTTATCGAGGGAAAGTAACACAGTACCCACATGTTCACATAGTCCAACTCTAGAAGACTCAACAAATGTTCTTTTTACATGGTTCTCTACAGCAACATTTTTTTTTCTATTTTTGTTTTCCTGAAAAATTTATTTTCTGACTCGTAATGGGGTTTCCTACACTGACTGCATCACATATATAGCATATTATATTTCATAAATACTATTTATTCAATATTTTTCAAATAATAATCAGTATATTTTCAACACAGAGGGCTCCTATTTATCCGGGGTCGTACGTTGATACAAAAGCCCGACTGGATCTATGATTCTCATCGAGTTGACACACAAGAACCGTCAATATTGAAAGGTCTCGGAAACATTCGATACTCCTTTGGCACAGAATGAGTCGAATCTTCGGTAGAACCGAGCAGGAGCACTAACTCGTACGATGTAATCGACTAAAATCATCAATTTTTCGATGAATTTACTAGCGAAACATGAAGTCTTCAAATTCTCTGTTGACCAAAAGGAAACACAAGGCCCTGGCGAAGAAATGAGGCAGTTTTTGCCCAAACTCCTTCCAGCACTGTTTTAGGGGGGGGGGGCTCCATCCGAAAATCACCCCCGAATTGGATCCAGTCAGCACAAAAACCTATAAATCAAGTACTATTTCGAAAAAATTACCCGACCTTTGTTTTAATCTCTTTCAGTGAACTTTCTATCGAGCTGAATTTCTGCATGTTTTCATTGGGTTTGAATGACACATTTGGGTAAACAAACGATATCGATATGCGATACTGTCGGCAACAGGTGAGACAAGCGTCAAATCTTCTGTAGCTGACAGTCGATAAGTTGAGCACGTTACGTCGTGGTCTCCGTCAGCCGGTAAAGCTATTACCTGGCTTCAAAAAAGATTTCCTTCCAGTGACGGATTTACCACTTGAGTCGCCATAGGCGGACAGAAAACTGTCGCCCTTGCGAATCAACCTGACCAAATATTTTTTGAAGAAGAAAGAAAAAAAGAGTCTGACCAGATAATATACGTTTTTTGCCTCACAAGAAAGAGTAGTCTCCCTTTTTTTGAAAAATGATGTAAGATATTCCTTTTTTGTTGGGTATATTTTATTTTTTGACAATTTAGCGTAAAGACTATAAGGAGAATACTCTTTTACGAGCAAATAAAGCAAACAAGTAGTAACATATGCTTGACACTTCGTTGAGAGAAAGTATTGAAAAAGTGAGCGAAAAACTTCAATAACTATAATATGTACATATTCCCATCAGAAAGAAATTTTGCAGGTGATTTTTGCCGTGTAAATAGTACAAGTGTTTGTTTGGTTCAGCAGCAACAAATGGGAAAATCACTAAATAATTTGTAAATTTTACCACGCGCGATTCCGCCCCCCCCCCCCTCCCTATAAAAAAAATTCCTGCCTTAGGCAGCCACCTACTCCGCTCACTGCTAAATCTGCCACTGTTTCCTTCACTCGTACTTTCATACGTAATGTTTTATCGTTCTGTCCGGCATCACTCGCAGAATTTCAACCAGTCTGTAAAAAAAAAAATTCTCGATGGTTACTCTCCCTCTTCATGTCGAAAATTTCTCAAATTTTCGACTTCAACTCCGAACACGATTTCTTCATTTCGTTGAAGATTACGTCATGTAAATCCAATTCGTTGACGATGATAATGGCAAAATATACTTGGCTTGGCTAGAAACTATACCTACCTACGGTGTCTAGGAAGTGAAGAAAAGAAACATTCTCAACATCATACCTGCATCAGTTTTTTCTTTAATTCTCAAAAAAGTGTGCAATTTTTCCCAAGCAATATGAGCAGCGCAAACGGAGTGCAAATGATGATGAAAATTCAGTTATGTAATGACATCTTAAGAAATTTTGAACTTAGTTCTCGAAAATCGATTCGGACAAATACAGCCAAAGGTCATCATCGCGAGTTGAATTGATCGATATACGAGTACGTATCGATTGAAATATTTTGAAATCAGAGTAGAATTCCGTTCGGTTTAGTGGATTTTGAAACCTCGAACATTCGCTAAATGGAGCCAGGTTCACGTTCGTGGTCGTATAAACTCGTGCAAGTAGTGCACCGCAAAACAATATTTCCTCTTTTTCGTTATGTTCTAGGACTGACGATAAGAATGTTCAACTGTTTGTCGTTAGGTTCGGGTCAAGACAACGCGGAGAAGATGGAGACAGTGTAACTCAACAGCGTTAGCAAAATGTTTAATATAATTAATTTTCTTCGATTTTTTAATTCTATCTACTTAACGTTTTCCGGGTCGAAATTTAGGTAAGGTCTTTTTCCTTTAGTATTGACCTAACAACTCCCACAGGTTTAAATTATCCAACATCTTCGATATATAATTTTATGCCACCTTCGTCAGGAGCGGATAGGGCTTGTGTAGTGGCCTGGGAAAGAAACGTGAAAACGGCTCACATGCATACATTTTTGTGTTAATTATTACTGAATGCCACTGACTGATCGGCCCTTTTTACCCTTTTGGACGACGGCCCAATGGGCTTTGGCCCACCGGTCCACCATTCCTGTCCGCCCCTGCATCGTTCTGCAAACGTGACAAAATATTACGTATGCACGAGTGAAGGAAGTCTTTTTTGAAGCTGGATAATGGCTTCACCGATTGACGGAGACCTCGACGCACCGTGTTCAACTTATCGACTGTCAGCTACAGAAGATTTGACATATAGTCTTACTTGTCGCCGACAGTATCATATTCATATCATATCGTATTTTTCACCCGCTGATGAGTGAGCAGAGAAAAAGAAAGACCAAGAGTGAGAGAGGAATACGAAAAACGTGAAAATTTCTACAAGGCGAGTCCCCGTCGTCGTGAAATTCGAGTCTACGATTTCCCTTTCATAGTGAAGGCGGCGTCGCGACGCAGCCCGACGCAGCCTGCGTTCGACACGCAGAGATCGAGAAATGATGATAGAGATCGAGAAACGGAACGAGAACGCGCGTTTATAGCCGGCGTGTAGAGCGAACACCTCCGATGCTGATCTGGAATGGCATAGATCCACGATCCAGTATATAGTGACAGTTCGCGACAATCCTCTTTTTCTTCCTCCTCACCGGCTGTCTAGTAACCCTCACCTCATCCGGACAGCTGACTTTAGCCCGAGAGAAACTTTGACACGCTCTAGTTAATAACTTCTTTTGCATCCTGTTATGAATAACAGCACTTCCGACGACGTTTTTTTTTTTTTTTTTTTTTTTTTAAATATTTTAATTACGCCGGTAAAGTTCGCTATGAATATTTTTTTCTGTCATTTCTCCGGACTCAGTCATAATTTCGCTACAGTCGTTCCAAACTTCAAGTACGACCTGAAATATATCGCAAAAAGAATAAGAAAACATCTCCGCGGTTTTCGAAAATACGTTTTCATTTTTACGAGTCTATTTCTCGCAAGCAAATGAGGTCGAGTGCGATTGTTTTCAAATTTGACGATCCAACGAGGCAAAGCCGAAACCGAATGGAAGGGTGGGTGTTGACCGATGGATGTGGGAACAATACCGGTACCAACAGTCAGGAGGAAATAAACAATGCGAATACGATTCGTATCGGAAAATAACAGTAAGGTTGCATCTTATAATTATAGCGATTACTAAACTGTTAAAACACCTAAGTGCTACTTTCGACAGAAGTTATCTGCTTACTTTTCATATAGATTTTGATCGATAACACTGATACCTACTCACTAGGACTTAAAAATCCAACTTAACGCTCTCTTCAGTCTCAAACCAGCAATTTGAAGAAAAGAAAAATCGAATGATTTGGAAAAACCGATTTTTAGTTACTGCAAAATCTTCACACTTCAAATAGCAAGATTTCCAAATTTGTGGATTGTATTCCCAATTACATAGTGACGTACCTACGAAGTTTTCAGGCCTGTGGAAGCGAAAATGTTTCGGAGATTTTCCACGATAGTTAAATCTATCCCACTCCCTTCAACTCCGCCGCAATGCTACAAGGGGTATATCAAGCGCGAATTTTACATTTCTTGGCATAAATATCGAGTGCAAATTCGGACTTCCCAGACCGGTGGCGCGCTAGCATCGGGTCTTCCTCCCTTTCCGCACTTCAGGAAATAGTACCATAGAATTCTTATCAACGTTAGGATACACTGTACGTAAACAATGCCTAGCATCTCATGTAATCCTAACGTTGATAAGGTTCTGTTGAATCTTGGGAAGTCCGAATTGTACATATTTTCTACTAGTGAGACCACATCACATTTTATTCTACCGAAACTAGTTTCAGATCCCTCCTATTATACAGCTGCTCTTCTTGAGCTACAAAGTCCCTTCCTAACGGCATAATTTCCTTTTCAATGACTTGATGATTTGTTTGAATACACAGTTATAAAATGGGTAGCTATTTCCCTGAGATTAGTCCCGCGAGGGCGATCGTCCTCATCAATCAAAATATCTTATTGAGGAGGCGTGTTTTTAACACCTGAGCTATAATAAAATAAAAAGGACTAAAATCAAATGAAGTAAAATCAGATTCTTCTTCATAGCTATCGGATACCAAAGCTAGCCCCACGTCCCCCTCGATCCATAGCGGGAAAAAGTTTTCTGTAAACGTTCTTATTCATTTCGGTTAAATTCTATATTTTGGAAATTCATCGAGCCTAAACATTGATTATATGTCGTCTTTCTATCTGATTGCCGGCCTCCTCCTATTCCTCCTTCCGTCCCACAGTGAAGGTGGCTGCGTAGGTCCACCGGTTGTCCCTGAGTCGGGAGATGTAACCCGCCCAACCCCATTTACTGCGCCTAATAAAACGTACTGCGCCCATGTTTAGCCGTAGTTTGTTTTTTATTTTTTTTAATACTATAATTTTCTCTTTTTTCTTTATGTTTAACATGGATCTCTCCATTGCGTTTTGGGTGACTTTATTTTTTTCATTTTTTTTTGACGCTTAGTGCCATGGATTTTTAGGAATACAATGATTTTCTTTTTTTCTGTTTTCTCGGAAATTTTGTTTTTGGTATTCGCGTGATTTTGCAGAGTCGATAGGTACGTTGGTAGAAAATAGGAACTCGGAGTACCTACAGTTGATTAAACGGGAAAATAAATTGTGATCAATGCGTGCTAGAGGTTTGAACTTGAACATTTTCGGTAATATTTACTAATCCAGAATGAACATCGTTCATTCATATATTTCTTTAAAAATTTGATGTAAATGAGACCTCCTACCAAACAGAAGACTGATTAGGTCTTTTATGATGCGGGAAAATTGATTAGGTATCCCACACCATGAGGCCTAGCGTATTAATTATTCGACGATAGTAAAAAATAAAAACACCGCTTACCAGGTCACATGACTGCTTCATTATCACTGAATGCGTTGAAACCTTTTTGAAGTGGTTAGAAAGATTACCTCCTACTTCTGCGGGATTCGACGATGGCTGGCACTAACTCCCTGAAACGAGAAATTACACAACTATAGTCATTAAAAGGATAACATTAAACTTTTCGTTCGGATTCAGCGTCATCAGCGACGTATTAGTCGAAATATTTTTCGCAGTCCCGGGTTTTTTCGCCATGATTTCGTGAAATTCTAGAAAATCAAATTTCATGAAAATGGCGAGAAGTGTGCAGAGGAATGTTTCACATTTCATTTTCTTTTTTGTGAAACATCTTCAAACGCCGCATGAAATAGAAAATATGACAAGTGTGTAGCCGGCATTACACTTGATCACTCGAAGAATGACCGATATGTTTTAAATAAACGAAACGAAGCCTTGTAGAGGTCCGAAATCTCGAGAACGCGAGTGACTTACCAGAAAAGTTGAGAAGGAAATTATTCACAATTCCCTAATTGCACCTCCGACTTTTCCAGTAGTAATGTTCACGTTTTCAAAGTCTCAAACCATTGCGTGATGATTTAATTTGCCGATACATGCGAATGTACTAGGCTCATTCTCGCAAAAATAGTTATTTTATAAAACACACACACAAAACAGAGATTGTTTTATAACTTTCTTGGGGGTCAAAATCAATAGCGGGGATACTAAAAAAGAATATTCTGAGATGAGACGTGAAAATTCAATTCCTAGAGTTACACAGACCGACAAATTTTTGATATTCACACTGAAAGACAATGTATTCACATTTTTAGAATAAGGCAACAGTGCTGTAGCCCTTCTGCAAGGCACGGCAGGAAATCAAAAAACTCATCCGCTCTCCAGTCATAAATGGACGATGAAATAGGTCTCTACTGCATTATATGACATGGAGGCTCCTTCTGTCACACTATTTTTCAGTATCTTACTCGTAGATCCATATCTTTCTATACGTGAATATGTAAAACACGTGATAAATCTCCGTTCACAAGAAATTTACGTCCCAGTTTATGAAGAAAATCAAATTGTTTTCCTTTTCTCTATAAGAAAGACAATGAAAAAAAGACATACTCGTAAAAAATGTGACAGAATACGTTAAACGCAACGCAGACATATTTCTACCTTGATAAACTGAAAAAACATCAAGGTTACGGATTTGCCAAATTTGATGTTTAATTTCAACAAATTAACAACATAAACATAATATTAAAAAGATTAAGAAACTTGCTAAATATGTTAATTTTGACATTTTAGGCTACTAAGTTCATAAACTTTACTACATTTTTTGACAAGCTTGCTAAATTAATCAATTATTACATGGAGTATATCTAACAAACAAATTAAATAAAATTTAATACATTTACTAAATTTAACCAATTCATTAACTCAAGCCTGATAAAAGAGAGAGGATTGAGGGGATTCCCCGGATCCAAAATTTTTGGGAGCCTGCATTTTTACATTGTCAATTTTGTGCATGCGTATATGGAGGGGGGCTTCAAGCGTACATTTGTAACACCCAAGGAAGGTTCGAGAAAAACCAAGTGCCTTCTTTTGGTTTCCCTCCTCCTTGCGGACCCGGACTTTTTCTTCACGGCCCTGGTTCCACTAAATTCACTAAATTAACCAAATCTCTAATGCGCTAAATTCCACCAATTTACTCAAATATGACCAATTCCTTAGTAGTTATACACATTTATTAATTTCGACCACTTCGCGAATTTAACAAAATTCATTGAATTTAATTAATCAGTTATACTACTTAATCGTAAGAATGGAATGCGAGAGATCACAAATTTATTTAAATTGATTAACTTACTATAATGTCGACAATTTTGCTATGTGTTTTTAAGATAATAAAAAGTCGAATAAAACATTGAAAAAGACTACTCAAACGTACTATGAAAATCAACACCCCTAGGAAAGCTTTCTATTCACGATACTGGGATGCTGGGAAACTATGTGCTTACGATCTCTCTGACCAACAACTGCTACCACTTTTCAAAATGCGGATAAAAAAGGGGGAAAAAAATTGTGCTACAATTGTAAGGGATATAGTCCGGTCTTTCGAATGGTGTACGTAGACAAATTTTTCCCTTCCAGTTCAGCCTATTTCCCAAAACTGGAATGCTACTAGAGATTGACTAGTGTTAACGTGTCGTTTTTTATTGTGTAAGTACTAGTAGTCCGAAATCTCCCGGTTGAATGATGCGAACTAAATACGGGATACTCTGTAATGGCCATCTCACTAATCGGTTGCTATGTTAAAGCGATTAATCTTGAGATCTTGACTGAAATTCCTAAACCCCCTGCGACGATAGTAAGAGATTGTTCGAATTCCGACCAGATATCTTAAAAGTTTCAAACGTAGGTTTGATCGATTTTATTGTTCGAATCTCACATTGCAACTATTTCTCCTCCTTTGTAGATGCGATGGCTTCGAATCATCGAAGAACCGACTGAAATATTCTGGGAATCTCTGATGGTAGTTCTCTTTGGCGGTCATTACCCAAAATCCACAGACACGAGTTTCTCGTGTAACGCATATATCCTCGTTCATATTTTCTTCAGCGCAAAGGACCTCGGAAACGAAACTCGAAAGCTCTATTAGATGTTCACTCGACGAATTTCGCCCTTCCTTAACCACTATTCGTTCTTTGCTTTCAGGCGAACGCACACGATGAAATCGTCAACGTGGTGGTACACGCTCGCCGCGATCGCACTGTGCGTCGTCCGAACAGCGGTCAGCGGCGAGGAGGCGCAAACACCGGCCGAAAGAAGGATTTCGGTGTCGCAGTACTACGACCAAAATGACAACGGCGAAGTGAACAAGAACAAGCTGCGTCAAGAGGCGTCGGCGCACTACCAACGCCAGCACGACGAGCTGGCCGTGTCTTCGCAGGATGAGGAAGACTCGCTGTCCAACTACCGGAATTCGCCGCCGCAGTTCGCCAAACACGACACGATAGCCGTCGGCTCGGTCGAGGACGCTGACATCAGCGGCATTCGTAATCGACCCCAATTCGTACGTGGCTCGGTCGTGTCGCCGGAAGAGCCGGGCGAGGAGGCCCAAGAATCGATCAACACCGGAACGTATAATCATCGTGTTCCGCAGTACATTCATGCCAGTCCGGCTCACGACTTGGCCCTCGACAACGACCCGTCTACCATCAAGAATCGACCGGTCAGCAATTATTTGCCAAACTATTCTAGTCAGAACAGCAATCACTACTCACCGTCCGATTTCATTCAAGACCCCTCGTACCAGCTAGACTTCAAATATCACGACTACGATAAACTGACCAAGTTTTTGAGAACTACCTCCTCCAAATACCCAAATCTGACTGCTTTGTATTCGATTGGAAAATCCGTTCAAGGTAAGCAAAGTAAAATTTTGCACGTATTTTAAGAATTCTAGGCATGAAAGACCGGAATGAAATGTCACAATTTAGTTCACACTGTATAGACGCAAAAAAATCGACAATAGGTGGAACTTGTCGTTACGATGAATGTAAACTACAAGTAGGCTACGGCCCCGAATTTCGTTTTGTTGGTGTCTCTAAACCAAGGATGGTCGGACTGAATACGAGACGTACTTTTTCCGTTCCTTTTTTGGTTCTTCAAAACCCAACCTTCGGTTCCATTCCGAACAGTTCGCTTCTGATTTGATGCGTTCTCGTTTCCTTTACTGATGCAAGACTGGATATAGGGGTGTACCAATGAAGGGGCCTCGGGACTTCTATAGTAAATTTTTTTTAAATAAAATAAAGACACAAATTGTTTGCCGATTGCTAATTAGTTACACGTATATGTACGGAAAATGCCGACTATGAAAGCACATACCCCCATCTGAAAAATTACTATTAGGTGCATTACCAACCAACGAAATCATTAAAAATCAGATTTCATTTTTTTAAATAGGTGCGGGCTATAGGGACATAGTTTGTTTGTTTGCCAGGACAGGCTTCACCTACCGTGGGTTCCAGGGCCCAAAATCCAAAACCCGGCTCGGCATTGATGAGGTCCCTTTGTCTGTCAATGGGAAATTGAAAAATTCTATTAAGAAAAAGAAACAACTGATTTTCCACATGAATAAGAAACTATTCCTAAACGTTTAGTTCCGGTTCATTGGTTCGGGTTTCATTCCATACCTTCCAAAAACTCAGCTTTGAATATTGTCGTTAACGGAGACCAAAGTTCTCTTATGACAAAAAATATCATTTCAAACATTCTCATTGTTTTTGTTATTAATTTAATTATGTCAGAACAGAAGTCCGACATTTTAATGAAGTGAGCTGTATTTTTCACATGAACTGTTCACGACCCCTATCATTTCTGCGATCATTGAAATTCCACGAAATCAAGCTATTAAAACCAGCTTGAAAAAAAATTTTTTTATGCATGAAGTAAAGTGTAAACATACGAGTATTATTGTAGGGCACAATGTCACGAGGACCACAGCGAGCTATTAATGGAAGATAATAAGAAATTTCAAAGAGAAATACAAACAAGTGCTGCGACTCGCCAGCAAATTAATGTAAATTTCAGGTTCCGAAAAATTGATATGCTGATTCATTTTCTTAGAGACGGTGTCGGAATTGAGTTACTCTTAATTTACATAGCGCAGCTATTTTCTCCTCCCCTATTGATAAGATATAAAGAGAGACATGAGACACATTGATTTATTTATTACTGATACCTGATCCTTATATTATGGAAACAAACATGAAGCGGACGTGTGACTTAGGATCAGAGATGGGCGTTGCTCTTCAAAAGCAAGTTGTTCACTTGCTCTTGTTCACTATTCGGTGAACTTAGTTCTGAACTAGTTCATCTCCCCAAAAAAAGAACAAGAACTAGTTCACGATTTTTGGACCTGATGATCAACTTGTTGATTCTTTTTGTTCATCTATTTTTTCGTAATTGTTTTTTTTTGGGGGGGGGGGGGGACTTTTTCTTGTATATTTCCACTTTCCAGACTTTAGTTTTAACTTTCATAATGGTTTCAGAGTTACAATTACAAATTATAACATTACTGAATTTTTATTTGATGTTTAAATTTTATCAACAATCTCATAGGATTTCAATGGGGATTAAAAAAATTACTTGGGCAGCAGCCTAGTTTTCAGTTGTAGGCTATTACCCCCAAAAAATTTTTTGCTCGTAATTTGTTTGTACAAAAACCCTATTTTTAAATGAGCAAGACCAAGAGCAAAGGTTCTTTTTATTGAATAAACGATGAACTATAGATCAGTTGGAAGACCAAGTGAACAAGAGCAAGAACTAGTTCACTAAAAATGGAAAAGAACAAGAGTAAGAGCAAGTCCATTAAATAGTGAACAACGCCCATGGATCTCTGCTTAGGATGCACCCGAAAGATTGCCTACCTACTCAATAAATGCAGCAAGGGCAGACCAGTTACCTTAAAATCTGAGACTATGGGTTTTTATCTTTCTATAAAGCATTCTTGGTTGACGCCACAAAACCACCTCCCACTCGCTCCTATATTCGTTACCTTGAAATCCGGAACTAGAGTTCCTTATCTTTCAGCAGTTTCCGAACCTGGTTTATCTGGCAGTGGCATCCTCAACTACGTGATGACGTTATCAATGTTAACCACCTCTTTTTATGACGTCATTTTCATCATTCCATCTGGGTATTGCTTAGCTATGACATCATCATCAATTTTGTAATCGTAATTTTGCCTAGCAATATTACGTTATTTTACGGAATGTGAACATAAATATGTACCTGGTTCAGAAGTTCAGCGGCATGTAGCACCGAGCAGGGAACTGACATGAGCAAAGCAAGTGTTAGTCCGCTGCATTTGTGCCGCAAAGCGGCTAGGAGGCGAAGCCCCCTAGTAATGCTGGAAATTCTTTCGCTCGCATAATTTTTTATTAGGGGGGGGGGGGGTCATAGGACTTGGGGAGCTCAGCACGCCTATTTGTACCTATTATCACTTTCCTTATAATTGGAAATAAATGAAAACGTGGAACGTTCTGGTAATAATAGAGGGTAATTACAGCAGCTGTTGTCAAGAATTAATATTGGAACTGATGTAGCTATATGCAACAGGAGTGTTGCGATAAAATCGTGACCACATTTTCAGAGGAGCAAATTCTCGGGAGTTCAGGAGGTGGGCATTAAGCAAGGGCAAAAAAAAAAACACTTTACTAGGTTTTTGCACCCGAATCTGGAAAATAAAAATTTCCACGGTCAGACCGGCAGTGCAGAGGAGTGTTTCCCTTTTGCTCTCCCGACGCTACGGTTCTTCCGCAAACATATCTTTGTCGGAATAAATAATCAGCCTACTCTCAGTCGGAAAAGGAATATTCCCTATAAAAGGCACCAGTATTCTGATAAAGGAAACGGCCGTAATAAAACTGACACCTGGTAGGTACTCACATTTCTGGAATTGGAGTAAAACTGATTGGTTTCTTTGGTGCTGCTGACTTGGTAGAATTATTTGTACTTGTATCTGCCTCTACTAACGTTATAATAAGAAGGAAACATTGAAAGTTCATTAACACTAAATTCTGGTTCCTGATGCTGACGTAAAGTCGATGGTTATATATTTAAATAACGTTATTATTTGAAACACCGTTAAACTCGTTACATTTCAACTGTTACATACGCTAGGATCATTAAAATAATAGCAGCATTATGCCAGTGTAATTAAGCTTTACGTTTACAATGGCCGTGCACCGTGCAGCTACAAGAGAGGAAAATCTACTTCCTGTTAGCCCTCTGAGAGGTCTAAACCCATAATTTTCAGCTGGAACCCTTACGAGTGATTTTAACTGAAAGACAGTTTTCAAGCAATGTCGATTTTCGTAAAGGTTTGCCTTACTTAGAGTAATCCCACATTTAAGTCACTTTAGATCAATGAACTATAATTATGTGCTTCCTCTTCTCTTGTCGCACTACGTCATCATTATTTGCGCATGTTCCTTAAAACTAAGGAAAAACTACTATTCAGAATTTGTTACGTAATCCTTCTTCCAATGTAATTATTATCAAGTGCTAGGCCCCCTCTCTTTTTGATAATCACATAGACGGAACTAAGGGAAATGGATACCAAGAAGAAGCTAAATTTTAGCAAAAGTAATTTTTGTTTTTAATTTTGAGTAATACTTGATAACTGAGCTCCTTAGCTTTTCTCCAAACTGGTCATTACCGTTCGGCTACATAGACCGATTTTGCAGCGGGGATTAGAAGGTCAACTTAGCCCCTCTTCCCACCCAGAAAATTTCGAACTATTTAAAAAAAAAACCAAGAAAAAACACTGTTCTTAGGAGGGGGGCTAAAATCGACTATTCAGACAGAATAGACCTCCTAGCCCCCTCTTTAGCGGCTTCACAACGAAAGTCCACTTACGGTATATGAGTGACTCGGAAATTACTGAATGTTCGAATTTTGCACATTTCGCGAAATCACCGAAATTAACGAATACAGGAATACTGATTCAAATTTGGAATATTAGAGTTCGGTGCGCGTGATATTTTCATTCGCAAATGCGGACCGATAGGGGCAAAAGTAAATTGGAACCAGTTTCGAACGTAGCCCATTTGAGATATTTCTCGCGCAAAAACCGTGTAGCATGCGAAATATGGAAAACGTTGACGGTAGGTACGAGAAAAAATGTTAGCTCGTGCGCACGTTAGGCGCTCCATTCATTGACTAATTTTTCTTATCGATTATACACCTGCGTCATGACAGGAACAAGAATCCTCTCTGTGCACTACATAGCATGAATCCAACACTATTAATGATTCTAGCTATATGTACCTATGCCATAAATAATTAACGAAAACGGTGTGACGAGTATTCCTGCTGGCCCAGTAGACTAGCTACACCCTACAACATTTCAAACTTCTTTCTTTTTTTCTTGTCGATCATATTTTCAATGATTATATCGATGTAAGCACCGAGTTTCATGCGAGTAACTCAACATCAATAAATTTTTAATTAGCAGCAGACTGAATCAGGAATTTGGAACGATTAAAACAAGTAGGTCAGTTTTTAGTGGCCTCTAAATATAAAATTCAAATTCAAATAACTCGTTAGTCATACTTGTTTCCGCAAATCGTCGTTTGATAATTTCAACATAGCGACGATATTCGCACAATATTTGTTTTACCTACAAAATTTTGATCCAACCGTATTAATACAGATAATTTGCGGGGAAACAGGCCGTATTTAAATATTTTCATCTCCGAATGCGCATAATTTGAATTGGAATTCACGAAATTCCAATAGCATTGAAAAATTTTTGTTTTCATGAAAGGTAGAAGGGTCCAAATGAACCTTAGACAGGATTTCAGTAATGTACAAAGAAGGGGCAGTACAGAATATCAGCATTCCTTTATTAGTTTTCCGTGAAGAAAGGGACTAATACGTATATCTATTCCAATTTGTTGTACACGAACATTGAACAGAGTGAATGCTCATGATTGTCACCTCAGGATCCCACGGAAAATTGATGAGCAGTACAAAAATAATTGTAGAAAATTTTGGCGTTAAGATTTTTTCAATATCAGGCCCACAATATGTCAGTAAATTTGAAACAAATGATGAAAAAACATATCGACGTTACTTTGTCAGTGGTAGTTACAAAAATTATAAATTTTCCAAGTGAAAAATGTAAATCTTTCTTTCTGGAAACATGGTGAGGTCGACGAGCAAAAAATAAAATAAAAATAATATTCGATTTAAAATTTTTCTGACCGGTGTCCCAATTTTTCCAACTTTTTCTCTTGAATAATGATTTCGTTTATTGACGAAAAAGTTCTAAAAAAGCTTCCCCCACCCCTATTGAGTACGATTCTGCTTGATATTTATTCCTATATGACATCAAATACATCAGCATAATTTATAGATTGTATAGATGTTTTTCTATCACTTCTTTATGCTAGTGGTCGTCAGTGTAATTACACAATCAACTAAGAGGGCGTCCGACATTTGATTAAAATTGATTACGTGGGGAGGGTGGTCTGGTGAATGATTACGCAATCAATTCTTGATAGCACGATTATAAATATTCGTGTTTTGTTTGTAAATTCTCTTGTTTCTATCATTTCTATTCAAATTCTGTGAAGCGTATATAAATGATTACCAAATCTGTAGGAGGAAGGGTCAGTCAAATGATTACTTGATTACAGAGAAGAGAAGGGGTTCTAAAATCGACTACATTTTGATTAAGCAACATATGGACAGTCTCTGTGCCATTTATTACTAGCGAAATACTACGGTATTATTGATGATGTCATAATGTGTAACAAAGAGCATGCTAACGCATTAAACCTATTCAAATAAATGTACTTATTACCGATACTCGGCGAATGTGAAAAAATCAAAATCGATGAAATGCAGAAAAAATTGAAGAAATAGAATCCAGGTCCCGCAAAATTTTGAAGCACACCTCAGTGTGTACCTTAGTGGCATTGGTAGTAGAGAGTAGCCACAATTTCAGATTATGAACATATCTTCCGTCTGCGTGAGTGATGGAAAAAATTAACTTACTTCAACTACGATTTCAGTACATAGATTCGATAATTAAAACAACCGTTGATTATTTTTACAGGACGAGATTTATGGGTGATGGTTGTATCTTCATCTCCGTACGAACACATGATTGGCAAACCGGATGTGAAGTATGTAGCCAACATGCACGGGAATGAAGCCGTCGGTCGTGAACTTATGTTGCATTTAATACAGGTATGTAATGTGTCGCAAGGTTTGAGTTATTTTAAATTTCTAGAATTAGGAATTAGGACTTCCTGCTTCCCCCTCACTCCCTTTCTAACCAGTAAATTAACTCAGCTATAATGAACAAATATGTCATGTTATGAGGGCAAACGAAGACCAAAACGCCATGGTGCAAATTGGAAGTAAATCGTGTTAATCCTTAAAATAAAGAAAAAGAGTTTCGGTGAAAAAATTATTTTTGTACATTCGGAAGGCGATGGGGGCGGGGTATCCTACAAATTCCACCCCTTCAAACCGGTTATGTATCCGGCCATCGTATTTACAGTACGCCACGTATAAAAGTATCGGGGCAGGGTCAGAAACGTTCATAATTGTGCGTATTGGGCATATTTGTCGACAAGCGAAAAATGGTCTTTGTAAATATAACAGATAAAGCGGAGAAAGAATCAGAACGCAACCTGCGACGACGCATTTTACAAAATGGTCCACGAAAGCGCAAATAGCTCTTCAAAGTGAGGGAAGAGGACTATTCTTTTGTTCTTTTCGCGAACAAATTTGTATGGCTCCACTCTTTCTACTCTTCATATTATGTCATTTTCAAACTTCCTGAAAGAGGGGGATTTCAGTACATTTGGGAGAACTAAGCCTTGCAAAGTGTGTCCTATACAGGTCCGAGGCGTAGAGACATTGGGAATGAGACATAGAAAAATGAAGACATTGAGCGCGTGTCTATTTTATCTTCAATTTTCCGGATAATATTCACGTTTTGGATGTTTCGTACCATTGCGCGACGCTTTGTTGTACTATCACAGACTTCACACTTCGACAAAATTACACCCCCCCCCACACACACAACATTTTACATGTTATCCTTATGTACTGGAACGCTGTATTTTTATGTAAATAAAATGGATTTGACATCCGACGAGGGAGGCAAGGATAAGATAAAAATGAAGTAAAATATGGACCGAATAAAGAGCTTCTGAATCTGACACCGATCTTAACAGAGTATTGAGGGACTCGTAAAACATCCGAAAGGATTTTCTTAAATAAGTCTGAACTAGTTTTTAATGGCCTCTGATAAGTTTGAAATGAATGCAGGTCTACCTTAAGAAAGTTTATTAAACGCGTTTTTCAAAACTTAAAAGCGTTTTAGTCTTGAATGAGTCGTAGAGAGGCTTTATGAGTTTTGAACAAATCTTAGAGAGGCTAAGAGAGGTTTGAAGAGGCTCGGTGAAAGTTCGAAGGTTCGTAAATAAGTGTTGAAGGTTTCTTTACAAATAAGTGTTTTTTCCCCTTTAACTTCATGTTCTAAGATTGTATTACTTAGGTTTTTGAATGTTATAGTCTATCATCCGAATTTACCTTCATCTTACGAGTTGTAAGGTGAAATTTTCTGCAATAAATGCGACAACGTCTAACGAAAAGAGACTTATTTGCAAATAAATAATACTTACATCTCAAAAATGGAATCGAAGGCTTGAGGAATTTCGATAAATCTTCAGAAGAGTCATAAACAATCACACCGTATCTTAGCAGGGTCCTAAGAGTTTAAGTAAACTTTCAAAAAAACTTGAAGTCCTAAAAAGTCTGATCGAGGGAGTCTTAAGAAGCTTGAGACTAGTCTAAAAGAGATTTTAATAATTTTCAACAAGTCTCCTAGATGCGTCTCAACAAAAAGCCTTGAATCAGTCTAAAAGAACGTTAAAAAGCCTTGTAGAGGTCTAAAAGAATTTTAAAGAATCTTAATAGGTTTTCAGAAGACTTTTAAATGAGTCTAAAAGAACTTTAACAAGTTTTGAAGAATTTTCACAACTCTGGACGAGTCTTGAAAACTAAATTCCAATACTCTTAATGAGTCTTAATAAATATGTAAAACTAAAAAAATGCTAAAGAACCTTTTTAGTAAGTCTCACAGAGCCGAATGTCAACGAAGTGAAAAAGAGTCGTTAACTATAGTTAGTAAATATTAGAAAAGTTTTACAAAATCAGGTGACGCTGGATTCATACGAGGGGTAAAAAATGGAAACATGAAAGCGTTGATTCAGGAAGGGATACCCAAGGAAAAAAATTAGGAAATGAAAAATGAAATAAGTAAATGAAGAAAAACAGAAATACAGAAAAAAATGAATTATTACAAAAGAACTGTTTCCTAGATTTGTCCAAGATGCATTTTAGCCGAAATCCGGCAAGCATGGCGGAATGAAATTTTCAAACTTGTAATATTTAAAAACGGGGAATATCCCTAAACCACGCTAGAAAACAGTTGTTGATAGCGAAATGATTTCAGTACCTATAGCAAATACGCGGGAAAAGTATCTTTGACATTATTTGTTAGTACCTATTTCGAAGATTACACATCGCATCGTTCTCTGTAACCGAAGTCCCAAGTATTCGCAGTTCTGCCACATTGAGACTTTTTAGATCTGCAACAGTATTCATAGACACAGACAGGACTTGTACGTCCGCGACACAAAAAAAAAAAACTGCTGCAGACTCGCGAACTATGTCAGTATAATTACCTCAATACAGCGCTACGGTTTTCACTGCGCGATGTTTCCGAAGACTGGACTTTTTCGGCCCTTCGACTTTCTTTTCCAAATGCATACGGGAAGGGAAAAAAAAAAGAAAGTAAAACCAGTTTTCTTGTATTTTTGTCCGCAGTATTTAGTAAACAGTTATGCCACCGACCCGTACATAAAGTGGTTGTTGGATAACACTCGCATACACATTCTACCATCGATGAATCCGGACGGGTTCGAAGTAGCTAAAGAGAGTCAGTGTGACGGAGGTCAAGGCCGTTACAATGCACGCGGTTACGATCTGAACAGGAATTTTCCGGACTATTTCAAGCAGAATCACAAACGTGGTCAACCAGAAACGGACGCTGTTAAGGAGTGGACGTCGAAAATACAGTTCGTTTTATCCGGAGGCTTACACGGAGGTGCTCTAGTCGCCAGTTATCCGTTCGATAATACGCCAAATTCTAGTATGTATCATCACCTATTTGTTTATTCTTGAGTTCGTACTCACATAGCAACTCAGTCTTGAGAAATCGACTCCAGACCGAAAATTTGAAGTAATATTTTTAAGTCAGGGGGCTGAGGCTACCTGTGCAGTATGACCTCACCTACAGACCTTTCAAATGCAGAAAAAGTGTTTTTACGAACTCTGCCAATAAATATCATAACCTCAGCTACAACCTTCAGCTGGTGAATGGGTCGGTAGAAAATTACGTAGGTACCCTTTTTATTTTCCATCGCGTGGGAATTCAAATCAGCATCTCTTTTCTCAAATTATGTTCCGATAGAGTGATGTACAGCTCACCTAATTACCTAGACGGGAAAGAGATACTGACCTCTCAATCTTCTACTTTATTCTCTTTCACTCGATTCCCAACCTCATCCGACCCGGTCGTACAGTTTCCGAAACAGCGAAACTGATGACAGTGTGCATTATAGTGACAGATGAAGGCACCAAAAAGTAGGCTAGTAGTAAGGCGTATGCTGACGTCGTCGATGATTATTAAATTTTTCTCAAATTCCTGCGTCAGAAAGAAACGTGGACGAATACGAGAAATGCGTAAGACGAATCTGCGTTTCGGTAATGGACTGCACTCTTTGTTCGCCGAGAGATAGGTTGCCCACTGGATGCGAGTGCGGAGATGGTAACCGTTATTGAAGGGCGTGACATTGCCTCGGTCAATGCTTGGTGCTGTCTACGGCACTATGACCTTCATTCAAACGCAGTAACCCGGCTTTGTTTGCTTTCTGTTTGCCCTATAATCAACTAATTTAACTATCTGTTGACGAATCGGTTCGCCTCTGGGCCCCGATTACGACCGACCAATAAGCGTGATAAAGATACAGCGACAAAATATCATGTATTACGATCAAGGATTCAGTTTCCCTGCTTTCTCAACCTTGTCACTCCTCTCAACATTTTATCAACAGCCACGAAGAAGTTGATAAAACATTGACAAAATCTGTTTTATCGTGGTTTTATCACGTTGATAAAAATTGATAACATTTTTTATCACGCTAAACCGTCGGTCGTAATCGGGGCCCTGATCAGTTTACGAGGGTTCCAATTTCAAAGCATCGTTGCGCCCTTGCTAACGATTGAAAATAGTTGTCAAAAATTCGCTCGATTATTGAGTTGAAAAGAGACAGCGGTATAGTTGGGGCAAAACCTATTGAGTTAACTATAAATTCTACACTACGTATACTTCCTCTTAATCACTTTTGAGAACCATATAGTACGTATAAGCGAGGTGAAACGAACAATTATTGCTTTTTCTTGTCTGACTCATCACTGTAATGAATGTGATGGAGTTAGGTAGAACTTGGATAAATGGAATTACAGGGATAAGAGAACACGAGTTTAGTGGAATATAAAGGGTAGTTTCACCTGCACAATGGAAACGTCAAGGGAATACCAAATTTATAGTCGATTAAGAATATTCCGTTTGTCTAAGTTCAACCACAATTATCAAAATGGCCTAGGATTAAACAGAACCAAACATAATGTAAAACTAACAACCAAAAATATGATCAACAGTGACAGAAATCGACCAAATAAGGAAAAAATCTGACCAGGAGTAACTGGAAACAATCTGAATCAAATTTTATCAAATTGACCACAGCCGACCAAATTTAATTAGGTGTCACCAAATCTGTTTAAAAAATATTAAAAATCAGCTGAACCCAAAATTATATTACAATAAAAGACTAAATCTGGCTAAAGATGATCACATTCGACGGAAACTAACCAAAAACAACGAGAAAATCTGTCTACAAGAACCATATCTAACCAGGAATAGCCAAATCTAATCCTACGTAAATGGGCTATAAGGATAAGTGCACCGATTATCGGCCACTTTTTTGTTTTTCATCACTAGTCGAAAAGTTTTGAGGTTAGAAGTATGAAAATTGGCTTAAAACATACGTCAAACCTTCCCCTATCATATTCCGAAAGCCCCAAGGGGGATCAATTATTTTGAGTATTTTTTAATGATTTTTTTTCTGAAATGTCTAAAAAATGAGTGTCGCAATTTTTAGGTCCTAATATCGACACCTCTCAAAATACAAAATGAACATTAATTTACCTTCATGAAATCGTTTTATGAAGTTGGATGACAACTTTTAGTTTAAAAAATATTTGTTCTTATTTGTGCACTTTTTCACCGCCGCGTTGCATATTTCGTAGGGGAAACCGATTATCGATCACTCACCTTTTATTTTTTATTAGGTACTAGTTGAAGAGTTTTGAGGATAGAAGTATGAAAAATGACTTAAAACATACGTCAAACCTTTCCCTAACACGTTTCGAACCTAAAGGGCACCCAATAATTTTAAATATTTTTTATGAATTTTTTCCCCAAAGTGTCTCCAAAATGAGGGTCGCAATTTTTGAGTCCTAATATCGACCACCTCCCAAAATACAAAATAAACATTACCGGAGGAGGTCGATATTAGGTAGCTCCATGAAATAAAGATTCACTTTGAACATTTCTGTATTATTTTGCCTTCACTATGCTTCGAATCTGATTACGCTATTGTAAATTGCAGCATTAAGTCTCAATTTATAAAATAAACACAAACTTTCAAATGTCTAGAAATTTTTGAAATAAAGTTGCTCAAAAGTGTTTTTTTTCTCATCGAGTTTTTGACCTACAGTCGTGATTAAGGTCTCATTCTTTTTTTTTCTGTGAAAAAGGAATATGAAAAACATTTTCCCCGCAACGTAGTGTTAGTTACAGCGCAGATCTCGCGCTGGTCGATAATCGGCACCCTTACCCAAATAGGACCAAACATAACCTAGACTAAATCCGTCTAAATCTGACCTTTAAATTACCAAAAAATTTTCCAAGAAAGACCCAGTTTGACCAAAATTGGCGAAATTTGACCAAAACTCCCAAGAAAAATCTAAATTGAGCATAAAGACAGCCTAAAATTGATCAAATTCGTTAAAAAACTTTGACAAAACTAATTAATAGAGAATGAAACACAACCTAAAGAAAACATGATTATATATACACAATCAAATTCGACTAAAACAACTGAATAATTTTCAGCTTTACCGAACATGAACAAAAATGTTGTATGATTCCGACAAAAATGATGAAAACATTCACACAACAGAATCTTACCAAAACTAATAAAAAGTACTGAGAATACTCTGAACCCAATAAATAACGACCAAAAATAACGGAGTTCCAACAAATCTAGCCCAAAGTTAACTTAAATGATCGAAGTCGTTCAAAAATAACCAAATGTAACTCCGACCAAGAACGGTCACATCGTACTAGACTTAAGACGGACCCAAATACAACCTAATGGAATCCAAAACCAAAAAGGTTTTATCATGGTTTTTTCTTCTTTTTTTTTCGATTTACTTTCTCGCCCTTCCTCTTTTCTACCCAATTTCCGAACACCTTCTTCCAGCCAAGCTTCGTGGGGATCATGGTCACTTTCGTCCCTCGTGTAAACCTGCCCCCCTCCGATCAACTGCTGTGCTTGTGAACTTGGGCGTCAATTTGCCAATTTATTCGCTATTGAGGAATCTTATAGCTTTTATAAGTACCGTACAGTTTTGATCTAAAAGTACTCAAATATCTACGTATAAAACATTTCTTTGTTTTGCTCTCGTACAATTGAAGGAAGGTGCCGTTCGTCACCCATGTGTTCAGGTGGGTTTTGAAATAAATAAATTAGTACAGCCTATTAACATTTCGAAACTTCTCGTTTATCTAGTTTTTGTCACCGACCGACAGCGTTATACATAAGTTCGACAGTCGGTATATTTGATTTGACTCACGTCGAGAAATGTTTGCAGTGTTTCAGGGTTACGGATCATCGCCATCACTGACCCCAGACGACGATGTTTTCAAACACTTAGCGCTAACGTACGCTCAAAATCACCCAACGATGAGCAGAGGACTAGCGTGTAAGGCAGGCACACCGTCTTTCCAGAATGGCATCACCAATGGTGCAGCCTGGTATCCGTTGACAGGTAAGACCCCTCCTCGCAGATTTCACTTAGACAGTTTTGATACATCTGTACACCTATCTCTCAATCTTACGAATACATCGAGTGTAATTAACGATTACAACTGTTAGGTGGTATGCAAGATTTCAACTACGTGTGGCACGGATGCATGGAAGTTACTTTAGAAATCTCATGTTGCAAGTACCCACCGGCCTCTGAACTTCCAGCTCTGTGGGAAGAAAACCGATTGGTAAGTTGGTTAGTTCATAGAGAAAATAAATGTGGTGAGGTACCCGAAATTTCGGTGCTCACTAGAAGCGCGAGCATAGCGAGTGGAAAAGTGTAGTGATAGTCCCACCCTTCCAAAAAATATTAAAAAATTATACGAACGAAGAAGTTTAGCATCATACTGAAACTTATCAGTTATCAGCCTCACCCATTCCACGTCTGGTATCTGCAATTACAATTAAGGATCTTTTAAGGTTTAAATGCACGTATAACTTCGAAAGTATTAAAAATTAGTTGAATCCATCTCATATAGAAAAGTAGAACGATTTTATAACTAAAAAACACTGAAACGTGTTACTCAGATAAAATATAGGACATGAAACCCATTTCAGATATATTTAGCATTTGATGTTTAAATGGGAAACAAACGTTATGTCATTCACACGACAAGCTTTCTACGTGGTTCACAGAAATCTGCCAAATGCCAACATTGTCGACTGAAACGCCGTGTATGAAACGAAGCGCCACATAGTGGGCCGAGTCATCGAAAACGCGAGCATAACACCGAAAACTTGAGGGAAATTCGAAACTCGCTCCTATTTTGTGGGTACGCCTGGCGTTTCGTTTCGTTCGTGTACATATACGAATCGCATGCAAGGACGTACTGAAGAGTTTTCTGGGTGGGGGAGGGGGGGGGGTGAAAGTCCCAACTGATTCAATTCAAAATCCTCACGTATAAAATAATCAAAGCAAAAAAAAAAAAACACCTTTTGACTTGTTGGATTTTTCCAACTCTACCGAAATTTCCCAACTCTGCCTGACTGAAACGGTAAATCTTCCCAGCTGCTGAGTAAAAAATTTCCTATAGGAGGGAGCTCCCCCTTCTCCCTATCGGCACGTCTCTGATCGCGTGTAACTTATCAGTCGACTGTGGCCAGAAAATAAGATTTTTATTGATGAACGAACAACTGAAAGTTGGAGAGCCAATGTACAAATTGAATAGCTATTCAAGTTATCCGTATGCTTGGTTGCCTACAATAACATGAAAAGGTACTTGTATTAATAAAAACAACGATGCGAAATTTCTGTTTTTAGTCATTAGTCAAATTCTTGGCTGAAGCGCACAGAGGGGTGCATGGATTCGTTATGGACGAGCACGGGAATCCAGTCGAGAAAGCTTCGCTGAAAGTGAAAGGCAGAGATGTCGGATTCCAGACGACCAAATACGGAGAGTTCTGGAGAATTCTACTTCCAGGAATTTACAAATTAGAAGTACGTAAGAATTTTAACGTTATTGTACAACTGAAAATTATTATCATTTCATATTCAGCGCAGGTAGTCACATTTGTGAACCTCTAACTTTCTAGCCTTAGCCAGGTATTTTGTAATATTTGTAAAAATGTGGAGGCTGTAGTTTACTATAAGTATATATTGTTGTTTTCAAATCGTTACACGCAGTGCCGGATTTAGATAACATTTGACCGAGGACGAATCGATAAAAAGGCCTTCTGTAATATAAAACTTTTGTTTTCTTTCAATTTTTCCTTTTATTCATTTTCATCTACCTCGTTTTTTAAGGTACTCATTCCTTACCGGATCCTCAATGACATTTGTTCCATGTACCTCCTCATACAAATCTAACTCTTCCCGACGTGTTGAGACTACAAGACATTTTCAGATTCATTTGAAGCTCATTAAGATTTATAGACTAACTAAAATTTCTTTCAAGGCAATTTAAATTTCATTTAAGACTCTTCCATACTTATTCAAGACTCAAAATACCTTAAGTCTTCTTTGAAACTCGCTAAAACTTTTCTTCAAGACCTGTTTAGACTTATTGTCAGATATTTCTAAAACCCTACACGACTCTTCCAGACTTGATCATACTACCGGTGCGCAAAATCTCACCAGTTACCCGGGAACTAAAGGGAAACCAAGAGGGTAACTGACGGGTTTCTGGGTAATCTGATGGTAACCGAGGGTAACAAATGGGTAACTTTTCCGCGCGGGTAACTGGAGGGTAACTGATTGCGCCGTATCCCACCAGTTACCCGGGTAACTGAAGTGTTTCTGGGTAATTTGAGGGTAACCCGAGGGTTGCAAAAGGGTAACTTTTTCGCGGGTAACTGATGGCGCATCAGGCTGATTGGCCATTTCTATGCATATTAAAGATCAGTCTATTCCACGCTTTCCCGACTCGCTAACAGCATTTAAAACTCTTAAAGGCTAATAATCTAAGACTTTCTAAACAAGTTCGTTGTTTATAAACAAGTTGTTATACTCAGACGCCGGTTTCAATAACTAACATTGTGATTTTTTTTCCCTTCTACTTATAGGTGTACGCTGAAAGTTTTCATCCAAAAGAGCTTGATTTCATGGTAGTCGACAACCATCCGACGTTATTAAACATAACACTTCATCCCTCAAAGGTAGGTGTCACCGAAAATAATCAAGTTCATTTATGGCAGCCTCCGTGGCTAGGCATAATTAAACATCACGAACAAGTAATCGAAATTACTAGAGAGGGTGAAAGGGGTGACAGGGCTCCATTTTTTGGGTTGATATCGAAAGCCAACGACTTTCTTGTTTTCCCGCTGGAACGATACTGCCTTGTGGTCATTTTAATGGTCACGTTTATTCGATGAAATTCAAGTCGTCTTCCTGATCAACATTCATAGTTATACGTTTCAATTGTACAGTTCATTTTTATAAACATATTATAAGGAACTGAACCAAGAATCACGTTCGTTATTTTTAAATTCAAAAGCCACTGGGGTGAGTAGAGAGTTACATTTTGTAAATTATTTCGATGTTTAATTTTTCGCACCAGGATCAAAAGCGAGAATACTACCAGATTGATTATTGAGAGCACAGAGGTCTGAGTACAAGACATGGGAATCTAAATCTCATTATGGTTATCATAGTTTAATGCCAGATGAACGGAAAATTACGTCATACACCAAGCCTATTTTTGCGTTAGGAAACGCAAGTTTAACAGTCTACTTTTTGTGCCACAGTGTTCATGAAGATGAACAGACGCGGAAAATAATTATTTTTCGTTCATCTGACATTCAAATAATATACGTAACACGACTGCAAAGTGATATAAAATCAACTCGTGCGATTGCTCCACTTACTGCCCTCGGGTTGCAAACTTTTTGCACTCGTTCATAGCACATTTTCCGCTCCTGTTACATAATTAATTGTCACTCCATCTCATTTGAAATTTAAGTAATACAAGACTATATAATTAGTGATAAACAGGAATAATCCTTCCAGGTTTGCTCCCAATTCCCCCCCCCCCTCTTATTGAGCTTGGAGAAACTCTAAGAAGCTTTAAAGACTAATTGAATTTCTGAGAAGGCTTTCGTCTACTTATAAAGTCCATTATAGATACAGGCCACGCTAAGCGGGGAACATACATAATATACTAAGTAGGTACTCATAGATCACCATTTCCCAAATTTCTCATGCTCTCACCATTTTTTTAAAAGATACAATCATAATCATTCATTTTTTATAATGTAGTCCTCTTCTATCAGTAAAATAACATGAAAAATCAGTACACTGCCATTTATATAATATTATGTCACTTTTCATTGCTTTGTATACTCTACAACCTAGGTACGTAAGAAGTATAAGAAAGAAAATCTAAAAAGAAATAGAAGATGTCAGTGTGTTTGAAGAGTGAATTGGTGCAGTTAATATACAAACTGGATCGGTTAAAGCCGAGGAAGGCATCAAAGCAAACATGATGAAGGGATAAGGATAATGATGAACTGGGCTGGTGCAGTGTTGGAGCGCAGTCTCCTCAACATGCTGGTGAAAATAGTTGAAAAACCAGAGGGCTGACATGAGCTGGCTTTTCTAAAGGGAGAGGAATTTGGGACGAAATAAAATTTACTGGGTGGGAGGGGGGTGCTGTTCATTAGCTTTTGACCCGATCGGAAATTATTATAAATTTGTTTTGTTTTTTTGGAAAATTGTTTCTACAAGCTCCTTAAATGGAAAAAATACGTGCAGACATACGATACTTATTACTAATAAATTATTCTTCCAAATGGACTAAACTACTTTCTGTTTTCCTAATTAGTAATAATTATAGATCGTAGTTTCATTATTACAATTTAGTATTCATTATTCTTTAAGGTTTTTGAGAGATCATCCTCAACAAAGATTTTGGCAGCGTGAAAAAAAGTAATGTCGACATCAAATCTTGAATTTGAGAATGGGGATTAAGAATGTACACGTATAACCCAGTAATTAATTCCCAAAAGGCTACTTTTACTTCTTTGCAATAATGTTAATCTTAAAAAGAAATTTACAAGAAGTAATGAAAACGTAAAATTTGAAGAAAAAAAAATAATAGGTTGATGTCAGTTGGTTTTCGGTATCGCCCCTGTCTATTATGTGGTCAGTTAAGTTAGATCTACGTTCTACATCCCGGGTTAGCAATCAATTTTCATATCCCAGTCATCAGAGCCCAGTGAAAGAAATTTCAATGAATGATACTTAATTATGGAGGAAATTATACTCAATTGTGAATATATATAAATTATTTGTTATGGGTCAAACGATGTAAGAAAAATTACAGAATATTACTAGTTAGCTATTATGATACACTATATTGCTCAAAAGTGAAGAATGAAAATACCTTACCATGTAAATTCGTTCATTATTCATCCCTTGTTTACGCATGTATAATGATTACAAAGCGCTTCTTCGAGGCTTAAGATATCCTGCAGCTATAACTAACTGAAAGGTCGCAATTGTTCCATCGAATGCTGCTTCACTGGTAGCTATTGTTAAAAATTAACACATGTCGATATCAGTGAATCAGTCCACATTTTAATACGTATCAAAACACACTGGGCAACATCATTAAGATCGTACGACGCTAAAAATACTATTGCACGATACCTATTCTGTATATTCCGTGGTATCAGCACCAACCACGAATAGATATTTTAGCCCTGCACTCACTTTTATTCTGAACCACGTATGACTAATTAGGAATAATGATAATAAATAATAATAAAATAAAAAAACAAAAAGCAATAGTACCTAGTCTCTTTTTACTATATTATTCTACCCCAGAAGGTTACTGTTAAAAGTCTTCAGAACTACAGTAGGTATTTATTTGTACCATATTATTTTGTATATGATAAAATGAATTTACTAAAATGTTTCATGCAATTTTGTTCATCATAATAATACACCTACACCAATACTGTTATGTTATTATCTCAATCATTCTGACTTCTTTTTTTCTATCTCTGTCTCTCTTGTACATTATGGTAAGAAGTAATAAAAGTGATTTTTATTATTTTATCTGTTGTACAATATTTAATTTTTACTACTTACACCTAGCTAAATACATAGAATAATTAACATTGATTATAAATTATGGTGGTGGTTAGCATGTGATTTAGGTTACACTGTGAGAAGGCTTTTGGAAACGAAAATAATTCTGTTGTTAGATTCTTCGAATACCTCCTGCATATTCCAAGTACCAAAATCTTTTAAATTTAGCAGGCAACCATTGGCAGAATTCAAAGCTTGGGAATTAAGAGGGACCGGGGAACTAGAAACTTAGGTCTCTTGTACACCTCTCTCCAGTTCTCAGTCAGTAGTGGGGAAAGTATTCACATTTTTCATTACAAGAAAAAACCAACTGTGATTAGATAGGTAAGAAGAATAAGCATTTTGCACCGGGGGGGGGGGATTTATATATAGACATGGTTAGAAGGTTTTTACAGAAGGTTATGACCACATATTACAGAAATCTCTATCATACGAGTACAGGTAACTCACTGAACTTCTGTTAGGTACAACAAATTAACTCGTAAAATCTTAGCAAGCATCGTGAGACCCGGTAATGTGAATATAGTAGAATTATCATTCCGATTTTCAGAACGTGATGCCCTAATGTCCACAGAATTCATTTATCGAAGGCAATGTGTACCTGTAGGTACTACCAGACAATATTCACACGATGTCACAGCAGTATAAGGCTGATAACAAAGCGGAAATATTAATATTACAGTCTGGTGCCAGCAATATGGTATTTCCGTATAATTAATTTGATGATGCCCTTATATGAGCTCACACCAATCTTATAGCACTGAAATATCATGAAAGTATCATGGTACTATTGTTTTATAGTATTTGTATCACAAAAGGTCTCACAATGCTAACACAGGTGTCTTTGATTGCCTCATATGTTTCATCAAGTAATATGAAATCAATATACATCATGGTCCACTATTATGGTGTATAGGTGCTATGTGTAAATATTGCTACAATAAATTGCATATGTATATTATTTCGGTGTGGTTTCTACTATCTTACAGACTATTTCGTCCGAATCATCATCAATGTATATGCTACCAGCAATACTTTCTGGAGAAGACGAAACTGTATTTTCTATCATCTAAATAACCATACCTATTTATACCTATTAAAATTCGTCTTAATTATAACAGGTTTGTACAAAATTGAAAAATACAGCTACTTTACTTTTATTTCATGTTCTGTAAAAATGTTACCTCCTGAGACAAAGGATAATATTCGTTATCATAGTGTGTGTTACTAAAAGGTATATATCCAGCAGTTAGTCCCTAGAATGTCTTAATTCTCTATAGTCTTCATAGAAGTTCAATAAAGATCACGTTGGCGTTTAGGTTACAGCTATTTTTTTTACAAAATAAATAAATAAATAGATAAGTGAAAATTTACAAGCATTAACAACATATATATTACTCAGACAGCTTCTCACAACGCCTGCGTATACAACATACTTGCCTCTATAATATGTAAGTATGTTTATTAGTAGGTAATTATGATGTTATCATTATCTCGATCATTAAACCTTGTGACTAGACACGTTCCACAGTACCAGACAATAAGTATCTACTTCATACTTCATAGGAATTCATCATACATGAGTGAATCAAAATAATTTAATACCTCTACTCACTAACTTTATACGCCTGTTTTGCACGTGTTCATTAGTTAGACTAACATTGTACCTACAGCTTGGTTTTTAAGAAGTGTTGGTGTTAACATGTAAACGGTGTGTGGTCAGTTGTTATTTTTTGGTTTTGGCATTGCATGTTTCATCTTGTTGCATGAAAATAAAGACAACATGAGATTAATTACGTACCCGGAAACTTGAAATTTCAGCGTCACGATACGTTCTACAGACCAGCGGCGCATCTACCTCAACCACATTACTACGTCCACAATAACCATCATCCACATGGTATTCCAATTGTGAAACCTCCACCACCATCCAGCGAAAACGGTATTCTATCAACTATCACATCCGGCTTCAACAATCTAGTGAACAATATATTTGGATAAGTGTATCATGCTTGTTAATGTTCTCATTTGTGTATTTATTTATGTATGTTCTAATTTTAAGAACGCGAATTGCTTTGAATACGAGGTTCACTGATACGTCTCATTTTTTTGTTCTCATCCTGTTATCAAAAGAGAACTATCATAAATAACTCTCCGAGTGTGGAGTCAACTTTCAACACTAGTTAAAATTTATTTTATTTATGTTTCTTCAAGTACAAAATGTACCTACTTAATTTATTTCAATTTATGTAAATAATAAATAAAAAATAGAAGTTGAAAAGAAAAGCAAGAGAACAATAATCTATGTTTTTCATATTCTTATCCTTGAGAGGCTAGGAGACCTATTATGAAACTCTTCACGATACCACAAATCGTTACAGTGGCAATTTGTACAGTAAACCGTATCAAGTAACCAGTGTTTGTCCTTTGTTCTTTGAATTTTGCCACTAGGAGTGCTAAATGCTCCATATTAAAAATGCGCGCTCCTGATTGGCTATTCTATTCTGGTCCATTGCACAGGCACGCGCCACGCGTTCGCCACCATTCAGCCCCGTTCACACTAGCGTTTAATTCGCTGCGAATTAAACGCTATAGTCCGTCCCACATAAGAGTATCAAAAACTTATATAGTCTGTTCCAAATAAGAGACTCCTTAACGAAATGACGTCATTGCACGATTCGACGGCACAAGGGAGAGGAAACGGAAAATGTTCAGACTAAGGCGACCAAAGCGCATTGACGCATATGCAGAAGGAAATTCACTTGTTATCGTATTCATTATACTCTGCTCAAAAGTTACTTTTATGAATAATTATTCAAATGTTTCATCGTATTTTTGCAATCGTAATAACTGAGGAGAGGAGATGCGTCACAACATACAAAGTGCGTTCAGTGTGATGCTCTCTTTTTGTTAAGGAGTCTCTTATTTGGAACAGACTATAGAAAATGTGGTATCAGTGGGCAGTGGGGTGAAGGGAAGCGTGAAATTCACTCTGAGCGCGTCAAGCAGCAGAACGCTGCTCGTCTTTCATTGGTCGTGAAAACGACGCGCCGACACTCAACGTTGTGGTCGCCCCGGAGGTTTTTTGATACTCTTATCTGGAACGGACTATAGTGTGAACGGGGCTTACCGGAACATACGAGTACACGCGTCATTCTCCCAATAACTCAATATTTAAGTAACCGTTTAGTAGGTATCTCAAAAACTATAAGAATGTTAGAACAATAATTTTTTTTTTGTTAGATAAGTGTAAATCTTTTCTATCACGTCAATCTACCAAAGAGTTCAAAATACATAACCTGACATACCTAACATCCTCAAACTGGCAAATTATGGTCAAAATTCCATCGTCGTCTATGTAACCACTCACGGATTTTTCTTAAAAACACGTCACACAGACAAATACCTATTTCTAATAAAAAATTCATGTGGAATGTTTTTCTTAAAGAGATATGTTGTGCAAGTCATTTAAGAGCGCTTCCCAAAATTTTGACTCCTTAAGAGGGTCTACAAGCCACGTTGAGTTGTGTAACCACGTTTATTCCTTCGTAGTTTGCACATTTTTCTAGTGCTTATTGTGGGTGATATATTTGTTGCCGACAAAAATAGAAACCCTGAATCCTTATAGTTAGAAGGATGTTATGCCTCGTCCACAAAATAATTTCCAAAAATTCTGAAGTTAATACGGTTATACGTAATGCTTTTCAACTGAAAATCGACTTTCCGTACTCTAAATTTTCCTTCGTAGACTAAAGTAATAAACTGTGAAGCAATTATCACAAGTATTGAATAACCGCATATTTGTAGCAAGCCAACACTGTAGAATATACCAACGTGCTCTGCTGGCTGCTTAGTGCCTACAATCAATATTTATACACAAAATTTTCCTTCGTCTTCTACAAGATTTTTTCCCTTCGTCATATCCGAGTTAGGGCTGTCAAAAAATCGATCCAAAATCGATTTAAATCGATAAGCTTGCCTCTAATCGATTACCTATCGGTAAGGATCCTCAAGTTATCAATTTAATCGATTTTCCTTCATGCATAGCATAACATTGAAAATTGAAATAAAGGATCCGGAAAAATTGTCTAACGCTTCCCGTATTGAAAAGCATATTCCACTGATTGCGTCAAGTATCCAACACTGCCGTGTTAAACAAGAACAATCTATGTGCAAATTTTGAGAACTTGAGTTCTTGATGAATTATAATAGAGCACATAATGCTACAAAAATTCCTTCGTCGTTTACAAATCGTATCTCCCTGTCCCAACTAGGGGGTTGGTAGATTGTTTTGAAACTCATACATGCCTTAAGGTACATACATATACATTACACATTCCATGGAAAAAATCCATCAAGAAATAAATTCAAAAATGCTTTAAAAAAAACAACAACTTAAAATTACGAGTTATTGGGAGAATTACCCATCATCAGAGTGGATTACTTACATTCGAGTCGGCGACATGTCACGGACAAACTTTTATATGCTAAAAGTGTGTCCGCGACATGTCGCCGACTCGAATGTATGTAAATCTACCATCACAAGAAGTATCAACTTGGAGTCTTCAGGTGTCGAACAAAAAATATCGAAATGGGGAGTTTATTTGAACGCTGTTAAACGTAACAGAATTAACCGACCATTAGTTGACAAAATGAGTTATAATTGGGCCCCCGATACAAGAATGTGTACTCCCGTTGAAAAAAGCTTATCAGTAAACGCTATGTCATATACTTTCTACATGGCTCTTGAACTTCGAAACATGTGTTCTTAAAAAACAGATATTGTCGCTTGGTTCTGTTACGCCTAACGGTGTCCATTTGGTCGTTAATTTCAAACATCCAGGGCCGTACCAATAGGATTTAAGTAAGGGGGGGGGGGGTTGCGATTATGATGAATATTATTTCTTGGTGGGGTGGGGGGCTACAAATACTCCAGATTTATCCAATTTCCCACATGTACCTCTCCGTCTCAACATATTGTTTTTTTAGCCAAGGGGGAGGTGTTGAACCTCTAACACACCCCCCGTCGGTACGGTCCTGCAGACCTCACATTAGGCCCTAAATTCGACTTCTGTCACTTCAAAGGGGCTAATTTGCCGATTTATAGTGTGTTTGGCTTTGGATCGCCGACTTTAAAATTTTATTTGGTATCTATGTAATACGACTCTAAAATTCAAATTTAGCCCTTTAAATTGGCCACTTCGTATTTTGGAAAGGAAGTACGTAAGGGACTACAGACTACTGTATAATCTACTAATTTTGTTTACATACAGTATGTTCTTATCAAATTTTAGTGGTATCCATTGATGAATAAGAAAACGCATATGGTTTCAGCTTCTGATTGCCATGTACATCCTGCCTGTTAGCATACCAACAAAATACTTACATGTTATACAACAGAAATTCAATTTACCAACAACCATCCAAGTACTTGTGGGTCAAATTTCAGGTAGTTTTAGAGCAATACCTTTTCGACCCACGGCTGTATACATATGTTTCGAGCAGTCATAATAATGCTCATAGTTTCCAAGTAGATAAGGATGGAATGACCTTCGAGATGTTTCAGGCAGGCAGATATCATATATTTTGTATCACATTTCGCTGTCCTGTTTTAGTAGAGTGGTTTGAATATGTGCTTATTTAATGGTTCTACTTAGTCACAACTGTGAAAACTTTTCTTCAGTCGGGTGAGTCAGGGCGAACAACGACAAAATAGTAAATGTGAAATGACTTTTATCAAGCGTACAAATTTCAATCCTAAAATATCTACGCAGGTAAGACAGTAAAAAATTTATTTCTTTTACAACGCAAGTTGATCGTAAGTGACAAAACAAATTTTATTTCATAACGAGTCAATTAATCCGAAACCAATGTAACAACAAATGTCTGCCAACATGTAAACAAACCATACTTATACCACACATAAAATAATACAGAAGACCGGCTAAAAACTAGAATCAAACAAAACCATGATAAAAGTCAACAGAAATTCTACAATCTGCCACCGCAGTAGCACGGGCGTTACTTCCACAAAGCGCTCTGATTCGAAAGGCCACTCGAGCTACTGCCACTTCCAAAACCAGAACTGACAGATCGGTTCCATATTTGGAAACAATTGGTACCTGCACCGCTACTAATGCCACTTCCAGTGGTTGGTCCGTTATTACTCCACGAAGACGATGCGGATGATGATATTGAATCGCTGACCGCAGACGGACCAAATTTGCTATTATCCCAAATATTTACATTAACTGGGTTGCTATTACCACTATTACTGCCACAGTTGTTGTTGTTAAGACCGCACGCAGGACTATTTCCGTTGTTTCCTACAGAACCGGTACCAATGATTCCGATTAAGTCATCGTAATTCAGAAGCTTCTCGGCGGACGACCGAAGTCCGAGCTGGTAACCTACTTGATAAGCACACTGCTGAATACCTCTGGTCAGACCTTCTCGGAATGCTCGTTCTTCTATTTTTCGCACCACCTCCAATGGTAAAAATTCATTGGTATTGACGGACGAGTCAAATGACGAATACGAGGAATCGATAGCGTTTTCGAAGTCTCGACGGAAAGACGAATACCTGTCTTCGGCGTAGAAATCGTCTAAAGAATTGGTACGACTGGTCCCGCTGGCACTGCCAAAAGCATTGTTATTGTCGTGCAACGGCACTCTCGGAGGGAAAGACGATGATGAAAAACGGTTCGAATACGCTGGTTGAGGCGGAGGGATGTAACCGCTGCTTGGTCTATTATGATGAGGTACGGTGGGAGTCATATTCATAAATTTATTGGGTGGACTAGCGGATGAAGACAAGAGACTCCCACGAGTCGGCAATGATGACGGTTGATAGAACGACTTCATAGGATTTGCCATGTCAACTCTGTTATTAACATTCACTTCTGGGGTTTTTCGCTGGTGACGTAGAGTTAACGACGTTAAATCGAATCGTTCGCACAAGATAACTAGTTCCGAACGCAGCGTATGCGGCGTCATGTCGATCGGTATAATGCGAACTGGAATGATTGGATCTGGGTCGGTGACGTGCCCGGACAGTGAGCTGAAGTCAAGGAGATTTTTCAAGGGTAGTTTATGGTTTGAGCAGACATAGATAAATCGGATCGCTTCTTTAAATTCACGCAACGTTTTGACCAGAGCTGGGTCTGAAATACAAATGAGGATGGATGAGATGGTAGCCAGTATTGTTGGCTCCATACAATGAAGCATATACGAAAAATATTTTGAATAATACGAAAATCGGGTTCACACGCATTGAACGAGACATCAACGTACCAACACCGGTGCGAGGAGGATCTAAAATAACGACTACTTTTTTTTTTCGCAACCTCAATAGAATTGACTGAATGATGTCTTCGATTTTACCAGCAATGAATTCGCAATTTTTTATGTTATTTATCTCGGCATACTTCCGAGCATCTTTGATATTTGTTTCGATTAATTCGACAGCGATAACTTCTTTGCATTTCTACAACGTACAAGAGCGATTTTCATTTCGGTAAGTAACAAAATAAATTCGCAAGAGTATATTAAAACCAAACTCTCATTACCGGAGCCAATGTTAATGCAAGACTTCCGGAACCGCAAAATAGATCTAGCAGTGTTGTGTCTTGGTCAACGTTGGCCAGTTCGGCCACAGAACGGCATAGAACCTCAGCAGCAGCGCTATTTATTCTAAAATAAGTAACAGGCGTGATTTCCAATTCTAAATTCAATAATCGTTCTTTGATGTGATCTCTACCCCACAATAATTCGGACTTGCTCGGAATCCCAACAGTATCTGAAATTGGTCTGCAAAAATGATACGAATGTGAGTTTATGCTCACAAATAAGTCACGCGAAAAAAATTAGAATGTAGCGAAAAATTTAACAAGAAGTCGGAATCGTAAATAAGAATGCAATATGGATAGATTAAAAGGGAAAAGGCCGGCCTGAACCTATAGGGCCAGCGAACTAAATCTTAAATTAAGACTCGGAATCAAGGTGGCTATCACCTAGCAATAGAACTGAGGACCTGCTTAGAGTAGGTGATCACATTAATTGCTTCTCCAAGAAATGTACAGGCGATGAGTCGCATTTTGAATTTTGAAAAATTTAGAGTTATCTGAGGGTAAATGCTTATTAAAATCACTTTTCTTCAACATTGAACAGAATGATGACTGCCATCCAAACGAACTAACAAATGGAATTCTCAAGAAACGGGATCAATCTTTGCTCCTTGTGTTAAAGAATAGGAAATATTTTAACAATTCCACTTCCTTACATATGTTTGTAGTATGTATGCGAGTGTATAGCGTCATGAGCGCTCTCTACATTTTATTTTACATCCCAATTCAGCTGAATGTCTGAGTAATGTAAAGACCCCCCCCCCCCATCATCTTTTCGCAAGCTCTATTATATTATGTAGATAATGCTAACAACTCCGCTTCTAAAACAAAAAGGAGCTGAGAACTGAAGTTCCGCAGCCAAGATTTAAACTGCTTTTGTTATTTGCAGAAGGCATAGTAAAGGGACTCAGAAACAATGTAGATCATTCCGAATTATCAAATAGTCTGTCCAGTCTACTGCACAGAACCGGGCAGCTTGGAAAATCTTGTTTTCTATATTTTAGGACACTCATTTACCGGTGGATGTTGAATAGTATTCATTCCAATTTTGGCCAAAATTGAGTTAAATACATGGTTCTACAATAGAAAGGGGTCGGCCGATCTGTAGCAACAGAAAAGAATTCATTCCAACATCGGGAACATCGAGAAATTGTAACCATGAACTTGACGAAATCTGGAGAAGGGAATTCATTCCGCAATGAATTCTTTCATGTTTGTCAAATCCGAGTAGAAGTGTGGAATGAATTCCTTTCAACATCCACCGGTTCCGATCTATTTCTCATTCTTCTGTGGAATATACGACACTCCCTAGTTTTCACGTGCAATAAAACAATACCGCAAAATAAGACCATTCCTGGCCTTCCGTTATCCATTGAAAAACATTCCCAAAAGGACTGCAGCAAATACAGCGGCTGGGCAAAAATATATTGTTCCTGGCTAGTTGTCTTCCCTATCTACAAGTTTTTAAACTCAATGAACGAGTTTTTTATGGCATTCACGATCTATATAATCGCACCTTTTTTTCTTCTTCTTCTTCACAAAAATTAACGGCTGATTACTAAGCGAACAAGTATCGTAATTATTTTCTTCTTTGGAGGGAGGAAGCCTCTACAATATTCCTGCTCTAAAATTTTTCTATAGAAATGAAGAGATTAAAGGAACTCTGCAGCCCTCTCCTCGCTGAAAAATCCTAGATAAGGCCGGGTCATTCCTGACCTTAGTTTCGCCGCTTATAATAGACCAAACACAGAAAATCATGAACAGCAAAAATAATAACTTGGTGATTCATTAAACACATATTGATTGCTATCGAATTATCAGATCCATTATAACTGACTGATAATATCGAATAACTTCAATATAATATATGTAATTTAATCACCCGGGTTTTTTGTTCAATACTGCGAACTCGAATTAAAGCAATAGTGAACTTGCTATCATAGTTATCTGAACATGTGCGTAACATGAGAACTTCTAACTACGGATACTCCCCAATCTGATACGACCTCACAAATAATCTACATTTTTGTGAGCTATTCAAACGCTTGACCTTCCTTCGAACACAAAGATACATAATGAATTTCTTCAATTTTATGAAACAGTTTCTCATGTTAGACCGACTTATCTCACGCACTACCCAATTTACGGCAATGAAAAGAACCTATTCATTTCACAAATTAAAATTATATAGTGTTGAGAATTCGCTATCAAAAGTTTCAGGATAAACTGACAGAATGACTTTTGAAGTCATGTAACTACAAAGAACGCTTGTACTCTGAATACATTACTATTCGAATCGTAAATAAGGTTAATCTGTACGCTGGCAAATGAAGTTGGGCTACCTGAAGGAATTATCTTTTCAAGTTGAAGTGAACAAAATTATTGATAGAAAATAAGTATAGAAAACGGAACACCACCCAATCTAAGGAAGCGCACTCACAACGTTATTACGTTTCAATTTCACTTTTCTTATTTTTGAAGTCTTGAACCACTAGCGTTTAGCTTCATTTGGCTGTTTATTCGCATCCTCATCAATATTGCGTGCTAACACACACACACACACACAACGATAGCAATACCACATTTTCAACTCGAGGGAGGTAAATTGGAACAGATAACATTCCAATCATTAGAACGAAGGAAACTAAATGTCTCCCACTTTGATGTTTCCGTCCAAATTTAGCCCATCTCACCCAGGACCCAGGGACAATACTCTTCTCCCACTTCAAAGGAGCGGATCTTTTAGGAACTCATCAGTGGAATTCGATTCGATTTTTGCATCACTCAACGAACCAGAAAGTTGTTGATATCTTTTGCATAAGAAATATCTTGACAGAAAAAACAGCTGACAAAAAACATCAATTACTTGTCTCCGTGTATCTGGAAATATAACGAAACGACATTCTCCGAGGTAGAGCTGAAGTATTTGCGAACTTCATTCTTCAAATTTGCCATTTTATCATCGCTGAGTTGCTTTTTATTCGGGTTCGTCGAAACGGTAACCATAATTTCGCCATTCCGGTTGATACGTACGATCAAGTGATACCAGAAATCCCAATCATCACCTCTCTCGATGACAAATTTTTCGAAAACCTTCAAAATTTAAGCATATTAAACGAGACATCGAAAGCTGCTTTACTTCGAAGAACCTTATCGCAAATAGAAAAAATAATAATAATGCCGTTTCAATAACGGACTGGAACAAAATTTCAAAAATTAAAATTATTAGTCCACAGCGGACGCAATATTTTATGCAGCTGAATAATTTTCAGTAAAATAGCAAGTTTCACAGAGAATTCAAAAGGAAGCAAGCGGATGTAGAAATCAACGACGCAAGAGAACGGACATTCAGTGAGTCTACGCGATATAGTATGACTCTCTCTTGATCTGCGTATTAAACTTGGAAGATCATTTTCAGCTTGATTCAGAATACAACAGAAGATTCGTCAATTTGCCGGATCCCATTGAGCAGATCAGTGGTTTACGAGGTACGTTAATGTTAATTTCAGGAAGTTGAAGCATAGCAAAAGCAACAGGGACCAAGGAATTACGAGTATTCGACAAAATGAATTCCACAGTTACCCGCGTTAATTTAATGGGTAGAGTGACCGCCTTCGCTCATCTGCAGTATTATGACTCATAAAAATACTCAAAATTGATGAGCCAACGCCAAAACGTACAATAATCACACGACAGGAAATTCTCAAAATTTTGTCACATGTAACCCTTTAGTTGAACAAGAATTTAGAAACCTGGAAATTATTCGTGTCACTATAAGCTGAATAAGAACTACTTATTTGTATGAGAGATATTAGTGAGTGAAAAATGGTAGCAAAAATGAAGGCAAGCTCGCCCAAATGAGGTGAAAATACTGATTAGCGATCCAATCAACGTAAGCCATGTTAGAAATATGATATACGTCCGATTTCGTTTTGGAATGAAAAATTTTGCCATTTGAATACTACAATGCCATTTCACCACCACAACATACATTTTAAAATGGTCGAGTCAAAACGAAGTTCAAGCAAAGCTTTAACTTATAAGAAAATACTCGGACTTGGGAGTATTTTGCGCCGTGGAAATTTCCTAAAAAATGATTATGTACTTCAATCAGGAACCTCGTTTCAATTTTTCCAATTTGTACATGCCGACGAATTTCTGCTTTTAGCCGGAATTTACTAGTTACACTTTGGTTTTGTAGACACGAGGCATGAACATTAATTCGAGAACATTCGAACATAAGTATTTTTTTCAACAAGACTACACGATATCCGGGCTGTTAATTTAAATTGCGTTGGCAAAGGAAAAAAATAAAATGATATAAAAGAAAAATGTAACGCAAATATGTTACAAGTTTTGGATTATTTCACGCGTTTCATATTCATATTTCTGAGAAATAATTTTCAATTTGCAGGAATCCAAGTCATGTACTAAGATAAACCTAAGTTGAAACTTGAGAGTTTCAATTCACAAAATACGCAATACGTTCACATAACTAATTTTAGTGGAGTATTGAATACCAGGAAGCATGAGCATGAATTGGGAATCTAAAATCATGATCTGCTTTCCTTTTGTAAAATAAAAATTAATATATATAAAACATAGATGTCGAACAAAAGAGCTTTTTGATCAAGAATTATATTCCTGGAATTTTGAAATTATTCTTTATTGACAATCCTGCAGATTTTGATGATCTAAATAATCTTACGATCGTAATTCATTTTCAATCATCTGAAAATCAGGTCAAGATTACGATATTCAGAGTTACTAATTGAATAATCTTTTGATTTTCTAGGATATGATTTATTATTCTAGATATTATATTATCTTGTTAATCTTAAATCAAATATCTTGTTTAATTGAGTTGAATGGGTGCGATTAAGGTTCACACTATTCGTTGAAGAGAAGGAAAAAGAAAATATGCACTTTCTACTTTTCGAGGCAGACATCATTACACTCAACACTATCACTCTGGTCAAGTATTTTCGAATTATAGTGAAACACTCTACAGACAGACAGACAGACAGACCGAAATAGTAAAGAGCCGAGCAGGGCTGATATGAGTGAACCAAGTTCCAGTAAAAGGGCTAAGCTATAGTTCCCAGTCTAAAGGCAAAACCTTTCAAGCATTTTTTTCTTCAATAATAAAAAAAAAAGAGTTCTTAAATTTTCCCCTTTAGAGTCTCAATGTCAAGAGTTAACATTAATCATTAATCACTCTATGTAATTGCAGCTAACAATGTCGAAAATATTTTTTGTTTTTCTGGCGGTCGTAGTTCATCCCAATTTACAATTCCTTAAGTCGAAGTACAGAGACTAATCACAGAGTTTTACATTCAGGAGTTTACATCAATGATTCTAAGTGTAGCGAAATTCGCTTTTCTGATGCTCGTACATCATCTCAACATACAAGTTCTCAAGTCCAATCATAAAGAATTCTCACAGATCACCAAACGTAATCAAGTACTAACGACAGAAATTGGGCACTCCTATGTATCACTTAATACACAAAATTTTCCGAAACACGCCTTTAAACAAAATTACTCAAATCAACATACAGACCCGCACACACTTGTTTACGAAATCTACAAACCAATGTCAATATTACAAATAATTTCTTTTGTATCAGTTCGAAATCCGCAGATAATAATTTTGATTACTCGAACAACAGAAAGCCAAACATGAGATCAAGCTTATCGTTCTAGTAACGTACAAACGGAGAATAAATAATACTGTAACGAGTAAATATAAATAGTTGGCATCAAGGCGGAAAACGTAAACTAAAGAATGATTTATCGTTAATACCTTAACTAAAGAGATCATAGGTTTCGGTAAATGACGTAGTCCATCAGCGGGACCAACGTGATGAATTCCGTCACGTCTGTCTTGTACACGTATACCGACCGCTACGGTCTCAGTATCTGGATTTAACCCTAGAAAACAGAGAAGCGCAAAAACCCCTCGGGTTTCATTTGCGGAAGAATAACCCATTCCTTTGGGTAATTAAGAAATACACCTAGAGTACAATACCTTCGATTGGTACCACATACTTTCTATTGCATCTTAAATATAAGTTACAAACTTATCATTCGAAAAAGGAAAGTTCTTCTTCTCAGACTAAGCTAACGCAGTTCAAAACTCATTCACACGCACTATCATACAAAATTTTTTTTTCCCAACAATATACTAGAAATACTTCAGAATTCATTCGCACACGAATTCTCAGTTACTAGTTTTCCTATTTTCCATGTTTTACCTAAGAACGTTTTCTTAACACTTCACTGCAAATCACAACTTAGAAGTAGTTTTGAAATCAATCGCAACAGTAAGCAGAAGGAAACAATTCGATACTAAAATACGACGGTTTTCAACTCCTTGAACTTACCTACGGAAAATTCGTATTTATTTCTATACCCATCAACGACTGGCGATGGTCTAATACTATCCAAAATAAATGGTATACTACTATTCAGCTGCTTCTTACGATTTATACACCAATTAACAAGTTGAGGACCTCGTTTAGTTAAAATTTCATGTAGTCTGCAAACCAGGCTATGGGCTTCTTCGTTTTTCTGGCGTAACTGAAATGAAAGCCATACCGGTTGCAATCTTTCATCTACGCAAAACTTTGAAAATGAAAGTTCTAAAATTTGATTATTTGTATGAGGCTCACTCACTTGTTCCGAGTATGAAAGACTATGATACGGAATCGTGGACATCAGCACTTGCTCTGATATGGGTATGTCGATTTTCTGTTTCTTAGAATCGTAGCTGACTACTTCATCTTCAGAACCATCAGTTTTTCTTTTCAGTACATCAGATGTGACTAGCTGGAAGAAGAAACTAGCATTTTAGTACGTCGGATCATAAGCAAGTTTGCCATGCTTTATATGAGGATACTTCCCAATCACTTCACCCAGTCTTGATACTAATCCAATGCCAAGGAAACTAACAAGGCACGCATCATTCGGCAATCATAAATAGAAATCATACAACTCAGGCCATTACCTTCTTATTTCCAACATTTTTATAGCAGTTTCCACATAAAAATTATGATTTACCATGCTAATAAGTGTGCGTCCTTTCCAATTGTAACGTTTCAAGGCATTCAACGCTTTCTGTTGCTCTTCGGCTGAAGGAAAGGTAAGGTAAAGCCACGCATTGCCTTTCCGAACGAATCTGGCATAGATACAGTTTAGTTTGAGCTCATTTCTTATACATTTCAGAAATTCCTGTAGTAATGGGTCCTGCAAAAATACGAGTAATCAAATCATACCTGGCATAAGTATTCATAAGTATTGCAATATTCAAGAGAATTAAGACAGCAGAAAGAAGAAACCAGTTATAGCGCTAATCGGAAGGAATAAAAAACGTCACGTAAACACGACCTACACTCAAAATTGAAGGATGTACATGGGTCAGAAGTTCTAAAAAGAGCGAATTTCTTCGGCGAATTTTTATCTAAAAATTTCATCTAAGTTATGAGTAGTGCATTAAAAATGTAACCAAAACGTAACTTTTGTAACTTCTTCCGAATACGGAAGGAACAATATGAGTTTAAACAAGAAAATTATGAAATTTGGATAGTTTTATAACGTGAATTTTGACTTCTGTACTCCACTCAATATTCAACACAAGCAACAAATAGCTACTATAGTGTCTGTTTGATTTTCGAAGTAGGTGCCATGCCTGGCCATCTAACCAAAATTTTATGGTAATGTTTGAATTTTGGAATTAGATTCCGTTCTGGACTATTACTTAGAACAGTATACTTTGAAAATGGAACAAACAGTGTAATTATTTGTTTCATATGAAGAGGCGAGTGAAAGCAAAATCGATGAACTGGTAAATTTTTCTCCTATTTCATAATTCGTGAATTTTCAAACCTGTGTCCCCTTCAGATCCAAATATTGACAATAAATAGACACGTACGTTTGTCTAACGTTTTCAATAGACCACCCATTGCTTACTGTTGAAAAAAATTTCTGAACTGGAAGTTATTCTCCGAACTTGGAAGAATTGTGCAACGTTCGATTTTAAGAATGGGCCACATATGCACATCACGTACGTTGTTTCGCGAGAAGAAAATCACTTTCTTTTTTCTCCACCTAAGCTAGTACATCCTGTATTTTAATTTCCAATAAGCAAATGTCAATAATCGTTCGAATCTAAATGAGATTAGGGACTCTACTGGGATTTACTTCTCGCGATATAGCACTATGATAATACGATATGGTAAACGTATATGTACTCACAGCCATTGCATAAAAACGAGGTAATCCGCTAACTTTGATCTTGTACCTTTCTGGAGGACCCGACTTCTTGGATATATCTGTACTCGATGCCATAACGAATTCAGTATAATTCAATTGATAAAACTTAGTAAGCAAGCGCTGTTTTACTCTGAACTGAAAACTCCATTGATACCATGTTACGAGCTTGCGAATTAAAATCAATTAGGTATTTATGATCACGAAAATCGCGGAACAAGAACATAATATCTGATAACAGCTGAATGTTAGAATTTACAAACGTAATCATCAACTTTCAAAATTTCCGAAATTAAATGGCGTAATTCGTTAATTCATAGATAATAGAGTTACATGCTAGAACGCAACTAACATACCTAGATAAGGTACCACATATTTGATGTTCAATGATTTAGATTTGACATGTACGCAGTTTTTGCGAAGCATGAAGCAAGAATCTTATCGTTTTGCGTCACTCTCTGCCGGCTTCTGCGTAGTGGTGCTACTGAAACTGATTTGATTTACCAGTTGACAAAAATGTATACCTAGTATGCTTAGTAATAATTACTAATTATTAGTATCGTTGGAAACTTTGAAGAGCGTAAAAAGTAGAAATTTTCAAAATTTGGTCCTCGATATGAAAACGTGTACCTACTGTACCCCAAAGACGTTTTTATAATACAACACTAGATACCTAACTTCAGCCTGCTAGTAGTATAAACCCTTCTCACCCACTCCGTGTTTTAGAATCCCATCTGCTAGCGTCACCGGTATAGAAAATCGGCTCCAATGCATTTTAAATGGGAAACTGGTCATTTTTAAGTCGCGCTTATTATATTTTGCCAGGGTAAAACGATCTGAAAATTGGACAGATCATGCATTCATATCTTGGGAGCAAGAAAATATAAAAAAAACAATATGCTACACTTCAATTTCTTATTTTTTTTTTTTAATTTGAACGCCGGCACCTCTACGCGAAATTCACCATGTATTTTAAATGGGAAAAATCAAAAATGACTATACCGGTGACTGGCAAACGCTTATGCAACATTCGCACAAAGTTTGGATATTATGTTGCTTATTTTACTATGGTAGTATAGGAAGTTAAGTATCTAGTGTAGTAGTATAAATGTCTTTGCTGTACGGCTGTACCCACGTTGAAAAGAGCTTTTCAGTAAACTAAACAGATAACAGCCGTATTCACACTAGTGTTTAATTCGCTGCGAATGAGCGTGCAGCGAGTAGCGAATAAAGTTAAAACCAGGGATGGTAACCAAAACCAAAACCAAAAACTAACACCAAAATAGTTTTATATTGGTTTCTAACAAAGCCAGAACCAATCTATACTTGAGAATTGTTCACTGAACAAACCCAAAACCAATATTTAAATGATGATCCAAAAACTAATATCAATACCAACTGGAAAATATATTGTTCATTTCCAAAACCAAATTAATTTTTGAAATCGAATTGGTTTTTCCTTTTTCCCCCTTGTCTCTTGTCTGGTTATCTGTACCGCGGTCTTTTGCGTTCTGCAATCTGCAGCATTCACAGTTGGCAGCAACGCTTGACGCCAATGCGATTCTGAGATTGATCCACAATTCCACAGGCAAAGAACCTTTAAAATAGATTCATGTAGGGGTCTTTTTCTACGAGATATCGAGAAATCGATAAGTCGATCAGTGCAGAATTGCACTGCAACGCCGGGTCGCCGTTATCAATTTTCGTTCCGAGCTTCCGAGTTGAAATTAAGTCCAACATTTGGTATAGTTAATGAATTTTTTGAGAACGAAACAAAAAATCAAAATCGTAAAATTATATTGTGTTTTTTTGCGAACAATACCGTAAACCAATATGCACTTCCAAATTATTCTTTAAACAAAACAAAAACCAAAAACTAAATTACTTTTTTAAACTGGGAGCAATATCTGTGTAAAATTACCTATATTGCTCAAAACCAAAACCGAAACCAAAATTTCAAAGTTATTCGGTTACCATCCCTGGTTAAAACTGTTCAACTTTATTCGCTCCACGCTGCGCTAAAAGCTTTTTTGCCGTTCACACACTCGCTGCACGCTCACATTCGCAGCGAATTAAACGCTAGTGTGAATGAGGCTTTATGGTGTTATCGACGTTATCCTAGTGGTAGAGCACCTGGAAACAGGCTGTAAAGCTAAAACTTAAAAACTTCGGATTCGGCCTAAACTTTTGATCTTTAAAAATAAAGATTCGACTCGGCTTTCAACTTCAAAATTTTGGCTTTTCAGCTTTTGGCTGTCAACTTTTGAAGCCAAAACGATAAAGATTCGGCTTAAAGCTTTTGCTTTCAAGCTTTCGTTTTTCTTTTCCAAATTTGGAAGAAAAGAAGAATCTTTTGGCACTTTCCACCCCACAGATGACAGAAGTGGCTGAAATCTGATGAAAATTTGGCTAACTGAAATCGAGGTAAATATGTGGCCCGCTGTGAGAAAACCAGGCTTACCATCAATGATGGTAAGCCTAGTTTTCTCACAGCGGGCCACAATTGGTAAATGAGGACGTACGTACCTATCTGTAAAAAGAGCGTCCGTTCCATAAGAAATACATTGAACGAACGCCCTTTTTACAGATACGTCCTCAAATGTGATTTGGACGCTGTTAAGCGTAAGGGAACCAATCAACATTTGTAAACAAAATGAGTTATTAGTATCATTGGACAGGGCGTAAAAATTAGAATTTCTCAAAATTGGGTCCCCGATTCAAAAATATGTACTCACGTTGAAAAAAGCTTATCCGTAAACGCTATGTCATAAATAGTTTCTACATGGCTCTTAAACTTTGAATCACGTGTTCTCAAAAGCAACAGATTTTGCTGATTGGTTCCCTTATACGCTTAACAGCGTCCATTTATCATTTATGTGAATCCCCATACGATTAGTTTCATTTTATATACAGTAAAACCTCGATAAATGAAACCGCCTCGGTAAGTGGAAGGAAAATTGTCTTCCCTTCACCTTCAATGATTTTACATGTAAATATTTACCTTGACAAATGAAAGTAGCCCCTCGATAGGTGAAATAGATTTTTTCGTCGGAGTAGCAATATGCGCACATACATATTTACTGAAATTAGTCGCATTTTTCATGGTAAACCTCTATAAGTGAAATGGTGACCATATCAACCTCTGTAAGTGAAATAGTGAGTCTTTTCTACCCGCCCATCACGACTCATTATTGCTTGATCTGGTCAATTCATGCCTCTTTACCAAGATTGACGTTTTTACTTCTTACGCAATAGTATACTGTACACATATGAAAATTAAACTTTTTTGGTAGAAAAACTCGTTACATAATTGAAAACTAGACAATTACTGTATTTTGAATGAAAATTAAAATTTTTCGGTAGAAAAACTCGTTAATTGAAAATTTAGCTGACGATAACCTGTGTAACTGAAAACCCCGCAAATTAAAAAACTCGATAACTGCAACATTTCTTCATCTCTTCCCTTCGGATTTCACTTATCAATGTTTCACTGTATTTGAGGAGTTATCTGTCAAAAGGGCCCCTGACGAATAGGATTCTTATTCGTCAGGGGCCCTTTTCTGACAGATAACTCCTCATTTGGATTTGGCTACCAATTTTGTTTATTTTTCTATCAAAATATGAAATAGTAGAAAAAATATAAAAAAGTGAAACAATGAAAAATTGAGAAAAAAGAAAATAACTACTCATTTGTTTCCATAATTCTGAGTTTTGAGGTTTGACTGAATCGATTTTAGCGATAAACAATCATATTGCCTCAGTTTTTGATGACTTAGAGTGCTCCTTGTGGCTATGGGATCTCCGAAACTTCAATGTCCCAATTTCAAATTTTGACTTTCAAGATAATCATATTCTATTATCCTATAAAATTGGACACAAACGTTCATACAAGGAGCGCACTTCCAAAGTGACCTATAACTGCAAAATTATGAGTTTTTGTTTTCAACACGCTGTCTTGCCGCGCTAGGAGCATACTTTTCAAAAACAAAAAAGACAAATTTTTCTTGAAGGTTAAATTTATTGATACCTACCTAAAAAATCCGTTACCTACTTTACTGTTTTGCTTATAAAGTGTTTCGTTTGTTCTTCTCAAAACTAAAATTTTGCAGTTAGGTCACTTTGGAAGTGAGCTTCTCATTCAAATTCAGTTGGGTTGGTCGCTTTTCCTGGTGAATTTTATCTTTGTGTTTTTCACGCAGTCAGTTTTCATAAAATAAATCACCCGGATCTGGATCGGATACGCTGCTGCTCAGAGAATCTAGATCGAATAGTATTGCTGTGCTTGTGTCCACTACGTATCCTTTTGTTCCATCTTGCGATGACAGCAAGAATTGCAGAAATAAAAGTATAATTATTTAAATTTTTGTCCTTAGGATTGGACATAGGTGACCGTGAACGAAGAAAAGGTGCTTATGGCTAAAATCAAGTTTGTGAGAAAAACACGTTCAAAGTTAGGCAACACTTATTCCGCTCTCGCATTAGATGAACAGTAAATCGTTTTTTTAGCCATAAGCACCTTTTCTTCGTTCACAATCACATTATGGGGATTGCGGTTGGGGATAGACAGCGAAGGATTGTAGTTCGTTTCATTTAAGAAAAAAGAAGAGCGGGAAGGGGAATGGCTAGACCAAATATTGAGTTGATGATACGCCACCATTTAATTTTTTTATCAGAGTGAAGAGCTGCACCAGGATTTCGTTTGGTTTTATATTAAGCGATAATCTTACGACAATTCCGCAGTTTGATGTGGGACGAGGGAGGAAAGAGAGCAGTCGAGATTTTGCGAGCCCGTGATACTCCATAGTTTTCTTTTTCTGTTGAACCCAAAGGAATCTTCTGGAATTTAGTTTATTCCGAGGGTACGAGGTACGATAATGTTGACGTGACTTTTAGCAGTCGCTGTGTTGGCAAATGGCAACGTGCCCGCTTCGCAATCCTTGCGTCTCTGGTCCGAGTCTCACCAATACCGGAAAAAGCTATAGTAAAATATTCGAATACCCCACTAAAACCCTAGCAGACTCAGCGATTGCAGTATTAATCGAGGTGGAAACATAATGCGTCCTGTAACCCCGCCTGTTCACAAGAGCAAGGCATTATAATCGGAAGACGTGTTACCACCAGATCAGGAAGTTCGGTAATGTGCGTATGCACGTCGTGGACAGCTTACTCTACACGTCGTGAAACATGTGGTTAGTAAGCAAATTGCGGTTGTACACTCTTTGGCACAGAACAGGAAAACTATAACACAACACAGTAGTGAGAAAACAAGTAACAAACTACCCCAACTGACCTGCCCAAGGCAGTCGCAGGTCAAAAATTGTGACCGCCAAAGTCTGGTATCGAATACGGCGCCTGCAACATGTTTTAGCCTTTTAGGTTATGACAGTTTTATGATAATGATGATTCTACTCCCAAAATGCTGGCTTTGTTTTCGTCGGATGATTTCAGAAAATGCGCAGCTAATGCATTAATATTTCCCTTTGACTGGCCTCAGTATAGTGCTTGCTAGCAATTGGCTTCTGTAGTAAGAAATAGGCAGGGTCAATTAACAGGGTGTCCACTTTTTTCCGAGGATAAAATTCCCTGACTTTTTCAGATTTTTTCCGTCCATTTTCCAACTTTTTCGTAATAAAAAAAATACTTAATAAAAATGTTCAATAGAGTTTGACAGAGAAAATTTTACGATACTTTCACATCATAAAATTTTCTCCAAAATTCCCGGACTTCTTCGATTTTCTTTCAAAATTCCCTGACTTTTCCAGATCTCACAGAATTCCCTGATTGCTCCCTGACTTCCAGAATTTCCAGAAAAGAGACCACCCTGATTAATTTTCATTTTCAATTAGCATTTGCCAAGTTTTATTCGAAAGTCTTTTCGAGAATATTGGTTAAGTTTTCAGTTTTCATTGTAATTGTACCGAGTCTTCCTTCCTGAGATAGATTCACATCTGGGTCACATGAGCGGCTGGAGTCAGGGGGAGTCGTCCCGGAGAGCAGTAATCAGTAACAACCACTCCTACATTTCAAAAAAATCACCGGAGACAGTTGTTATAAAAATTCTGAAAGTGCGGTATCTTCTCGGATGCGGCCATCTTTACCGGAATTATTTAATTATTTTCTGGAAAATCCTGTCGGAGCTCAAAATAAGTTCTGAGGCTAGGGCGCCTCTAGCTTCGATCTGACCATTTGTTGTCCAAATTATGTCACTGGTTAGCTTTTTTCAAATCGAATCGAGGTGTATCTACCTAAACGTTGGACAAAATTTTCTGACTTCTGGCAAATATAGTAACTTATGTATCTTTCGATTTTTTTTTTTTTTGTAACTAGAGACCACTATAATTGAACAGACATAGGGACGTGGAGAGAAGTCCAAAGTACACTCGCAATTTCCAAGACAAATGATTGTTTTCCCCTTTGAGGTTAGTATAATTTACTGTAATTAGAAAAATTCAATTTACATTTTTGTAAAAACAGTTTTCAGCGCTCATTGACGTTTCGAGAGGTAACATTAGAGACTTTCATGCGAAATTAAAATACGTACAATATCATACGTTTAAGAATAGTCAGTGTTTTAAAACCGTGTTTCGAACAACCGCAACCCACCGATTTTCTTCATTTAGAAAAATAGTTTCTGGACACCTGTATATGTATCGTTAACGGGCACAAGACGGCGGCAATAACTTCACGCGGTATAATTATGCGAATAAATATTAGCGTTTCAACGAAAAAAGAAGGGAAAAAATACGAAAGTTGACGTCACGGAACGTGCTATCAATCAATGTCAAAAATTATTAAGGCGTCGTTTATATAAAATCGAGCCGCACACACGAAACTGAAATAATAACTGATATTAACCCATTCATATTTAAATACTGAAAGATCGACGTGAGAATCCGAAAAACGAACAATCCTCGTGTATTTAAAGAAGGTCGTAATTAAGTCTCTATAACCCGTACGCGTTGATCGTTTTGCGTACATACGAACTCAATGTACTCTTTTGTGTGTTCAAACATGTGAAATATTCATCGTAACTCGAGTAGGCTTCAGATGGCAATGTGTTGGCGTCGTGTTACCAAAATTATTACTATACCTATAACTACCTAGTAAAGATTGCTAAGCATGTTCAGTTCAAAACAAATGATTATGGAATCGGCTGCGCTGAAGTTGTTCAGAAAAAGCGACCGGGAAAACAAGGGATTTATTGTGAAAAGAGACATGCAAGTATGATACACGTTTTTCAAATTGACACACTTTTATTAATACCTATTCTTGGAACGTAATCTATTGAATTTGTACCTATACACTTTATAAGCAAAGAATTTTGCAGTAACAAAAAAAAACCTTCAGGTCGCATACTTGGCTCACTTGAAATAACAGTAAGTGAGGAAAACAAGTGAGGTTGAGGTTCGTAAATCTATAATTTTTTTAACATGCCCACCAAATTGCTGGATACGTGCAAGACCTACGCCAAAAATATTTGTAAGATGTAAGAGGCAAGAATGACGGCTAACACTTCAAGAAATTTTACCGATAAGTAAAAACAAATCTTCAGCTTTACAGTTTTTCTGATGAGCTACTGCATTTTGCTCAAAATCCGACTTGGAAAATGATCAAGCCTCTCCCCCTTTACTCAATAGAGTCAACCCTCAATATGTGTAATTCTGAAAACATTCTCGAGTATAAAAAGTGAGAATTGTATGCATCTAAATCACATGTATATTATGTATATGAAAAGCTTTATCAACTTACACGACTTGTACATGACCCCCTCCCAAAATAAGAAATTGCTTTATATTTTTCTCGACCATAAAGCAACAGGGCCGTCAGATGGTTCAATGATTCTCGCTGCATTCTCCCTTCGCTCAGTAATAACTGTTCCACATGAAGTGATGAACTGGATGCACCAAACAGAATGTCGGTCAATTAAATTTCTTATTATTTACCTATCGAAAAATCGGAATTCTTTTCACTTATTTCAAATTTAAATCGTAAGAACATTTCAGAATGGTAAATGGAATTCATCCAATAACGAAGCAGCAACTGTAAAAGCTCTGACTTGTGAAATAGTTGAAAAAATCAAATCCAAGATGAAAAACGAAGACAGCACCGGTACTATCAGAATTAAACACCACACATTGAAAATGAAAATTGAATTCATTCGCATTGTCGAGCAGATACAGCGCTTTTTCGGTATTGACGAAAATATTCAACGTAATTTGAATGTCAAGTTCTGTTATGTTTTTGAAATACGATGGGAAAACACATGTGTTTATTGTATTAAAAAAAAAACAGTCGCACACTCCAACTCATTATTCACAAAACCTACCAGTTACCAAAGAGAAGAGAAATTTGAAAGCTATCGCGGGCGATTGAAACCCACTGGATTTAACAGTTGGTGAATTCAGCTGCAAACAAGGGCCGATTGGCCGTATTAGTTACCGGAAAATTTCCTAAGGAGTCGGCCCAACCCCTGAAATTTTAAGAGTTTTATTCGCAGTAAGGGAGAAAAGAGGAAAGGAAGACATTTAATGCGAAATAAAAAATTTGGCTAATGTAATAGGTTTTTCCCACTAGCTTTTTAGGTCTCAGCTCATAGTCTTGGTTAAAAATATCTACCCAAATAAATAGCATTACCTGTTACATAGAATAACAATCACATGGTATTATAGGGTAGGTAACTAAAAATTATTCTCAAAGTAGGTTTGGTTGCAATATGATTAGTTAGTATGATATTCCTACATTTTATAATGTCACCTAAAACGGAAACGATTTGGCGGGCCTGGGGGGGGGGGAAGAAACACCTTCGCCTCCGAGAAAGAATGAAATACCCAGAACGTGTATGGGTATGATGAGGGCTGCACAAGTGCATAATTACAAAAATATTTGTGCCATGTTTGCACTCAAAATCTGGGGGGTAGTAGGATGACATCAAGGACGGGGTATAGACATGAACTTTCAAACAACTTTAGCTGACTTGGCAGGCCAAAATGCAATCCACAAACTTATTCTTTTTAGAGGCTCGGAATAACGGAGGTGACGTAACTGTAATAAATTTTAGAACCAGAAGAGGTTTCAATGAGCTACATACCAAATTGTGCTGAAAAGTGTGCACGTGCCGTATTACCATCGTTCATGAACAATATAAATGAGCTTATGCCTACCTATTGTTTCAGTCAACTCGCAGCATTAGTACGGAAGGGAATTGGTGAAAAATCGGGCGCGTACGAATTGCCAAACGAAGGGGTAAAAGACAGACGAATTGCAAACCAGTTCTCCTAAATACAGAAATGTACACTTGCCGGTTGCGAACCCACTGTTCCAATGTCAGGAAAAGGGATGTACGAATTGCAAACCTAACTGTATTTTACATTATATAATAGATAAATTTATTACTTAACAAAAATAGTATTAGTCAACATTGATGCTCCAAAACAGACTACTGATGCTCGTATCTTCTTTTCAGCAAGAAAGAGTATGTAATGATGAAATGAGGTTATAAACTTGCAGCGTTGATAAGCCCAGAATAATTATTATTCGTTCATGATAATCGTGCTGTTACCTAGATAATTTGTTTTACTCCAACAAGGACAAGATTTTTTTCGTACGAATACAATGACCACATAAATTCATAGTGGTTAGTAGGTATCAATCAGTGTATTGCAGCCAGTCAAAAGCCGAAAGCTAAAAGCCCTATTCAGCCAAATTTTCCTTCAAAAAGCCAGTCAGCTTTTTGTAATCCAGGAAAAATGTATGGTAACAGCTAAAAGCCAAAAGCTGAAGCTGAATTGTTCAGCTGCAATACACTGGAAGGTGGTATACATACATATCCAGCTGACCGAAAAAATCGAAACAACTACTGTATTTCACTTGGACACTGTTAAGCAAAATAGACTCAAGCGACAAACTCTGTTTTTTGAGAACACGTGATTTGAAGTTCAAGAGCCATGTAGAAACTATATGACATAGCGTTTACTGATAAGCTCTGTACACATTTTCATATCGGAGGCCCAATTTAAAAAAATTCTACTTTTTACGCTCTTTCCAACGACACTAATAACTCATTTTGTCAACAAATGTCACTAAGTCCGTTTTGCTTAATGCTGTCCACTTTGTAAAGTCAAGTAGAATATAGTGTTCGCAATGCGTCCATCTCTGTACCGGGCGACGAACGTTTCGGTTGGCAATATATGTACATCCCATTTTCGATACACTCTTGGTTCGGTTGGCAGTGCGTACATCCTAGTTTCTCCCACGGTTCGCAATTTGCTGATCTGGTTGGCAATTCAGTTCCGCCCGAAAAATCGCGTCTCTAGTCATAATAACATAAAATTATGACTGTGTATGTTGGCGCTGAAAAACATAATCAATTTCAAGACTGGAGCCTACCACTCAGTCCTTCCTGGGTCCATAATTGTGGATTGCTTGGTCCATTGAATCGCGTATTAATGGGATTTTATTGTATAGTGAGTAACTGATGATGACGACGTTAAGCACCAATATGTCACTATTTTAAACTTACCGTCAAAGACGGGTGGATTTCAGTCTTAAATTGATTCTTCGTACGTCGTTCAGCACCAACATACCGAATTTCACACTTTCATGACAAATGACGATTCTTATGGAATTTAGCTCCAATGCCCTGTACGCACTACAGGCGCAAATAGCAAATCAATAAGTATTGGCAATAACTTTGTTGCAGTTGAATTTTATTTCCAAATGAACGTGTTCAAACACTGAATCTACATTTGTAATAATCACCAATAAATGAAATTGATTATCGCCAATTTCAATTCCCATCACCTTTGTTATAACATACCAACCTGCTCAATGAAAGTAGATACTCGTATCTGTACGTCGTGGCCATATCTAAGTATGCTTCCTCTATACCCACTTACCTTAATACTCATTAGTTATTACTTCTTGCTCATCTTTTCAGAGAATGAAAGATGAAATCGCATTATCGCCTGAACAACTGGAAATTGTGTTTGACGCCCTGGATGTAGACAAAAATGGTTTTTTGACGTTAGATCAGTTTTTGAAAGGCTTCAGTAAGTTTATAAAATTTATTCATTAGTTGATGTTACCGAGTCGGTGATGTAAACTCAAACGTACTTGATGAGTAGAGGCTTCAGAATATCAAATGCAATTAAAGTCAACCTTTTAGAATCAAAATTTAAGACAGAAGTTCAAAACTAACCGGTGATGGGCAGGATTCAAATCCGATTGTTTTGTATAGGTAGGTACATATGTTGATGACCGAGATTTAAAAAAAGAGATGATAGCAGTGGTCCAGAGATGAAAGGGGCTCATAATTCGAGTTGGCAGAAGTCAAAAGTTCGAATTAGCAATCTGTGAAGTATAAAATATCCCTGCACATCAACGCCCCTCTCTTATCAGTAGCTTTTTTCTGCATTTAATGTCATTAGTCATTACTTGTAAAGTGAGGAGCCGAAGCGGTTGGAACCGGGTGTCGGGTTTCGTTTCGGCCATCATGCGACGGAAGATGGAGGCTGAGTGGTCGAGACAAATGAACTTGCTGCTGCAGCGGATACCATCCAGCGAAGCTCGCCCGTAGCACCAGGGCTGGAGCAGAGCTCGCCCGCAGTGCAAGGGCTGGAGCTTCAATCAGAAGAGTCTCACACAGTGAGTGAGTGAAGAGGAAGAAGCAGCGCGTCCGGCTGCGGGGGACCTGAAATTTCCAGGCGAGCGCTCTCGGAGTGCGGACCTCGGTCAGTAGGGAACCCCGCGGTGGCCCTGGCAGGTCGCGCGCACCGTTCCGGCCAGGAGAAATGGGGGCTCGAGCCCGGCCCCAAAGCGTTCCCTTCGGTACTGATGCGATGCCCAAAAGGGTAGTTTCCGGTGCCGGGGGTGCGGTGTCTCAGGGGCCACTTTGGCATGCGTGCATCGCCATACGTCCCACCACACCATTACTCGTAAAGAACAATGAATAAAGAGTATAGCCCATCTTTTCAGTTTAAATGATTAGAGGAAAATTCTTAAAATTTCAGTACCCAGATGAATAAAAAAAAATAAACGAAATATTGAAAAAAATCTCCTATATGTAATTGTTTTTTGCGACTAAAATTCAAGAAATATAGCCATTCATTCTTATTCTTTGGAAACCTCAGAGCATCCTAGGTTGTTCTTCATTTGAAGAATGTGTTTATTTTTTCCCCTCCAATACAATAGAATCATGACCCATTGATGATAGCGCCTGCGAACCTAATGGAAGTAGGTAACAATTTTTCAACTTTTACTACGCCATTTTTGATGATTAGAGGTACCTATCTATGTATTCAGATTAGGATTGGAATCCTCTTCTCTTGGGCTTTAGGATGCTTATCATTGTGTTATTGAATCTCTGTGGGAGAACCCCTTTTGGCTTTGGAATCAAAATAAAGAGGATACTGATAACATCTCATTTATTTGCCAGCTTATAAATTGATCAATCAGTTCAATGATTATTTAAATAAGTTTTCATGTTCAATAGGAGAATACCTAATCATCACATCATCGGACACTAGTCAAATCACCGATTATCTGGAAGAGCCCGCCAAAAACGACTTCAATGATGAGCTAACAGCCATTTTAAATCTTATTAAAGGCACTAACATTTTAAAAACGTGAGTCCAATCATAAACTGCATTTTTCGGCCGATTCGCTATTCCATAAAGCTGTACTTTAATTCGTTTATTACTCTATACAAACTCTAGGAGCGCCGAAGAACTAGAGTGTATTAGTGAGCAGATGAAAGATAGAGCTGGATGTCAATTATCGCAGTGGGAAATGTTCCTGAAAGATCTGAACCACGATTTACAAACGTACAAAGAAACTCACATGAAATTAGAAAAACTAATGAAACAGAAGGAATCGCAACATCAAAACTATGTAACCAACAGCTCTACAATATTTTAATTCTAATATTCAACATTTTACATCCACTTTTACTACATACCAGGATGTATCTCTATTTTTACAGGTAAGGAAGATGTTTGAAGAAATTGAAACTCAAATGAGAGAAGAAAAAGAAAGAGAAGAGTACAATGAACAAGTAAAAATATGTTTATAGAAACGTGTTTTGCACTTAAAATATAAAATAATCTCGAGCTAATTTACAGAATAATTGATGAAATGTCTCAACAGTTTCATAAACGAATTAAAGATGAAATGAAAGTGCTACGCGCAGAGCTACTCCTTAAAGATGAATTGCTGCAACAACTCAGTTCTGAATGTAGGGAATTGAAGAAACAGCTTCAAAAATTGCAACAACAAGAGGAGAAGACTAGTTCACTGAATTGTACACTACTGAATCAGCAGGTACCAAGAAATTTATAGATTTTCTACCCAACGGTTTTTTGAAAATATGGCTTATATTAATGCTAATGGTAAAAGTAGATAAGTAGGTTTCATTATACGCCCAATTCATCCAATATACGAGTAAGGGAAAGTGCCAATTGTTGGTCAACTTTTTTTGACGAGCTCGTGTACCTCCGCTAATCGGTTTTTGGAAATGAAACCCACGTAGTACATTAATAATATTCTTCTCTACTCTCAGCTAATGCACTCGAAAATTTTTAATATGCAATGAAATGTTGACTACAGCTATTTTAAGAAGACACCTAAAAACCAACATTTAGCACGTGCCAATTATAGGTCAGGTAAAATTTCATCACAGGATTCCTTTCCCTTCATTTCAGTTCGTATACACATATAGAATACAGGATTGAAATTGGTTTACACTGAACAGATTTTCCCAAAACCGATTTTTAAAAAATGTCAATTGTTGCCCGACCAACATCTGGCACATACTAATTTTAACCGACATGGTATAGTCGAGTAGGTACGAGATGTTTATTGTGCCAGTTGTTGACCATTTTCAATTTTCAATTATTACGTATTCTTATTAAAAATAAATGGCATGGTATATGTACAAGGATGTATAAATTGACAAAAACCCCAAAAATCTGATTCTAACTGAAGTTATCGCAAACTGAAAACGAATTTTTCAACCACCCTTCCAACCCCCTGCAAATCACCAGCTCGCTGAAATTCTCAAAACATTCCGAAAATATGTTTTCTGAACCTTTAGCATAACATATACCTAATAATATTAACAAGAAAATGTGTTATGTACTCTTATCACTTCGATTTCTTGAAACACCTTTTTTCAAACTTCGAAAAGACTACCACTTTCTTATCATGACCATGAATTTCAAAATCACAGACACGGAGTTGTAATCACGCTGTTTTCACAGTCACAAAGGTATAGAATTATAGCTCTCTGAGTCTACAGAATACATTTCTGAAGCATTTCTGTGGGGGGAAAATGTTCATAGCGCTCCTACCGAATGTTATTGAACTTACAATCTAGCGGCTAATAGTAATTGGCACTTTCCCTTATCTTGTAGAATTATTATGAGGCTGAGCTCGAAGAAGAACGTCTGAAACGACATCACATTCAGAACATGTTGGACAACGTGAAAAGAAGATTTTCAATAGAGAAAAGTCAATGTTTTAAAGATGGATTCGATTTAGCTAGGAGAGTTATTCACGTTCAGGAAGAAGGTAGGTATACCAGAGTAGCCATTATATATGATTTTTTTCAACGAACGAAGATATGCATAATATTTATTCCTTAGTTTAAACGCTGAATCGAATAATTTTAACATAGAAATAACTTTCAGGTTTATTACAGCAGCTGCAGATGCTAGAAAATATGCAGCGAGTGTTATCCAATGAAGATGACAGTAGCTCGGCGTGTTTTATGAAGAACGAGAATGTTCAGTGATTAAGTATCTATCGAGGATTGATTTTAATAATTTTCCCACATCTCATACCCAAGTCCAATACATATATGTTCAGAACTCAATAACTAGATTTATTCCAAATAAGAACGCGGAAAAAGCAGATTCAGGTACTCGTAGATCCTAATCTGAAACAATCTATTTACATAGCAAGAGATCTGCGGGTGAAAGTGTAACATTTTTTTAATTCCATAATAAGTGGCCATATGTAAAATTATTGATGAAAGATGATGCCGATGAAAAATATTTCAGAATTTTACAATAACTGACACGTCACCATATTGTCAGCATCCCTTTGCCAAAATCACAGTAGTGTCCTACTTTGCCGATTTTAGGACAGTAATAGGTATATCAATTATCAAGTTTATGAGTAGAGAGGGCAAAAAAAAAACACCAAATCTTTTAAAATTATAATTTCGAAATTTTTAAATGTATTCGCACATCAGAACTTAGAAGTTATAATATTATAGGTACGTAAAATATCAAACGATCTGGGGGTCCCTCTCTTGCACCATGGTAGGTATTAGTACCACAGATGTCTAACCGAATATGAATCTCGGTGGATCTAGGATCACTAATTGTATAATTGTCAAAGTACTTAAAATGAAACTATTCCGGAATAATTGTTTTTCTGTGGTCAAATGTTGTAAGTAGTTATATTCAAAAGTAAATCCAGAAAGTTAGGAAAATTATTTTAAGGAACATAGAATATTACTGGATTTAGAAAACCCCTCAAATCAGCTCTTAAGTGCCGGAAGTGAAGTAAAACTGTAATACTGCAAGAAGTAACGAAGCTATTCCTTAAATACTCAAAAGATGTTAAAAGGTTAGGTGTCTGATTTTTTTTGAGCGCACGAAAATCCTAGTAAAAAAAAAAAAAAATACATCAATCGGCTCGATAGTCATAGTCTTTGAACAGAGTACAGTTGCCTCCTTCCATCCCCCCCCCCCCCGCATTCCAATTTTAGATACTAAAAGGAGTTGAAATTAATCTCTGAAAATAATTGTCAACTAGTACACCTCTGACAACAATCACACCAATATTTTAAAAGTCGCATCCAACCCTGATTTTCAAGAATTGAAATACAGCCAACATTCTTTCAGGTGAACTGACGGCACGATGTGGTAAATAGAATAGTTTAGGATTATGTGCTTCAGTAGTATTTCTCCATACCGACAGTCGGGTAGGGTGGCAGCAGCCCTCCAGTCCACGGTGTATGTTTACAAATGGTTTCGAAAATATATGTTTATCATAAGACGTGGAAAACTAAAAAATAGTGATTTTTACTCAACTTGCTCCGTATTAAGCCGAAATATCCCGATATCGCTAAATAGAAGGGACCTATGAAGTACATCAATATGGCACATTCCCTGAAGTTTCTCACCCAAAATAAAATTAGGAGGATCACAGAGAACAACATTTTGTAGCCTCTTCCTAATTAGAATACGCACATAATCTTTAGCCTAAAGCCTTCTCAGGAGTCTCACACACATATTTTGAAAATTTCAATATCTCAGTTTTTACAGTTCACACGCCAACCACGAATATACATACAAGGATAGGGATCGATATAGATCGTAGAAGTAAATTGGGCATCAAATTAAAATAATGATATATATTTGTAGTTGTATACAATATGAACTGTATGCTGGTCGAAGAACACATAGAACACACATAGTATTTTGTCACATAATGACACACGATTTGTTCGACGAGTGCATGTGTAGAAGGTAGCGGGAGGCCGGGTTCTTGAAAATCGGAAACGCGCTCCGGGTATGCTGAAGGTTAAAAGACGAATTTACATTACTTGAACTGCCGCAGCGTTCAACCGCAGTGTTCAGGTCCATTTTCATTTATTGCTTCATGTTCGTGTTATCGCGGCGAACATGCATGTGTTTTCAAAAAATTGAACGGATAATTGCATATCTGGAACCCCGTCGTAATTCGTCAGTTGGAGCATCTACATCCATCAGATTACAGCAACATCTGAGCAGGTCGAATACGAACCGATTATGAAAGAGAGGAGGCAACATTTTGTGGCCCCCTCCTAATCAGCGTACAGAAATAATGTTTAGCACAAGACCATCCTAGAAATTATATGTAGGAACATGTTCTGGAAGAATAGATTCCTCAGCTCTTACAGTTCAGACGCCAACTTCAAAAATACAAACAAACAAATGTAAAGGTATATTTATATGTAAAAGCGCCTTCTAGACGGCCAATAATATTAACCAAAAATTTAGCCTTTGTCAATATTATTGACAGTATAGGGGAATCGTGATTATAATATTGATGCGAAGTTCAAAAACTTGATATTTGACCAAAAATTTGACGGAGCGTCAAAAATAACAGAACCGTTCTGATATTCTTGACCAAGGTGTCTACAAGAATGGAAAAATAGAAATTCCTGACTTTTTCCAAACTTTTTTTTTTCTCTTCTTTAAACCTTTACAGTATAGACAGTATAATATATTTATGTTTATACTACTAGACGCTATGGTTAAAATTAACTGAAATTTGAAGTTGATTTTTGGGTGAAAGCATTAGGAAGGTGTTCACAGATATACATATAGAGTACTGAAGTAAAATTAAACGACGAAAAATATTTTCGTGAGTTCATTCTTTGTTTTTTTCCAAAATTCTTAAGAATATTGTTGAATTTCCTGACTATTTACAAACTTCCTGACCTACTTTTCAAATTCCTGACTTTTTCCAAACTTTCCAAATTTTTCAAACCTGTAGACACCTTGTTGACGCACCATCAAATTATGAGCACATTTTCCCGGCTAAACAATTTTGGTTATTCTTATCACTCGATTTATAGTCGTTAATAAAGGACAGTTATAGCATTCGATGTAGTTGTTGAATTATCGTAAACTGAAATTGAATCGACAAGAAATTAATGAGTGAAAATTGAATGTGTGGATGAAATTGGAAAACCCCGTCAATTTTTTTGTACGGCTCATTTTATGACGTAAAAATTTTGATAACAATATTACTGACCGTCTAAAAGGCGCTAAGGGAGTTTCTGATCAGTGCTAGTACAGACCATTTTCGTGTAGGGTAATAGGTTTTTTCCCCGTTAAAATGCAGTGTTAAAACTTAATGAACATAACTCGGTGGTGAAAAGTTGCGGTTTGCCAGAAATGTTAATACAAATCTGCAATAAGCGCAGTAATTTGTTGGCAGTTCATGATGTAGTTACTCGGTTGTGGCTTGAGGGAGTAGGGGTCATGTTTGTGAACAGATTGCTGGACAGAGCAATTCTCAACTCAGCTCGCGTGCAAAACAGCACGGTTTTAGCAATTCTACAGCTCAAAGCAACCTCATTTTCAAGCCTCTAGTCCTCTTCCAAGCGTCGTACGTCGACATGGTTAGATTTTGATTCACTGCTAACCCTCTTTTCTAATTTTACACTCAACCTGAGCCCTGGGAATCCGCTTTTTCGAGATTTATTTCAGAGACGTCGGGGAGGCTGTTAGGGCTGTCTTAGCCCTCTTCTCGTCTTGCCGAAAAACTGACCTAGGTCAAAATACTCGGCTAACAGCAGGTTGAGTAGTTTTCATTTTCCTTCATGAGCAGGAGTGCAGTCAGGGTTTCTGCAATCTGCAGACAAGTGTTGTACCACCACGCGTAAAGAACAGTTTTTTACGTTTCAGTGTACAAAACCAGATAAAAAAGGAAACTGACGTACAATATGTAAAAAACGTAGAAAACTTTGTCAAAAACATAAAGTAGTCGGTATGCTGGCATCTGCTGGATTTTCGAGTGTATTACAGTATTTTACATATTTTACAGACAATCTAAATAACTTCAGTTTTCTACATATTTTACAGACAACGTAAAAAATTTCAGTTTTCTACACATTTATTTTACCTGGTATTTTACGCGTAGGAAACACGTGAAGTAAACGGCACAACACTGTTGCAGACTCTAGAATTTATTCCTTCCCTCTTCTAGGAGACTTTCTTTACGCCTGCTGTAACCCAGTAGAAATTTTCTGTTTCTTGTTTTGCCATTTTTCTCCCCAGTGGCGTAGCGTCGGAGTGGGGGGGGGGGTACGAAGGGGCATGTGCCCCCAATATTTTTACATAGTCCTCTAATATCGGCGATTTAAAAAAAATATTTCAATTTTCGACTTTTTCTCATTTGAAAACCTTGTTGTGCCCCTCCTTTGGGAACCCCCTAGCTACGCCACTGGTTCTCCCTCTTTCTTCTTTCGTTATTCTAGAAGTTCTGTGACTGTTTGCATATTATTTCTGTCTAGCAGAGATTATATTAGGCTAATAATGCGAACCATTGACATTATGAGTAGCACGGGTTTTGGTGGTCGTTAATAAGTTCGAATATACGCGAAATTTTCGATCAAACCTCATTTAGTTCCCGATAATTTGAATTTAAGATTAAGAAACTTCAATTTTAACGGTGAGAAAAAAATCAATAATTTTCAGATGAATTATGAAGGGGCAAGTAGAAATTTTATAAATACAGCAAATTGTCGTACAATTGGAAATTTTCATTCGCTTCAGCATCGAGTCTAATCTAAATCATTATTATTTAATTACTTAGAGCAAAAAAACTCCGATTTCGACGGCTGACAGATTTAAAAAAAAATGAAATACTGTCCTTAACTACACACGCTGTTGACGAGTTGATTGGAAATTTAAAGGATTTCTTCGAGCTCGACACAGTTACTCGAAAAATTCCTTTTCTTGAAACTTACTCAATTTTTCAAACTTATTGGTACCTACATAGCACAAGTGTAAGGAATTATGCGAGTTTATAAAAGAAAACATGAAAAGTAGATGCCCTTCTATTGATGATCTCGTAGATACTGAGAATAATAAATCCTACATAGTGATTGTACTGTATACAAGTTAGAACTGAGAATAACGAACACAGAAAATGTGCCACATGTTTTTTGCGCATGGCTGAACGTACAACTAAACTCCTCTCGCTAGTGTGAACTGTATATTGATTTCTCAGGTTTTCGTTGCAACTACACATGTTTATACTTGCGAATATGCGACAGTGTTTTTCAGTATAGTGTATAACAACTGTGTTAATACAGAAAGTTCGACTTTGTTTGAACAAATGGACTTGTTGGTGACTGAGAATCCTTGTCATAGGGTTGTTTATTTACTTACACAATTCGTCTTTCTAAATCTACATGCTCAATGTCAGGGATACAGTTTCTTCGAACATCTCGAAGATTATGGAACTTGATGAAATTCCAATATGATTCTGCCCAACGTGTGGATAAAAGCTGCGAAGATCTTCAAACCAAACAGCCTCAAAGATACTGGAACAGTTGATTCAATTTTCGAAAGCGAAGGGATTGTTTTTAGTAAGTTCATAGTTCACTGTACCGTAGAATATTCATACAATTTTTTTTTTCTCAGTGGTGTTGGAAAATTAAGTAACTGAATTGTGTATATGCTTACAAGCTCTTATGAGCGGGATACATTTCATAAAACATTAATTTGAAGAATACTGCCAAGATCTTTGTGGCATTCCAAAGATAAAGAGCTCATTTGGTCATTTCTAATTTTCGAGATACATCCGACTTTTCATTCCAAAACAAAATTTAACAATTTTTGAATTTTAATATATAGTTTGAAGAAGCAAACATTTCTCTAGTGAAATTCGTTGATCGCATCGAAATATCTGTCTTCATTTTCGAGATATAACGTCACTGGAATCCTTACATTTTTGTTTGTTTTCTCCGTAGTTATTTCTCCAAAAACTCACTTTTTTAAAGTTTAGACTTTGAATCGGGCTTTCTCGGCGAGTTTCTAAGTTACGAGGCTTCGAATGTGCTCAAAATGCATTCAATTTGATCTTGTACATGAAACTACTCTTAACTTCATTTCAACCAAATGGACCCTTCACGTATAGATTAACATTTATTACGAGACCAGGATAGTTTTGAAATAATTTCTTTAACTAAATTTTGCGTATAATCTAAAATGCACAAGAAACAAATCCTTAGTCTCAGTCACAGCTAGGTAAATTTGTTATTGAAACTGCAAGGCAAATTTAATTGAATAGACATAACTTTTCACTTCACTGTAGGAGAAAACGATTAGGAACTACGTATACTGGATTGCAGTGGACAATTTTTTGATGATTTTAGGTAAAAATAATGTTTGCGTACACTCGATTACCGGTCGATGTTGTGATACGATACACCACCCTGGGTATCTGACTGTATCCTGCGAAAATACATCACTGGAACGTTCCAGTTCAGCTGTTAGTTTACGTCTTACGTGGATTTCAAATAAAGCTTTATGGCGCAAGCATCCTTCGAAATCAAAGTCAAGCAGTGTAAGGTAAGCTGCTAATTTAATTGAAAATCCGGGGCGTAGATATGCGCATAATAAACCGTTGTATTTAAATGTTTCCTCATTATAGGAACGATCTCAAAGCAAAATCACATCAGCAATTTGACGATGACTCAAGCCGAAAAATTTCAATCGAGAGTTATGATTCGGGTTGTCGTGATTGTTCAACACGTGAATCTGGCAACATTTCGATAACCGAAGAAGTGGATAAACTTTCTTTAGAATACGATTTCAATTATTCCGAGGATACCTTGAAATCTCGTCAGGGCGACCATGCAATTGATAGTCCAACTCGCTATCTCCAAACAGTTGTTTCAGAATTATCGCGTACAGAAAACAATTCGTGTCGATTGGTGACTGCACTATCAGCGGATACCCAGTATCAATTGGAAAACGAAACTGCGTCGAGTCACATTAGTATAGAAGACAAATGGAAATTAAGTGAAAATGGGGTCAAGTTGGACGGATGTGACGAAAGTGATAAGCATATAGAATGCTCGCATATTGAAGAAAACTTGATACGTGAGGTTCAAGAGGAAGACGAAGTAGATAAGCACTGCAATAACGAGCTATATTTGAGGGAATCAACCTCGAGCGACTCGAGCCTAACATCGTCTCCTTCCAGAAGTCGTCACGAAACTAATTTGTATTCAAGATTTTCAGTCGATTTAGGTCAGTTTTATTTTTCTTAGTTTGAATTGTAAATGTGTTTGGGGAAATAATTCGACATTATTGGTAGTGTTTTTTTTTTCTTCTTTTTTTCTTTTCTAAATTGTAAAAAAGATTCAAGCACTTTAAGTAAGGTCAGAATACATTAGTTGTTAATTGATTAATCAATTCGGGGCAGGTAATGTGAAGTCATTGAGGTTGTTCTTCAACGAAGGCAGCGACAGCGGGCAGTTGGTGATCACCTCTAAAGAAAACCAATACAAGATTCTGCATTTCCACCGCGGTGGCTTACAGAAACTGTCAGACCTACTACAACAATGGAATGTGTTTGCTTCCGCACAAGTTCATAACGTTGACGGACAGTTGTACAAACATTTTAAAACATTCCAGTACGACTCACACAAATAGTTTTTGGAACCATAATACCTATGTACATAATGAGTTTTATTCCGTTGGGCTCACTGAAAATATAATTATTTGTAGACCTCAAATCAAAGACTCTGAATTACATCCGGAAGAAGGGACAGTTTCGCAACTTACCGAGAATGCGTGGTTCGATACATTCAATGAAATCGGGCAAATTGAAGATGATGTATCTTTGAGAAAGGTGAGAGAAAATTCTCAAGACTACGAGCTGATTCGAAGTACGGTATATAATCAGAAAATAAACCTGAAGTTATTTCCATGCGCTCATAACCAAATGACCTATTTCTCTTTCTCTTTCTCTTTTAATGATTGTCAGATTTTATTTGGCTAGTACAGTAAAAAGTCCACGTTTATATTTCAGAGGATATTTTTCTGTGGTTTACCTAAAAGACTGAGAAAATTTGTTTGGCCATTTCTCTTGAATTGTTATCCGTATCAATCCACCTACGTCGAGAGAAATCAAATAAGAAATATTCGAAGAAGACAGTACGAAGAAATTGAGTAAGTTTTCGTACTACATGGTTTCATTTTCATTCAATTTGATCAGTGTCTTGGAGTTTTAGGTGAATTACGAATAAGGGCTTTCGCCTATCTCGCCGACCCACTTCGCTCATTGTTTATCCGTCAATTTGTCTGTCTCTTTATGTACCTGTTTACTTTCCTCAATTTTCTTGTCTGTTGGGTTGGCTGACTGATGGTTCGGCTAACAAATCTTGAAGCAGGAAACCTGCAAGACAATTTTGACATGGAACAGGGAAGGTGAACGTCAGCTTCTTACTGTTACGTATAGAATTAAAGAGTTCTAGTGTGATGAAAAAATGTTGAACAGAAACAAAAGAAAAGAGCTACTGGATAGCGAACCAGAAGGACCCATGAAAACTATCGAGTACATTATTCAAAAGGACGTCGTGCGAACGGACAGATCTAATCCATTTTACGCGGGAGATGATAATCCGAATGTGTTACTGATGAAGTTAGTTACTAGTTAATACTACGCATATTCATTTTACAATAAATACGCGTATTAGAAATAATTTTGCGGTTTAAAACTGAGCTGCATTGGAGCCGAAAGCATTATTGCCCATCGCCTCTGAGAATGGTTGCTGGTCTACCCAATTTAAAGTGAGAGTGATTTTTAAGCTGTAAGTATGTAATGACTATATTTTAAACATTATACTCGAGTTTCGATGCACTTCCCAACCAGAAACGTGTTACTGAACTACGCGGTGTACGATAGTGACCACATATATATGCAAGGAATGTCAGATTTATTAGCTCCGATATTAGTGGAAATTCCAGACGAAGCGGAGGCATTTTGGTGCTTTGTTGATATCATAAAACGCGGACTTTTCGTTTGTACTCCTACAGATTCCGACATGGAGAAGAATTTGGTAAGCTCGCTGAATATTGATAAGTGGCCCCATCATAATATAAAACATAATACGAGTTAATCTTCAATGTTTTAGCTGTATTTGAGGGAACTAATCCGTATTATGCAGCCCCGGTTTTACGCTCATTTGCAATCACTCACCGATGGCATGGATTTGCTATTCTGTCATCGATGGTTACTGCTGTACGTATCGAACACAGGAAGTAATATATTGCGTCTCTGTTATCGAATAAAGAAACATGAAAAACCTAATTTTTAAATTGGGCTTGGATTTCATTCTATCATACATTATATAGTGTCCATCAACCTATAAAACTATGAAATATTATCTCGGCCTTTATGATGAAATTTGAAAACCCCGTAACATGTCAGATTAAAAATCGACCGTGGGCAGCAAGTAGAAGTATCACGATACAATAATGTAAGAGTATATCACTGTTTGCAGATGCTTCAAGCGCGAATTCTCCGAAGATGTGGTTCTCCAGATTTGGGAGGCTTGCTGGTCAAATTATGCTACCGACTACTTCCACCTATTCATCAGTTTAGCAATAATTGCGGTATATTCGGATGATATTGTAAAACAAAATTTGAAATCGGACGACATGCTCTACCATTTCAACTCTTTAGCTATGTGCATGGACGGTAGTTTAATTTTACAAAAAGTAAGACACGCTTTACTCGTAGTACTACTGCCTCTCCATATAACTAATCCGTCGGATTTAAAACGAAAACATAGATATTAGAAATAGAAATACTTTTCCGGGATTGTGTTTCTGAAATCAAATATATTTCAATTTTCTATAAGTACGAGGGTATGACTTCGTATAAACCTCCGAGTCAATTTTTTTTTAAGGAATTTTGTACTAATTGCTCTTTTTTCAGGCTCGGGGACTTTTATACTCATTTCGAATGCTGGGTGAAGTGCCACTCTCATTAGCGATACTATGTCAACAACGTGAACCTGGTATTTGGGATAGCCAACACATTCCAGTCATCGATTGCTAATGTTTACCATTTCAATAAGAATTCTCTACAAAAATACGTCTTCCCCAATAATTATTTTCATATGTTTGTTTCTATCGACTATAAAATAAATAAGTTTATTACAAGTTAACAGTAGCGGGTTATAGGCTACATTATATTTACACTTCATTACAAGTTACTGTAGCGAGTTATAGGCTTCGTTAGAAAGAGGCAAATGAAAAAAAAAAAAAAAACTGGGTAGACGAGAGAATAATGAAAGAGAAGGAATAAAAAAGAGGGAAAGAAAGAAAGAACGAAAAAATGCATAAATTTAGTACTGGTCTCACAGAAAAATTAAAGGTAGAACAAGTGTAGAAGAGTTTCAAAAGTTTTAACCAAGTTTTGGAGTTTTCAGCAGGCCTCAGTCTTAAAATATCTCGAAGGGTTATGAACAGGTTTGTAAGAATCTCAATCTAGTCTTAAGAAATCTCATAGATCAAATTTCAAACGATTCTTGTAGAATTTTGGAGAGTCTTGAAGCAGCGTTAGATTCACATAAGTAGCAAACAAGAAAGATACTTTCCTCGCAGGCGCACAAGTGAAAAGAGGGGCTCAAGAAACGGGCTAAAAGTAGAAGAAAAACAGAAAACACAGGGAAAAAAATTTCTTCACTTAGGGACGAAAGATGGGATTTTCAGCATTTGCCACAGGACGCCCTCATTCCAAATTCGGCACTGACATTAGGCAACGAAAATAAAATAAATGACGGGTAGACATTATGATTTTATTGAAAAATCACGTCAAGCAAAACATTACGATGAAACTCATTAGTTCAAAAATAAAAATAATCGGGTTCAACATCCTAATGGAACGCTCATGAAATTGAGGAAAGAGAATAAATGAACTTGTGGAATGATACAGGAATACGAAGATAAGAAAATGTGAAAATGAAAAATAGGAAATATGTACTACTGACGGTACAAAAATATACTAGTAAAACGTGTGGAACTTGGAAATCAACTAGAATTAAACTCGACATAGCGAGAGGGAATTCCACATTACAAACGAATTTCGGGGGAGGGGGGAATTAAATAAATTCACTTTGCGGCTCGACAGTTAGGCACCCGAACAGATGTAGAGAACGCGTCAAATAATCGCCTTTTATTTGATACGAAGACATTTCCGCAACGTGTGTTAATGGTATCAAGAAATACTTACGAATTCGACGGCCAAAATACCGAAATCTCAGCTTTACACTCGTTGTATTTCGAATAATTTAACTTCGGTGTCGTACCAAATAGGAGGATCAACGTTCCTGTGAAACAGAAATAACGCAGGTAAGATCTTCTTCTTTTGTTTGTGGGGGGAGGGGGTGTTCTTTTATTCAGTGTGTACTCGAGAGAAAGTATATAACCAAATCTTACCTTAGATATATCACACCCCACATGTACGTTCGAAACCAAGCTGTTGTTCCGCTGTTGGCTTGATACTTCCGGATAAGAATAGGATGAGGTACTGGAAGCAGTCCTACTAACGTTCCATGTTGCAAGAATTTTAAAATCTCACTTTCATCAGTCAAGCCTCTGTTTAAACGAACGATAGAATTACCACAAAATATATCACAGCAGTCGAACTTTTACCTTACCATACACCGCTTTACTGTACTTACTTATCAATACAAATCTTCTCTACTTGCGGAACGAGCACCTGCAAAAGTCTCATGATGGTCTGTAGCGGTAATTTCTCTTTCCACGACTTCACCCACTCAGTCGTTGGGACCCAAGAGTTATCGTGCGCCTAAAAAATCCAAAACAATCCAATACAATGCCGAGTGGTTTTTTCTGATTGCCGAAACCAAAGCACTGTCTTTGCGTTTACCGTAACATTTGTATTCGGAATACGTTTCGGCACGCAGTTATCGTTGAAACTCCTCGTCCTTTCTTCGCTATTTGCCGTCACCAGCTCGGCTGGAATCTCGCAACTTCCCGGATGAGCACTTTCTCTTTCCGTCATTTGAATCACTCCTAGTCGAAGAAATTGTAAAACAACGCTCAAAACAAAAGTGATAACCGAACTATCCCCAGGCGTAAATAAAGATTTCCAGAGCTACTAATTTCCCCGGTTTAAATGGTTCAAATACTTGAAAATACCGTAATTTTATTTGGAAAATTATGACCTAGCAGTAACTTAATTACTCTCAGCAATGCTTCCTATTTACGCTACTGATCCACATTCAGTACACGTCACATATATCAAAACATACCCGGGGTATCCATTAACGTCGCTTTCAGTGTTCCAGGTTCGGCTGGCAACGCTGGTTTCGAGCCTTCCATACTAGGGGTCTCAGGTACGTCTTCTCCAGAAGTACATTCGGCCGGACTTTTCTTCACTCTCCTACTGAGGCATTTGCCAATGGCACCACAGTCGACCGGCAAATTCGCCAACGAATGGAAAACTTGACGTTTTCGAATTATCGTGTACACTAAATTCGAGTTGCCTGCAACAAAACAAAGCGAGCTAATCAAATAAGCAAGATTGAAAAGGAGGAACTACGACGGAACGTTGTAACGATATATACTGGTTTTTTGTTGTTTTTTTTTCAAGTGAAGCTCAATGAAAACTCTTTACAATGTTTCCAAATCAAGGCCATTAATCTTCATCTGATTTCTAGCTGAGAATTGTATACTTGTAATGCAGAAATACGCAAAACCACCTTCTGAAAAACCTGCCATCATATCGGCGGTGAATATTCGTTGTTTTGAACTATAAAAGCGTATAGTTCCTCTAAGTTGGAGAATAAGTTACACATGTACATTAGTTGTTTGTACCCTCAGTAAGCATAACACCCCTCCCAACAAATCTAGACTCTGTATGGCGAGCTGAAAAATTTCAAGTCATATAGAAAAACATGTTAAAAAGTAGATTAATTTCGTCCTACATGGAAAACGGGTTTTTATAACAAGTCGATGACGTTCGACTTTGTAGTCAATAATGTTCACCACCGACATAAAGTGGACTTGAATACGTGGAATACATGGTGGCGCGTTTTTTGAGGAACTGAACCAAATTTTTATGAAAGGCAGTTTCATTCGGGCAACAGTAGCATCAAAGTACTACCAACTTTCTTGCAGATATAGATTGCTATTCACACGAGTTTTACTATAAAAGAAAATATTCTCGATGATAATAATAAGTACTGAGATAGGCAATAAATACATTATAGTTAGCGGTTATCTTCAGCAAATTTACAGGACATACTACCGAAAATCAACTGCACATAATCGGGCGGAACCACACAGGAGCGGATACAGAAAATAATTTCAAGGGAGGGGGGGGGGGGGCTAAATGGAAAATTGTCTAGACGAAACATAATAGCTCTAGATCACTATAGACAGACAAATTTAGATATTTCGGGGAACCCCCCCCCCACGCCACGCAAATCATACAACGAACTGGACCTATCCGCGGTGATCACAGACGCTGGAAAAGGCAGCGGAGAACATTTGACGACGTGGCAATAAATATGCGCATTAACGCAATACCGTCTGCGAGCAATATACACGCTCTTATGCTAATAGAATTGCATACTCAATTAGCCGTAAATAACGTCCGCCTGGGCCCATGATTACGGGAAACACGCAGGCGCTCGTGTTCATAAAATTGCATACTCATTTTGCCGTAAATATTTATCTGGTCGTGTATAACAGGGATAGAAAAATCGTAAGGTTGAAACGGATATTGGTTGGCTGTTATTCAATAAATACGATTCACGATTATTGATTGGTTATGGTTATTCCACAAATATGACTCATGATTATTGACTGATTATGGTTATTTGCACATGGCTTTTTCATTATGGTTAACTATCATTTTACGATTACCGTTGCCTTTCAATTAACGGAGCAAAAACCAATTTACAAAATTGAAACGGAGGCCCGGTTATTAGATGATTCTTTATTTTATTTTTTGTATGTATTCGTAAGTATTGTCAGTCTATAACACTGAACCGGAGACTAAACTTTTTCATACCTAATGAAAAAAATACCTTATATTCGAGCAATTTAAAATCTCTTTTTGCCACACTTAAGGTACGTAACTGATAATAATACAACCGAAAATTCTGTTGTCCATTAACTGATTATGTTACGTCACTGAATGAATACGGTTAACGGTTACAATGGGTTATGGTCATAAAATTTATTTTGAGTCAATGTTATATTATCTTATAAATTTCTTTTGATTAACGATTATTTAACCGTTATAAGCTAGTAGTCGAACTAGGATGACAATAGACAAAGAAAGAAATTAACTCCAATAAAATATTTTTTATAGAAATCGTTGCGAATACCCCCTTCTCATACCCACAAAAAAGTTACCAACTACAAATAGCAGACAAATTTTCGTGGGGGTGGAGGTAGGATGAACCCCCACCAAGATGCATTTTTTTTTGTTAAATTATATTCACAAAAGTCACCAGTCTTAACTAGCTTGGTCACTTTTCTTGGACGGGAGGAGAGGAGAATGGATCCCACCAAAAAATAAGTTTTCCTTTGAAATTTCAGAATCCCGCCAATTCATGAAAAACATTTTCAAGTAGAAGTCGTTTTATACCTAATTTCCCATAAAAATTTGCTTTTTACAAGTTTTTCGTATCTGTCCCCCCAACATCATAAATGGGTGTTCAAAATAATCGTGCACCCCACCAATCAATAACATCAGTCTCATAGAATTAGTAGAATTTTTGGCATTTCTTCAGTTCCATCTAATTGCGTGAGCAGCAGGGATTCCCCGGACCCGTTTCTGTACGTCCTTATCTACTCTTTCTTCCTCGTCTCATTCTTCGGGTTTATGAGAAACTTCAGGAGTGAAACTTCTACATCTTTCACTAGTACGAATATTGAGGTATTCCCCGAGGGAGAGAACGAAGGATTTCAAGGTCACTGAGTTCCACTTTGGTATCAGTTTGATAATCGATTGAAAATTATGGCACCAGGGAAGGGAGTTGAGAACGAAAATGCCATAACGGGATCATTTGTTTTAAAGGTTATTGAATTTGATATTCACATCAGTTTGACTCAATTACAAGAATTACGGTACATGCGGATAGGGAGTGGGGTTAAAATGGATTAATTTTGAAAAATATCTTATGGCTGTCATTTTGGGGTTTTCAAAATTTCTAACCTGATTTTTGCTCCCAAATTGACTGTAAGGTCACCGTCAGGGTAGTAGTGGAGGATCGTAATAATCAAAATACGTTAAAATATCTCATCCACGTTTTCAAGGTCACTCAGTTTGATTTTAATATAATTCAAGTTCTAGAACTGAGCCACTTAGGGGAAATGGTTGAGGTAAAATGGAAGAATTCGAAAAATATAAAGCAAATACAACCGCTAAGTTTATTCGTGACATAATATTGACTCCCGCTTGAGATTCTGAGTATTAGAAAGAGGGGGTTGAGATAAAAATTAGGCAGAATAATACATGGGTATACAATATTAAGTATGTATTTCAATTCAAGTCTTGCCATCCGTCACCAGTGTATTCATCGAAATGGAGCAAAAATACTAAAAACTAGTTCACCTAGTTTGAAAGGTAATATTAGATACCCATATTGCATTTTAGTGTATTTTATTCCTCGACGGTCTACCTAGTACGGAAATTTACAACGTAAGTTCAAACTGATATCAAAAATAAGTCTAGCGATTCTGAAATCCTTACAAATGATATCTTTATTGTACTCCTTAAATCTTTCAATTTCAGTCACCCGCCTCTCAGATGACTCGATTCTCAAACTCGAGTCAATAAACGTCAGTTTTCTTGTTTTTGCTAGATGAGAAAAATGCTTACGAGACTAAACATTTCTTATTACCTCCCCATTGGAAAATATCAGATCGTCAACGCTGGACCGACAGTTTCGATTTACGTTGGTATTTTACATCTAGTATTTTGAATACTTGTTGTGAAAATGCCAGTCTGTTTAGACAATCAGCAACGCTCTCTAAGTCTTGGATTTGACAGTAAAGAAATTGCGAAGGTACTTTCATAAAACATACAATTTAATACCACAGGGAGTAATCTGACACACAGTTCCCTCCGAGCAGTCCTCAAAACAAATTTGAAAGGCAAATAACGTCCGTAATCATTTCAATACATCGGAAAAACCGTAAAGAATATTACCCAAGCGTTCGGACCACAAAGTCAACTACAGAACGTGTCACTTTCGCCTCTCCAACCGATCACATAGCCTGAATTACGAAATTTAGCATATGCTCGATAAAAGAATTAGACCTGACAAGTATTCCCAAAAATAATGGGGGTGCGATGACGGGAAATCGATTTCTTTACGCCATAAATTAGAAGAATTGAAAGAATGTCAAAGTAAAACGCATTTCGATATCAAATAGGTATTAGAATATTGAAAGAAAAACAAAAACAAAAGCAATAGGTGGCAATAGTATATCCTTCGAGCCCGTGTGCTGGTTTGCAGCGAACTTGGAAATATTTTACTATGAATTTCGTTTCGTACCTAAATAGAATATATTTTACCAATTTAATATTAATAAGGATACAGCAGCGCTACGATCGAGAAATTAACTTATCAGAGAATACTGTATCAACGCATAATGGTAAATTACTTGAAGAAATTCGTACAGTACATGAAGTTTTTTTGGAATAGCTGCTCTATTTCAGAAAGTCAGCCATTGCACAGTGACACTAATACATATATGATAATGTCAATACTTATGTCCTCGTTTTCTTCTTCAGATTTACCTTCACCAAAATACAAGCTAAATTATCCAGCGCTGTTAATCTGGTTGCTGTTGGTGATCATCGTGCTGTATAGAGTTCGTGAAAACATGACTAACATTCTCAGCTATGTCGATAGCAATTTAGATACCTGTTTCCAGGAGAATTTTTGTTTACCTGTGGTTGAAATGGTGCTTATTAATTGGCACCCATTGTGTCACTTATACTTCACCGCTTTTTATCGAGTTCGACAAAAATTTATATGTTACGAACGAGCAACCACACTTCTCACCGATTTACAAACTTCGGCAACGAAACCACTATCACGCAGTCCGTTATACATGTTCGTATTTTTTCATGCGTTAGCAATTGGAAAGTCATTTTCGAGAATGTACGAAGTGCCGTTTTGGAATTGCTTTCTCGAGTATTACTTGGCGGCAAGCTTAATATCGCTTTACTCCATGATAATGACCTTCTGTCACATTGTGAATAGAACTTACGAGAGTATCAACGAACAAATAGATGGTTTCACTGATTTAGGGTAAGTTGTAAGCTACTCATACGCGATTAATTAGGCCGACCTTGAGAACCTATAGGCCAACGGGAATATTCAAATCCCTAGCACTGAGGAAATATAATTTTTCAGAACATATTACAGCACGTTGACTATGCGGTAAATAAAGTCAATCAATACGAGAATACGAATCCCTGGTCTGTATAACTAATTTCGTCTACTCGATACGTGAAATTAGTAAAGCCAATCGGGCTCGGATGACCTATTGGCAATCCAATTAGAAAAACGAGTTTGGTTCACTCAGTATGTAGTAACTACAGACAGAAAGAACCATTATACATCAGATTTTGTTTTGCGAATCATTACAATGGAATAAAACTTCCACACAGCATTTCACAAAAATAACACTTCATAATGTCTGTTTTATCTTTCAGAAAAGTGAACGAGTTGCTCTTTACTTTAGAAGCGAAACACTGGCAAGTAGGTAATCTGTCCGTCGATTTAAATCACTGTTACGGTCCGAATTTACTGTTTTTCTGGCCTTACAATATAGTTGGGATTATAACATTGCTCATGAACATCACCGACTACATGAACCAAAAAATTCACTCACCCGGGGCCCTGGTGCATTTGGTGCAGCAACTAATCGGAATTCTTGTATTTCTGTGCACAATTATATATTTCAGTCGCATTGGGACACTTATGACAAATGAGGTGAGTTTTTTAAATTCATCGATAAAATCATACAAGGACGTTTTGCTTTCTTAAATAAATTATGAGGTCAAATCCCGTCGCCATCACTTGCATCACTCATGTGAGCCGTCTATTCAGCGCTGTACCCCTGACTTTTGTCTATCTGACAGTCACCTAGGGCTGGTGATGAGCGTTTTTTAACTCTACATTTTGTTTTTCCTGGAGTCTCAGCCCGTATATATTGTTTCGGGTACTGGCAAGCTTGCTGTCTGTCTTGCAACCAGATTACCTGCCTCTCAGACTGACTCCATCGTAAGATAAGGGAAGTACCCTTGCAATTTCCAGATTTTCAGGTAAGCAATTCACACGGTCTTTTTCTGGCGAGTGAGAGGGATGAGGCCAAGGTTTTGGTACACTGGCTCCTGGTCGGGTAGGTACCTCTTAAAGTCGACTCATAACATCGGGTTCGGAAGCTGAGACGAATGACGATCTAAATTGCATCCAGATCCTTATAATTAAATGTTAGTTTTAAGTAACTAAGAACCCAGAAAACCTGATCTAATTATTTAACCTTCAGAAATTGGCTCTTAAGTAACGTTAATTATAGAGCAACGTAGAGTACTTAGCAGCGCAGCCTTATAATGCGAAATTGTGTGCAATATTAATTTAAATGTGTTAATCAGGCTGAGAGGACGAAAGTATGCATAGCAAAACTGAAACTTCGATGTGAAAACACCTTGAATAACATCAACAAAAGATTGGTACGTTTGATTTTGAATACAAAGATTCCAGCGAAGAAAGTAGAGTAATAAATACATAATGTTTCCTCACTCAAAGCTGTTGTCCGTCTAGATTAAACAATTCATAATGAAATTAAACGCCAGACGGATTCAGTTAACAGCAAGCGGGTTTCTACAAATTAATATGCAACTCTTACAGGCGGTATGTTATGGTTGATTATGCGACGATGAATTCGAATTTTTCAATTTTTAAAAATCATGACAGCTTCCTTAAATCATCTCTTTCTTACAGTTTCTTGGGTTGATCTTAACGTACTGGATTGTTTTAGTACAATTTCGAACAAATGAATAGATAGCGAGACTGAGATGAATAAAACATCACACCGAAGTCACGAACACCTCAATGCTTATAATCACCTCTCTTTACCGTGTATATTGGTCAAAGATTAAGTTAATTATCATATAACAAACGATAAATTGATAATTTCAAATGCCTTAACGTGGTTATTTTCACAAATAATTGATCACCGTTTTTTTCACTGAACTTATTTGTCGATTGTCTTCAATTTTCAAACAATACAAGTGTAATAAAATCAATATTGTTCTGTTTGTTCTGTACATATCGACAAATTGTGAAAACTCAACCGTGGTAGCAAGATATTATCATTTGACAAGAAAAAGTAAGATTTCGGCTTAATTATGAACGGAATTCGGACTGTAAGCGCCAAAGCGTTACCCTCTAAATTTCAAGCACGTGAAAAAAAAGAACTACTGAAACCCTACACATTTTTGAAAAATTCATCATAATTAAAATAAAAATGGTCTCAAGGGAAGGGAAATTTTATGTACTATAAATTTTGTTCTATTCATTTTTTCGATACACTTTTCGTTTTCATATTTTGAAATTTCTTTATATGCCTGTAAATGAAATATTCCCCTCGATCAGAGTTACAAGGTAAACGATGACAGCGCACCACCGCTTTGAGCAGGCCGAATTTTAAATCGTGAGCTCAAATTTTCAGTGCTGAGCAATACTGAACCTAAAGAAATATTTTTTGGATTTTCAAAGTCGAATTTTGCTCAAGTTTCTGGATCTATTGGGATTTAAACTTAGAGTTTCAAGTTTTGGCAGCACTGCGATATGTGTGAGTGATCACGGACAATTTACCGTAAGCGTGTAGCAAACTTCAAATATCATTAAGTCGATTAGAAATTCACTTTCAAAGAAAATTTGTCCTAAATTCGACTGCATCATCACCAAAAAATTAAATTATAATCAGTTCTACTGGCAGAATAATTTTTACTCGGTTTTTTTCCCTACTGTAGATAGCAGCGTTTCTATTTGAAGATGCACATGATCACTCACTCATTTTCACCCGCTAACACCCGCGCAGGTAACTTAGCAGCGCACTCTCGTGCAGGTTTAAATCCCAATGACCGTAGCTTCTTTTCATTGTAAGAGAAGAAGAACGAATATGTTTTTTAATAACTAGTTGAGCGGTGTACACAACACCATTTTCTGTCTTTTTTCTACTGTTTCGACGCACGAAACTGGCTAAAATTAACCACATTTTGAAAGTTTTAAAGTAAACTCAAACATGAAGACGACCATGGCCCTTTGGTTCCTTGAATCCACCTTTGTGCCTAATTATTATTATTACTTACAGTCCCTCTTCGTGATTGAGCTTCGTGGGAGTGAAGGAAATTCAAATCTAAAATCAGGCCCGTGCAGAGGTGGGGGTTCCCCCTGGGCCCCGAGTTTTTTTGAGGGCCCGCTAAGGGCCCGCCAGTGCTAAAAAAATCTGCTTTTACAAAAAAGGCCATAAAAACATTGCGTTTTTTTTTTGCTCTTACCTACTTTTTACACCCCCCCCCCTCCAGGGTCCGGATTTCTTCTGCACGACTCTGTCTCAAATAAGTAAATAAATAGAATGCATACAATGAGCGAGCGCATATTACTAATATAGAATAAACATATATACGAATACTAACCATCAAACTGATATTGAATGAGGTTATTGAAAATTTCGAGTAGAAAAAATACCAAATGATGATTCGTTGGAGATGAAAATAGAAACCATGGCGTGCTGAATGCTTCCAGTAAATGTAATAGCTTCGTGCTAGCGACCATCGAAAGCATTTTCAAATACGGTGATACTGAAACACAGAGCCTAATTAAAATAGCTCGTTTATTATTTTAAAATACAGAAGGGAAACACCAATAATTCAAAAACCGTCATTAGAAAAAAGTTCTCCGTCAATTCTACATACCCACAACACAATGTTCTAATAAAATAGCCGTAATGAATGACGTTTAAATTTGAAACCGATTCTCAGTTTTCACTCAAAATTTGTCCCATTTTCCTTTCCCACTCCCTCTCCCCTAATTATGTAATAAAATATTACCATTGACTAGAATAGTGAGTAAGCAATCGAATAACGGTTGCAATCTTTGGTGACCAGTGGTGATGATTTTATGGAAAACAGTTATCAACAAGTCAGCGTGGGTGCCTGTGAATACTGGAATGTCCATTGGAATGGTTGCTGTGTATGGCTTATTCAGCCTTACTCCAAAATTTCTTTCTCCGCTTAAAAGGAGGAGAATGAAAACACCGATATGCATGAGACCAACTCGAGCTGAAAAAAGTAAACAGATTAATAAATATTCCATGTATTTTCACTACTCGGATATATGCAAAATCTATATAAAACATTAAAATTGGTAGGTAAATGAATAATTTTGCTACGAGAACGCCTCAAAATAAAAAGAACTCCTAATTATTTTAATTTTTTTGTACTTTATGGCCCAATTTCAAACCAACATTCGCTTCACTCGCATCGACTACCGAACAGACTGCCTGCTTGTCTCCTGTCCTGCTTACTCTCTATCCGACTGAATCCTCAGGAAATAGATACCCTGCAACTTTTCTACGCCAGCTTGCCCGACGTTTTCTTATCTTCATGATTGCTGAGTGGCGGGGGGGGGGGGTAACATTCATGTTTTTCATGCATTGAGAGTCAAAAGTATAAACAATTATCAACGAATAATAATAAATGAAATGATGCGATAGACTTACATTGATCAGCTCTGGAATCGTTCAGATGAAATAGAATAGGAACTAATATGTCGAGCACATCGCTACTTTTCAGAACGTAGTACAAAAATTTCTGAGCAAAAACATAATTTATATCAATGAAAATCATCACTGAAGATTGATGGTTGACTTACAGATTAAAAATAGTGCTATGGCGGGAGAACCGAATAGAATCACTATAGAGAGAAACGCTTGTGTTATTCATACATTTTCTGTCCATTCAACCTCCTAATTCTTGGATGCTGACCGACCAAATGACAACACAATCTAGATAAAATATATGAACGACCCATTTGTATTTCTTACCTTATTATAATCGCACATTTTCCAAAAAAACACCAATAATTCCTGATGGAACTGAATTTTTTTCGTCGAATTGGGTAAATACGTTTGTACTAGCGGATTGTTTAGTAACCTGGTGAATCCTTGCATAATGAAATGAAAATCGTCGTCACGGTGAATACGTGATAAATAATTGATGAATAAGTTTTCTTGAATACCATTCTGCAATAATCAGATTTTTTATTGCAACGATATCAAGGAATAGTTACAACCAACATCTAAGCTCGTAGGCAATTTACCTCGTCTGAAACGGTAGTATCGTGATCCAAAGTAACGATCAGAATCTGTAAACATACTTCGACCAGTGGTTCCATCGTATCGGTGAACAGTAAATGATTGTAAGGTACGCCAATACCAACTGGATCATAGGCACATACAGTGTTCAACAACGACGTGAACATTGGCAACGCATGCCGGTTTTCAGTCGATGTTAGGTACTGAATCCAACGATTAGGGGATTCAGAAGGATCTAAAAGACAACACAACGTTAAAATTACATATAAGAAGCAGGATAGCAAATGTTGGATTTCCATCACCCGGATTGCGAAGTGCTAGCTAGCATTTCTCTGACTTGTTTGGAAGCGACGGCGGTAGCATTACCGTATTTGAGACTCTATGCAACCTCATATTTACTACTAAGCTGAGCAACACAATTCTCTGTTATTGTACTCGCTACAAATCCGAAGGTAGTACTACAAAGTTCGCTACCTCCTCTATCATCCTGGCATTCGTAGCTGCCTTAGCTAGATTTTTCATAGGACTATTACGATACTTAAGCTGAATACGAACCAGAAGGAGGTTTATACATTATTTCGCTGAAACAAGTCAACAGGAGTTTCAAAAGCTCAGTTCTGGCTGTATCGTATAGCGGATAGTGAGGTGGTGAATTGGCGAATCCAACACCTCGTTCCCAAATATACTCGCAACTATCAATAGCAAGTAAATCTTCCGCTTTGTCCTTCGAAACAAACAAACAGAAATACTCAGTAAGCTTAACTACGTCGCTTGGATCATCACAAAGGAAATGCAAATATCATACTCACGGGTCCAGATTTCTTATTGGCTGCTACCGTGAAATCAGGACAAAAAAGGAGATCCTACGAGACAATATTTGTAAATAATCATGAGAAACGTTCAATAAATCAACACATATTCAAATGTGATCGTATAAAACTTACACAAATCGTACTGAGAAGTAACTGCGCTAAAGGAATCTGATTTTCGTCTTCTGAAGATCGCGGTCTCGTATGTGACCAAAAAAATCCAAACCAGTCGGCATCTTCATACAGGTACGGTAATAATCTGGTTAATAGTCGACAACAATTCAGTACTATAAAATCAACCACTCGATTAATTTAACGAAAAATTAAACAAGTATAATTGAATGTGTACTGCCCTATGGCTTAGTAGTAATTACGACGGATATCGTAACAAGAGTTCCTTAGGTTTCGCAAGAAGCAAAAGTACGCGATAAAAATTTTTCCAGTTAAGTAGATGCAATATAAATGATAAACGAGAATATCTACCAGCTTGTTGTTCCTGTTGAGTGCGACAGCTGTTATCAACGGCTTTATTCATTTTATCTACAGCTTTGTTGCACAGAGTGGCAAGATTACCAGGTGCTTCATCTCTCAACGAGCGTATTTCCGAAGCTGGTATCAAGGTGAAAACATCTTGAATATTCAATACATTCTCAGCCCAAAATTGATCCCAGAAGGTTTCGTCAGCTGCGTCGATTGGTTGCTATCAAAGTAAAGAAACTTTCATGGTGGTCAACTGATCAAAGGTAAGTACGAAAGATAAATTAAGTTTAAATTGAAATAAAATAAGTTCATGACAGTCGCAATAGAGGAAACAATATTAAAATCAATTTTCCATATGTTAGGTCTAAGTTGTCCAGATTGTAGGACAGAAACATCTCGTAGCACCACTTTCACGTTGATCAACTGGTGATACGTATTAACACAGTAGTAAATCTCAAACAAGATGATTCTGAACCATATTTAAATACCTGAGTTTTTGTGGTGAGCTGTATGACAGCTTTTCGGAAGTTCAGTTTTGTATCGGAGTTCCCCATAGCATGGAATACAGGGTCCCGTTTTTACTTCAAAAAATTGAAGAACACAAATTGTTAGTTATATCACACATTTAATTTGATGTAATATATTCTACAGGGGTAGCCAAAGGTGCGCAACAGCTAAGCGCTGGCACCAATTGGACGCTGTTCAACAAAAGAGAACCAACCCTCATTTGTAAACAAAATGAGCCTACTAGTATCGTTGGAAAGAGCCTAAAACGTAGAATTTATCAAAATTGGGCCCCCGATTCAAAAATGTGTACTCACATTGAAAAAAGCTTATCAGTAAACGCAATGCCATATAGTTTCTAGTACATGGCTCTTGAACCTTGAATCACGTGTTCTTAAAAAGCGGATTTTGTGGATTGGTTCCCTTTTGTTGAACAGCGTCCAATTTGCAGGGATGAGAAGCTTAAACTGTTAAACTTAAACTTTCGCTTAAACTTAAAAGTTTTTCCAAAAATCTCATTCGCTTAGCTTCAGCTTTTTGCCCTTATCATTAGCTTTTCAGCGCTTCGCTATCGGCTTTTTTTTTCAACATTATACTCAATTCCGCATGAAATCGACCATAGAGTTCAAAAATTATAACGGTTTACCATTTCAAAGCTTCCAAATCAAATTATATGATTATATATTATATCATGTAGACCATCACTTCGTTCACAGGTAAATTATAGCTTATAGCCTGTATTACATTTGATTTTGCAACGAAATCATTCAAAATTTAATAGAGAAATCACAAAATAGAAAATATTCATGAAAATGAGGAGTTTGCGACGCTAAATGATTTCGGCTTTTTGATAGAAAATGATGTGAATGTCTTAATTAAGCTGCTCAGCATATCCTTTTTGGCTGGCTTTGCGCTTAATGAACAGCGAATGGCTGACTTTTTCATTCGCTTAAAAGCCGTTCAATAATGAGATTAAGCTTCGGCTTAAGCGGTTATCGGCTTAAACTTCTCATCCCTGCCGAATTGTCGCGTTTAAAGCCTCGTTCACACTAGCGTTTAATTCGCTGCGAATGAGCGTGCAGCGAGTGTGTAGACGTGGTGTAGACCAGGGATGGGCAAATTCGTTTGTAAATCGAATCGATTCACGATTCGCGATTCGCCATAAGAAAAATGAATCGATTCGCAATTTGCGATTCTCTACCTTCTCTACAATGAAGTTGAATCGATTCGCGATTCCCGATTCATCCAAACGAATCGCGAATCGATTCGCTAATTCTTCAATTCGCGATTCGTTTTTTTTTTGTTTCTTCAATATTGTTTGATTTTTGATAAGGAAGTTAGTACAATCCTACGATCTACAATCTATAAACTACAAACAAATACACTGAACTAGGTACCAATAATGGAAACTCGAGCGCTTTTTTGGACCATGGCTATTGGCTACTAGCGGCAGGGATTGGTACTACACTGATTTCACTTTTCATTCATTCATTCACTGTATGTTGTGATTGTGATTACGCTCTATCTAGTGTTGGTGCCACTGGTTGGTGCACACAATGCTAAATTATTATAGTAACAATCCCTGCCGCTAGGTGCTGGGTCTAACAGCGCTCAATGTATTTTAAATGGAGTTTCTGGTATTGGTATTTCAGTGTATGTGCTACAAAGTACAAAGATGTGATAATGAAAGACCGGAAAAATATGCACTCTAAATCTCAAAATATGATCATATAATATGCATTTTGAGTAGCTGAAATATGCGCTCAGACCTCTAAAATATGCAAAATATGGATTACTAGATTAGTATCAGTTTATCAATATGGATGTCATTGTACAGGATTTTTGAGGAAGAAGGAAATCAATCTATGACGTCACACAGTGCTACTTTGGCAGCCCAATGATGGATACTTTTGCTAACTCACTGTGTTGACGTCATGGCACACGGAACGCCGCAAAAAAATAAAAAAAGTTTTCAAATTATTATGTACAATGCTCGAACAATCTAGATAAAAATATGAATACCTAGTGTTGTCATTTCAGTAACAAAACATAAATGTTGGAAATATGCTGAAAAATAGCAAAAATTGGCTGAGATGTGACAAAATATGCATTCTGGACCATGAAAATATGCAAAAATATGCATTTTAAAGGACAATATGCAAAATGAAATGGGGCTCATTTTACAGGGAATTTTATGAATCGTAAAAATAATTTGAAATAAGCTCTATTAAAGTTATAGAAATTTATATGCAATTTCATACATTTCCAGTCTTTAGTGATAATGATAGACACAGAACACTGATTGCTGATTGGCTGATTTCATTTTCAGCCATTCCACACTCCACAGCCTACAGCAGAGAGCAGACAACACACAGCCACACACGCCGTCGAATTTCGATTCGAATCCTACGATTCACTGAAAAGGAATCGATTCACGATTCCAATTTGCAGAAATTTTTGGCGAATCGATTCGCGATTCCGATTCGTTAAATTTCATTCGAATGGATTTGCGATTCGCGATTCGTCTAAAATCGAATCGATTCGCGAATCAATTTGCAAAAGAATCGATTCGCTGCCCGTCCCTGGTGTAGACCAACCAGTAGACGGCAAAAAAGCTTTTAGCACACTGCGTGGAGCGAATAAAGTAGAACAGTTCTAAACAGTTTTAACCTTTTAACTTTATTCGCTGCACACCTGACTCATTCGCAGCGAATTAAACGCTCTACGCTAGTGTGAACCAAAGACGTGTATATTATATGTACCAGGGATGGCAAACGAAACTAGGGCTCTATAGTTTCACCTGGGTATACTAAGCCACCATTTTGGTTCATACTGCGCCCATCAATGCCGAATTGACTACGCGTTATGCTCCGCATAGTCGGATTCGGCATCCACGGGCGCAGTATGAACCAAAATGGCGGCTTAGTATACCCAGGTGAAACTATAGAGCCCTACTTCAACAAGCTATCGCAGTATTTCGTCTTCACAGATATCTGGCAATGTAATATTCACAGATTTCTTCAGATTACTCAGGTTTTTCTTGTCCCACAATACATATAGATCAACGTTACATACTTATATTTTTTTGATATACTGTTCAAAAACGGAAGGTTTTTGTGAATGTAGACTCGCTTGATATTCAGAGATCTCAGGAGTCAGGGTCGGTGATAATTCTCAATTACAAAAACCTTAATGCAAAATTTTTGAGGGCTTAACACGGTGAAATTTGACCATCACGGTTGAATTTGTTCGATGTTTAATAGTTTAATTTCAGTTTTCCGATTTCTTCTGTCAGAACACTCAGGTCAGCGAAAACTGCATCATACTACAAACTGATAAGAAAAATGTAAACATTGTAAAAGCCCTAATGTCCGTTCCAACTAACCTGTACACAAATTTCGAAGGGGCAAACAGTATTTCGTGTAATAGCACTCCGCACACCATACCTCTCGATCACCCGAACTATCTACGTTAGAGGTGTATTGCGGATTGCATGTTGTATAGGTTAGTTGGAACAGACTTTATAGGAAGTTACGAAGTTAGGTATCTAGTGTAGTAGTATAAAGTATAAACGTCTTTGGTGTGAACGAGGCTTCACGTTTACTTCTGCTAGGGCTCTATAGTTTCACCTGGGTATACTAAGCCACCATTTTGGTTCGTACTGCGCCCGTCGATACCGAATTGACTACGCGTTACGCTCCGCATAGTCGGATTCGGCATCCACGGGCGCAGTATGAACCAAAATGGCGGCTTAGTATACCCAGGTGAAACTATAGAGCCCTACTTCTGCGTCCTACCGTTCTACGTTCTACTGTGACTGTCTTGACTGTGACTGCCTGCTATCATTCAGCCTAGCTTTACCTCTGACGTCACACTGACAGTGATAATGTCCAAAATGATCAACATTTTCCACTATTTTTTATGATGAAAAACACTAAATTTTCGTGAAACATCAACTTGGGTATAATACATTAACGTTATTCAGTATCTGGTGTTTTAAACTCGTTTCACACCTAGTGGAACAATATTACTTGTCAACATCCCATTCAGAAGTAATTGTTTTTCTCTTGTGTAGTTGCATATATGTAACTAGTAACAGCGTAGTTTTGTCATGATGACAATTAATGTACTATTTCAGGTATTATACTCATGACCACGGAATCTAAAAAAGAATCAGGGGAACTGATAAATATGAACACCGCATTGTGGATGGAAAATCCCATGATCATCATGCCTGAAGTGGTAGGCGCACCAAGTTCACATTTGTACGACTACGTAGATTATTTCTTTTCGAAGTTTGAAGCATTAACATGCTTACAGGTGATGACCAATGAAAAGAAGGATTCAATGGCCGGATTTTCGTCAGCTATAAATCCACCAATAATCTTACAACCAGTCGAGCTGATGTACTCCTCTGTGAAAAATCATGAATTACCGAAAGGTAACGAACTCTTCGGACATCATTTAATTGAATCTGAGAAGAAAAATAACGAGACTGTTACCTGTACATGGTGTAAGAATGAATTCACCGATAAAAATGTACTCTTAGAGCATATCAAACAGAATCATCGAGTTGACCGTATTCATAGATGCCTTGAATGTTCGAAGGTTTTCACCCAAAAGTCTAACCTGAAGGCACATTACCGACTTCATACTGGAGAAAAACCATTTAAATGCAGTTATTGCGGGAAAATGTTTGCGCAGAAATCAAATTTAATGAACCACTTATCGGTACATACTAGAGATAAACCTTTCATATGTCCGATCTGTAAAAGAGCTTTTTCGCAAAGATCAAACTTGAAAAGTCATATTTTTACGCATACTGGTGAGAAACCGTACAAGTGTCACTTGTGTAGTAAAGATTTTGTGCAAAAATCGAATCTTGTCAGCCATGTACGGACCCATACATCCGAGAAACCACATCATTGTAATATTTGTGATAAATACTTCAGTCAGAGGTCTAATTTAATAAGTCATTTGAAATTACATGCTAAAGTGAACGCTTAAATAGCTCGTAGCATTTGTATTTGAAGCAATATTATCTTATGTGAGATTTGTCTATTGCCGAGGCAGGGAATGCTAATCATCCGTACTATTAGTCAGTATAATGAATTCGGTTTGGTTGAGATGCGCTGTCGTATACGAACAGCCACGTTATTATTATTCCCGTGAAGATTGGTTTGCTTACCTTTTAATCTCTATTCAATTAATGTTTTTATTCGTTTTGCAACTGTTTCGGTGTGTGTTGCGTATGTATGTAAATATGTAGTTTATCACGGTATCGACAGTTAGCGTCCCGTAAGCAGAAAGGGGACGCCACTTGATTCATAATTGCATCTCGGAAAAAATGAAAGATACGGTGGATTGCGTCCCGGGAAAAATGAGGGGTATGTCGGATTGCATCCTGTACGTTTCCTTCCCACTTTCACCGGACCTAGGACTGGCTGTACCTACCATAAACATACAGGTGTGGTTAAAAAGATTCATGCGCCATGACTACAGGTGTACCGCTTACGGTAAGAATTTCCTTGACAAATTTTAATGTAGGTATTCACGTTTTGATATTTCGTGATTCTCCAAATTATTCATCATTTCTTCAATAAATTGCTCTTCCTCAGCAGAACCAGGGTGTCTAACAGTCACCTAAGGTCATTTATTTTGGAAGAAGGTCATTGAAGTCATTTAAAGTAATTTATTTTCAATCATGGTGATATAAAAATTTAAAAATCACTAAGTTATACCTTGAAAGAGAGAATACAGAATTCGAACTGCAAATGCGAAAGAGTCGCCCTCTATAATTTTAGGCACGTGAAAAAAAAGGAACTACTGAAACCCTACATATTTTAGAAAAATTTATCAGATGGAAATAAAAATGATCTCAATGGAAGGGAAATTTTACGTCCTATAAATTTTGTTCTGTTCATTTTTTCGATAACCAGTTTCGTTTTCATTATATTTTGAAATTTTTTCATATGCCTGTACATGAAATATTCCCCTTGATCAGGGTTACAAGATAAACAATAGCGCGCCACCGCTTTGAGCAGTCCGAATTTAGAATTGGAAAATTCTATTAAAATGACCAGGGCTGCAACTTCTATGCGGATGCATATTCTTATCTATGGCGTATATTCCAGAAGTTTCAATAATCAATAGATCTTCACGAATCATAGAATTCTGAGTCAAATAAGCAGCCCCTAATTTTGCATATTTCTTATATTTTGGCATTCACCATTTGACGCATTCATAGCAAAGTGAGGGAAAAAAGGTCATTTAAAGCTCATTTACTTTCAAAATTCGATTTTATTAGACACCCTGAGAACGTTTCAGTTGCTGAGTTAACAGGATTCATTTTTGTGTAACTTCGCTCCTGTATTTCCAGGAGTACGTCAATGAGAAGGAAAATGTTAGGATGCGTATGATAAAACATGTCCTTAAGGCGAGCATGCAACCCTTCGCACGTTTGTAGTGCGATTGACAGACGCTGTATACTCGGTCCACATTGTAGGTAGGAAACGAGCTTCGGGTTTATATAATTCTCCAACACGTATTCCGAAAATTGATGTACTGATATGTTATTCGGCTCGTACGATATGAATTCCTGTATGTAGAAGCCTTCCATTTCCTGAGGTGAGAGGTAGGCAAGTCCAAAGAAAGATCATAGGTAGGAACCCTCACGCAGTGGCACTCTTGTATGTTTTCGATATCCGAACTACTGCATTTTTCTGTACCATGCTTGGCCCAGGTGGAAACGGCATCTTTTTGTGACAGTAGAGAGCCACACGTTTTTTACTGCTGCATAGATGCTCTGCTGAAAGTCAAGATCAAGATACACAGTACATCAGGTTCATAAGTGGCTAGCAGTTGATGCAACGTACGAATGCTGAGACGGCCACCGGCTGAGACATGCACCGGTTCGTCGTTGACATGTCTGCTGAATAACCATTATTGTACTTAGCTCCCACCCTCTTTCGGGACGCAATCTGTACTACTTCCGCTTTTTCCACAGGACGCAACCGGGCACAGCTCTCATTTTTCCCGGGACGCAGTCGGACATATCTTCATATTTTTGGGGGACGCAATCTGTACAGAAAATTACTACTCGGGACGCAAACTGGAAAAAGCCGTTTATCAATCATTGATGGAAATTTCTTGATTGTAATAACTGCACGACGTACTACCATGAAAGACGTGTATTATATGAAGATAATTATGCATTTTAAATATCTGAAAGTAAATTTTTGTTCTTGTTTTCGTATAATTATTTCTCATTTTCTGTGCATTGCTTTGTACCTAGACCGAATATTCAAACACCATTTTATGAACAGAAATATCCGAAACTGATGAAGTTGCTACTTTTGGTACATGAACTTTTAGCATTCAGTTAAGAAATCTTCTTACTCCGGAGTCCACAGCCTTGCGAGATTGGAAATATTTGGCTGTCAAGTCCTACATTCTAGTTATAACCATGGGTAACTAAATGTCGACGTGTCACGTTCACTAATTAATAGAAAGCTGAGGTTATTTCAGTTAATTGTTTGTTATGCCTTCTTAGTTTTCTTGTTTGTTTGTTGTTGTTTTTTTAAATAATAAGATTTACCCAAACATTCTCAAGTACCCTATATACTTTTAATTTAATCGGTGATCATGAATGCAAAAAAATCAGGAAAAGCGAATCAATTCAATAGTTATATGACGTTTGATGAATATGGCCGTCCATTCATTATTCTCAAGGAACAAGAAGACAGGGAACAGATTACCGGGTTGGATGTAATGAAGGTAACTGTATTCTATTGTAGGTAATCCAATGCTAAACTGCGAAGTACTACTTTTGAAAGTATTAATCCGACCGTAATGATACGAATATTAATTTTCAGACTCATATTCTAGCGGCTAAAGCAGTCACGTCAATCATGAAAACTTCTCTAGGACCCAAGAGTTTGGACAAAGCGATGGTATCTTGCGATGGTGATTTAACTGTAACAAACGATGGAGCTACGATTTTAAGACATATGGATGTAGATCACGCAATCGCAAAATTGTTCGTAGAATTGTCAGAGTGTCAAGATAAAGAAGTGGGAGATGGAACCACTGGAGTTGTTGGTAATTAATTACCTCCCTTTGATAAACTACAAAGAGGTTGAAAAAACCTTTATGAACAGTTACTGAATGAAAATGAAATATATCAATAAGTAAACATTATTATTACACACTGAATAATTTTCATTGTCAATAATAATCAGGTAGAGTGTGTATGTACCTAGATACTTTTGCATAGGTACACACATTATAGGTACAATGTAGTGGTTTATCTGCGTCGTAACTGAATACTGAGTATGTTCAGTATTCAAGTCTTAGATATCATCAGAAGTTACATTCTTCAATTGAAACGATGAATGAACAGCAAGCTTGCATATATGTTTTGATTTCTATAGTTTTAGCAGGCGCATTGTTAGAAGAGGTAGAAATGTTGATTGAGAAAGGTATTCATCCTATTCGGATTGCCGATGGTTTCGAACTCGCTGCCCGTTTTTGCATCAAACATTTGGAGACTATCAGCGAAGAAATCACAGTAGAGAAAAACAAAGAATTCTTACAGCAAATTGCAGCGACATCATTGCAGTCTAAAATGTACTAATCATCAGTTTTACTTTTATAAAATCATTTAATCATTTTCTCATTGTTCTATTGTAACCTTGTGTTTGATTTTAGTGTTAGTAAATTTAATGAGAAATTCGCTGAGATGACAGTTGAAGCAGTTACGAAAATTGCTGACATTAGAAACAATTTTATTGACTTGGAAAGGATTAAGATTGTTGGCAAAACAGGTGGTTCGTTGGAGGATTCGGTATTAGTGAATGGAGTAGTTATTGACCAACCATTGTGTCATCCTCACATGGAAAAGGTAAAATTAGCAGCTGTAGCTGTGAATATGAATTTTTTTTTCTTGCTTTTTCATATTCTAATATAATTATATTGTACTTTGCGGTTCATTGTAATCCTTAATGTTTGTGTAAATGCAACAGGAATTACAGAAAGTTGCAATTGCGGTTGTAACTTGCGGAATGGAGATGCCCAAACCAAATCAGGTGAAGGCGTACCTTGAACTAAAGTCAGTCGATTCTTATAAGGACGCTAAAGAATATGAACATGAAATATATGAATCAATGGCTACAATGGTAATACTAGATTTCACCCTAAAGTACCATTTATCAGTTTTTGTTTTTTTGGAGGGGGGGGGGGGTGTCAGTTTTTATACATTTCTTTTTCACCTATTTTTCAGTTGTCTCAGTTCAATGCACAGGAAAGTTTTAAAAGGGTTCCTCGCACCCCCTAATTCCTCATAACTATACCCTTTCCATTTATAATTTTGGGCGGAGCAGTGTTGAAGTCAAGGGGGCGCAACAGTTATTCTCCAGGACCACATAATAAATCAGACTTTTGGTATAAGTAGGTAAAATATTTAGAAGAAAAAAAAAGAGACTTTATGAAAACTCTGAGGAATGCTTTTTCTTTCGTCTAACGCATGAATTATCCGTTTACTTCTTAGTGTTTTTTTTTCCCCACTGATTCCCCGACTTTATCTGTAACTCCGGAACCATGAGAAACAAAATTTGAAAAAATGTTAAACAAGGAGATAATTTAAAAGAATTTACAAAATATGATTTTAGACCCCTCTACCATTTTGAAACGAAACCTTGCGCATTCTTATGGATTTTTTCGTGAGAAATAACTAAAAACCAATCGTATATTTTGAAAGTAGTCATTTATGAAGAGTATTGAAACTCAAGACCGAATGAATATCTGCTATTTGGCCAAGCGGTTTCATAAATATATATTACTAGTATACACTGAAGCTTTCCCTGTCAGTTTGGTAAAAAATTGAAGAAATTACGCGCCAAAAGTACCATTTTTTAAAGCAAACTGTCATGGAAGAACCCACAGGATTTCTTTTTTTGTTTAGTGGGGGTGGATGAACTTTCTGATGAGGAAAGAAACACCGGGCGGGTTTTAGATGCTAAGTTTCCTCCAAGTCCCTCTTTAATTTCATTTCTACAATTTTGCGTATGTATGTAAAACCCATTAAAGCTATTTCTGTAGATTTTAGTTTATACATATCGCTACTAAACTAAAACGATTTAATTTCAGAGCTCAATGCGAGAAACGACCAAGTGACATTCTGGTTAGCATTATCATTGTATTGTATGAAACCGTAGTGCCAGTGGTCTTGACAGATTATGCTAACCGAAATGTGACTTGCCTTTCTTGCGCAGAGCCCTACAATGACGAACTCGCCGAGAAGTTACTTTCGAAATCGTTGATAATAATATTTTTAAAAACTGAATAGTTCGAATGAACATTACACTATTACTCGTATATATTATCAATTCTGAGGTTCTGATTCAGCTTGCAGGAATTGGAGCCAATTTTGTGGTTTGCCAAGGAGGCATCGAAGATACCGCCAATTATCTCCTTTTGCGGACGCATACTAATGGAATGCGATATGTATCTGAAAGAGAAATTGAGGTTGGTTCATTCCTCTCAGGCGCACCGGTTTATTTATTTCCTTCAAATTTAAGACAACTGTTAATTATAAATACTTACTAGGTAGTAAACTTCCGTTTAAGCTGCCTTTTCCTGATGTGTTAATTATAATCTTGACGACCAGCAAATCAAGTAACGCTCTGCAAAGCTGGTGCACATTTTATTAACTTTGCAGAATCAGACTCTACCTACTGTTTAAGTTTCACAATATTATCTATGTTACCCGTCTGTAAACACGTATTTTCATCGTGACGCTTTACCCCATCTCGGCATAGCTACGCAGCAAAGAAGCACATCCCTCCGGAGACTCAGTCTGCATTTTGTGGGGTTCAAACAATAGAAAATCACAGATTCATTTACCCTCCCCCAAAAAATGTTTGTTTATGTTCTGTCACTCCAGTTCCGTGATGCTAACTTCTCGCCGCATACTCAACTGTGAGTGAGAGCTCTCTCTTCAAAGAGGAAACTCGTTTAAAATTAGGCTCTTTTCATTTGCTGGTTGTCTCTGTTATACCAACGACGTCAGTGAAGAGGAAATAGGATGTATAATTGATCTAGACATTTCTCATTAGTATGTATAGCATAATTTTCTTTAAAATGAATTTCAGTTAATTAGCAGTGCGACCGGCGCCCGAATAGTCGGACGTTTCGAAGATCTAACATACGAAAAGTTGGGTTTTGCTGGCTCTGTTCGTGAAATTAGCTTAGGAACTGAAGGCAGAGTTACTATTTTTGAAGATTGCTTAAATTCTTCTGTTGTAACAATCTTGATTCGTGGTGGTAATAGCCTGGTGCGTTTATTCATCTTAGGCCATGTGCAAGCTGTCATCATTTTATATTTTATTCGAATTCCGGCCAGTGAATTGTTCTCTCTTTGTAGATTATTGAAGAAGGCAAGAGAAGTCTCAATGATGCGTTGTGTATGATAAAGAATTTAATCCTGGAAAATAGAATTGTCTATGGGGGCGGATCATGTGAGCTCTCTTGTGCCATTGCTGTATCGAAAGAAGCCGATAAGGTAAGTTCATACATCATGTATAAAAATTGATGTTTCCCTAATACGCTAATACCACGTACGTATAGGAAACTGAGAGAACGTTTTGATTTTTACAAAAATATATACCTATCAGGCACGGCGACTTAGAATTTTCCCATGTAGTGCTGGAAGTTTTTTTCTTAACACAGTAGTGTAAAAAAAAAAAATTGTAAAACGCTGAAGGAGGGGAGTGAGACATTCAAACAGCAAAAATATATATATTTCAATTCAAGATGGGAAACACAACATGTGTTTTAAGATAATTATAATAAAACGATAATTATTCCATGTAGGTAGTGCTGAAGCCGTCTATAGTGCTACATCGTGTGAGCACCACAAGCTAGCCGCCACTGGTGCGTATACCCATGAGATAATGAAATATGTCCAATTTCCATCGAGTAAATATGATCGAGAAGTAAGATCAATGACCTATGTTGGGAAGGAAATTTCATTTAGGGGATCTGGTTCACCATAGGTTTTCAAAAAAGTCATTTCTTTGCTGTTTTTCGAAAAAGTATACTTTTCCAAAATTTAGTTACCTCTTTCCTTTTTTTGAAGATTTATACTTACCCATTATTGAGTTTCATTTTACATATTTTCTCTTGTTTGATAAAACTAACAATTGAGACTACATGGTAGCGTACTCGTAGCTTCTAGTTTCTTTTATCCATCTGAATGCAACAAATAACAAGCATAATAATTATAGTATATGTATTACTGTACGAGCAATCGAACAGCTGCGATACTCACAAATCGCTGCTCGTACTGTGCTTTTATTTTCAACAATCTTTAAATTCTTAATTTTTGAATCTAATTAAACTGAATAAACAATGAACCACAATAGGTTCGAAGTTAATTTATTGGAAGCTCGCCTCATACCCATAACCCATCCATCCTAGATTCACGGTTATCGAAAATACTTATTGTTTAACAAATTTTCTTGGACCTAGTTCCCCCTTTCAGTATTAGTGAATTGTTGATCTTATTTTACAGATCGCATCTCTCGAACAGTATGCTTTTCGGGCATTTGGAGAAGCGCTGGAAAGCATTCCGATAACATTAGCAGAAAATTGTGGCTATTCGCCGATACATTTGCTCACTGAAATAAAATCCCGTCAGATACAAGAAGACAATCCATACCTTGGAGTAGATTGCATGCTTGAGGGCACTTGTGGTAATGATATAAGTTAGCTATTTACCTGCATAAGCGCCAGAAGGAAAGAGAATTAAACTTATGGTTTTTTTTTCATTTGGAAGAAGGTCTTGCTCTTTATAGATGTGCCTTGGTTTTCCTCCTCGCATTTGAAAATAGTCTGCTGGCGCCTGTGATTCCAAATATTTTTATTCATAAAATTTTAATTTTTAAATCCTTTCTCGATTGTCAAAATTATTGTTATTTTAATTCTGTTAGATATGAAAAAGCAACAAGTAATTGAAACTTTTCATGGAAAAAAGCAGCAAATTCTACTTGCTGTACAAGTTGTCAAACAGATCTTGAAAATTGATGAAGTTCGAGCTACCGACAAGAATTATGGAAAGCATGTTACCAATTCGTTTTTCTAGATACAAAATAGGATGAATATTATGAATTTTAAAAATAATTTGTATTCACCTTCCCTCTCAATACATGCGTGCGAAAATTTCTTTCTATTACTGATGCTTTATTCTATAAATAGCGATGTGTTGTATAGAGCCATTATTTTTTGGTTGATTATTGTTATTTAGCTATTTCACTCCCTACAGCTTTGTTATGAATTGTCATTAGTTATATTTTAGTTATTCAAATTTGTAATGAACAGTAATTTAGCGTGAACAATCTCCAAAATATGTAACTTCTATTAATAAAATATGGTTACGCAAATTCATTGCCATAGCTCTTACTGTCCGAACGATAATTCAGTCCGATGTATTCTGGAATAAAATAACTAGCATGAGATGAAAAATTATCTATCTAAATACATTATTACAGTTGTTATATTTACAAAGGCTTATACTCATAGCCAAACATGAGTCGTAGAGCATGAGGTCAGTTTTCCGAATACAGAGGTGGATTGCCATAAGTTACCGGGAAATTTCCCAATGGACCGGCACATTTGGGAGTTCTGCGTCGATGCCGGGGTAGTTAGGGAGAAAGTATGAACAAGAAGCATGGTAGAGAGGTAATGAAGTGCAGTGGCAGTTTCCCGGTAGTTTTTTTAGGTTTCAATTCGCTTCTGCCTTCATGGATTATTTTACATTAACAGCATAGCTATTTGACTATAACGGCTATGTAGCAAGAATTACGAATTGTTTTCATCTCCCATGGGCTTATGAGCATGACATGAACGATGAACTACCTGACCCAACGGCAAAACCTTTCCTACTTCCTGCTAACTAGGGACTTTAAATTCAGTTGTGGCGCCTTGATGCCGGGTTCTGATTACCGATATTTACACAATATCAATTAATTTATTCATAGTTTCATACTACAAACACTTTATTTTTTACTCAGAATCGAATTAGCTAACACCTAGCGGCAGAGTTGAGAACCTGTCTAGTTTAAGTAATCAAATAATATGTCTCCCATAAGAAATGTACCGATTTTGAAGATTTGAGAGTTGTTATTTGAGAGTAAACGCTTAGAGAAATCTACATTTTCAAGTTTCATATCCTTTTAATAATTCCTAACTACACTCTGTCGCTAGTTATTTTTGTAAGATTATATACCTATGTCGATCGATTCCAATAATTACTCGAATATGTATTGCCCAAATACTTTCAGGCCTATATGTGAGTTGACAGAAAGAAAGGGACCTTGGCGCAAAAATGTAAATTTTACAGGAGAGCGGGTAAACAAAATTAATAACTCTTTCACGCTACGGAGACACTCAACTTTGGAGACTTACAGCCGTTTGGGGAAATTTTTTAGAATTTTTTCGACAACACCAGGCGAAAGAGCGACCAAAAATTAGTCAGAAACAGTTGTTAGCACAAAAATAAATGTTTTTTTTGCTCTGGGGTCCCTTTCTTCCTGTCAGCCCACATATACCAACCACTTCTGGAGTTTAATCCATTTAACTGGTCAAAATCGGTCAGCAGTTGTACAATCACGGTTTAATTAAACCAGTGTTTAAGCGGTTAAGCCGCCGTTGATTGCCCGAATTCGGCTGCTTAATTGGTTGAACCGTCAAACCGTCATTAAGCCAGTGTCACGCGGCGTCGCGTTTGATTGTACAACTGGACAGTGTCAAAAAGTAAAACAAAACTTAAGCGATATTTGTTGACAAAATGAGTTATTAATATCGTTAATTCGTTGGAAAGAGCGTAAAAAGTAAAATTTTTCAAAATTGGGCCCCCGATTCAAAAATGTGTACCTACTCACGTTAAAAAAAGCTTATTAGTAAACGCTGTTTCATATGTATAGTTTCTACATGGCTCTTGAACTGCTCTTGAACTTCGAATCACGTGTTCCCAAAAAGCGGATTCTGTTAGTTGGTTCCTGGTTCCGGGCATAACCCGTTTGCGCGCGGTCATTATTTTTTCTACCTTTTTGCATAGCCCGTTTGCGCGTGTTTGGGATGAAACATGATTAATTACTTTTCTTCTATTATGGGACGTTTGCGCGCATTTCCCAATTTTCCTTTCCTCCCTCCAGAGGAAGTTGGAGATGGATTTTGCGACTTGGTGGAGATAGCACCAAATGACGAGGCTTTGCGCTTCTCAGCTCGGGAACGGAGCGTCGCCGCCACATTTCAACACCAAATTCGAATTCAGTGTGAAAAATTGAGTCAAAAAACAGTCTTTAATTCAGAATTTTTGATTTCTATCGTTTTTGAAAATTACATCAAAGAGGGCTGTCGATTTCCTCCGCCAATGTGGGCAGAAATTCCGTCTATGGATCCAAGAACAACTAATGAAGCCGAGTCATTCCACAGCCATTTCAATCAGCAATTTTACAAAGCCCACTCTCCCATTTGGCATGTACTGGCGGTATTGACTGAGATCTAAGTGGAAACATATACATATGTTAAAATAAGAACTCAAGTAAATTCACAAATCGTTCAAAAAAAAAAAAAAAAATAAAAAAAATAGGAGATATATTTGGTTACTGGAATGACTACCAGTCCAGAAAAATGTGGCGACTGGAATATATTAAACTCTGCCGATATCGCCACACTCCGATTACGTAACATAAGTTTACATGTACCATATCTACCAACTTACTTCAATAAAGACTGATGAAGCCCCGTCGGTATCTAATTCATTTCATACCAACATACTTTGGGAACCCCTAGCACAAACACGCGCAAACGGACTATGAAAATCAAGGGGTATAATTTTTGACATGTGCGCGCAAACGGGCTTTATGAATTTTCGGGTAGTTTTTTTAAAACGCTTACGAACGTCATTTTCCCTTGGTTCCCTCTTGCTGAATAGCGTCCACGTAGAAACTATGTCACTATATGTGCTATAGCGTTTACTGATAAGCTTTTTTCATCGTGAGTACACATTTTTGAATTGGGAGCTCAATTTTGAAAAATTCTACTTTTTACGCTCTTTCCAACGATACTAATAACTCGTTTTGTTTACAAATGTTAGTTGGTTCCTTCTTGCTGAATAGCGTCCCACCTCCCGCGTGTTCGCAAAAAACAGATTTTGTTGGTCGGTTCCCTTGCGCTTAACAGCGTCCAATTTATTATCAATTATTTTCGTGTTATCAATTACAGCTAGGATTATTATTTTTTATGATATTATATGAACCTGAAATCGGCGTACGCTGGAGAGTGGAGATTAGCAGTATAATCGTAAGGCTACAAATTAACTTTTGTTGTTCAAAACTACAGTAGTATTCGAAATATGCCTAAGAAAAGTAAGAAATCCAAGAAACTAACTAAGAAACACGAAAAGAAACACAAGAAACATAAGAAAAAGTATTCTGATGTGAGTATTCCTCATCACTTTTTATGAACACATAATATTTATAATAATGCCTTTAATTCTTCGAAGGAAATGAAGTTTTCTACTTATTTGACTTGTGTTTTCCGAGTTGAATTTCATCAAATTTTTTGTCTCATATTCTTCGATTTGGTCAGTTGTCTGAACAAGCTACGGTATCAGTGAACTTATATACTTTTTTGTAGACTAGCTCCAGTGAAAGCGAATCTAATTCTTCAAACAGCCCATTGTCATCCGAAGATACATGGGTTGAACGTAAATGCGGCAATCCCGTGACTCAAAAACGAGAAGACTGGATGTCTGATACCTCTTTCGTTCCGACGTATTCTCTTCACGAACTTAAAAAGGAAAAAGAGAAGAAGAAGAAACAGGAAGATGAAAATTTATTAGATAAGGTTTGTATGCATCCTGCTTTACAGTGCAGACTTGTACACAGCGTATATTCACTTAGGACTATATGAATTTATTTTTTGTGAAAAGCCTGGTCAAAGTGGTCGAGAACTGAATCCGTATTGGAGAGATGGAGGCACTGGTTTACCCGAAAACCTCGCGCAAGGTGTTAGATTAGCTTCTCACACTGTAGGCGATCAAGGAGCAGAATGGTTGAGAAAAGCCTTGCGTAGAGCTGAAGAGCAAGCTAAAGAAGAACAAAGGTCGCTCGAATCGGTCGCAGCCGAACGCTATGGTGTAAGTAACTGAGATTAATTGAAAATAAGGTTCTGTTACAGTCGTAAACGCTGAAATTGTATTATATTGTCTTAATCAGTCTTTAGAGAACCTGCACCGAATGATTAGAGAGGCAGAAGCTAGAAAGAGCGACTCTAGGCGGAATTCAAGACATCGGGATCATGACAGACATTATGGATCTGGTACATCGAGAAAAGACGGATTCATGAAGCCATCTGAGGACGGTACGAGAAGTTACGATGCCTTTCATAGCGATTCTTCTAGAAGTAGTCGACCAAGCTGGCGGAAACCTGTGAAACCAATTAATGAGCGAAATGAGAGACGAGAAAGATCGGAAGAGAGTGGCGAGGCGGTAGGAACCGAGTTTACGCCAGGGACTTCGAGTCTAGAGCAGAGAAAGAAACGTGAAGAACCAGAAGAGCGAAAATCAGAATTTACTATTACTAAGGAAACTGAAACTCTTCCGCTAACCGATGAAGAAATGAATTCTCTGGCTTCCAAAATTTTGAAAGCCGAAATAATGGGGAATACGGTATGTATTCGTGTTCATTCCATATTCTCAAGTTTCATTTATCCTTTTAATAACTCCCGACTACACTGTCGCTAGTTATTTTTGTAAGATTATGTCGATTCCAATAATTACTCGAATGGGTACTAAAAATTTACCGACTGATTATAGAGTTTAGTCAAAGAACTAACCGAAAAATTGGAAAATGCGAGGAAATTTCGTGACTCGGCGAAACAGACGAACGCCGGAGACAATGTGATCGTTCTAACTGGTACGAATGCTCGAGGTTACACTCAACCAGTTCGCGGCAGAACTAACCCGGAAGTGGTCAAGAAACGAAAAACTTATGAAACACATGCGGATGGTAAACGTGTGCGATATTTTGAGGATGATGAGAAATATTCCTTAACGGAAATGGTATGTAAAAGTATTTTATTGAGTAATCCGGTGCATGAGAAAAATACGTAACAAACTATAGCTTATACTATGTGATTGCAGTTTGAAAGAGAACAAATGAAATCAGCGGCTGACAGTAATGCTGAATTCATTCAGCTATCTTCGAAGGTGAATGAATGTTAATTTTTTTCACTTTTCCCGTCTCTGGAGCAGGGTATTGTGTTACATGTGGTTTCTCACACTATCCTGAATAGGCATATTATTTTATTAAACAATGTGCTTATATTTTCGTAGCCATTTCAATCTATTAAAATACTCTTCTCTTTGTTCGTTAAACCTTCATATTGATTTACAGAGCAAGGCGGATAAAGATTATGATATCGACGATCTCTTTATGGAACAAACGACATCAAACAGGAATAAAAAAGAAAAGGACATGCAGAAAGCGATTGATAAACAGAAGAGTACCGAACGAGCTCTCGATAACTGCAAGTGGTGTTTGACGAATAATAAACTGCAAAAGCATTTAATTATAGCGACTGGTTCAAAAGTGAGTTATTAGTTGTCTTTTTGATGATGGTTAATTGCTATTTAATATTCAAGTTTAATAATTGGTGTTAATTGCATTTTGTTTTTGTATTTTTAGTGTTACCTATCTATTCCTTACTTTCGATCACTGACTGAAAATCATTGCTTAATCGCTCCAATTTATCATTCTACTTGTACTACCTTGCTAGATGAAGATGTATGGGATGAAATAGTGGTAAGTAATATATATTCAAAGGTAGCGTGGATTTGCGTTATCGAGCAGTCCAATTTAAAAGAAAAGTTGGAGGCACGAGACATTGCGCTAAGAATCTGAATTAGTAAAAGGCTGGAGATTAGCATTCGAAATTGGTGCATAGATTGATACTGCTTGTCACAATGTCACATCTTGGTAATAGGATGATCAACTCATTTAATTATAGTGTTGATATAATCATAAATGATCACAACGTTACTGATTATTATTGACATTCTTAGCGCAGATTTGAATGGAAAAAGAGGGCACCGTAGAGCTTGCCTTGACACTACAGTATAGATCTTATATAAGCACTACAGTCTGTGAGAAAGACCTTTTATAGATGCTCCAGTATGTAGAGTCTAGAGAGGTTATCAACAATAATCAACGAGGCTATTCATTGTTGTTGTCATCATCAGGTTCGTCAAAATGTTGATTATGTTGAAATGTTGATGACCCAGGCTTTAAAAAAATATCCATACAGGAAAGAATGAACTATTGTTACAGAGCAACAGTGCTGACAGAATGGTTATACTTCTCATTATTAGCTAACTACCGAATTTCAGCTCAGACCGCAAAAGTTGATCTCGATAATTCGAACTGTGTCATTTCAGAATTACTGCAAAACCTTGGTGCGAATGTTTCGTGATATTGATCACGACGTGGTATTCTTCGAAAACGCCATGAATTTCAAATACTATCCGCACATGGTGATCCACTGTGTCCCGATACCTTACGAAAGCGGAAATTTGGCGCCCATATATTTCAAAAAGGCGATTTTAGAGTGCGAGAAGGAATGGGCACAGAACAAGAAACTAGTCGACTTTAACAAAATGGATGTCAAACGAGTGATACCGAAAGGACTTCCATATTTCATGGTTCATTTTGGAATGGATAACGGATTCGCACACGTTATTGAGGACGAGAAGTATTTCCCGACGAATTTTGCTCAGGCAAGTCTCTTATCTTCTCTAGGTCACCAGTATGGATACTCAGGCAATTTAATGTGGGCCGAATTGAAAATCACCAATACATGGATTTCATATTTTTCCAACGTTTTATCATTATTCATTTTATACAAATGTGTTCATCTAGACCCGAAGCATCGGGGAAGTGAGGGCCAGTGGGAGCATTGTTCCCCTGAGTGGACTGTTTGCCCCACCCCTTCAGTTTTTCAAAGTTAGGTGCGGAAATTGGAGTGAAGAGCTTCTTTTTGTCCGTTTACTGAAATTTGAAATTGTTATATTTGTTATCTTACCCAAGTGCCTTTTTTTGAATATTTGTCACGTTCCGCCGCTGTGTCAACCTCGGATTATTTTTAGCAACTGAACCATAAGTCATGATTATGAGGGAAACTTCTATGGCATGTTCGTATAATTCAATCTATGAAATGCTACGCGCTAACATGGGGTATTGTTTACTGATTGCAGGAAGTTATCGGTGGTATGTTGGACTTGGATCATCGAATATGGCGCAAACAACACGCGGACGATTTTGAGACGCAATGTAAAAAGGTCAATACATTTAAAAACTTGTGGAAAACAGTGAGTTGAAGTCAACCCTTGAAGAATTAGCGTCCAACACTGCACATGCGCCTAGTCTCCGCTGAAGTAGCAGATTTCTTTAATGTAATGTAAATAAACGTAAATTTCTGTTTTCATCTGAGTATACGTTTATTCTTCCTCAGAATTCAAATAAACTACATCTTATTGTTTTTGGCATCAGTGTGACTACACTGCAGTTTCCTGACAATACACACATTCCCTGGCCCCCCCAACTTTAATAATCAACTCTGATACTGGCATGACGGTGTTTAATTATTTACAATCATTTTAACACATCATCCGTATGAATGCGATTCAATTAATAACAGATAGAAAATTCATTAACAAATAGTACTATTTCAAGAATTTCATTACAGCCAACATCAGATAATCATCTCCATCTCCCGAGCATACTGCAACATTTTTTTGGCAACATTGACATACGGCATCTCTTCATCAACACTCATTTCATTCACGTCTTCACCGAATGTATAATAACCATCCGAATAGTTCCAGTTGCGCTGTAGAAACAGAATATTAATTTGGAAACGATAGCTAGAATTTATACGATAATTCGTACTAAAGACAATTATTACCGTTTTTGCATACTGCGCCAGAAGCTTCTCATTCGACAAGCTCAAGATTGACATGGCTCCTTTAACTGATATCTTGGGATATGCTTTCTCGAGGCATCGAGCGAGTTCATTTCGTATCGTTTCAATGAGACTTTCCATGAAAATAGCGTAAGTCGGGTCAGGAACGATATGAGCAGCCGCATGAACCTGCGTCAACATAGAAAATGTCATTCGAAATTCCAATTCCGGTCCAGTAACTCACATCATTCATAGTGGTAGTAATACTCACTTTATTGTAACTGCCTTCCATGATGTACTGTTCCAAGGAGACAGGATGTTTAATGTAAACGTTGTTCAGAATCTTATCAATCGGTAATAATTCTAGCTCGATATGAAATTCTGCCACGCGGTTTTGTGAGAGCAAAAATAATAAATTCAGTCCAAGCAATGGGTACATCTGAGCGGACTCCGGTAATTTTCGTCTGAAAATCGAAACGTTAGGTTTTAACGATAGAACGTTTGCGGAACAAACTGGTTAACGCTAAACTTTCAAGATGAGATACACATACGTATAGTCCAGATAATATGATTTTAACTGTTTCATGTAACGTTCGAAAGATGCTGTATCTTTTTGGGCAATGCTCCATTGAGCGCCTATTTCTAAACAACTTCCTGAAAATTGAAAACAATACATATAAATGTCACGTTTCCTCTAAGCCCTGACACCTAAAAATCTTATTCTCACACCAAATTATAGCATCAGTAATCAGCAAAATGGCAAGTCACTCACTAGCTATCAGTAATTCATCCTCAGAGACGTCTGTCTTCGTCGGTAAGAATTGCAGTTCCAGTAGTAATACCTATACAAACATAGTAATTGTATGTATATATTGATGGTTCCAGAGACCGCAACCATACGATAGCAACTTATCGGTATTTTTTGCTAACAAAGAAAGTACCTTCAATTCAGTCAGCAACTGACCACACACATCCAAATTCGGTGGACGCTTCGACCATTCGGTCTTCAGCTTCTGAAATGCCATCTTTGCAGCTTTGAAACTGTTCCGTTTAGCGTCTTCAGAATCCATTCTTGCAGACTATTCTTGGAAATTCACTACTTTTTCATTCACAATAAATTATATTGCACCTCGGAATATCGAGACGGAGCCTCTGAATCTGATATTAATTTTACCTTTGTCATGTTTTGATTTCAACTTGCAGTGCATGACATTACAGAATTTAAAAATTGACATCGGGAAAACTCAAGTCTTCAGACAGTATAGTTAAATGACAGCGCGCCAGAACATGTCTTCTCGAAGTATTTTTCTCGACTTGGAGTGCATGATTAGTTTTTACTCAAACTATTTCATGAATGAAGGAAAAACCGAATAAATTGTGAAAAAGTAGGTTAGAATGTTAACAAGCGTGAACATTTTTGTCTGATTTACAAGTTTACACTGATCGGTATGTTGGTGGCGCGGTCAGCGGTCAGCTCCATAACCTCACAACCTCACAAGGTCACAAGTCACAACTGACTCCGACGAGAACAATTAATACAAGTCCTTCTATTAATTGAGTTAAGGTACTTTTTCTTCATAAGATTTTTTGATGAAGTGAATAACGCAAATAGGACAGAAAAAATGCTGGCAACGTTGCATCTATCGTGTTTGTGTTCTCTGTTCTGAAAAGTGAAAACCGAAAACCTTCAACTTCGGTTCTCTTCAAGTTACTAGTTCGCTATTTGTTTGCTCTGTGCAAATAATTGCTTCTTTCGAATAAAAATTTTACTTGTTTTCGTGAATTTGTCGTGTGTTTCATAAAATTTTAAATGTATCGTTGTCGTAAAATCCTGTAAATGTTTGATCAAGCTAAACTGCAGTGAACTATTGTTTCACCGGAGTATATCGTGGTGTACTTCTGCAGCTTACCATTATTGTTCTTACCGACGTTATCTATTGCAGATATAGAATGAAACACTATGATTCCTGAGTGGTTTTTAGAGCCTCATTTCCATACATCAAGAGCCGAAAACTTCTACAATTTACTAATGATTCGTAAGTTCGTGTATTCTTTCTTACAAATGCTTTTCATTCTGGTGCAATGCTGAATGCATTTTTGGGTTTGAAGCCTAATACAGTATAGATGTGAAGTTGGCTTTGCCTTGGATTTTATTTTGATTAATAAGTTGAACTGCTGTTTGCTGTCACTGTGGCTCATTTAAAATGAGAGAATGAGCCTATGTTTCTAAGATTCATAGATTTTCAGTCACTAGAAATTAGCTGCATAAGCAGATATTATTGACGTTGAGAATGTAACTCGAATGATAATATGATAGAAGGTCCTATTTCTCATATCTTGTGTAGGTAAACTCTTCTATTAGTCATATGAAAATTCTTCATTGTCTCATTCCTATGCTAAAGTGAATAATCTAGGTCGGGTATTGTGTAAACAAATTAACTCGCGTAAGATCTAGTAGGCCCGAAGAACCAACCACTGACTTCTGAAGAGAAACATGTATTGTGTTGAATAATCTAATGCCCTATCTCTTTGACAGGACCAATGATCGAGTAACTGGCACTGCACTGAAATGGCTGACCTGAATACATCCGAGAAATCGGGCAACGGAGAATCATGTTCTGAAGATAAAAAACGCAAATCAGAAGATCGTACTCCAGACAAGAGCAAGAAAATCAAAGTAAATTCCAGTCTCGGCCTCAGTCTGTTACAGGCGTACGATGAAGATATACAAGAAGACGAATTAGATTCCGACAACGAAGACCCTTCAGTACAAACTTCATCGACGATTTCAATTGCTGCACAGAGTGTAGTAACGGAAGAAATAATCACAGACTCTGATTTACCAGTTGACGCCATTACTAGTCAGAATCTTTCTTCGTTCATCGTCGAAGAAGAAGAAATCGGTCCAAGTGTGTCTCCAGGAGACAATGGGAAGTCCGAGTCTGGAAATTCTAGTCCCGGTAATTCCGTTGAGTATTTGAGAGAAGGTTTTATTCACTCCAGCAGTGCAGAAGTCACTACCGAAGTGATCAACGTTATTAAAACTAATATAGTTGAGAGCAAAACAGTGAAAAATTCTCAAGAGGTCTCAGGTGAAGCTGAAGTGAAGATGAATGTTGAATCCGAGAATACAGCTGAATCAAATCAGTCTGTAGATGAAGTAGATAAGAGTGTATTGCCGAATCAGTCGTTAGACATGTCAGCTGAAAAAGTGAACGACATTATTCCTGTTATTAAAAATAATGTCGAATCGTTAGATCAAGTATTTGAATCTGCGACACCCTCGAAGACAGCATCACAGGATGTATCGTCGACTTCCCTTTCTGCTGACTATAATTTCAACGTTTTTGGTAAGACTGAGAACTCGACCGTAGAAAATAAAAATGACGCTGGAAAACCCCAATTAAAGCCAGTGAGAAAAGTCAAACTTGATCGTCGTAAGTTTGTGAAACCGACTGATGAATCCAGTAACGACATAAAACTGTCGAGCAGTGATCTGAAGCTGTCACCCACCGCGAGTTCGTCTCCATTATCAAATCGAGCCTCGCCGGTGAAGAATTCGCCGTCATCCTATAAAGACTCCCCCGTACTTGTAGCAAAGCCGCACCTTCGCAGTTCCGATTCGCCGTCTGACAGTGTGACCAGCAATACGTCCGTTAGTAGTGCTAACATTTTTGTAAGCGTGAAATCAAATACAGTATCATCAGCTGAAAGTACAGTTTGTGCAGAACCAAAGAATACTGTTGACATCGAATCATCGTCAACAGTTACCAAAGTAGAATCCATGAACGCTGAATTGGATTGTGAGAGTGGTGCAAATATTGCTGAAGTAAGTAGTGCATCTATTCCGAAAACTGTGACTTCTGAGTCGAGTCTTGAAGTAGAGTTAGAAGATGACATTGAGTTGAAGGTACATAATCCACAACCGAGTGTTGAACTTGAGCGGAAGAATCTAGAAGTTCCCGATTCCCAGCCTGCGGCTTCTGGTGGACTAACTGCAGAATCTGTATCGGGGAATGATGTACAGGTTTGCGTTTCTGAGTCGAAGAATACTGTACAGGTGCGCGTTTCTGAGCCTGCGGTTGCCTTTGATGCAAAGTGGACGACCTCAGTCGAAGCAGATCAAGAATCTGTGGCAGAGGACAAATTAATGATGTCGCATTTGCCTGCATTAGATGATGGATGCACGCTTTCTAAATCTTCTACAGTAGTTAATGAAGCTAAAACTTCTGAGCCGCCTGTAGTGCTTAAGTACGACAAAGAACCTACAGCTTCTGAGACACCTGTAGTGACTGAAGAAGAAAAAGCTTCTGAAATTTATGTAGGCACTGTCCATGAAGAAACTTCGAAATTTGCTGAAGTTGTCACTCGAATCGAACCGCCTGACCTTCCTGCTGCGTCTATCGAGGAAGAAACTTCTGAACTTTGCTCAATAGTTGCCCGTGAAGGATTTTCTGAACTTCCTCTAGTGGCTGCTGAGGAAAAAACATCTGCTTCTCTTGTAATGGCTGCTCAAGAAGAAATTTCTGAACCTCCTGTAATGACTGCCCTAGAAGAAATTTCTGAATCCCTTGTAATGGACAGTCAAGAAGAAACTCCTGAACCTCCTGTAGAGGCTCCTCAGGAATCTTCTGAGTCTTCTGTAGTAGCGGCCCAAGAAGATACGACTAAGCTTCGCATCGTGTCAGGGGAGGAGAACGTTTCTGAACTTCCTGAACCTTCTGCAGTAGTTGATCCGGAAAACACATCGCAGAGTCCTGAAATGAATGATTTACCCGACTCATCTGACCCTGCTACAATTATGACCGAAGTTGATACTCTGAAACTTCCAATAGTCGAAAATGACCCAATGGTATCGGATATAAAAGAAAGAGAACATTTGCCTGAACTTGCCGAAACCCATACAGAGGCATTGAAACTTCCGGTTGTCGAAAATGATATAGTAGTATCAGATATGAAAGAACATTCGATTGAACCTGCCGAAACGAATATGGAGCCATTGAAACATCCGGTAGTCGAGAATGACACAGTGGTATCAGATATAAAGGAAGACGAATATTTGCTTGAATCTGCCAAAACGCACATGGAGCCAACTGCTGAGCCAAGTAAAACTGAGTTGGTGTCAAGCTTGTCTATCGAAGAAATGGAAGATGTAATACTTCCTGGAGAACCGAAGCAGGATGAGGCAGTTGAACATGTGACGACCACTGTAATTGAAGAGATGGAAGAAGAAAATGACCTTCCTGAAGAAACTGATCTCATCAAACCAGCACCGAATTCAACTATTGAAGAGATGGAAGAAGAAGATGAATCGGAGGTTGTGGGTGTAACATCCGATGATAGCGGGGAAGCTTCCGCTAAACAAGTAACCAAAAGTGAACCGCCCAACGAGAACCTTGATGAACCAACTTCAATAGCTGCGCAACCCATCGAAACTTCAGATGACAAACCAGAACAGTCTCTTGAACCGGCAGCAGTCGATTTTGTAGTCAGTGTGTCCGAAGACAATAGTCACGTTGAATTCAAGGATACATCCGAAACACTCGCAAACTCGGAAGTAAAAATAGAGTTCAAAGACTCTGAGGATATAGATGCTCTCTCCAATGATGAAGAAGTGTTTGAAGACGCAATAGATACTGTCGAAGAAATGAAAGCCAATATGCCAGAGGTCCGCGAGCCTGAGGTAAACGCCGTTACTGAGCCACTTGCCAATTCAGAAGAAGTTGAAAAAGTAACAGATGTTCAGGTAAAGACCAAAATATCTGAGGTCATTGAGCCCGTTGAGAACAGTGTAACTGACCCGCTTACCAAGTCAGGAGAAATGGAATCCGCTGTAGACACCGAAAAAGTGAGTACAGAAACGCCCGAGGTCTCCAAGCTTACTCAAACCACTATAACTGACTCGCTTGTTCAGTCGGAAGAAGGTGAATCCCCAGATGATATGAAAGAATCAAGGGCAGAAACACTCGAGGTCGCCGAGCCTTCCCCGAACACTGGAATTGACCTGCTGGCCGAACCTGATAAAACTGGATCTGTAGTAGACATCGACGAGACAAAGGTAGAAACACCCGTGGCCCTCGAGCCGATTCAAAACACCGCAAGTGAGGCCAAAGTTGATACCGTGGCCTTCAAGCCTGATCAAAACACGGCAAATGAGGCTGAAGTTGACAGTGTGGCCCTTGAGTCTGATCAAAACCTGGCAAGTAAGGCTGAAGTTGACACTGTGGCTCTCGAGCCTGATCAAAATACGGCATGTGAGGCCGAAGTTGACAGTCAAAGTGCTGTGCCGACACCTGTTAAGGAGCCGTCTAAACTAGAGCAAGCGTTAACGGGTCGGTTGGACAGCACACCGATGAAGAAGTCTGACACTGCTGCGGTTGTTTTGGAAGACATGCCAGTAACCAAAGCTGTGCCGAAGCCGGAAGCGAGCGGAAACAAGCAGAACATCAAACTGCATCTCTCGCTACAGGGCGATCGTGTATCCATCAAAAGCAGCCAACCCGCTGCGGATGTGACTCCGCCCGTTCGCGTTAAAAGGCAGTACCGCAAACGGGTCAAGAATCCGGATTTCCTGGAGGAGCAGAAGGACCGTGCTAAGGAGTACGCGCATCGGTTACGCACCCGGACAGAACGAGAAACGCCTGGAGCGAAGAAGAAGCAAACACGGCAGAGGAAAGACAGCGTGGAGGCGGCCGAAGTCGCCAATAATAGCGATTCCAGGGGTAGACGGAGGTTGCGGGAAGAGCCGGCTACTTCAAAACGCAAACTGGACGAGCCAGAGACAAAACGGAAGTCGAAGGATGAGCCGGAGGCGAAACGAAAAGCGCAGGACGAACCGAAAGCGAAACGGAAATTACCAGAAGAGCCCAAAAAACGCAAACAGAAAGACGAACCGAAGACGAGGCGCAGATTGTTGGACGAGTCCGAGTCACCAGTCACAGTCGAGATTAACAAGACGGCGGAACCAAAGAGCACCCCTGTCGGTAAGGTGCAGCCAATCAAGTTGAAGATCAGCAAAAACGCGAACGTCACGATTGAGTGCACCCCGACATATGGTCCGGCCACCATCGAGAAAGTGAGCAACATGAAGAAAGTCGAGGTGAGCGAGAAGATAGTTGGTATTCTGGAGGAGGCGCGCAAGGACACATTTGTTCCAAATTATAAGGAGCAGACAGGATGCACGTGGTCCGGGCCTGACCTGCAGCGTGTTGAAAGGCTGCTCAAGGAATCCAACATCACTATTACGCCGGTTGTCTCCAGCAAGGACGTTTCTCCGCAGTCGTCCTCCGTTCTCAAACCCATACTGGAAAAGTCCGGCAATCAAAAGGCTGTGCTAGAGTCTCCGCCATCGCCAGCAACCGTTACACCGATCCTGAGAAAGGCCAAAGCGGGGACCACTGAGCACACTTTGCGTAAAAAATCGCGCAATCTCAATGTTATACTGAAGCCGCTGGACATCGAAGACGAAATCCAGCGTTGGAAAATCACAAAACCGGGTAGTGAATTCGACATAACACCGATTCCTCCGGTTGCTAGCGCCAGCAAGTCGGTAGACGTGAAGTCGGAAATACGCAAGAAAATAGCGTCGACTGAGAGGCGGAAGCTAGACACCAGCGAGTCAGACATCGAAGTGGTGGCAAAGCCGCCTTCGCCCCCGAAAACCGCGAAAGCATTGCCGAATCTACTGCCGATTGGAACGCTGGCCCACGAGACGGCAACTCCGATGCCGGCACCAGTATCAACGCCGATACCAGCATCCGTACAAGTACCGATTCCTACGCCACAGTCGGCGCAGGTATCTGCAGTGGTAGCAACTGCGGCGTCGGCACCGGTGTCAACACCGACACCTGTGGCAGTGCCGACGCCGACTCCTGTGGCAGTTCCGACGCTGACACCTGTGGAAGTACCGACGTCGACGCCTGTGGAAGTACCGACGCCGACGCCTGTGGTAGTGCCTACGCCGACGTCTGTGGCAGTGCCAACGCCGACCCCTGTGGCAGTGCCGACAACGACGTCTGTGACAGTGCCAACGCTGACTCCTGTGGCAGTGCCGATAACCGCTCCCCTTCCGGTAACGAAGGAGAAGGCTGCTGTGTGCGAAGTGACAGTGAAGGACGAGCCTACGATTACGCCGGCCATCGTGGAGTCCTCGTCGCAGCCGCAGCATCAACTGACGGCGCCGTTGGTGTCATTCGCGTCTGTGGAGTCCCCGTCGCAGCCGCAGCATCAACTGACGGTGCCGTTGGTGTCATTCGCTTCGTTGCCGCCGATGCCGCAAATGCCCACTGAACTATTCCCAAAGAAACGAGGTCGACCAACTAAAGCGATGGTGGCGGCACGAGAAGCGTACAGAGCTAGACAGGAAGAGTTGGATAGGTTGAGGATGTTGCAACTGAAGGCGGAGAAACTGGCACGTGGCGAGCCAGAAGAAGAGACGAAACCGGCACCTCAGCAGCAGGCGCAGCAGCAACAGCAGCAGTCGGAGAGTTCAGAACCTGGTACGCCGACGGACGCGAAAAGTAAGTTTGAGTGGTTTGGATCTCGGCTATGTACAGTGGCGTGGAAATGCCAGTTTAAATATTATAGAGTAATGTATGGTAAATTCAGGTCGTACATGTAGAAGCGTAGTTGTCGCCATACACACACATACACACAGATTGCTCCATCCTACTACGTGTCGAGTACAGATAGTCATTTTTAGAAAGAAATCCATGTTCACATGTTGATAAAAATATTTAATTTGTATTCTGTGACCTGGAAAATTGATTCCACTGAAAATTCTTCTTCAACTAACTCAGATTCTGCCGGAATTTGAATATCAAATACTATCGAAATGGCCCTGCACATTTGGTATTTTGGTTTTGTCCCGCTTGTGCTTTATTTCAACCTAGATGGTGAATCTTTTGTGTACGACCTGAATTGGAAATAAATTTTCCTAATGGTCTGCGGAAGGCCCTTGACGAGGATGTAGAGATAACAGAGTTACTGCAGTAATGTATTTGTATGTCTCCTCAGGCTAAGAATATTTGTTAGGTTTCTACTGAAGAAGCGGAGTGGGTTTTAAATCTGACACGTCCTGGCTCTGTTTTCAAGTTTTCTCAGCCGTTAAAATTCTCCCTCCCCCCCCCCCTCATTTTTGATTACTAATTTGGATCACGCAGTACAATGTAGTTCAATGGTGTGGTCTAATTTCTGACTCGCTGAAGAGAATTTTTCTGTGTTAAAAAAGAGAGCTTGGATCTACCATCAACTTTCGAATCTCAGACGCCAAGGTATTCAGCCAAACGTTGAAATAGAGGATTCTTAGAATCCGTTGTCAAATATTCCCTCTAGTTATGTTTCCTCGATTCTTTTTGACATTGGAACCTCGAAAATCGAAAATGCACCTTCGACAGGGATTAAAATTTACTTGTCTTTGAAAAATCAAATAACGTACTGAAACCGACTAATATAATTTACCAAAAGACGGCGCATCGATAAGGAAATTTATGGGAAATTGAATTTCGGTACAGAGATCAGATGACAGCATTGATCACCTTTGGAATTCGAAAGGTCCGGAAGGCTGTATGAACTACTACAAAATTGAACTTTTGGCAATAAATTGAGAAATTTTTTTGGAAAAGTTTCATACAGAAAATTTTTTTGAGGTGATTTTACGTAAGAAAAGTTCTATTTACTTTTTACCGACTGTTCTATGAATGTAAGGTGGGCTCACAATTTCCTTCTACACTATGTTGCGTAAACATATGCTTTTTGGGAGGAAGCACAGATTTTTCAACATAAATATTTAGTCTCATTGAATAGAAGGGAGCGAAATCATTCCCAGACCTGTTGTCTACATTCACATGTACCCCATTTTAGTAATTTTTCCGCAACAATTCTTCAAAATTCGTTTGTGTTTTTTTTTTTTTTGCGTATTAAAAATTACTTTTTTATTACAACTTTCCGAACTTCCACTACTTAGACGAATCAATGAATCAAAATCCTACCGATGGGTTCAAGGTCGCATGATTTTATTTTGATATCGGTTTGCCTGTAACTTCGAAATAGTGGCACTGCGATGGAAACCTTAAGTCCCGTGAAATGCAATATGAATGTCGTTTTATAAGTCTAATGGGTCATCGCGTCCGTTTGCAGTAGTAATTTCCTTCCAATTAGCCAATTAAATGAGTTCAGTGGTCTTTTAAATCACGGATACAATACTCATAATGGACAGATCGACATTTCTACTTTTTGATTTCTCTCTTCTATTCCAGATATCCCCGCGTCATCGAAAATAAGTTCAGTGGCCTTTTAAACCACTGAAATGATACCCGTAAAAGATATATCGAGCGATAATTCCGTTTTTCAGCTTCTTCCTCTACCCCAACCACTATCCTTATTGGTCCATAGGGAGCTGAAATATTAAAATTTTTGCATATTGGCGTCAAATATGTCAAAATTCGAGTTTTCTGAATGCCGAGGGACCGCTCACCCCTGATGTTCTTGCCGGTATTCTGTTCCATACCTGGCTGGCAGAAAACACTGACGCAATGCTAGAAGAAGCGCAGATCATTAGGAAATGGAGTATGGCTCGTAGGAGTAAACATACGGGAGTTGGAATAGAGTAGAGCTAAGGGATTTCATTTTCCAGGTTATATTGGTCGCAACTTTCAGTTATGTTGATCCACAGGAAGCTAAAACGTAAAATATTAAATATTAAAATCTACTGTGGGGATAAATATGGGTGGGGATGGGGACCAAAATAACTTGGAAAATAAAATCCCCGACTTACAAAAAAACAAAAAAAGCAAACACGAATTTGACATATTTGACGTCAACGTGGGTAAAAAATACGTATTTCACATTTCAACCCCGGTGGACCAATATGGATGGTGGTTGGGACCGATACAACCTCAAAAATGAAATCCCTGGTTCTACAATGCACTAATTTTGATATACTCGACGTATCTAGGGACAGTTTTCAAATTCTGCTCTTTTGCGAATCTTTTTGCGTCTGGCGGTGGGCAAAAAGTATCCTCAAAAATGAATTGAGCTCACTCAGATATCATGAAAGCCAATTTTTATACATTTTCGTGTATTTTTATGACTTTGCCATGGACTATAATAATGAAGGTTCCCTTTTTACCAAAATCTAAAAATGGAGCATTGATCCTGAAAATTTTTTATTCATAAAAATGCGGGTATTACTTCATTGGTGCATTAATGAGAACAATTTTTTCGATTTAAACCAATATTTGTAGTCAAAATCGATTTTTAGAATTTCTTAAAGTGAAATTGGAATTTGGTTCGTGACCCCTAAATATTCTTCTGTTTTGTGGAACACCCTAATCTGTTATCTAGTTCAAGCTCTTTTTTATTTTTTATTGAAAGGTACCTAATTTTTGAGCCATTTCCAAATCTTCCTCTTTTGTTACTGTACGCTATTCAAAATAGTTACTTTTTTGTTGAACATTTTACACGGTTTTGTTATTAATTCAAACTATAAGGTAAAATGTAGCGCATAACTGGACGCTGTCATGAGAAACGTAACTACGCGATGTAAAAATCCCATGACGTAGTATGCTAATGAACATATTTTTTCCCGTTTATTAGCAGACTCATTTGATTTGTATGACACTCGAGACACTTCTCTTTAATAAGATAGCGTCCAAACATACCTATGTAAAATTCTCTGGCGACAAAATCTTTTCAGTAACTACCCCACTACACATAGGAAATTACGAGCGAATTTCTTGAGGAACCTCGTTCAGCATGCCTTCGTTTGTTTCGAGATTGTTCAAAGAAACAATGCAAGTTTCCTTATAGGAAATCCCATGTGAAACTACAACCTCGTTGATCCACCCTCATCAACATTTTTTGATTTCAAAAAACCTTTTTGTGAGAAACTCTTATTCGCTCGATACAGTTACAGCGTGGAACATTTTTCGATCGAACGAATATTGATCGTCTTCTCGTTAAAAGTTCAGTTTTGTGGATGTATTCGGCCCCCTCCGGAAGCTCCACTCGTGTTCGTGGGGACCTTTTCTACGTCGGTTGATCAGCTCGCCCAGCTTACTAACCACGCCAAAATGCAGATTTCCGAAAATTTTCACATTTATTTGTCGCTTGTTTGGCCAGTTCTTTCGGACTGCAATTCTGAAAATAGAAATTGGAGGTAGATAACGTACGCGTTCTAAAACCATCGAACTTGGAAGTACGAGAGAGCTTCCGTGCGAGTGTGCTCGTCGTTGATGTGCGCGTCCGCCATACCGGTTATTTTGAATCGCGTTACAGCTCAATTAAATAATTTTTAATTCGCTGTCGTTTAAAAATAACCGGGCGCTCGGTCGCGCTACATAAATGCGAACGTGTCTCCGTTGTCAGCCCGAATTTATCGAATCGAAAGGGAAAAAAATGTAGGAAACATCGACCATTGATAGCAGCGAAGAACGCCAGGCGTCGCTATTGTTTCTCCATTTTCAGCTCTCACGTCTCGTCCTCTCTGGCCTCTGATGCAGTCAATCGCTCGCTGCATTTCGGGTGCGCTCATTTATATTTGTCTTCGAAAATATGTACCAGAAATACAAAATCTAAGAGAAGGGGCGCATGAGTTGGCGTACGTTAAAGTTGTTCACATTCAGACATTCAGTTGGCTCCGGCGAATGTGTCGCTCTTCCGTTCACAAGAATCTTCTCGCCTTCTCTAGTCGCCTCTCAGGCCGCAATCGCTTTTCATTGAGGTTAATATGAAAACGCCGATGTAGCTGTAGAGGGCCCCAATTTCGAGCGTCCCCGATGACGTTCGATAAGTCTGTAGCGTTTCCGCGATTCGACCTCACGCGTAAGTACCGAGCTCGCTAGTGTCTGTATTCCGACCTCTACTAAACTGTTCTTTCCTTCTTCTTTTTTCGTGCATTGTAGTTGTAGCAGTGTAGCTAAAGCCCTAGAATACCCGATGAAGACGTTCGCCATTTTCTATCCAGTTTGGTTCTGTGAAAAGAAAATTGGCTGAGCGGTGAATACCGCGTGACTAGTTTCCGTTTCGCGGAACAAGATGGACAGAAAATGGCATATGTCTTCACTCGAGTGTTCTAGGACTTTGGAGTAGCTTGTAATCTAATCGATGTTGTGTTCGGTGATCCGCAGATCGTCGAGGCAGGAAACTGAAGGGCGAACGTGGCGAGAAGAAAGACAGCGACGACCTGTCCGCGCCGGACGACCGCCCGATGGACCCGGAACGCGAGGCCGAGGAAATGAAGCGTCTGGAGGAGGAGCGCCTCAGGAAGGAAGAGGAACGCGAGCGCAAGAACGAGCTGCGCAGACTGAAAGCCCGGGAACGCAGCGACCTGGTCAAGGCGAAACGGTTGCGTCAGAAGATGAAGGCCAAGGAACGGCACAAAATGGCCCAGGAACTGAGGCGGCTGCAGCTCGAAGAGAAGAAGAAGCTGGAGGAGCAGTTGAAGAGGCTGCCGCAGTCAATCACCGGGTTCGATGATGAGACGCGCATGAGTGCCGAGAACAGCCAGGCGGCCAATATGTCCTTCTGCATAGGTTAGTAGTATCTCTTGCGCCGTTATGGCGCCACACACGTTTATCTGCAGTGGAGCTTAACAAAAACGCAAAAATTCGTTCCGAAAATATCGAAAGTGCTTCGCAATTAGCCGTGGCTCCCGGCAGCTTTCGTCGGTATAGACGCCGGTGTGAGCTCAATCTTACAATTGATGCCCAACTTAATTACGAATGTTTCGGTCAGTAGTGCTGCAATCGTATCAGAAATGCTATGGTTGAACGCAGCTTCTGTGGCAACGATTTTCTGTTGTAGACAAACGTACACCCTATGTAGTACTTAAAAATCACTCTCGATCTCCTTTGGAAGGGCGCAAAAGAAAGAAATACGAAATTATTAATGTCAACTGCCATTCAACCGCTAGGTCCAAAAGAAACGAGAATGCGGTTCAAGTCGAGCATCCAACACGATCTCGGTGCGCGTAATCAGTCACTTAAACGGAGAGGCAAGTTGATATAGGTTACCTCAACCGACATCCATATAATCTGTCACAAGCGCGGAATTAATTTGGAAACCTTCTGCACTGAGCCCTCCAAGAGGTATACGGATTATGTGCACATCGAGGAGTCTTCTCTTTGTTGACGAGCTTGCCACATTGAAAGAATTAGGAAAAAATCGAAATCTTAGTGTTCAATGGAATGGTAAAGATACGATGACGTAGTTGAGGTTACTCTAGGTAAATTAAGTAACTAGTTTTCACTCGTAAGAAGACTCCATTTCTGCAGCAGTGGTCATTAATTTGTTTTGTGTTGGCAGGTATGATGGATGAAGACTCGAGCGGCGCTGCTAATGATTCTAGCCAGAAGGCAAAGAAATCACGAATGGAAGTTACCGACACTGATAGGTATATTTTAATGTTGGCTGGCATTAATTTTACTGCTGCTCCAATGGAAGGGTCTCTTTTCAATATTCGCCAAGTCCGAGATTACAAATCTTGAGTTAGGGTCACCAATGGTTTCCCTTCAGTACACTATCCTAAGTTGATTGATTTTTCCGTTTTTCAAGTTCTCAAAATACATTGTGGCTGACCGAAACTCACCTTTGTGAGTTTCAGAAAGAAACTCTTCAATTCTTACTGTTCGTATCAAAGTGAAGGACTAAAGCTTATACGTGGTTACGAAAATTCTGTCCAGATAGCATAGATATCAAATGACAGAGTGTGGTGACCCGTATCTATTTTCTTTTCCTATAGCTTAGTCTGTCAGTTGATGATTGTGGAGCTGAAAACCGATATCTCTTTTGTTGTGCTCTAACTTAATCTTTTATCATTTTATTGTTGTAGTCTGTGATAACTTTTCATATTACCATCCAGTGATTCTAGAAAAATGAAAAAATTCTAGGACGATAACCACTGATAACAAAATTTTCTCAACAGAAGAATTCGGATGGAATTTCCGTTCACACAATCTTATTTTATTCGTTAATTTTTTTAAATTATCATTTCATTTCTGTACTCGATCGAGCTTCTCGAAGGCGTGGGTCCAGAGACGACAGTACATCTAAAACCGAATCCGGATTCGGATTTTGAATACAAGAATCCGGATTCCGATTCTGAATCTTTTCCCGGGATTTGTAGATCCAGAATTCAATTTCAAGTAGTTTCGAATTCTTGGATTTTGTTCTTTTCAAACTAATTATTTGAGAACGCAGGCAGGGCGTGGAATTAATAACAGCTAATAGTTGAAGGGGAAAATCGAATTTTAATCAGCACGTAGCTAGAGTGTTCAATTCGGTATAAAAATGGCTGCATAGGTTTTACCTAGGTCTTGAATTTGTTTGAGATAAGTTTGAATTTGTTTGAGATAAGTTTATGGTGTCTTTTCAAACTCATGTGGATGAGTCTTAAAAAGTCATAGACGAGTCTAAACTTAAGCAAGCCTAGAAAAATCTTGAGAAATTTCAGCCAGCTGTAGAATAATATTAGGCAAGTCTAAAAAGGTATTATAAGTCTTGAACATGTCTAAAAGAATTTGAATTTGGAATTTAACTGGCAGAGTCCTAAATAAATTTAATCTGCACAAATCTAGAAGATTCGTAATCAGTTTAGACATGTCTGTAAGTGCCTTAAATCAGTCTAGGAGAGTTATGAGAGGTCTCCGTCAGGCTTAGAATAGTCTTGAAAGAATCCGGACGAGTGATAAAGAGTCTTTAAGGTGTACGAAAGAATTGGGAAGAACCTGCCTGAAACATAATTGCTAGAATTTTGAAGAAGTCTGGACAGCTTTTACCCACTTATTTAAGATTCCTAAAGATTCTAACAAGCGTGAGAAAGTCTTGAACAGATTTGTATCTTCCTAACTTTCAGCTCCTTGAGAGAAACTCGAATATTAATACAACCCAGTATAAATTCGCTCACGACTTCCTGGTTTAGTAACTACTCTCGTTCCATCCAAATCGCCAATCAATAATCAAACATTCCTAATTATCCCTGCATTTCTGATCTGAACAACCAGATTCTGTGGGAAAACAAAATCTTCAAATTCGAATTCGTGAGACAGAAATAAGACGAAAGAGCAGATCCGGAATCCAGATTCTTGAATTCGGAATCCTATTCTGGATTCGGTTCTAGATTCAATTCCATCCAGAATTCTAATTTTAGGTTTGAAATGGAAAAAATTAACACGATTTACCCTCAGAAAATTGTACGAAATATCGAAATGGAGGTTGGCGAGGTAACCGAAAATCGAATAAAGTATCGAAATAGAGGTTGTTAGAATCGCTGATATGACTGTTCCATCTGTTTCTGATTCAGACCCATACAAAATATTAAATTTCAGATCGATTTTCTGCGGCGAGTCGATATTATTCCCCGTCGAATATGAATTCTGATTGAGAAGAGGAAGAATCAAATCGGGCTGTCCTAGAAATCTTGAGGATTCGAGAGTTGGCACACTCTAAATCTAATTCTGGAGCCGGTTCTAAATTCATTTCCATCCGTGGCCCCGATTCTAAAATTCCAGTTTCGAGTTTGAAATGGGCAAAATTAACTCGATCTATGCCTAGAAAATTGAACGAAGTATTCCTTCTTGAAGATCCGGTTTTATCTCGCATTAATTTGACGACCACCACGTGTTTGATGGACAAAGCGATAGGGAGGCTAATTCGTGAAATACCCTTTACTTCACGTTACCACAAGATATGCGCAATGTTACATTAAGTTTTAAATTTGCAGTCAGTTCCTGATGGTCGATCAAATCGCCGAGTATCAGTGGCCGATCCAGGGAGGAGAGCTGTACATGATTCAAGAACAGGTGTCTAATTTCCTTGGAGTAAAGTCGTTCAAACGCAAGTATCCGGACATCAAACGACGTCCCGTCGATTTGGAGGAAAGAGCCTATCTCGTCGACAGCGGCTTAGTTTCGGAAACTTTATGCGATTTAGGTGAACATCGTGGTTTCAGTATTGACATCCGTGTTATTATTAAGGTTATAAGATTATAAGAGTCACTGACGTCCACGATTTGAAATGTTTCTTTGTGCTTCAGGAATAACGGCCGTTTGCAGTTCCGAAGTGCTGGACATAATGTGTTCCGATTTCCCGGATAAATACGAAGAATTTAGAAAATACATGCGAGACAAGCAGATGAAGGAACTTTCATTTAAACAGAAAGGTATGGGCTAGTACATGGACAGGTTTCAAAGTAGCGAACGCATTGACGGCAGTCGGTGCTGCTCGTCTCGCCCTCTTATGTGAACGCTATTCTGTAACGTGACAAAATCGCCATGCCAGTCGCGTGATGGAGTATACTAAAGAGCATTGTTTTTTGATTCCTTAGCACATTTGATCGTTTGGTTTCCCTGCGTTAGATTACTTTCACTTTTTGTGTAATAATATGCGTGGATGTTCAACTCGTGAGTTCCAATAATCTTCATTTCCATCTATTTTGAAAACCAGACAGTTATCAACGATCAGATTACGCTTTTCAACCTAATTCTCTATGGGCAGTAATGAGCAAGACCATAAATCCAGTGACCTAAGGTCATGATGTGTGTGGATCATTTAAGAATTGAAAAAGATGACAGGTTCAGATCGAAATGTCATTTAGAGAGGAAAAGAGGATCTTTGATCGTGAAAATGATCTTAATCTTGTAATCTTTTTGATCTTCATATCGTGACTTCGCCCAACTTTTGAAAACTTATCGATTTTGGATCATAATTTTCGTGAAAAAAATCACGATCAATCGTGTCACGAATCTGAAGATCTTTCAGTGATCTGAGATCACGCCCACTCAATGATTCTAGATGATGTATTTTCTCGATCAGTTGAGTCTTCATGATATAAAGACTTTATTGTCTTGCCCATCCATACCTGAGGGTTTGACAGTAATCTACAATCTTTCACCCTCGACTACACGGTGTCATCGTTTCTGTATTTCTCTCTGGTTCCATTTTACGTATCTAATCCACCGCCAGAATCGTGTTATGTCTTGCAAACTTGCTAATCTGCGTTTCTGTGGGCATGTTTGCAGCTTGGGCCAACGGCTTGGGGTATAAATTACTGATGGCAGACGGTACGAAGCAGGACTTGAAGAAGCGAGCCATGGAGGCCGCATCCAACTGGAACTCAGCTTTAAATAAAAGCAGATCCGAGGATAGACGCTGCCACATGGATTTACAAACGTTTATCGTGCACTACCCGAAAACTAAAGGCCTGAAAATGTCAATGCCGACTCCTAAAATTGGTTCCTATCCAGTCTCCATTTTACCGGGGCAATTCTGCGATTTCTATAAAGAGTAAGTATTATTCTATCGAACGTTTCATTGGCGTCGAGGGCTGCAGCTTTGTTCTTTTTTGAGGTGAATAGTGTAAGAGTACCCAGAAAATAGGAGAAAGATGGAGATGACATACGAGCCTTGGCAGAAATTTGGAGAAAAGGGGTGGTGTTCTAGCATGTTGAAAATCACACTCCCGTTCATTTTGCTAACTTTTGGAGGTTCAGCGTGCCATATTTCTTGTTTTCAAGAACCTGGAAAACTGCCACATGCACGGGAAATGGGAAACGATTCCAAATGAAAATTGTTCGTCATTGGTTTTAAAGTAAAAGTAGTCATTTGTGGAGCAGCCACGAAAACGTAAGCTCCACCGATAATAACCATTACCAATCATACTGACATCAGAGAGAACTACTCTGAACAACATTCGAAATAACAGAATACTAGCAGAAAAATAATCTGTTGATTATTAGTCGTAGCTAATAAATTAATTTGAATCGCGAAACGTAACTGGACGACTTGAAACTTGCTGCAATTTGAAATTATTATTATTATTATTATTATTATTATTATTATTATTGTTGTTATTATTATATTCCACCTCAACAACCCGAAGGCCCAAAATGAGGGGAGTTATGATACATGTAGACAGACTATTGTTTCAAAAATACAAAATAGGTACATGAGAATAATTTAGAATATAAACTAAGAGAAAAAAAAAGAGAAATACAGTTAAAAACAAATTACGAGGGGCGGTTTGTGGTGGTGACTAAGTGAGAGTTAAAAAGGGGTTAAAAAAAAAGAACTGATGCGAAATATCAATTAGTAGTTCTTAATTCCGATAGTTTTGATAATCAACAAAAAACACCATTGATAGTGTTTTAGGTTGACTATTGATATATCGATAGTGTTTTATATAACTATAATGGTAAAATAATTCCAACATCTTTATACATTGAATTTGTTTATTAAGAGTGGGCTTGATTCCGATATGTCGATAGTAAATCCTATCGGTAGTTATTTTTTCCGTGTGTAACTCTTGTGGCAAAACATTGTCCATTCGATTCTAGGTATGACTAGCAAAATTGAAAATAATAACTACCTACCGATGTTTTCGGATAATTCCGTTTCACACTGTCAATAATCGTTGCATCCGTTGCAGTTTGGTTGGTTCTTTCATTCTTGAATTCTTCCGGATGTCTCTATAGAATTACAGGCACCCTAAATTATTTCACGGTGAGTGCCAAAAATATCAGGAAATCCATGTCTTCTCTCATAAAGTTTGTGTTAATGGATGACAAAATGAAAGGTTATTTTCAACCTCTTATTTAGGGAATTGTAAAGGCAGGTACGAAAAAATAAGAGACCTCTCTTGGGTAGAATTTAACAAGGAACGTTTTTGTTACAAGAGGTTTCGGCTATAGTTGATATTTTTCAAGCTTCTTCGGAAAAGTTAATTTTGAAAGAACGTTCAGCCCCATAGGGGACGAAGATCCACCAGAATTTTCGGTACTATTCTACGTTGATAATAAAGATCAACCATACTTTCGTTTCAAATTTCAACTCTTTCCGAATTTTGATGATTTTGTAATTAGCTTGGACTCTTATTCATAAGGGCGAATAGTCGACCTAGTGTGGAAGGGGGGAGGCTTATAGAGGGTTGACACGTATCAAAGTAATAATGAAAAATTTTTTCGCTTTCTTTGGGGACTTTCAAAAGATTTGAGAGGGTGGGGCTAAGCTCTCCAATCCTGTATTTTCGCCTATACTCCTATGGAAAAGCCGTTACTCGCTTACATCCTGACACTTCTCAACTATTTTGTATTTCCTAACATTCTGTCAGTAGTACCGGAAGTACTCTACAGTAACAATGTATTATACTTTGTACTTTCCAAAAGCTGCTAGTAACGATGCACCCCTTATTGGTCGACTTCCATCCGGACGTCCGTTTTTGGACGTACCCTCGTCAGAATGTAGCTCTGGTAATATATCTTGGGACTTTTCTAAGCGCTAATCTGTATACGCTCCAGCGGCTCCACCGACCAAATGTGCCAATTTTCGGTTATGCGCGTTTTTTTGAGCTTCCCTCTTCTCTATTGCCTCAGTTTTCTCGCACTAATGTTCGTGTTGACAAACAAGGAACCCGCGATCTCACAACCGTGTATATCTATTGCAGATACACATCCACCGAGTTACGTTACTTGCCGGTCAATACGGTGCTGTACGGTCCGTTGAAACATCCGTCCGCGGCTCACAACGGCGACGGTAGCCAGACCGACTCAGACGACTCATCTTCATCGGACGAATCCAGGTAACATTCATTAACGCTGGCGGCGAGATGGACTAATGTGAAACTGCATGTAGAAGGTGACGTCCTCTCAATTGTAGTTCTTTCTGATGTTCGATGGATGTTGATTTCAGCAGCACCACTAGCGAAGACACCCAGGCCACTGAGGATACGCTGGAGGACATCGAGAAGGACATGTCGTTGGACGATACGGCAGACAAGTTCGTGGGCGGCGCGACCGACGCTACTTTCCTGGACGAAAGCAAAGATCAAGTGCAACAAGAATTGCTAAATGGTAGGCGCGAATCGACAGCCAACAACGATGGCAGTGTGAAAACCTTGTGTAAAGTTTGTTTGGGCGACCAATACCGGAATAAAATGAACGTTCCGGAGGTTTTGATTAGTTGTTCGCAGTGTGGCTCGACGAGTGAGTTTTTATTCGTTGTATCAGATTAATTAAAGAAAAGAAAAAAAATTGAAGGTAGTGCGATGTGCGAATTCTCATCGATGGTGTACGTACGACTTTTCTAGATCATCCCACGTGCCTGGATTTAGAATTGAATATGGTTCCGCAGTTGAAGAGTTATAACTGGCAGTGTCCGGATTGTAAAAGCTGCGCGCGGTGTAAAGAGAATACGGACGAAGATAAAATGCTATTTTGCGATACGTGTGACCGAGGGTACGTTGTTAGCATTCTGCGTTGTTGTGGGGTCTGGGTAAAGAGATGTAAGTGGGAAGGGGATGGTACGGTAGACGTGTGTGTTTCGACACACAAAAACTTCAGTGGTCATTTCCATGTCTGAAGAGTATCCGCTTGGCTATTTATTTCGTACTGAATGCCGGACAACACCGGGAAAGTGTTTGGTCAACTCAAAGATCTGGGAGTTGAAAAGTACCTTCCTGTGTGGTATTCAAACCAAACTTTGAGGTCTTTTTCACTTTTCAGATCTTCAGTCAATCATCCACGTGCTGTATTCTCTCTGCCGTACTCACTGAAAGTGACTACAATCTTGCGATGTCCTAGAAAAAGGACCCAACCTAGTTTGGCTGTTTTTTCAGGATATTTTCGATTGTGTAGAATCACGTTCTCAGTTTGCACAGCAGTTTTTCTTCGAATTAATTATTGTAAACAGCGACATCTTCTAGTCCCTAATGAACTTGTAAGCTGCAGTAACAATGAGCTCCTCTTTGTTTCACAGATACCACATTTACTGTGTCGGTCTGAAAAAAGTTCCTGCCGGCAATTGGCAGTGCCAAGAGTGTACACTAGTCGAGACCAATGTCTGTTCTAACGGAGTTGTCAAAAAGGAATCCGGCCTCATCGAGATTACGAGCTAATAACAAGGAGAACCCCGTCGGGTAAGAATTAATGCGGCTTGACCTCTTGTGCAGTCCGGAATCATCGAAGCGGTTATGGGGACCGGAAATGGCGTCTTCTCCGTCCTGTAGTTCGAAAAGATCTCGTAGCGGAAATGTGAACGCGAGTATCGTATATTCTCTGTTGAGTGCTAACCTCTGCCGAATTCCTTTAAATTTTTGTGTACATTTTCCCGTCGGCGGAATCGAATTGCAGAAGATAAGCAGAAATCGAGTATTGTCGAATTTTCTATCGGCGTGCTGTCAAATTTTGTACTTTTATGGATTCGTAATGTTAAGTTCGAGCAAGTGCGAATAAACGAGAATATTAATTTGTAAACGTTTATTTTTATTTTCAGCGCAGAATGATAAATTTATGTAAAGTGAAAATAGCTGTTTGTGGGGCGAATTGGTACAAAAAATGAAGATGTCTCGTCTTTCCCCACGGTGGCCATTGGTTATGTCACCTCCACGTGGGTATCCATGTATTGCAGCCGAAATATTTAACTTCGGCTTTTGGCTTATACTTTTGATATTTTGAGAAAATATACGGCTCAATACTGATTTTAGCATTCAGCTTTTAGCTGTTGCCATTCATTTTTTCTCGATTATGAAAAGTTGACTTTTGGCTTTTTGATGGAAAATTTGGCTGTATACGGCTTTCAGCTTACGACTTTGGGCTGGCACGCTGGCTGCAATATGCTGTGGGTCACAGCAAAACTGTAGCCGGAAATGAGAATGTTGATGCGGTAACGCCTTCAACGCATTGAATATGCAACACAACGCACCAATATACATTTTCGAAATTTCTCATTTTCTGGGGGGAAGAGGAAAAACGTAAATAATTTTGAACTGGAAACAGCTAAAGCAAAACGGTTTGAAATAGTGGTGAGAGGAGCTCATTTTGGGACAAGTTTGTCCGTTCATCTAACAAAAGCTCATTTTTCTCAAGAACTATTAGAGGTAGAACAAAAGGGAGAAAATTTTGCTGGGCACAAGAGAAGTTTTAACTTTTCATTACTAACCTTCATTTTGTCAGAAATGACCTGTCACCAAAATTGCGAATCATTTTGCTCAAATTGTTTCCTAGCAAACGTTTTTCACGTTTTTCTACCTCCTCCCCCCCCCCCAGAAAAAATAGAAATCTCGAAAATGCATGTTGGTGTGTCCCGTGCTGCATATTCAACATGTTGAAGGCGATATCACATTTTTCGAAAAATCGCAAAGGTGTAGATGTAGACGAAAATGAAAACTAAAATGGACGCCTTTAAGCAAAAACTGACCAAGCCACATTTGTCGACAAAATGAATTGACTGAGTTGTTGGTATCGTTGGAAAGAGCGTGAAAAACGAATTCTTTAAAATTAGGTTCCCGTTACAAAAATGTGTATCGACGTTGGAAAAAGCTTATTAATAAATGATGTGTCTGTAAAACGGCATTATTTATTGGCTTTTAATATTACGTTTTCTCAAAAAACAGATTTTATCACTTGGTCAGCTTTTGCTCAACTGTTAAGCGTAAGGGAACAAACCGACATTTGTAAACAAAATGAGTTATTAGTCTCGTAGGAAAGAGCGTAAAAAGTAGAATTTTTCAAAATTGGGCCTCCGATTCAAAAATGTGTACTCATGTTGAAAAAAGTGTATCAGTAAACGCTATGTCATATAGTTTCTACATGGCTCTTGAACTTTGAATCACGTGTTCTCAAAAAACAGATTTTGCTGGTTGGTTCCCATACGCTTAACAGCGTCCAAATGTGGTAGCGCCTTCGAAGATAGAACATGCAACACATAACACATCCATCCATTGACGTTTTCGAAATTATTTCTCTTTTTCTGGGAGGAACTGAAAAAACGCGAAAAACTTTTTATTGGAGATATAGTTAGAGCAAAACGGTTTGAACTTTCGGATAGAAAAGACAACTTCGAATAAGACTGTCTATTCATCTAGAAAAAATTTTTTATGAACCGTTTGAGGTGGAGCAAAACGGAGAAAATTTTGTTTCCTGCAGGAGAAGTTCCAACTTTTCATTACTTTGCCTTGATTTTATCAGAAAGGAAAAGTCATAATTGTTCAGGTTCATCAAGTAACAGAGTATGCTAAATAACTGTTAGCATACTTTGTAATGGAAATTTTCTAAACAGGCTAAGATATCGGGCTTTACTTTACAAAAATCGTGTTAGAGAGTATGCTAAATGACTATGATTGTCAGCATACTCTGTCATGGAAGTTTTTGAAACAGACTCAATTTGCAGGGTTCAATTTACAAAAATTGAGTAACAGTATGATAACCCGCCTGAAAACTAAGGAGCAAGAATTACGCCAGTCGCTGATTCCGGCATGGGGGCCACAAATACGATTGATTTGTGCCGGACTCAGTTACGCCAATCAAGCGCCCGTGTTTTTTTTCCTATTTGAAAGGAGCTAGCCCCAAATTGAAATCAGAGTGCTACATTTGGACCGGTGTTTTCTGACATCTAGTCTCTGAACTTCCAGACGGGAAATAACTATATGACTGTCAGCATACTCTGTCACGGGAGTTTTTAAAACAGAGATATTGTCACAGTTTACTTCACAACAAATACAACCTCTCATAATGCCATCAGGGTCAACAAGAAGGCACGCATCTTGACTCTTGACAGTCTTAAACAACGATACTTTCATGGTTTTATGTGTTATACCAAGATTACTAAATAATTATCGATCTGTTATGTAATCAGTAAAAGCTTGATCCTCTTTAGCTCATTTCATTTCCAGCGTGTTCAACATGCCCAATGAAAATGCATATCGACCTGATATCGATTTGTTATGTTATCACGTTATCAACCCTTCACTAAAATAAAACTTAAACTTTTAGATTCAACTTTGGATTTTGAAGGAGGAAAAAAAGAAAATCTCGACTTTCAACTTTTCCATTTTCTCTATATTTTACTTTCAACTCTCAAAAATCGTTTCACTTCTAACTTAAGACTTTCAGCTTTCAACTTTTCTCTTTCTTCTATTAATTTTACTTTAAACTTGAAACTTTCGACTTTTTCTAAAAAAGAAAAATAAGACTTCGGCTTTCAACTTTTAGCTTTTCAAATTTTCTGTTCACTTCCGACTTTTGAATTAACTTTCTTGAAATCGTTTCACTTTCAGCTTACAACTTTCAATTTTCAAATAACTAGCAACTCCTGGTTGCTGGTTCAAACTGCGAAGTTGCAAACTGTAGTCGCGCAGTGAATATCAGAATCAAGGAGTCCTACAGAAAAAGAAATGAGAGAGAATTTGTAGCCGACTCTAAAATGTGATTTAAAAGGCTCGGCTACCAGTAGTCGATACTAAATAGCAAAAATGCAGAGTGAATTATCGTCAGTCGGAACTAAACACACCTCGAAAGAAAGGTAAATCATTTTTTTCGTTGTTTACTAATACTTTTGAAAACATGGGGAAAATGGTTTTGATATCCGAAGTAGAATTACTGATCTGCGCAACATGACTGACATTTTAGTACCATAAAATTGCTGATCGTCAGATGTTAGTATGCCTTCGAAGTTGGAAACTACAATCCTGAAATCATAAATGTTCAGTAGGATTGCTCACCTAGAACTTCTTGATGTATGTACTGACAACTACGGAGACTACAGGTCAGTGTTTTGTAGCAAAAACAGAACGTAATGCAGGGCAAATTTTGGTTCACTGAAACAAAATATATACCACAAAAAACGGAGGATGATTGAACGAATCGAATTTGTTTTTATTAATTATACTGATACTTCTGAGAGCACTGAAAAAATAGCTTTGTTTTGATATCGCGAAAGTCTAAATAACCTACGTGGAAGTATACAGTGTAAAACTGACATTTCAGTGGTGCGCGATTCTAGATACGTGATTGGTTTCACGAATACGCCTTCGATACTGCAATCGGCAATTCTAATATCGTACGTGTTCGATAGGTTGCATTTCTAATACCAGCGGCACCTACTCACAACCATTGATGGGTTTTTGTAGTTTGTACATATCCAATAAAAGGAAGGTAATGAACGCGAATTTTTAACTAAAACAAAATACATGCCGAAAAAAATTGAGTAGAAATAAGTGGTTTACTAAATTTTTTTGATTTTCGATAATATAAAAATGTCTCCATACTATGTGTTTCCTTTAACGAAAAATTTTTCGGAGAGCTTCATCACCGGGGCTGGTGGAAATGACTCAATTTTTCGAAACAAATTCATATTCGCCGTCGAAACTGGAGTCATTTTGTGATTAATTTCACCGCACTTTTTGAGCATATCTCGGCAGTGGAGCGTCGCCGCCAAATTTGGACAACGTATTTGAACTCAGCGCGGAAAACTGAGTATAAATAAGTGGTTATTTCATTTGTTGTTTTTTGAAAATATGAACTATTTTTGATCGAAAAATCTTTTGAAATGCGGCGCAGTTGAATTGATCTTATATCGGCGAGCATTCAGATTTAAGCACGTGTGAATATAAATGAGAATTTTAATTTTATAAACGTATATTTTCATCTTCGGCGCAGAATGAGAAATCATCTATAAAATTAGGTAGAAAAATGTTGAGATTCCAGAGTTTTTATAACATCGTACAGACTTTAGACTGAAACATGTAAATCGGAATTAAGTGGAAACAAATAATTTATGAAAATACCTATATCTGCGACTATATGCAAAGCGGAATAAATTATTAACGTATGTACTAATTTACTTTCTCAGTGTCCGACTGAAGAACTGCAGTCTCGGATGTTACATTTAGGAACAGTTCTAGATTGCATTAGTACAATTTAACGCATACAGTACACGACCAGGCGGGTGAGTCTGGCTATTCGGTAAAGGCAAATCTCACTGACGAGGATGCCACCGACCACATAAGATATATTTAGTATCCGGGTATTTTACTGCCCCTCGGGAGTACATTCATTCGGGAAAAAAGTTTTCATTCAAAAAGTTTTTGGGAATTTTTCGATTCGGGACACTTTGTCCTTCGGAAAAACGTACCAATTTGGGAAAATGTCCGGGAACCAACGTCCAAGTATAATTATTGTACTCCACCCATCAATTTTTGATAGGGTAATATTGGTTGATCAGTTTTTACGGGGGTGACTTGAAAGCTCATATAAATCAGGGCTTTTTTTGAGCTAAAAACTTTTCAGAACGCTACGAAACCGGAACCAGATGAAAATCATCCAATTTTCCGAGACACGTTCAAATTTGCCGTCGAAATTAAACTAGAGTTTTTCTTTGTACTAATTTTACCGCATTTTCCCTCGTTTCCTCACTGAGCGTATCTCGGTAATGAAGCGTCGCCGTAAAAAAAATATAATGAATTTGAACTTGGCGTGAAAAATCGAGTAGAAATAAAGTTGTTGACTCAATTTTTTGGTGTTTCTTGAAAATTCCTACGTCGTGGATTTTTTAAACCGAAATATTTTTCGAACAGTGGCGGAATCGAATCGCGGAAGATGAGACAAGTAGAATATTATCAATCTTCAATCAGATTTCTCCGTACATGTAAGGGTTTTTCTCGGGCAAAACATTTTCCAAAACGCTGCGGCCCGAGATTTTCTGAAAATGACTAAATTTTTTGGGGTCAATTTTAGTCTGATCTCGAAATGGAGCTGGTATTTTTTGATCTAATTTCATCCACTTTTAAAGCGTATCTCTGCAACGGTACATCGCTGTCAAATTCAGACAACGAATTTGAATAAAGAGGCCAAAATTGAGTAAAAATAAGTTAGCGACTCAATTGTCTGTTCATTGAAATATTCTTGCCAAAATATACCGGCGTGAAAATTTCTGGAAAGGTCTAATGAAAGAAGCAAAATGTCGTCAGCTTTGCTTTATTTCTCATCTTAAGAAAAATACTTTTGTTTTGGCGGAATGGCAGTTTTATCAAAGATGTCTCCCTTTATTAAATTATCAATCCACATGGCTCCATCTAAATTTTTTTTTAAAGAAACGAGCAATTTTCCACCAACATTTTATTTACTTTTAGGCGCAGTTGCACATACAGCTGCTGTTAACTGTTGAAGATCAAAATGCCGGCCCACCAAAAATAGCAGATAAAAGGCAAAAAAAAAAGGGGGAAATAGGCTAAAAGAATGATAAAAGCTTATTTTTCTCTGAGATGAGAGAATACCTACGTCAATTACATTATGATGATTTTTCTGTATTCTGCAAATTACTAGCATATTACTCCAGTTTTCAATAATTTCTCAAACACCAGTTTTGATTGTTATTTCGTAATAAAAGCTGAGCTGACTGTTAATTTCAAGAATACTGGCCTTAGGTATACAGGGCCCGAATGACCTAATACTGAATACCAGGCGTTTCTATCAAGATACAGACTAGGCTATCGGCTGATTAGCAAATTTATTTACGGGTAAATTCAAATTGATGAGGTATCAAGTCAAGCGGAGTGTCGAACTGGGGGCTTCCTTGAGTCATTGATTCCAATATAAATCACGTCGAATTCTCCGTCAAACTCAGATTTTACCTCTTCTTGCTACACTATATAATTGAAAAACACTCTTCCAATAGGTGAAAGCCATTCACAGTGAAGAATTAAATCAGAGAGATTTTACTTTTGTTTCCCAGGAAAAGTAAACCCATTCCCCTTCTTTCTCGAAAAAGGACATCAAAGTCTGGCTCTTCGATATAAAAATAAAATGCGTATAAGTATGTTTTTTCGAATGGAAAGAGAAACTTGATCCTTCACTTGAGGCAAAGAAAAATTTTATTTCTTTCTATGAAAAGTTGTAGAAAATTTCATCAGAGAAAGAAAAAATGTTGATCCCAGACAGTAAGTGTCGCTTTGCTTTTCAGAAGAAACCCGAAAACCGTTTGATCGAACAGAAATCAGTCGTTTTCCTCGTCCTACGAAGAATTGAATAAATTTTTTAGAACTCCAAGTAAGAGTTTCTTCTCCCCAGGTAAGGTTATGATTTTTTCACTCTTTTTTAAATAAAGAAACAACTAAATCCTGCTCCTCAAGGAAAGAAAAAGAATGAAATTCGAATCATTCCTCTCCTTGCCATAATTCTAAAGGTATAAACAAAAACGATTTCATAAAATGAAAAATTGTCGACTCAGGAAGTATAAGAGCTTCCTGTCCTCTCAAAACTTATGCGGGTTTCGTACGTTACTACAACTTTAGACCCAAATTTTGTCCACATTTCTTAGAAAAAGAAACGAGCTTTTTTCTTTGCCAAGATAAGTAAAGAATAAATCTTCTTCCATTCGAAAAGCTAAGAACCGTTTATCGTGTGGGGGTCAAATACTATTTTATTAGAATGAAAACTTACGGTTGCTTGATTCCTGCTGCACTTTTGATTTGATTCTCGGTCTTTTTCCGGAGTAATTGCTGCTCCTGCAAAAATATCTTTTAGGTGAGCTCTAGAAAACGTATACGCAATTAAAGTAATAACTATTTCATATTATAGAAATTTCACATTAATCAGTTGGAAATCAATTTATGGCGCAGTATTCGTATTCTAACAGATAGTGGATCGTCTTTTAAATACGTCCTACCAAGAGTATTCTGGGAATATTTTTTCATCCATTATTACGGGTAATTGCATATTTTAAATCTAGATTTAGGTAATTGAAATTGAAGTACCTGAACCAAATGGTAAATAAATGGCGCCATAGTATAAATTCTGCAAAATTCCAGTTTTCATTGGATATACCCATACTTTAAAATATCGTACGCCCACTTTCAGTGTATTCCTACATCATATTATATGAAACTTCTGCAGCTCAGCGCTCTTAAGCAGAATGGTTTTTAAAAAAGTGATACCTCGATACAGTTGGATTTATATGTATTCAAGTCTTATTACCTTTAACATAACTGGACCGCACGTTATTATTATCATGTTTTGATTCCATTATCTTTTGAACTCCAATATGGCGAAGAATTCTTTTGAATTTCCCTTCTGGTGGGGCTAAAATAAATACCGCAAACGTTTACAAAAAAAAAGTCCATAATTTTATTATATTGCATTTGTTGCATTACCGACCGATCAACATATTACTCACATTTTCCATTGGAATACAACGAGATGTTTGTGTTACCATACTCAGATTTTTCATCGGCTTGTACATCAGGTTCCTTCTGCAAACCAATATAGCAATGTTTGACTTCTGTAGCGAACCTCTCTGTTCCACAATAGTTGAAATAATATTTCAAATTTACCTTAATTTCGTCCAAATCCTGAATATGCTCTGCTTTGTTCTCCAAACTCGAAATTTTATCCTCATTTACATTATGTGTTTTCATTTCTGAATCGTCACTCTTCAGTGACCTAGTGCTCTCAAAATTAGGAGAATTTTTTTCGGAGACGTCTTCAAAACTTCTGCTCTCGTTTTCATGATTCCAACTGAACTCCGATCGCTGCGGCTGAGTGGGGAATTGAGATGCATCTTCGGCGGATATCTGAAGATTCTCTGGTGAAAATTTCGTCTGTTTCAGGTTAGCTTTATTCTGGAAACAAAGAATTACATTGGGAGGTAAAACGTAGTATGCTTATTTCAACTTAAAACCACCGAGGGGAAATGATGTTACCATTTTACCATCTTCGAACGGCAACTCATCATCGGTCCTGCTTAATTTCACGTCTTTAATTGTAGATAGTCTTGTCGAGGGTGAGATTGGACAGGCTAAGATCATGGTATGGCAACCACCGCAAGCTACCTAAAAGAAAAAACAGGTAGAAAAACAAATGAAATTTGTAGATACGTATATATTACCTACATATCGTTATAATTATTAAATTGCATACATTTTTATATAATTATTATACACGCAACATACTTATATATGTATCCCCAACATATAGTATACTCAAAATTATGGAACTTGTCATGGATGCCATTTGAGAAGGCTCAATATTCTTGAAAGTATAGGTATAGTTCTTGTAAGGTAAAAGTCTATTCGCAGTCATGATATATTATGTAAGTACAAAGTGAAAACAAGGAACTCATGTATTTCATTCTTGAACAGAGGTCTATAATTATAGTCTTTATTATCTCCCTTAACTTGGTAATCCCAATACCTAACGTTGGTAATTATATACGGGGTCTATGATCTTTCGCCTGATCACTTCATTCGGATAACATAGTAACTTTCTACTAGAAGAAACTAAAGATATGTACTTGCCCTATTCACTTTGAGAGTTGAAAACAAGAAATTAATCTTCACAGGTTTGGTAACATTACTCTCAATGTTTTCATTGATACATAATTTACCATATTTGGAATCTCCGCAGGCGTACACAATACCGGCATCTGGAATCATAAATCCCAGTATTAGATTTTATAGTAACCCGAATGGATGTAGGTCTGGTTGGCCGAGTGGATAGCGCGTTGGTCTCGGAATCCGGAGCTCCCGGGTTCGATCCCATGTAGTAACTCGCCAGATTTCGACCTAAGCCGGTTTTTCGGGCCACAAGTGAAGAGGGCTAAAACAGCCCTAGCAGCCTCCCCGACGTCTCTGCGGTAATGCTCGAAAGGGCGGATTCCAGGGCTCGGGTTGAGAGCAAATTAGAAAAGAAGAAGGACTATAACAAGAGAGTCGTACCCAAACCGAACCCGAATGGATGAAAAACAATATGTATACATTCGTTGAAATACATATAGTTAATAATTGACACTCACTAACCTGTTAAGAACATCGAGTGGTTTTCACCTGCCGAGACTTCACTAATCACATCATCAAAGTGTAAATGAGTCCACGTTGAGGTCGATGTCAAATTCTCTATTCCCAATTGTCCGGCAGAATTGTTGCCGCAGACGTAACAGCCACCATTATCTATAATAATTGATCGAATACGTGCAGCTTTATCTCTGTCAGAACTTTTCACTGGTTCAGGGACTGCCGGCAGGAGGTGGAGGGCAACTTACTCTCCCTGTAGGAATTTTTCACTCAGTTGGGAAAATTTACCATTTCAGTCAGGCGGAGTCGGAAAAATCCAACAAGTCAAACATTTTCTTTTCTTTTCTTTGCTAGGGAATTGAGTTGATCGGTTAGGAAATTAGAATTTTGAATTGAGTTAGTTAAAAAAATTCCAACAAGTCAAAGTTTTTTTTCTTGGCTTTGATACTTTGGGAATTTTGAGTTGAGTCAGTTGGGAATTTCACAATTTTGCCTCCCTCCCCCACCAGGAAAAACTTCGGTACGTCCCTGCACTGGTTTCAAGAATGCTACGGCACTTACTCGTCAGTGCGATAGTGTGTTGACCACCGCAAGCAACTGAAACTACAATTCCTGGAACACGGGCTTCCATCAGTGTCCAGGTTCGTTCGGCTTCTGTTTCAATTCCCAACTGGCCATTTTCAGTGTCTCCGCATAGAAGCAATTTTCCATCGACTATATATAGACAATATACTCTCAAATAATTCTACCTGATATTTTTGTAACCGCGAAAACGTAGGTATAGATAGAGGTGTTGGCTTTCCTACCTGTAACAAAGCCCGTGTGGTAGTAACCGCACGAGATATATGAGATGGAATAGGGAACGCTCAGCAACGTCGGGTCTACGTAAAATCTCGTATCTGATTCGAGCAAACCTAGTTGTCCTTCTGAGTTACTTCCCCAAACGTACACAATGCCTTTACCTGAGAAGGAAAAAGAATACGTTTCATTATTGTTCTGAGTTTCTACATAATATAGTTACTCAATAGCCGGATGAAATTTTAAGATGATAGAGAACTGTGAAAAGAAAATGAATATAACTATAAGTGCGTGGTTAATGTTAGTTTACTGTAGTGCTGTTCTTATACTGACATCTTCAAATCCATCGTCCATCTATGTACACATACATATATAAGTATAAGTAAGAAAACACAAGTATTCATTTTTCTTCTTAAATGAAATACGATCTGACGATGCGTACCTTCAATAAATCAATCATCCACATGTCCTACATAGGGTATAGAAGAAGTACGAGTAGGTATATAAGTATAAGGAAAACCACACGCTTTCATTTTTCCTTTTAAATTAAATACAATCTGACGGTACCTCGTTGGATCATATAACAAGATTCAGAAAGTAAAAGCTGAGCATGTGACCTTGTAGAGGTTTTTATTTTATTCAAAAAACAAATACAGAAAAACGGGTGTGCGTGTGCTATATTCATTATTATTTTTCTAACCCAATTACAAACAAACATTCAAGTAATAAAATGAATGCATCCTAAAAATGGTATCCCGCCGACCTATACCTGTCAAGTTCACTAACACACGCACTGCAAGTATTTTTGAATGGGACCCATTTATCGGCCCACAATGGTAATGTTGAACTCACGAAAGAAATATGCTGTTTGCACGAAATATATAAATGACAAGCGCAGTAACAAGTACGAAACAGAAAAAGAAAGAGTTTGAAGAAAAAATTAAACTTCAGAACGCAGTATAATTCACTTACACAATAAAATAAAATACGCCCGGAATTTTAATACCTTCTACACACAATGAAAAAAAGAGACACGATATTACTGCGCCCGAAATAAAAAGTTCAAATTCTCGGCCTCCATCATACTTGCCACAAATTTACAATTGCGCACAAATTAATGTCAAAATCAAATTTTGGTGCAATAAAAATCTATGAATCGATTCTCCCCCTCCTCAGGAGCCACAAATTCAGATTAAGAGCCAAACCGATATTAAAAACGAATTCGTTGAGTTCGAAACCCCTCGATAATCTCGATGGGATCATTCGCATAAATAATAGGTCTGAAAATTCCTAATGTACTGTAATAAAGGGTAATTTTTACACGCCCACTCTTTTTTGTTCTCTCAACCGAAGCCCTGAAATCCGCCCTTTCGAGCATTACCTCAGAGCTCCCCTCAATGGCGTTTCTAGAGTACTTAAGAAAAAATTCTTAATGATCGTTTTTATAGAAAATTGGATCCCTCTTAAACTCATAGATCTCCTATCTCCACGAGTATGTACGTTATCCGCGATGACGTATAATTTTTGTGTTTAAACAACATAATATACCGTATGCAAGTCATTTCGTGATATCGATTTTAAAACTCGTAATTTAAACTTTTTTTTTCGTGGCTTCACATTTCGTTCAATCACACTTTTTATTTCGTGCTATTTAATACTTCCCTTTTTGAATTTTCAATAGGAAGTGAAAAAAAAATTCATCACCCCAGTGAAAAAATGCAAAGTAACAAATAGGTAGGAGTATTCAAGGCGATGAGATGGGCACACACATCAAGCCTTTTCAATATACTTACTGGTTAGTAAAACACTATGTTGTGAGCCGGCTGCCACTTGAACGATTTCCTCATCTAGCTCGGTCACAAATATAGGCAGCGCGACATAGTCAACAGTATCATTGTTCCCAACCCCCAGCTGCCCATCTGTATTACAGCCGCAACTGTACACTTTTCCATTTTCTGCAACACATCGTTACCACTAGCGAGATTATTTGAAGGTCTGGAAAGGCATTTGCTTTAAAATCTCTCAACAGTGTTAGAGGAGCTACTGACCGGTTGTAAAAATTGTGTGTGCTCGACCGCAAGCAACGTGCTTTACTTTTTCTGGTTTCAAACCTTAAATCAAACATAAGAATAATCAGTTTTCAGGCAAGTAACTGCTCTTAGAATTATGGGAGACTGAGGAATATCCGTGAATTACTTTTAATGCAGCTAGGTTTATTCACCGGATCTTTATGTCCAAGGCCAAGCTGACCCCACTCGTTGCTGCCGAAGGAATACACTCGCCCATATTCTGTGAACATAGTTTATCAATAAATCAATAATTATTACAAAGCTCATTGATTTCGAACATTTTTAGGTCATTGAAATTTAAAAGTTACATTGCTGAAAGGTTGATTAAGATTCGCGTGTCCTGTTTCATGTTTTTTTCAGTCTCTATGTAGGTAGAAGGTAACACGCGCGCGCGCACACACACACACACACACACACACACACACACACACACACACACACACACACATTATGCTGTTTTGCTTTGACGTGGTAATAGGTTTACGACGTGCCTTAACATTTTGAAAGAAATTGCGATAACCCGGGAACCTATAGCAGGTAAAATTAGTATAGTCAGGTGTATTAATAAAGGTATAGGTACCTAATACCATTGAACAAATTGGCAGTGTAAGTCACCGGGATATTTTCCACTGGACCGGTCCAATTAGGGAGTTTTTATGCGTCTCCGATCACGCCGGATACCATGTAGAGTTGAGTATTTTCTGAACCGATGAGAAGTCCTTCTTTGACAAATAGCAAAATACGGCATCGGTTAGGAGGACAGTGCAAAATCTCCCCATTAATGGGATTCGAACCAGAGTAAATTTAGGAGTTGCGCAATAGTGGTTGCAAGGGAGAGAGGAGAAAAAACTGACATGTTCGAAAAGTAAGACACGTGAACGTGAAAAATTGGGCCGATACATTGGCATATTCTTGGTAACTCATTTGGGCCCAGTCCACCTCTGCTAATAACTACCTATTTTCCTCCTAATCGGCCGGGAAAAGTATCTAAACGTAAACTGCAGACAGTTTATCGCTACATGCACAGATTCATTAATTCATACTCTACACACAATTACTTCCTATATTCATTGAGTTTTTGATGGCGACAACACTAAATCATCAGGAAATCAGAAAGAAAAATTTTACAATGTTGTACAATCATCTTCCGATCTAACTGTGTTGTTACCAACAAAACCTGGAGTTCAATTTGAACTCCTGAATCTAGAAGGCAAAAAATTCTCTTCCAATTTGGGTTCATTATAAAATAACTTTTACGACCTTTAATTGTAGTCCCTCAAATCTAGAACAACCTAACGAGGAGCTCCGAAACGTTAGGTTCCTAAGTTTACACAATATCCGCAGGTCATAAGGTCTCTACCTTTAAAAAAAGAAAAAAAATCATACGTACTGCAAACAACAGCTGTATGTTGATCACCGCAGGAGATCTCAACTATTGGATCATTTCTAATAAAAAACTGACTCGGAATATTATCGGCAAATTTACTTTTTCCAAATGTAAAAACGGCTCCATATTCTGAAAGAAGTGGAATGCAAACATTCGTTTGCTAATGAGTTAATTTTATATTTTGTTTGAATACGACATTCTGATTCAATAAAAGCTATAACCACTGTAGGAAAAGATACATTTTTTGTAGCGTTAAGTGAAACATGAAGTAGTTAACTATAGGTATCTATGTGTATATGGTATAGTTTCTGATGTGCAAACATAGGATTAGGTACCTACCTATTTCCCGCACAGAAATGTTGATGTACCATACTGGTATGATGATAAAGCATTTAGTAATACCTACTTAGGTGCAGTATGTGACAGGGGCGTAGCCACTGGAGGGAGGGGGCTGTCTAACCCCCCTGGCATCAGTCGAAAATGTGAAAAAATTAAAATTTATTCTGGTAATAGTAAGTAATGTTGTACAAGTGAAACGACCCCCCCCCTTCATATACCTAGTCTGGCTACGCCACTGGCATGTGATAGTATGTGCTGTGTTCCGTTAAGGTTTTTAGTGTCCCAACAGAAAATGTAATTAAATAAAGAAGAATTTTTTATTCGGACATTGGGAACTTTTTGTCGTGACGGGTCACATCTCATAGATATAGCTAACTTACATGGGAGCCACAGGTAGAATAGGAAACACTGGTCAAAAAATGGGCAATTCAAAGTCGTATCATATTCACACGTGTAAATAGAGAAAGGAGAGCTTGACGGCTTAGGGGTCCCCAATCGACACTACCCCCTCTCCCCCTCCCACCCTCTCAAAAAAATTATACCAGTGAAAGAATCTTTAGCTTGAGCACTATTTTCTTCAGGTTTGCTATTTGCGCTCATGATCAAGTTAGTGATGTGTATAAGCTTTTGTTTTTGAAGACGTTTTTCTGGTACCTGCGCTGGTTATAATGGATATTAGAAAATAGAAGAAGGGTGGAGAACAGGAGCGCCATCACCATTTTTTCGCAGATGGGGCCTTTCTTTTCTAGGGATGACCATACCGAAAAATTATTGTGTTTTATCTAATGTAAGTCAAGTTATAATTTACCATATGAGTTGGTGTAAATGTCCCCACTGACTCCTTCCTGCTGCACCCATGAGGAAAACCGAGAAGTTAGGACATAGGTTTGTTGAGATTTCTAATAATTACGTTCCTAATTGCATTCTAAAATTCATTTTCTGTTCAGTCAGCTTTTTATAAATAGTCCCCAATGCGCCAGCGTCACAGATATAGAAGGTCAATGGTTAGACAGATGTAGGGGATAGGACGCTAACTCAGTACACCAAGGATCGAAGATGACGAAGCGTTCCACACTCGCTTCCGAGCCCCCCTTCACTTTAGCAAAATTTTGCTGAATTCACTATCATCGCACTCAGGTGACTGCATCTTCATCAATGTTGCTACAAAAATTGAACAAAAGCAAAAGCAGAACTTATTAGAGATGTACGGACTTGAAACACGTCTAGGAAAAGAGACCTGAAGTTGCTCTATGGTGTATATTTAAGCTTTTTTTCTTTCTTCTTCTTCTTCTAAAATGCTCTCAAATAATAAAAAATATACAAGATATACGTAAAAACTTCCGCGCTAACGCTGGGTTTAAGTATATTCAAATTCCAGGTTTTAAATCCCGGGCTGGTAACCAGCAGAAACAAAAACAACATTACGACCATGCAAGGGAAAAGCAAGCTTAAAGCTTAGGGTGAGGATAAAAATGACATTTGAATCAATCGAGAAGTACCAAGTTGATGATTTTTTTTAAATTCATCTTCCGCGCCTGGAAATCGTGAGGTCAGCGTCAAATATACGCCAGGTTGGCATTAGCGCCTTTCCATTTGAAAGGTACCTAAGCGCAGTTGTCGGAATTTCGGCCCAAGTAGCGCTTGATGTAAATCGAGCGTCAATTTTCGATTGGTGTACGATTTGCGCAAGAATCGAGACTAAATCTGGCGTATATCTGACGCCGATGCCGAAATTTGAGATGGCATCACGATTTCCAGGTGGGCCTAAAGCTCCTTTGTTTTTAAAAGCATGCGGTTACTTAACATCGGCTTCAACTTCAAATTCAAGCAAAATCATTATTTTTGAGTTCTGATTTTCAGATTTAATTACGACCGAATTTCAGTTTCCTTTTCTTTCGCATGTGTAGTTTATTACCATATTATGCTCCATGATGTAACTTATCCTTGAAATTTTTGTTGTCTCCGGTCAACACCATCGAGTCCGATACGATTCAATTTTCGAGGATTTGAATGTAACTGCGGATTCCGCTTTATATTAGCGTTCTTTCCAATAAATATACCAAAATTATGCGGATATCGTATGTACCTGGTTCCGGAAATAAAGTGCCTTTTGTTCATCGTATATATGTACACATATAGCTCTCTGTATATTCATGACACATTTTAATGACGAAAAGGTTGATTACGATTATACACGCAGATAAAAAAAAGAGTAAAAATTGATTGCTTCAAAATGTAGACAACCCAGAAGGTTTTTCTAAGCACTTATCGACGCGGTAAATATATTTTTCAACATCGCTACTAAGTACCTGTAGGGAATACACGCACAAATGGAAGTAACCTACATAGGTACTCGTATTTTGACTATGCACATAGGTACTGTATCATTCTATATTATCAAAAGCATACATACTACATATTTAGATGGTTGATAGTTGCTATTCATGCTCCTAATATTACTATCGTCCCTGTATGCATCGATGAAGGTTATCTGTATACCCGAAATATCGCGCTATTCATCATTAATTAGTTTTTAGGTTCCTTCGCTACTTCGGGGGAAAATTTTTTTGAAAGCAATAATTACCACCTACTGTTCCGGTTTGTAGAGTAGGGTATATCAACTTATACAGAAATAAGGGTAGAAATAGAAACTCATGTTCAGTTGCTGATTAAGAAAGAATATAAAATACAGAAGACCCTCGCATCAACAAAAGAATATAGGTACTAAATACCTAATATCTACCAATATAAACTTCCATGGTTTCATATGTGGTAAATGCGGGAATATACCGCAGGAATTCTACTCTCATTATTATTATTATTATTATTATTATTATTATTATTATTATTATTATTACAGGTTGCTATGTATTGTTCCAGAAATGAAAGAAACTGATTATCATTTTTGTGACAGGGTGAAATTCGTACACCGAGCATACAGGTATTTTAGCCACGGAATAAGGCGAAGTAAAATGAATGGAAAATCAAGAATCCACGTTTCCCGAGTGACAGTGGATTTGTCGCAGGGGCAAAATAACTTACTTCGTAATTTGAATTAAATTCAGGTAAACACAATGGGTTAAATTAGGAGTATGAAGATAGGTACCTACATTTTATAACTCCCCTTCAGATTTTTGGATATTCACACACCCTTCTCCACTCTAAATTGATAATAACCATAAATTCTACCGGGATAAACGTCCATCATTAGGCATCTACTTAATTAGTTACCTACATGACAGACCATTATCATCTCGGGTGGTACGCATCACAGAGTCCGAATTGACTAGAGACATGACTGGTACTTTCACTGCAGGCAAAGAGAAAGAAAACTTACTTAAAATAATGAGAAATTCCTCGGCTGCAGCTCATGACCAATCGGACTTTTCAAGATTCAACAGCAGAGTAGCTTCGGATGTTTTTGGCTATCTTATCAACACGTTAGGATTACTGAGATGCTATGTATTAGGTATTCATTACAATGTGAAAATGTGATTTTCAAACGGCTCTCAACCAGATTTTTGCGGGAAAACTTATCGTTATCGTAAATTTTACTTCAACGTCTATAAGCTACCAATTTTTGTTTGAATTTACTTCAAAAATAAATTTCGCACACATTGGTGACGAAATAAAAATGCACGATTCTCCATTAGAATGTACAGCCTATCGCCTATCATATAAATAATATTGATAAAAATTATTTCCTTGAGTGTCGAAAAGGAAGAAGGTCCGATGGTAACGTGCCACCAGTCTGGGAAATCCGAAACCTGGAAGAATGATTGACAAACTTTTGATACGACAATAAAAATCAACATAGTAGAGCAAAGTTCATGTTTTTTTTTGTTTTTGTGCCGAATATAGATTGATTTACCTGTGTGTGACCTTATCACAGGAAGAAAATGAACGAGCCTTTAGTTTTCAGGAAACGAAAGAATAGTTTATGACAAAGATGGTCCTCTTTGAGATACAATAGCTGTAAAAGTAAAGCTAATTAAGATTGAACTTGCACATCTTCAGAGTCTTTGTGACATGAAGTGTTTTTGAAATCACTTTTATGAGAAGAAATATGTACGCTGGTTCTAAGACAAGCAGAGCTACAAGACTAGTTTGTACTAATAGTGGGTTAATCTCAATGCTTGGAAATTAAAAATATGGAAAAAAGGATGAAAAACCCATTTCTGCAGCTTTACCTAATAATGACACATGATCAGATGGATTTGAATGAATCAATCATATTTAAATCAGTCTTCTAAGATAGATTTCTTTGTACAGGTAGGGCTGTTGTAATACAGGAGATATTCTCGTGTAACTTGGTTAAATTTATGAAATATTTGTGTTTCATACATGGATTCAATACATACCTATGTAATTTTAGTCTCAATACACTTTTCACATCCAAGTTCCAATTCATAGCTAGAATGGCTGAAAGATGAGCATCGTTAATAAAAAAAAACACGTTTTTCATAATAACAACTGATGACGCTCTTGTTAGAAGAACAACAATAAGCCTATATATATTATCACTACACAGCAATTTGAGATTTTGTAAAAAAAAACAAAACAACAACAACAACAAAAACAATGACATAAGAATATAATACGATTCTATAGGTATTTTCAACGAGGAATTTAATGCCGATGTTAATAATTTTTGGATTATAGTTCATTTTTCCCCTTATTATCTTTCATCTTAAATGCAAAATTTAGTATTCGGGCCGTCCATCCTACAGAGAGCGTTGCAATCTGCCATTGTTATAAGTAAGTTATGAAAAGGTGAACCTATTATTTGTCAAACCCTATTGTACCGGTGCCAAGAACATTCAAGGAGTTATCTGTCAAAAGGGCGTCCGTTCCATAAGAAATACATTGAACGGACGTCTTTTTGACAGATAACTCCTCATTCCTCTTTTCATCTGCGATATACTAGCGCTGGACGGCCCGAATCATCAAGATGATACCTATGATCAAACAACTATGCGCGTTCAGCACTATTGTTATCAGTAGTTTGAATATGTGAAAACGAGTGATTCTTGAGAAAAATGGTTAACGCCATCGTATTCAGCATTTAAAATATCCCACACTGTTTTTATGCTGTTGTGTAGTGTTATTTTTATATGGACGCTATTCAGTGTAAGGGAACCAACCAGCAAAATCTGTTTTTTGAGAATACGTGATTCGAATTTCAAGAGCCATGTAGAAACTATATGACATATAGCGTTTACTGATGACCGTTTTTCAACGTGAGTACCCATTTTTGAATCGGGGGCCCAAGTTTGAAAAATTCTACTTTTTACGCTCTTTCCAACGAGAGGTACTAATAACTCATATTGTTTACAAATGTTGGTTGGTTCCCTTACGCCGAAGCGTCCAATATTAGTGTCATGCAGGTGAATTGGAACCGGACTTCTGGCGCACTAGCATCGGGCCTTCCTCCCATTCGACACTCCAGGAAATTATATGCTTACTTATCCATACCTATATGTTAGGATAATTATGACTAATGAATAACGCTGTACTTTCCAATGGAGAAATGCAATTTTAATTTCGTCACCAATACGTCCGAAATAGGGGCGCAACCAGAACTTTTTTTGGTAGGGGGCTACAATTTAGGGGGGGGGGGAAACTTAGACAGGGGTAAAAGCCTGAATGAAAACTCGATTTAGTACCTACCTGATTTGGTATCCATCTGTTTTCATGGGCTGTAAATTTGAACGAACCTACGACGCAACATAACCGCATCAGGCCACCGGCATCCATTTTTTTTCGTTTTAAAATTAAATTTGAAAACATTTTGAAGAATTTTGAAAGGGACTATAGCCCTTTAGCCCACCTCTTTAGTTGCGCCCTTGGTCTGAGATTTATTTTTAAGACAAATTCAAACGCAAAAATAAATTTGTAGTTTGTAGAAATTAAAGTAAAACTTAGAACACCATGAGCAAAAACTGGATTGAGAACTGTTTGAAAATCACGTTTTTACATTATTATGATGATTGCTTACCATCTCAGTAATCCTAACATTGATAAGATTGCGAAAAACATGCGCCGGTTGTCAGTTACTTTGCTGTTGAATGTTGGGAAATCCGAATAGTTCTGACGGTGGACTGTCGCCGACTCGAGAATGTGAATCCACCAAAGAGATTTTTAGAAAAGTCAGATAATTATGCAGGGATCTTTTATATGTAGAAATACGAGTTTGATAGAGCCCTAAAAACAAGATCTACCTAGATGATGCGATTCTAGCATGTGTTAATCGGACCTTACACTGGTACGGTTTTTTTTTTTTAAAAAGAAGGGGTGGGGGTGTCCTAGAAGAAGGGAGCCCAGGAAAGCCGTTTGGGACAAACTCAAGTCAGTGAATGTCCTGTTGCTGCTCGTGAAGTTTACCACTGCTGCCTGTTTTGGGATGGAGGAAAAATCGTAAGGTTTAATAGAGGAAGAGTTCAACATTCAAGGTACAATAGAGAATGAAAGCAGGATACAACGTCTTCGTAATATGAATTTGAAATTGGTCTAAATGATTGCAAAGAACATGCAAAGTTCATCAGAGATTTCTATCAAATATGACACAGCGAGGACCAGCGCTTGCTGATAACATTATTCTGAAGTAGGGGGGGGGGGCAAAAATGCGGACAAAAATACAAACCATTTTCAGTTACTTTTTCATTTTTGCACAAAAGATTTTTTTTGAATGCCGAAATTTTCTCAAAAAACCGAACTGAAAATTGACTGAGGTTTTGAACCCCTCCTTCGCGCCGACACTGGACGTTACTATTTTATATCTTCTACGATCTGTTTTTCCAAATTTATCCTGCTCTAATACAGCGCCTGTTTCACTTTCTCAACATTCCAAGAATAGGTACACAACACATACGTACCTCCCTTTAATTGGAAGACTCTTCTCGCATGACTTAATTTGATCTTTCGATGACTCGAAAATAGGTAGGAAAGTTGCAGAAAATAGTGTAATAGTACCAGCCGTTGTCCACGAAAGAGTACAAGAACTTACCCGGAACATCGGCGTCATTCATGATAACCAAAACAGATCACAGCGTTCATCGAAATTGGTGTAAAAAACAAGTGATAGGCTACCTGCGTGCTGAATTTACGAAGGCGGTGTAGTGTACTTCCATCACTATAGTGATGTCTGCACCCTTCCACCAAGACAAATATAATACCGGGGCCCGGGGCTGACTCACGCACAACACACCTGCTACTACCCTTTCGATATTATAAGGTACTATTATTGTATACATATGTATCGCTCATGTGTTAACAAATGTGATTGACCTTCACATTCACGTACCTTACGTTCCTTAGAGCCTATTCACACGAGGCGTTTTTTAGAAGCGCGACTAACGCGCTGCTTAGAAGCGCGTTTCGACGAAGCACAGGAACATATGAAAGCATTCACATGTAGCAGCGCGACAAACGTAGTCGCGTAGTCGCGCGGCTGTCGCGCGACGACCAGTTCTAGCAGTCACTCACGCCGCAGAATGTGGCGACAAAAAGTCGCGCGTTTGATGACTGAGTACTGTTTCTTATCGCAGAGTTCACATGAAACGCGCGTTGACAGTCGTCCACAGTCTGGGTTTGAGTTGTTGAAAATGCAGAATCCAATTGAAAATTTTGACACGGAAGCGTTTATCGCTGAGTTAGAGAAACGTGAAGAGTTGTGGAATTCAAAAATTGATAATTACAGTAAAAAAATTAAAAAAAAAAGTCTTGGGAGATTTTAAAAATTTTCATTTCAAATTTTGAGAATTCTGTCAGAGCAAGTCTTTCATCAACTCCGATGCTTTTTCGCATAGTTGTGTCCTGTTTTCTTAAATATTCCAAAATCCCGTCACGAAGTTCATCGAACGAATTTTTTGACATTCGGAAGTATTTGAAAATTTTCGAATCATGGAGCTGGAGATCATCGTATAAAGTATGGAATAATCCTCGGCTCGCTCTCTCTAAATTCAACGGATATACCCAATAATTTCGAAAGTTACAACGGCGACGACGAAGACGTCTTCGACGTAAAATCATCAAAACTATTAAATCACACTCAGCGTCCATTATCACGGCACAAAACACTTTCAAATAAATAATAAGATTTTCACGCTCAAAATGTCTCGCCCTTCCAAAATATGTATCAACGTACTACCAGGCCGCGCAGGTATTCAAACGCTCGTTTGAAGCGCAACGAAAACTGAGTGAAGCGCGACAAAAATTCAGTCGCGCGTTTTTTTGAAGCGCGACAAAACGCGGTGAAAACGCTTCGTGTGAATAGGCTCTTACTTCTGGAATGTTTCCACATTGGGAAATTAGCGCGTCATCCTTATTTTATAGATTACGTTCGCTTCCTTGACACAGAGCTCGGTGAGTGACTTTTCGAGGCTGAAAAAGGGATTTGCTATTATTTGCACCGCGTCTCGATCTTAGTTTTTGTGAAAGAATCAATTAGTCGTTCGTTCTTACCCGCGAACGCTATATACTTATTGATAACGTTGATCGCATCTATTCATTGTCCAGGAGTAATATTGGATCCAAGTTGATTATAAAGGAGGAAAAAAACAACAAAGAAACTTTGAACAAGATATGCCTTGCTGTTAGAGGCACTAATCGAAAGTGAATTTTAGCTCAATTTTTGAATCTTAAATTGATCTAAATCGTAATTTCCTATGAAAGTAGAGAAATACAGCGTATGAATACTTATGTCGTACTCCAGCTTATTAAAAATAAAGGGAAAAATATGAAAAATAAATGAATAAAATACAGTATACGGTTATGTCGTATTCCAGGTGATTATAGAGGAAAGAGATTCCCGGGAAAAACATTAAATCATGGATACAGGGCTTTTATTGTGGGGGCACGCAGTGCCCCCAAAGGAAATTTCAAAAATATCGGAAAACTGCCATAAAAACTGAAAAAAAAATGAAATAATTTGATTATCCAAATACAATACAGCAGCGCTCGAGAATTAGCGTGCCTCCAAAAAAGAAGTGACAAAAAGAGGCCTGTGGATATGTATGTTTTCATAATTTTGAAATTGCTTAACATATCTATGTACTAGCACCACTACCCGCGCTTCGTGTGGGACTACTTGAAATCAGGGATTGGGAGCGGATCAGATCCGATCGCACGGGGGGATGAGTTGATAGTCCTTTTTTCGCGCACTAAAGAGCGAATGGAGAGAGAATGAAAGGGAATTTGTTTACCAAAAAAGAATCAAGAAGCGAATGAATCAAGCTAATGAACATTGGAAAGAGCGAATGAGGAGTTTGGTGAAATATTGTTCAGCAGGAGTGAATCAATGAATGAATTAATGAAATCTCTGAAAACAGAGCGAATTGATAAAGAGCAAATTCTTAATTTTCAGATAAAATCTTTAAAAAATAATTTTAAAAATACCATAATCATAATGTCGCTTTTATTCCCATATATTTGAGACCATTTCATTGAACATCGCTACTATTCTGAAAATGATGGAGATTGTTCTCATTTGATAGACCTATGTAGCAATGAACAGAAATGTGTTGCAGTTCTTGTGACTTCCATCTCAGGTCTTGTTAAAATACTATATGCTTGTATCCACTTTGAAATTCTGTTGTTCAAACTTCAAATAGGAATAATGTACCATTGTGCAATTGGAAGAATGCAAAGAAAAATCCTTCTGCTGTTGTACTCGAATCATAGTTTTCTAGAGTTTGAGTGTTATCTAGGTATTTACCTTTTGCCTCGTCTACAAAATTTTATAATTAACAAAGTCCCTATGAGCATGGAAAATCAGCTCTTGAAAAGTCAAAAAACTTGGAACATCCCAGTTGAGTAGTCTTTATTTATTTATTAAGTTGATAATACATCTGCTTCAAAAAATGGACGATTTTATCTGAATTTCTGAATAACATGGAAGAGCCGAAGGGAGCGAATGAGCGATTGAATTGAATTAGTTTCCTGAAAGAGCGAATGGAATCGGATTGAATGCATATACACACTGCCTTAGAGAGCGATTGAATGAATTGTAAGACGACAAAATGAATTGAGAGAGCAAATTAATGAATTGTATTACACATCTTCTAAAGAACGAATCGGATCCTATCAAGATTTATTACAGTTTGAAGATTTAATCGGATCGAATCGTATTCAAAAATAATGCACTCCCCATCCCTGCTTGAAATGGGGGATGAAAACTGAAAACAAATATTTGTAAATGTATGTGTATATACTTTCATGATTTTATATGCCGTAATATATATACACAGCAGTTTCTGAAGCCGAACATTTAAATTTTTAATTAAATAAAATAAAAAAATTTTATGATTAAATTTTAATTAAAATAGAATTAGGTAGCCTAGTATTGAAATTAAAATTATTTAATAATTAAATTAAAATTTAAAGTTAATTAATTTGGGAGTACCTATTTAATTATTATACGGAAATTTGTTTAAAACTGTACTTTTAAATAATTATTTATATTATGTATATTATTTTTTTGTTAAAATTTAATTTTAAAATAAAATTAATTTAAATTTTTATTTTAAAATAATAGATCATTATGTAAATAAAAAATAATTATAGGTAAATTAAATTATTAAAAATTTTAATAATAGGTAATTAAAATTTATTAATTTAATAGTAATTATCATTTAATAATAATAAAAATAATAATGGATTTTAATGTTCTTATTGCCCGTCAATTATTTATTAATATAAACATAGTAAATGAATTGGAAAATTTATTTTTAAAAATTTATTAAATTTGTTTAATAAATTACTAGGGGGCTTCGCCCCCTGGCCGCTTCGCGGCCCAACCCCCCCGCCGTCACTCGCTTCGCTCGTGCCGGCCTTACTCGGCGCTTCGCGCCTCGTCCAACTGCCACAGTCCTCAGTATTTGGTCTGAAACTTATGTTCCTGAGTTGAGATTTGCTTTGTGCTTCTTTTGCTCTCCCACAATCAGCGGTCCTCAATCTTCTACCATGAACACCCTTCCATCCTTTCTTCATCACGAGCCTCCTCCTCCTCCACAACGACCCCGTCATTGACCATGGTTGCTCTCCGCCTCCACGGTCACACCTCAACAGTCGCAACCCTCCTCAGCCAGTCAGCCACAAACTCCTCCCCCACAATGGCCATAGTCCTCCACCTAGTCTCCCTTGATCACCCTCTTCCACCACGAGTGCCCTCCATTAGGGCCACGTCCTTCGACCACCCCACACCACTGTGGCCTTCATTTTCGTTCACGTACCACACCCACCAAGACCTCTTCATCCATCACTACAACCTCCCCAATGGCGGCCTTAGTCCCTCTCTACAGCCTTCCCCTTCTGCGGCTCCATCGCCCTACGGCCTCCTCGCTCAACCACCACGAAGATCCCCTGGTCCTCCAACCAGGAGCTTCCACCACAATGACCAACCCTCCTCCACGAGAACCCTTCCCTTCAAGACCACCTGCCCGGGACCAGAACCTTCCGCACCATGGCCTTCATTCGCCTTCCCAGCCGCCTCTCTCACCAAGAACTTCCTCCTCCACCAGGACCCCTTCCTCACTATTACCCCCTCCCCACTCGGGGCCTCAATGTCCCTCTACAGTCCCCGCCACCATCGTGTTTTTCCTCCCCTTTAGGAGCTCCTGCTCTACCATGAGTACCTCTTACACCCCCGGGCCTTTATCTAGAAAAATTTTACTGCCCCTCTAGGATCCTCACCCACCACTACCTCCTCCTTCCTCAATGGCCAACCTCTCCTATCAAGGATTTCCTCCGCCACAAAAACCTCTCACCCACCACTACCCCGGGCTTCATCTCCTTTCAGAGCCCCTGTCCTCACTATGGCCCGCCAACCCCCGAAGATCCCTGACCATCCACCCAGGAGCTCTCACAACCATGACCACCCCTCCCTCGAGAGCCCTTCTCCCTCAACACCCTACCCTGCCACCAGCCCCTCCCGCACAACGGCCATTTCTCTCCGAGGTCCCCTCTCTCACCAAGCACTTTCTCCTCCACCAGGTCCTCTTACTCCCGCCCCACCCAGGGCCTTCATTTTCGTCCACAGCCCACGCCCCCACAGGGGCCCTCCCCCCCTTCAGGAGCTCCCTTCTCAACCATGAACCCATTCCTGAGGGTAGACTACCCCTGGAAAATTGAGCAATTATGGGGCTGGGTAGGCAACCTGCAACGACTTGTGATTTTGAAGATTATGGGTAATTATGTCATTTTATGTCTCATTATGTCAGTTATGTCTTAAAACTTGGAGAGCTTTTATGTTAGAACAGATTATGTCCTTGAAAGTAGTTAATCTGCCCCTGCAATTTTCCAGGGGCTCTCCTCCCCCTTCAGGAGCTTCCTCCACAACCATAAACCCCCTCCTGAAGGTAAGCTACCCCTGGAAAATTGAGTGATTAAGGGGCCGGGTAGGCAACCTGCAGCGATTCGTGATCTTGAAGATTATGGGTAATTATGTCATTTTATGTCTTATTATGTCAGTTATGTCTTAAAACTTGAAGATCTTTTATATTAGAATGTCCTTCAAAGTAGCTGATCTGCCCCTGCAATTTTTCGGATTTTTAGATAGGCAATCCGCAGTGCGTTTTTTTTTCCGCGGAGGTGGCGGCGGCGGCGGATTTTACTTTTTTAGTATATAGAGAGATTTAAAATATTATTCTAACTTTTATAATTAAATTATTTTAATTAAAAATAATATATAATTATTTGAATTTCATTTCTAATCAAAAAATAAATCATTAAATTAAATCATTATTGAACAATTGCATTTATTTATTTTTAAATATTAATTTTTATTGAATTTTAAATTTAAATTTTTATTTAAATAGTCTTAATACAAAACCAATTTAATAAAATATTGGCAGACAATTATCAGACACAAATATCTGAGAAAACTGGATAGAAGTAAGCATGTATAACCGAAAATGTCTATCAAACCCATCTTCATGGTAACACTGACACAATTGAAGCACTTGCTTTGTAAAGAAAATATACCTCGTCTTACCACGCAACAAATGAAACGCGTTGCATGTTTTCGTGTCGCAAATTTCAGAATGACCCCCAGCCTAAAGACATATCCATGTCAAGAAATTTCGAACAAGATACCGTACTGCTGGAGCGAAAGTGAAAGAAAAGAATCATTGTTCAATGTTCGTATTTCAGTTGCAACCCGTTCATTTTGATGAGACGCGGAGCAAGTAGCAACGCCCGGCTGAAAAGGCTACTCGTTTTGGGTGACGAATGCGTTCATACGCGATGGGGGGCATGTAACTATGGTTCATCAAATTCGCACGCGAGGGGGCTGATCAATTATCAAAGCGCTTCGGGTTCCGGGATTGCCATATCTCAATTGAATAAATAAAATAAAATAGAACTTATTACTGTACACACCGAAAGAATTTCAGACACATTCTCAATAGCCAGAACGTTCCGAATTTATGCAGTTATGTTTTCACTTCAAAGTAGGAGCTAACCCAAAAATATCGTTTCAATTTTGGAATCTGCCAGTATCACGAAAGAGTGGATATTATATTATTCCTAGTTAACATATTGAATAAGCTCATATGGCGAGAATGGCAGAATATCAAATTACTTAAATGAAACATAGAAATTTATTGATACACTATAAAGCAACCGTAACTTGCTGTACACGTTGTTGTCAGTTCTAATTTGCAAATAATGCAAATTGGAATAATTGTAGGTATCCACTCTTACTCCGGTCATGACACATTAGCTCGAATATAAAATTCTATCAATATTATCGGACCGACGACAGAAACGGTACGGTCGATGAATCCAAGTAAACACAGTTGCAATCACTCGGTGTTCTGAAAGTAATTTATCCGAACAAGCAATCACATGTTGAACTGACCACTCCAGCACGTAAGGGATGACCCAGTTTTGGGAAGGTTGTTAGTTACCAACACCTTGAGCAGTTTCGCCCAAGTAGGACACATAGCGCGAATCGCAATACTGCAATAGATTGAAAAAACGAAGTATTTTCAAGATGTGCACATTTATTATATTGTTAAAAAAATATTAGTCAACACATAATACTTGCTTTTTCTTATACGTACATATCTTAAGAAATTACGAAATAGTACCTCGACAAAATACGACACTTTTTGAAAATTATAATAAAATTAGTTAACGACGATAATTCAAACTTCTACGCATAAAATATTAAAAAACTACAAAACTTACAGACATACAAAGAAATAACACAGGTACTTCGGGTAGAAGCATCAAGTATACAAAACATGAAAGACGTGGCACAGAATAAATGAATCAATCACTAGCGAAAGGACGTTTGTTACACCAAGCCGAAAAACGACTTTTTTTACCAGAAATTAAACCGAACGCAAAACCTTCAAATAGGAAAAAGAGGATTCAACTAATTATTGTTCTTATTGTTCATTATTACCATTAGTTTCACCATTTTTTACAACCCAAATTGTATTCAAGTTGTTGAGGACCCTTTGAAATTCGAATACATTCCACTAACCACGTTACATTAGACATGTCAAATCATCATTTCATACCTTCAAATCTTAACTAATCGACAGAACAACATACGAGTGCTCGATTGAACTATTTTCAGCTTGAGTGGCTGCAAATTGATAAGAGTATAACCGAAAACAATACGCACTATACAGATTCATAAGCCAGTAGACTTCATAATACACCTTTTAGAACAAATTTTAATGATCCATTTTGATAAGCAGACAATATTTACAACGTTAATCGACAGGAGAGTGAGAAACAAGTATGCGCGACCTGAGAGTAGAAATATAAAAAGGCGAAAAGGTGCCTGATCCTTCATAATAACACCACATCAACTGCGAAGTTCCGAAAAATAAGATGAAACTGTACAATTATCGGGGGAGAGCCATTAATAAGTAATAGAGACCCGTACGTAATTTGCACAAAAATGAACTGACACGCCCGGTATTTGACTCTTCATAATGCCTTCAATCATCCCCTCGGCACTGATGCGATGCCCGACAGGATAGTTTCCGGTGCTGGGGGTGTGGTGTCTCAGGGGCCACTTTGGCATGCGTGCATCGCCATACGTCCCACCGCACTCTTAATGCCTTAAATCAAATTTCTCAGCGCTGAATGGAATACCGCAACATAAAGTCAACTACAACCGTGCTAAAATTTACTGTCAACGGGCGTCGATTCGTCAATGACCGAAAATTCTATCATAAAAATCAAAGAAGCTACTTCTTTTGACTCACGTAAATAAGAGAAACAAAGCCAATAAAAGGACGCAACACAACTAATTCGAAAATCTCGAAAACGAATGCAAAATATCACGATTTTCAAAAGAGCATTGTGGTCCATCACAATAATACCAACAGCACAAGCAGTAAAAAATTAGAAAATACGAATACTCGAACCTCTTCAATAGGTCAATGCGGAAATTTTACTGAGCAGAAGAAATCCGTTAGAAGTCAGGGTTCCGAAATGTTCCATGAAATTCAGTCAATTAACAAGCAGAAGTAATCCGTTAAAAATCGTGGTTTCGAAATGTTTCATGAAATTCAGTCAATCAGCATATAGCGCGAGCATATTTATCAGGCAAATAGGTTACACCATCTGTTCCCGGACAATTCGTCAAACATTTTCGTAAAAAGCTAAGTCAGTCATCTCATCAGCGATCCTTCTGTTCGGAAGCCCTGCTGCTGAATTAAAATTACACGGAAACGCGATCGACTATAACTATGAAAGAAGAAAAAAAAAAAGAACTAAAACAAAAGGGAAAAAAAAGAACACACAGCCAAGTTAAAATTCGATTTCTGTTTCAGGTATGACCCTTTTTGGTTTGGTCGATTCCGGTAGTTTCTCTTCCATATCCAAAATTGTAACTTCGAATTCACCCACGTTAGTTCGTTTCATTATGTAACACGTGACTTCCTTTCCCACTAACGGAGAAAGATCTCTACCTTCTGGATCTATGAATGAAATAAACGATTCATTAAGATTACAGCACACAGACCAAGTCATACAACTCGTTGAATGACGCGACTTGGGCAAAATGATGAAAATTTTTCCCGTATGTTTCAGACATCTAAAAATTACAGCGGCAAACTCCAAAAGATTTTGACGAGTGATATGGCAACATGGACACGTTTATTTGCAGGCAAGGTAAACTCTAACAAATACCAGACAAATAAATCAATTTGTACAATTAGGGCCAAAATAGCATGAACAACGTAAGGAAAACAATGCAATTATAAGTTTGAACTCCTTTACAGAAGATGTAAGGAAGTCATCAGCTCTCGTTATCTACGTACATAGTAAAAAGCAACGGCCTTCTGACTATATGGACGCCTGATGTGTGTGAGATTTTTGTAATTGTAAAAAAATATTGCGGTGTTGCTAGAACATTCGCTCAAACCCCTTGGAGTTTATCTTCATAATTTCTCAGCGCCTAAAACATGCGGAAAAAAGTTCCTTATGCTGCCCAAGGCGGGCATCACACGGAACATTAAGGCTTATCAAGATGCCTCGAATGCAGCACCGTTTTTTAGCTAATGAGCATTATTCAACATATTTCTGGCAGTTTGCCTGCATTTTTCTATTCGTTCTTCTCTGCTTCGTTCGTTGGTTTGCCTTATCCGCTCGTCTTCCATTTGTTTTAGTCTCATCTTTTCTCCTCAACGAAAGCGACTAAAAGTTACGAACACCTGAAAACTGCAGGCCAGTTTTGGGCTCGTTATCATTTCGAACTGTTGGTCAATCTGAGACCGTCTCCCAGTCACTTCTGAGCTGTCAGTTAGTTTTAAGCTGTTCGACAGTTTGAGTCATTGGTCATGTTAAGAGATACCATTCAAGTTTAGGTGGTTTCGACAGTTTGAGTCATTGGTCATGTTAAGAGATACCATTCAAGTTTAGGTGGTTTGCTAATTTTGACCTATTTATCGAATTATAAATTCTCAATCAGTTTCAAGCTGTTCACCAGTTTTGGATCGGTCATTAGTTTTGACTTATCCCTCAGTTTTAAAATATTATTATTTTGAGTTCATCAGTTTTGGGTGAATGTCACTTTTGGAATAGGTACTATTTAATTTCAAGCTGATCGCTAGTTCTGTGTTGTTCAATAGTTTTGAACTCTTGGACAGTTTCAGACAAATTGCAAGTTCTGTTTAGTTTTGGCCATCCAGCATTTTCAGACGTCATTCAGTTTTGGGCATTTTGTCAACTGTAGATCATTCATCAGTTCTTAGCTGTTCATGATTCTCAAGTTGTCCAGCGGTTCTACGCAGTTTGGTAAATTTTAGTTGGTTTGTTAGTATGAGCTGTTCATCAGCTTTTCGGTTTTGTGTCAGTTTTCGATGTTTTGTCAATTTTAGATTGTTAATCAGTTTTGGCCTATTAAAATAGTTTTGATCTATTCATCTGTTCTGGACAGTTTGGCTTTTTGGGCTATATTCATCAGTTCTGGACGGCTAAACAATTCTGAGATGTGTTCAACAATACTGAGTTCGTCATCAGTTTTAGGTTATCCAGGAGTCTTGCGCTGCTTATTCATTTCGGATGATTTGCCGGTTTGCATTATTGATTAATTTTTGGACTACTTGCCAAATTCCGACTTCTTGCTAGTTTAGACCGTTTACTCTGGGAGTTTCATTTCATTTTAGGTTGTTCATATCTGTTTTAGGAACCCAATCAGTTTTTCGATTTATGATTTGCATTTTTGAAATGCCAGTCATTTTTGGGATATTCACCGGTTTTAATTTAACATAAGTAAACATTCCAAAAAATGACACAAGGTCAAAACTAATTATAATCCAAAAACGGCGAACCGCCTGAAAGTCAATTAAAAAGGGCAGGAAGGTCAAAATTAACAAAAACCTAAAACTAATAAATAACCTAAGGGGGGCAAAACTCAAAAACAGTCGATGATTGCCAAAAATTTGAAAAAATGAGCAGCTAAAACCAACATAGTCCCAAACTGATCCGGTAACGTAAAACTAATGGAGAACTCAAACGGGGATGAGATGATATAATTTCCAAAAACCAGATCTCTTCTTTTAAGCCTACTCACGAAGTATGTTTATAAGTTTTGTAAAATGATATCCTGATTTAAATCCATTAAATTTATGACCTCGATCTTCCAACGAAAAGTCACCTTTCAACAAATAATACCCTCATTTTCAACTTGAGTCACTCTAGTACTGATGACCTTGGAAACCCGACAGTAAATTTCCAGATTCTATTTTTTATATCAATCAAAACTAAAGGAAAATTACTAAATTGTCAAATTTTTCCAGAATCTGGATAAACACAGTGATTTATGCATGCGTTTAGAGGAAGAAGGTGAACAGAAAGGTCCACGAAAAGAAAGTGGATGATGAGATTTAAATCATTTTAAAATTCGGTAGATGAAAAAAAAATGCCTAACATCACAAATTTCTCCACAAAAGGCTTGAACGAAGAGTGATTTTGAACAGCTCTGCCATTTCGAAGTTAAGGTTTAAATAGTCATGCATGATGGAGTATGAAGTACTTTGAGGGAAATTCCAAACAAAAAAGTTTTCATTTTCGTAAATGTTTATCAAGTCTACAGATTCTACAGGAAAACGCTGACAGTGATGAAACGGAGAAGATTCCTAAGCTGTCTATGGCTATTCATAGGCCGATTTCAGTGATGATCAATGGCAAAACTTTTCGTTAGGTTTTTAAATAGGCTGTCTGCCCAGGTTACAGCCTTAGATGACCATTTCATACCTATATAAGTAATCACGGAATAAGGAAACATGAACAGATCAGAGAGGACAAGGCCAGATAGGGCCAAGTTAGAAATTCCACTCCGTAAGATATTATTTATGAGCTCACAAAATTTCTGACGACTGTTCAAAAAATAATTAAATCGAACAATGTTCGAGTTTTTCCCCTTTCATGTCAGACAGGAATAATTGACTAGTCAGTTCATTACTTACTTGATACTATGGTGATGTTTACAGGCATCGGATAAATTACGAATTCAGGCGCAATGGGTCGAATTTCCGTATTCCAAACAGACTCACATCGGCCACTGTCGATAAAATTCAACTGAATTTTACCTCCTAAGGGATTATGCGCGCATTCTGCTCGTTCCCAAATACCAGCACCTGCAATGAGAAACGTGACCAAAACATTAATACCGGAAAAATAAAGCTTCTTGGAATCTGCAAACATAATAGAAAGAGCGTTGATCAAATTTTCAAACGCACATTCGATACGACATGTCAACACTTACTCGATTTCGCTATGCAAATTTGATTCTCTTTTGGAACGTACGGCTCCGTACACACTTCGCAGTACTCTTGCAATCTTGCATCTAAATTCATTTTTTTGTGATGTTTTTTAACAGCACCGTAGTTATTACACATTAAAAATGTAGCGTTGTTTTCGTCATCACAGTTTCCCATAAGACCACCGACATACAAGCTCATTATAGAATCGACATCCCATTGCTCGATTTTCATATCTTTGTGTTCGAATATCGGAGCTAAAATAAAATCAAACGATTTCAATAAATCAGCGTTGGGGCTTCAAGCTTAGATAGAGAGACTAGATATCAGTAAATTGAAAAAAAGTAAAAAAATAAAACTTACGGGCATATTCGGTATCATTTAGTCGCATGAGCATCCAGTTAGGAGTAAGTAAATCGTTGAGATACTCGTTCAGGTTCGCGAATGGTCCGCCCTCTACATTATAAGCGACCTTTTCTATGAATTTCAAAGTTACGCTTGAGTCATCCTCGACTACCTAAGAATGAAAAATTAAGTGAATTCGAATGCAATTCATTGGCGCGCTTCGCTTTAATAAACAAAATTGTACCAATTCGTATTCGTGATTCAGCTGGATAATCTGTTTTTCCTTTTCATTAATGTCGGTAATGCGCACGTCTTTGAAAGTGACGGGTACGGCAGTTCGTACGAGCTGAAAATCACAAACACAATTAATAACCCATAATTCTGAAGGACATTAATTTTGGGGATTTCGTAAAGTCATTTTTTCTAACCAATTTCAGAGATTCATCGAGAGATTTCATATCAGCCATGCGGACGGTAACCTTGAGGCCGAGGTCGATCAAACGGACGCTATACAAGTCGCCTATTTTCTTCAAAACTTCACCTCTCCAGTACGACTCTTGGTAATATACGTTGACGATTTGTTTTTTGAAGGGCTCTTCTCTGAGATTATCACCTGTAAAACGATGACGTGCTTCTTCATTCGACACAGAATACGATGGAAAATGTAAGAAGCTCACTTTTAATTTTTTCACAGCCAAGTAGTGACTGAAGATCATTTCTAGATTGAGGTGAATCAACAAGTGATACACAGTGGGAAGGAGGAGTTCAGACTGCATAGGGCGCGAGTAATTTTACCCCCCCCCCCTCTCACACACACACGCACACCTTGTTCAAGCTGAACGTTTCTCATTTTAATCATGAGAAATACCAAATTGTTTCAATTTATTAGATTTTTTACTATTCAACAATGTTTCAGGCATTTTCAATTTCAACTTTATCCTCGGAGAAGAAGGCAATAACGTCTTTTACCTGCCCTGCGTATCCATGTTTATTTCTGGGTAGCATTTATGGAAGAAACCATATAGATAAAATTCAATTTCATTCGCTAGGAGATATGCAGTCATTTGAATTACTTTTCAACTAGCTGCTGAACAAATACGCGCCTCGTTTCAACATTACATTGTTAATAACTCGTGATTTATGAAGTTATGCAACACCATGCAACCCGATAGCATTATCCCAAAAGGACAACCCGGAGAGTTCAAGAGGAGATAACTTGAGTACCACATCCTAATTTGTAATCGGGCCAAAACATGCCCTTCATTTCGAACTTTTACACTCAAAATCGGAGAAAATAATTCAACAGGGAGGAGAGCAAATGCTTTCGTACCTGCTCGAGCTTGCTGTTACGACTAATATTTTCTTGGAAAATAAATTTTCAAATTCTATATATAGTACTCACTCTTGCGACCGGCTATCGTCGTCGCATCCAGGATACCCACAATCGCCTCGTCACTATCGTCGTCCGAAGGCGTAATGTACACTTCGTTAGAGGTTTTCAACATTTGAATTTTTACGCGGTCACCAGTTTCCAAAGTAACGTACTTTATACCGACGTGATCCGCTACAGGTTTCCATTCGGTAAATTCAACTTCGTAAATGGTTTCCGGCTCATCATTCGATTCAGAATCAATAACCTTATACATGAATCCGCGAAAGATGTACTTTTCTTGGTCGACCGATTTGATAGAGCAAACATATTTCTGTAACACATAGCCAATATTATGATATGATGGGATAAGAAACCTTGGGATGATGATAAACGCGAAGTGTGAACACTTGAATCAAGTCGGTTAAAAGAGGATGTACTTAAGGCCAATTGCACATCTATGTAAATATTTCACAAATTGCAGGGTACAGTTGGAGGATGAAGCGCAAGAAGTTGTCTAGTTCACTTTTTTACAGTGATAAACTATGCTAATTGCTATCAGGTGTTGTTTGTTCATATACTCTGTCACTGTAAGAAAATAAACTTGACTTTTTCTGCACTCACCCCTTTAATTGCAAAGTTGAATAGGTTCGACTCAGATGATAGTCTATACGATCAATTTAAAAACGTGCACTTGCCTCGTACAGTTCCACGGGTTCATCTTCATTTTCCACAGTTCCGATAACCTTGCAGCAGACGGACGTTCTAGGAACATGCGTAAATGCTTCTGGTAAACGAGCGACTTCTGATACATGCAGAACAGTACCAAAATCAACCGTAATTACTGAGTACAGGGGTCTAAGAGGGGTAGGTTCGTATAGTACGACACCTCGAACCCACGTATCGTAATTTTCTGGATGAACGGCGATCAGGTCTCCTATTTTTGGTCTGCAAAAAAAGTCGACAAAAATGTATACCCAATTCAAATAATTCCTACAGTCACTTTTACACCGACACTAAATTACAGATGACGGAATTTTTAGAAAGTTTATTTGAATAGTTCGTGTCAAGCTAACCACCTACATTCATTAAACACGAACTATTAGAGGAACATTTAAAAGAACAATTTTTACCAGATTAATAACATGCAATACACTTACTTATAAGTAGGATCCGCTTTCAAGTAGGTCATTTTATTACACATGTTAACCAATGTGTTTTTCAAACAACCCGGGGACAACATGCCGACAAACATAATTTTGTTGCACTCAGTACTGGGCACAAAAGTAGCTTCTGTTTCAGTCGACAGGCGCGAAATAGAATGCACGATATTTGGAAACGGCGGGATACTGCAATCCAACAGCATAATAACAGGTTTGCATAATTCAATAATAATACGAGTTTACTATTGTACTTCGGATTAGGAATCAGAAACTCTAGAATATCAAAGCTAAAACATACTTTGACACGAATTTCTTCGCAAAATTCCAATTCTTTCCATCAAATATTCCGTCGTTTGCCTCAGTAGGCACACATTCTTGTTCTACTTCAACACGATCAAGTTCTTCTTTTGTAGCCTTACATTCCGCAGTACAGGGAGATACTTCAGGAGACGCACTTTCATCATCAGTCAAGCTAGACGCACCATCGCCAACTTCGGTCACTTGCACCACTTGAGTTCCGCTGCAGACCACAACCCACCAGAAATTGGGCTCAATCTGAGACAAATAATTTAGATAACTGAAGTTTCTAATTTATCGAAACAAATGAATGCTAACAATGAACTCGAAACGAGTAACTACATTTTTGTATTCCAATTTATATACCAGTAAGAATAACTCCTATAAATAATGTAATTTACCCTTTCCACAGGCTTGATTAAATAATCATCTCCTACGATTAGCAAGTCATCAGATTTCATCAACGCAATTCTGAAACACTGATAAGGTATTCTCAAAATCGGAATTAGTTAAATATGAAATAGCAAGAATCTGAACCAAATACAGTATGTCTCTTTACAGATAGAATAACGTACCAACGGCTCCACGGCTTTCAGTTTCTCTGGAAGAGCTCGTAACTCGTCGGGGCCAAACATATCTACCATGTAACCATTGTCCAAGGACTCAACTATATAGGGATCGAGACAAGTAATTTTACCGCGCCATCTGCCAAAACACGACACAATTTACAAAACTTGAAAACAACAAATGAGGAGTTATCTGTCAAAAGGGCGTCCGTTCAATGTATTTCTTATGGAACGGACGCCCTTTTGACAGATAACTCCTCAAACGAACAGTAAAGTTTCAGACATCAGATTAAGTGAACTTACATTTTTTTGTCTTGTACAACAGCACAAACTTCACCCATTTGAGGATTGTGTAATTCTAGTAAAACATCGCGGCGCTGTTTCAAATTATTCGTCAGAGCAACGTATTTTTTTATCTTCTGTTTCAAAATCACACCATAAACACCCGGTTCTACGAAATTCTTGACTGTAACCTGAGGAATGAGTTCACGAAATTAATAATAACTGAACACGTAAGCATCATCCAGATAACGGTGATTCTCCACACTACAAGTAACATTCATGTTATCCAACTTTATAGCATGGTAAGTAATGGACACGCAGCCGAAGAGTGTTTTTTTCTCAATGTTTGTGAGGTCCATAGGCCATTGACGGTACCAGTGGCGTTTGAACGGGGGGCGGGGTATGATAGGGTACATGATACCTCTCAAAAAATTTAGGAGATTAAAGTATCAGGTGAACCACATAAAAATAAAAATTAAATTATACCTACACTAATCAGTAAGTTGATACAAAGGCGCCATGAGAAAAGTTTCTTCTGCGCGTTGATTAAGATTTTTGTACCCCCTCCCCCCACCCGAAAAACCTTCCGACTCCACTGGAAGGCGTGGTAAGTACAGAGCATTGTTTTACACATGTAAGTGCATGTCTGCATTCTACTAGTACCCTATACAATAAGTTATTGAAGATGATTCGCGCTTTGAGTCACTTCTAACATTTCCCATGACAACATACACCTATCAAAATAGATTATATGTATTTGATACGTTTTGATCGAAAGCTTTTTACGCAATTTTATTTGATAGGATGATATACACAGAGATAGAATATTTTACAATTAACGGAAACACAGCCTACTATTTATGGGCTGGTTCATTATGGAACAGAACATCTCATAGCGGGCTACGGCAGAATTCATAAAGGTTCTTCGATTGCAGATTAATGACAGAGCAGTCATTTTAGTAGTGTCTCATGTCTATGCCTAATATTTCGCCAATAGCAATTGAATACGCGGACTACAGACATAGACATCACCAAAATGACTAGTCTAGCTAAAACGTGTAATTTGTAAGTCTCTAGAATCTTAGTGATATTCAAGAATCCAGAGGCAAACATAAAAACCCAATATAAATACAACACGAACACCCTCCCTCCTCTACATTGTAATCCGTTGAAATGATTTTCAATATCATACGAAGTTCATTATTCCTCTCGACTATTGTAACAGGGAAGTACATTCGAACTGAATTTGAAGAAGTGCTAAAATCACTTCATTTTCGGACCCTTTGCACTAACATTATCGAGCCTGCTGTATTTAGGAAAGTACCTATTCAACCACACAATACAGCACTTACAATGAAGAATTTTTATAAAAACAACTTACGGTAACGGATTCGTTCTCTCGTAGATCGTACTCAAAATATGAAGCTGATGAATTTACTGAAGAAAAAGATTCATCATCACCATTGAGTAATCCTCCTTCTTTTACTCTCTTCAAAGCCGGGGTTGAATTTGATTTGCTTTTATTCACTTTGGTCTGCTCCTTTTCCGAGATAACTAACGGCAATGATACCGATTCGACTTCACTCTCAACATCAGTTATACTGTTAACGTTTTCTAATACATTTTCTCCAGGTTTTTGAAAAATTAAAGGTGGAGTTAAAGTACCATCAACGCTGTTGATATTGCCCTCAGTTGTCTGTTCCAAAGCTGAGGCTGGAATCACGTTTTTCACATCAGATTCCTTAAACACACAGTTACAACAAATTTCAAACATAGGTGACATAGAAATTATTATTTCAAACAAACGTAGCTTGGACCATAATCCCATTTAGGTTAGTTGCTTTTCGATTCAATACATACTTATCAAAGGGACCCATTTATCGGCCCACAATGGTAATGTTGAATTCACGAAAAAAATATGCTGTTTGCACGAAATATATAAATGACAAGCGCAATAACAAGAACAAAACAGAAAAAGAAAGAGTTTGAAGAAACAATTAAACTTCAGAACGCAATATAATTCATTTACACGATAAAATAAAATACGCCCGGAATTGTAATATCTTCTGCATATAATGAAAAAAAGAGACACGGTATTACTGCACCCAAAATAGAAAGTTTGAACTCTCGGCCTCCATCATATAAGTAGTTGCCACAAATTTACAATTCCGCATAAATTAATGTCAAAGTCAAATTTTAGAGTAATAATAATCTATGAATCGATTCTGTACTGTATTTCACTGCATTGTTGTCCGGCTCCCCACCTCAAAAGCCACAATTTTCGATTTAGAGTCAAACCGATATCAAAAACGAATTCGTTGAATTCAAAACCCCTCGATGATCTCGATGGGGTCATTCGCATAAATAATAGGTCAACAAATTCCTAATGTATGTACTTTAATAACGGGTAATTTTTACATCTGCCTCTCTTTGTTTGCTCTCAACCCGAGCCCTGGAGTCCGCCCTTTCGAGCATTATTTCATAGCAGCCCCCCCCCCCTCTATGGCGTTTCTAGAGTACTGAAGAAAAAATTCTTAATAACTGCTTTTATAGAGAATTAGATCCCTCTTAAGATCATGTATCTACTGTCTCCACGAGTATATGTACGTTATCCGCGATGACGTATAATTTTTGTGTTTATACAACATAATATACCGTATGCAAGTCATTTCGTGACATCGATTTTAACACTCGTCATCTAAACTTTTTTTTTTTTTTTCGTGTCTTCACATTTCGTTCAATCATACTTCATCTTAGTTCGTGCTATTTAGTACTTCCCCTTATCAAAGAGAAAACAGCCAAACTATACCTCGTGACAATTAGTTCAGAATCAGGGATGGATGAAGATCAAAAACAGTTTGGATTAGTGATCGATCTGATTGCGGGGCAGGGTTAGATCATATAATCTTCAGATCAAATGAATCTTGATCCGAGATCACCAAAAGATATCATGGATCTTTTTCTGATTTCTAAAATGATCTAAAATCAGAAGATCAAAAACTGAATAGAATTATAATTTAACAATCAAAAACATCACAAGATCATGATGTAAGACAATTTTCCCCCAGATAATTTCATAATCTAAACCATAATATTTTTCAGTGTTTTAAAATAGTAATCAGTAAAGTATGATTTTAGATTACCAGGATCATGCCTTTCTCATTCCTGTCCATATGACAGCCATCTTTACCTTATTCCTAAAATAATCTGAGATACCTAGAAAGATTTTTTCTTCAAGGTTATCAGTTGATCCGAATTCGTAACATTTTTTCAATTTTGAAGATGATCTGCAAATCATAAATGTAGATTACTAGATTTACGATCATCTCATCTCTAGTCAAAACCAAAAGGGATACTGAATTATTTGTTTATGGCAGATAGTACAATGGAAACACTTTTATATCCAAAGTGAGAATTTCACTGAGTCCTATCCCTTTGACTTCACTAGGTGCTGGATACTCGAGTCCTAGTGCTTCGCGTCTTGTCCCGTCTATTGCTGGGGATTGACGTATGATATGGATTGAGGTTTCTTCCTCTTCTCCACAGTACCTACAGGAGCCGCTTTTCACCACTCCTATTTTATACCACATCTGTTTCGTGGTCCCATGACCAGTTAGTAGTCCGACCATGAGCTTTGCATGTTTCCTCCGCCAGTGCATTTCCTTCTGCTTAATTATCTAAGCCTTTACTTTAGGTCAACAGGTAAGATGGGAAACATCAGGGACGTCACAATTTTTATTGATTTGGAATTGTGAACATCTACTGCGTTTAGTTTGTTTCGTTTGCCGACTTGAAATGAGATGACTATCATCTTACCCATTTCAAAACAACTTATTTATTGATCGAGCGACGCAGATACAGCTAATTCGGGCCGTCCATCCTACAGAAAGTGTTGCAATCTGCCATTGTTATAAGTTATGAAAAGGTGAACCTTTTTGTCAAACCCTATTGTACTGGTGCCACAAACATTCCTCTTTTCATCTGCGATACTAGCGCTGGATGGCCCGAATAGCTCGGTTGATAAGATAAATACCTTATTCAACAGGAAGTATCAAAAATATCCGAACAGCCGCGCCAAGTTCTAAGAACCAGTTCATTGGGTATGGAAAACATTTGTTGTGCTTCATTCTCATTTTTAAAATTAAAATTCAAGTTCAAATGCGTTTTTCGGCCAGAATGGAAAATGGCTAAGACAGCCCTAACAGCCTCCCCGACGTGTCTGAAGTAATGCTCGAAACGTCGGACTCGGAGTCATATTACTTAACCTCAAAGTTTAAACATTTCACTCCATTGTAGATACTCTCGATTACTTGTTTCTCTTAGCCAGTAAGCCAAATTATATCATAGAGTTGAAAATGGATGACTGGATGCAGAACGCATCAGATAGTAACTTTCGTACATTCTCAAGTATGTTCAAGGCATTGAATGAATACATTGGGAGATGTTGAAGGCTCATCTGGTTATATGATACGGTACTAGTAGTTATGTTATGTTAAATGTTAAATGTTGTGGGAGAGGTGGTGGTTACACCGAGTGCTCAGACTTTAATGTCCATTGCACTATGCCTCTAACGTGTTGAGCCATATGTAGTAGCGCCAGGTTGCTTTCTACATTGTCCGTGTAGTACTACGCCAACTTCACTAGCCGGGTTATTACAACCCTGAGTTCCGTTGGAGCACTCCCACCGACGCTCCGGCCAGTTAACAGCGTTTAGATACTGGTAACAGATTGCGTGCTTTTCCATTACCTCTGCTGCTAACTGTTGCACCTCGGTACGTCCCAGGTAATAGTTGTACAATGCACGTAGACATTACCTGAAACGCTGGTTGTAGCGGTATTCGAACTCGGGACCTTTGGATTTCAAAAGCCGTCATTCTTACCGCTACGCCACCGAGGCGACAGTAGTTATGTTACTACCTATGTTAGTTTTTATGGGTCAGTGGTTCCTAGACTTCCAGTACCTAAATTCTGTAGCCAAGACACACCCAAATATACAATTAAATCGAGTTCGAAGATGTAACTCAATTTTCCTGAGTCGTATTTCGAGTCATGATTCAAATTGAACGGTTGTATTTCACTTTATCGTGCGAATTTGGGAGTGGGGAAATTACGATATGACGGTACTATGTACGTTTCAATTTACTTATATTTTTAAACATAAATGCCTCGCAATAGTGAACTTTCCCCCGATACTGAATAGCAATTTTAATAATACAGACCGCAGAAAATACTTAAATTTGGTTCGTGAACGGTACTTAATGATCTAGTTCAGATACAGGTTTTCCAAACTGCAGAATCAGATTCCAATTCGCACTAAGATATTCATGTCCTCCCAGCTTAAATTTAGTTTTATTATCTCAATTCTGTGTACATCACACTCAACAGTTCTTCTCGATTCAAACCATTTTTATTAATTGAAGGCGCGGGAAGATGAAATCTCACAAACTAGATTCAATCTCATAAAAATTCTAAACACAGCGTTAGTCTAGTTCCAGAAGGTAGCAAGTAAGACTTCCAAAATATTCAGGAAACCAACCGACTCTGGGGAACAGCCGATTTCTGACCTTACCGTATTCAAGCTTGAAGCCTGGAAATCTTTTGAGCATATTTCAGTTCGTTACAACATAGCCGAGTCCTCAGAATTTGATTTCATCCAGGCAACACTCTCAATGATCCAAAACTGAAACGATGGTATGCCGTCTTCTGACACTAGACAGCTAGATTTCCTAATACGGAGACAGATGTTCATCGAACATATGAATCTCAATTTTGTAAATATTCAAAGTTCGAGTTCTATACACAGTAGTTCCAAGACAAGGCTCTTCCGCCTTGATAACCGTCCCCCGCGCCAAAATACTTCCCACCGAACAGTAGTGCCAAGATACGGCACACATTTGTAACATTGAACGTTTACGGAATTAAGTTAACCTGATGCGACAATTATCGCGTAACCGGAAAAAGGATAGTAGTAATTTACAACTTAGGGAACAGGAAACTTGGAGTGGGTCTTCAGAATTCCAGGTTTCTTTCGGGATGTAACTTTTTCTTACTACGAACACTTCTTAAAAACGCGTTCCGATTTCCTCAATGGAAGACATTAAATTTTGGCTAGTTAAAAAAAAAAAAAAGCCACGGGGCCTGACTGCACTTGGATGACCTGAATACCGCGAATATCAACAATTAGGGAAAAAATGAAAGAAAAAAAACAAAAAACAAAAACGTCAACTTGAACGAGTGCAAATACTATACGGAAATATGCTCAACTCAGGCCATACAATTAAACATATACAGCGTGATTCCGAATCGTGCGCCAACTTAATCATACAGTCATCCGTGTTAAGTTTTTGAGGATATAATTTAACTAAACGAAAGGAGAGAGAGACTTCACATGTAGTTGACTATATAAATGTAATTACGAGTTTTCTTTTTTTGATTAGCTAAACATTTCGTTTCCCAAGGAATTTCAAAACTTATAATAGTTCGTTGGAGGATAACTTAATTACAAGTGAATGGCCCGTCAAGCTATTCAGACTAGTTTCTACTCCCAGATACTAGCCAGTCCTCGACGCGAAGTCCAAAACGAATACAAACTTCTTATTCAGAGCGCCTTTTTTCCATTGAAGACCCACGGTACACTATAAAGTAGCAAACAAATCTTTCGTATAGCTGTTTTATTGATTCGAAAACGTTACGATATAAACGATAATGAATAAAAAAAGAATTCGAAAATTAAAAAATACAACAATCTTCAAAAACTTAACACATGGATGCGACTGTCAAGACAGGGTCGGACTGAGACAAAGGACTTTTAAAAGAGCAATGATAAAGAATTCCAGAAAATGCAAACCGAAGTTTGAGAGTTGCAAAAATAAAAACAATATTCTATAAATGCAAAAGATCCAGCTAGCTCATGACGCGTAACGCATAGTCCAACTATTTACATCAAGCGCGATTACACAACTCGAGCGTGAATTTTCACGAGTACTGAATCGAGCCTCAGGTGGTTATCAATTAATTCAAAAAGTTAATAAGTCTACAAAATCCAGTCCGACCGCGTACTACAAAATTAAGAACTTATATCAATATCATTAATAATAAACAGTTCAAAAACTCAGAATGAAAACGGGGAAAAAAAAATAAAAATGTGATTTAACTTACAATATCCCATGTCTCTTCGTTGGGTTTCTGAAACAGGAATATGAAGTGAAATGAGGATTTGAGACACGATCATATGTATATGTATGAAGAATGGCCATTATCAAACAACAGGAATGCTTACTTTAGAAATAGTGATAGGTTGGTACAACTCACTAGCTAGTTTCGTCCTCAATTTGATTTTGAAAGCCTGTAAAATACACACGGATTATGCTAACGGTAAGTAATAGGAGGAAGAGAGAGCATCGCTAAATATGATACCAAGCAGCGTTTCTCTTTCAGGGTAAACTTGAACATACCCAGTTAAACTAACGTAGATGAAATATTGGAAATGAAGCCCAGGCTTATCATAAGAAACGAATTCATACAGATGATCTTTCGAATTACATAATTGCAGTTAGAAAGATAAGGAACTCAATTCCACTCCAATCAACTCAATGGTTCTCAACTTATGCATCGCGGGTCACTGATCACCGCCGCGAGAACCTGAAAAATTATCTGTGAGCTCGTTTGCTACAAGAAATTCTCAGATACGATCTTATTCTCTTCTTCTCACTCTGTAACTAGAAAAGTTAGCTATTCCAGCCTCTTCGCCAACACTCATTTCCGCTTCGTATCAGATGATTTATACCTCGACTTTCGTATCAAGCTGTCATTCTAGCAGTCTACAAGGCTGTTTGTCTAGTTTTCTGACCATGCCAGAGATGTACCCAGAAACTCTCAAAGTGGTTGTGAGCAATGAAACACTATAAAATGTTTTTGAGATTCGGCAAAAAATGCATTGAAAAATGCAAAATTTTTCTATCTGTACAAGGAGAACACTCTCTTCCGGCTAATTATAAACATACTTTTTGGGTAAGTAGTTTGTGACCTGGAAAAAGTTGTATCCAACTGGTAATGAGCTTAACCATGGTGAACAGAGTAGAACTGAATCAGTGCACTAAAATGCAGGGTAGCGCCCGAGCGGACGTATCCAATTAGAGAGCAAGTACAAATCAACTACATAAACATAATATACAAGTAACATATTCTGAAATTCAAGCTCTTTTTATAAATAGCCCCGGTCTTCAGAAAATTCTAAATTTTTCTCCAGTCCTGGTGAATGGTTCAGTATTTTCTGTGCATTTGATGGTTCATATCCTCAGCATAATATCAAAGAATACTTAACCTTCCAGGAGCTGAAGAGCATTAAAATATGTATTAAAAAAAAAAGTGTAGACCGTCAGCAGACTTGCACTACTTTAAAAAAGAGCTCTTCAATTGAACTCACGCTTGAAAAAGTTCCGAGTGCGTAACATGAATAGAGGAAAGTATAGGAATATAGTACCAACCAGAGGTGGCGTTTGCTGCCATTCTTCAGGTATTTCAAGTAAATCAGCAATACTGGCATCTTCTGTGTTTCCGTAGTCCATGAAATGTATCTTCAGTGGAGACAAAGACGTTATCTTTGCTCGACACCTGCAATTTAAGAGAACATTCAGGTGAACGTAGACTACTTGTAAAATAATCCATACTCACATCAGAACACTGTAGGAACGAATATCACCAAAACCTGAAACATTTCTATATCGTGTCTTTTCAAGTCAACAAGCTAGTTCGTGAACAGTGCTAAGGCTAAACGAATACTGTGAACGCTGAACGTGACATGGCAATTGTTCACGAACAGGAAGAAAACCAATTCGCAAATACATATCAATTTCTAGACGAATAAAGTCTCGACAGTAAGGTAAATTTAGACCACTGGAATAAAGCTGAAGAGAGCTACCATCAAAATTAATTCAATTATCAAACACCGCTCACGTTTTTGAAGCTGATGAATCCAACTCGGGAAATCATTTCTAAATTCCGGCCTCATGAGGTGCCGTAATAAATATTGTATTCGTATTTCAAGCACGGAAAGTACTGTCAGACTTTCTTACGGACAAAAAATCAAAGTCATCACGATTACGCCCTTACAAGAAATCGAACCTTCACGAATTTGAAAACTCGCTATCGAAACACAATCACGAGAAAATTAAAATCAAGCAATAGCCTCCATTTAGTGTCACAGCATGATACAGTATCTTAAATATAATTCCAAAACCCGAGTTTGTTCTGTCATTAACTTTCGATCAACGTAAAAAAATGAAGAAGGCTAGCTAGCTACTAGCATGTTACGAAAAGTAACACGAACAAATTCCAACTTTTTTTCATAACTCGATAAGAAATCCTACAGAAAATTCGTTCTCCTGACAAAGAGTACAACATTTATATGATTTCAAAACCTTGGTTAGTTTACAAAAATCTCATTTTCCAAGTTTTATTATGATCAACACCATTAGTAGTTGATGCTTTTTCTTTTACAATGTAGTTATGTCCCACCTCGATTCATTAGTAAGTACCTTTGCACTGAACACACTTGGTATTCACAAACATTTACGCCACTCATTATTTAGTAGTGTCCCTTCTTGCTACCCAAACTAAATTGAAAAGTAATTATCGAAGAACGTTTGACTAGTTAGCTGGTGGCTCAGTAACGTAGGACTACTTACCAGGTGCTGTCGTAGTTTGCGTGGCACACCAAACCAACTTTTAGTTCAGACTTTAATGGTTCATGCGGAATTTTAGACATTTCCTCTAATTTCGGCAAATCGGCTTGTTTACACACGTACGTTTCTGTATCACTCAGTGGGACGGTTGGTATAACCTAAAAGCAAAACAATAACCATTACTGTCCGAGTTCGAGTAATGGCACAAATCTTCGTTTCAATTATAATATATGGGACTGGTAAATCCAAAACCTCCAAAGAGCGCTGCATATCGACAAAATAGCCCGGCCTTTTTATAACTACAACCAGCGAGCATGTGTGCAAAATAATGAGAACCATCAGTTATAACAAAACTGCCGATCTATTCTTAGTTCGTAAAAATTCCACTAGAGGGCGATTACTTCGCTTAGATTTGCGAATATGCAACGGACTAACAGAATTACATTGAACATTTCAAACAGATCAAACATTGATATTCAAGATACTGCAAACAGAAATGGCAAATAAACATTTTCAAAATACCCTATTTTACGTACTTTCGATACGTTAGTTTCTACAAACCGAAAAACACTCGTATTCTCTTCAATATTCCTTTTACAAAATGCTCATTTAGTCGTTAAATTACATAATTTTCCTTTAAATTTGGTTTTATCTTAGTTTTGTTTCGAAAACAAAATCAAAAAACAATCGCTTACTGATAGAACTTCAGGTATGTCAAGCTGCGATGTCGTATTTTCAAACTTCACGGTCATTGCTTTAGTGTCAGCTTCCTGTAATTCAAACAAAAATGAACACCTTTCTTCATAAAAAGCGTGCCCTCTAGAACGTTCTTCAAAATTCGAATACATACCAACTGTACAGGAATCAGTTTATAGGTTCCATCCGCAGTAATTCTGTTAGTGGCAACGGTTCCTTCAGCAAAGCGGACAAGTTTGGTCTGGAAAAGAATGCAAATTCAGATTTCAAATTTGGTAGTCCAATTAAAATGAGAATCCTGCCATTTCATCACATTCTATCGGCCTTGAAATATTCTCGGAGAAAAGGTTCAATATTTCATGCGAGTCCAGTACGTTACTGTTCAGTCGAATGATATAAGAGAAGATGAGCAGTAAAGCAAAGGATGGGTGGAGAAGGGGCCTCAATGATCAAAAAATGCCCAAAACTGTATCATAAAGATTCTCCCGGCGATTCAAGTTCTTGCTCGTGAGTCGTAACTTCGATAATGTTTTTCAATTTTTGTTCAGTCAAATTAGTTAATACCATGATTTTCAAAACATACTCCAAAGAATTGCAGACAAAAGAAAAAATTAATTCCAGTTCATGACTGACCCGAATGTTTATGAAGTACATAAAAAGGTCACTTTCAGCAGAAGGACGCACAAGGAGCTGTCGACACTTAGCGAAAAAATCTAAGAACTTTTGTTTTCACATCTCGAAATCTCAAAACTTATCTAGTACACATAATTGGATTCCTCCTCTCTAGGAAAGCCACACGAGACATTCTCACTTTTCAGCCTTCAATAATAGTCGAATCTCAACTGCAGTAATAAGTACAGACAGGAAGAAGAATGAGCGCAATTTATCCAGAAAGTATGATCTGAATCCACTTCACAGGAATTAAAATCAAGTACCTGCTGACGGAGAAAGTTCGATAATCTGTACAAAAGTCAGGCAGAATAACTCACCAGTGGATTGATGAACATCAATTCTTCGGGTAAGCTTTTCAAGAAAGCTGGTTCAACAGTCGCAGAGTTGCCAAAATCAATGAAATAAACCATCAGTGGGTCAGTAGAAATGATCCTGGCTCGATACCTATTAAAATGAGTTATTAGAAATCGAAAATAGGAAACGTGAAACAATTACAGACCTTACAGTAACATAGGCGAGAAGACTGTATATTACTTTCTTTATGAAAGCCAATATCTGAGCCATAAATCATCGGTCGGAAGAATAGGCGTTCTACTGCTGTTGTCCAGTAGAAGGGGAAAAAAGACCCTATAGTAGTGCGTCATCAACACTGCCAGCCGCTGGTCGTATACTGAAGTCACTCAACACAGCAAGCAAACCTATTAATCTATCGACAAGTAAACGCAAGATCATACGCTTCTTTGAGGTTGAATGACTGAAGGTTGCTTACCGTGTTGATAGGCTCTATTACACTATCGGGTTTCTCACTAACGTATTTCAATTATTATTCTAGTTATCACGAAGTGTACTCCACGTTACTGCAAGGTCTAGGAAAACAGTAATAATATGGATACTTACCAAGCATCTACCCAGAACGCCAAACACGTTTTATCAACAGAAATATCATCCAGAGCTGGAAGCGATTTCGTTACTTCTGGCGCGTTAGTCATTTCAATCATCTCCGCGATGATGTTTGGCTTCACAATATAAAAGTAATTTTCGTCTTTAATCTCGGTAACTACCACCTATATTGAAACATAATTGTTCGTCTATTCATCAACCGAATTAATAACACAAATAACTCGCTGCATACCAACAGTTCAACAATACCAGTCATCATCTATTCGGATGCACTGACTGCCTCACACTCCTATCGTATCGGAAGTCTGGTGTCGTTAATCCGTTTTCGTACATTACTGTTGACAGCGGATTTCTCATCGCTGCCGCACTCAATTACATTGGTGCTTCTTCCCCCGATGTTGGTTACGTTCTTTGCGTCGATGTCGTTCTTTTCACGTATATGTAATTTATTGATCAGTTGTATCGTTCTCATTATCCATAGCTGTTTTCAACTCGAGCAGTTTGGTGCGATCATAGCCTTTCAGTATCAGACTATCGCCAAATGTTTGGTGTATACGATACCACCCTTCAGCCACTCATTCACAGAATATCCTCAGTCGCATAACATTTGACTTTCCCAGAGTCGATCTCATATATGAACGATATATTCACCCACGAATATTTTCTCAATTCCTTCTCCGTACTATTACTGGTGGCTCACTTTGCTTCGCCTCTCTTTGGTAATCAATCGATGAAGAGCACTAATATCATAAAGCTCTAGTCCAATGTCCAGTTTTTCCGCTATTTCGCACTATTTCCACCAGCTCCTCCGTGATTTCATCTTCTTTTCGCGAGATACCAGGAACTATCAATACTTTTTCGGCTATACTGTTCGAATTCTTCGATACGATGTCGACGCGTGTTTGGTCTTCCTTATTCAAATATCTTACTAGTTCTTTAATTTCTCTTTTATTTGGTGAATTTTTTTTTTTAGATTCTCGTACCAGAACTGTTGATGCCTGCTTTGAGCTCGTCTCTCAACATTTTGTATCAACAACGTTCTTTCAAAATATTTTTTTCCATTGTAGCGCACGTGTTAATAAAATGAATCTCTGCATTTAAAATCCGTTTCTTCTCACTCTGATAACAATGTATGTGAGCTAAACATCGAACAATGTTTGCGTAACTCGCACATCTGAACTTCTCTGATGCACTACTTCAACCTAATTATTCGTAAGACTGTTCTATATATGTACTAAAGTATTTACTTAATATCACTTCCTTGTTAGAAATCCCAATAGTCTCACTCACACAATACTCTGCCGTCAACAAATACAAGCAACTGAGAAGCGCTAAGGTATCCATTCGAACTTAAAAGACTAATTATTTTACCTCTTCAGGAACTCCACTTCTCAGGGTAAACGATAATGCAGGAGTATTTTGAGATCCGCTACGTTGGGGTGATGCTGGTTTTGAGTCTCTTATCAGTCGGGCTCTTTCGAGTTTCTCATCAAAGGGCGGTTTCACCAACTCCACCAAAGTCGCCGTTGTTTCCTGTGAGACACAATGGAAAACGATTAAAGGATGAGTAATAAAAGCGATCAGCCGTCAACGATGGAGTACTTTGGGATAATATCGACATTATGTTACTCACTTTCTTAATAGGAATGATTTCAAAAGGTATTTTTTCGGACTCCAGTTTCTTCAATTCGGCTGTACTAGCATTTTCAAATTGTACGCGATAAGCCTAGAACATCGAAAAACGAACTATCAATTCAGTAGTTCGTCTACAATGTATGCACACATAATTTCTGAAACCGTACTAGTATTTTCTATGTCTACAGTGTTGGTGACAGATAGGTTTCTTGGAATGGCGGACTCAGTGGGGAAGGGACGTCAGGAATTCAGGAATTTATCAAAGGATCCACGCAGGTAAGGCCAATAAACATAAAAAGAATCAAATGTCCACGTAATTTTGAAAAATTTTCAGAACCGAATCGTGAAATGGAGTATCATGGAAAAATTAAGAGGCAATTTTCAGTGCTTTCACGAGAAGTCCATCTTCCGACAGTCCATCACTCATTTTTTTCTTCGATTCTCCGTCATTTATTGTATACTAGGTCCACAGTTATAAATCAAGATTATTCCGTCCATCCTATACACAAGCTATGGCTCGATTACACTTTTCATTTCCAGTTATATTTACGACAACAATCGTTTTACATAGGTCATGCTTGCAAAGTACATCATATCTTGTCTTACAGAACTACAAAAACGTCGAATGTTCTCCAACTTCCAGCAGGATAATAGATTGATAACAAATGTGCAGTCAATATTCGAACTCTTGACCTTCTACGGGTATCTGGAACCAGCCCCTACCGAATGACCATACTCCAGACGAGCTTATACAGGAGAAAGATATGAAATGTTCGAGATCCACAGTCATAATATATCATTCCTTTAACTGGACAATGGGCATCATCATGTAATATGAACGCTCAGAATTGATATCTCACAAAATAGCCATTCTTTTTCCCTTGAAATCACTTATATTTTTCTCGAGTACCGATACGATGCCTCAAGGAAATTCAAGTTCTATCAACCTCCCTATGATCTCCTCAGAAAGCGAACAAAGAATAAATAGTGTTCCCTGAACTGATAGCAGTCAAAAATTTTAAAAATAATTTCAATTTTACAGTATCATGGAAACTCAGTAAACGTAGGTACTGCTTTGTTTGTGATACTTACAAATGGCCCGACCTTGCAATACTTTTCCGGCAATCCTTTCAACTTATTCACATCACATACGACACTGTTGTATCCGGTATCTACGACTCTAACTTTCACTGGATCCACCGTCGTTATGACACCACGATACCTAGAAAATTAAGAATAAAAAATTACATTACAAAACAAAAATGAAAATTTCACAGATCTAAAACACTACCTGAGTAATCTAAATCATTGCTAACAGCAATGCTATCAATCTTGCGAAATAAGGCGATCTAAAATTAGGCGTAAGTATAAATTATTATGAATTGTTACATATGAATTGCTACGAAGTGTATTCTACCCTCTTATCACAACATTCTACCACGTAAGTCTTGATTTCAACTACGTTCATGCAATCTTTCATCAGCATTTTCTATAACTTTGGTATTATAGACTACTTTGTATAAGACAACTCAAACAACCAAACAATAGTGATGTCCACAATTAAAACGTAAAAGCCCTAACTCGTACAGTAATATACGCTGAATCTCTGAAATTTCAATAAATCGGATTTTCGGTGTACGTATTTCTAACCAGCCACCGGGTTGAAAGCAAAGGTAGTAGATAATCTAATATTAAGATCAAATGTATCACAAAGATCGTCAACTAAGACCACTAACATCATTACATTTATGGTTCCCAGATTATGAACATGACTCAATTTCCAGACAGTATGAGAAATAATGGATTCAAGAACCAATCCAGGGAGGGAAAGTTCGAAACTTGTACGAATTAATTAAGATTTCATCTCATGTTTAGGTATTTTCATGCCCTCAAAATACGGGCCAAGTCCATTCAAATAAAGCCGTAAGGTAGAACACATTCATGGCTTAAGATATAAGAACTTCTTAGAATTCAATCAGATTCTATCACAACTCGTTACGGCTCATTCAGAATCTGATAAGACTAATGCAGACGCACGTTAAAACTCGCTTGACACCCTCAAAAAACATTCAGACTCTGTTAACATATTCATCACAACCCTGTCAAGATTGATAAGATAATTACACTTATTAAGACTGGAGCAGGACTTGTTAAATATTTTTCTGACATAAGTGAAACTTCTTCGGACTTTGTGTACGTTGGGACTCATTCAGACTCAATCGGACAATTTTAGCATTGATTTCGGATTTTAATATTCATCCGCTTTGTTTCAAAACCTAGGGCTTACTCTTGAAAATCCTTACAACTCATCGAGATTCAATCCGACTGTTACGACTTATTCAAATTCAACTGTTACATTTTTTCAAGACTATCCTAACTCTAAATTGATTCACGACGTTGCCTATGAGTAAATACTTTCCAGGCTCTTTCAACACTCATTGAAGACTACCATGGCTTATTCAGATACTTCAGTCTCATTCTGACTCTATCAAGGCTCAGTCTCGAACTAATTTAAAATGTATCAGGACTCAACAAGAGCAAGTCTAAGACTTTTCGAATCCGTTAGGATTTCAGCGATGACGACTGCTTATCTCATTTGGGGGAGGGGAGAAGATTTCCTTGTATACAATGTTTTTGTTCATTTTTTTGTAATTTAGACTTGTGGATAAAACACTTTTTGGTGAAAAAAATTAAAAATTTCCTTTGTCCATTACGAACCGAGGCGCCGACGCAGAATGTATGAATTGAGAACCAGTCTCAACTCGTAGCCGACAGCACATGTACGAACTGCGAACGCAGGATAAATGAGTGGAAGGTTGAATTGCGAACTGATAATATAAAGTAAAATGAAAGAGATTAATAATGATGACTTATTTGAAATAGGACCGAGGGGATGAGGGTTCATAATAACCCTCCTCACTGCTAGCTATTGACACAAATCTTATGGGGGAAACCCAAGAACTTTAGTCGGTTTGTGTCGGTTTGTCGGGATCACCACGTAGAATACGCTTTTCAACCTCTGTAACTAGCCGTTACTGTTGAGGATTAGGACAGGAAAAGTACATCCCGATTTTTTTTTTTTTTTTCGTGAGACGTCTCAGGTATTACTACAAAGCAGCGCTGGATGCAAAACAAAAAAAGCGACTAAAAAGAAAACGATAAAAGACTGCTCTGTAGATATGTTAATCAATTTTTTCTCATTATATTACTCATTATAAGATACACCCGTAGTACATAGCCTAGTACATACAGTTCGCAATCAGGGGCGTACGCACGGGGGGAGGGGGGTTGGGAGTCGAAAACCCCTCCATAGGCCAAACAAAAAAAAAAAAACGAGAGAAGGGAAAAAGTGATATTTTGAGGCATACATTTTTTATGCTTCAAATAACACCAGAGTGTGGTCACCTTAAAAATTACAGTATTTCGTTTCCCAAGTTTTGTCAACCCCTCCCTTGCTGAAATCCTGCGTACGCGCCTGTTCGCAATTCATACTTCATTTTCCAATCTATTATCTTCAGTTCACAATTGATACATGGCCTCTCAACTATGTTTACAGACTGGTTCGCAATTCACACCTAGTTTCTTCCTTTCGGTTCGCCATTCGGTCGCACCTGATCAAATAACGACTCAGTGGGACTTTTCCATAGAGTTCAGTAGTACTTATTCAAACTTCTCCAAGCTTCATTCGGTGGCTGTTTTTACACATTTACACAAGATCTGGTTAAGATTATTCCAAGACGCAGTTAACTTCGGTAATCAAAATACTTCACTTCTTATACAGACTTTATCAGAATTAATTTACGTTGGACCACTGTACGACTTCTTCAGATGGCGTTAAAACTGCCAAGTCATTTAAATTCTACAGGAACATTTCGACTCGTTCACACTGAGCTGACAAAATCATTCAGATTCTTTCATAGCACATTTGGATTTCGTTTAAACAACTCTGCCTCTGTTCAACCTCATTCGTACTTACAGTTGGAATTATGACAAACCAAGAGGTGGTTCCTCCTCAGTGCGCTACCGAATTTCTTTAACAAGGCAATAATAGCCTCCCCCCCCCCCACAATACAAAAATATCCACCGCATATAATCCAGTTTTTTTTTAGCGGAGGAAGAGGGCGGGGATACGTTCAGTGTTTCAACGTATACAGCTAAAAATAACGAAATTGTAACTAAATTGGTTAAATCCACCGGATTTCCTCGCCAGACAATTACTCTGAAGCATTTTGAAAGCAAACCTTCCTTCCTGAAAGGTGATAGCTCTTATTCCCCTCCCCGTGCATACGCGCTTGGACTAAAAAATTATTCTGATCATCGGAACAACATTCGGATCCGCAGATGAAAAGTATAAAGACGGGTCCATACGAGGATGATCAGCATGTACTACTTGAATAATCAGCTTAGGTTGACCAGCAGTAAATGAAAATCTGTCGATGTCCACACTTATTTAGCTTTTCGCATTTAGCCAAAGCGTGAAAAAATGGGAAAATGAAAGCTGAATGAAAGATGGAAACGTTCACACTATTCATAATCTCTTGAACAGACTGACATCTGGTCGGCAATCAACGATGAAAGACTAATCGTTTTTTGTTCTTTGAGTGCTGTCCGTTGCGACTTCAACATCATTTTCAAAAATACAGAGAGCATTAGAAATCATAAGCCAGAAAAGCAGAAATATTCGAAAGCTAGGGAGATTTCATATCATGTACGAGTGAATCCGGGTTTGTTTATCTGGAGTATATACTACATGGGGTCAAGCTGAAGATGTGCACAGAACAGCGCGGTGAGAGCATTCGACTAAATGAAAATTACACCGGCTTACCCTAGTACTCCAGACATCACCTTGATTTGACTGCCCTGAAGCACGTTATTTTCAATCATCCTGCACATTAAATAAATTAATATTTGATAGATGAAGGCATGACTATCGAAAATAAAACTGAACAACACTTACCACTCATCATCGCGGTAAACTACACACTTCTTCCCTTGTTCAAGTTCCAGCGGCGGGAAACTGCTTTCTACTTGCAAATCTGCCATTAGAGCTTGAAACATCTTCGTCTCACTCACTATTCGAACGGTACAGACTCCCGGCATCTGATCGATGATCACTTCGTTCAATGATACCTGACGCAGGAAGTGATCATAACAAACAAGCCCAATGCATTCTGAGTCAAGTGCGAGGAATTTAATGAACTTACTTGTACTTTAACATTCGGTTCGAGGCCAGTTCTACTCTCCAAGTAAATTGGCTGGAACGTTACCTGTAAAAAGACAGAAAAATACCTTCAAAAATGTCTGAAATTCAACTTCATAATTGAATGAAATGTCGAAAACAAATACCGATGCATTGAATTATGAAGCTGAATCCTAAACAGATTATTTTCATTATCAAATTGAGACGGGAGGGTGAAGTTGATGCGTTTTCAATACCTCGATGGAGCACAACCCCTTTCTATGATTTGGAGAGCTTCGAATGGTTCATGGAGAGTAAGGCTCAGCTCTTCAAAGAGGTACTCCACTGCATGTAGTACAATACAATTGTATAAAATAGATCCTCTATCAGACAGAGGCGGAGCCTCACGACTGTAGTCACGACACTCATGACAGATAACGCCCGAGAACGTTCTGCGGAATTAACTACTTTCTAAATCGAATGCGAACAATCAATATGAATTAAAGAATAGAAAAACGACCGATCACGGTAATCACAGTATTAAAAGGCGATCACCTGTTTACCTAATGAAAAATAATAAGCAGCCACTCACCTTCGAGCTTTCATTTTTCGGACCATCTCGCGTCTTCGAAAGGGGACTTTTCTTCAGCTCCTCGCTGATATCGGAAGTTCTTCCAGTTCTATTCGTACGATCACTAGTATTTCCTTTCTCACACTCTTTCGACAGCGGCTGAGAAAAGCCAATTTGGTTATCCGGCTGTGACTGTGCCTCAACAAGTTCGACTCGACCATGCTGAGCACTAGCAACATTTCGCTCCGATATCCTACTACTCTGCTTTTCATCGAAACCGTCTCGGCTCGAAGATTTTTGAGAGCCGGAACCACCTACCCGAATTCGACTCATTTTACGGTTGTCATCCGAATTACGATCATGGTCTCGCCTATGGTGATCACTGCGACCATAGCCGTCTTCATTTTTTCGGTTGTCATTCCGATTACGGTTTTCGTCTCGACTGCGATTATCATTCCAACCACTGTTGTCATCATCCCGGCTGTCTTCTTGCCTGCCTTTGTGCGGCGGTTTTCCGTCTCGCAGTCGGTCGTTTCTTCGATTATCGTCTCTGCTACGGTTTTCATCGACGCTACTCTTGTTATTTCGATCCTTGCCGTCATCCTGCCTGTCTTTGTTCAATGGCTTTCCGTCTCGCGGTTGGTCATTTCTTCGATTATAGTCTCTACCGCGCTGGTCATCACAACCATGTTTGTTTTCCCAGCTGTCTTCCATCTTATCTTCCAATGATGGCTTCTGAGAGTCAGAACTGGTGTGCTCTCGTGACTTACTAAACGTACTTTCACCCGGCTGGGATCGTCTGGAATCCGAATAACCATTTCTTCGACTATCCCAGTCTTCTCTTTTCTGAGAGCTATTCGGACCGCGACCGCACGCATCATTATCCGCTGACGCATCACGACCATAGGAACTGGAATTATCGTTGCGAACGAACTCCCTTTTCTGAACGTTATTCGTTCGGAAACCATTTTGATATTCATGCTGGCTGGCCAAAGCAGGATGCGGTCGACTGTCATCATTCAATGGAGCTCCGTTTATGTGGCCGTGTCCTGGTTCATGCGAACAATACGAGTTATCAATACAAGTGTTCGGGGATGAATTAGCAAGGTTTTTGGTCGCGTGCTTCAGGTAGTCATACGCGTCGCTTTTGAAAGCTTTCATCGCTTCGAGGCGATCGGTTACATTATCCATTTGAGCCTGAGCTATCGTAGCTTTACCTGGTCTGACATTTGGCGCCAGCGGCTGTAACTCGGCGTTGTTACGAGGCCCGACATTCGCTGGTAAGGGATTTCTGAACGATAGATAGTTACCCATAGCCGGACGGTTCATCATTGTTTTCGAACTGATTGTACTTCTGCAATGCAAAACAATCATCAAATAAAAGGTCTACCGCGCTCACCAACATCCGGCGATGAACTCGAATTCAAATCGACCTTGCTGTTCGCTTATCAAGAATGGAATTTCGAATCCGGATATTTGATTATCGAGAACGGGATTTGGAATTCGGACAAAATTAAAAATAATATATCGGAATAGCTAAACTACTCACGCTACGAGAATACAATCATGTCGCTGATGTTCACTAGGACCTGCATCGAAGCTACATTTCATACTACAAAATGGCACTTCACACTTCGAGCAAATTTCGTAAGTTTCCTTCCCGCATTTCTTACTTCGACATATTGGCACTACTCCATAATCGCCATTTTCCGACTGCAAGGAAACGTAACATCTTCGATTTAGGAAAAAAACAATTATATACAGCATAATACATTTAGCTGATATGAGACCGCCCAATATAACCTTGGGCCTACAAGGTTTCTGTTCAGTCTATGGTGTTTCATTGGCTCCTTAAACAGTCAGTATGAGGTTTTATTAGAACCCAGGAATAAGTGACCATTATACTGCACTCGCACTCTAATCACTCCTGATGAAAAGATAAATTAAGGCTAACAAAGTACTAGAATCAGTTCAGGTAAGTTAGATTCTGTGATATGAGGCTAGTAGCGCAAGATGGGCTGGGAAAGAATTTCCACTTAAATTATTAGAACATTCGGCGATTTAATACATTTCCGCAGTCTATCTAAGGAGAAGGTCAATGAGCTTGGTCTCACTAGCTGTCAGCCTCCATCACGTCTTCACGTCATACGTCTTCGTGTCTTCATATTGTGTCTTGCATTTTCAAAAATCATATTACGACTCAATGTCTCCACAATAACTTATATATCAATAACAAAATATCGTACCATGGAGGTTTTCCGAGAAGGGTCATTATTCAAATACATTTGATTCCTGGAAAAAGAGATAACAAATTTTAAAGAAAAGTACTTTATGAATATTCAAATTCCAAACCAGAGATCGTGAAATATGCAGCCATAGTATAAAAATCTTTGTAACAACAGATCAAAGCAACAACCACATTCGCTGTTCATCACACGAAAAGCAAATTCATGTCGTATAGCACATATATGCATAGTTACATTTTATACTGAACTCCACCAATCTATTCACTATTGTGCAAACGAAACACAGCGCCAATAAGTACAAATAAATATAAAATTAACCCGAACTCGTGTTGACCGACTGTAAAATTCGGGAATAGCAAAGCAAATCAAAAGTAGACCGAGCTGCCCTGCTCGTTACTCGATGTAACCAGATAATGGGTAATTCCTTGAAAATAACCACATTTTGACGAAGTTAAATTTAGGTTTTAAAGCTTAACATTTTTTGAGTCGAAGAGATGTGTCTCACAGAGTATTGATACTATTAGGCTCCATTCATCATCAAGGGGGAGGAGGTTAGGAGCAATCCAAAATCCATCAGCCACGGCTGTGGAAATTCCACCGACAGGGTTACTACGATCATGGAAACGGCAGAATTCTCGAATATCACTCAAAGATATCAAGAATGAGCAATATTTGAGTAAGTTGTTATTAAATTCAGTTGAAAAGTTACATGAGCACAATATATTATATGTAATATGAAGTCACATGAAATTGTGAAATTACAGTACAGACGTTCGTATCATTATGCGTTATCACATTTAGAACTTATGTTGTTAGACAAAATGATTTTTTGTCATTTTGTCAGAGGAGCATTTCGTCTTATTTTGTTAGGTCATAAGCTCATAAGTTTTGTCATCTACAGAGTTTGATCATTCTGTTTTTTCATTGTTTTGTTATATTTTGACAAAATTATTTTGTCATTTTATCTTCCTTTTGTCTACTGTCAATGGCAATGTCGCTTAGCGTAATCTGTTATCGATTATGTCGTTTAACATAGTTTATCATTTAATCGTAGACGAAATATCTTTTTTTTTGTCATTTTGTTTTGTCACAGGATTTTTTTTTGTTATGCCATTGACGAACGGTTCTGGTAAAAAACGATTCAAAGTTTTGTCATATGACAACATTTTGGAAATTCAACTGTTATTTCATCATTTTATTTTGTTATGTCTAATAGCACTGTTTAGAACGTGTGTTGTTCTTCTACCGCGGTGACTGAATTCTAGTTGCCCACATCGGCGGAGAGAATTTTTGTACTACGTCCGTGGAAAGAGAGTTGAAATTCTCAGATAACAGCTGTACAAAATATTCATGAGTTTTTTCTCGTGCACAATATTAAATATTTGTGGCATTTTCAGGTGACATGAGTCCGCTTTGCCGAATAATTGATAACACTACACAGCAGCCAAAAAACCCACAAAAACATGAGTAGCCAATTCTAGAAGTATTTTTCACGCTAAATTTAATGTTTTTTTTTGTTTTTCTTAATTAGCTCTCCTCTTCTCGTAAGGTTTATTCTGAATATTACCCCTTATTTCCCTCTTTTGTTTGAAATATTAAGGAATGTGGCTAGACTGCATGCACTACGAAAGGTAAACTCACCAACACAGAGGTGTGAAGTGAACGTATCAAAGATCAAAGGAGCTCATCAGTAATATCAGTTCAATACACCATCAGTGTCGCCACGTAAAATGAAACAACTTCTCAAAATATGATATTTAATTTCCCAGTGAACGTAAAAAATTATTAGCTAATTGAGCATTTTCAATATCATATTTCAATTCAGCGTTAAGATTACATTAAGAATCGTCTATTTTTCTGCATGTGGTTTCCAAAAAATCTCAAGTTTGTTGTGCAATGTAACCCATGCTGGTGGAGACGCGAATTTGTAAATTGGAAGAATTTTATAAAAATGTCGTGCCCGAACGACTCGATTGATATTATCACGAAATTTCGAAGATACTACATACCGCAAAAATAAAGCCATCCAGTCAATTAGAGCATGTGATAAGAAAACCAGTGTACGAGCGAAGTAAATGAAAATTCTCCATAGAGGTGGAATAAAAGTGCATTCACAAGAAGTATTCTCCTTTTGGACGGCGATAGGAGTGTTTGACGTCGGCGTTAAGCATATCAACGCTTACTTTCGAAACTTCAACGTTCCTCTCATTATAATTTGTCAAAAAATGCGGTTAAATAATAGTTTTTAGTAGACTGAAGGTTAAAAAATGAGATGATTCGCAGCCGAGGCGGTGGAGAATTGGGTTTTAAGTGACCATTCTGGAAGGTAAGAGGGGTACCTTGAGCTCTTGGATGAATGAAAATTGTCAATGACACTATACTCTGAAAAACCCTGAAAAAGTTTTCCTTTATCTCTCATCCTTAAGGAGGTATTACGTACTTACTTAAAATGTGGCCATTTTCACGGAATTACCCTAATATATTTACGCTTTTCATTAGGCCGTCATTAATGCGTCCATTCAACAGAAAAACCGAATTTACTGGCTAAGTGGCTAAGAGCGATATTATCCAAATATAGTAGAAAACGGTTATAACGATACGCTGCATATAACGGTGTGATTTTCAAGTCCGGCCAGAAACAACACTGGTTTGAGCAATATACTGGTTTTAATTATGAAAAATTGAATTCCTTCAACATCGTTATCACTGATCTCTACTGTACTGAGCAGTCCCAGCGTAGCGTAATTCAGCGAAGTAGAATAAGATACAGTCTTTCTCGTTCTCCACAAAGGTCAATTTAGAAGTCATGAAAATGACATTCGCCGAATCATACTTTTTTTTTCTTCTTTCTTTTAGAAATGACCAAACATACATTTGTTTCACATACTTCTGAAGCTGGTTTTATAGTACATATAATGCTAAAAATTAAATGAAATGCAGAGTGAAATTTTCAGTGATTTTTATTTTCTATAGAGCGGGATAAGTGAACAATGGCGAGCAGAGATAAATTTGGCACGTCTACGAAACGTCTTGAAGTGTATATAAGTCGCAGTTGAAGTTTCGATTGCGAACCTTCACAACGAACTGATTTACTCGGCTCTCATCATTGAAAATTGATCATTTTTCATGCAAACTGAGATCACGAAGCCTAAAAAATTGTCACATTCGGGAAATCGTTTTGATTTCAGGTTACATCGAGTAGTGTCACATTCTCGGCAATTTTCCAAAGTGACTTGGTTAAAGGAGTGATACAAGAACGAAGTACAATGGAATAGAATGCTAGTTTGGCTGGACAGAAATAGAAAAAACTGCAGTCCTAAATTCAAGCGAAACACGTGTTAACTTGCTTTTTACTATTACTCCATTACCCCAACGAGCCGTCAAGTCTCTTAAATGGAACTGTACCGTCACGAGAATGCATCAAAGTGATTTTATGATAACTGCTGATCTGTCACAATCGCATTACGCGAGAATCGCCCCAAGTCAGCAAATTTTTGTACAAGGATATTCACTGGTTTTTCATTTTACAGAGCGGATCACGCGTTATCCAATGGTATCAAGTGTGTCTCCACAGAAAGGTATAGGTAGTATGTGGGCTTTTTGAAGCGATTTCAGATAGGGATGTTAACGGAGCGGAGTTTTTCACATTCAGATGCATTCCGGTTGTAGTTTCTAACATCCGGAGCAGCTCGAACGTTCTCAGGAGCTCTGACCGGAGCTCCGTCGGATATCCGGACTTTTTCCGGAGCTCCGGCGAATATCCGCATCGAACTTCATTCTTCGTCTTTATCTTTACATCAATTTCACAAAACACAGAACGCAAATCAAATAATCACAGAGACAAAACCGAGATTCGCGTTAATTTTTCAATTTTTTTTTGGCTTTGGAGTTTTTTCGGAATTCCGATTGATAATCCAGATTTTCTCGGGTAGCAGTTTTTAAGCTCCGGATGTGGTTTTTGGCTGAAAAAATCCGGATAAACTCCGGAGGAGGAGCTCCTTTTAACATCACTAATTTCAGATTCGGATTCTGCGTACGACTTTACTTATAAACCAAGTGACGCGACTCGTGTAGTTTCATCAAATTACTCCGCTTTTACATTGCATTGTCTGAGAGCCAGTCTTGAAATATTCGTTTGTATTAACAAATGAAGACAACTAAATTTATGCAACGTAGAATTTCTCTCCGACTAATTTATGCAGTAAACGAAAAAATCGCTGTAGTTCTTGTGTTATCCATGTCTTATGATTTTTTCCAGTTCACTATTGAGTTCGCTGGCGTAACCAAACGTAACTGCCCCCCCCCCCCAAGCAGAGTATGAGATTCAAACAGTAAAAGTTTCAATTTCGACTTCCGGATTTTCAAAGTATTTTCCAGCTTTTAGTTTCAGCTTTAACTTTCCAGGAAACATTCGTAGTTCGTTATATTCAACTTTAACCCAAAAACTTTCTGATTTTCGTTCAGTTGAATGTTGCGTAAAGAGTCGATATCTTTGGCCTCTGGGGTTGGGTAGTCACATTGAAAATGAAAATCCGAGATACACCATCTTTAAGCAAACGAGCGTAGTCTTATTTTAGACTTCAACAAGCAAAGAATGTACCCAAGTACCCATTATGCTGGTCTCCCTTTAGACATTCATCGGTTGGCAACATCGTCTTAATGGAGGGTAAGTAGTTTCACAGTTTGAGATGAGTTGGCAAAATTGATAGATATTGCGAATAATTCACTTTCTCTACATTTCGACGCTAATGTGATAGTTGTGAACAGCACCATTGCAATCAAGTACAAGAGTATGCCAAGCGACACAGTAAGCTTCGATAGTTCCCGACTAGTCATTAATTCAAGCGATATTTAGTTCAAATTAATCTCAAATAACTCGTTAAATCATAGTCTGAATGTTGCTTAGTATACTTCATTAATTAATTGTAACAGGCTACCGCTAACAATTGCCGTATGCCACGATTTACTTGTTAATGTGAACTTTTCTTCAACGGAATGTTAATAGTCGAAGAAATTGGATTTGTCCTACACAAATCCAAAATCATAATTGATTAACCAATGAATAGCTAATAAAATAAATAAGGAAGACTTTAGAAATTGTGACTGGCCCGACAAATTGAGTGGTATCCGCAACCATCATGCTCAAAACATTACCGCCTACCGCGCATCTGAACAGAGCACCAAATTGTAGGTACTATATGTAAAACTAACTCTGGCTGTCCTCTAGATGAATCCCTAAATTTTTAGTTATGATTAAAGTTAAGAAAACTTTTCCAAGGCGTGTCAAAATTGAACAAAGCAAACCAATGATACGGATCACTGAATGATGGACATGAATTAGATTTCAACTTCCAAGGTTTTCAAGGAAATAAAAATTGTTACTTTTAGCAAAGACTGAGGTAAAATCAGTCCTCAAACAATGAATTTGGTGGTATATTAAGATTGTTTTTCAGATGATTTCAATCATTTGCGGAGTCATTAAGATCGAGATCAGCGAGAATAGAGAATTTAGCGGTACAAAAAGCTGCCTTCGAAAAAGATGACTTCAAAATGATTTTTACAAAAAAAATTAAGACCAAGAACATTATGATCTCTGAAGACTAGCACAATGTTCGTATGTAAAGTTACCTGAGTGATCTAACAAGCGAACTTGAAAAATTGACTTGGCTCATGCAGATAGGGCAATGACCTTACCTCGGACACCAGGACGAATCCGAAAATGTGATCATTAGGAATCAAGTCCATCGCTTATCTATCAAGCTTCAATGAGATGTAGTATTTGTCAAGCCTAGATCAAAATTAATTAATTACATCATTCAACAAAACTGAACGTCAACGATATCGCTCAGCCAGCTGAACAATGCATTCTGAGACGAAGTCCCAGCTAATTTAGGAACATCTACAGACATGGGTGCTGCTAAAGAAACAATAACTAGGACATTTGACCTTCTGGGATTTTAGAATAATACATTGTTCTATCAAAAAATGTATGCTTCTCGTAAAAAAAAAAAAAAAAAAAAAAAGTTTATAGGTATTCCCCCACCCGAGAAAATGGGCAGGCGCGCAAGTGTGTTGAAATAAGATTCATTCAGATGGATTGGATCATTCCACAGCAAAATCGAAAACCGCGACCCGAATCGGAAAATTTTCCTATTTTATCACATAAACTGAAGATAGTGATCTTAGATTATCTTCACATTTTACCCATTCAGGGATGTAACGCGAATGTGATACTTTAAATATACCCTCAATCCAAGATCACAAAATAATTTGCTTCAAATAAATTAGATACGCGTTTGAGATTTGAAAGATACCTTCAGACATGTCTACAAGTAAGTTATACTTTCGAGGAACACCTTCAGTAATTATTGATAAGATCATACTCGTATATTACGAAAATGAAAACTTTTGACAGAAAAATAACTGAAGGCTGTTTTTTCAAAACGCATGAAAGTCAATTCTTGGCAAAAAATGAATTAGGAGTGGAATCTAGTGGCGGAAGGCTGCATGACGCTGGAGAATATAGCAAAATCAACCGTAACAACAGATGTGACACAACGGAAACAGCACATGTTTCTTATTTACTTCCTTGTCGTTTGTTTTTTCTTTTAACTTAATGCCTTTTAGAAAAGCAGCCTTCAAAGCATTCAAGTTCTTCACATCTTCAAGTACGAAGCAATGCAATATTCCATTCATCTCCATACTCCGCACGACTTTTCTTATACCGGCTTCGGGAGATGAAGTTACATGAAGTAAGAACATGCACAGAAGAGACATTATGACACATTCTGGTAAATTAGAACCTACGTATGTTAGGGTGCTGGGCACTCAAGTATAATCATAAGCATTTTCTTTCTATCTCACACTGGAGAAAGCATTACAAATTAATGCATGCAATATAGGTGAAAACTGCCCAAATATGAGAAAATTATTGTTAACTAGGGGGCTCCGCCCCCTGCCCGCTTCGCGGGCCCACCCCCGGAGTTAATAAAATATAGGTTAATTTGCACTATAGAAACACAGAATTTATTTTATTTATATAGGAAAAAAAGTTAACCTCTATGAGGATGCACCTATTATCATTACACAGAGATACACCTTATGTAAATATCAAACTACAGTACGAGTATATGCATATACTGTAACTATTTCAAATTTAGAAGTGTCCACTGCAGGTAAAGTCGTTGATACATAGAGATAGATGTTCTCATACTGTCCGAGAGAAAAAAGCAGTTTTAATCAAAACATGTATTTTTTCGACTTCACATCAAGTTTACTGTTTCAAGGGAGACACATTGGAAATGTTAAACAAAGGCTAAAGAAATCAAGTAAAACTTCATCTATTATATATAGCGTACGTTTTGATCGATGATCTCTGTGCAGACTGAACGGATTGCCTTCAACAATGTTTCAAATGAAAGTCTGAGTTCCCGAGAAGGTTTATGACAAACAATATTGCGGAAAAGTTCATTCCTTCAGCTGTAATAAAAGCTTTAAAGTTGTTTTGTCTCTGTGTGTATGTGTGAGTGTTCCGCGCGCTTACCCCGGCATTGTAAACGCGTGTTAGTGTGATCAGTGTGACCAGTAAGAAGTATTTTATATAACACATCGTGAATATAGAACGATCAGGGTTTCTTTCATCTAAAAGCGTCTCAGTGTACATACTGCGGTTGATCAGGCCATGTTGCGTTTGTTTATTATTGAACTTTTACTTCACAAGTCCTTTTGTAGGGCTTTATGTGTTCAAAACTTAAGCCATGTGTCGTTTTTTTACTATCGAATTTTCATTTTACAAATACTTTTTTGCTTCATTTTTCATTCACTAGAGAGATTAATGTAATATATATTACAAAGACAAGTCTCGATTTTTCCTCACCTGTGTTCTCAGGTATTACTGAAGGAAATCTTTTTAAAAATGTCTCATCTAGAAGTAAGTATTCCCTAGCAGCTTATGGCGTGAAAATTTTTTGATAACTGTGACGTAAAACGTACTAACTTTCCGATGCGCAGAATCCCGCCAGTTACCCAAGTAACTGAAAGGAACCAAAGGTAACTGACAGGTTTCTGAGTAATCTGAGGGTAACTGGACGCTGTGAAGCATAAGGGAACCAACCAGTAAAATCTGTTTTTTGAGAACACGTGATTCGAAGTTCACGAGCCATGTAGAAACTATGTGACATAGCGTTTACGGATAAGATTTTTTCAACGTGAGTGCACATTTTTGAATTGGGGGGCCAATTTTGAAAAATTATGCTTTTTATGCACTTACCAATAACGATACTAATATATCATTCTGCTTACAAATGTCAGTAGGTTCCCTTGCGCTTAAACAGCGTCCAACTAACGGTTGCAAATGGGTGACTTTTCCGCAGGTAACTAGGGTAACTGATTGCGCATCCGGTTGGGAGACAGATATACCAAGTTCAAAACTCACTTCATGTTGCGTTTTTCTAATATAGATCTTTCATTTTACATACATTTTTTTGCTTCATTTTTCATTTATTGAGAAGATTAAAGAGATGTAAGTAGATGTTTCATGTTGCGTTTTTTTACTATCAAACTTTTATATTTTACAAATAATACTTTTTTTTTTATTTCATCTGACTGGGACTGGGCAAATTGTAGAAGCGCTAGCTTCGTATCTTTTAGTGCGTTTGTTATTATACAATGATAAGGAGAACATACGTATTATAGCGGTATACCTGTGACATAAACGTACAAACTGTTATCAAAGCCGATATCTTTAATATTTTTGAGAGCCTCTGACTGGGACTGTGCAAACTGTAGAAGCACTATAGCGTCGAATCTTTTAGTGCGTTTTTTTTTACTATCAAACTTTTATTTTACAAATACTTTTTTGCTTCATTTTTCATTTATTGAAGAGATTAAAGAGATTTAGATGATGAGTATACCGGCTAGGAATTTTCAAAGTGCGAAATTACAATCGTACTGCATACAATGATAAAGAAGAACATATATATAGCGCGACCTGTGACACAAACATACAAACTGTTATCAAAGTTGTTATCTATAATTAATGTTTTTGAAAGCCTTTGACTGGGACTGTGCAAATTATAGAAGCGCCAGCGTCGAATAGGTTATAATGTAAACCATCACCATTCGAACTTTTATCCTCTGAGGTCTATTCTGAAATATTTTATTAAAAATAATAATAGTAAGGTAAGCTACCTATTCTGATCCTAGCATCGATTGTGAGTCCCTTTTTTGAAAACGCATTTTCTCGCTAGATCGAGGCATTGGACAACCGTGAAACCTCTTCCATTCCAAGAACCAACATGTTTTATACTATCCATGTTGGTTTCAAGTTCATAACTCAATGTGTTTGTTGTGATGGAATTTTTTTTTCAAAGTTGTTGTCAAAACATGCCTTATTTTTTTTCATGTGTGTGAAATATCAATTCTGTGAAAAACGATCGATAAGTACTTTAAATTAATATTTTCTCAACGTATTATGTTGTGTAGAGGAGAGTCTAGGGATCGTTTTTCCGCTTGAGTTTTCGATTTCGGTCCATATAGATGTGTGTGCGGAAAGAATAAAGAAATTCAAAAAATGGGGGGAAAAGTTTGCAAAAATCGCGAAAAATCAAAGTGAATGATTGGGTAATCGAATGAAAAGTGTAGTATAAGTGATACTTTAACTTATAAAACCAAATTTCACGTTTTTTCAGTTACTTTTTCTAATCAAACTTTAGCCCGACCCACAATTGGTGCTACCTTTTTTCAGACCCATTATTGGTACTGTGAATTTAATCGACTTTAATGTGTTTTTAAAATACTTAGAAGTCAAATAAGACGAGTCAACGTGTTTTTAAAATAAATTTGAAATGCTTCCTTAAGTAAACTACATCATTTTTCATTTAATTTATTACACTTACCAATTGTGGGTATATCAAAAAATTTCGTATCAATTGTGGGTCGTTGCCAATTAATATGGGTCGACCCATAATTGGTATTTTCAAAAGTTGTTCGGATCGAGAAAATTCCCCCTGGAATTTTGAACAACTTAGAAGGCCTCAGTGTCATTTGCGAGGATATATTATAGTGAATTGCTGGAGAATCAGAAAATACCCATAATTGGGAGCAGCACTCAATCTTGGGTTTTGAGAACTTTTGGGAAAAAATTCACCAAAAATCCAAGAATGCCTAAAACTCAAAAGTAACTGTCACAAGTAGTAATAAGTTCTTTATTAAAGAAAATTATCAAAACGTAAGTATAAGCCTGTTTATTTCTATATGGGAATTTACATGTAATTTCGTTTCATACTATTGCATATGTTTGGGCAAAAGTACCGCTCAGTACTTCTATTGAGAACGTGAAATGTACAGGATAATTCGATCATATCTCATTTTAGAGATAAAGAAGATTAGGCAATTCTATTTGATTTCCAAAGATTACAAAGCTTATCCATTTTAGGAAAAAACAATGTCATGTTTCATTTTCTTTATTTTTTTCCAAACGCCTGTTTTTTTTTCTGTATGGGAATCTACACGTTATTTCGTTTCATATGTACTGATGCGTATGTTTGAGCCCGTCCGAAGGACGGGTAATTCAGCTAGTTTTTCTATATGCACAGTTCTAATTATGGATTTAAATATGACAGGTTATGTCATAACAAATGTATTAATATTATTCAGAAGGGAGTTTATCTACTTTACATATGAAAAACAATATAGCCTATTACATGCAAAAAATTGAATTTTGTTTAGGCTTTACTCCATTTTAATTCATTATCGATCGAGTAACCATTTTTTACGATTTTTCGGACTTCTGAGTATACGTTCCCTTCTGAAATTTCTAGTTATGGTCCCTAGAGAGAAATTCAAGAACATAAAAATACTACATAAATCAATGATTTGTGAGTTAAATACTATTACGGCTACAAATTTCACTGTTCTGATATACCTTATGACTCTTTAAAAGACTTCGAACAAAAAAATAAACAGGGGCTCACGGAAAATTATTTCTTAAGCCGACCAAATGGAGAATTCAATTTCCGAAGTTGGGGCCGGGGTCAACCTAACGGATCCACAATAGATCTGAATCGAAAAAAGTTAACCATGAATAATCTTGAGAGGCTGAAAGATCGAGAATTCGATTTGCGGAATTGGGGTGGAGACAATCCATCGGGTCCACAATATTATATTATTATTTTTATTTACTGAGAGTGTTATTGCCTTTTGCTGCTATAATCTAACTATTATTAAAACAAACGTAAATTATTTGAAGAGGGTTAACGTATTATTTGAATTGAAAAAGTAAGACGTTCACCAAGAATAACATTGAGAAGCCGGAAAATCGAGTTTTAGATTTTCTTCGTAGGTGGGAGAGTTATTCCTTGATCCACAAAAGATCTCGATTAAAAATAAGGGGCTTATGGAAAATTGTTTTTCAACATCTACAATCAAGAATCTGATTATCGGAGTTGGGGTGCGGTCAACCCCTCGGAATCACAAATTATTTCAATCAAGAAAAATAAAGTTCACCAACAAAAACTCGAAAGTATACTCTTTTGGTGTTGGGAGCGCGAGTCCACGTTTCCAGTGTACAAAATGTAGCAGTTGAAAAAAGGGGAGGTTTACATAAAAGAATTCAGAAATTTGAAGAATCGAGAATTAGATTTCCAGAGTTCAGGGCGGGCTTCACCCCTCAAGTCCACAATAGCTTCCGTCTTTCAGTTCCACGTTCTCGTCAGAGAACTGGGGCCCTGGGTGGCAAAGATAAGCGCAGGATAAAAAAAAAATGGAAAAGCTACGTGAAGGCGTATGCCCAAAAATGGGCGGAGGTACTCACACACACGCACACGTTTGGTCGACAAACGGCGCAAAATGTGTCTGCCCATTAAAATTTTTCAATCTCATTATTTCTCTCTAAATTGATCAGCGCCGCCGCACGTTTTTCGACTGTCGTCGCAACATACGCTATTGTTTCATTTTTGTAAGTATTTTATAAATGCAAGCGGCGGCGCACCGGGCATTTGACCGAATCGCCCTATGACTTATCCGCCCCTGGAAGAGGCTCAAGGTGATAGGTCCACTTTCATTGAGTAGACTGTAAAAAATACATGTATGTGCTTTGTAATACAGTACAAACATAAAGGAAATTAGGAGGCTCACAGTGTACCAAAGAACCTTCAGATGTAAGTAGCATCTTCTGGATGCCCCGTGTAATGAAAGCGAGGCCTCATTCAGAAAATAAATATTTGTGTTTGAAACCATAATGCATTGCAAAGGAGTAGTTGATTTCAGCAGGTTTTCAAGTTACTGGCCTACTTATCTTTCTTTTTCTTTGCAGCGTATCCATAGTTGAGTACTTTTACTCCTTATTTGTTGCTATCTGCCCTCGCCAGATGCCCCACATATTTCCACTTAAATTGTTCGACATTATATCCTATATCCTCGCCTCCAGCCATTTCGTACAGTTTTTCATTTGAGATTTTGTCTACCCATCGTAGTCCTAGAAGTTTCCTCAACATAGATCTGAACGTAATTTGTAGCTTCACGATTTGTCTCCTGTAAGGGACCAGGTTTGTACTCCATACTTGAGGGCTGGTACCGTTGAGCTATTTAGTGCTTCCATTTTGAGGAAGGTGTTGAAATTCCGGCAAAAAATACATTTTAATGCCCAGAGGTTGTTCCACCCCTGTTTAATACGCCCTCATAATTCCTTTATCTCTTTCTTCGAAACTAATAATCTGTCCCACAGATATTCGATTCTGTTACCTCTTCTATCTCTTGCCCATCGATTATTAGATTTTTTCTTTCCACTCTTCCGATTATTTTTGATTTGCTACCATTCAGTTTGAGGCCAGCTTTTTTGCATTCCCTCAATAGCTTTTCTGCCATTTTCTTCAACTCCTTACTATTTTCTGTAAATAAGATAATATAATTTGCGTACCTTAAATTACTTAGAAATTCTCCATTTATTTTTAGTCCCCTTCTTTTCCACTTCAGATTGCGAAATACATCTTCCAAAATGCAGTTGAAGAGGTTTGGCGACAAGGTATCCCCTTGTTGAACTCCGCTCCCAATTTTAAATTCCCTCCCTTTGCTTTTAAGGCTAGCTCTTGCACTCGAATTTGCATAGCAATTCTGTATATGACTTTAATAAACCCACTTTCAATTCCCTTATTTTCCAGTGCTTTTAACATATACTTATGATCCACTGAATCAACTGCCTCATGAAAGCCTATGCAAAATATTTCAATTTCTACATCATATTCGTGTGTTTTTTCAATAATTTGGCTCACAACGAAAATATTCTTTACAGTTGAGAAGCCTTTTCTGAATCTCGCCTGTTCACTCCCCTGATGATTTGAATCCAGATGGTTATACATACGTCTTTTTAAGACTGCCATACATGCTTTAAAGATGTTTTATGTTAAGCATATTGGCCTGTAATTTTCAATGAGTTCCTCCCTCCTTGTTTGTGTAATAATATTATTTTGGCCAAGTTCCACTGTTTTGGTCATGTTTTCATAATTCCGATTTTGTTAAATATTTTAACCTGGTGTGGCACTCTCTGATCGCCAAACCTTTTCAGCATTTCGTTCGTAATTCCATCCGGTCCTGGGGCTATGTCATTTTTCAGTCTACATATTTAGTACGTATTCCACTTCTCTCTCCATTATTTCCGGGATTTCTTCCTCCTTTCACCCTCCAGTTTTTGCTATTTTCATGAGCTCGTGTTTTGCTCGCGGTATAAGTCCTCGTAAAAAATTGTTGCTGCCTCTAGAATTTGTTCTTGATTCTTAGTCACTTTTCCTGTCTGATCTTTTAGCTTCAGCATAACGTCTCTCCCGCCATCGAGTTCGAGCCTAACTTTTTTGGTGGACCAACTTTCTTCCAAAATATCTGGAATTTTTTCCTAATCATATTTCTTAATATGTTCTCTAACATTTTTCTTCACCAATTTTTGTATTTTAGTTCGCTCAGGTTTGTCCAATGGTGTTTTATTTCTATTTTTCCAAAGGTTTTTCTTCCTGATTCGAGAGTCTATTTTGAAAGCTTATCCCTGGTTTTCTCTTTAACCCTCGTCACTCCAAACTCTTCAACCGTGTTTTTTAAAGCTTGATCCATACTGTCGTAAAAATTTTCCTCGACTTTCATTTCCTCTTGCACTGATTTTAGTTTCTGGCGTGCGTCCTCTTCCTTTCTGACTGGGATAATCCGCCTTCTTCTCCCTTTACCCTTCCTGTGATTTTCATCTCAATTACTTATCCACATGAGATTTCAATTCACAGAGGGTCACCAATAAAGTCTCGAAAATTGAAAAACAGATTTTCGAAGTTAGAGTTGGGGGACACCCCTCCAACTCATGAAAGATGAAATAGGAAAAATAAAAAGTTCAACCAGATCCGAAAAATCGATAGTTAAATTTTCAAAGCTGAGGCGACAATCTATCTCTTGGCTTCACAAAACTACCGATCGAAACAAATAATCAAGTTTATGAAACATAAGTTTCAAAATTCGAACAACCGGGAAAAAGGGGGTCACCTCTCGAGTCCACAAAAGATTCAGATCGTGAGAATAAAAACTACTCGAAGAATAAGCATTAAATTCTGAAGAATCGAGAATTAAATTTTCAACGCCTGAGGCGGGAGTCCACCATCGGATCACCAAAACAATTAGATGAAAAAAAAAATTGTGACTGTCCATACTGAAAGGGCACTTCGGTCCAAAAAAATCGACTTTGAGATTATGTTCGATTTTGGTAGGTCAAAGAGTACTGTTTAACACTGTGAGTCTCTGAACTCGAAAAAGCAACAGTGATAGAGCGCAAGAGTGGACGTCTATAGGCTATCGCGTTCTCGAGATTCCCGTTTGAATCTTTAAGTGTCTCCTGTAAAATTAATGTTTTGGACCGACGTGCCCTTTTAATTTGGACGGTCACATTTATCGAAAAATAATGTTTAAAGTAGATAAACGGCTGCACGAAAGATCCCAATTGAAAAAATAAAAAGGTCTCCAAAAATATTTTTAAAGACCGAAAAATTGAGAATTCTACTCCTCGGGTCCACAAAACACTTCCGATCAGAACAAAAGAGTTTCAAGGAGAATTATTGCTTAAGTCTGAAAAATCGAGAATTTGATTTTCGGAGTTGGGAGTGGGGTCCACCCCTTAGATGCACAAAGTAGTTAGATCGACAAAATAAGGGGTTCGCGGAAAAGTACTGTTCAAGACGGAAAATCATGAATTAGACTCACAGAATTGGGAGCGGGGTGCACTCCTCAGCCCCCAAAAATCTACGAATTGAAAAAATAAAAAGGTTACCAAAAATATTTTTATAGGCCGAAAATTCGTGAATTAGAATGTTCGGACTTGTGGGTGGGGGCACCACCCTTCGAGTCCACAGGAGGCTTAATACAACAACTATGGTTTTACGGAAAACAATTTTTCAAGCCTGTAGATTTTCGGCGTGTAAGTGGGGGTCCACCCCTTGGATCCATAAAAGACTTCGATCCAACATAAATATAAGTTTAGCAAAAAATTATTTTTAAGCCTGGCGTCAATCTCACATAAGATTTCAATTGAAAAAATAAACAATCACCAGGAATAAATTTGAGAGGCTGAAAATCGAGAATTAGATTTCTGGGGTTAGGGTGAGGGTTTACCCCTCAGATCCACAAAACACTTCGATTAACAAAATAAGAGGTTCACACACAATCGTCGTTCAAGCCTGAAAAATCGAGACAAATGTCCGAAGTTGGGAGTGTGGTCAACCCCTCGGAGAAATGAAGAGTTCATCAAAAATAATTTTAAAGGCCGAAAAATCAAGAATTGTTGAGGGCAAGAATCCACCTTTCGAGTCTAAAAAATGTGGCAATCGAAATGAGAGGAGGTTTATGAAAGATAATTCAGACGTTGAAAAATCGAGAATTAGATTTCCGGAGTTCAGGATGGGCTCCACTCCAACCAATTTTATCAAAAAAACAAAAATAAATATTTAATAATTCAAAATCGAAAATTAGACTTTCGGAGTTGCGGGTGTAGGTTTACCTATCAGATCCACAAAATACTTCGACCAACGAAACAGAGGTTCACGGAACATTATTGTTCAAGACTGAAAAATCGAGAAGTAGACTTCCAGAGGCGAAAAATATTTTTAAAGGGCAAAAAATCGAAAATTAGATTTTCGGAATTGGGGTGGGATTCCACTCCTCGGGTCCAACAAAGACTTCGATCAGAAAAATAAGGGGATCGCCGAAAATTATCTTTCACGTCAGAAAAATCGAGTATTCGATTTCCAGGGTTGGGGCCGGGTCAACCCATCGGGACTGAACCATTTGACCCCGCAAATGATAACAACTGAAAAATGGAAAAGGGAAAAGGTCACTAAAAATATTTCTAAAGGCCAAAAAATCGAGAATTAGATTTTCGGAGTTCGGGTGGGATACCACCCCGCGGCTCCACCAAAGACTTCGATCAGAAAAATAAGAGGGTTCATCGAAAATTATTTTTCACGTCAGAAAAATCGAGAATTTGATTTCCAGAGTTGGAGGTGGGGTCAACACATCGGGACCACAATAGATTTGAATCGAAAAAATAAAAATTTCATTAAGAATAAATCTGAAAGCCCGGAAAATCGAGATTTATATTTTAGCAGGCAACGGGGGGGGGGGGGGGGTCTATCCCGTGGGTCTACATATGATTTCGATCGAACAATAGAAGGGTTATGGAAAATCAGCTTTCAATACCTACCAAACAAGAATTTCATGACCGGAGTTGGGGGCGAGGAATCTTCCCCTCTGACCCATATAATACATCGATTAACAAAGTAAAGGGTCCAAAGAAAACTATTGTTGAAGACTGAAGAATCAAGAATTAGACTTCCGGAGTTGGGAGCAGTGTCAATCCTTTGGTCCTATAGAAAACATGAACAGTTCATCGAAAGTAATTTTTTAAAGGCCGAAAAATCAATAATTACAGGTTCAGGGTTTGGACGGGGGGTCTACTTTTTAAGTCTACAGAATGTATCAATCGCAAAAAGAAGTTAAAAACAATTGCAAAGTTTGAAGCATCGAGAGGTAGATTTTCAGGAATTCGGGATGCGTTTTACCTCTCAAATCCACATTAGATTTCGACCGAAAAATAAATTATAGCAACAATACGTCCTTTTAAAGGCCAAAATATCGAAAATAATATTTTTGTGATTGGAGGTTGGGGATGGGGAGGGGACACCCGTCTGATCCACAAAAAGCTTCGATCAACAAAATGAGAGGTTCGCGGAAAATTATTTATAAAGCCTGAATATTCGAGAATTGGACTTCCAAAGTTGGGGGTGTGGTCGACCCATCGGCCCCATAAACGATTCCAATTGAAATACAAAAATGGTCACCAAAAATATTTCTGACGATCGAAAAATCAAGAATTAGATTTTCGAAGTTGTGGGCGGCGGATCACTCGTCCTCGGGTCCACAAAATACTGCGAACAAAGAAATAAGCATGGACTCACGGAAAATTATTTCTTAAGCCGATAAAATAAAGAATTCAATTTCCGGAGTTGGGGGCGGAGACAGTCCATCGGGTCCACAATATTATATTATTATTTTTATTTACTGAGAGTGTTATTGCCTTGCTGCTATAATCTAACTATTATTAAAACAAACGTAAATTATTAGAAGAGGATTAACGTATTATTTGAATTGAAAAAATAAGTCGTTCTCCAAGAAGAACTTTGAGAAGCTGAAAAATCGAGTTTTTTTGATTTTCGTCGTGGGTGGGAGAGTTATTCCTTGATCCACAAAAGATCTCGATTAAAAATAAGGGGTTTATTGAAAATTGTTTTTCAACATCTATAATCGAGAATTTGATTTCCGGAGGTGGGGTATGGTCTACCCCACGGATCCACGAATTCTTTCAATAAATAAATAAATAAAAAGTTCACCAACGAAAACTCGAAAATATATTCTTTTGGTGTTGGGGGCGCGACTCTACTTTTCCCATGTAGAAAATGTATCAGTTGAAAAAAGGGGAGGCTTGCGTAAAATAATTCAGAAATTTGAAGAATCGAGAATTAGATTTTCAGAGTTCAGGACGGGCTTCACCCCTCAAGTCCACAATAGATTTTATTCAAAAAAATTAAAGGTTCACGAAAAATGAATATTGAAGTCCGAAGATTCGAGAATTTGATTTTCGGAGTTGAGGTTGAGGGTCCACATGTCGAATCCACAAAATACTTCGATCAACAAAATAAGGGGTTCGCGGAAAATTAGTGTTAAAGCCTGAAAAATCGATAATTAGACTTCCGGAGTTGAGGTGATGATCCATCCCTCGGAACCACAACACACTTCAACAATCGAAAATCATTTTTCACGTCAGAAATATCGAGAGTTTGATTTGCAGAGTTGAGGGCGGGGTCAGCTCATCGGGACTCAACCATTAGACCCCACAAATGATTACAACTGAAAAACGGAAAAGGTCACTAAAAAGATTTCTAAAGGCCAAAAAATTGAGGATTCGATTTTCGGGGTTGGGGGTGGGGTTCTATTCCTCGGATTCACAAAATAATTTAGAAGTTTGAAGAATCGAATGTTATATTTTTGGAGTTAGGGTGGGGGTCTACCCCAGGTTCCACAAATTACTTCGATCAACAAATTAAGAGGTTCACAAATTCGAGAATTAGACTTCTGGAATTGGACCCACGAAAGATTCCAATTGCAAAAATTAACAGAGGTCATCAAAAATATTCTTCAAGGCCGAAAAATCGAGAATTAGATTTTCGGTGTTAGGGTGGGGAGCACCTTCCGTTTTTCAGTTACATGTTTAAAACTGCTGAAATGAGCTATTCCTTTGCAATGTATTATGGTTTCGTACACAAACATTTATTTTCTGAATGAGGCCTCGCTTTCATTACACGGGGCATCCACAAGATGGCTATTTACATCTGAAAGTTCTTTGGTACACTGTGGGCCCCCTAATTTCGTCTCAGTGCGCACATCTTTCTGTTGTACTATATTACAAAGCACATACATGTGTTTCTTTACGGTCTACTCAATGAAAGTGGACCTATTACCTTGAGCCTCTTCCCCTACGGCAAACATACCTTCTGGACCCACACATGATTTCAATTAAAAAATAAACAGTCACCAAAAATGACAGCATAGGTGTAGTCAGAATAATAATAATAATAATAATAATAACAATAATGACAATAATAATAATAATAATGTAACCTTGGATAGGTGGGCCATGCCAGTTATCCTGCCCATTTGAGGGCATAGGTTTCCACCATCTCTCTCCATATGTCACGGTCTATCGCCAATCTTATCCATCTTCTCCCCAGCTCCTTGAAGTCGTCTCCCAACATGCTTTCCATGAGTTATTTATACAAATTTTAATTTCCTTATTACTTATGTTTTTGAAAAATACAGTTTGTCCTAAGTATTTGTATTCATCGACCATCTCTAGTGCTGCTGCGCTGGATCAAAGGTATTTGTCCTTTTTCCCATCTTTCGTCATAATTTTGGATTTCCCCAGGTTGATCGATAATCCTACATTAGCCCCTTGTTGTGCCAAATCTTCTATCATTATATTTATTTCTTTACTGTTTTTACCTATTAATACGATGTCATCGGCAAATCTGAGATTATTAATCTGCACGCCATCTATCTTCAGCCTGTAACTATCCCAGTCCAATTTTCTGAAAAGATCCTCCACAGTGCAGCATTAAAGATGTTTGGTGACACTGGATCTCCCTGTTTGACTCCCCTACCCACCTTAAATATATCCCCCTTTTTTGTCCAGTGAAATATATGCTACCGAGTTTTGGTATAAATTTTCTAATAATATTTTCGGGAACTCCTTGTGATGCTAGAGCATTCCAGGCGCTAGGGTGACTGACAAATGAAATTAAAGGCCTTATTAAAATTGATGAATGCCAAAACGGTATAATGAAGCAGAATTCCGAATTTTAAACAACACATTTTTTGTGAGCGGTGAAGTACCTAGAAGGGACTGGTTCGGAGCGACATTATTTTTCATCTTTGTGTTATGTAGAACATCGAGATTCGAGAACGAACGCGATGTAAAACACGACTTCTTCCCTCGAGCTGGAGGAGTCGTTCATGCACATGCGCATATAGAGCGTTTATGAAACTTACGATTTTATAATATAGTAAGATAAGATAAGATATTGCCAAGTGACACCTGATAATAGCGGTTACCAATAAAAATGTTTTCTTCCAAGTTAATAGGTTTAGGACAAGTGAAATACGATTGCTTAAACAACTAAGCATAATAGTCTGTGTAATGGACTAACATTTAGTAAAAGACGGATAACTGATCATATATTAACTCAGGCTATTACACTCAGCAGTGCCCAGAATAAACGAGAAGGCATTAGACTAAACTTGAGCGACTAGCGCTCGATTAACCCACATTCGATTAATATGCGCCCAGAGTTAGTTCCCTGAAGAGTTAATTACAAGAGTTGATACAACGGGTTAAGAACATGATCAAAAACCAAACGGTTATTAGCAAACTACCTCTTTTTTACTTGGCATACTGTCACTCAATCAATGAAGCTTATATAAACGCAAATAGTCGAGCTGTAGAAACATTTTCTAGGTTTTCGGGGGACTTCCAGTGAATTTTCTCTCCTCCCTCCCCACAAATATTGCCTTGTTCATGAAGCAAAAATTGTGTAATTACGTATTTTAGTTTATCGAACCGATCTACACATGATAATGCGTCGGATATAAGTATGACACAGTCATAAGCGTCATTGGGAAGTTAACATTGCCTAGGTGGCGCTAATGTAACACACTAACACAAACTAAGTAACACTCAATACATTGGAAACGTCTGAGGGGATGATTTCAACTTTCCTATTCTTCTACGTCAAAAATCCCGATTTTCAATTTCACGTAATTTCGTTGAAAATTTCCACTGAGGTAATTCAAGGTGTCTACCAGAATGGAAAAATATAAATTCCTGACTTTTTCCAAACTTTTTTTTTTCTCTTCTTTAAACCTTTACAGTATAGACAGTACGTATATATTTTTAATGTTTATACTACCAGACGCTATGGTTAAAATGAACTGAAATTTGAAGTTGATTTTTGGGTGAAAACATTAGGAAGGTGTTCACAGATATGCATATAGTGCTGAAGTAAAATTAAACGACGAAAAAAATTTTCCGTGAGTTCATTCTTTGTTTTTTTCCTAACTTCTTAAGAATATAGTTGAATTTCCTGACTATTTACAAACTTCCTGACCTACTTTTCAAATTCCTGACTTTTTCCAAATTTTCCAAACCTGTAGACACCTTGTAATTCTTTTTTATCCTAATAGCTCAATGCTATTGCTGAAATTACTTCAACCACGTTTCTTTCAAAAGCGATTTTTATAAAACGCAAAAGGCGTTCAAAGATCACTCCGTTTACACGTTTTTTACATGAATGAGTTAAACTGGACGCTGTTAAGCAAAAAGGACCTAAGCGACATTTGTTGACAAAATGAGTTATTAGTATTGTTGGAAAGGGTGTAAAGAGTAGAATTTTTCAAATCGGTCCCCCGATACAAAAATGTGTACTTACGTTGAAAAAAGCTTAACAGTAAACCAGCATTATCCACTGGCTTTTAATGTTACGTTTTATCAAAAAACAGATTTTGTCGCCCAAGTCCTTTTTACTCAACAGCGTCCAAATATCCCCTCGTTATAGAAGCAGGGCTACCAACATAGATACTTTCGGATAACCCAATTGCAATCAAGTAATGCAATATGTTAAACAACTTGTCTCTTAGCATACTTTGTCACTTTATTACAATGACGCGTATGATTGCCTGGTATACACCCGATATCTACATGAACAGTGATGCAGTGCTATACGCAATAATTAATTTATAATAGAGGCGAGCCTCGAGATACAAAACAGCAACGCGATCGCCGTCCACTTAAGATTCAAAAATTCTTTCATCAAGATCGATAACTATACAATCGTATAAAAACGATTTCAGAATTTACAGAAAACCTAGTCAATAGAATACAACTAATCTGTACGTACATCATACTAATCAAGGATAAAAATCCAATCTTACACACTTCCCGTCTTTACTTCACATTACAATCAGAGATGAAAAGCGATTCAATAACGCTTTCAATTATGGATTTTGCTTCTAACCTTAAATGATAAAACTTTTACTTTTGGCTTTTCGCTCTTTCAACATTTGTTTTGCTTTTCGCTTTTCAATTTCCTTCCACCTTTGATTACAATTCCACACACTGACACAAATCAAAACAGGAAGCCCGGGTTCCCTAACATACGGAACGTAGGAATGCATTTTAACGACGCTCAGCAAAAAATAATCCCTCAATCACGTCACTCGATTCAAAGCAAGCCAAAATCGTGCCCGAGTTAATCCATGACAGTCCGCAGTTCTACAGGAATTTCAGTTCCTACGTATCTTTTATTTCGTTTTAAATTCCCTAGTCTGAATTGATTCAGCATCAAGGATCGTAAAATACACGTACCTCCACGTGCACTCATTCGATGGAACGACATTCTACATCGAAACGATAAGGTACACGAAGAAAAGTATTAGTGCGTTATAAGCAGAACTCTTAGGTTATATTCGGCTTCTCAAGAAGTATCACTAACTTCACGTCGCAGAATACGAAGCAAGCGCAGCAGTACGTTGTGCCTGTCGCCTGGTCAACATCTTCTTTTGTTCACTCAACAAATGCATTCCGATGACATAATGGAGGAATAGAATACGCAAAATGAAATACGAGCGAACTACTACTAGCACTAGAGTCCTCAAATTGCAATTTGAAAACAGATAACGCGCAACAACACAATGCCCATCTCAACGCCGCGACTACACATTATTCAGTTTCAAAGAAAGGCACATGATAATTGACGAGGTTGCAAAAGATTCTCAATAAATGCTAAGCCATTTTCCAAAAGATGGAGCCCGAACATCTGGCAATTCCGGCTACCTGCGACACGTGGCAACATACTGAATTTCTACAAGTACGAGCACCTGCATTTTTATATGAGGGGTACACACGTTGAATTATTCCGAACATCTGGATTTTTACATAGGCTGTTCATTGTTCTGTTTCCCTTCAGCATTGAATGCAACCTACTCCCCTCTGAAGGAAGAGAAACGTAACAGAATTCCAAATATACTAGGACAACGAAGGAAACATCAAGTCATGTGAGTTAATCAGTATTAAATTCAAATTTGCAGTGCTTTCCTTCGAATTTCTCGGTACAATATGATGTGATGATGACTTAAGGGTTGAAATGCTTTGTTTCTTATTTGAAGCACTGAACCGGAAAACATCATGAACAAACTTATCTTCGAATCGAACGAAACATCCGCAAGAAATTATCTCACAACTGGAGCCAAAACGCAATAACGCAACTAAATACCCGAAAGTCCTGTAAAGCACTGGATATTTGCCACTAGAGCTAGTTCTCTAGGTACTACAACTACATGATATACTAGCCCTACCGGCAGGGAAACGAACGGTGACATCCAGGAGGATTTCCGTGCATCCTCTTCGTACGGGGCAGTAATTCTGTCTTCGGTGAGCTTAGCACTGATTACAAGAGTTAAGCCTGGTAGTGTTGACGGAGGGATGTAAACCGAATACCATATACCACCAAAATGCCGATATGCACAGACTGCAGCAACAACGAGCAGACCACCGCCTACTCATTCCAAACCAGGCCCCAGAGAAAGCCGATGTTACATCACAACGAGCAGACCACCGCCTAATCATTCCAAACCAGGCTTCAGGTAAAGCCGATGTTACTTCAGTCTTGGAGTAAGTTGGCGAGTTTTCAGCGCCTAAAGAACTAGAACCCTTCGGCTAGAGGAGTAAACGTAGACAGGTAATCCGTCGGAAGGCAAGGAGAAAACCACCACCGTAATTTCCCTCAGGTAATCGCATGACAGAAAACGAACAAAACATGGCTCTGAGCCGGTGCAGCCCTTGAATGGGCACAGGGTGCGGAAATATCACCGTCTGCTAAGATTATTAAGTGGAAGCCAGGAAAATTAGATAACTTATGCTTGGACATGTCTAGAATGAAGTTAATATCTTCGGTATTAGTGAACATATTTTTCTATTCATAAGTACACATGATCACCTTTTCATTTCCCCCCGCTAACACCCGCACACGTGACTTTGCAGCGCACTCTAGTGCAGGTTTATATCCCAATGAAGAGGGTTTGAAACTAGCCAACACAGAATGAACGATCCATGATACAATCAAAACTAGAATCCAGGGAAAAAGAGAGATTGGTCGGAAGAGGCTTTCAGGGATGAAGAACATTCGAGAGTGAACCAGCACATTGACCATGGGACAGCTAGTTCGTGCGGCTTAAAGTCGAAGCACGGCTTCGGGCAACCTCGTACAGCATCTTAAAAACACTCAAAATTCATCTCAATACCAACACTTCATGCAGTATTCCTATCCGGACCAATATTCCAGACTTCACCACCAACAAGAGGCTAATGAGTGTACAAGAAAACGGCGAAATTCTCAAACAAAGGATGCTGAAACATTCACCAATAATCAGTCGAAACCATAAGCGTTAATATTTTAGTCAACTACTACCAACACTCAGCAATCACTGCAAGCAATATTGAAATTAGTGATCAGAATAGCAGGGTAACAGAGAAACCAAATACCATTTGCATCATACATGCAACAACATTGAAGTTCCATCTAAGGAAATAAAAATCCACTTTTGTAAACACGATCATTAATTCTTAGGTAAGGTTAATTTTTTGAGCTTCCGTTAGAATTCTATCGGCGAAATTATCATGCGTATCAACACTGTATCGCGTATTTCTACTTGTTTACGAATTAGCAGAAGCTATGCTTTTGCGTGAAAATCAGATCAAGAAACGTTATTTACACACAATACATACATCTTCTTCATCGGAAACATGTCTACCGGAAACGCAACTGATGGCAATAATCTCGGTGTTTGCGAGGAGCTGTAATTGGCTCCAACTGAGTGATTCATGGTTTGCGAGTGGCCGTGATTTGCAGCAACCGACTGATTCCGGTAATTGTTCATGAGACTACTGACACTAATACTCGTGCCCTCTACATCGCCAGCTGGCCTCGATAGAGTCCTCAAAAAACAATATCACTTATACACCGTGTTCAGATCGAAAATGTAATTAAATGAAATTTTATCGTAGTACTGATCTGGGCAACAACCAAGGAGATTATTAGTCGTTCATCTCCACGTCCACACTCGTTATCTATTACTAAAACTGTTGCTATAAGTAATACCTCATGCAATTTACAGCATTTGTACACTTGAATGAAAAACGTGAACACTATTTAACGTCATATCGGAACAGCTGAAATTCCATTGGTTGTCAATACCAACATGGCAATACTATCAGAGCGACCAAGCACGAAACTGATTAATCCGAGTAATTACGCATAACAATAAGATAACAAACTTACGTGGTACTGAAGTCGTTCATCGGTGGTTGCGCTGAAATTCTATCTCTGGCGTATGTCACTTTGAAATTGAATTCTGGATGATCGTTCATCTCTTGAATAGCATCATTGGCCGCTCTGAAAGAAGGCATAACGGATTATGATACTAGGATTGAAACACACACACACACACACACACACACACACACACACCTCCCCCTCTCTCTTCAGTAACGGCAGGACATTTGGAACGCAATATCTACAATAAAAAACACTCATTAGATTACACAGATCACAAAAGCGGGCTGAACACGGTCTGAAGGTCATCATTACAATGATAAGAGATCATGAAAATGATCAAGCGTCATTAATAATTCAAATCGTTTTGAATTTTTAATGACGTTAGGTCATTTCAGTGATCATTTTTATTAACCGTGTACAGCCCGCTACATCTGTGATCCCTGCACCCAATGGGACACTATTCAGCAAAAGGAAACCAACTAACATTCGTAAACAAAATGAGTTATTAGTATAGTTGAAAAGAGCGTAAAAAGTCAAACTTCTCAAAATTGGGCTCATGATTCAAAAATGTGTACTCACGTTGAAAAAAGCTTATCAGTAAACGCTATGTCATATAGTTTCGACATGGCTCTCGAACTTCGAATCACGTGTTCTCAAAAAGCGGATTTTGCTAGTTGGTTTCCTTTTGCTGAATAGCGTCCAACTGGGAATAAGGGATGTGGAATGAAATGTAGAGAGGCTCATGAAACTATACACACGCACGAAGAGGTTGGCGGATCAAAATCGATATTTTCTACTCTTTCACACAGGGAATAAAGATTGTTCTCGTTTTATGAGGACTCCATCTGTCAGCGTGACCGATGCCTGCGTAGAAGAGAGGGCTTTTTCCCTCATGTAGAAGGGCTAGATAGAGCAGACGTATAGCACAAGTGCGGCAATACGCCATTTTGATTCCGACTATGCGGAGCGTACCACAAAGTCAATTCGGCATCAATGGGCGCGGTTGGAACCAAAATGGCGTATTGCCGCACTTGTGTTTATAGCGCCTTACTGTAGGTAGGTAGGGGGTAGGACCGTAACCGGAACGTCGGACAGTGTTGCGTTGCCATAAGAAGCAAATAAAAACAACAAAACAGCAAAATAGATCATGAAATGCAATATTGTCAAATTACAATAATAAAGGGCTAGATTGGGCTGAAATTCAACTTAAAGGGCTAGATAGGGCTGAAGTCAAATGGAACGGGGCTAAAACAGCCCTCAGCCCTTTGATGCTTGAGCTTTGAAGCAAAACTGTGGTCAAAAGGGCTAGATTTGCCCCACTCGGTCATGCTGCCACCTGTTTGTTATTCGGATCTAGCAGCGTGGTGTAGCGCTAGCATCGAGTCTTCCCCCTTGCCGCACCAACGTTACCAACGGGATAGCGGTGAACGTCTCCATGCATTTAAATGGGAAAGGAAAATCGTGACTTTCGTTTCGTTTCAATTTCGTCAAAAATTCATTTATGATAGCAATCCAAGTAAAAATAGATAGCCCAGTAACGGTTAAATAATATTTAGGACAAGTTTTTGCGAAAAAATGTATTGGAATTAGTGCAAAGTCACTCGAAAATTGAAGTTTTTCACGTCATAACCTATTAGCTTTGATATTCATCCTAACGTTGATAAGAGCGACGTATGTACGTGCGTTAGTAATGGTGTGTAAACGGATGTTGTCTCAAACTTTCACGAGATGTCGGCCACTACGCTGCTAGGTCCGACGGCTCATCTAGACCGTGGGCTAAAGTGAGTTGACTTCAGTGAGTCAGATGGAGGAAACTGGTATTTACCTAGCTCTGTATCGCAGCACACATGAGTTATTACTAATCAAACTCTTCGGTGCACAATTTCCCTCACATTTGGTTTCCAGACTTGTATAAGGAGGCAAGTAGTGATTTGTAATGAAAAAGCAGACTCAGGAAATTAAGTAGAAGGCGAATGGAAAGAGAATGTATGAAGATATTTAATGAAAAGGTGCGTGTGAGGTCCTATGAAAATCAGAACACTACACAATAGCATAAAAAACAATGGGATGAAATTATATGATATTAGCTATATATATTTTAAATGCTGAATACGATGGCGCTAACCATTTTTCTCGAGAACCTCTCGTTTTCCATACGGACGCTATTCAGCGTAAGGGAACCAACCAGCAAAATCTGTTTTTTGAGAACACGTGATTCGAAGTTCCAGAGCCATGTAGAAAGTAGAAACTATATGACAAAGAGTTTACTGATAACATTTTTTCAACGTGAGTACACACTAACTTTTGAATCGGGGGCCCAATTTTGGGAAATTTTACTTTTTACGCTTTTTCCAATGATACTAATAACTCATTTTGTATACAAATGTTGGTCGGTTTTACGCTGAATAGCGTCCATATTCAAAATAAAAATTTCATCAACATTTTCTCGTTTTATTCCTTTTTGTCGTCCACGAATAGCTACACTGATACTGATAACAATACTGAACGCGCATAGTTGTTTAATCAGTGGTATCATCTTGATAATAACCAAAATTCGCATTTGAGATAGGAGATAAGGGAAAAAATGAACTATAATCCAAAAATTAACATCGGCATTAAATTCCTCGTTGAAAATACTTGAGGAGCGATTTTCCAAAACGGACTCTGTCCACTTTTTTCGAATCTCGTTTTTTGGCGCCATCTGGAGGAAAATACTATCAGGTACATACCTATCTACAGCATCAAACTACGTATTTGCAGCGTTTTTAACCTCTATAGAAAGCCAAAAAAAATTCACATTAAAAAAATAGTTGTTCTAAAACGGCCTTAATCCAAAAACTATATATATTACGGTACAAGTGGGTAAAAAGAGCGTTAACGCGAGTTTACTGTAGAACGAAGCCGTCGTCAGCAAGGAACTGTTCATGTTAGTCTTAACTGTTGCCCGCTGTGAGAAAACCAGGCTTACCATCAATGATGGTAAGCCTAGTTTTCTCACAGCGGGCCACAACTTGTTCTCCTGAAATAGTACTTCCAAAGTTCGTAGCCAGAAAACCGAAACTATTGCCATCACAAACATCCGTTTCAACAGAAAGAAAACAGGACGTACTCAAATTAATTGGACAGATGGATTTAACGGAAGCGAGGAAAAACGTTTACCATACTGAATTAAATGAACCATCTGCGAAAGAAGACGATCTGACACACGCTATCGATTTAAAACAGTCATCATCTAAGAACCAAACTCCTAAAAAACGTACTGCACAAAAACCCTTCGGAAAAACCAACGTCACGACGAAAAGCTGCTGCAAAACCGAAAGTTGCTGTAGAACCTGAACTTACTGAAACACCAACAGCAAAGAAGACATCCGTTAAAGACAGAATGTTGAAAAGCCTGAAGCCACCTCGAAGAAACGACGTCTCGAGTAATTTCTTTTATTTTTGCCTGTAGGTACTTTTGATACTTTTTTAAACATAAAATGGAGCTCTTATTGTAAAGACAACCATAGTCAGTTTTGAAATTTCGACTTTGCCGTCAAATAGCAACGTAATTGCTGCTGTTCTGTTGGATAAATTGCTGCGGGTGAATAAACAGATGTTACCAATTCAATACACCGTAGTGTTAGGAGTGTAATAGTTGCGGATATAGCGCTATCTAGCGGCAAAGTCGAAATTTCAAAACGGACTATGGTTGTTTTCACAATAAGGGCTTCAAATTTAAATTTTACTGATGAATAAATGTTTTGATACTTAATAAAACATCAATTTAGTGGATTTTTACATCGATTTTGCTGAATAATCAATTTGACAGTATTCGATTATGTTCGAGGCTCTTTTCAGAAGGATACAGACCGTTTTGGAATGATTTGTAAACATTCACTTAACGTTCTGCTTCCGAATTCAGCATAAAAATCATTCCACAACGGCCTCCGTCCAGGTATCCTACTTCGTGACGCATTCATGAACACATGACGCAACAAAAACGAAATGTTTAAACGAGAGATGTTCCAGTAAGTGTTCTACTAGGCAACCAGTCCATCACCATTTTTAAATCACATAACTCCACGTACAAAGTTTAAAATGCAAAAGTGGACAGAGTCCGTTTTGGAAAATCGCTCCTCACTTATAGAATCGTATGTTCTCATATCATTGTTTTTTTTTGGTCTTTTTTCCTTCAAAATTTCAAATTGTTGTGTGGTGTTATCAATCGTACTCACAACAGCCTGTAGAGAATATGCGCAGTGCGCACAATATTTTTCTCGTACACACAGAACTAAAAATTGCAATAATTAAAGGCTGCCATTTATCGGCACGTTAAAATAGTTACTAGGAGCGATAGAGAAAATAGGTTGCACGATAGAATAAGAATAAGCGACAAAACCTGCACTACAGAGCGCTACAAATTCACCTGCGCTGGTGAAACAGAAAGGGTGACCATGGATACTTTTAAATGGAAATACTGCTATCCTTCGGAGGGTAGAAAACAGCCGAAAATTATCCACCCACTTGCATTGACTATACATAAAATGTATGACGAGTTTTTCTATTTAATCAATTTCTAATTAATTTAAAGACATTTAAAGTTTGCCATAATCTTACGAAAAATTGTACATGATCACCTTTCCAGTACGCAGAGCTACCAACTTTGGGAACTCCAAGTTTTAGTGCCTATATAAGGATAAAAAAAAAGGCAACGCACGTTGAAATACCTCCCTTTCCTTCGAAAAGTCGGTAAAACAAAACTGTGTTACTAAAATTATATTCTACAATCATTCTTCCATTTTTTTGTACACAAAACTGATTGCGTTGTTTGGTGTTTCGTGTATTCTGCTAACGGCTACTGTTTTCATGATTTGTGTATTCATTACCTTATTAACGCGACCGCGTCGTTCAGTATTCATTAATTAATTTTTTTTAAATACAAATTCCATCTGGGGGAGGGGGCTAATTTTTTGTTAGGGGGCTTAGCCTCCCCTTATTTCCACCTATGGTCAGAATAACCTCAAAATTAAACTTAGAAAATTACATGTGTCGCCATTTTTGATGCTGGGTTTATGGAGATTATCGGTTGAAGAATACTAAAAATTTTGGGCGCATAAATTGAGGCAGTTTGTCTCGATGTAAGAATATGTTTTTACAAACAACTGAAACAGAGAGGGAAAAAAGGGTAAAAGTTCGACAAGGCAATGTCCTTCATTGTAACTGCAGATGTAGATACCTAATAAACGCGTGGTGAATTTATATTCCGTAGGTAAACTTGGGTGGTCTGATCTTGATCAAAGGAGGAGTACTGTTAGAGGGGGTGCTAAAATTATAAAAATGTTATTTGACGAAGGGAGGTTCAGACCCTTCTGCAATCTCTCTTCAACTCGCATCGGGTTCATTCGGACTGTCCTGATTCAGTTGCAGTTCATCGCCATCGCTTCGTATTCGTCTTGTTCAGACGAAGATGTTAATGTTTTTAAAAATTCATTCGGATAATTAGAATACAAAACATAGTTTCCAAAAACTGAAATTTCAAGGATACGGGGGCCGTGTAGTACATAAATGAGCACGAAACAATATCCAATTATCTCAGGGACGTGTTAACCCTTCAATACCACACATGTGACAATTGTCACAGTGGTATACAACTCCCAGCAGCAGCGCGAGTCAGAGGGAAGACTCAGCCGCATAACTACTAGTACCTGCATGTACATGATTCACCTGCATTCTCGCGTGTGAGTTTGGTTGCCTACTCAAACTGCCAAAGGGGCATGATTTTTTTTTAAATTGATTTTCGGTTAAATATCGTCAACACCACTGATGTGCCAATTGTCACACCAACCAATTTCACTCTCACAGAGCACTATGTACAATCCTGAGGTTAACAGGTTGAACTGAATTCTGTTTTCAATCATTTGGACCAAAATTTATTATATTGGTGGTTTAAATTATGCATTCGAGTTGTTTTTTTGTATATTACTCAGTGTGAGAAAATATTTCCTGGGTAACTATTCTTGAAATAAAATTTTTTCAACAGGCTTGTATTTATCATGAGAAAGGGCCCCGATTACGACCGACCAATAAGTGTGATAAAGATACAGCGACAAAATATCATGTATTACGATCAAGGATTCAGTTTCCCTGCTTTCTCAACCTTGTCACTCCTCTCAACATTTTATCAACAGCCACGAGGAAGTTGATAAAACATTGACAAAATCTGTTTTATCGTGGTTTTATCACGTTGATAAAAATTCACGCTAAACCGTCGGTCGTAATCGGGGACCAGTAGGTTATTTTCCACGTAAAATCGCTACTCTGTTACGATACTATCTGTTGAAAAGAAAATTTATTTCAAGAATTGTGACCCTGGTCCAAATACGAGAAATTATACCGACTGACATTCACTTTCGCTTGAAGATTCGCCTGAATCTTCGTCGCCTGGTTCGCACCGAAAGTCTTGAATAACACCATTCGGTTCATCGTCGCTTACCGTTCCAATGCTGCTGAAATCATCATCGATATCAGCAGGATCATCTGGAGTTGGCTGGACCCGAGGAATACGGTGTCAAGAGAAAGGCCCCGGTTGAGACTTTTTGTGACGGACGATAATAAAAATAAATTCGGCCAAAGCCGCGAAATAAACTGTCATGCGTGTTGTTTTTTTCTTGTTCCTTAGCAAAATATTTTTTACTGTACTGCAACCAGTTATTCTTTCTTTCTAACGAAAAAATAATTAGGGTCTCTCATGTCCAATTACAGAATTCTTGATCAAGTGAAAATAATTCCGAAAATGTGAATTGGTAAAGTAAAAATTATACTAAAATAAACAAAATTGGGGGGAAAACACCGCATCGGTGATTTTGCAGCGCACTCTAATGCAGGTTTATATCCCAATTATTTAGCCCTCGCTCCTGGCGTGTCTGTATTCAATGCATTCGTAGGACAAAAGTAATGTTATGAATTAAAAAAAAAAAATTCAGTTGTGAGTTATTAACATGAAATGGTGGGGAAATTTTCAAATTTGTGCGTATTTTTCCATATTAAAATCAAATTTTAACCTTAAATTTGAATTTAACATGAAAAAATGCATATAGAACCATAAAATTTGATAGGTTAATGATAAAACTGATGAATTTTTAAATACTGTGACAGTTGTCACATGTGTGGTAATATCGAAAGAAAACCTATGTGTGGCATTTAAGGGTTAAAACAGATGTAAATATAATAGTACGGCATCTTGAACTCGTTTTGAAAATTTCAGATTTTCAATCCCCAACAATTTCTGAAGGAAGACAGTTACCGCCACCAAATTCTTACATAGTGTGAAGAAGTTCAATGTGAAACAATTCCAAAAAATGCAAGTTGAGAGAAAAAAATAGGAGGCCCACAGAGGGAAGAATTTTATGGCCCCCTCTGTAGCGTGGAACTACGCAAATACTAGTCAAAATTTAACCTCGAGGGGCTCCGCAGGCATTAGTACGTTCTCTCCTCTCCCCGTTACCACAAACTGCTTCCCCACTTTCCCTTTCCGTCCTTTCAACAATTCCCTGCGATCCACATCCATCGATGATCCTTTCCAACAAGAAAACTCTTGCAGTTTTCCTCCCTTTACCCTCCCAAACTGCTGGCATCAACTACTAATGCGACTGACAAGCGGGTTGTCATTTCACTTCTTTTTTAATGTCTTATGGAGTTCACTTTTTACTTACGCTCTTCGTAATACTTTCTTTTACATTTTCATGCGTTTTCTTGACTTGTTTTTTTTTTTTTGGGGGGGGGGCTCTATAGTTTTTTTTTAATGTTCGTTATGCGAACCCTTTTCCTTTTGACCTATCGCGACCAGCAGTGCAATTTTTTCGTTTTTTCAAAGACCTGCCGAGATTTGCAAACCGGTGAAATGTACCCCTGTGGACCCAATGGCGTGATTGCGAAACTCCGGTGTGACCTTTTGGCTTGCTTCTGCGATTTTGTGACCGCCACCACATCAATATCGATCGCAAATAAATGGTACCTTTGTTCCATTATGTTTAATGTGTTTTTCTTTACACGGTACGGTGTAAAAGTCGCCTAAAGGCGTAAACAATATTTGCAAGAGAGCAGGAAGCTCGAACTGTCCACAGGGGTAGATTTCACCGGTTTGCAAAGCTCGGCAGGTCTTTGAAAAAACGAAAAAATCGAACATTTTTCCTAAAGACTTTGGATAAAATTTTTCAAAACCTGTCGGAGTTTTTCTCCGAATATTTCCGATGAAATTCATCAAAAGTTATCGGAAAATTTTCCCGAAGATTTTTGAGGAAATTCAATGGAACACGTTGAAAATTTTTCTTAAGATTTATTTTTAAATCGGGCGATTCGTAAAATCTGCTAGTCAGCCAGTAAATTGGTAGAGCAATAATGCATTTCCACTATGCAACAAACAGTTGAGAATAAATTCATCATTTCAGATTTTATTCATTGAAACTGAATATCGAGCGGGCGATATCTTCTCATAATGACGTTAGCTCCACTTTGGACAACTCTCCTGTTATGAAGGAAAGAAGCAGATGAACATGCTCGCTTCCAAATCAATAGTTTTTCAACTAGAAATACAATTCGCTTATACAGGGTTCTATTTTTTTTTTTTTTTGTTTTTTGACAAAAATGCTGTTCCAATTTGAAATACTCAGATGACATTAAGAATACCTCATGTAAGAGCTTCCATTTCTACGATGTCTTGACCTTATCCACGCTAAAGGATGATATGAGAAAATCAAATAAGATATTTCACCATTCCAAAAGCTTTGGAAGAAAATAAAGTTCACAGATAAAGAACCTAGTTTAGTTTTATAAAAATCCGACTCCTTTATTCCAAATTGTAAACTCACAAAGACGATGAAAGTACTGGAGGCTTTAGTTCCAAAGGCGCGTCACTGTTATCCAACATTGGTTGATGGTTTGGTTATTCGAAGAAAATATGATCTCCTTTCCATATTATGGGATACTTTCTACTAAGATAGGGACCTTCTACAGAACGATCTTCCAAAATAGGAATTTTTAGGAAACTTGAAGAATCGATAGTCACTCTGTGTTCGAAACTTCGAAGACAAAATATTACCGATTTTGTGAACATTCTATTTGGAAACATTTATTTAAAAATACCTCCCTTTTCTCCGAAAAGTCGGTAAAATGTCGATTTGAGAGTAGAGCGAGCTCAGCATTCGCACATGTATATCCTACATGAATTCATTCTATTGGATCACTGAATAAAGTAAAGGTATTACGACCAAGTGAAGTTCTTTTAGCATCCAATTTCTCGAACATTGCTATTTAGGGCTAGTTGTTCAATCGACGTTCAACAACATTCTGGACTTTCAGTTGAATCGTCACGACCAATTGGTTAACCAACGAAATTTCAATTCAGAAAACGTGATAGTATTAAGCCCGTTCTAGACGATCAATAATATTGTGTCAAAAAAAGAAAAATTGATGGTTTCATCCATATGATCAATGTTGTTTCCCTAGACGATCAAAAATTGATAACTATTATCAGCAGCTGTTTTATCACTAAAGTTCACAGCATACGGACCCTGAACATATTATTTGGTCCGATTTTCTAATTAAAATCAGGTATTTTATTTTGTATTGTTGTTCGGTTGGTTGAATTTGTACCCGTGTACTCAGTGAAATGGATGATTACGATGTAGCAGTCATCAGCCTTTCTCTTCATCTGTATGCAGAATACGAACACGAGGAAAACAGAAGGAAGGGAAGCCAGAAAGGTCGAAGATGGACAAGAGAATGGTTGAATAAGAGAAATGTGTATACACAAGAAAATTTATTAAATGTCATCAGACTGACAGAACCAAAAGATTTCAGGAATTGTTTAAGACTTGAGAGCGACACATTTCAGAAGCTGTTAAATTTGGTTGCACCCATGATTCAAAAACAGAATACAGTTATGAGAGAAGCAATTTCGGCATCACAGCGATTGTCAGCAACCCTTGTATATTTTGCAAGCGGATTATCATTTGAAAAGTTGAAGTTCATCACTTGTATGTTTCCGCAGTCACTTGGTATCATTATTATGGAAACCTGTGATGCTTTGATCAGAGTACTACAAGATACGATAAAACTTAATCAGTGCAAAAATATTGTCAATGTATCAAAAATATCTATTTCGTTTTGATATTTTTGATGAACTGTCAATTTATTGATGATGTCTCAATTTTTGATCGTTGTGTCAATATTACTGAATGAGTTTCCCCACATGGTCAATAATATTGCAAAGTATGATACTACTGATCAATATTATTAATCGTCTAGAACGGGCTTTACACAGCTAGTCTAAAGACAACTAATCGATCATTATCTCAGATCATGAAACGGAAAAATTAGATAATTACTGCCTAGGATTCCCAGATCAAGCATTAAAAGAATCAAATTATTTGTCAAAATTATCCCAGGCATGTTGCATAAATGCTAATACTCACTCTTGCGTCTGGAAAATAATAATTGCCCAGTAATGTTTAGATTTATCCATTATAACATGGGTAATTGGCCCAAATTTGCTGAATATATTGCGAACTGCTTGCTGAAAAACGAAAAATTAGATTACGTTACACAACTTCTACAACCTTGTCAAAATTACAACAAAATCAGACTCACTTCATTGTGTGCCGTCGTTAATCCACGGACGTATATTTTGAAAAAGTTTTCGGGTCCTTTCCTGTAACATTAATGGGTTACTATTCAATGAACTAAAAGAATAATCGGAATATTTCTTTCGAATTCCATTCAATGGAACTGTATACATCTATAGCAGTTTCACTTCGTTCGTGAAGGACTTGTCAATATTCACAACAATAGTGAAATCAAAATCGTAAGTACGTTCAATAATGTAAATCAGGTGGACTAATTGAGGATGGGCAACGTAAAATCCAGATATCATTCTTTCGTCAAGGCACAGAATTATGGACTAGAAGCACCCAATACAATCGATGAAAGTAACAAAACTTAACATACTTGAATAATGCAGGTTGTAAATGTGGTGGTAGATTGGCTCCAGCCCCTGTGTCATACGAATTTACGGTAGAATTGTGGAAGTCGTCACCCATAGGATCCCAACCACTCATCTCATCCATCTAGAGTGATATCCACATCCCACCATCCAACACCGCACCAATGTAAATAGAAATCAGAAAACAGCGCGTTATGATATGTAGTAAACGTGGTTGTTTCCAAACACCGACGAGCCGCCTTGTAAAACTATACGATAGGTTTACGTGATGGAATATTGGCTATCACATAAATCTCACACTTCTGTGATACGAAACGAGATATTGGAACACCTAATGCTACTCATACATTATGAGAAACTTTTTCAGGATTCTGATTCAATGTGTATTGTATACTTAAGAAGATGGCTAGTTTTTCAAGAACCAATACTATACTCACATTGTTAAAAGAGGTTTAAAACTTCGTAAAAAAAACGATTGTCAGAAAACGTTCAGGTGACTTTTCTTCTAGACGCGGAACATTCAAAATAGGAATTAAAACATTTAATCTTCTACCAAACGGTTAAAGATTATATTAAAAACGACGACTAACAACCACACAACGCAATGCAAGCTACGAACGTACATCAAAGCAACGATCAGCGACGCAACTTCACTCAAAGAATCCAAAGCAGCATGGACAAAAATTCACACATGTTGACACTCACAGAACAAAAAGAGCAGAATGGAATAGCTGCGTTCACACAAGGTTCACACACGGCGCGTTCATCAAAAACTCTGACGTGAGACCTAGATGTATAGCCAACATCAGATTTATGAAAATAGGCCTTAGATTACGTGGAGGTACGGCCCTTTTTATTAGTAGCGTAATGAGAGCATAGACAAAGTAAAACGTTAAGCGTGAGACAGACCACAGACTATACGTTCACGAGTTCAATTTTGCAACCAATTACATTTCACATAACACGTATGACTTCCTGAGAACGTGTACTGCGTCTTTAACGCGTTCAGTGTGAATTTCTTACTCTTTTCCCCTGCCTGAGATGCCGGCATGCCACCATGTCTTTGGGTTACAGCAAAGTGGCTGACATCTGGTGGACAAATGCAGAAGCAGAAGCTACCGAAACCCGAAACTACCGAAACATAAACAAAACGGGATTGGGATGAAAGTAGGGCTCTATAGTTTCACCTGGGTATACTAAGCCGCCATTTTGGTTCATACTGCGCCCGTGGATGCCGAATCTGACTATGCGGAGCGTAACGCGTAGTCAATTCGGCATCGACGGGCGCAGTATGAACCAAAATGGTGGCTTAGTATACCCAGGTGAAACTATAGAGCCCTTAGATAGAGCCCTAATGAAAGATGAAATACATAGAGCGCCATCTACTTTACAAATGGGTCTTGAACGGATTTATTGATAAAAAAAAAATAATATGAGCACCCGTCGACTTTTGTTGAGCTTGCTGTAAAAAAAAAAGTGAGTCTTGATCAGATTACACCAAATATTTACTACTCATGAAACACTGAAACACACATGATGGAGTTCCACAATTATTGCTATTTATGATTAATTCATGCGAGGTAATTCAATTTCCAAGTTTTGTTCGCGGTATTTATGTTTCGTAAATAATTACATTACGCCCAACGTATGCATTTACGTTTTATGTGCGGCGATGGTAGTGGTGGAATACGGTATAACCATTGACTGCCTATATCGTTCCATCAAAATTGTTATAATTCGATTATCAGATGATAATTTTGTAAATTTTCATCAGTTGTTGTAATTAATTATATTCGGTTGTTAATCTGTCTTGTAAAATGATAATGAATGAATAATATGCGTAATGCGGCGCTCCGCGTCCGGACACTGTACGCTGAACGCTCTCTTTGTATACTCTTGCTGAAGTATTTTGTTTCGTTTTTTGATAATTATGAAGGAAATGGCTGCTGGTTGCTGCGTTTGTTCCGATGACAGAGGGTGGGCCGAAAATCCGCTAGTATACTGTGACGGAGCTGGTTGTAACATTGGCGTGCATCAAGGTAAGACAATTCCCCTACGAACGGTGTTCATAGTAAGTTTTATCAGCTTTGCTAACAAATTTATAATATTGCAGCGTGTTACGGAATTGTATCTGTTCCGAGTGGGAATTGGTACTGTAGAAAATGCGAATCGCAGGAACGTTCTGCCCGAGTTGTGAGTATTAATACAAGAGGGAATGTAGGGTGTACTTTGCGAACGGGAAAATCAGTTTGTTATTCTAAATTATCTTTTATGAAGAATGGAACCAGAATCTTGTTCCATATCAGTTGTTGTATTATTGTGGACCGGTACTGTAAGAAAATACACCTATAGCTATTCTACTCTTTCACAAATTTGTATGGATCGATTGAAACATGAAAGTTGGAATCTCGACGAACTTTTTGTTTCAGCGTTGTGAGCTTTGTCCGTCCAAAGACGGTGCGTTGAAGAAAACCGATAACGGTGGTTGGGCTCACGTTGTTTGTGGATTATATATACCCGAAGTGAGATTCGGTAGCGTTACTACCATGGAGCCAATTGTCTTATCACAAATACCGGCTGAAAGAATCAATAAAGTAGGTGTCCAATTATGTATTTATACTTCCTCGAATATAACGGTTATTTGGGCCTCGATTTAGTGATATAATATTTAACAATTCCTTTTCTGCAATAAGAATATAATGAAAAAGGATTCTGGATGCTCGTTTACATCTTCTATTGTTGGACTTTTATGGTTTGAAAAGCCCTGCTTTTTTCTCTTGTATAATTAGGTGCTTAACGATAAACTGTAGGATTCAGAAAATCAAATTCAGTTGGCGCCTGGATTTTGATGAGACGCGCCGGATGCGAATACATGATTTTAATTGAAGAACGGCGTTTTTGAATAAAATGATTGTGTTTTACAATAAACCATCGATCGCCCTAATTGATGGTTACTTCATATTTGGAAAGAAAATTTCACATGACTGTCGCTCTTTTCGTGCTTTGCAGGTGTGCTACATTTGCGAGCAGAATAATAGAGGAAATAGGGCTTCAGTTGGCGCCTGCATGCAGTGTAATAAAGCCGGCTGTAAACAGCAGTTTCATGTGACTTGTGCGCAGGCAATGGGATTATTGTGTGAAGAAGCTGGTAACTACTTCGACAACGTGAAATACTGTGGTTACTGCCAGGAACATTATAATAAATTGGTAACGTGAAATTGTATTCTCTAGTTATGCGCTGAAAGCGCTTTTTTTTACCCGATTAGTTGATCATAGTAATCGTTCGACAAGTGCGAAAATAAGATTCGGCAGTACAGCTAATGGATCAGTCAGTTAAAGGGCGTTAGTTGATTTATAGTATTTGGGTATATCGACAGAGCCAATCAAGAAGCACAGTTTGCGCTTTTGTTAAGTATCTCCGTGCGCTCAAATCCTGGTGTCCGCCTCCCGGGGACAGAAAAAATGGCGAACCAATGGGCGCGTTTTCTTAGACATCACAAATGCGCTTATTACGCTTCTCGTAAGTCACAGAGTGAGTTTTTGTTAGCAAAAATACCCATCTTTTGGCCAACGAAGTGTTGACTCCCATAAGAAAACCACACGGAGCCATTATATTCCTACCGGAGAATAAGAAATTCGTTAGAAACCAAAGATATATATTTTTAATCTAGAAGGTCCTTAGCATTTGCTAATAAACTTTTGGTTTCTAACAAATTCCTTATTCTCAGGTAGTAACATAATTATCTTTGCTCCATGTGTTTTTCTTATGAGAGTCAATACGTTCGTCGGCCAGAAGGCGGGTATTTTTGCTAACATAACAGTTAGCTAACAGGAACTCACTCTGTGACGTCACTGGAAAATGTGCCCATTATCTACTTGAAATACAAAAAATATCTCTCCGTAGAAAGAAAACGATAGTTTGCCAAACCGAAAAACAGAAAAGACGGACAATGGGATAGACTGACAGGCTTGCTAATTCTCAGTATAACAAGAGAAAAGACGCGCAGCGTCCACTGAAGGATTAATACGTGCGAAGTGAGTGTTGGTGGGTGAGAGGTTAGACCGTGAAGTTACTGAAGCAAGGTTTTAAAACCAAATTCATGTCTGCATTGGTTCCATGTGGAGCCAAATATTTTGCTCTAGTTCGAGCTCATGTTACGTACATTCAGATTGAATTTCGAATCCCTGAACCGGAGGACAACAACCCTTCATTTATGAAGAACGTATGTTTGTATATTTTGATATTTTTATGTTGATTATGAATGGTTGGCGAGAGCAACAGCTTATTCGACATTATCGGCAAAATGAATTTTCAATGGAAATACTGCGTCTGCCTGATCTAATGAATTGAGTAGTAAACTTTTTCGAGGTTGAACCTATCTGTAAATTACTAGAGAATGAGAAGTGAACACATTTATGCAGGGTGATGAACGAGAAGTCGCATCATTGGCCAACTCGTGATAACGCGGAACGGCGCCGACACGATAACACATTCTTCGCTACATGCATTACGTACACGCTGCACGTTACTACATGCTCGCCTATGGTGCGACTTCTCGTTCATCACCCGGTATTGATGCCGTGGGATTTTAATTTTTCGCTGTCCTGTATAATTATGAAAATGCCAAGTCGGCCATTTTCTCACAGCTATCCTATAATTTTCGTTTCAAATAACGTGTATCTCATTGTTTCTTTTTCTTCTGTCTTCAAATTATGTTATCATTTTACGAACAAATTATCTCAATTTTCAGAAAAAGTCGGCGCATTTAAAACCCATACCACCCTACCGACCGTTGTCGTCCAACTACTCCAGCTCTGAAGAATCTCCCGAGAAGAAGATGTCGATGAATTTTAATCAGACGCCAGCTGATTTGAAACAAACGACAACTAAACGAAAATCAGGAACCAATAGACCGCTGAATCAGAATGGTAAATTTATTGAATTACCAGCATAAAATGCTCAAGCATTTAGTATTTGCGAGTAAATTATGCGTAATTGTGGTGATTTTCACATAGTCTTAATGGATTCTGAAGATAATATGATCAGTTTTAACGAGTTCTTCAAAAGTCTAAATATATTTTCACGAATACTAATAAATCATGATCCTATCAAATAAGCCTGAACGAGTTTTGAAAGAGTTTTAGTGAGTCTTACCAAGTCCATGTCGCTGTGCCCGAATCGCAATCCTTGCATCTCGGGTTGAAACCCATCAACGCCGGAAAGCTAGTGCTATTCGAATACACCCTCCGCTGACATCCTAGCTAACAACAGTATCAATCGAGGTGGAAAGATCAGGGCACTACAATCGCAAGGCGTGTCACCACTGGACCTAAAAAGACTGGTATGTGCACGTCGTGGCCAGCTTACTCAACGTTATGCAAACACGTGTCTAGTAAGCGAACTTCGGCTGCACACTTTGGCATAGAGAAGGAAAACTTGAACGCAACAAACCGTGGGGAAGGCAGCGGTAAACTGACCCGACTAACCCTGCTCAGGAGAGTCGCACGTCAGAATCCGCGATCGCCAACATTCGGCAACGAGTATGGCACCTGAATTTTTAACCAAATCCTTGGGTTTGGATGAGTCTTGATAGACTGCCTTAACATTTCTAAACAGAGTTTCAACAAACCGGAAGAAACGTAGAGAATCTAAATGAGTGTAAGAGTCGAATGAGTCTAACTTAGTTTAATGGATCTGCAAAATGTCAGTGTATTTGATCTAGTCCTAACGAGTGCTTAAGAGCAGTGAGAATCTGAATGCGTGTAAAGAAGTCTTAATTGAATCAGAGTGATATTTATCCTACAGTTTGAATACGTTTGAATGATTTTTGAAAGTCCAAGTGAGTCTTAAATGAGCCTCAACGTCTCAATAGTCTTAATCAGGCCCAGCAGCTATCATGTCTCTCGGTGTTCTTTTCCAAGGCTTTCTGACATCACTTTGGACTTTCTTTTTGCTGCATATCCCGATCATTTTGAGGTTCTCATCTTGTCATTCTTATTGCTGTACGTACCACCTCCTCCTCATATTATACGAATGAATTCGAAAACATGAGATTTTGTATTTTAGGCTGTTTTAAGACATAGACATGTTTTATGTACTTTTTTTTTTTGTTGCTAATGTTCACTTGTCCGTCCGCAGGTCCCACGCGATCTACAGCCGCCGATCGCAAAGAGCTGCACAACCAGCAGACGAACATCGATCACCTAAACGGTACTCATAATATTATTACGCCGCCTCCGACATCGCAGCAGTTGACCGCTAACAATCAATCCCAGAGTGGTGCGAGCCGTGAAAATACTCCTACCGGGAACTCGACTGCCACGCTTACCGGTAATTCGCATCTCGGTAAGAATGATAACAGTTCACGTTTCACGACGTCGAATTTCATAGAGAGCGTCATTACGCCCAGCGAAAGCGTTTTCGCTGATATGCATAAAAATAAGAAACGGAAACCAAACGAACCGTCCGTATCGACTGCTAACGTGATTGGTAAGTCGTCGCTGCATCAGCTGACGCCACCGCCACCTGCACAGCCGGAATCAGAACACATTTCCAGTAAGCTTAATGCTGATGATCAGGGCGAGAATAATGAGGACGATGATGACGATGATTCGATCCCGTTGAAGTTCATCGAGGAACCTAATCTGTCGACTTTGAACAATGAACCCATAGTAACGTCAAGCGTGGCCTCCAGTTCACCCGGTATATAAAATTTAGTTGTGTTCTTGTAACTGTAAGTTGAAAACTTGGTCGTTGTATTTGACTTAGTTATTATTATGCTTCCAGCTGCCAGTACGAGCGTGACCACGGTGATTTCGTCCATTGCTCCTGCCAACATGGCTAATCACAACGCTACTGTGCCGACGACCAGTGCGAGTGTAAATAACATGCCTGTATCCACGTCCACATCGAATGCTGGTTTGCCTTCGACTAGTAGCAGTGCTAGCGTGAACTTGAACAATTCGTACACAAATCCTGTCTCTTCATCCTACCTGTCAACAACGAGTTCATTTTCGGAAGCCAAAGTGTCCAAGTAAGTGCTCATTGTCGCGGACATGAAGTTTATAGTTGGTGCCATCGAGGAATGCATAAATTTGTGTAAAAAGTGGCTTCGAATTAGTGAGTATAAAGGAACTCTTGGAGTAAGTTTCAGAATTGTAAAAGTGCAGAAGAACAAATCAGAAAAAGTACTTAGTCAGAAAAGAATAAGAAAATATTAAAGAATGAAAGAAAAGAGCAGCAGCGACAGATGATAGCAGGGTAGAAGAAAAGAAGACAAATTTCGAAAGACCGAGAAAACTGGAAAGAGTCGAGAGGTAAAAAAATACCAAAAGAGGAGATAATGACCGAAAATATCAGAAAAAGATATTGGAAGGTAGATGAATAGAAGAAGAAAAAATAGGCGGGGAAATGTGCGAAGAGACGGAAACACGACTTGAAAATTTATAGTCGGAACAGATGGAAAGGTAGAGGGGTAGCAAGCTGAAAAAGACCAACATAAGGCAGAAAAACGGGAAATGGAAAACCGAGAGGAAGCTGAAAAATAGGAGATAAGATTGGAGAAGGTGGAAGAAGATGGAGAAGGCAACGGGAATTAAAAAGTAGACTTGAGAGAAAAGATGAAAGAAAAAGCGGAAATGAAGAGAACGATAGACAGGTCGGAAAGCTAGAAGCGTGAAAGAAAAAACTATATTCGAAAGTAATGTAAACGTAGGTAGCAAAATTTCAAAAATGTCAAACTTCATGAAGAAAATGAAGGAGTGAATATAATAAGATTTTTGCGTTCGAAAATTAGTCCTATATATACGTGTATCTGTAATCCTTCCTCCAACCGGAGTCTGAATACTACTTTACAGATCCCATTGAATTTATAAGTACGAGCTTCAAGTCATCTTCAGTTAAAATGTTGGGAAACTACAACTTCTAAATTCGTACATGTTATGGAACTGCTACAGCTATTAAAACGCGGAGATATTTCAAATTTAGACATTGACCTTCTTAACGTATTTGATTATTTTCATGGGTTGGAAGCGAGTCGAAGTTGAAAAAGTAACAATGAAAGATGAAGCCAGTCATGTTTTTGATCAGTAAATTAATTGCAGGTCTCTTGTTTTTTGCAGGTTTCAGAGTGGTTCTAGCGCTCCGCATATGCTCGGCAATCAGTTGAATCCATCCTCATCGATGGCGCAAAAGATGTCTGACACGTTAAACGACGAATTGGAGGCCCACAGTATTTTCACTACCGCTGATTCGAACACGAACGCTAATACTTTTGTCGGTCCGCCGTTATACAATAAAATTATATCGTCTGTAAGTATTGCGAGCGTACCGAACTGTGGATGAGTATTTCGTGAATTCGCGAGAATTAAACTAGCTTACTTTCATGTTTAGACCAGAGCAAAAGATTCGGCTAAAAGGAGCAACTCGCCATCAAATGGTCCACTAGCTTCGTTGTCGAGTTCGGCAGCGAATTTCCCGCAGACATTGGAAGAGCTTCTAGAAACGCAATGGGAACAAGGAGGCACCTTTCTAATGGAGCAAGCTCAGCATTTCGATAGTAAGTCACATCGTTAGATCCGATATCTCGTAATATAAAAAGGAATATCTTTGTCGAATCAACGTGATGGAAACGAAGAGAGGAGGTGCCTGCTATCAGAAGAACTCTGAATAACGATAGGCCAACTCAATCCATGTTTAATATTGATTTTTCCATCGAAAGATCCGATTTTTTGCGCTCGTTTGTTGAAATTTTATGGTGAAAACAGTGCTTCTGATTATTTAGTAGCAATTCTTGGTCTAAAATACCAGGAAAGCGGTCGAGATATCTCTGTATTTCGTTTGAAGGTGAACGTACGACGGTTTCCTTAATTCCCGTTTGTAATGATTCTGTGTCATTCACCCTAACTAACAACTGCTCTCGATCACTTTCCACAGTCGCTTCGCTGCTAACGTGTCTGCATAAATTACGTGAAGAGAACATGGGACTGGAGGAGCACATTCGTAAGCTAAAAGCCAGACGGGATCATCTCTTAGGAGTGAACGCGCGATTGGCGATGCCACTAGCTCCGATTTCGCAACGTAAGTGGTTTCCATAAGTTCTTCAAGTCATTCTCGTGTTCATATTTCCCCGTTATAAACCAACATTATTAACGATTCGATCTGTTATAGCAGTGAATAACGTACATACCGCGTCGCAAACGCCGCCGCAACATCCGTCTTCCGCTTCGCAACAATCGATGTCGCCAATGAACGTGCACCATCAGCTACCGCAACAGCAGCATCATCATCCCCAGCAACAGCAACAGCAACAGCATGCGCAACAACAGCCGCACCACGTGTCCCACTCGCAGCAGTACCAGCAGTCAAACGTGACTGCCCAAGTGACTAATATTTCGGAAACTACCCAGCTGCGTAATATCCCTCTACCATCTGGTATGTACTCGACGTCGCCATCGTCGACGACGCTACGCGGACCACACGGCTCTGTGTACCAGAATCCACACTCGATGGAAAACGGTTTGATGTCTTCGCATCATCAACATTCGCGCGGCATGCCATCACAGTCGATGCCCGGTGCCATAAGGTACGAATTCGAAAAGATCCCTACTATAGCTATTCAGTTACGAGTTTTGAAAATATTTTCCTTCGTCATTTTATTCAAATTTCCAACCTTTTCATTATTTTTTAGTTCGTTAAATTGTGCACCGTCACATTTATGAACTTTAATTTCTCGTCTACTTGCAGGCACCACAGTTCAACTTCGAACGCGTCGCTGTATGCATCTAATCAACCTTCGTCGAATCCCGGAGTGGTCGTCCGCACTCCAAATATGGCGATGCCTGATGTGCGCAACGATAATAGACGGTAATTACGTGTATCCGTGCCGCGTGAAAGAACGACCCATGGGGATTATCAACCTTCATTAGGTCTAGGTCTGGCTTAAAGGAAATTGAAAGGAATACTCAAATAATGTTGGTATTTTCTTCGTAACTTCAGAAATGTTTCCGTGGTGTCTTCTAACTACTGAATGTCGCACCTTACACCCTAGGCTGTGTATACCTCCTTCCCTGTAAAAGATTCACAAAATATTCTACGAATTTGTTTTTCGGAGGAGGTTTCTTTCCCGCAAATGGCTAAGCAATATTTAGAAATCATATTTTTGTGAGTGGTCACTGCTGCGGTACTCAAAAGGTAGTTTCCGGGACTAGGGGTGCGGTGTCTGGGGAGTCTTTTTGGCATTCGTGCTTTGCCATACGCTCCTCGTAACATTGTGAGGGATTATTTATGCATCGAAAACGCTTTCACGCCATTTTATTTGGACTTCTATCTATTTTCTTGGTTCGGTGGGATTTATAAAAACCGTAATTCTAGAGAATATGAGCCCTCAGAACGTTGAATTAACGTGATTGAGATTTCTAACCAAAGTACTGGTGAAACTAATCCATTTACGACCGTTCTGTAGTATTTCGATGTCTGATTTTAATCATTTCATAACTGAATGAATCTAAAAGATTTAAAAATGATTTTTGCTAGCTTCCTAAAGATCTGAGAGAAGTGCTATTAGTGATGTTGAGATTAACCAGTTTCGTTATGAATTGGCGACGAGGGTAAAACCAGAAAAATTAAAATTTTGAGTCTTAATTATAGACGTAATCGGATTTCTGCATTTGAAGATAAGAATAAATTTTATGAAATTTCATTTAATAATATTGTCCTGTAGCTATCGCCCGAGGAGCTGAAAGTTGGAAGGATTTAAATACGGTTTGAGACTTCTACAGATTAGTTGAAGGCTGTTCAAAACTTCTTTAAAACTCCTGCAGACGTCTTTTTGACTGTACGAGATTCCCCCGGATATATTTTAGACTATTTCTGACTTGTATAAGGCTATCTCTAGATTTTTAGATTTTTGAGTGCTAAAACGCGTTTGAACCTTTTCCAAATTGACTGGATACTCGAAAGGTGTGCAAGACACACCTAGAAATGTTTTAAATTTTGGAAAACTCTTCAATAGGTCTCTTAGTGTCTTGAAAGTGTTGAACAAGTCCGAAAGAGTCCTGAAAAATTCAAAACGTATTTGGAGAGGTCTAAAAGAAGTGTGAAGGAGTCTTACTCAAGTTCAAGAATTCAGTAAATAATCGTAAGTAATTCTGAAACATTTTTGAGTCTTACCGATTCTGAAAAAAATCTTGGGACAGTTTTATAGAGTCTTGAATTAGTTTTTAAAAGTCTTAGACAAGTCGTATAAAAGTTTTTATACTTCTAAAAAAAATCATAAGCAGTATTAATATACGTGGCATAAAAAGGGTCGACTTTTTCGGTCAAATCGATTTGAAGAAAAATGGAAAAATGTGATTTTTGATTAAAAATATCGATAAATTTTTATTCCAGTAAATAGTTGTTAAAAACTGCTAAAATAATGTAAATTTATTGTACAGACATCAGCTAATGAATAAATAGTCAGCGAGTATGAATGAAATAGAAGGAAAAAAGAGGGATGATGTTTTTAAATACAAAATGACCTAGAGAAGAGCAACAGGAAAGTAAGTGATCGGGGCGAGCGAAAATCTTTTAACACTAGATTATTCTATATATTATACGTAATATCAATTGAAGAATAAGTTTATATAATCTGTTATAGACTAAATTCTTTTAATGCATTATGACTTACTGGATACGCCAGCGTTCTCGTTCTTTCGCTTCTTTTTTTCTTGTTGGCTAACCTAGCCGCCGAATGAAAAAGAAACCTATTTTTCATTCGAGGTAGAGAAACAGTAACTATACTGTATGCTCGGTGATCGCTATGTTTAAATTCAACGAGTTCGTTAGTTACTGTACTTCAAAAAGCCAGTTACATTGTATGTGAATGGCATCCTCTTTCTGAAGTCTTATGCTAGCCAAACTGCCATATTTCAAGCTTTCGAGAGCCTTTAAATCCCAGAATCGGTAAGTCCAGATCCACCCATGTAGACCATGAATGATGAGTGTAGCTTGAAACTGCGTATTCCTATGCGAATGCCGAACTCGACCAGTCGTGTTATAATTACCAAAATTACCATGTATCAGATACTGATCTCCAACGTTTATAGTTCTTTTATAATTTGTATATTTCTACTTTTTCCTCAATTTTGTTGTACGTATTTTTGTTTCAAACATCAGTAATGAGTTACGAGGGTTTTCCTCGTAGATATTTATTTTATTTATTCGGGAGTGAAGAAAGTACAAAGCAAACCAGTACACAAGTGGATATGTATGTATTACGTTTATCGAGCGCGTCTGTGTTGCTTACAGACCACAGTCTTGTTTTTGAGAAAACTGTCTTTTATTTTACTTGCCCGTATTTTCGTTCTTTCGTTGCTCAAAAAGTACCTACACTGACTGTGGTGACTGTGGTTCCGAGGTAGGAAGTATAATCAAAATGCATTTAATAACGAACCTTTTTTTTTTCAAGTTTTTCTTTTATTTTTATTTTGTGTGATATATTGTACAATGGTTGTACGGAGTAAGATTATTCATTCTTTGAAACGTGTTTTGACTGTTTAGTAATTTAAGTTGTTTTTTTTCCTTTTTTCTTTCTTACTACATAGAACTGAAATTTGTACGTGGGGTTGCCAACTATTGAAGATCAAAATACCGGCCCACCAAAAATAGCAAAAGAAAAAACGAAGTTGCAGGGATGTTATTAGGTTGTTATTCTCTTCTGAAATAAGAAAAAAAAAATTGAGGCAATTATATTGTGCAAATTATTAGCATATTCCTGCTGTTTTCAGTCATGAAACCAAACTTGGTTTTGATCCTGATTTTCTTGCAAAAGCTTGAGGTCCTGATTATGATCCTCTATAATACCGGTCTTATACAGGGCCAATATGACCTAATACCGAATACTGATTTCCCTACCTAAGTACCGGCTGGATCGGTAGAATACCGGCCGGTTGGCAACCTTACCGTATGCACTGAATAAGCGTTGTTTAATATCGCTTGATCTTGTAAATATAGGTAGTAAATTGCGCACGTTTTGTAGCGGACAATTCTTTATGATGTGATTTATAGGAAACCAATTTGTTGTAAAATAAAATTGTTTTATACTAATTTATTAACTCGATATTGGTTCTTATACGAAGTTGATTAGCGTGCTTCGGAGGTTCTAAACAAAATGTTCTAGTTGTCCGATGAAATGATTTTTTCAGAAATTTGTTGGTGGCAGCGGTGCATAGCCCTTGTCCAGACTCAAGATGTCCAACATTCAACACATTTTACGTAGTCAGTATGTTCAACAAATTAAATGGCTTATTCGACACAACATGTTGAAACGAATATCTACAGTTGATGTTTGATGGATCGAATATCAAATGCATTCAACACGCCTGGCTACGCTAGGGTAGTATAGCTACCTGGCAATGCCTACTTTTCCAAAGTCTCGGCTCGCAGTGTATTGCAGCCAGCCAGCTAAAAGCTGAAAACCATAAGCCGAAAGTCAGCTTTTTGTCATCCAGAAAAAATGTATAGCACAGCTAGAAGACAAAAGTTATATAAACGCTGTATTCTATTAGGCCGTATATTTTCTCAAGGTCAAAAGTTTAAGCTGGAAGCCGAAGTTGGAAAATATTTTTTGATGGGAAGCGAAAAGCTCACAGTTGTATTTGTTATTCAGCTTTTCCTTTCACTTTTTCGCCCTGTCCTTGGCCAATTCCCTTTTTTCTCTGTCTAAGTCAGGTAACATCCAGTTCTGTTCTCAACAAACTAATAAACAATGCCTCATAAATGTTGTTGTTTTCTTGGGATGGGGGGGGGAGTCAAAAGTTGAAAGTTTTAAGCCAAAGTGGACGCTGTTATGCTGGATTTACACCAACTTCTAAGCATGCTATTAACAAATGAGGAGTTATCTGTCAAAAGGACCCCTGACGAATAGGAATCCCATTCGTCAGGGGCCCTTTTGACAGATAACTCCTCAAATATGCCAAATTTCAAATGGAGCGTACTTTTTTATGGCATGCTTGTTATAACGTTATAACTTCGGTGTAAATCCAGCATTATGCGTAAAGGAACCAAACCCAGTTAAATCTGTTTTTTGAGAACACGTGATTCGAAGTTCAAGAGCCATGTAGAAACTATGACACACGAGTTTACTCAAGCTTTTTTCAACATGAGTACACTTTTTGAATCGCGGGAAGGGGGCAATTTTGAAAAATTCTACACTATGCTCTTTCCATTTTTAACTATACTAATAACTAATTTGGTTTACAACAGCGTCCAAATACGAAACATTTTTATGGCGGAACCAGGAATGCCAAATGGGGAAAATGACTAAACCGGTGGTTGAAGTGACCCATATTACCAAACATACTACTATCTACTATCTTACATATTTTAGAATTAGTATAGTAGAAATGGGTCACGTTGGAACACACAGAAAAATCTTTCGTACCGCGCCACCTATGGGTTTAAGGGGTAGTGAGACGTTGTACGCCGTTATCAGGGGACTCCGTACTACACTTCTATGCAGGGCCCGTTCTGATCCGCCTCATCATCATCATCATCATCATTCTGAAACTTGCAACATGTCAACAGGCTACTACTCATCTTGATGTGCTGTGTTCGTGCTTGTGATTTGTGATCTGATACTTGGAATTAACACCTATTCTGTTTCATAATTTGAAAATTTTGTGATCGTTAATTTGTGAACGAGTGTATGGCATACGTATTTCCATATTATATTCGTAATGTATTCTCAAGCGAAGAACACTCGAGTGTAATAAGTGTCAACAGTGTGTCCTTTTCTCATTACTAGGATTTAATTTCATGTTGAACTCGATGTCGCTACTATTGAAATGGGACACATAAATCAACTCCGAAGATAATGCTCCAGAAGTACGATCTCTCATTGGGAAATAATTCTATGCCAAACTAATGGGTTCGAAAATCGAGTATGTGGACTCTTCGCAAATATATGCTGCTAATTATGTCCGAAATTCCAAAGCAATTGGTGTTCTTTGGGGAATCTTCACAATTTGCTACGCGATTATCAATTCGGTAGCGTTTGTTACGCCAGAATGGCTGGGTGATACCTCATTAGAATCGGAATATCCTGCACGATTCGGTTTATGCAGTACATGCTATTTCGGAACCAACTCTGGAGGAAGTGAAAACTGTAATAATAACTTTGATGAAGTATTATCACATCCTTTCACAGCGAGTCATATTGCGACGCTATGTGGCATCATTTCAGTATTTCTTGCATTGCTAACAGTATTATGTTTGCTGTTATTCTTTTTTTGTACTTCCACGAATGTGTATCGCGTATGTGGCTGGATGCAGTTCCTTTCAGGTAATTATTAATAATACCAATGCATTTGAAACTCCTAGTCAGTTGAAAGTTCAGGAATTTCCGAAGTAAACTTGCATCGTTAATGAAAGATATGTCATTAATCTGGTGGTTATATCATAGTATACGAATTCAAATGATAATTAGAGATCTAAAGCGTCAAGAAAGTGACCTTTAATCCATGGGACATTCTTTTGGTTCCAGTAAGGAAAAATGAACCTCCTTTTGTTTTAAAAATTATTAAAAATGCCTATCATCTACGGTGTGACTGTAACCAATGATCAATCTGTAAGCATATTCAAGTTCGTACACATCATTGAGATGGAATTGATTTTTACCACTTCGGATAGATTTTTTTTTTACTATAGTGAATATTAATGCCTTGTGGGCTATAATCACTTACAACTAGGTGTAGTTATTTACATCATCATTAATATATAGTAGGGTTATAATACCATGGTTATTGATGAATAATATGATGTCTGGTAGCTTATCGATGGATATTAGTTTCTGTAATGGGTGATAATAGTTGATGCTGCTGTAAACAACTGCTGATGGAGACGTTCGAGGAGAATGTTTTACTTAAAGATAATAACCTGATGGAATTCATTTCAACCACCTCTGAAATTTGAACTCTATACATTTATGAAAAGTAGTCGATACATAATTTGACAACTTGGCATCTAGTTGAAAGTTTATGTAGAGGTATTTGCTGTACTTTTTGTAAATTCTCGCATACATATCTTTGAAGATCCTTCATTCGAAATGAGAGAATGTACAACCACCCAATAATGGGGTAAAGCGTATTATTGAAACCGTACATGTACAACATAGGTACAAATAAAATTGGGGCTTACCCCCTTTCGTATTAAATCTTGAAAATCATATATGGATGATGGGAGGTGGTTGTGCTTTGTTGTATGCATTTGCTTGTGTACTGGAAGATTTTAGCCCTATTGTGGTAACTATAAATTCCTCCTCAACAGCTCTCAGAAGGCTTTTTCAACTAGTGGTTCCAGATTAGTTCTCATTTTGATAAAAGTACCCAATGCTCTTGTATTTTTGGAATGATTAATTCTGTCAGATGCGTGTCAGTGTGAAATTTATAAACAAACTGGTATATTATTTGTTCACGAATTCTCGTTCAGCTCAAGTTTGTATCGTCATAGTTATTAATTTCTGTTCATTAATGTTTGATTTAGCCTTCTGCCTTGTTGCTACGGTCGTCGTTTATCCAGTCAGTTGGAACTCAAATGACATACGTCGGACCTGTGGTCATATTGCTGATGTATACAAGATGGGCGATTGTAGTATTCGATGGGCTTACTTTTTAGCTGTTATCGGTTGTCTTGACGCTATTGTGTTAGCTACGTTGGCTTTCATCTTAGCAGCAAGGCACGTGAAATTACAACCTGAACCTGCATATGGCATCAATGGCTCACTGTTCAAAGGTAATAGGTTCATCATGCATCTGTTTGACTGGGATGCCAAATAACCGAATCTCTTACAGAGTGTGACTCGTGACATTCGGATTTGGAATGAAAAGTAGGGAGCAGTGATGTAGCTACAAGCGCTGTGTACTAACACACTGACACACTAAAAAACGTACGCAAGCACTTCGAGGATTCAACATCAAATTCTCCTATCATTTTACACCAATCTTGTGTATACGGATATGTCAGTGGTGGTTTTGTTTTGTCAATAATTTTAACTTATAGTCTGTGATGTTGAGAATTCGTTTCAAGGAACAGCTAACTTATCCTCAATCAACTCTGACCGTGAATTTACGGAAATTAGAAAAGTATCAAACTTGCCTGTACATTTTTTATGGAAGCCAGATATTGAAAATAAGCTTTACGAATTGCCTTCCTAAAAACAGCAAATTTACTTCTGGTTAATTATTGTTACTTAATCGTATTGGGTTTTCATGATCAGTCGACATTAGGATGTCGTAAAAATGGCGTTGGTAATTTGAATTCATGCCGTTTTGTCAATCTTTTCGCCCACATACTTTTCCATTCCCTGTCAGTGTGTCAGTATTGTATCCAGGAATATTGCGGGGGGGGGGGATTGACCTAATATATGGGGTATTTTAAACTAAATTTATTTTCTAATGTTTCTGTGATCCGCATTTTTCTGAATTTTTAAGCGCACGGTAATACCCAGGGGGCAGACCCCTACACCCCCCCGTGTATACGGCCCTGCCCTGTAAATTTTTAAAAAATGAATTTGTTTTTTCTGGAAGCCATATGGTTGCCTTTCTACTTTTCTTGGTTCTTGACTATCATAATTAACCGTTTCCTTATTTTTGTAGGTGAAATTAATAATGGTTATATTGGTGACGCAGGATCAACTGCCGGCTCGCGAAAATCGTTAAATCTTCACCCAGTGTTGCTAATGCCTCAGCCTATGGCAGAAATTGATCGTTTTTCAGAATTGTCTGGTAGAACTAGCCATTCGAAGACCTCTATGTACAGGCCTGATTTTAGTTCAAATATTCAGAATTTCCAGTTATGAATGTTTTGTAGGAGTATGTATTTATATTGTATTTCTTACTAAGGTTGTTATTATATTTTTTTAAAATATAAGTATTGTTTAGGTTTAATTACGTAGTTGAAAAGTTGTCGAGAAATGCAAATCATCATTTATTCATCCATTAGTATTATGTGAGTTATCGAAAAATGCAACCGTTTTTCTAAACAATGTGATTCCTGACAGTACTCGAGTAGAAGCATCTGCAAGTTTAGTTTACCCCTCATGTGCGTACAGAATTAGCAGAATGCCGTGAGTGAATGCGTGCCTGTTAAATTCATAAACATTTCAACACTTTTTTCAGCAAATTAATGGATAGAATAATTTTTTATAAAGCAAGTGAATGAGTTCCTTTTATATATCTGTAGATCCGGAATGAGTTTCATTATTGTCTATTGGAATTCCATCACTGTGTTTTCCTCATAGAATCCATAATTCGAGAATTTGGATTCTGGGCAATTTTGATCCTGGATTTGGATTCTAGAATTCCTTTTTAAAGGAAAAGTCTGAGCCCATTGATTTGGACATTAGAGTCCTATTTTGCAGAAGAATATCTGAATCCGTGCATTCGCATTCTCCTTGGATTCTATATAAGAATCCTCTTTGCTGGATTCGGACTGCCCAATTCAGAATCATTTTCGTACAGTATTTGAGTTTCCTGATTCTGCATTCTTGGATTTAGGAATTTTTTTATTTCTTATTTCAGGTGCACAATGTGTAATGTTTTCCATCTGGATAGTGCATACTCAGTACTATTTTGAACAAACTCAGTAGTACTTTTCTATTATGAAATCATCTGATTAATACAAATTTACTTGGCTGACTTCTCCACATGCGCATGGATCAATTTTATGACGTGTTACATTCATATAATTCGAACAGGATTTTGAAAATTTGACTATTATTTGGCGTGGACACATGTGGTAGTCGATGGCATCGCAGAGGTTGTATTGAATTCAATCTATGGTTATGAATTTATACCTATTATTTGGTTTGATCCCCTTTGGTGGCTCTCTGTAGGGTCAAGTTGATAAACTGTTCTCAATTTTGAATTCGGAAATTCAAAAACATTAGTGGACTCCTATCTCGAATTTCTTTCATCTCCGCACACCCCAATTTTGGAGTCACACTGAGAGAGGTAATGGGTTCAATGATTGTTTCATAATCTGTGTTTATAAAAGGGACTGCAAAACTCTAATCAATTTTGCATTTTCAGTATTTTTTCTTCTTTGTTATTTATTTTAGCATTCTAATTTTTACTAATTTGAGCCGAAACCATTGTGCCTATGTAAATTACACATTCAGTCAGGCGCGGATACAAGGGTGAAAAAGGGAAATCTCTCCCTCCTCCCCAACTTCAAAAAAATAATACACCATTTATTTAATGCAGCACTATGCACTTCATTCATAAAAGAAAATCACAGGAAAAAATTACCCTCCAGAGTCCATTTCCTATCCCAAAATTCAAATCTATAGATCCGCGCCTGATTCAATTTTACTCTTTTGGGAGGATCGGGTTTAAAAGGGTTCGATAACCTTGAAACTCGACAAACATTTTTTCTTAGTGTGGTAGTACAATTCAGCGGGGGGGGGGGGGTCAAAAACATTTAGCATTATTTTTAGGGTGTTTGCCCGCGCGCAGCGCTGCAAGCACCCTATGGCAATCGAATTTTCATTTCATTACATACGACTGAATTGCTTACAGCTCATAGTTCAGTTTTAGCTCAGTTGCGTTTAGATCGTTAGATCGGTCTTTAAGGCGAAGCGTGTGGAAGATGAAAGTGCTAAGGTGCTAAGCTGCTAACCTCAACAGATTCTCATTCTGGCGTTCATGGCGTATATTTGTTTTATCGCATAGACGTTGGTACTGTGTCTGAATATTAGCTTCAAAGCTTTAACATTTCAGATTTGGTTTTGTTTTATCAATACTAGTGTAGGAAGTTGGCGCAACAACACCAGAATGCGGAGAAGCCGGAAGTTTTTGCAGTTTTAGGATAAATTTGAGAAGCCAGAAGTTGGAAGCTGAAAGTTTTTCAGCTTAAGCAAACACTGTCTTACTACCTGCTTGTTTAGCTTATTGTATTCTAGTCGCCCTCTTACGGAATTTTTTCAAACTAAAAAGTGCCGGGCACTTTCATGTTTCGTGATAACGGTGATCTGCAAGTGTTGTATGCAGTCAAGAGCGTCCGTTAAGGCTGTATTCTTTGTTTACATACTGATAAGAAAATTGTGTGAAATATGCTCTCCGCTGCCGACTAATTACGAAGCGAATACTGAATGGATTGATGTGAATTTTGAATATGTTGTTCACGAAGGTTCATTGTCGGTCTCTACGTTTTTTTTTTTTCCTAAATTCGCTACCATTGTTGTGTGATGGCGTTCAGAATGTGGCAGTATGCGGCAGGTGATTGTCGACGTATAAATGAAAAATTAGAAGAAAAAAAAACGTAGAGACCGAGGTACATGCTTCAGGATTGTACATTCCAAATTTCAAAGAAATAAACTGAAAATTGAGGGCGCAATTAGTCGGCGCGTGATGGTACTTCACCAACATTTTCATCAACAAAGATGGGCGAAGTACGTTGCGGGGGGTACACTTATAGTTCACTGCTTCTTTCTGTAGGATCGTAATGTGTGTTTTGCGCCAAGTATGAATATGAAACTGGCAAATATCGTTCTTTCACGCGAAAACCGAATTTCATCGTTCGTTTTTGAGCACTACAGCGGCTTCGGCTTCTGATTATTTTTCTTTGGGTGCGATTTCGAAATTTGAATTATGACTGTTGTGATTGTTTCAAAACTGTGCTCGTTTTGATGTTCCATTTTTAATTTATCGGTTTTTACTGATTTTTTTTTGCTGCATTCGGCAGTGCAAAGACTGAAGTTGATCCTCTTCGGAAAGAAAAGATCAAGGTTTTTAGTTACAGTTCGCGTGTAGTATCGCAGTTTCAATTTTAGTCTTCTCCGTAACCTTGTTTTTGTAGTATTTCGTTCTTCGGAAACCAGCATGAACCAAGAACATCCGGAAGAAATCATTGCTCAAGAACTCGAAGTAAGTATCATTATATCCCAGCAGTTATCATTGATAGTATTGATAAAAAGTGATGTAACTAGTAGCAGAGCCCTGCACGAATAAGTAAAAAGTAACCGGTTACAAAATCGGTGAGTATTGAAGGAAACGATGCCAATCAGTGCTCGTAATCATCGAGGAAAGTAACTGAGTGTATCTGTAGCAGCGGGTAACGGTAATCGTCTGTAACTAGCATCCTAGAAACGAGTATGGATCCTCCAGGCATCCTAGGCATCGTGAAGATTAGAAATGATAAGGTAAAAACGTCATTCTGCGAATTATCTAGATAGCACTGCAAAATCCTATAACGCGATAAAAAATAAATGACGATACCCATGCCATGATGCGAACAATATACCCAGTTAGGCAGCGGCATTGTTCTTCTACTACCATTCGATTACAGTTCCATTTCCTGGCATCGTTGTAATCGTTTTCTAAGTAATTATAATCAACATCCTACGATTCGTAAGGCATCGTGCAGGCCTCTGGTTCGTATCTAGTTATCCTTCAGTATTCTAACATCATTTTTTCTGCAGGTGTCTTCTGACATCAACACACGGTTGGTTTCAGAAACTGTTCAAAAAATAAATGTATGTAACTAGTGACCAATACATTCATTCAAATTTCAGTGACGGGCTCCTCATAGCTCATACACAAACTCATGCAAAAATTGATAATTCCATCGTTGCAGTACTTTTGTTTCCCCCTCACGGTGCAATGAAACGATCACTTTTTAGTTTGATAACATTTTACCTATTTCAGATTGCTAGTAACATCGTTGAACATTCAGTCGCTTCACCTGCTGTTGTTTCAACCATCAATGGGAATGATTCACCTCATACGAATACCACAAGCTGCTAACAGATATTTGAAAGGAGGAAAAAGCAAACGTAAGTAAGACCTTGTACTTGTCAGCCAAGAGAAAAAAGAAGGAAATTTGGAAATATGGCCACGCAGGAGCATCATGAAAAGGTGTACTCTGTGATACCCAAGAATTACCATCATTGAGTGTACATTTACCTACTGTCCAGCCTACCCAAGAATCATCTTTGTCAAGTGTTCTTCAACCTGCCCTTTGCCATCCTTGTAGAACACATACAGAAAATGATTTTCATCTGGGAATGTGTTGGGTAACCCACCAGCAGTGGTTACATCATCGTCATCGATCATACAGAGTCGAGCTGCGTACATCAGTGACTAACTGCATGTAAGTGAATTCAAAGGTTTTCCACCAACATTTCTGTTACTATTAGTTGGGTCGCAGAAGTAACAGTATTCCTGCGTGTTGAAACTTCACTGAAGGCAGGAATGCCATAATTGCTGGGTTGTGCGGTCTGTGGCACACATCTCCCTTCATTTCAGTGCTTCTTTCTGTGACTGTTGTGTCTGTAAAAACGTAGTGTCTATAGAAATTTCAGCCCCCACCCCGTTGGTGTTCGCTGCCCAGAGATTGATGATAAACGTGTATGTTGTATCACTCACAAATCCGTCTTTCTCAGTTTCTGTTTTCTTCCCTCTGTCCACTTGTTCAACCAATGTACATTAGGTGGTGTCGTGAGGTCAGAGAGCTTTTTGGGCTTCTGCTGGTTGGTGTAGTAGATTGACGATGACCAGAAGAGTCCACAGCGGGGGCTCGAGGGGCTTGTCGGTAACAAGCCCCTAATGAGAGATTCTCGGCTTGACAAATGACTTGGCCGAGTCAGATTAGTTTGAATACATTTTATTAGTTGATACTTTTAACAGCACTTTAAGCTTTAAGTTATGTGAGCGATACGACAGGTTGCCACTAAGCTTTTCGAGAGCATACGACACGACATGAGATCAGTTTTACGTTAATTTTCTAAGTCCCAGATCTGGATGCGAGAAACGTGAACGAAGTCTCTACCTAACTTTTTGGAGAGAGCATGACTGAATCAAGACCGACGATTCGGCCCTTGTATTGAATTTATAAAGCCGAAGATCTGTTTCAGGTTCGACCCACTGGTGGAATGGGGATTCTCTCAACTAAGGTGATTTCAAACGTCAGAGCCGCGTGCGGCGTTTAGAAATTCAGACTGTGGATGGTTTCGGGTGATCGAGTGTGAGTGAGACTACCGCACGGACTTGATGACGTACTTGAGAGCTTGCGATTAGTTGTTGAAAGTTTTCGATCTAATTGACGCTATGACCAATGGCAGGAGGTGCAAATCGGGTCTATGCTTTGTTGTACGCTTGTAGCTTGTACGGTCGCGGATTCTAGAATTTTGAAGTCGTCGCTGAGGAATAAGGCGCGTGTGTCTCAAGTCTGAGCTACCAATTGTAGGCTGATAGACGGCTAGGTCCCACCAGCCGTTATGACATGATTAGGAAAAGCCTTCGAAGTTGCAGAAGGTGAATTTCTCATCATGACAGGGGGCTACAGTAACTATACTGTCCCAGTTCCCCAAATTCTTGTGGAGATCCATAAACGGCTGCAAACGTTGTGCAGCGTTTTGCTAAACATATGTATTCATCGCCCCAGTTTGTGAATATCCTCCTTGTTACAAACATTTAAGACGAACTACTGAAGGTAAGGGGAGGGGTCTCCTTCTACGGGCATGCTTTCATTTCTGTAAACCTCCCCTTCATTTTTTTCACTCCTTCCCCGGCCCTCGAGCCTTTCTTTGTGGCCTCACGAATGATGGCATTATTACATAATCCAAGCCAAAAAAGTAACTGCTTTGGTGGCTCCTAAATCAACATGACCTAGTCCTCTCTTGCTGAATAATAGGGAGGTAGTAGTTGCAGAAAAATGAGGACCAAGGAAATTGCGGCGGTTGGGCCACGTAGGCAAAGCTAGCTAATTTCCTTTATTATGTGCCTCCTAACTGTGTTCAACACTTACAAAAACCTGTTGTCGAATCATCTCTTCATATTGTAGGCATGCTCGACTTTCGAAAGTTGTGAGGGGGAGGGATGGAATAGAGAAAAACTAGAATAATAGCCCTTTGTTTAGGAACAGAAGAGTAAACTGCTACCTTCAGGGTCGTAGAGAGAATATCTAGGTTGGGGCCTAGGTAATTACTGGGAGCCCGTTGGAATAGTAGGAGGAGGTGAGGAGGGCCTCCAGAATCTTTTCACTATAATAAACTTGTCTCCGACTTTTGGAAAAAATTCCCCGATGCATCCTCCAGACTTCCTCGCTCACACTTCTAAAAACTTTCTAAAGAGCCAATGATCTCTTGTCCACTTCTACTTTTTTCGCTGCCTCCAGAAATTCTGAGGTGGAGACGGACAAGGAGAAAGAACAGTGGGCTGATGGAGTGCTGGAAGGAAGAAAGAGGGAACAAATTAAATTCCCTCTCCTCCCCGTCTCTGTCTCCCTCAGCATCTCATGCCGCCCCTGCCCTCTCTCATCTCCATCCCAAATGATGAGTTTGAGACAAGGGCGGTTGAAAGAAACTGAAAGAGACGGAGTTTCCAATCTAATTTTACAGTGTTCCTTTATTTTCTAACGGTGATTGTCAGGGGAGGGGAGAAAGAGGAGTACAGGAGGTGGTCAGAAATGATGAAGGAAAAGGAGGATAGTCATGTACAAGAAAGGAAAGAAAGAGAATAGAGTTCTGAAGGAGGAGGAAGAGCAAGAGAGTCAGCGATGGAGAAATATGAAGTTGTTGAAAGTGGCAAAAGGAAAGAATGAAATGGAGCTTTATGGTGAACTTACAGTTCGAGGAAGAGGAGAGGAAACCGAATTTTGCGTTTTAAAGCACTACAATAGGGTGCGTCGGGAAACGAAATCTGTGACCCCGAAAACTCCCTTTCCATAGTTTGTTTGCTATTTCATAACTGTTTGATGCATGCTGGATGAATATTGATCGGATTTAGGCCTACAGGCTCCATCAAATTGATGAATGTGGAATATTTTTTCACAGACCCGCGTTTGGGAGGTGGTGACCATTCGGACGAAGTGCATAAAATCATTTTTATGTTAGCTAGTCAGAAATTTGTGGATAGCACCACTTTTAGATGTAATAATTGTTGAACTTTGAAGCTGTTGAAGGGATTGAATCAGAAAAATTGTCACATTCGCTATCAGGGCCCTCGAAAACCCCTTTTCTATATAGTGTTTGCCATTTCATAATACTTTTGAGGTTCGTTGGATTTTAGCTGGTTTAGGCTACTTTTCAGGGCCGTCCATGGCTTTACGAGGCCTAACCCAAATTTTTTTAGCAAGGCATATGTCAGGTTCCAGAGAAAGAGGGGAAAGGGAGGAAATATTCTCAGGGCCGCACCCCTTAGAGTATTCACAGGGCTTGTCCCATTCTGTTTTTCTCGTTCTTTGCAAAAATGAGATTTGTAATAGCTTACTCTCCTTCAGCTCCCTTCTCTTGCTTTCCTTTCCAACAAGACAGGGTTACAAGAATAGAGGCCATAGTGATCTGCTTTCAGTTGTCTCCATCTGCCCCCGCCCTTGTCTACTACCAGACTTCGTCTCCCTGTATCCCCTCTACCAATAAGAGAGGATTTGGATAAGAGTGATATTGGCGGGGAGAAGTGAAGGGTGGAGGTAGAGTTAGATACGAGTAAGTGTCTTGTTAGAGTGAGAGTGAAGATGGCAGGATGAGTCATCAAGTTTATCCAGTTTACGGGCCAAAAGTAAAAAAATTTCTTCCAAAGGCGGCGGTGCTGCTCGTCGATTTTGTTTTCCCGTCTTCATCATTTATCTCGAACCTGCCCTTTTCCCTACTCGTCAGTATGTCCCATTTCGCCTGTCTTCAACTGTTCTTCCACTCTTCTCGACCTCTCTTCCACAGCCAGAGTGTATTCAAAAGGGAGAGATGGTGGCGAGGACCTGGGGTACTCCTTTATTCTTCTTGACCTCCACTCACCTTTCTCTACCACCTTTTCTCTTCTCCAACCTTCTCTTGCCTGTCTCCACACCCTTCTGCTCATTTGGCAAATCTGCCCTCTACCTCCAATCTTATAACTCGTTCCGCACCCGCGGCCAGGTCAGTCTGTAATAAAGCAATAGGTCACGCAGCTAGAAGTTTTCTCATCCAGTAGAGAATATGGAGCCATCGATATTATTTTTTCAGAATAGAGAGCCATGGGACTAGGGTGATCATGCGCGCGGTTTGAAGAGCTAGTGAATTAAAATTTCCCCGGGTATTATTTTCATCTCGATGGACTTGAGCCAATATTATTTCGAAAGGAACACCTAGTCCCCTTAATCTGAAGGCGCGAAGCATATTGAAGCGCGAGGCCTAACTTGACTGCCTCAATAGCGTCACCCACGCGACAGTCCAGACCCTTTAGCCCATCCCCCCCCCAAAAAAAAATATCTTTATGTATTTAGGGGGTAGTGACCTCTCCAACGATGTGCATGAAGCCATTTCGATGAGAAAATCGAAAATTTGTTAATGACTTCCCTTTTAGCTTTCATTTTTGGATTTTATCGCCTTATGGATTTAGGTCGGTTTGTGGTCTCTTGGACCCCCGACATTGATGAACTTGTAAATGTTTCCATGCTTTCGGGTTTTAGAGTTCATGACCTCTCCAACGATAGGCATGTAGTCATTTTAATGAAAAAATCAAAAATTTTCCGTATGGCACCATTTTTGGCTCTGAATTTTTCAATGTTGATGAATAAGAAGAGCTCAAATCGTGATAACGCTATTTGAAATCAGCGACCTCGAAAACTTCCTTTTCAATAGTTTGTTTGCTAGGTCATAACTCATTGGATTTGGATTAATTTTCTTGTTTGGGAGAGGATTAGCACCTGGGCCCCTCAAAATGATGAATTAGTAAATTTTGTCACGAATTTGTATGGTGAGTAATTCTATATTTCCGGCGACGTGCTGAAGACATTTGTACTGGAAATATTCAAACATGTGTGAATGGCACTTCTTTGATTCTGAACTTCAGATTTTTATTGCCCTAGGCATGGTGAGATCAGGATAATAATATAATGTTATAAATCAGTACTCAAAAAGCCCATTTTCAAAAATTGGTTTGCTGTATCATAATAATATAGTGATTATGAATGATTTTTATTTATTTATTATTTATTTTTTTTTTTGGGGGGGGGGGGTTAGCTCCCAGACACTCTCCCCTAAATTGATTAAAATGTTGATCTTTTCTATGGATTCGTATTTCGGGCGACATTACCTTTCCAATGATGTGCATAAAGACATAGCTTCTCATTTAGAATATTAGAATACGATCTAGCATCCTGTAAGGGGAGAGAGAATTTTTCGCCCAGCAGTGAAACTATACTCGTACTTTGCCATGTGCCCATCACACTTTGTCCGAATTCGATCCGTTGACCTGTTCAAAATAAAAAAGGGGATGTGGGATTTAGAAAAAACACCCGGTATGTCCATCTCACAGTACTTCAAGTGTTTTCATCTTCTCCTTTCAGGTGCGAAATCCGGTTGCTGATCCCCAACCATGTAGCAGTGCCGAAGGTTACCTGCAGCTTGCTTCTAACAACGTGGTGTCGCCTCAGCCTGCAGTTGAAGCCATGACGGATCGCGTGGCAGACTCAGTAATGGCTCACCAGTTAACAGTTGTCAGTACTCAGCAGTACTCAGCCGGAAGTGCCACCATTGCCCCCCTTTCAGGTACAAGGACGTCGTCTTATAGACTACTCGTTTTTCATGAAGCAGCTTTGAAAACTGAATCAACACGAACAATTTTGGATATTTTCGACAGTTGTGGGTTTTTGATATGGAGCTTTTGTCAGACAGCAAGTTGCAGTACAAATGCACCAAGTGCCACAAGGTGAAATACATCAGTACAGACGAGCAGAAACCAAATGCTGTGGATGTCAACCCGCTGTTAATTGCTGGCACAATTTACTCGGGAAATGGACCATCTACCTTGAAGACAATTACACCGGCCGCAAATTTACCTCCTCTGTCAAATACTTTATAGCGTCTGGTGTCACAGATCTTATGGCAAGCAATATAATTCACTAGGAGGATCGGATGTCATCTTGGGGCACTGAACTAAGAAAGTGATGTATTTGACTGTGAGAACAAGTTTTGTATGATTTGTGCTCGTGCTGCGAACAAGGAACAAGAGAAGCCTCCTCACAAATGTTACAAAAATGTGAAACAAATTCTTGTAATAAAAAATGAATACCACTCTAATTTTATTGCCTTAAACACGTACGGTATGATGTAACACTATGAAAACTAATGAATTTAAAATTCACCCCGCTCAAATTGGATAATAACTATAAGGAAATCTGTAAGGAAATGGTTTGAAGGTTAGGAGCAGGGAGGAGCAGGAAATGTACTTGTATGTCTGACTTTTCTGCCACTTTGTGAAAGGCTTCTGTATGTTAGGTTTTACTTCTCGTTATCTCATTCAGTTGCCTCACCCCACTCTTCCCCTTTTTACTTTTACCATTACTATGCTTCATTTCACCACCCCCCGCCAGGGCCAGTGCGAAAAAAAATTGGAGGGGTTGTACTACATACTTGGTAGAAATACCGACTAAATTACAAAGTTCGTTTTGACAATGCCGACTCAAATATTGTAGGAACTCAGATTTTAGTATTTAGGTATTCAACTTTGGATGGTAGGAATGCCAATAATTCAGTATTATTTTAATTATACGGTAGACCTGCCGAGTGGTTCGATCCTTCTTCAAGCAGTTCAGCAGTTTTGAACCGCAGACAGTTTTTTTATGATGTGACCAAGGGAAGGTGACGGTAGCGCCCAGAGGCTGTCGGCCAAGACACAGTGTTTGAAATGACGGATTCCTCGGCCCTACTTGAGAAATTGAATTGAAAAATATCTCAAAGAGTTTATTATTTTAATAGTCTAATAATCATTCTGAATTGTAAAACTAAAACAAGAAGACACGCATGTGTACGAATTGTAATGGTGAGCACACAGTAAACTACCGAGGATGCCCGACCTACTCTGCGGCTTACGAAAGTCGTTTTCCGAAAGTGATTAAAGTGGTTGATATATTGCGTGAGTCCAATGCAGTCTGGGAGAATGTATCCTTCGCCTGCGCGACCAAAATGGATATTTCAAAGTCCCTAAAGTCTCAATGCAAACATACTATCGATTCGTACTCCCAACATATTGGCCAACGGACACCCTCAAAAGCCCGACGTTTTGGACTTCTTTATCCTACGTGGAGTTCCTCTCCAGAAATCCGAGGTTGTCACGCTAGAGAACCTCACCTCTGATCACCTTCCAGTCCTTCTAACATTGTACGACTCAGTTACGAGCAAGACAAAGAGACCCAGTCTGACCTCGCCCGAAACGGACTGGGTGAAATGATCAACCTTCGTGTTCGGTTAAAATCCCCTGTAGACCTTGAAAGTGAAGCTGACAAATTCACGTTGCTACTACAATCTGCTGCCTCAGAGTCAATGCCTCCCAGGCCCTTGCGCAAGGGGGTTCAAACCCCCTCCATTGACCTTTGTTGATATGTAGATAATATATTAATTTATGGCGGTCACTGCCCTTTGTAACCGTAACCCGTAACTAACATGAAATATATGGTCACCCCCCCCTTTGTATAATTTCTGCGCACCGGCCTGAGCCTCTCAATAAGAAATAGAGTGCTCTCCCTTCTTTTCCAATGAAAATACGCGACTTAGTCACTGAAAAAAGGGAAGCAAGGCACCGCTGGCTTTGGACGCGCTTCCCAGCTGATAAATCCATCAGATTCAACTCGTTGACTACCCAATTGAAGAGGGTACTCGAAAGTCACAGATTCGAGTCTTGGGACACTCTTCCATCCAATCTCGCAACCCTTTCGGAATCCTTTCTCAACAACTGGTCCTTCCTGGTACTTCACAACAGTGAAGTCTCCTCCTGGCTCCTTATCCAGGTAGGGGTTCCACAGGGAAATGTTTTGTCACCGCTTTTGTACCTACTATATATATACGACGGATGCTCCAAACCCAAAAGGTACTACCATGGCTATGTTTGCCGACGATACAGCTATTTTGTCAACAGCGACCACCTTCGCTGAAACAAACAACAAATTACAACAAAGCCTAAATCGATACGACCTCTGGAGTCAAAAATGGCGTATAAAGGTTATAATGCAGCCAAATCTAAGCACGTTGTATTCACTCTCAGTCATAAATATCTCTTCTATCCAGTCTATTTTGGCAGTGACGAAATTCCTCTTCACCAATTGGCCAAATACTACCTCAGAATCACCTTAGACTTGAAACTTAAGCGAAGTGCACATATCTCTGACAAGAAGACACTAGTAAGCGAAAAACTCCGCAAACTCCACTGGATATTGAACAAGGAAGTTTCTAATCAACCTCGAAACCAAACGACTGATTTATTACTCAGTAGTAAAACCTATGTGAACCTACTGTCTTATGATCTGGGGGGTGGCCGCTGAGTCTAACTTGCAGAAACTCACACGTATGGAAAACAAGGCTCTCCATACTATGGCTGGAGCTTACCGATTCGAAACGTAATTATGACGTCAGGAAGGATTTGGAGATCCTCTCGTTCGCCGACCTAATTTCAACCCTCGCCGCTCATACAAAAAACGAATCGACAGTCATGGAAACCCAATCGCCACAAAAATACTCCACCAGTCACGAAACCAGAAGGCTCTAAAGGAAACGGTTCAATCAACTTGTTCCTTTAGCAAATTGTTAAGCTTTTAGAGCTTCCAGAATTTTGGTTAACACACGTGCGCGAGAATTTGCCGGTTAGTTGTCTACATTTACAAGTTTGCCAACTTCCAAAATTATTTGGGGGGGGGGGGTCCACCCCTCTTCGCGCCGGCTCGCCGCCTTCTACTTGTACCATCATTTTTCTCTACCTCATCGGCAGGGATGTGAAAGAAGCTGGAAACAGAAGCCGGAAGCCGGAAGTTTTTATGTATCCTGACTCAAATCGAGAAGCCGGTAGCCGGAAACCAATTCCAGTCGGAAGCCAGACGCTGGAAGAGAAGTCTTTTGTTTATCGGCTTCTTTCTGACTTCCAAGTTCCAACTCAGAGTCAGCATTTGGCCTAACTTGTCAGTCATTGTTTATAAGAAAAGAGCTCTTAAACTCGTTGCTTCAAAGTCTAAATAGATTATTTCATTTAAACTTGTTTTGTGCTTCTTATTATTTTGGAAGAGGGGGGAGGGGGGCTTAAAAGATGCTAGAGGTGAAATAAAGTGAAATTTCGGGAGCTAGAAGTTGGAAGCTGGAAGTTTTTTGAAATAACAGAAGCCAGAAGCCGGAAGTTTTTAAATTACAAAATTGAAAGAAGTCAGAAGCTGGAAGCTTTTTAAAATTATGGAAGCCAGAAGCCGGAGGAGAAGTTTTTTCAATAAGCTTCTCATCCCTGCTCATCGGCACTGATCTACACCTCCCTTTATACCCGCTAAAACAGAGCGGCAGCGGTGTTGTTGGCCCAGTAACTGACTCCATCTCCATCATTGAGTCTGAAAATCTCTTCAATTCTGTTTCTTGCACCCCCCCCCCCATCACCATAAGAGAAACATGGGTAGAGTGGCAGGTAGGAGCACCAAAAAGAAATGAAATTTCTCGATTTAGTCAACTTTTCAGGCTAATTAATGAGGAACAGGTTCTGCTGGAGGCTTATCCAGTAGATCTGACCTGAGTGAACCTTTAGGCCAGGGGGGGGATAAGTGATTTCAGACAGAAAGTGGATTTATAGTAGACCTATAAGGAAAGACCAGAAATGTCAAAATCACATACATTTTCTTTTGAGAAAGGGAGACGGTTCGCGAGGAACCAGAAATGGCTTGCTGGGGTTGGGGGGGCGAAGCCACCTCGTAAACTTTTTGCTTTTGTTTCAATAGCGATTTACCGCTCTATCATGCCGTTTTTTCATGAGTTTTTGAGGAGCTTTCACAAGATTTGTCACCTCCTCTATTTGTGTCTATAGAGTTCTATTTCAGCATTCGAAATCCGGAGAAAATTTTTTTCACCAAAAACTGAAATTATATGAAAACAGTTCTTATTTTTTATTGCCTTCACTAAACAAATTTCTTACGGCCCAACAGAAACGCTCCGCAAAAAACTAGAAACTAACTTCAGCCGTTCCGCCGGCTCACAATTTTCTTTCAAACACAAAATAAATGAGAACTGAGATGCGACAGAGCTGGTGAACCCAGCCGGTTCACTTCATAAAACGAGTTTACCAATACATGCACACATACATGCTATTTACACATGTTACGCGCGGCGTTCGCTCTTCGGCTTTTGAAACGAAGCGGGGAGAGAGGCTGGTCGGGTCCGTCAACGAACAACAATCGAACGCGTTCACTTTCAAATCATCTTGTAGCAGGTTGCCGTAGTCAAATACGAAAAACGACACTCGACCGAATGTCATTCGGGGCGACGCCGTTTCATTGTTTACGTTCTGAAAGAATACAGCCTTAAACGCTCTTGGTACGCAGTTGTAGTTGTGAAACTACCAATCCATTTTGATTTCTCTGGAGATCTTGGATGTGTGTCAAGACTTGAAGAGCTCGCAGCAAGCAGCAAGTACCAATACTCCTACCACCTCACAGATAAATAATAGTCCTCAATTACTCAGTTGCAGGTTGCAGTCAGTTTTAGCTTCACTTTCACCTCACACGTTTGGTTTCTCCCTTGGGTTTCTCCTACACTATCGGGTCTCTGTCGTTCTTGTATTTACACACCTGTAATTATACACAATGTATACGGTAGAACGATACAGTCGGTTAATATAGTATACGAACTACTTTCGTACTTGTGTGGTATTGGGAAATAAAAATGGCTCAACTAGGTGTGCTGTGTAGAATGTAGTGCCGGTACAGATTAAAACCTGTTTGCATTCCAACAATAATGTTCAAAAATCGACGTTCCGGTTTTTTTTTCTCGTTTTTTCTAAGCGCTATGTTTTTAGTCTCTCTTGAAACATCGAGTTTTGTTCTTGCTTGTAGAAAATATCTATTTTCTATTGTCATGTGTACTATAACATTACTGATAAAACTGGATCATCCTTCCACCCTCTTCAAGCTCATCATACTGATCAGTGTTGCCAACAGTGGTACTTTCTTGTCATCAGCACCGACACATTTCGTAGCACTTTTAAAATTTGTGGCACGGTCGGACATCAGTGGCACAATTTGTATTTCATTATTAATTGTTTTAATTTTTAATATATTTTTTTTCAACTTCATTTCTTGAAAATATTCTTGAATCTTGAGGAATTTACCAATTCTCGGCAAAAGCTTTAGATATTACATCAACAGCAGTTGTTCTTTACTGTTTACACAGTAATTAACTACTGAGTGCCGATAACGGAGGACTACAAATTTATCATATCTTTCAATTTTTGGTGAAAACAAATGTGTAAACGTGACTTCTTTTGCAAAGACCCACGCAAATAATAATAAATTATGCAGTTCACATGAAGGCCTCCCAGCATCCCAACTACAATCATGTGTCAATTTCTGGTAGTGGTACAATTGGCACTTACAAGATTTCAGAATTGAGGCGTTTAGGCAATAGGCGAATAGGCAACGCTGTCATATACTGTCATAACCTGATCACAAAGGCTTGACATCGACTTGATCGAATTAATTTTCATAAAGAACTCGTGAGCCATGAATCAAATTGATCACTCATACATCATTATTTTCGATTTATCCCATTTGGAATTTGAATCTTGATCTTGATAGGAAAAGCATATCGCTTATGCTTTAAGCTGCATGCATGTTTACTGCGTTCTGTATTACTTGTCAATTCAAATCTTCATTTTCCCCAAATTCACTGAAATCTTGTCAATCTCTCATTTTTGTACACTGCTCATTTTTGCCTTCATCAGGAAATAGATGTTGCTGGCTGAATAGTGCGTGAAAAAAGGTTTACCACCCACTCCATGAGCAGTGCACAAAATGACGGTGTGTATTGGTCACTGGTAATTGATCTCAGACACTGTTTCGTTCATTCATATCATATCCTCGTTCTAAAAGTTTCATTGACGCTGGTGCTTTGTCACGTACGCATATTTGTAGGAAACTTTTTTCGATATTAGTTTGGAAAAAAATTATTAAAATGTAATTTTATTTCGCTACGAAAAGTACATGTTGGTTGATATTTTGTTCAGTGTTAATTGTAATCTGGAATTATAATTTCGTCCATCGCATTTGCTGAGCGTGTCGTATAATTTTTATCTATTTTTTAATACATGAGTTACGCGATCGTATTGCCGTAATTTTTTTAATCGTTTTTGTATTTAGTTTGCTTTTACATTATTTACAAATGTAAGTCATCACTTTAATTTTGCATGTTTTAATACTGACACTTTTCAATAATGTTCTTACTAGTTTCGAATCCCAAACTATTTTTCAAATAGCGCATTGAGTCATGTTGAGTCGATTTACTTTGTTTTCATGTGGAGTGAGGAGTGAACCCTCGATATTACCCATACGGCGTCAGATAAATGCCCACAGATTTTGTGGATACATTTACAGAAGTTTCTTGTAATTTTCTCAAATTAAAACAGTTGTTATATTTACTCGTAGTTTTTCCAAATGTAATTGGAAGTTTTATCTTTATATTTGTTATATATATGACTGGTTTTGTATTCGCAGATCTGCGTGATGTGTTCCGTTGGGCGAGAAATGTTTTCCATTTTGGATGTACGTCATGAAGCTTATTCATAGATTGCAAACCATATGTAAGCTTACTGATGTTTCTAAGTTTTATTCGATTAATATTAATGTCTTTATAACAGAAATAATCGCATTTTATCGAGCTGGAAATTTAGCAAAAGATGTCTGATTTCTCTAATTCTATGAAATGATCATGAAGTTTTGTATCATGAAATTTATCACTGTATTTCGTTTTATCTAGGTCAGATGATTTGCTGTACTAGACTGAAAATATAAACTGGCTGTGAATTCCTGCATTTGCATTGGTGAGTCGATGTGTCTTCCTTTAAAATGATCAAATATAAGTTGAACTGAGCTAAGGAATCCATCATAACTATGTTATTTTTTAGATGATTTATATCATCCCATACCGTACAATTGTTAGCTCAGAATTCTTTGCTCGTTCTACAGGCATTTTGTAGCGTCAGATGCATGCATTTCAACTTCAGATATACGTTGATTTGCATGAAGGTGTCTTCTCAAGTTCGATAGGCATTTTAGGAAGCATTATCACAATGACATTAGGAACTTGTAAGCCATTCTGAACTTTCAACTCTCACAAAATGACCAGAGTAAATTTTTCTAACTGGTTCCATCGAATGATTCAATTTAGTTCCGGGTTGCTAGGGCGTACTCGCATCTAAGTATTACATCATCCGTGACTGTTTTAGTTGTCTTGATCATTAGGATCTGGGTTTCTGTTTCTAATTTTAACCATTTTCGTGATGAGTAGATCCATCTACCGTTTACTATTGACCGAGATCGTAGTTACAGGAGGTTCAAAATTGAACTTATTTTTTCAGCATTTCCAATTTGAATGCGGCAGCATTCAAACCGAATTAAAAGTACTGTTGATCGTTGTTGTGTCATCTATTTGACTCTGAACTTAATAATCAGATTAAGAAACAGTGCTCTAAGGATCGTCTTGCATCTGTTCTTTACAAAAAAAAATTCAGAAGAACACTGCGCTTGTTGGATCTTCAGATTCTACACATACGAGCTCAGGACTGTCCTACTTGAGTTACTATGTCTGACTACTGTGTCCAAGTATCCATGTTTTATAGTCATGAGGAACTACTTGATTTCTAGTTTATGGAAAGGCTTGGTGTAGTCATTTATTGTAGATGAAAGGTAATTTACATTACGTATCCTTCCAACTATAACTGTTTGGAGGTATTGTGGTGGCCTGATTAATACCATCTATGTGCTGAAAGGCAAATTTTTGTAAAGATGCAAAATACGGCTTAATAATACCTTAGGCCATACATTTTCATAATAGGAACCTATTGTCACACTGTAATTTTTTACTTATTTCTAATTCTACCAGTCAATGTACGAAGCTTTAAGGAAAAATGTTACTGAAGAATGTACACAGGTATTTAACAAGCCATGGACGATATGCTGATTGTTCGGATTAGTTACTAGCAAACTGCTGATCTCTTTATTATTTATCTGTAATAATAAGCTGAAACTTATGTTAAAGTAAAAATGACTAACTGATGTCAGATGTTCACCTAAGAAAATATTATCTTTCCTTGCTGGGTAGAATCTGGTTCAGCTTGCTCTTAACGTGGCTTTCAAAGCGCAATTGCAGACAACTCTTGAAACGACGTTCATATGTCAGTGAATTTTGATGCATGTGCATCAAGCTGAGGAAGCTGACTGATCTATGTTACCTCGATTTTTGAATATTGTATGCTCAATGATACTTTCAATATCTCCCGAGTCTCTGCGTTTAATTTTAGTCGACGTTTGACTTTACATATCTTTGTTACTGGTAAAAATAGGGAATTTGGGGTTGAACGAGCGCACATTTAGGTTCAAATTCGAAAAACATGAACTTTATTTATCACGAATCGCTGTACCCCGTTAATTCGAAGTGGCGGTCTAACGATAAATGCCTATTGGGCTCGAACGAAAACAGTGATTTTAGTAAGTTCCTTTTGATTTGTTACCCATAAACCGGAGACTTCAGAGTACCTTGATGATATCGGGCGCGCCCTTGTTATATGTATTAACAAGAACTTATTTAATATCAACTTGTCTTACAGGAAGTCTGTTCCCATCATCACGTGTTTTTAATGTTTATCACTTAGTATAATCGACGAACGTCTATAATAGTGAACTAATTTTTTGTCAGGTTTGTGTTTGTTCTACTTTTCAAGATCTCTGGCAGGATTACTGGTATTGACATTTGATTACCTTCATGCTGTGTATTAGCTGAAGTGCTGTGGTAAACAGTAGAGCTTGATCAAGAATTCGAAGCCAGACTAGTCCAATGAGCCAAGTTCAGTCGCATGTAGTCGAACTCTGCATCATTGAACTTGTTCAGCTCCGCGTTATTGCTCCAGCGTACCTATTATAGCGCCGTACATCAACGAGCAGCAAATTTATTCGAAAATAATTTCAGATTGGCCTGAAGATAACGTTTTTTAAATCAATCATCACTTGGAAGCTGTTAAGCAAAAGGGAGTCGGTGTTTTGAGAAAACGTAACCTTTAAAAGCCAACTTAGACAATAGAGAATGGACTGGTAATAGTGATAAGAATTACACAGTTTGAAATGGAGCACCGTTGAATGTAAACAAAGGCAATTTGCCCTGTTCGTAGTTATATCTATATAGTACATGTATAGTTATAGGGGACGTTACATTTCTTCAAGGCAAATTGCCTTTGTTTACATTCAACTTTTCTCGACTATTACCAGTCTATATAACGTAGTTATATCTATATAGTCAAAGAAAGCCAATGAATAATGCTGGTTTAGGGACATAGCGTTTACTGATAAGCTTTTTTCAACGTGGGTACCCATTTTTGTATCGGAAGCCCAATTTTGAAAAATTCTACTTTTTACGCTCATTCCAACGATACTAATAAGTGATAACTCATTTTGTCAACAGATGTCGCTTAAGTCCCTTTTGCTTAACAGCGTCCCCTTCTAGTCACTTACAAGTAGTTACAACCTTCTAAATTATCACATCAACACCAGAGTGCTTGGTGGAGCGCTAATGTTAATGTACTGATCTAGTAAAATGGTGGAGATGACCTGAAGACTAATTTCAGGCCTTTACATAACACCTATTATTAGTACTTACTAACTGTGCTTATGAGCTTTAATCCAAGTATGCAGTGTTGGCGCTTCCAAGTGGACGCTGTTCAGCAAAAGGGAACCAACCAGCAAAATCTCTTTTTTGAGAACACGTGATTCGAAGTTCAAGAACAATGTAGTAACTATACGTTTTTTTCAACGTGAGTACACATTTTTGAATCGAGGGCCCAATTTTGAAAAATTCTACTTCTTACGCTCTTTCCAACAATACTAATAACTTATTTTGTTCACAAATGTTGGTTGGTTCCCTTTTGCTGAACAGCGTCCAATTAGTAGTATGAATACTATGAAGGGTAAAGAATCAAAACTCACATTTGCCATTTTACTTCAAGGGCGCAAATAGGCAATTTACTGTACATGGGTGCAGGAATATCTTTATTGCTGCGCCTGTGAATGTGCGATATATATAACATACTCCACGTTCACAGGCGCAGCAGAGATATTCCTGCTCCGTGTACAGTATTTTGCCTATTTGTGCCCTTGACATAAAATGGCAAATGTGAGTTTTGATTCTTTACCCTTCATTTTCATAATTTTTTTTGTTGTTGAAAGTGCTGAACGTAATTTAACTTTTAAAATGAACCATTTTTTGACCAGTCTGAGGTACTTTGAACACATTAGCGATAGCCAAGGTTTCTTTAAAGTTAGGAGGGTGGTCTATGTCGGCAAAGGCAGGAACTTCAGTGACGTTACTGCAGCTAGATTAATGAATGATTTAACTAATAGATTTTACCTTTAATTTATTCTGTTACTATAAAGTTAAATTCAGTTTTATCAAATGGTGTTAGCTTACGATGGATTATCCCTTTAGCTGAAAAAGTCGAATAGAATTTACCTTATTTACGATTACGGAATAAGCTTCTGACCGGTGATTATAAATAGGACAAGGATTTATGTGTTCTTAAAGCGGCTAAGTATGCGCATATACTCAAAGTTGAAATATGCGCTAAAAATATGAAATATACCGAAATATTACACTAATTTTTGAACAATTTTATCTGAATTTCTGAAATGTGTTTTAGCTCTTGACAGCAAAATTTGAATTTTTTTATTATTTTTTCATGGAAACAATTTCGCGTGCGGTTGGATGTAACTCCTGATGTGAAAATAGTAAACGGTAGCATCAAACTGATTAATATGAATGTATTTTCATACAGACCAACAGAACAATGCTGTCTTTTGTTCTATCCTGTTAGATTCTTTCATAGAAATGTCAGAAACCGGGTTATGTCCTTTGGGCCTTACTTTGAAACACGTATGGTAACACCGCTCTGGTGAATTCCGCATCCTTGTTTCTGGTGACTAGCCATCAACATCTCAGTTCGGTCAACTGCACAGTTGAAAATTTCAAAGACATCATGCCTTTCTGAGCAACAGGGAGGAGGGCTTCCATGTCAGAGGGTAATTTGACCCCAAAGGTTATAAGTTCCTCAAATGTAGGATGCCCCGATGTTGACGATCCTAGAGAATCTTTAAATTAGTTGAATGGAGCTCTGGTTGCTTAGAAGTAGTACTGGAAGGGATGACATTGATTGGGTAGAATTCAGTTATGCCCCCTTTAATTCTTATCATGAAAGAATAATAATGAAAAATATTCTTGATTCGAAGGTGTGAGTTTTTAATGCTGGTACTATACGAGTGTTTCTATCTAGGTGTCACCTACAGGAGTGAGGCGTAAGAAGTTTGTCTTCTCAGAACCAATTCAGTCCAAATCTGCCGAGCAGACTGAAATTTTAACGTACCTCTATCTAGACAAATAGTGAGTGAATGACCCAATTCTTCCTATTCAAATGGTAGTCCTGAGCTTGTGTCTGCGTCAGATATTCAATTTAGTAGGAATGTGTTCATGAAGTTGAACCCTTGTCAGCTGCTTAATGAACTTTCATACACTTCTGTCATCCGAATTGATGTCTCCAAGAATGTCCAGAGGAAACGACATAAAACCACGTTTTCATCAGGTCTCTTTTCCAGGCTATTGGAAATTGTTAACATCGCAAAATTGATTTGTGCGGTAGATACGTTGAAAGTTAGAACAGTCCTAATGTATTCCCGTTGGCCCACCTCAATAACGCTTCCATTTATTCATTTGTCCACAGATGCCTTCTGATCACAAACCGACGTATATGTAATCGGCAACAAAATATGAAGAGCACATTCAAAAAGCAAATGTTCGTGCAAGCCAAAAATCCGGATTTGAATTCCGGACAGGCGTCTTCGAATAATTTGAATCCTCAGTCATTCATCGATCCGGCCACGTACATGCAGGATGGAGAGTTCGTGTTTACAATTCCTCCCGAAGCGCCCGTCTTCGAGCCAACCGTTGAAGAATTCTTGGATCCGCTCGCGTATATAAATAAAATTCGGCCAGTTGCCGAAAAAATAGGTATCTGCAAGGTGAAACCACCGCCTGAATGGCATCCTCCATTTGCAGTGGACGTCGACCATTTCAAGTTCACGCCCCGTATTCAGAAACTTAATGAGCTTGACGCGAACACCCGGGTCAAGCTGTATTTCCTCGACCGTTTGGCTACGTACTGGAATTACAGTGGCGTTCAAATCCGCATACCCGCCATCGATGATAAAACCGTTGATATGTACTCGCTTTACAAATTGGTGGAACTGGAAGGCGGGTTCGAGAAGATAAACGTAGACAAGAAGTGGAACCGAATTGCGATACGAATGGGCTACCCGAACGATAAAGTGGTAGCGCCGCAGTTGAGAACCCATTATAAACGTTGGCTCTTACCGTACGAGAAGTTCGAAAAATCGAAGTTGGTGCAAGAAAATGAAGAACAGAAAACGCCCAAAAAAGAGTCTGGTGGTAATGAGACCGTGGCCGTGAAAATGGAACCAGGTTGTCACGATTCCAACATGAGACCATGCGGTGGCGGCATACGACGGTGCACGCGTTCGAATTGCGACGAAAACGATACCGAAATACTGGTTAGCGACACGTTTAAAAATCCGACTATCCAAGACAAAAATAAAGAGCTACAGCGACTTACATTCTACGGCCCTGGCCCCAAGATATTGGGTTCTAATAAATCAAAACACACCTCGCCGAACGCTAAAAAGCAAGAACCGGCTACTGTTGCGACCACCGGTGGTGGTAGTTCTGTTTCTGCTACTGTTGCTGCAGCCGCTGCCACTCCTGTCCCTTCTGCTGGAGAAGATCTGCTTGCTGATTCTGCATGTATGGTATGCGGTAATGGCGAATCCGAAGAATCTATTCTGCTATGTGACGGCTGCGATGACGGTTACCACACGTTTTGTCTGGTTCCACCGTTGAACTCTGTTCCGAAAGGAGAATGGCGGTGCCCCAAATGTATAGCCGCCGTAGTCAGCAAAGCTACCGACACAACGTTCGGATTTGAGCAAGCCGAACGCGAGTATTCTTTGCAGCAGTTCGGAGAGATGGCTGACCAGTTCAAGTCGAATTACTTCAACATGCCAGTGCACCTAGTTCCTACGAAGAAAGTTGAGCAAGAATATTGGAAGATTTTGTCATCTATGGACTCGAGTGTGACCGTCGAGTATGGCGCCGATCTTCATAGCATGGATCACGGTTCCGGATTCCCTACCCAAATGGCATTGAAGCAATCCGGCGACGAAAATCACTATTACAAATCCTATGTAGAGTCCAGTTGGAACTTGAACAACATACCAGTACTGGAAGGCTCCGTACTTGGATACATCAACGCCGATATATCCGGCATGAAGATCCCGTGGATGTACGTTGGTATGTGTTTCTCTACCTTTTGTTGGCACAATGAAGACCACTGGAGCTACTCCATCAATTACCTACACTGGGGTGAACCTAAAACCTGGTACGGTGTACCCGGCTTTATGGCCGAGAAATTTGAACAAGTTATGCAGGAAACGACACCAGACCTTTTTCGAAACCAACCGGACCTGCTACACCAGCTGGTCACTATTCTGAATCCGAACATCCTGATGGACCGTGGCGTACCAGTCTACCACATCGACCAAGCGGCCGGTGAGTTCGTTCTTACGTTTCCACGAGCTTATCACGCGGGCTTCAATCATGGTTACAATTTCGCCGAGGCCGTCAATTTCGCGCCCGTCGACTGGATACCGCTGGGTCGCGAGTGCGTTGAACATTACTCTAGCCTGCATCGGTACTGCGTGTTTTCGCACGACGAGCTCATTTGTAAAATGGCATCCGTGCCCGAGAACCTGAACTCGAAACTGGCTGCCGCTACTCATCAGGATATGTTGAAGATGCTGGATATCGAAAACAAACAGAGGAAAGCGCTGCTAGAGTGGGGCGTTGTGAATGCGGAACGCGAGGCCTTCGAACTGCTGGCGGACGACGAACGAAAGTGCGCCGAGTGCAACACCACCTGCTTCTTGTCCGCGGTCACTTGCAAGTGCAGCCCGAAGAAGGTGACCTGTTTGCGACACTTCAAAGAGCATTGCATTTGCCCTCCGATCGAGCATACGCTGCGCTACCGTTACACATTGGACGAGTTGCCGGTCATGTTGGAGAAGCTCAAGGATAAGGCTGATTCGGTGGCTGCGTGGGCGGCCAAAGTTCACGACGCGCTCAATATAAACACACCTCGCACGATAACCCTGTCGGGATTGAAAGAACTGCTGAACGAAGCTCGCGAAAAACATTTTCCCGATGACCTGTCACTCAATTTGCTGTCGAAGGCGATCAAAGCTGTTCAGGATGCACTCGCTGTCGATTTCAAAAACATCCTCTCTCACAAACAAACCCTGAGTAAGAAAGTTACCTTAACCGAAATAAGAAGCTACTACGAAGAGCTGCAGCGAATACCGTGCGTTTTACCGCAAGAAAACACGGTAAAGCATTTTCTCAAGTTTCTGGAGGAGTTTGAGGAAAACGCTGAAAAGATATTGAAGAAGGAGCGCGCCACCCTCGCGGAAGTTGAAAACCTGTTGCGACAGGGCACCTTTCCAAACGTCGAAATACCCTGTCTAGACACTTTGGTCAGCTATAGGAAAGTACTTCAACTCGTCGATGAATACAACGGGAAACGAAAGAACGGCTGCGTGGAGCTCACTATGGAGGCGGTCGACCGCCTGTTGAGCAGATGTCGGTGCGTGGATCCCCCGAACTCGCAGGTTACCAATATCAACAAAGAGTTGACCGCGTTGAAAGCGAAGATGCTGGCATGGGAGAAGAAAGCCGAAGCCTGCCTAAACGAAGCTGCCCGTAATGGCGGCACCAAGCCGTCGATGGCCAAGTTCGAGAAACTTCTAGAAGAAGCGAAAGCTCTCGATGCGGCTCCACCTAGTCAAGAACGATTGCGTAATTTGTTGCAGAAAGCGTTGGCGTGGCGGGAACGAGCCGGTAATTTGCTGGCGCAGCGAAAGTTCCCGCCATTCGTCGAGCAAGTGCAGCGCGCCATCGAGGACGCCAAAAACATTGAGACCGAGCTGGAGGAAGTACCCAGATTGAAAGCGATCGCCAGCAAAGTAACCAGCTGGAAAATGGAGGTACACCGACTCTTCCTTGGTGATTGCCAGGCGGTCACATTGCTGGAAGTGTTAATGCCGAGACGGCACATACAACGGATTTGTCGGTATAAAAAGGATACCGAGGAAGTGAAACCAACGACGACCAACCTTTCGCATGAATATGTAGATGATTTACTGGGATCGATTGACGTCAGTGCCAAGGACAACTTCGACACGGAGAAGATCATATCGTCGTTCAAAATTGCAGAAAAGCGCGAATTTGAGCTGATGCGTACCCTTCGGGTGAAAAATACATACAAGAAGAAACAGGGCGATAGTACGTTCTGTGTGTGCGACAGCTCGTCGGCCGCCTACATGAAGGAGTGCATCCTGTGCAAAGATCTGTTCCATGAGCAGTGTTTGAAGTCGCTAGCCAACTACTGGGAAGACCGTAAACAGGCCTCTCGCATTTTTTTGTGCCCGTTCTGCCAGCGAACGAAAAGACCAAGCGCCAAAACGGTAGCGGTTGCTGTCGCGAAGCTACAAAAACTGCCACTTCGAACGCTGGAAGGTGTCGCGATGCAGTGCTTACTAGATCGCGAGTGTAAGTGGAAGGAGTCTGTGACCGAACTGTTGAAGACGCCTGAACTGAGTTCGCTGAGTCGGGCCACCGTTGAGTCGAAGTCAAAAATGTGCAAAGGTAACGCCCCGGTTACGCTGAGCAGCGAGAACAGAAACAGTCTGGAGTCGCTGCTCTTCCGCGGATTCCTGCTGGAACTGGATATTCCGGAAAACGAAATCATCTATAAGATTCTGCATAAACTGGATGCGAACACAGACCTAGCGACGTACCAGAACACGAACTTCAGTTCCCCGAAATTAGCTAATCAGAATGCGAGCTTCGATCAGTCGATAGTCGATATGGAGCTGACCAACGAGACGTTCTCGTTGGAGAACGAGCTCTCCACGTCGCTGTTACCGCCGTCCACCAAAGATAAAAAACGCAAGTACTCCACTTTCGTTGAGAACAACGAAAACGACGTGGTTCAGGTGATACGCGGTCAGTTGGACCGGAATATCAGCTCGTCAGCGGAAAAAACCAAAAAGAATAACGTGCAGAACACGGATCGTATCGCCCTCCGCAAACGCACAAAAATTCCCAATTACTCTCCTAAAAAATTTCAGATTACGGAAACGAAGTCAGATATTGCGACGCTAACCGTGAATCCGTTAGAAACGAATCGTTTCGCGACCGTGGAGGAGGAGAAAACCAAATTCAGGGATAACGAAGTCGAAGAGGAAGAGGAAACCGAGTGCGAAGCGAAAATGTGTTTGAAACCTACGGGAGAACATTTAGACTGGGTGCAGTGCGACTACTGCAAGAACTGGCTTCATATGATTTGCATCGGCGTTACGAAGGGAGAAGTCGATGACCAGACTGAGTTCATGTGCAGCTTGTGCAAGAACGTCGATTCTCCTCGAACAAAAAATAACGAAAACGAAGATGACGATGACGACGTTTTGTTCGTTGAATTTGCTTCAAAGAACGCTGCCATTTGTTCCTCGTAGTAACCGCTGTATCAAGTACCTACCATGTATTTCCGGTGTAGTTTTGTATTTTATTTTTAATAATAGAAAAATTTTTATCAATTATTAGTTACGCGTGCGTAATTAACGGTATGATATCCAGTTTTTAATGACCTTATTTATTTAGGATTCGTATATGTCTCGGTACGCTAGTTCATCGTATTTGTAAATTTATACCTACACTTCTTTCCTTTTTATATTTTAAATATGCTTAAGAACCATTTAATTTGTTCACTAAGAGTAAGACGGAATGTTATATTCAAAAACCAGTCGCGAAAATGAACAGAAGATGTGTCCAAATGCTACATTTATGTTGTAAACTTGTGAATGGATGAACGAATGAGTCCGAAGTGGCCCTGTTGGAATATATGAATATGATTGGAAGTTAGAATAACTTTCTTTATTCTTTTCTTGAATATTAGTCGACTTATTGGTGGCTGTTGGTTTTTATTTTCTATTGAAGGGTGTTTTCTAAACGTCCTACTATCGTGCTATTTGACGGGGTTTCAATTTTTTTTTTTTTTGTGGTCTCAGGATTGTAGTTATATTTACTAGGTTTTTTCTTTTCAAGTTGCTTTATTTGTGCTTTATCCTCCGATCGTATTTAGTTTAATTTTAATGTATTGTTTAAACCATTTTTCTATGTATTCGAATGTAAATGTATTATAAGAGCGCTATTTTTTTAATACCACGTATTAATGTTTAAGACAACAGCATTGACTTGTCAAAAAACTTGTAACTTGTGCACCCGAAGAATACGTTTTTTCTTTTGGGATCGTCTATTGAGCCTCCAATTTTCCTATATTAGAATGTGAATTGTATACAGAACATGTTCATAAATACATTGTTTTTTTTTTTTTTAAATTAACTCTAAATTCAGTGTAGAAGAATAACGTTACAACGGGAAATGAATGCAGTTTTAGTTTTCTTAAAGTTGATGTTCATACTGTGTAAGCTGAGTGGAATCACAAAAAGAAGAATTCTTAAAATACACATTTAAGTCGGTAGTTCATACTTTTTATTTCAAGCAATCGAACATGGTTTTGTTTTTCTGGGTAGTCAACTCAAAAATTGAATGATGTCTTGAGTTCTCACTGGAATGATTTCCCTTTCCTTCGTCTAAAACTCGTGTAATTCGGTATACACATTTTCAGTTCGTGTCAGTGACTTCAAATTACGTTTAAAAAATGAACAAATTTAATGGACCATTCCAGTAATACGATAATTCTCTTGGTAGCTTAATTTTTTTCGATTTTATCATACAACGAGGTTCATTACAACCGCGTGTTATTCGTACTTTTTTCCCCCATTTGTTTTGTGGTTAGTTTTACTACCTATTTTATATTTTCGTACCTGTATGTCTATTCTCGATGTAGTCACTTCATTTGTTCATTAATAATTATTTTAATTATAAGATTGATCTCCGCAATACATCGTGTGTTATTCTAATTTGTTGTAAAATAACTTCAAATTCATATTTATAGTATGAAAAACGAAAGTATTTTTAAGTATCCCTATCCTTGTTCTGCAGTAAAAGTTAGTATACATAATGGGTTAGTTTTATTTTTTTATGTAGTATAATTATGCGTATATTCGTAAGTGCTAGGTAATAGGTATCGTAGGCACCTTCAACATCTCAGCAATAATGTTTTTCTTTTTGAGGCGGGGGGAGGGTGGTCATTTGTATTTTCGTAAGATACTTGCAATGGGTAGCCTGACGGATATCTGAGTACCTCTTGCCTCGACTATGTATAATAAAGATAAAAACGATCAGTTTCGAGTACTTGAGACTGAGGGCTGAGTCCAAGATGTAGTTAGGTTAGTTTCATTGCTGTGGTCGGCTGTTAACCAATATCCAATATGATCTCGTGTTGTATAGAAGAATCGACTTGACTATTTTTTACATTAAGTCGTCTGTATATTTACCCAAAGTCTTGCTTTGAAGATCATGTGGATTTTTCTGATTATTATTCACTGTGGTTCATGGATCGATTAATATGTTTTAATCCTTGGCTGTCTTTTAATATCAGGCACACTAGGAAATCATGGCGCTAATAGCCCAAATAATAACATCGGCGCCAGATTTACGCTTGATCCTAGGGCAAATCGGATGCCATTTCAAAATTGGCGCTCGAATTGCACCAAATGCTGTGCTGTCATCGACTCAACATTCCGATTACAGCGCATGCATACATTTTAATAGGACAGCGTTAGCACCACGCAAATTTGGCGTTGACTTCACGATTTCTAGGCTAGTAGGTTTTGTCATGTGACATTTCTTTCTTCTAAATTTTAAAGTTGATTTTTGAAAACTATAATATTGTAACGCGGCTCGCCTGCCCTCCGAACTTCAAAACAAAGATTATGCTATAATATGTGCAATGATTTATAACTTATGTTCTATTAACGTGAGAATCTTGGAAATTCGGATGTGGAAGTGCGATACTTTTCACCATTTACTTCAAGACATGTAAAAAGGACAGCCACTTCTTCTGGGGAAAGGGGGCAAACTTTGATCAAAATTGCAAATCGTACTCAAAATCCAGGAAACAAGTCTTGTCTGAGCAAACTATCAGTATAGGTATTGTCTGTGCTTTATACTCTGAAGTATGTATTATGTAACGCCTATGTGCCGATCAAGATAGACATTTGGCAAAATTGACAACTTTTGTGGAACAACGTGGCCATTGACTATTATAATACCTATGTATGTACAGTGTATACAAATCTACTTACAAACAGTAGACTAGCCTAGTAATTCTGTGTCTTGGATGTAGAATTTGGTTCTCGCTGCTCCTAACTGAACCTGTAGTCTCTTCCAAATTAGGGTGTCAATATAAGCTCATAGATGTAGCGGTATCACAGGAGAAAAGAGAGGTCAGAAATTCACACTGAACACGTGAAAGATAGGGCGCACAAGTCAAGGTTGCCGATCTGTGATTGGTTGCGAAATCGACTCGTAAACACATTAATCTGTGGTGTTGTAAGTGTAACGTGTTCGATTTATGGTTTGTAATAATTCATTTCCATGCGTTCTTACATGATAATAATTGTTCAGTTTTAGGACCTGACATGCTTCGGATTGATAACTCCTTAACTTTTGATAGATAATACATTATATACAGTAGACTCCCGATTATCCGACATTAGGATTAACCTACTCGAAATTTTTCTTCGACTTTTTCGGATTAACAATTGCATTCAAATTTACTGCATATTCTGCTAATCAAAGTTTGTCACTATGTTTGCACAATTTACATAGGTAATTGGCGTAATTTTGCAGCGAAAAAGAGAATGAATAACAAAAAACGTCAAACTAGCGTTCCTGAATTTTTCAAAAAGATAAAAGACTCAATTTTTTCGTAACGTGAATAGGTATAGAATTTTTCTCATTTATGTATACTTATTTTTCTAAATTTATTGTGTGGTGCCTAATAATTTCTCGAATAAACAAATATAACTACTGCTGCACTTCTTTTAAACCCCGATGCGCAAAATCCCACTAGTGACTCGGGTAACTAAAGGGGAATAAAGGCAATCTGAGGGTAACAAATGGGTAACTTTTCCGCCGCGGGTAACTAGAGGGTAACTAATTGCATAGTATCCCGCCAATTACCCGGGTAACTAAAGGGGAACAAGGGTAATTCGAGGGTATCTTTTCCGCAGGTGACTGGGTAACTAGAGGGTAACTAAAACTGGATTGCGCATTGGGACACTATACCTACTTCTATAGAATTTGCGACATTTTCGGATTAGGCCCGATGATAACGCGCCTGCACCGTTGTGGGAAATCTGAATAAAATATTGCGTGGGGGTCAATTGGACGCTGTTTCACAAAAGGGAACTAACCCACATTTGTAAACAAAATGAGTTCTTAGTATCGTTGAAAAGAGCGTAAAACGTAGAATTATTCAAAATTGGACCCCCGATTCAAAAATGTTTACTCACGTTGAAAAGAGCTTATCAATAAATGCAATGTCATATAGTTTCTACATCTTCGAATGACATGTTCTCAAAAAGCGGATTTTGTGGGTTATAGTTCCCTTTTGTTAAACAGCGTCCTCTACAACAATTTTAGGCACGTTGGAAAAAGGAATTACTGAAACCCTACACATTTTAGAAAAAATTATCAGATTAAAATAGAAAAATGGTCTCAATGGAAGGGAAATTTTATGTAGGTATTATAAATTTTGTTCTATTCATTTTTTTGATAAACGCTTTCGTTTTCATAATATTTTGAGATTTCTTTGTATGCCTGTATAATTAAATGAAATTGGGACATAATTGCAAAAAATGGTGACACGATTGCGTCTTATCAGTGGTCTGAATGGGTTTGCAGTTATTATAGTAACTCAGTAACTGTTATAACCGTTAACCGAAACAAAAAATTTTGTTGACTGATAACCGTTAACCGTTTAAAAAAATTAGTTGTTGACCAATAACCGTTTGGACTGTTATAGTTTTTTTTTTTTTTCAATCTGTTATGAAACTGTTATAAATGGAGAGTTATGATTTTGAAATGGTCGTAAGTCATAACAGTTATAATAACCAATTCAACAGGGTAAGGATATTCTGACCAATAACCGTTTAAATTGCTGAAGGAAATTTGACCGATAACTGTTAACCGTTTCAAGTTATTTCGGTCACAAACCCTAGTTTGAAATCTGAATGGGTGATCATGGAGATTTTTCTATTTAAAAGTGCACATCATGATCACCCTGTCATTTTCCCCCGCTAACACCCAGTCACCCACACAGGTTTATTTTGCAACACACTAGTGCGGGTGATCATGGAGATTTTTTTATTTAAAAGTACACATCATGATCACCCTTTCACTCCCCCCCCCCCGGCTATCACCCATACAGGTTTATTTTGCAACGCACTCTAGTGCAGGTTTATACCACAGTGACTCTAATATTCCCCTCGATCAGGGTTACAAAGTAAACGACAACAGCGCGCCACCGCTTTGAGCAGCCCGAATGCGATTTCAAGTTGGACTCTGTTTAACAAAAGGGAACTAACTCACAAAATCTGCTTTTTGAGAACACGTGATTCGAAGTAGGGTTTGCGACCAAAATAATTTATAATTTAAAACGGTTAACAGTTATCGGTCAGAACATCCTTACCCTGTTGAATTGGTCAACACTGTTATGACTGTTTTGACCGTTTCAAAATCATAACTCTCCATTTATTACCGATTCATAACCGATTTAAAAAAAAAAAACTATAACGGTCCAAACGGTTATTAGTCATCAACTAATTTTTTTAACGGTCAACGGTAATCAGTCAACAAAATTTTTTTGTTTCTGTTAACGGGTATAACAGTTATAATAACTGTTATTTCGCAAACCCTGATTCGAAGTTCAGGAGCCATGTAGAAACTATATGGCATTGCGTTTATTGATAAGCTTTTTTCAACATGACTAGGTACACATTTTTGAATCGGGCCAATTTTGAAAAATTCTACGTTTTATGCTCTTTCCAACAATACTAATAGCTCATTTTGTTTACAAATGTTGGTTAGTTCCCTTTTGTTAAACAGCATCCAGTTTGGACGTTGGAGCTTGACAAAATTTGGAGGCTGTTCAGCAAAAGAGAATCAACCAACATTTGTAAACAAAATGCGTTATTACTCATTAGTATCATTGGAGAGAACGTAAAAAGTACAATTTTTTAAAATTAGGCCCCCGATTCAAAGATGTGTACTCACTTGAAAAAAGCTTATCAGTAAAGGCTATGTCATATAGTTTCTATATGGCTCTTGAACTGTTGAACTTCGGATCACGGTGTTCTCAAAAAGCGGTTTCACGGTGCTGATAACGTGTTCTCGTACTCGTCTTTCCCCTCCAACTTCAAAATACCCATATATCGATGTGTATCATTGCGGGTAGCCAGTTATGTTTCTTAACTGGACCAGAGACTGAAAGTCGAATGATAAAACTTTAACTTTCAGCTATCGGCTTCCAGTTTTAATAATACAGATTTCACTTTCGGCTTTTAACTTCTCAATTCTTTCTAACCTTTAGCTTCTAGCTTTAAGCTTTCAAGAAATTCTTTGGCTTTTAACTTTTAGCTTTCAACTTTCAGCTTCCAATTTCCCCCTTCAGCCCCAAACATCTAAATAATCACAGATTCACAGACATTCACAGATCTTTTCAAAAAGCTGAAAAAATAAAACTTTCGCTTTTAGCTTTTGCCTTCTTCATTCTTTCTGACCTTCAGCTTTTAGCTTTTAGCTTCTAGAAAAAACATCAGCTTTCGGCTAGCTTTCAGTCTCTGAACTGGACGACTGGACCACGGCCACCTCTATAGAAGGCCGTATAACTAGATGTTTGGCAACGCTGCGTGAAGGTCTATGCTTTACGCATACATGTTGTTATGGAAAAAACTTTGAAAAATATGAATAATCGGTTCTTTTGCGAATACAGTGAGTTTCGCGAAAAAATTGAAGAGAAAATAATTTAAAGAGCAAACGATTTTCGATTTTTTGAGCCAACTCTCAATGGAATCGGTTCATTGTGAAACAAGTAGCGATTGTTTAAAAATTAAAAGTCGCATAGAGGACGAAGTGCGGTACCGTTACACTTTGCCGCTCGCGCACCGAAACGTCTACCGTAGTAGGTCGAATTCAGTGTTGTCACATTAGCTTATAGGGCCTTCTATAGAGGTGGCCGTGACTGGACCCAGTACTGGAAGAATCCGGTGAAACGCTGATCCAAACTATCAGTGAATGTTATCAGTTGGTTATCACTTATCAGTTTATGATTTATGATGTTTTTAAGAGTGTAGATAGTTGATTGTCCATTGCGGCATTTATGATTCCCTATCACTGTGATCATGAAGTCGTCGAATGATTTGAACTAGAAATTGAAATATTTCGTATAATTATTCGTATTTGGATCAAAATACTGTATGTTGCCTGTGTAAATCTATTTTCTTTCCCGCCGGGTAGACAGGTTCTCCAAGGATCCGGAGGACATTTGTGCATTTAGTTTTTTTGTTTTTAATGATTCAGTTTGTTATATTCTCTCATTATGGATAGCAGTAATCAAAATTATGAACTATTTCTACAAGAAATAGAAAGTGTCGATGACTATTGGGGACCAACATTTCGGTAAGAATGATCTATTGTCATAAGGAAGTTGTTCAATATTGTCAGTTGGATGGTATCATTTGTGAACGTCGGAATTCCTTCGTTGTCTTCAGAGATCACAAATACTGGTTTACAGTTGCTGAAACATTTATATCCCGTTTAATTTCCAATTAATGCTTTCATAATATGTATTATTTGTGTGGTGTTTCAGTGCGATCTACGAATGCGATGACCCCCTAAAGTTCATGGATCAACTGGCCGGAAGAATTAAATATCACGATAAGGAAATAGAACGCATGTGTAATAATTATTATCAAGGATTCATCGATTCCATTAGGGACCTGCAACAAGTTAGAAGTCAGGCTAAAAATCTGAATGTAAGTTTGTCCAAGTGATCGATAATTTTGTAAATTTATGTGCGACTAGTTCATTATAAACAATTGTGGGCAGATTACCGGAGCTACTTATCAGCAAAATTTCTATTCACCTCCAATTCGTAACTGTAAAGTATGCAGTTTCACAAGACATGAGTTGGGTATTCGAAGGCGAATGGCCAAGTTTTGATACTAAGAATAAAAGAGAAACAATATATCAACGTAGTAATGACAATGTGAACTTCATGTCGAGATTGCTGTAGAATGATACCGTACTATAATCGCACAAATATATAATTAAACGGCTCAGTTTGCATTTCGATAATTCGAACTGAGTTCATTTGGAGCACACGCTGTCGTATTTCTGTATTTTGTTTGGTAAATTAATCTCGATACATGTTTTTGAAACAGACTAAAGTTCTAGATATCGACGAAGCTATTCAAAAATCATCGAAAAGATTTGAGGCAAAGTGCGAAGAACTACTCGAATCTCGTCGCATCGAGTCGAATGTCTCAGCCGCAATAAACACACTATCAACTTGTGTTCCAGTTTTCATCACATACAGTAAATTGCAGAAACAAATCGCAGAAAAAAGGTTCGTGTAATACGAATATTATACTGTTTGTATGGTTTGCATACCAAGTGGGAGACTTGTGTAATTAGATGGTTGTCAACTAAGAAAGAAATCGACTTTGTAACCAAGTTTTTACTATATTAGTCTTATGCCTGTAACGTCTACCCTGTTCACAATCAATTTTTCATATTTTAGGTACTATCCAGCGCTAAAAACATTGGAGCAACTCGAACACATTTATTTACCGCGTGTTTCCAATTTGAAATTTTTTCAACAAATGACGGAAAATATACCCGAGTAAGTTCGAATACAACTTATCCACCAATGTATTCCGAAATAACAGTTATGTATTATTTTGTGGAAAACACCGAAAATTTGGCATTCTATGGTTCCGCTAGTTATATGATAGAATTGGGAAATTAATTGTACAAATAATTAATGAGGCCTTGTATTTTTGTGAAGAATTCGGGAAAATATTAAGGAAGTATCCATGTCAGATTTAAAAGACTTCCTGGAAAATATTCGAAGATTGAGTTCTAAAATTGGAGAAGTTGCTATGCGGCATGTGAGTTTTAATCTTTCTGCTCGTATATAATTGATTTAATTTCATGTATTTCCTTTAGTAACTAATTTTCTGTTTGATATAAACATTTTTCTAGACAGCGGAACAACTGAAAAATGACAACGAAGTAATCGACATCACATCTTCAAAAAAGCGTCTAGGTGTGTCTGCTAACTTACCGTCTGGAATATGAATACATGAATAGTGTACTTAATCAGAATGAAATAGGGTGTTACAATATTCTAGAACCTACAAATTTGGAGCGTAATTGACTCAATTGCATTTTCTCATTTTTCGAAGCTCGCTTTCAAAATGCAAAGCAGTACTGTGAAAGCAGAGCCGTAAAATTTGTTACTTTAATGAAACTGAAACTATAATATGTGGTAACTATGCTTCGATATTCTACATGTTATGACCCGCTTTCCTTTAATCATTCACAGTGACTTCCAGACTTGTTCTAGACTCTTCCGTAAATTTGTAAGACTTCTTAAGACTCCTACAGTCGTTTCAGGCTTATTAGAGGTTTAAAGGCTCTTGTATACAAAATCTTTTTTTTTTCATCCTTTCATTCTTCTCTTTTTACCTAATTTTTCAGGTGTCCCTCTCCAACTAACTTTCCCGAGGCATTTGCCGTCATGCAAATTAAATATAGATTATGACACTAGTTATTGTTAGCCAAACCGATTCAATTGTACGGTTTTTTATGCAGGTGAAACAGATTCACCCGCAGCAGGAATAACGCTGGATACAGATGAAGACCTAAGCGCTCAACATCTCATCGATTTCTCTCCTATTTATCGTTGTTTACATATTTATACAGTGCTCGGTTCGAAAGATGTGTTTGAAAATTACTACCGAACGCAAAGAGAAAAACAGGCTCGACTGGTGGTACAATTTTCGTTCAGTACGGTACAGTATTTTCAGTTCTTTATGTAATATAGTAGTGACGCCAACAAATTTTTTTGATATGGAGGGTTATTTGCTTTTTATATCGAAGACGTAGGAACTGGTTTCTATTAAAATTCAACTAGTAATATGTTCCCATTTACGCGTTTAGTATTCGGAAACTAAACATTTATTTTATAATGTACTGGCAAATTCTGTGTCCTCACCCAAAATCTTGAATTATGATATCTTTGATCTCCACTTAATTCGTCTTTTTTACAGCTGTGATAAATTTCTTCATTAGCTAAATTCTATCAGGATTTCTGTGCTTCTTTTAGTTTTCATTTTATGGTTATTAACTTTCAGCCAGCATCCATTCAAAATTATCAAGTGTATCTAAGAAATGTGGTTGGATTTTTCGTGCAAGAAGATCATATATTGAACACAAGCAACGGTCTCATTGACAGAACATATCTGGATAACCTATGGTCCACCTGCCTGACGAAAATTATTTCAACGTTAAAAATTCATACAGTTGAGTAAATGATATGTTTATGTTTCTGATGCATTTTAGTTGTGCACAGTATTCATATTTCACATTTTATTGTAGAGTCAGTGCTCTGATGCTAACTTTTTGCTGAGAATGAAGCATCTTATTCTGCTGTTTGGTGCATCGTTGAGGGTAAGTGATATTCACGGCGTAGAATCATAGTACTCGCGCGAACATTCAGTGTGATTTTCATATCGACGTCTTTATTACTGGATGAGCCTTCCTATGAACAGGATTTATAAGTGATTGATGAAACTTAACAAAATTAAGGTGAATGATCCCCCCAGGGATAGGCAAGATCGTATAGATCAAACAGATAATCTTCAAATGATGATGATAATGTTGTCAGTCGTACGGCCGGTTTGATGCAGCTCTGCATTTCTTCCTATCTTGTGCGAGTTCTTTCATGTCTAATTTACTGTTACATTATTTGACATCCTCAATTGTCTGTTGAACATACGGGAGCCTTTGCCGATTTACCGACTTCTGTCTTTCCACCCTTCCTTGTAGCAGTAGTGATATTATTCGTGGATGCCTCAAGTTATGCCCTATTAGTAAATTCGTAGTCTGGATGATCATAATATTTTCCTCGTGTCTAAAAAAATATAAGATCAATAGATCGCGAAAATTAGACAAAATTGCCACCTAAAAGAACAAAAAAGATCATAGATCATAATATTTTCATTATTTATTTATTTTTCTTCTCCCCCCTCCCCCAATAATTATCTTTTGATTTAAAAATAGAGGATAGTAACAGCAAAAAAACAAACCGAAATTACTCTTACCAGGGTATGATCGATTCATTGAAAATTCAAGTTTTAGCTAAAAATCTAAAATGACTGGGCGGGTGAGGCCGAGATGTAATTGTGAAGAGTATCATGATGAAATCCTTTTCGGCGGAAAATTTGTTGACTCTGACAATTTTCGAGGAAAATTGAGACAGTATGAAAATTCATGTGATTACCTCGGAGAATATGCAAGATCATGAAGCCAGCGAGGAAACTTTCTGATCTGCAAATTATTTGAGTAGCTGAAGAATATTACTAGATCGAAAGATTATTTTGAAGAAAGAAAAGGAAGACTCTAAATAACGATATTGCCTAATGTAGTGATTCCTGTATTTTTAAATTAAAATTGTCAAAATTACATATCTTTGTGATCGTGGATCATAACCTTTTTGATTTATTTCAACGTTTCTGAAGACTGTACCTTGTAAAAATGTCTAAATTCGATTTTGTAGCCGATTCCGAAAATGTTATTGTTTTTGCTGCATCTCTCCACATTACTATCAGAAAGTTCTTTCGTTTTATTATTTACAATTATTATGAGACGGAAAAATCGATTAGTACATGCCAAATTGCACTAACCATATCTAAGCCCTTTGAAACTAAGAGCAAGAAACCCTATCTGCTTGTAGTCCGAATAAGTTGCCCGCAGCACTTAACCTAGAGAATTGGAAAAAGAAAAAGAGAAATCGGAACTTACTGAATTTTTATGTTCGCAGAACTATGGTTACTCAGTTAATCTACTCTTGGAATTTCTTCATGAAATGAAAGATCAGTATAACGAAGTTCTTATGCAGAGGTGGATTCAAGTGTTCCAAGAGATTTTAGATGAAGAGAGCTTTCTGCCAATCCAGGTATAGATTTTTATTTAGAAAAGTAATTTAACTACATGTATTGTTGATTGTAGAAGCTTAGTGAATTTTCTGAGTCATTACGAGTTGAAAAAAGTAATTGTTTGTGTGAAAGGTCGGTGAATTGATGTTTGATATTTTGACCTCCAGTCAAGAATTAGCGTGCTGCTGGTGAATGGCTGAAATTTGACTGAGTATTTATATCGTGCACGTTTTTACTGTCCCCAACTTACTTCTCTAGTTCATGTAATCTTATATTATTCAGCATGAAAATAGTATGTGAAACCTAATTCAAAAATCGAACTATCGAAGTCCATAATTGTTTTTACTAGTATGTTTCACTCCTGTTACACTAAATCACGATAAAGTATCGAAATGATACGAATTATGCACTAGTAACATCATCGTCAGCTAAACTAATTTAGTGAAATAAAAATTAAGGGACTTTTAGTATTTGAAGACTCAGTATTCTATAGGCACATTAAATTACAGGTTGCTAATTTGAACGAATACGAAGATGTAGTGAAAAAGTTTCCATTTAGAGATAGTTCATTAGAGGCTGCCGATTTTCCAAAAAAATTTCCATTTTCTGCGATGGTTCCTAAAGTATATCATCAGGTTAAAGAATTCATCTACGCTGGCCTGAAATTCTCCGAAGATTTACATTTAAAGTTAGTACATGTTATTGGATTGTTTTTTTACACTTATGAATTTTGAGGAAGCTGACTTGTCTGTGTGATGAAGACAAGAGTTCCCACGGTCTCTGAAATGCTATCACCAAACAATTGAATACTTTTGAGAAGTCGATCAAGACTAACCTGAGTTCCTGAATATTATGAACCCGTTCCTTTTAGCGCAAATACGCCGAAAAGAAGGATAGTGTACATAGAAACAATAATTTTATAATTGCGTTTAGTTTTTAATTGTAGTGGACGGAACTGCACCTGTATACAAACGTGTCAAGTCATTAACGATAAGCCCTCTATAAACAGTTATTATGTATTATTAAAATATTTTTTAGTAGGAGCATTCGAGGTAGTTCGTTGAACTAATGGGCTACGGATAATTTTAAATGGTTCATAACTACCGGAGATCATGGTTTTCTCACATTTGTGAGCAATATGAACTAGGCTGAATCCCTTCGGTAGGCCGCGTGCTGTCAGAAGGGGGTCACAGATGTATATTATATTGTTATTTATATTCGTTCTTTCTTTGTACAGTCAAGCAGATATAGAAGAAACTGTAAGAAAATCGACAACCTCGTTATTGAGTAAAACGTTCAGCAGCCGCCTTTCATCGTTGTTTCAAAAACCAAATTTGACCCTCTCTCAAGTAACTCAAATAATTGTCGATACTGGCTACTTGGAAAAATCGTCCATTTATTTGGAAGAATTTGTGTCCAATATTACAGGGTAAATCTTTATTTTCATTCTAATTCCTGTTCGTCATTAAGAATACTACAATTTTTAATTCTTCATTTGTAGTTCCAATCGAGAGGTGGAGTTGACTGCTCCAAGTGACATCTATCTTTTCAAGGCTGCTAGAGATGATGCAGAAAGGCAAATATGCGAGAAACTGAAAAACAAAATAGATGAATTTTTGGGATTGGAGAATTATGATTGGACTTTGGTGGAACCACAAGGTCACGCATCCAGTTTCATCACCGATCTCATAGCATTCTTGAAGACTACATTAGATATGTTTACTAATCTACCGGTGAGTATTCGTTAATTCTAATAAATCAGAGCTCAACAAAAGTTCGTGAATTAGTTACGTTGTGTGTACTCGAATTCCATCGATATGGGTATGATGGCCTGATATGTAGTCTACAATCTGTATTTATAGCCAGAAGTCGCGCAGAAAGCTTGCCATTCAGCCTGTGAACACATCGCCAAATCGTTATTACATTTTATGACTACTGATGACGTAAAGTCAATATCAATGGGGGCGTTACAACAAATGAATCTGGATACGATTCAGTGCGAACGTAAGTGTTGTTATTCAACGATATATATATGTAAGATATTCGTTCTGCCGAATATCTTAGTCGTTGGTTGTCGCGGTGATACTCGCAGATGGTCGAGCGCGCTCCAACTGATAAAAGCCGGAATTGAATAATTTCGATTATCTTCCGAGAGCAGATAGCTGTACTGCAGTCCTACGGGGCTCTCGACTTTTTGAATCGATTCAGTATTTTACTGCAATCGATTATGATTTGTTAAAGTTACCACTTTACATATATACTCCTGGCGTATGCCATTCTCCCTTGTATCTTGTCAAGTTCTTAATTTTCCAAATCATCTTCACCTCTGAATTTAAAGCCGAAAGTCATTTTCATCTTACTCTTTCTTACTCGTAGTTAAACATGCTGGTTCCACCAATATTTATCCCATTTCATTTCAGAATTCGCTGCATCAGAACCGGTGCCCGGTTTAGAAGAAGGAGCATTGTTACATTACTTCAATGACCTCAGACAACTTTTGGATTTATTGATGTCTTGGGACTGGTCAGCGTATTTCCACGATTACGGTCGAGAAAACAGCAAATACAAACATGTCAATCCGATTACCGCCATTATTATTTTAGAAAAGTAAGTTACGCAGTTGACCGCTTCTTAATTATTTACCTGTTGATACAGTATTTGAAAGAATGCTATAGACGAAGCAAAAGAAAAAACCTTACTTTTTTTTCTTCTATTAACAGAATTCAGATTATATTGTTTCGTATGCCGTATCATTCGCTTTCATTTCTGATGTATAGTTATTCAGATCTTATTTAGCATATCTGTCATATGAAGATTGATTCAAAAGTAACCCCCCTATGCTCGTACATTATCATCCACTCCGTATGAAGAAACCGGGCTTAAAAATTTAAGAAGTATATTTTATTAGATTTAATTCTACGTATCAAACTTCAATATAATCTCCGTTAAGAGCAATAAATTTCAGCCACTGCGGTATCAGTTTTCTGATTCCGGCCCTCACGGTTGTGCAGGGAATCAAGACGTATGGCGCTCTGGAATCCAGCGTCAGAGGTGAAACGAGTCCCTTTTAGACTTTTTTTTTTAGGTGCCTGAATACATAAAAATCATTGGGCACCAGATAAGGGCTATACGGTAGATGTGGGGCGACTTCATAGTTGTGCGAAGAAATAAAAGCTCTTAGGTGCGGACGCTCGTGTGTGGCCTGGCATTTTAATGTAGAAGAAAAAAGCGATCATTTTCACATTGTATGCGCACAATTCATCGTTTCAGCTTATGTAAAATTAAAATGTACGCGTCTGAATTTACAGTTAACCCTTTCTATTTATACCACGTGTGGTGACCGAGCTCCGCTCTTTTCCCGAATGGCCAAGGCATTGACATCGTATAATGCGATAGATATGCAGGCGAGTTTCACTCTCTCATTTATCCTAACACGGTGATTCCTGTTCTTACTTGTCTATACTTGATCATACGATTTCTTTGTTTTCCTTCGATTCGATCGACTTTTTCCTCTTTTTCTGTGATTTCTGTGACCTACCCCAGAGAGGGGGAAAACTCACCGTTGACCGTTCGTGGAAACGCGGCAGCGAGGACTCGGTTCGTGACGGTTGACCAAGTACGTCAACGTAGAAAATCTAACGATTTCGAAAGGATCTTGAACTGATCTCCAAACGCGACTTTGCGCGACAATTCGTTTAGTTACAAACTTCTTCGGGTTTTCTCTCGTTCTCCGTTTAGAAGGCTGTGCCGTAGCCTTCTCCACGCGTATAACGATCGATCTAGAACTTTGAGAATCGTCTCCTTCATCGAGGACCCGTCGCCTTAACCAGCCACGCGGTTGACTTCTCCGGCTCTTCATCGAACCTTAGACCCGCGTCTACGTGAACACCGTGTTTGTTTTCTTTACTTGTTATATTTGTTCCCGCATATCGTAAGTCTCTTAGAATATATACATTTCACCGTGTCTCTGTGGTTGTTTTGTCTCTGTGTCGTGTCTTGTCAGTAGCCATCAAGTGCCAGAATAAGTCTCGTCATCAGAGGTATTCTAAGTGACTGGAACTCGTCTAACCCGGGTTACCTCGTCGCATCTCTAAACACAGGAACGCCAAGCCTCCAGCGCCGGTTCCATCACCCTGTAGGTCCCAAGAGCTAGTCGTGGCCTAACAGTGGTTCCTCCTCCCTACCGAACTGTCCTCCTATCCCGCAGGAGCCTTCACGTTCGGTTACCACACACGCATCCGCGGAACGTCTCAAATTTTCGCACACAGCACAAATATAACTCAACGTACAAGGACGAAAGATGCACAACTGGCTAGCAAAAACTCGTCTTTTTCCCACGAACACAGAGAATCACCCGCGTTGTTAAGGTATCGATGTCGATGTACCAGCACGGAGGGGTTACTTGTGAATCAACCTCAGTATAGCGAGGCATACATTCGTAGGTGTACAAAGAGTATTATATTATGTTTTCATTAAAGAGAAAGGTTTGATGAAAGAATGAAAATTGAAGCATAGAAAAAATGGAATTTTTTGCCAATCGATTCTAGACATCTAGTTATTCCATTTTAGCTCGTACAAGCTAGTCCTGGTTAGCCTTAGCTGTGTCTCAGTGCTCGTAATGACACCCCCCCCCCCTCATACGCCCAATATAGAGATTATTTATTCTATTGAAAAATATTCAGTTTTCTTCGCTTTAACTTTGTTTAGGTTGGGAGCGGACAAGAAGAGTATGTTCTATGCATTGAAAAAAAGCGAACGAGATAAACAGAAGCTTTTGGGCACCGTGTTAAGACACTTACGTCAGCTAGCGAGTATTAATTACGATAAAGTGAATAAAAAAGAGAATGACTAGAAAGAGAACATTGTAAGTACGCTGCAGTTTAATAAATTATTTTATTTATCAACCAGAGAGTAACAGGAAGACTGATTCATATCGCTTACTCTAAAACTTTAGTCTTCTTAAAAAAATATGCTAAAATAACAGATATTCAAACAGGAACGATTATATCTTTGTTAAGGTTTGTTGATTTTTATACTGCTATTAATAATAAACGTTAACACTGAGTAGTCATTATTATGCGTTGAATGGAAATAGTATTTCATTTCATGAAGTGAACATTTGAAAAGTACCATACATTTATCAATTTTGATGTAATTTTTATAAAGTCAAGGGGAGGAGGTTCTATTCCAATTATTTCTAACCTGTATCCCTAAAAACCGGAAATTATATTAAAAAAGGAAATAAAACCGTTCTTATTCAATATACCTAGTTATAACAGCTGCATGGTTATGTTGGAAGTACCCCCCCTTCTTTTGCGTCAAGATGTTCAATTCACACTCAGTTACTAATTCGTTCTCTCGTTTAATAAACTGAAAAGAAGCAGCAGATGTAGAACAAAGTTCCGGTAAGTTGATAATCCTCAGCTTTGTAATGTATAGTTTCCTTCCTTCAGGAGTCACCTTCGGTTAAAGTACCTATTAAAAATAATTTGAAAACCCTGCGGGCATGGTTAGATTCAACACGAACAATAACAATTTAATTACTAGAAATCATTACATTACAATACTGTACATTCATTGAATATAATGGGATGCCACACAACAATTTACATATAATACAATCTAAAACAAAATAATTATGGTTTCGCTAGCGCATGTAGTAGTGGTTTTCAGCATTTTAAATCTTTTATCCGTACAGCGGTTTCTTATGACTCTTATTGAGCTCCTTACCACTTTTCAAGTGATTCCCACAAATCTGTGATACTAAAATCTCTTTTTCGTTCTTTCTGGAAGGACGGAATCTTTGAAATAGTTAAAGAATGTCAGTAAACCGTATTTCTTTCCTTTTTTCAAAAAATACTTGCTGACAACGTCGATATCGTCTGAAAAAGGAAAACGTAACCAATAACAGAAATGAGGAACATACGTGATGCGTTAAACAGTAATAGCTGGCGGTTGAAATATTTTTTTTTAACAATAACCATTGATCCGCGATTAGGAATGATGTCATGGAATATGACCATAAAAAAGCTAAGGACTAGCCGATCAACTAAAAAAGTGAGAAAAGCGCTCAGCACTGGATCCCATATGCTTCCGAAAATTATGACGAAAGAGGGTAAGTTAACATTTGATAGAGAGGAGATAATCAAGGCAGCTACAGAATTCTATAGTGGGCTCTATACTGAGTCAGTAGTAGCGCGGGAGTACGAAGCCCGGAGGTCGAAAATATGTAACTTGGAAGAAGTAAGCCATTTTATAGTGAGAGAAGTGGAAAATGCATTAACGAAAGTAAAAATAGGGAAATAGGTGGACCAGATGGTATAGAAAATGATGTACTGAAAATGTTTGCAGAAATTTTGCCCCCCCCCCATTAACAAAAATCTTTAACATGATTTTAGAAACAGGAGTAACTCTGAAGCAATGACATGAATCCGAAATCATTTTACTTTTCAAACAAGGAGACAAATCTGACATAAACAATTATCGGCCTATTAGTCTTTCCTCGAATGTTTGCAAAATTTTTATGAAAATCCTAAAAGAACGTATTTATAACACCCTTGACGAACAACAACCAGTGGAGCAGGCTGGCTTCAGAAAGAATTTTTCAACTATGGATCATATCCATACTATTAATCAAATTTTGGAAAAATCAAAAGAATATAACATGGAAATCAGCCTCCTCTTCATAGACTTTAATAAAGCTTTTGACTCTGTCTCCCACGAGAGTGTGTGGAACTCATTGGCCTTACAGGGTGTCCCACTAAAAATTTTAGATATCCTTCACAATCTATATGTACAGTCGGTGGCGTATGTCAAGCTCGATAGAAAAGGGGATTGTTTTCAAATTAAGAAAGGGGTCAAGCAGGGGAACCTTCTTTCACCGAATATTTTCAACTGCATACTTGAACAAATGTTTCCGAAAATAGATTGGGAGGGTAGAGGCCTAAAAATTAACGGTAGATGACTTAATCATCTTCGTTTCGCGGATGATATAATTCTAATTGGTAAAAATATAATGGAATTGAGTGTAATGGTTAACGAACTGAATCAAGAATGTAAAAAAGTTGGCCTTAGTATGAATGTATCAAAACAAAATTAATGTCAAGGCAAAACACTGCAATTGAAATTTGGGTGGACGATCTGAAAATAGAGAGGGTGGAAGAATACAAATATTTAGGCCAAATAATATCTTTTGATAATAAAATCAAAAAAGAACTGGATGTTCGAATAACTAACTCCTGGAGAGCCTTTTGGGCGCACAAAACCATTCCGAAGGGTAGAAACAACTTGCAAACCAAACTCCATATCCTGGAAAGCTGTATTTTCCCAATACTGTCGTATGGAGCTCAGCCCTGGGCTCTAACCAAGGGGCAAACAGCTAGACTCCAAAAAGTGCAATATGCTATGCTTAGAAGCATTTTGGGTATTAAACTAAAAGAGAAGGTGAGTAATCAAAAAATACAGGCTATCACTAACACTAAAAATATAGGATACGTAATTAAAAAATTAAAACTAATATATGCAGGGCATATTGCAAGGGGCGAGGGAAATAGATGGAATCTAGCTGCCACGGTGTGGGCTCCGTACGATGGAAGAAGGAAAAGAGGTAGGCAACCGACCAGATGGCTTGATGAAATTGTAGGGTTCGTAGGGCAACACTGGGTCAGTACAGCAAGGAATATGAAAGCATGGGCCAGGCTGACGGAAACCTATGCCCAGAGGTGGGCGGATTCGGGACTCGTCTACCTAACCCAAGGTTGTAAATAAAAATAAATAAATAAAATTGATCCGCTACCCCTGCACCTTCATAAGTAAAAGTTTCACGAGCGAATTATTTTAGAAGGCTATAAATGATCTTAATATCACTATTTCAGGGCCAGGGTTGAAGAAACGACTATAGTTAGCTGAAACTACACTATATTCCTACCGATTGACGATGACGCTTGACTCATGGCAACAGGTAAAACATAATCGTTTGCGGATAACGATATTAGGAGAACGAACGGTATCATCCACAAGCAAATGGTAAAATATGCCATTATCTGAAACATTGAAGTAGTTGGTGCAGAGATTACTCTTGCTAATAAATTTCATAAGACGAATCGTAAAAGAATACATAACTAACTTCTGAAAATGAGTGGTACAAATTGCTAAAAAATTGAAATGCGAGGTAATGGTTCAAAATCAACAACATCAGAGCGATGATGAACGTCGGCGATGTTAACGAAACATACGGAAACGTCTTCATGATCAGTAAATGCGTTATTTGACTCAAAATGCCACATATCAACATAAACGTGGGGAAATCTTCAAATAACAAGAGTCCAATGAAACAAAGCAGCACACCCTAAAATCACGAAAATTACGAATGTGGAATGATGGCAAATGTAACTGGCCAGCTGGACACAATTACTCAAATAAAGACTTACGATAATCATCCATGTTATAATTTTTTTGGACAAAACGGTATACTCTTCAACCAGCTCAGCCAGGTAATAGAGACCCGAGACTGAAAATATAAACGAGATGATGGCAAACACTCAGGCTTACATCTTGTGAATACAAACTGTTTATTTTTAGCATTATGATAAATCCAATAAATACTGAATAGATCCATCCAGAAAAACCGGGTACTGTCATAAGAGCGAATGAGAATGTTTAGGATTGAAAATCTTGGGGAAGAGGAACATGTAACAGATCAGGGTATACTTCGAAATATCTAAACCACGTCTATCAAAAGTTTCAACAACAATTATATCTACGAAAATACTTACTAACAGAAATAACAGCGAAACTCAGTTGTACTAAGAATGATATCCAAGTAAGACTATACATGAACCACATATTCACGATTCATGATAAGAGGGGGGGAATCGTAAGTTGGGTTTTCGCTTGAGTTACTAGACAAAGTACAGCATATTGAAATTAAATTACGATTCAATAGTCTTCGAAAAAGTTATTATTTGGAGTTGAATTACTTTAAATTCGGAAATTGTCATTACTGACTGAGTCACTCAGGCAGGGATGGTGATAATATTGATAATAAAATAATAATGATGTTCATTGATTCGATAGCAGTCTTCCCTCTTCCAGATAGAACCCCTGGGGTGTGTTCTGAAACTCACTTGGACGTTGTTCGAACGACATACAAACATCAACCGGCCGTTCTGAAACATCGGAGCGATCAGCGCTGATCACTCCAGAGCGTTCTGTAAAGTCGTTGGGATGTCCTCCGGACGTCGTCCACATCGTCGCACTCTAGACTGCGACGAAAATCGCCCAAAGTAGTTGAAGTTAGTAGGATGTTTTTGTTTGTGTGATAAAGTAGTGATAATGTATAAATATCATCTTCGTTTGATATTATCTCTTTCGTTAATTAATATTAATGTGAATTTTCATGAGTTTTTTTTTTAATCGAGAAAGCGTTTTATTTTCAGTAATTATGTCTGAATTTTCCATATTTCGGCGTACTAAAGGGTATATTCTATGTATTCTTGAAGAGTATTAAAGAGCTTGTATCAATTTAAACCATCAACGATGGTTTCCATTCCTGTGCGGGCCATAGGAAGAATGGCAGTTTTCAAAGCCGTTCAATGTGCTGCGTTCCGCAGTGTTCAAATAGGTTTGTATATTCCCTTATTCTGGTGAAGAATGATATATATTCATAATAATTGTAAAAGTTCAATTTTTAGAGCGACATCCAATATCTCGATACCTGTTTTTCCCGTCAGTCCTAAGAAACGCAAGCAATGGCAAATTAAACTTCGAATGAGCATGCGAAGTCCCAAAGTATGCTTGTGTTTACTCGAAACATTATAACGACAGCGACTTCATTAGTAAGTACACAAAAAGTATTATTATTTCATAGTTTCTTAAGCAGTCTTTACTTTTGTTTTTTTCCTGTGTTATTATGTGTAGAACCAAGTGCACGTCTTCTGCGTTAAAAAAAAATGAAACGATCATACCGTCAAGAAACCTTTCCATTAGATCCACCGATGTGCTAGTAAGTTCTCCTCTGAAGGAAAACAGACAACTACGACACACAAGAATTAAGAATATTAAATCGAGAGTTACTCAAAGAAAATTGTACTCACATTGGAAAGCTCTCTCCAAAGTAAGTTTACTTGAGTTGGTGTGGTGAGCTCCCATATTGTAAATTATTGTCGTATCATACCGAATTTGAAGTACGGTATTATTAATTTTTCATTTTTGAATATGTAGTGTGGAAGTTGACTCAGTGGATGATGTTCTTGCCCATCCTATATTTATAATGAGTGTCCACGTCAGCAACTGGCAAATGATGAATGTAACATTGCGAAGTAATTATTGTTGATTTTTTTTTTAAATTAATTTAAATTATTATTTTATACAATTCCTATTCCATGAGAATATCTATTCGTATGTTTAATTTTGATGTGTGAGCGTGAATGAGGCTGATACCCCAGTGGGTGTTCCTCTCTGGTTAATGTTATTTAGATCTTATGTGTATAGATATACGAGTCTAATGTTTCGTACATCTTATGGTGTAAAATAGTTTTTAGCTCTCAAAATTTCGACCTTTCGATCACAAAATTCATTTCTTTCATTAACCTACTTTTGACTCCGAGCTTGGTTATTTCGGCCTGTATTAAATTAAACAACACCTCTGCTCGACTTTCGAAATACGTACAGGCGCCAATAACATAATCTTAATTCTTTTTGTTTCTTCAACATTATTAACGTTGTTATGACTTCGTATTTGATTATTTCTTCGGACTTTCAAAATTATAACTGACTATGCAGTTCTTTTATTTTCAATTCATTCTCCCTCCTTTAGATGACGATTTTTGTAGTTAACTTTGGGAGCGATGCTACTGAACAAGGGCGTAATCGTTGGACTAGAGTTTGAGAGACACGTCGTAAGCGATGATAATTGTACACCTAAAAGTATAGTGTCGTATAGTACATATATCAACATAACTTGTAAAGTTGATCTCAAAGATTTAGTAAAGTAAATTCAATCATCTCTCATCTCAGTTATTTTACTCGGAACCCAACGGTTACATATGGGCTTACACTTCATATCGCTGTGGATATTCCGTCCGCATTTATTTTTATTACGTTTTAAATCTAAGCGGTTGTACTTAGACTAGTTCAAAAGGTTTGGTCCTTTGTTGTCCAATAGCTGCAGTGCTTCTTCATTTGGGTGGAGGTCATGTCAGATAAAGGGTCCGTTGTGAAAAACAGGTTCTTCAGCCAACTTTTGTTCGAAATAAGCAGCCGCTGAATGAAGCCGATTGTGAGGAGACCAGAAACATTTCGTCCACTCGAGTACATGTAGAACGAATAATGGAGCGCCTGAAAAACTTCAAAATTCTTCAAGATGAGATCCAGTGGCATTACTTAAGCTACATGAATGATATCATGAAGTGCTAATTATGCGGTCTTGTTAACCTATCACCATCCATTGTTGGAGATGGCGGTTTCATTTAATTCGAAAGTTGCTTTTTATAATAAGCATTCGATTCTGTATAATTTTGACCCCGTTTACGAGTTATTTTCACTCTTTCATTCGCCACAAATTAAAATATTATTCATAATAATATGTCATGTATTTCTTTTAGCGAACGAGTACGGTTTTTATAAATGAATGGGATAGTATACGATTAAAATAGGTACCATACAATGTACTCAACAACGTCGAAATTAATTCATTATCTCTCAGAACTAGAATAATGATAACGACATTAATGTGTGCGCAATGAATTACTAAGTCGGCCTCACTAATATTACACAGAGCAAGACCAAATTGAATTTGACCATAATATACACTACAGCGAGACCCCCCCCCCTAATTTTGATGTATTAGCTACGCGCCTGACTCGTATATTTTACTTACTCTTTGCATGCGTTTTGAGTTACAGCAAGAACTAAACAAAACTTTACATTCATTCTTGTAGATAGGTAATTGAATAGAGAAAACAAGTATTCGTGAATTTTTTATAAAACTTGAAATTTCTCGAAGTATAACTACCTGAAAATTGTCTTCCCATAATATAAACCATGGTAAATAAGCTTCTCCAGATCACTACTTCGTTTTTATCAGCAATAAGCGTTTCCTACCTGGCTACACTGAATTGCCCTGTCCGAATTATACCTTTTTTGATTAATGAAGTTATATACCTACCTAATGTGTAACAGAATCGTACGTTATAATATAGATAACTTTCTTTAATGCGTAATGACTTCATTAATCAAAAAAGGTTTAATACTGCAATTGTTTGACCTGTTTCAAGAAGACAGCTCATCAGACTCTGATTCAGATAATGAATCAATTTTTGACAGTACATCCATGCTCCAGTTATTCTCGAAAGAAAATCGATCAAAAAAACGGATTAAGTTATTTGTAGAAGAAACAATTCCTTCTTGGAATGATTTAGAATTTCGAAGCCATTTTCGAGTAAGTCGAACAGCGTTCGAAGAATTACTCCGAATTATTGGACCAAAATTAATAAACAACAATACCTCGGGACGACCAACTATAAGTCCGACGAAGCAACTTCTAGCAATTCTTTGGTTATTGGCGACACCAGACAGTTACAGGTAAATATTAAATATTCCAAGCCATATATTATGTCATTCATACAGGTTGCGCCAAAACTACATACTACGACTCATCTCCGTATGGACAGGGCAACGCTATCGAGGGGCCAACACCTAAGCTGAAAATGAAGGTTTTGGTTCATTGCCTGCCGACAGAGACAAGAACAAGCGAAATCGGTTGAAAACGCGTAGCGCAGCGGCAGCTCTTTGCGCAAAGGCATGTCGGCAGACCTTTGTCAGGCACACAGCAAATGTTCGAATCTTCGCGTTATAAAGAGAAACAATTAACCTCGTTACTCGAGGAGGGTCGGCCTAAAGATACGCATGCACGCATTTTGATTCTCGACAGTCTTAAACAATCGATAACAAAAAAAAAAAATCCATATGGAGAAAATATTAAATAATTCGACATGATCCTGTCCAAACTGGGTCCTCCTTAACTCATTTCATTCCTAACGTGCTCAACAGGCCCAGTGACAATTAGGTATAAATAATATTATTCAGTGGAGTTTCAACTGAAGTCGATATTATGTTAATACTCGTACATTGATTAAGTTCATATTTGAAATTGTGAACTCTGAGTTTAATGAGGGCTTTATATGCAATGAATGTAACAGATCTTTTTATAATTTTTCTTTGTCAGGTCCATTGGAATGAAATTCGATATGCCTAAGTCGTGCCTGTATCGAAGCTTTTTACGTGTTATCGTCGCTTTAAATGAGATATCACCGAGTATTATTTGTTGGCCTTCTGCTGGAGATGAACGTCGACGAATATCTCGAGGTTTTTCCAAATATGGTGGTATTCCAAAAGTTATTGGGGCAATAGACGGGACTTACATCAACATAAAGGCGCCAAAAGTTGATCCCGAATCTATATAAATCGGAAATGTTTTTTCGGAATGACACTCCAAGCTATTTGTAACGATAACAGAGAATTTATTGATTGTTTCATAGGATATCCGAGCTCGGTGCCCGACTGTCGTATTTTTCGAAATAGTGACATATATAAGAATGTAATGGCCGATGAGAGATCTTACTTTGCAGAAAATGAAATTATTTTAGGCGATAAAGGATACCAATGTTTAAAGTGGTGTATCACCCCGTTCATTGAAAGAAGAGGAGTCACTAATGCACAGTTAAGATTCAATACAATCCACGCGCAAATGCGTCAGACAATTGAAAGAACGTTTGCATTACTGTTTGGTAGATTCCGTAGATTACGATACCTCGATATGAACAAAACAGAACTCATTCCTGCTACTGTGATAGCGTGTTGTGTTTTGCATAACATTTGTTTACGGAATGACAAAGATGATTTTGGTTTTGAAAAAGAGGGAAGTAGTTTTATTGCAGGAGACGAGAGTGCCCATACTTGTGTAAATACTCAAGATATATCGACTAATTTTTCTAGTAATGAGTGTGCAACTGAAGGTAAAGAGTTCAGGGATAATTTATTACGTTTAGTATCTTTGGAATAATATTTTATTTATTCTGTATTGTAATTAAAAAGTGGTACTGTTTGAATTTGTATTTATTTTATTTATTATGTCAAGAAATAAATAAATTTACCATAAGAAAAATGAAAATACTACGTAAACGAGCTCATATACGTAAATTTTCCCGTAAATTTACAGTAAAAAATTGGTAAAGAGGTAAAAAAGTTCATTCTACAAAAACGGATCCGCAAAAAAGGCTCGAGTATGTATATAAAAATATAATAGCAAGTATATCGCAAGGAAAGTGTGTCTGGTGTTTATTGTGTTCAGATATGTGATTTTGTCTGCTACTCAGTCATTCTTCAACTCCTTTTTTTTTCTAAATTTTGCCAAGCGTGGATCAGGAAGAGGACGCAAGAGAAGGAAATTGCTTCCCCCCCCCCAAAAAAAAAAAAAAAATCGTCTGGATCTGCGCCTGATTTTGCATTGCATCAATGATCAGAGTTATGATAATCTATTCCCTAGGAACACAATCGATATTGACAACTACATCGACAAAGTGCTCGACAATTTTATTTCATACTTACAATGAATTGTTGGAAGTTTAATGAGAATATCCCTTAAAATATTGGAAATCACTGTAATTAAGGCTGTATGATTGTTCGCCGTGGTATAATCAAAGACAATCATATCGAGTTGATCAGGCGATACGCAGTTGTTGAGTCAATTTTGAAAGCGCCATTATACTCGACTGGCGATGTCAACATGACTCAGATTGTCGACTCAACCTTGTGAGGTCGACTGTTTACTCGATTTTCATGCCGCCAATTAGAACAAAAATAATTTTGCATATTACTTAATATTTGAATATAAAACCACAAGAATAATTACATTCACTGAGGAAATGTCAACTAAGAAATTAATATTATGAAATAATCAATACGTGATCTGCTGTGTCTATCAGTCGAGATAAAAATTGATGTTATATTAATCTTATAAGTGCGTGAAGAAGCATCGCCAAAATAACATACCTACCATCAAGCAATCAGCAGTTAGTTAATGTATACCTATACTTGATTAAGTGAGTTATGAAATATGGTCACAATTAATTATGACGGAATTGGTGTGAAAGAGGAGGAACGAGGGGGTAAATTTTTCTCTTGAAAATGCGAAAGCAAAGATATTTTCAGGCATTTTATTTTTTTAAAGATTACATTTTTGGCTAAAAAGGCCACAAACATGCATTCAGTTCTTCGAATTTTCATTTAGAAAAATAATGGAAAAAAAAAACACCATCAAATTAAAAGATTAATTAAACTTTAAAAATGATGCAAAACATGTAATGATAATAGTAAAACTTGTAAGTAAATAATACAATAAAATAATAACAGGAATACTATGAAATTACAACATGAATGAGTATTTTCTGAAACTTATTTTAATTGTGAGAAAATATTTTGTAAAAGATCAATACATTTACTTTTAAGCTCCATATTCTCTTTATGGCGCCGTTCGCGTTGTTCTTCCTTCTGTTTTTCAAGTTTTTGCCGGGCTTCCTCTCGTTCTTCACATAATTTTATTAAAATATCGGCTTTACTACTTTTTGGATTATATTTTCGCTTTTTAGCTGGAGAAGGCGATGAAACCGGTCCTTCATTTTCATCATCACTTAATTGGTCTAATTGGTCATTGTCGGTACTCGAACTATTTACCTAAAAACAAGTTTTATCCTTAATAATGTTTCTATTTTCTTTTCTTTAATAACTATTGAAGCAACTTACTTACAATCGAAATACTATTTTCGATATTAGCACTCCCTTTCAATGATGATGCCACTGCAAGAGGGATGACATTTGGTTTGTCGCCAAAAATTGCATCGAATTCTTCGAAATATTCAAATCTAAATCGACCTTTTCCAGTGTCACCAGCTCCCATATTATCCTTTTTTTTAATATACCTACTTTTTAGGTATTTGAACTGATTTTGGCATTGGACGCCCGTTCGATTTCCTAAAAAAAAAAAATACACAGTAAGTATTTACCAAGAGAAACAAAAATCTTCCTATAAAATAATATACTCGACACAAGTTCATTTTGCTGAAGCCTGAAGTTCACAAGATAGAGTGAAATGTCTTCAAAAACATAAAATAACGAAACCGAATTTGAGGAATCAAACTGTTTGATATTGCTGCAGTTTATTCATTATAATACGAATATCGTGCATTACTTTTGTGAACATTAAAGTTAGTAATGTTTTATAGCAGCACAAATTTCAAAAATTTCGCAATCTTTTTTTATTATTATTATTATTATTATTATTACCTATTTTGGATTGTTGATGTATCTTAATAATATATATTTTATTTCGAGTCTTAACCACAGGATAATTCTTACTTATCTGCATACTGATGTCACAAAACTAAAGTTCTTTATAAAAAAATGTGCGAGTGTACATTTTGACCCCGGTATACATTTCCCCCTCCCCCCAGTTAACGCTATCTAGGCCAACTCATCGCCTTTCAAGACAAGCTGAACCGAGAGCTGGCAGTTAGAACATCTAAGACACGGAGAAACTTTTGGTCGTTAAAGATATGATACCTACCTATATCAATCCAATACCCCGCTATCTTTAAAATCAACACTCCTGAAAACTTGCACCACCCGAATGAGCGTATGGAGCACAGACCTGGGCACCAACCACCAACGCAAACCCAACTCAATAAACTATACAGAACAACAACTAAGTATAAAGCATAGACGGAGCATAACGGGTACAAGGTTAAGGGACAAGTTCGAAGAACGAAGATTAGAAACTTACAGGAACAAAAACTAAAAATTATAAATACTTGTTAAAATTCGTCACTTTTATTAATTTGACTTAGTGTAGTATTTATTATTTCATGAATCTTCCGCTTAATTCCTGCCGATTTTCCCCCATCGACGAGATTATTTCGGTCCGTCGTCGATTGGAACTGAGGCAATCATCTTGTACAAAGCACCAACAATTCTAATTACATCTTCTCGGCTCCAACCAGTCTGTTTAGTTTCATGATGACGTTCTGGTTCGGTACCGAATATAGCTAATTCTTCATTAGATCAATATTTCGGTACCTTATAATAAATTACTAACTTGTAGAAGTCAGAAATATTTTCAAACATTTACGTACTCGATCTAATTTAATCATATGTTACGTTTTAAACCGCATTTAATTTCCCCCTCGATTATATTATGATCTTTCATCAACGGTAAACCGGCAAATTTTTAATTCATTTGCTGTAATATTAAGGATTTACAATAAATTCATTACTCTTAAGGTAGATCCAATCCATGCTTATTACAATACATTGCTATTTCTTTACTTTATTTAAAATCAACTTACATTGCATTTTCCACTAAAATTGTATCATTACTAATATATAATTTCACAAACGCCGTTATGGATCAAATTATTATCATTATTAATTATTGTAATGCAACCGAAATTTCAATAAAAATCACCACACCAAATTTATTAAAATTTTATAAATAATTGTGACCTGTTTCTGAAAATTTTTTTGCCGTTTAATCTTAACCATAGTTTCATTTTCACGAGTTAAAATCAGGTCGCGAAGTCCGTATAAAAATCATCCAAGGTACTATTGTACGTTCTGAAATGGACGTGAAATTTTCGTCTTCCAATGACGTCATTTTATTACCTCTTCCAGGATGACCAAAAAATATCGTCGATGGTTTCAGAACACGCTCCTGATCAAGCAAAGTGGCTGACATCTGGCATCTGGCGGATTTTTTACTAACTACCTTTCCACTGTCGCTGTCGCCTGCTCGCCTCTTAACTTGTTTGTTATCAAGATAGTAGTGTACGAGCTAAGTGTACGAGTCGGTCGGTACGAACTATAAACGCCGAAGATCAGAATTTTTTGAGAAAGTTTGAATGTTTGAATTATTTTGGCAACACAAACGTTGCGGAATTGCGTGGCCGAAAAGAGAGATGGGCGTTGTTCACTATTTAATGAACTTGCTCTTGCACGTGTTCTTTTCCATTTTTAGTGAACTAGTTCTTGCTCTTGTTCACTTGGTCTTCCAACTGATCTAGTTCATCGTTTGTTCGTTAAAAAGAACCTTTGCTCTTGGTCTTGCTCATTTAAAAATAGGATTTTTGCACAAACAAATTACAAGCAAAAATTTTTTGGGCAATAGTATAGCCTACAAGCTACAACTGAAAACTATGCTCTTACTCAAACAATTTTTTTAATCCCTATTGAAATCATATGAGATTGTTGATAAAATTTAAAGATTTAAACATCAAATGAAAATTCAATGATGTTATAATTTGTAATTGTAACTCTGAAACCATTATGAAAGTTGAAACTAAAGTCTGGAAAGTGGAAATATACAGGAAAAAGCCATAAAATGAAAATTACAAAAAAAAATAGATGAACGAAGAATGAACAAGTTGATCAGGTCCAAAAATCGTGAACTAGTTCTTGTTCTTTTTTGGAGGAGATGAACTAGTTCGGAACTAAGTTCACCAAATAGTGAACAAGAGCAAGTGAACAACTTGTTCTTCAAGAGCAACGCCCAAGATTACTAGAACTAGAACAGGATGGTCCACTGAGCAAGGCAGAGCATTGCAGCCAACCAAAAGCCGAAAGCTAGCCGTATTTTTCATAAAAAAGTCGAAAGCTTGAGCCGATACATGGGCAGCTGTATTTTTGGAAAAGCCGTAAAAAGCCGTATTTTTTGGCTAGCTTTCGGCTGACAGAAAAAAAAAATTCGCCAAGAATACAGAGAAATTCGATGAAAATGATGGAATTTGCAGTTTTTTACATTGGGAAGCTGACTGGCTAACGCCTGATGCGCTGTTCCTAAGTTTTGAATTTCATTCTGATGCTTGTTTGCAGAGATGGGCGTTGTTCACTATTTAATGAATTTGCTCTTGCTCTTGTTCTTTTCTGTTTTTAGTGAACTAGTTCTTGCTCTTGTTCACTTGGTCTTCCAACTGATCTAGTTCGTTTGTTCATTAAAAAGAACCTTTGCTCTTGGTCTTGCTCATTTAAAAATAGGGGTTTTGTACAAAAAAATTTCGAGCAAAAATTTTTTCTGTGTAATAGCCTACAACTGAAAACTAGGCTATTACCCAAACAATTTTTGAATTCCTATGAGATTGTTGATTAAAATTTAATCAAATAAAAATTCAATAATGTTATAATTTGTAATTGTAACTCTGAAACCATTATGAAAGTTGAAACTGAAGTCTAAAAAGTGGAAATATACGAGAAAAAGCCCCCCCCCCCCAAAAAAAAAAAAAAATTACAAAAAATAAATGAACAAGTTGATCAGGTCCAAAAATTGTGAACTAGTTCTTGTTCTTCTTCTTTTTTTTTGGGGGGGGGGATGTTCTAGTTCAACTAAGTTCACCAAGTGGTGAACAAGAGCAAGTGAACCACTTTGCCCTTTAAGTATAACGCCCATCTCTGCTTGTTTGCTAAATTACAAAAACTCAACTTCCAGACGGGAATGAAGACTGTGGAGGGAAATAGACTGGTTTGGGTCAAGAACATCATCTCAGGAACAAAGTAAACCAGTTGTTGCCCAAAATAATGGCTCCAGAGCAGAAAATGAAAAAAACTGAAAAAGTTGAAAGCCAGCCATAAAAAAGCCGAAAGCTAGCTTTATTCCCATGAAAGCCGAAAGCTGAAGCTGTATTTTAGAAGGTTGCAAGCAGTTTAAGCCGAAAGCCAAAGCTGTATAATACGGCTGCAATGCTCTGGAGTAAAAGGCGCAAATACTTCAATGATGTCACTGCGATGAAACTCATACAGGCCGCTTATGGGAATACAGTTCTTTTTTTATCTTTACTCACAATAAATTGATGTCCTCAACATATTTTTCTATTATTCTTACCATATACAGGATTCAATTGGCTGTCGACTCTAGGCAAAAATTTAATTTTTCCATTACTTTCTTATGAAGTGAATTACGGCTCGGGTGAGACGGGAAGAATTGTTGCGGATTGCATACCCGAGTGGACCACCCTGTTATAGTTCAAGTAATCTTGAGCAACGCCCATCTCTGGCCGAAAATTTATTGAACTGTTATTAATGAAATCGCGGATCATAGGATAACAAGATTAATAGAACTAGAAGGGTGGTTGGACTCCAATGCGACCCGTAACAATTCTTTCCGTCTCACCCGTGCCGTTGAAACTTCAACTTTTCTACATTCAGGGATTCAGGAATGGACACGGCATACTGATTTCCATGTAAATGTTACCCACTTACCCTGCGCACAGTCATCGGATAACTTTTGGGTTCCTCATTACTTGGCTCTCAAGGACTGAACATTTTCCGATAACATTATTCTCATATTCACAGTGTGCTAAATTCTTATTCCCGGCAGTAATCGAGAGTCAAGTAATAGGGGAACTCAACAGTTATCTGATAATCCAATGACTTTGTGCAGGTAACATTCACATGGAAAATGTGACACGTTTTTATCTGTATGCCGTGTCCATCTTATAGGTAGTATAAATACTAAAATACTATACCTAATACCTATAGTCAAAGGGTACATCTATAGGTACATCGCAATTTGGAGATAAGATGGCCCATTACTATACTCGGGTATCTACTATCTATCTAGTGCCTTCTTAACGGCAGCGTCAGTGATGTGTTCGTTCATCCTACAGGAACGAAAACGAACGCAATTAGTGCGAACGCCCGTTCCTCTGACAGATTTCGTTCGTACGTTCGTACCATTTGGCAATAATTATTTTGATTTTTGATATTACGAGGAATCAGGATTCAGAAATCTGCTCGTCGTTGATAATTCGTATTTTCCGTAGCTTCAGTTTATTATTAAAGCGTAATTATATGGTCCATGTTGGAACGTATCAAAGGCCATATCTCTGATATTGACTAATTTTTGGGTCCATAGTGTTGCTCTTCATTCGACGTTAACGATCGCGGCGAACCTCCAGTTGTTAGGTGAAACCTGTATCTACTAGCTGAGGGCCTTTGTGTCCGATGTCTGGACTTGAATCGGTGGTAAATTCTGTAGAACCTCCACCAGCCAAGAAGCGGAAAATCACGAGTGAACTACCACCGGAATCATCCGTTTCAGCGGCAGTAAATATGGCTCAGAATGGTTCAGAAAACGAAATCGACGAGGGTCTGTATTCGAGGCAACTGTATGTACTCGGACACGAAGCTATGCATAGAATGGCGTGTAGCGATGTTCTCATTTCGGGATTAGGTGGACTCGGAGTTGAAATCGCCAAAAACGTCATTTTGGGAGGTGTCAAATCAGTGACCCTGCATGATCACGTAGATTGCTCGATTATAGATTTATCCTCTCAGTTTTATTTGAGTGAAAATGATATTGGAAAGAATCGAGCCGAAGCCTGCTTCGAAAAACTAGCCGAACTAAACTCGTATGTGCAGTGTCGTGTCTATACAGGAAGATTAGATGATGAATTAATCAAAAAGTATAGTGTAATTGTTCTAACGAATAGTTCATTAGAAGAACAACTTCGCATTTCGAAAATTACTCACGATAACAATATCGCGTTGATCATCGGTGATACACGAGGAGTATTCGCTCAAGTGTTCTGCGATTTCGGAGAAACATTTACCGTTATTGATACCAACGGCGAAAATCCTGTGTCGGCTATGATCGCCGGTATAACTAAAGACGTTGAAGGAGTTGTTACCTGCTTAGATGAAACTCGACATGGTCTAGAAGACGGAGATTATGTTACGTTCTCCGAGGTACTCGGTATGGAGGAGTTGAATGGTTGTGAACCGAAAAAGATCAAAGTGCTCGGCCCTTACACATTCAGCATCGGTGATACAACCTCGTATAAAAATTATGTTCGGGGAGGTGTGGTAACTCAAGTAAAAATGCCGAAAACTATTCGCTTCGCGCCGTTGTCCGAGTCGTTGAAAAATCCGGAATATCTCATCGCTGATTTCGGCAAAATCGATCACCCCGAACAGCTGCATCTAGCGTTTCGAACTCTGCACGATTACTTGAAACTGTATGAGAAACTTCCATCGCCTTGGGCCAAAACGGACTGCGAAAAGTTCTTGACCCTTGCTAAATCTATAAATGATGCCAGCGAAAATAAGATCGAAATTAAAGAGAGTCTATTTCGTACGTTCGCGAACGTGGCAACTGGTAACTTTTCTCCACTGAATGCGGCCATTGGAGGTATTATTGCGCAGGAAGTGATGAAAGCGTGCAGCGGCAAATTCCACCCCATTGTCCAATGGCTATATTTCGACGCTGTCGAGATCGTGCCCAAAGATGGTGTGTCTGAGGTTGATGCTGCACCCGTTAACAGCCGTTACGACGGGCAGACCGCGATATTCGGACGCGAGTTCCAGAAAAAACTAGGGTCGCTGAAGTACTTCGTTGTGGGCGCCGGAGCTATCGGCTGCGAATTGTTGAAAAATTTCGCTATGATGGGCGTGGGTGCAGTAGATGGAAATATATTCGTCACCGACATGGATTTGATCGAGAAATCGAATTTAAATCGACAGTTTCTGTTCCGACCGCAAGATGTACAACGTGCTAAATCGCTAACAGCGGCTCGAGCTATTCGTAAAATGAATCCCGATGTACGTGTCGTTGCTCACGAGAATCGCGTTTGCCCTGAAACGGAAAAAGTGTACGATGACGCGTTTTTCGAAAATTTGGATGGCGTAGCCAACGCTTTAGATAACGTCGACGCGCGTATCTACATGGACCGACGATGCGTGTATTATGCCAAGCCGTTGCTGGAATCCGGTACTTTGGGTACGAAAGGTAACACACAGGTAATCGTGCCATTTCTGACTGAATCATACAGCTCGTCGCAAGATCCACCTGAGAAAAGCATACCCATCTGCACGCTGAAGAACTTTCCGAACGCCATCGAACACACTTTACAGTGGGCGCGAGATATTTTTGAAGGTACTTTCAAACAGTCGGCTGAGTCAGCCGCACAGTACGTCGACGATCCAAATTTTGTCGAACGTGCTTCTCGTTTACCTGGCTCCCAAGGTGTGGACATATTAGAAGCAGTGAAACTAGCCTTAGTTGATGAGAGACCTCATTCGTTCGAGGACTGCGTTGCTTGGGCCCGCCACTACTTCGAGGAACAATTTCACAATCAAATCGTGCAGTTGTTATTTAACTTCCCGCCGGATCAGTTGACATCCAGTGGTCAGCTTTTCTGGTCCGGTCCGAAACGATGTCCGAAGCCGATTAAATTCAATCCGGATGATTCTTTGCACTTAGATTTCATCGTAACGGCCGCAAATTTGAAGGCGGAAGTATATGGTCTTCCACAAAACCGAAACCGCTCTGAAGTCAAACAGATGGTTGCCAAAGTTGTGGTTCCTACCTTCGTACCGAAGTCAGGGGTACAAATCGCGGTGAACGATTCTCAGTTGCAGATGGCGAACGGTGACGGTGGCAGCGAGAAAATGTCGAAAATCACACAGCAGTTACCACCTCGTGAGAAGCTACTAGGGTTAAACATGAAACCCCTGGAATTCGAGAAAGATGACGACACAAATATGCACATCGATTTTATCGTGAATACCTCCAATTTAAGAGCTACGAATTACGGTATACCGATTGCGGACAGACACAAAAGCAAATTAATCGCGGGTGAGTGGTTATTCACATGTGAATGCCTTACAAAACTTCATTCAAATCGAGATGAATCTTCAAGAGTATTCAGTAAGTCTGAGAGTGCGTTAAGCGAGTCTTGAACAAACACTTAAGAATCTCAATAAAATTTTCACGCATCTTGAAAAAGTCAGAAAAAGTCTTAAAGAATCTTGCGATTCTTGAATAAGTTTTGAAGGCATGAGAAAAAAGTGGGAGAGTCATAAGAGTCTTGAACCAATTTGACGAAGTCCTAGCGAGTGTACAACAAACATTAAAAGTCTCAGAATGTTTTAAACATGCTCCGAATAATCTTTCAAAACCTTGAAAACAAGTTTTAAAAAAATAGAGAAAAAGAAAGGAAATTTATAGGAAAAAATTCTTATTGTTTCTGATAAGGGGGTGTGTTTAATGTCACCTGAATTTAGCTCTACAGGAACATGTATACTATGCCCCTCAAAATCTCAAGAACCTCTTTTTCTATTATTTACTAGTTCGTACGAATTTTTATACCTCCTTCGATGCCACTAGTAAAATGACGTAATTGACCGTATATTATTCCATGTTTCAGGTAAAATTATCCCAGCAATTGCAACCACAACTTCTGTAGTTGCTGGTTTCGTGTGTTTGGAGTTGATTAAGCTCATTCAAGATCATCGTAATTTGGAAGTTTATAAAAATGGTTTCGTCAACCTAGCGCTGCCATTCTTTGGCTTTTCCGAGCCGATCAAAGCGCCTTCTCAGAAGTACTATGATAAAGACTGGACTCTGTGGGATCGGTTTGAGGTCGACGGTGAACTAACTTTGAAGGAATTCTTGAAATATTTCGAGGAAAAACACGAATTGACTATCACTATGCTGTCTCAAGGGGTATCGATGCTGTATTCACTTTACACTCAAAATGCCAGGCAACAAGAACGCATGAATTTGCCGTTAACTGAGGTATACGAATCATCTCATGTTTCTGATAATGCTGTGCACTAATTGTCCCCAATTTTTAGAGTTGTATTGTCATGTTTGGCATTACAACATTCAATTTCACTGAAAAATACTGACGCGTGTATGATGTTTGCAGGTTGTTCGTAAAGTATCGAAGAAAAAACTGGAGCCGCATGTTCGAGCATTTGTATTCGAAATTTGTTGCAATGATAAAGAAGGCAACGATGTCGATGTTCCTTATGTAAAGTATAATTTACCCCGATAGAATATCGTCAACAACGGAATGCAAAAACATGTATGTTCAGTCTCAGAAGGTAAATAGTATCATATGTGATTTTCAAAAAAATCAATTTTGGACGATCTATTCTGGTTATCTTACTTGAACTTGCCTTGTTAATTCACTAGAAAAATTGTATATCGTCGGTGGCACGTTTGACACCTCGTATGTGCAAAATACAATTTTTACTTATCACTTACACGTACGAGGTATTTGGAACCATGTTCAGAAATCCATGCACATAGGGAGGTGTTATATAGCGTCCTTTAGCGGACCACATTGTAACTAAGCACATAGGAGGAACTTTATTTGACGCGCCCGTCAGAGACGAATCCAACAATACCAATAAGTGGTTTTGGCCAAAAATGTCACATACGAGGTGTCAAACGCGCCACCGACGATACTATTTCTTAAATTGCGGTGTCTGTTTCTTCAGACAGATGAAAATAGACGAAATTTTGTTGTGTTCAACTAGGCGGTTTTATCTCGTATCTGCTTCATCCTCAATCGACACTCGCGGTCTCCTGCTCATCGTTATCCAGTTTTGTGCTTTCTGTTCTGTCTGACAGTCTTTTATCTGATTGGCTGATTGATTAGCGGCCTGTTTACTTGTCTGTCTACAGTCGTAGTTTCTTCTTTTGGGAGAGGGGACTACGAGTCTGATGTAGTATATATGTACAAAGATGAGGAGGGGTCCAGTCCTATCAGTGTCGTCAGGCCTGACTGGCTGGTTGTCCATCGGTCTTTCTTACTGATTGCCTATATTTTTGTCTGGCTTGCTGTTGGTTGTAGACATTTTTTAAATACATAATAGGAACAAGCAAAAAATTGTTGTTTTAGCGTTGTTAATTGGGCCTTCGATTTTTCAATTTTTCCGCACTGGGAACCATTTTACCGATTGACCGAAAGTGTTTTAGGCGCTGTATTCACATCACATTCACATCTATCATAGGTACGTTCTCTACGACGCTGTGTCAGCTTCCCGTCCCGCTTTTTCTTCCTTTCGTAATGAAACTTTAACTTCGGATTTGTGCTGGACTCGCATGATAATCATGTTGACTGTTATTGACATTTGCGTGTAGGAAGGCTGATGTTTTGTTCTCAGATTATAAATGTACATATGTTTAGACAGAGAACAGGTACACTCAGCATTATATGGCCGTTGGTGACGCCAACAGCATTTGTCTTTCCCAGGTAGTCCACTCATCCAACTAACCAGACTCGATTCTGCTTAACTTCGGTGATCGAAACGCAGTTCGAAATTTCTGTGAGCAGATATTAATAAGAGTCATCAGAATACGATCGAGGCCTGCCTTAATCATTACTTTAGAGCTAATTCAATTTTAGTTAGTACCTATTCAAGATAAGACGAAATTAGGAAAAATATTTGATTCACGAATCATTTTGCGAATCCAGTTGCAGGGTGAATGCGTGGAGTGGGGCTAAAATGATAAGCCAAATGGAAAATCAAGAAAATTATGTGCTTAAAAGTACGAGTATTTTCATTTTAAATTTGAAGTTGGCAATCTGAAAAGATTATTTCGTTTTTGTTTTAAATTTTAAAAATTAAAGATCTTTTCTTCCCGATTGAGACTTTCTTTGAAAAACGATGATATTATGATTTCGATACTGCCACCTTTATTCTCCCTAACAATTTTGAAATCAATGAGAAAATAGTATTTGGTTCTTGATTTCGCTGTTAAGTAACTCCTTTCCATGTCTGTGTACAACAACATTTATCACTTCGAGAAAAGTTTGTAGGATTTCGAATGACAAATCATGGATATCTAGAATGATGAACGATGATCAACCCCTGCCTCCCCCTCTGGATAGCGAAAATAGGAAAATTACTATTAACATTCTGAAAGTAAAATCATGTTAGTTTTGATCGCGAGATGAGCGAGCGAAATTTTTTTCTTTCATTACATATGTCGTGCGAGATATTTCTATCTATACCTCAGATTCGAACTAAATATTGCGCCAAAATTAAATTTTCTGAATTCTGAATAATGCACAATAATATCATATTAAAATAAATTATTTGTATATTTCCTTGTTCTGCCCTTAACGAGGCAAATTTATTAATTTTTCAAAATTTTCGTTTGCTGTTTCAGTTGATTGCGTATTTCATAGTGATACCAGAAAGGAGAAAAAAGTATGCCCTTGTATGAGTTCTCCAGACATGATTATTTTCAATACCGTTTCGTATCACATTGAATTGTCGTATACATAAAAGTTACTTTGTAGTATATTTAAAATTCGCGAGCGTTTCTAAATTACCTATGTTCAATAATTATACTTACTACCCGTTTTAGGTCAGTTTTTTAGCATTTAAAAACTTCATTTATTGATTTTCGGATTCTTACTCACTTAAATCTCAAAACTACTCTAGACTTAATACTATTCGTAAATTAATAAATAATATATTATTTTTTATTTATTTTTTTAAATTCAAGCTTAATTTGTGTCTTTGGCCCTAGTATAGTTCTCTATTTTTGTGTGTGATGTTTGTATCATATTCGTAATCGCTCCTGTACTCTAGAATGTAGTTTTTAAAAGGTTCATTTTGTTTATTTACTAATTTCTGTTTAATTCTTCTAATCGAATATCAGATTCATCGACGTTATAAATTACTCATTACATTTTATGCCTTGTCTTTCCGAGAAGGAAAAATCGAAATTCAACTTTTTTTCAAAATTACTTACCCCATGTTATGTAATCTTCAGTTTAAAAATATGTAAGCGTCTTCTGCTAATACTCGTATCTTATGGCTGAAAAGAAAAAATTCATATTTCACTTGACAGAGATCATAGATTTAGGCCCATTTTAATTCAGTTATGTGGATGAATCAGTATACATATACTTTTCTGAATTATGGTGAACAGTGTCAATACTTGAAGGGAACTACGTAGTAAGTCCACTTGTATCGTGCTTGAGACAGGTGTCGTTGAATAGCAGACATTATGATCTTTAATTTCAGCTATAAATTATTTTCATAATGATTATTCGCTAGTTTCAGTTGGGAATTCATAGCACTTTGAAGGGTCAGCATTACAAATCCAAAACTACTTTTTCGATTGCTGAAAAAGTATGAAGATAATATTGCTCTTAGGTATTGTTATGAAGCAGATATCCAGCTTAATCTTAAAATCATGTTACATAATTCAGTAACATTTTTTCAAAAATGTACCTATTGTGAAAGTTCATTACATTTCATTAGCCAGGCTTGTATAGAGCCATATTTTTTCAACTGAATTTGAGTGATCTTACAGGATGATGATGCTGGGAGAGAAATAACCATTTCCATGACCAGGGAAGAAAAGAGTCACTTTCTTAACAATCTAGTGCAATGAAACAACAGTGACAATACGATACTCCTAGTTGAAAATTTGGCAATATTTGAAGAAAATGTCGGACAGGATAAAGTCGTGAAAGAAGCAATGCACTTGGAATGAGATTCTTGAAGTTTCAGCCTTCAGTTGGCGAAGTTTAACTAAAATTTAGATATTAAATTTAGCGAGCTTAACCGCAGCTTCAAAACGGCGGTTACGTTAGCTAAATCTACTATGTATGTTCAACTCCAGCTCCGACATTATCAAAATTGTGGTTTTTGCTCCTCCGTCGGTTATTATTTTAAGGAGTGGTGTGATGTGGGGGAAATCAAAGGTAGAAACGAGAAGAGGTTAATAGGCCGAACTCCAAGTCCAATCCAAATCGAGACTGCTCCAGCTCTAGTAAATTATGTCTTTCTGGATTCCGGCTCCCGCAAATAATCTTTTCCGGGTGCTGTCTCAGGCTCCAGCTCTGCGCGGCTCCTCTGAAAAACAGTCGACTTCGAGGTTCCGAACTCTAGCTCTGAATCCTCGTAATTTTCCATGAAAAAAGAAAAAAATTACTCATTTTCAAACCCCTTTCCATTATGGTGATGTTGATGAACCCAATGACGTTCGAGTTTGCAGCATGGACAGCATCCTGCAATCCGAATTTGAAGCATTTACAGCCTTCCTTAGATTTTTAAAGATTTGAGTTACTATTGTAAGAGCCAGAGTCATTGTATGTATACTTCGTACTTCGCTTTTACCGTTGTACATGGCAGCTTTGCAGCGTGTAGTTCTTTAATATACATTTTTGCCTGAGTAAAATCTCATCTCGCTATTCCATGTTGATGAAAATGTGAACTGTGAGATTTCGAATGAAGATTTCTTTTGCATTTTTAAATTCGCGGTGAAGATGATTCATAATTGAAATCAGAAACATCGTCACGTCCTTAGCTCCTTATTACTATAATTAATAATTACTAGATAAATAACCACAATTTCCTCATTTAAAATTTCAGTGTGATCAGACGTACTCTTTTAGGAGAATATGCGTACTCTTTTGCAAAGAAAAAAAAGAGTACTCTGTCTTTTCCTTTAATTTGCTGAAATGTTCTCTTTTTTGCCTTTCCCTCAGGAAATTATGTAAATTATAAAGCGAAGATTTATGTGCACTTTAATGTCAAATTTTCGAATAAAGTTTTTTTTTTTTTTTGCTTGCTTGTTACTAAGGAAAATGTTGGAAAATGGATTTTGCTAGTTGGTTCCCTCTTACTGAATGGCGTCTATATGGGGAGTGCGGACATACGACATTTTGGATCCAACCGCGCCTATGGAATATGGATGCCGAATATTAACTACGCGGTGCGCTTAACCGCTCAACATAGTTGGACTCGACCACTCGACATACTATATAGTTTCACCTGGGTATACTAAGCCACCATTTTGGTTCGTACTGCGCCCGTCGATGCCGAATTGACTACGCGTTACGCTCCGCATAGTCGGATTCGGCATCCACGGGCGCAGTATGAACCAAAATGGCGGCTTAGTATACCCAGGTGAAACTATAGAGCCCTAGACATACATGGGCGCGATAGGATCCAAAATGGCGTATGTCCGCACTCCCCATATAGAGCTCTAGTATGGGTAGTGTACTAGAAATGAAGTGGGGATAATCGGAAGTCCGCCATATTTATTTCTAGCGTTATCAATGTCATTGAACATAAAAACTTACAATTTTGGCCAGTGTATTGCTCTTGAGAGAGTTCATTGAATTCATTGTTCACTAATATGTTCGCTTTTATATTTCTTTGTACCTATATATTACAAATTTAAGAAAAACGAAGAGAATTACATGGAATTGAGACAAAAACTTTGTGAAGAAGTACAATGTAAACCAAGTAACCAACTGTAGATAATCACTCAATGATAACACTAGAAACAAACATGGCGGATGTTGATTATACCATTTATACCTTCCGTTTCTAGTACCTACCCTTTATGGGTTCGAGCTACCTCTTCAAGGTTAAATTGGACGCTATTCAGCAAGAGGGAACCAACTAGCAAAATCCGCTTTTTGAGAGCCGGTGATTCGAAGTTCAAGAGCCATGTAGAAATTATATGATACAGCGTTTACTGATAAGCTTTTTTCAACATGAGTACACATTTTTGAATCGGGGGCCCAATTTTGAAAAATTCTACTTTTTATACTTTCTACTTTTTACGATCTTTCCAACGATACTAATAACTCATTTTGTTTACAAATGTTAGTTGGTTCCCTTTTATTGAACAGCGTCCATTATTGGGAGTCGCGAGTCACGAGTGGCGTCACCTATCTCGTTACCTGTGTATGCATGTATTTCACGTGTAAACATAAAATTAATAATGTCTTGCGCCATATCAATGTGCTGAGAATAACAGTGAATCAGTGATTTCTCCTTGAACTGTGAGTTGGTTTTTGGATGTTTTGTAGATGGAAGGTGCCCTGTTTTGGGCTAATTATGATGGAAGTTCAAATGATCCAGGATCAAGGTGAATCCCACATGCCACATCCTACTATACAGGTGCAAGGATGGAAGTATACTGGTCAACTCAGTTGATGAACACTGCCCAAAATACATCCAACACAGTTATGCAGATGCAAATATAGTGGTATGTTTATCCACTGATGTTCTCCCGTACTTACCTCTAACATAAGAAGTGTTTTGTTTCAACTATTCTGTCCGTGGTGTGATATATTTCATTGTAGCTTTTGTTATTCCTATTAATAATTATTTCAGGGGGCTGCAATAAAACTGAGAAAAAAATGAACGAGTGAGTCATGTCTGAAATCTTGAGAAGAATCATCACAATGTAGAAAACCTCTTCGCGAGCTGAACACCCAGTACGTACACAGTATACACAATGCAATAATTCCTATCGTTAACAGACGTTTTAACATACAGGTACGTCTAAATTGATATGTTTCGGCCCGTATCAATTGTGTAATTAGGTAAGGTAAGTCCCGTAAATATATTTTAGCTGTATCATCTGCCGTCAAAAGATGAGATATTCTTTGAATATTAACAATTATTCGATACGAGTACATTACAAACGATTTTATCGGTAGACAAAACTACAAAGGGATTGTTTTTGCTTACTGAGAATGTCAAAGTGGTAAAAAGGTTCCGGGTATTAGTGGGTTAAAATACACACCCAGGAAGCGTGTGAAGAATTAACCATGAATTTTCATGGTGATTCTATAGAAAAATGCATGCGGTCTGCCGTCTGGGTTACCGCGTACGACAGATTACATTAAATTTAATTACCGACGTTCACTCGTAGGGTATTCATTGGCAGACTAGTCGTCGCTCATTTCTCCAACGCGTGTCGTGCTTGTTACACTCCACAGAATAAGCGGTTTGTTATTTTCATTTAGTCGCTGATACAAAATGTATCTCTGGGACGAATGTGTAGAATTAATAATTATAACTAGCGAAATATTTCCATACAAATCGCTGAAATACGCCTATTTAGAGGGGGAGGTGCTAGATATCAAGGTTAGATCTTCCTCAATATTTTCGGGGAAATTTTTCGCTGGGACATTAGAAATGAATAAATTAAAATAGGTAAGATAAAAATAACTATGCAATTCGGCGTATCCATTGCGGATAGAAGTTTGAATTATTGGTGTATTCAGATGAGTCAGCATGGTAATGCATTTTAGAGCTGTAGATGCGGAGAATTTCTTGCTGTAAGTAGAATGGAAAATAATGAAAAACATTCTGCTATTATTTAGCACTGCATTAGTGCCACTTATTTTGGGCTTTTGAAAGCTGAGTACTGGGCGGATATCTGATTCTTATAATGGAAAGGTAAAATTTTAAAAATTTTAGCTCGTCGGTTAAAATTTACCGGTAGGGCTACGACCCCCTTCTTATGAGCATATTCAGTTATATCAGGTGTGAAACTTTTTTTGTCCCTTGAGAAATTTGCAAAATGCAGCTTGGCCTGATTGAATATTCAAATGTGGATAAAACAAAGAAAAAATATTCGCAAGATAATGAAAACAATTCTTGTCTCCGTTTTACCTAATTCGAAAAAAAAAAATGCCCCTTCAGTTTTTCGAGTGAGGCAGGCCTACAACTTTTAATGTTCTCATTAGTAATTAAGAGCCATAATTCGGTTTAATTCTTTATAGTTAATCTGCAACGCATTCTCGCTATGTAATAATGAATTCTAGTGTCACAGAATTTAGGGATACCTATTAATATCGAATCGTGAAAGCATCGTGCAAAGGTTACTAGCTTTGTGTCATTCCTGGTCCGGTCTATTTAACGTACATTATAGAGGTTCGAAAAATGTTGAGTTGACTGCATTACCGGTACCGTGTCTTCTTTGATTCTATTCATTAAGTCGATTAGCTACCTGAATGCAATCACAACACGTTACAGATCACAGACCTTCACTGATTTGCATCGGCACCGTATACGAGCACAGTTTTCCCTCTTACTGATCACGAGCTGCATAAATACTACCTACGTCTGTGTGTCTGTGTCTATTATTACCGAGTCATTACGCGTCGGTGTACTACAATAGAACCAAAAAGAAAGGTTATAGGTGAAATTACAATATTGATAACTCAAGTTGATGGAAAACGAAAATCAGTTTTGCAATATGATGGCCCGCTTCCATTAATGTCATTATATCATCGCTACGTCGAATGTCATTCGATTGGGCCCTCTGATGTATGATGTATGTATCTATTTTCGCTCGATTAACGCGTTAAAATTACGAATAATTAAGGTGAATTTCATGTTCGTCTTGTAAGCCAATTACTGTTAACGAGTAAAAAATCTGACCTAATTTGGTAGGGTCTTGGCTTTTTCAGTGTCCGAATACGCACACCCGACTGACCGCAAGTATGGGTTATTATAGGGCTGACTTATTCAAGATTTCGCAAGAATTGTTCGCTTGATAAAAGCATGAAATTCTGTTTGTAAATTCGAATGACAGTGGAAAAGGTGTTTCCTGGAACCCCCTCTCTCCATCCCTATTTATGGCGTTTCTTAGGTGGTAACAAAAAATTTACAACATATCTTTCGTGGAATCAAACAGTTTTGGTTGGAATTTTCTTTTCGATTTAAGCTAAAGGGCGTTTCGTGTATCTAAATCCTGATATTCACCCTTTCTTTTAATGTGATTGGAAACCCGAAATGCTCTAATGGGGAGAATGCCAACCGTAAAATTGATTCATGCGCCTTCGAGAATTCTGATACCGCCTTGTATGCTTCAAAGATGAATATAGTGCATGATTGACATCAACCAGCGGCCATACCTACTACTCGAGTTAGCTTAGGGTTACTGGAAAATCTCGGATACCTGAAATCGAATGACCCAGAGAGCTTGTAGTCGCGTCACGAGAGGATGCTGGTGTTGTGGTAACTTACAAGTTAGATGATTACCGATTTTTCATGATTTACTGATGAAAAAGAGTTCTCATTGTAATTCCTTTCCTTTTATGCTTTTTAAAAATAATAATAATAATAATAATACCTAATATTTAATGGATATTTTTAAATCCACAATGCTAACATTTTATCTCGAATACCTATCAGGAGTAAATCGCACGATGATTTTTGATTTCATACGTGTATATATTATATACGGCGTATAATTGCAAATCGTCGCTGCGGCAATAGTGAAAAAATTCGCCGCAAATGGGAATTCGTTTCGGTACAGCTGATGCTGGGCAACTGTATTCAGTTTAGTTCTGCCAGTTCGAATCGCGAAATCAGCGAGAATCCCGAAATGCGGTCTCCTCAAATTACTAGGTACCTATGGAACTGAGTGAAAAGATGAGTTTCGCGGACCTGGCGAATTTAGGAATTAGTGCATGCATCATCAGTGAGATAGAAGGCCATCTTTATCCTTATTCGATTTTTGGATCTTTAAGGTATGAAAGCCAATCGAGTCTTCATGATTTACGACGGCATGGTAATCATCGTAGCGCGTCTGCTGTTTACTAATATTATTTATAATTTCAATAATTAAGAGGTCGAGATTATTGTCGAGAGTACGCCTTCTACGTGTACTGTACTTTAATTAATTTATATATATTCACTCGCGCCTTGCGACTGAGTGCTGCGCTGATAAATCGTATAAATTACATCCGATAACTTGGGGAGAGTTGTGTCAATTAAAGTGATCGTCGTATATGTGAGGTTTCGATTTCGTTAGTGAAACCGAGAAGACCGCGGTTGGATTGTAGGCTCATCACCTTGTTAATATTCGATTGGTGTAGAATTTGTCCGGATTTTCGGTATCATCGAACTTCTATAGCCTCTCGAGGATTTGAAATTCCCTGCTCACTATTTATTGCCCGTCTCATGTTCTTAAATCTGTTTTCGCTCGTGTCTACGTGTAGTTCAAATGTGAACTATATGGACTTCCTCCGCCTGTGTCGTGAAATTTCATTTCTGTTACTTCGTGTTTGTTGTAGTTCCTAGTTGATTTTTTCACGATACCGCGTGGACGTTACTGCCCAATTGCGTTTGCCGATTACTCGTTTCGCTCGTGACGGATCCCTGCTCAACGCTGCTTTCCTCGCTTTCTGACTGTCTTGTCTCAGTATTTTGAAGAAGTAGGCTCCGATTTTCTCTTTCAAGTGCTGTATTTCAACTACAGTGTTCTCAACCATTACACCATTATCAGTGTTTTCTGCTACTCCTAAGACTCATGAAGTTATAAGTGCAAAGAAATAAGTTGAAATAATACTGTCTGTTGATACCTACTTCTACAAGACTTGCTTATAAGCTCGCTGAGATGAGCAGTAAAAATTAGTAAACTTCAAGTTTTTACCTGGGTTAATTGGAGGGGAAGGGGAGGTTATATCACCGGAGAAGATGTGGTATTCTGACCAGTGATCGCAGAAAGACCATCAACTCCCTCGGAAAATTTTTAACCTACATAATGAATTCAGTAGGTATACATATATTCGAAAAGAGCTAAATCTAATTGTGGGGGAGGGGGGAGTAGCTTCTCACCAGAAATTACAAAGTCTGTCTTAAACTAACCAACGTTTGTTAAGAATCTTTCTAAATTCCTCGAGACTATTGTAGTACAATTTAAGACTTAAGAACTAAAAATCTTTTAAAGTCCTTAAGATTCTTTAGTATAGTTCATGACTGTAAGACTTGAAAATCTTTTTCAATTCCTCAAGATTCTTCAAGATATGTTTTGCAGTAGTGTAAAAAAGAAATTCTCTGAGGGAAGTGGGGAGGTAGGATAGTGACGGATCTACAAAATTTTATCCAAATTTTGGCTTTGCGAACCAAAAATCATAAATAAAAATAACTTAAAGCTCAAATGTAAAATGGTGGATAACAAACTGAAAAATGTTATTTATTTTTTTCTAACTTTTGATTTGAATTATAAAAGGAAGAAAAGTCTCGGTTCTACAATGTTGCTTTTCTAGCTCTAAAATGTTTACTTTTCTTTCATATTTATATAGTACTTGGGATGGGCATAGGATGGCTCGGGGCAAAAGGTGGACAAAATTCGCATTTTCTCATATTTCTCAGATTTATAGTTACTTTTCCCAATGAAAAGTGTATGTATGTGTAGCTTGGATCTTCCTCTTCACTTCGCACTAAAATTTAAAAAATTGCAATACACTATTGTAGTCACCTCAGTGAATGAATCTGTTCACTAATTACCTCAGTGAAAGAGGCAAAAAGTGAACGCCATGGGGTAAAAAAAGGAATGTGTAGTTTAAATGGTAAAATTCATATTGTAAAATTATTGAAGTAATGAATTTATCTGTTTACAATTTTCATGGAGAGTCAAGTATCCTGAACGGTAAGGGTAATTTTGAAGAACGTATACCACTTTTGCCTTCTCAATCGTCATTTTGACCTCTATTTGAGGAGAAGTCAAAACTTGGACGATTTTTTAGTGGGACGTGGAACGGAATGTAGGAGCGTTAATGTGCTTTTCCTAATGAAAGGTTGAGTGATCACAGACGGAAATAATATTGCTGTAAATAGGAAATACGGGTTTTTCAAAAAATCGTTGTAAAATTAAGAAATGACGGACATGCTTCAAATTTGAACGGTAGGGAGCTATGTACATATTCGGACTTGCGATTAAAAATTTAATATGTCAGGTAGCAAAATTAGTAGAAGTGCGGTGAAGTAAAAGATGAGAGGTACGTTATCAGTTGCCGACCCAACCCGCGCGCAACCCGCGCGTCCTATTTATTTTTTCTCCATGATCACTCCATGAGGGTTCACAAAACATCCGCTAGATGTCAGCCACTTTGATTCCGAGTCCCAATCGCAAATTCGACTGATAAGATAGACCAACGCGTATACCTAGATATGAAACAAAATTAATATATAGAAATTGCTGTCCTCAGTTCTGCCAACTAGCAACAATCAAAAATACGTCACCCTAACGCCACGCGATTAATTACTGCTAATTTAGACTTTGCGTACTGGGAGGTTTGAGGCTGTTTTCAAAATAAGAATGCGGGATCCATGATTGCTCATAAAAATTACTTCATGAAATTAAATTACTTGGCGCGTTCACCATTTGCCCCAAAACTGAATTAACAGATGCACTATTTGCCCCAGAATAGTTTCTTTTTTGCCCCGGCAGTGTTCAATATTTGCCCCCAGAGTATTTGGAACTTTTGGAAGTCCCAAATAATTATTTTTTGCTTTCAATTACATAGGAAGAATGCTGATAGGTAGTTGGTTTTATCGATTCGTGTAGAAACATTGGAAAATGAATGAAGAATTTTAGAATAAATTATCTTTCCTCCCCCCTCCCCCACTAAATATAATTTTTTGAAGAGAAAAATGGGTATTTTTTCATTGTAAATTCTTTTGAAAATTTTAATAGGAAAGGTATTCAACACTTCTCTTACTGTAGTAATAGAAGGTCCAAGCAACACTGTAGCGTCAAGATTTCTTTTTAAGCGTTCAAATCCAGAGAGATATATAGCCGGTTCAAGTTTTGACCCGCGTCACCTTATCTCCCATTTTTCTCCCTGTATTTATGTCATTGACGTTTGAGGGGGTTTTCATGCATCTTTGGAGAGCTGGAGACGAGAGAAAGCACATCCCCGTATCCAACTTTTTGTACATCACTGACGTTTGAAGTTTTGTTCGTGCATCTTGAGACAGACTGTTAAATCAGCCTTGTTCGAACTGTATTGTTGTATTGTGATGGAACTTTTTTGATACCCCTGGTGATGGAGCGAGAGGAGGATTAGAAAAGAATAACCGGGATTATTACTCTGGATTTTCATATTGATACCGTCGTTGCTCGTGCGGTTGGTCCTTCTTTTTAAAACTTCCGAAAAATTATTTGCACTAAACGTGAAATTAATGAAGGATCTGCTATGGTTAATGCGTGTAATTGACTAATTGATAATTACCTACGTAGAATAACTGTTGATCTTATGTGTAGAATTACCAGTACCCGTGTTCTAAGTTGGGTATAGGAAATTTCATAGAATGACTGTTGATTATATTATTTACCGAACATGTTTAGTAATTTTATGGGGGAAAAAAAAACAACAAAAAAAAAACAACTACAAAATGATTTTTAAGACACTGTTATAAAACTGACATAAACTCACTTATGGTAAGGTGTATTTGTTGGCACAAGAAAGGCTGGAATGGCATCTTGGGGTACACAAACGGCCTTTAGTTTTGCAGGAACATCATCTGTTTGTGTAGCATTCTGTCTTGCGCATCACACGTACAACGCTCAATCCGTGTCTTCCAGTAATTGATAAACTTCTGGCGCACTCTCGTAGGGATATCTCATTATCTGGGACATCGGCGGTGCTTGAAAATTTTCATTGCATATAATAAATTGATCCATGCACTGAACAGATTTCTATGTCCTGGTTAGCGCGCTCTACCGAATCCTGATTTTGTAAGTAACATGGTTTTCCATGGACGATTTTCATATCTGGCCACATACTACACACTTGTTCAACGACTTAATTACGTACAGTTACCAAAACCTATATACTTCCCTTCTATCTCTTCTTCCGTACCCTTCGAGTAAGCAAATTAAAAAATATATTCGAAATCATAAAATATGAAGTTATTTTTATGGATACAAGTTAAAACCAATCAATGTTATCCTAAATCGCGACAAATAAAAACACTCTTAAAGGAATTCAGCTTTTACGACGTGGCTTGCGTATAGTCCTCGCTTGCAGGGGCGCCGAGAGGGGGATGGGGAATGGTACTTTTCCCCCCGGGCCTGGGTTTTTTGAGGGGGCCCGCAGAGTCACAGAAATTATAATTATCAAGTAGACAATATGCCTTTTTACGAGCAAATAATTTCAGTGCAGGCCCGCAGATTTTTCCCCCGGGCCCGGTTTGGCTCTTGGCGGCCCTGCTCGCTTCGATACAGCTAGTCGCGGTATATGCATAAGGAACTTCTTCTTTCTATCTACCAAATCATGCACTCGCTGATTATTGTCGTTTGCGATCACTGATTCGCGAAAACTGAAGAAACCGAACTAGATGAATAAATAAAACCATCATCCTTCATATTTATGCACATGCCTTCATTATGGTTATCGATACTAATTAGTGTAATCGACGTGTGTATCGGACCATGGTTAGGTGTTCTTTTCTGTCTTTTCGGGTAAATGCAAACTGCTCGCCGCTCGAGAAGCATAAATAGGTTAATATTGCGACCTCTCGATGCAAAAGCTTACCTAAATGTTTCCTCCTTTCGTCATTGCTGACAAGCTGCATGGAGACCCCCGAGTAAAAAGTGAATAAAAAGAAAATAAGTGAATAAAGAAGGAAAAAGACGTGCAAAGGTAGACTGAACGGCCAAACTTTTTTTTTTTTTTTTTTTTTTTGAAATGTATGCTGATTGCTGATTGATGGTCGTTTAAACCGTCTCGTGTCCCAATTAATTAAATATCTGCGTAGTGATCGATATGTAATGGTGCGTATGCGTAATAATTGTTATTGTGGCGTCGGGTTTATAAACAGCGTTCATGTGTGATTTAAAAGAAAGCGAGAATAATTAAAACCGACGAATAAATAATAACTCTCCTTCGATGATGAAAGTGAAAAAGCAAAATTTATGGCAAATGTGCTCGGCTTGACGATGAAATATATACATGCGTCGTCGCTGTCCTCGTGTCACTTTCTATGTCATTTGTTTTTTTGAAAACTAACGGACGAACGTAATAAGTGATGGATTTAGGATGATTGTCGAAAAAACGCGCGGTTAAATCGAACTTGTCGTCGGAAATTATTTGCGGTTACGGCGACTTTTTCTTCCGATCGCGCTTCCTACATGACGTTGACAAATCATTTCAATTTTTGACCTAGCCTTGCATGCGAATCTTAGGCTGTCCGAGTTATCTTCATAATTGTTCCCTCGGTGGAGGGAAGAAGTTCAAAAATATGGAGTTGAAATATCTACAAGCAAGGGGGTAGCGAGGTATAAAATATTTTTATTGGGGAGAAAAGTTTTAAAATATCGAGTTGAAAATATCTACAGGAGGAAGTTGTTACCGAGATATAGAATATTGTTCTTGAGGAGAAAGCGGGAAGGAAGCAAGTATCTTTCTACAGCTTCTCAAACAAATTTTGATAGTTAAATTTTCTATCGCTCTAACGTAATATGTATGGGGGCTAACTGAATCTGAAAATGAGGGCGTCCCTTCCTAAAAAAAAGTTCCTCTATAGAGGGGATGAAAAAGTGATTCGTGATTAACAATCGTTGGATTCACATATTATAAGACTCATAGGGTAATTGTTCAGGGTGCTCAGCGGAAAGGGATGTTAGAGAGAAAAAAATGTAATAATGAAGGATAATTATGGATATTCAGGATATCTGCTTAAGATAATGAGTGGTTCTTCATGATTTGCCCCTAGTGAACATTATCCGGCACTGCTCACCCTTGTATCATCAGGATTCAAATTGTTAGAGATACATCAGTAGTTCTTAAACATTTTATGGCTGTTCGTTAAATTTTCATGGTGATATTCGCAAGAGGCCGCAGAAGGTTCGCCGCTGGTAACTAACATTCGAAACTGAACGAAAAGGTGCATGATCATTTACATTGCGTTTATAGGAGCAGTTGTGAAATTTCGGAATTATATCCTCAGGTACATATTGCTTTTTCGGAAAAAATGAAGAGAACCAAAGTTGTTCTCCAGTAAAAGTTTCAGTAGAATACAAATTGTGAAGAAGAATCCCATCTTGTGACCTTCATTTTGGGTCGGTAGTTCCGCATATTTTTTGATGAGAACTTCTCGTAAGTAAAAAGATGATTCAATGCAATTGATACTTGTAATTAGAAAAAACGATTCACTGAAAATAATATCCTTTCGGATCCTCTCGCAATGTACCGTTACGAATAATTTTTTGATAACGGAAATGCTAGCATTCGTTCCTCGGAGACGTAAAAATTGAATTATCTTTTGCGGTCTTACATCAGTAGTTCTGAATTCGCCCTCTTTCACATCGAAATTTAATGTAAAACAACTTGAATTCTCTTTACCTTTTTTTTTTCTTCAAAAATTAGTATTTATTGGAATGTTTTGACATATTTAGAAATTTTATGAATTCTGCCATAAGTATGATGTAAATCATCACCTTCTCGTTTTTCAGACTAACATTCCTAGCGGGAGGGTCTCATGCGAATGTGCATGGAATTCTAAAACATATTTATGTCGAATTTCAGCCTACGTTTCTCAAAGTAGTCATTGGCGAATTCTGGGGGGTGGGGTGGGGAAGGCTAGGAGATACAGCTCTCGTTTTCCATAAAGAAAGTTGCCTTATTTCCTCCCCCAGGAGATACTAAAAATACATTGAAAATTCGTTATTCGGGATTATAAAATCGATTGTTTGGACGGGGTAGTTCCCCTCAAGACCTTATAACCCAAGTTCGCTAATGGAATCGATCCTATGAAAATAAATATAAAATATTAATTTGACAAGTCCATATATTTCATCTTCGAGAAACAAGAAGTTAATAAAAAAGAAAGTGAAGTATATTATGATAGATGCTTCAAAGATATACTTTGGAGTTCATGCACTGCTAAGGAGTATGTATGTGAAACTTGTTTTGATTAAATTCTCGTTATTCATTCTTTCTGTCAACTTTCTGAAAATTTGTCCAAAGCAGATTTCTGTATTAACAGTATCCGTCTGTATTAATTGGAACTAATTATAAAGAGTGGATAGCCAAAGGTAACTTGTAAAATATTTATAAAATAAATTTTGAACTAGGTACTAGAGAGTTCGTAACTAACGCGTATAAAACGTTTCTAGACGAAACCACTCAAATAATTTCTCTCTTACAAGTAATATAGTAAGTCGCTAGATCCTTATAATGTTATAATAATGAATCTTAGTTAGTTTTTTTACCCCTCATAAAACCTCCCTCCCGCCCTTCACTCATCCATACATTCCTCCTTCTCATTATGAGTTCATCCAGCAATTCCCGACATATTACAACTACACGAATAACATTGACGTAGAAAATTATTGATACGAGACAGACCCTAAGGAAATAATATCATGAAACTGTACTTTAATATTATTCGTAATTGTATGTATGCGAATGAAATTTGATTCTTAATCCGAAATCCCTGAACTTTTAAAACTTACTATTTACTAGTTCCTATTTCTTCGCCTGTAAGTGGGTACTTTAGCTACACATTTTTTCTTTCAATTTACAAAAACATACATACATAGATTTTACATTAGTATGAAGTTAAATAAACGAACAAAAACATTTTATATACATAAATTTGAGCATTTTTTGTAAATAATAAATTAGGTATGTTTTGATTAACAAGAGATAAATTTAAATGAATAAATAAATAAAATACATACTTAAACGTTAAACTTAGAGATAATGAAAGTTTTGATATGAACAACAACGACGCGGTGCATAGAAAAGGATTTAATGTTTGTATCACATTTTTTGAAACTTATATTGGCAATCCAGGTCTCGAGTCTAACTTACCTTGAAATGTCGATTATTGATTTACTTTTAAAATTATTAAAGTTCAATTCCTTCAATATTAAAAAGCACAGTTCCAAATTGCTTAGGTAAAAATAATATATATACTGAATTGTTTGAACTAGTTTTTTTCGACATTATACATATTATGTACATACTTTCCTCGAGTTTTGCTCACCTACGTTTGTTGTGGTACGTATGTCTACTTAGGTGTTTTATTATGTGTTCTATATTTCTCTGTTCTTTCGGCAACAAAACTCGGGAAACTAAAGGTAACGAGGAAGAGGGAATTTTTTGTTGTATATTGGTTGACTGGTGTGTCTATCTATATACCACTTATACGTATATATTGACCTAGATGACTATTCGTAAAATCAGTGAAACAAAATATTAATGTACCTACTGAATATTGTTGCGAATAGAATAACCTACAGTCTGCCAACTTTGTCTGGCCTTGGATGTTACACATCAATAATTTTATTGAAAAGAAAGAAAGAAAGTTTGATTGTAAATACATGTGATTTTTTTTCTACAGGAAACTACACTTACGACTCGTGCAGGTGTACGTGGGTGCCATTAGAGGTTCGATTAGTGCGATGTTTTTAATCTGAAATGCTATAGAGGTACCTTACTTACGCCCTTTTCTCGAAATATTTTTCATTTCCTAGCATTCCTAAGAACACATAAATCTAGTGATATCATCAAAATATTTTTCATTCTCTCAAATATCAGATTCCGTAATTTTCTAAAGCATAACCCCTTAGAATTTCGTGGATATATAACTCATTCATGGATACGTTTACAGACCCATAAGTGTCTGCAACATATTTCGGGAAGTGGATGTGAATTAATAATCGAAGAAAAACTAACAATAATTATTTCAATGTTTTAATTTATTTTCTTATAAATAACCTAGTCCGGCTACTTTTAAAACGAAGCTTTAGATTTAAATGGATTTATTAAGATTATTTCACTATAATAGGCACAGGCACTTTTGGAGTACCTACATAAGTTACGAACGGATTTTTCCAAAATAGAACCAGTAACGCAGCCCAACTTCCTTCTAAAGAAGAAAGAAAAATTTAGAAAATTCTTTATAGATTCAAAAGAAGAATTTGGTGGAAAAAGTAAAAATAGTATATGATGATACAAATGTGGAAAACCTAGTTTCGCACGCGTGACACAAGAATTTTCTTTTTTACAAATGTACGAAAAACGCGATTTTGAGCCAGGATTTTCCGGGGGGGGGAAGTAAGATTTTCAAGGGAGAACAAGTCGAAAATTGGTATATTTTAAAAATCGCCGATATTCGTGTTTTAAAGGCGAAGAATTCCTCATTTTTGCATATTTTATATTCAATCTCAGGTGCCTTGGGGGAAAGGGGGCATCCGCCCCCTGGCTACGCCACTGTTTTGAGCTAACCATTCATACTGTTCTCTAGAAAATGAATTTATAGAAGTAAATTTAAGAAACGACTGTAGGTTAGCCATTGAAGATGGGGATGTAAGTTATCGGTAAATAATAGATAATAGTTACTCAGATTCCTGGTTAGATACACTGATTCTTATGCAATGGCGTAGCCAAGGGAGGACTAGGGGAATGAATCCCCCCCCCCCTTGAGGTGAGCGCTTTTTATATGCTAGCAGTATCACAGTAAATGCGCGAAATGAAATTTAAATTCAGATGCGTAATTGAAGTTGAAAAGCACAACATACTGATACTTCAATGTAAAAAACATACAGTTCATACTAGGTGTACCCCCAAAAATTTTGCTGACTCCCCTCCCCCTTCCTTTGGATAAATCTTGGCTACGCCGCTGTTCTTATGTTACCAGAAATCAGTAAAACACTAAGGTCACCCATTAACAAGCAGTATGATTGACTCTACTTCGTTGGCACCTATTTGTGAATTATACCTACCAGAGTTGCATTTTGAATAATATGCGGACTTGTCTTTGCTCCTGAATTTGAAGTGATTTTAAGTAAACAGTAATAACGAAACGGTAAACAAAGTGTGGTAACGATAACGTCTGGTAATTTACCAAAAGAGGCATTTTTATTATCAGTCTATTAATCAATTACCATTCTGCACGCTGTGGCAAGAATCAAAGTGTGAGAATTACTTTTCTATAGGTACTCAATGCAGTATGATTAAAACTTCATTCACTCTGAAATAAACCAGTAACATGGGTAAACGATATGGTAAAATGATTCAAATTGCGAACCATGGATTATGATGTGGAAGTATCCATGATTTATTTTAAAACAGAATCGGATTTGGTATTGTGCCGCTAGTAGGCAAAACTATTTTTGTGTCCTTCATCCTTGTTTTTTAGCGTTCATGAGGGAAGGGAGGTGCAACGAAATTGAAAGTTATAAAATGGTTACACCACGAAATCTTTTGAAAAGTTTAGCATATTTATCAAAATGAAGAAAACCAAGGAGCAATACCAAAGAGCAACAGGTTGTATAATGCTAGTTCAATCTAGGGTAGTATATTCTTATGACTCTCTATTCTCAGCCCTTCACCGACTGCGACTTTCGCCTATCTCACTCAGCGACGATTTCTTTTTTTTATTGTCAAAGCTTGCTGTTCTCAAAATTTTGCCACTGTAGCCAGTTCCGTAGTTTGCTTATTTAAATATCCATCCCTGTTTTAGAAAATGATCCAGGATCCACAATAATTCGATTCAATATGTGAGAGACGTTTTATGATTCGAAATGGATCCGAGAAGCAATCTTGCGAGGGACAATAATTCAGAATGACGTTGAAATAGAATAATTGAGGGAGTCGGGGCGTATGCACGATGATTTCAAGGGAGAGGGTATTTTGAACTGTGCGGATTGTAAAGAAAATAAATTCCCATATTTCATATTTTGGGGCATATTCCAACCCACCCCTATTTTAAATATTCTCGATGGAGTGAGTGAACTAGCGAAAATAGAATATTGGATTCTGGAATAATTTCCGCCGACCATTTTCTCATTTACGTTGAAAACGATGAAGTTCTAACAAAGATATGTTATCAAATTTTTCTTTCTCAATAGATTTACCTACTACTGAGCGATAATTTCTGAAGCATCTTTGTTATTTATTACCATGGTCGACTAAGGGCCAGTATTATAAAGTCTGGTTAACGGGGTTCTGTTTAACAATCCGTTAACGCAATTAACCCGCCAGTTTCGGTGAGTTAAAAAATACTTCGGTTAAATAGTGATTACCGTTAAACTGGAGGTTATAGTAGCGAATTCGTATCTTAACCACCGGTTAACCGTCGATTATTTCTAACCAAGTTTTATAGTACTGGCCCTTAGAATTGAAAGATCTCACACTCCGTAACTCCTCGCTGAAAAAATTTCTCTTGACGTGGTTATCAGTTTTCTTTTCTCAAGAAGGGAGGGGGGACGCAACATGTGACATATGGATGGGGTTTTGGATTTTTACAGCGCAACTGTTTTCTAAATTACTGATCCAAAGGTGTAGTTATAAGCTTTTATGTTAAAAAAACAAATTGTTGGGGGGGGGGGTCGGAGTAACGCAACATTCTGTAAAATATAAATTTGTTCAATTGATTATAGAATTATATTGCGTATATCAATGATAGAGGGGCGTATGGCGATGCACTCATGCCAAATTGGCCCCGGGACACCGCACCCCCTGTCCCGGAAACGCCCCGAATGGGCCTGCGTCAGAATAGGGGGAATACTGCGTGTATAGAAATATTTTTACGGTGGTTTCAAAGGAGGAGGTAGTAGATTTTCGCATTATATTTTGGATGGGTGAGATTCATTTTGGGCTGGAAAAATTCGCCCCTTCCCAATGATCTCTTGTTCTCTCACCTTGTTCCGCCTTCCTGAATTGTCGTATTATTCTAATTCACTGGATTTTGTTACGGCGAACTGAAGTAGTGAGCCTTGCATGTTTCAAGTTTCCTCCACACTACATACTACAAGCTCAAAGGTAAGGGGAAGATTTGAATTGCCACAGTCAAGTTTGAGAGTCATATAGAGGTCGCGAACATCTCAACTCCCGGCATACAAATGTCCTATTAGACTCGAGTTGATAAGAAATAGAGAGAACACGAGTAGATTAGAGCAAACTTAGCAGTGTCATTCCAATGATCCTTTTGTCACAGAGTCACCTTTTTCTTGTTCCGTGATTATACATATAACGTGGCTTCGACATGGGATATCTCAGGGTGTCATCTACGTTCCAGTACTTTATTGGGTACGCGGGCTACTTATTTAGATGTTATGCAGTTATGTTTGCTCGTCCTGCTTCTGAAGGGGTTTAGATTTGATCAGTGTAAGAAATTCGCCTATTTACTTTTCAATCAGATTTTTTCTCGTGATTGGAATTAGATGTAAAGGCGGAATACCGTGGTAGGAAATAAGAAAAAAGCTACAGCAACCACCATAAAAAATCATCGGGATCTGTTCTACAAGGTGTTCACAAAATTCGATTGTCTGAGACGGGCCAGGTTATTAGATCTTCTGGTCAGAAATATCGAGAGAACTAAAGGAAACTGCGATCCAAATCACAAAAAGATAATTTAATCATGACGTTAATGAACGTGGTCTTACGCTTGCCTTCAGATGATTGAGAATTATGCTCTAATACCACAAACGCGACAAAAGAACTGAAAAAAATCTGCACATAGAGATCAAAAAGATCATGATCTTATACCACATATTTCCAATCTTAATTATCGTGATCCCATCCTGATTTTCACATGACTCCGACGATGTCATGATCGAGAATCACAGTGTTCATTAAAATTAGGCAACATCGGAAGGTCATGATCCAAGTTGTATGGTCCCCGCCCCCTCTCTCCCTATGAAATAGGTTGATAGAGCCGTGGGTAACTTTTTATTTTTTCATTAAATACCTTGAATCACTTTCTTCATCTTACCACTCCCTGATGATAAAGGATTATTCTGATTTTCTTTTGAAGTCACTTTCGTGGCAGCAGGGGCGCAACCGGAACTGTTTTTTTGGTAAGGGCTAGAATGTAGGGAAAAAAATATTGAGCACGGGTGAAAACTCGATTTGGTGCCTATACCTGATTTGGTGCCTATCATGAGCAGTAAATTTGTACCAAGCCACGAACCTACGACGCAACGTAACCGCATCAGGCCGTCGGCATGCATTTTTTTCGGTTTCAAAATTGATTTAAAAAAAAATTCGAAGATTATTTTTCTTGGGGGGGGGCTATAGCCCCTAGCCCCCTCCTTGATTGCGCCCCTGCGTGGCAGTGGTGTATGGAAGGGAAAGGATAGATTCAGTTGGCCTACAAAATTACATTTTTGCGTTTTTCTTCTCAATAAGTATTTCCGTTTTCAGAGACTTCGTTCGCGAATAATGTTTTTGTATTTTTTGGGTCACCCTCCACTTTTACAGTTTTCTGTTTCTACTAACGCGATCCAAATTTATTTTCCCGGCAATCGATTTCTGTTGTACTCCTTCCTCGAATATTATTTGATCTCACCCTCCTGTCGCCTTTGGACTTTTAACTGACCATCTTTTCTTTTACTCTTAGAGAAGATCGGGATTTTCAATTCTTGAAGATTTCGTTTTCTACAGGTTAACAATCGATTTTGAAAACACCATGTTGAACCCTTGATGATATTTTTTTCCTTTCTACGATTACCGATATATCTATAGCATCGCAGGAAGAAGGAAAATGGGAACCGCAGGAAGGGGGCCAATGAGAGCATTGCCCTTTCCTCCTAGAAAATGTTATTTCCTAAATTTAGGTGCAAAAAATAATTTAAGAGTTTTTTCTTCTTGTTTAATGAAACGTGGATGCGGAAATTATCATTTTGTCTCCCTGGATACTAAGTTCATCCCTTTCCCCTTGAAAAATTGTGAAGTTACGGGACAGGTAACCAGAAAGTTCGCTGTTTTACCTAAATATTTTCAATCATGATTAGTTGAAGATTATACAATTATATTATCGCACTGATTGTATCTCGGCCTTATCAAAAGCGAGGGAAGAGAAAGTTACGTTTTTCCAGGCTTAGCTGCTTGCTCACTGTGTTGAAAAAGGGTTACTCACTTGCAGGTAGGTATGTACTCTAAATTTATGGCGACTTCAATTCAATTTTAAAACACGTGGGGAAACCCTTGCGTCCTTCGGCTCGATATTCCGAAGTATGTTTGTTTGTTGCATGTTATAGCATTGCCTAAGTTGTTTTGTATAATGCGCTAGAAGTAAATTATAAAATTCGGCTACCTAATTCTTTCAAAAATGAAGTTCGCTCGTATAAGATTTGTCGTTTTTGATGAATTGGATTGCAAAGTCGATCTTCACTGCGTTCAATGTTATTAGTTTGAGTCATTCACTCCAGGATATCTAGACATGTGGCAGTTCTCACTCATATGTTTTCCTCCGTTTTCCTGGCCTTAACCTCTGCGAAAACTTTTAAGTTCCCAATAGCTTCATTTTTTCCTTTTTTTTCCCCTTCTTCTTCTTTTCAATACACCGCGTCGAAATACTTTAAACTTACGAACTGATTCACGTCTGACGTTTTCTTCTACGTTTGTAATCATATGGGTAGTCGTACGACTCAGGAATATGTTTTCGAGGTGGGTGCGGGTGCTCGTATCCGAAGTTGTAGTACTTGACTGGCTGGTCCTTGTCTCCGAAAACAGCCTCGCGGATGATCATCATGATGACCGAGACGAGGGCCATTTTACTCATCATGAGCGCGTGCATGACGAAGTTGTTGAAATTTGCTTGAGCCATGCCGAGCATGAACATCGAGGGTCCGTGCATCTTGTGCATGAACTTGGGCATCCAATGTTTCATTTTCTTCATCAACCCGTGCAGTCCTCCTTTCTTTTTCTTCTTCTTCTTCTTCTTCTTCTTGTCGTGTCTGCCTCCGCTGGCTCGTTCCTGCGACGAATCGCTCAATTCTCTCGTGGTTTGCTCCACGCTATCGGCAACTGGGGATGGAATTTGGGTAAAGGTCGCGTTGGCGTCTCGTTTCGTGCGTCTGGGCTTGATCTTGTATGTGGGACTGGTTATGCGCAACACGTTCGACTGGATGACTTGAAATTCGCCGTATTCGTTGACCGCGTGGCTACTGTTCGCCCGGTGCCCGTGGTCAACCTGTAGTTCGGAGAGTCTGCGGTCGATTTTGTACTCGCGGTTCGTCTTCATCTGGTCAAAGGCGGTGAGGCTGACCTGCTCGGCGTGTAACGAGATCGCGTGTAGAACGACCAACACGAACGCGCGTTCGGGTAAATGCATATCGCCGGCACGAATGAGATTTTCTTTGCCGAATTTGCGGGGTACGAAAATTATCGACTTCGGATCGCACACTACGCGAAAACTCGAATAAATGGTGCGCGCATCGCGAACGTGCAATTAGCCACGGTCACATTTGATCGATTTGATGTTCGCGCCATCACATGTTGCAAACTGCACCGCATTAATCACGACCGACGTATTGGCCAGCGAAGCGAGTGCACATAGGTTAAGAAACAGAAGAGCCGAAAATACGATCGCATTTAATCCGCATTGCGCGCCGACTGCTCAATTAATGTTTTTTTATTTCTCTATGCCATGATTTGTGCATTTTACGTTTAAGTACCTACTACCTACCTACTGAAGACCAGTTAGTGAACGCGATCGTTTCCCTTTCTTTAGCCGTCGTCTGCGCTCTGCGGTTTCCCTACCACGACCACGAGAGCGTTCACAAGTGGCAGAGTCCGTGTCCGGTAACTGCTAGCCGACGTGACGCGAGACGCGAGACGCGACGATGAAACAGGTTGGAGAGAGACGATGCTTGTACTCTTGTACGAGCTCGATGAAGAAGATTCGATACAAATTATTGCGATAAATTCGAGAAGGAAATGCGTTAAATGATTTTCATTGTGAGCTTTTAACTCGAATAACTGTTCGCCATTCTTTAAAAACGATTCGATTTATTGAAAAATCGTTTCCGCTTTTCGTGTAGTCCGTCAGCACTCACGTTTATTCGAAAAGATGCTTGGAACCAGAAGCGTCCAGCTCATTTTCATAAGCGCAAATAGCCGACTCAAGATAAGGAGAGGGGCTCATGGGGGCTGTATATCGAAATAATAATAAAAATTCTTTCGCTGGTATAATTTATTAGTATTATAGCATTCTACTAAGGAGGCTTCGCCTCCTGGCCACTTCGCGGCTCAACCCCCGCCGTCATTCGCTTCGCTCGTGCCGACCTCCATCACAGTCACTTTTCCTCACCATACTCCTCCTCGCCCACCGCGACGCCCTTCCTCACCGTGGCCGTCCTCCCTCTCCAGGAGCTCCCACCTCCACTGAGAAGCCCGCCCAGTAGGGTACCTCTGGTGAAATATGAGATTAAGGTACAGGGGAGGCCACCAGGGATTTATCCCCACAGAGGAGAAGGAGGAAGTGGCTTTTACTGTTTAGTGTATAGAGAGCCCTCCCCCACCACAACTCCTCCTCGTCCTTCACCGCAACCTACCTCCCCCAAAAGCTCCCTCCTCCACAATAAACCCCCTCCCAAGAGTAGGCTACCCCTGGAAAATTGAGCAATTAAGGGACAGGGTAGGAAACCCGGAGTGGGTTTTTTTCTCCCAGAGGCGGTGGTGGCGGTGGATTTTACTAAGCTCCCTTCTCCACCACGAACCCCCCTTAAGGGTAGTGAGCCACCCTCTGCCAATCTCCAACACAACTGTCTTCCTCCATCACAGTCACTTTCCCCCAGCATGCTTCTCCTCGCCCACTGCGACGCCCTTCCTCACTGTGGCCGTCCTCTCTCTCCAGAAGCTCCCACCTCCACCTTGAAGCCGCTCCAGGGTAGAGTACCTCTGGTAAAACATGAGATTAAGGTACTGTCATAGGGGCCACTTTGGTATGCGTGCATCGCCATACGTCCCACCATACATAGGGGAGGCCACCAGGAATTTATCCCCACGGAGGGGAAGGAGGAGTTGGCTTTTACGCCACTAGGAATTTATCCCTACGAAGGGGAAAAAGGAAGTGGCTTTTACTGTTTAGTGTATAGAGAGCTCTCCCCAACCACAACTCCTCCTCGTCCTTCACCGCGACCTTCCTGCCCCCCAGCTCCCTCCTCCACCATGGACCCCCTCCCAAGGGTAGGCTACCCCTGGAGAAATGAGCAATTAAGGGGTAGGGTAGGCAACCTGCAGTGTTTTTTTCCGGAGGCGGTGGTGGCGGATTTTACTTTCTTAGTATGTAGAGCGAGATATACTTTTACTACTGGGCTCACGCTAGTAAAACCGTATCGAAAACCGTAACGCTCCCCCGACACGAATCCAGTGGCTGACATTTATAGTATGCAGCCGTGTTATTGATAGAAATTTTCATTTTCCCCTCCCCCCCTCCCCCGACACGAAGCCAGTCCGTATGATTTAGCTCTTCATGGTGACAGTTCCGTTCAGTAATTGACATTCAGACATTTCCATGGAAATTTAATTTTCTTTAAACCATGTGCTCATTGATCTTGATCTTTGCTGCGCCCTGTGCGACTACAGTCTACAGCCTTCTTGTTGCTGCGCGACTGCAGTCTGCAACAGTGTTGTTAATAGAAATTTCCACGGAAGTTTTGTAATTTTTTGGATGGGGGGTACTTTTAAATGATTGGGCCAAACAACGCCTCAGTTTGCACCACCTATGGTCCAAATCATCATTTTCTTAATCTTTAGTCCTTCTAAGTTATTTTAGTTTGTTTTTTGAATTCATATTTTTCAAGGGATGCGTGAGTATGTACGTTTTCAATTCAGCCTCGTTACGCGAATTTATGAAGAATGTGCCTTGGGTTTTCTAAGTATTGACATTTTTATGTCTTTAATTTGGCACACAACGGACAAAGCGTTACTATTTAGCAGAGATGCACAAATGGTTGGGTTGATCTGCTTAAACGCAAAATTGCATCCCTGGTTCCTCTACCTTTTCTAAATCCAAACTGATCTTCTCCCACCCTTTTTTTCCATTTTATCTTATATTCTCTTATTTACTCGTATTATCATTTTTAGATTCTTTGATGCATCCGAAAATAAACTTATAGTACAATACTCTTCACATTTGCTTGCTTCCTTTTTTTATGGATCATAATTAACTTGCATTTCTCCTTCCTCGTACATTCTGAAAATTAACTGGTATTCATTATTTATAACTGCATTATGCAATAACTCACTAGCAATTTCATAAACTTTTTCTGCTGCACCTGCTTTCATTTCTTTCAGAGCTATATTAGATTTTGATCTGAAAATAGGATCATCTCTTTCTTTATCCTCCACACTATCTTCTTTTTCCATACATTCACTTATACCTGCTTCATTCTTTAACAGTTTTTCAACATATCTCAACATATATGTATCTCAGCCATCCTTTTACTTTTTTTTTATGTCCAATAATTTTTTTTATCCATCTTGCCTCAAAATAATTCGTTACTTGGTTTTATAGTTATATGCCTGATCAGTTTTTCTTGTTTTCAATTGCTCCTCAGTTCTTTCACAATTCTTCTGATCAATCCATTTTTCTTTTGCTTTCTACATTTTCTCCTTATTTGATGTCTTGAAGCCTTATATTTTTCTTACTTTATCATTGGCTTATTTATACTTCCTTCTTTCTTCCATTAACTCTAATATTTCGCTTGTCATCCGTGGTTTTTTCCTTTCTATTATTTGAGTATCTATTTTCTTCTTGCTGCCATATTTTATTACTCTTTTTAGTGCTATCCACTCACCCTCGAAATCATTTCCTTCCTTTGATTTACAAAGTTCTTTTGTTGGTTCTTTTTGATATTCTTCTCTTTTCTGTACCTTTTTTAAATAGATTTAAACTTGTTTTTACTTTCTTCATAATTCACGTTTTTAAATTTAAACCTGCATTTCATTACTACTAAATTATGTGGTTACTGTCTATATCCGCTCCTGGGTATGTCTTACAATCCAGTATTTGATTTTTATGTCTTCTTCTGGTCATGATATAATCTATTTGATATCTTCCTTCATCTTTTGAACTTTTCCAAGTTTATTTCCTTCTCTCATGATTTTTAAAGAAAGTGTTCCCAATAACTAATTTATGTTCTTCGCAAAATTCTATGAGCCTCGACCCCCTTTTATTTCGCTGTCCTAAACCATGTGTTCTCCGCATACCTCTTCTTCTTTTCTTCCTCCTACTCTGGCGTTCCAATCTCTCACTGTAATTAAATTTTCTTTTCCGTTTGCTTTGCTTCATACACGTCATCAATTTCTTCATACATTTTTTCTACTTTTTCTTCACTATAACTTCCTGTTTGCATATAAACTTGGATTATCATTATAATGATACTGGCATAGGCGGATCCAAGGATGGGTGTTTGGATGTTAACCCACCCCCGCCCCCGCCGAACTTGAATTTTAAATTTTATATTACAAAATAACCAGCTACTAGATAGTTCTCATTTAATATTAGTATTATTATTCATGCTTTTTTTCACCCCCCCCCGCCCTTTTGAGAAAATCTTGGATCCGCCTATGGATACTGGTTTAGCTGAAATTCGCACCATTAATATTCTTTCACTATGTTAGATATAACTTAGCACTGTATTCCCTACAGTCTTATTCATAACATACTCTAGTTAATAGAGGAAGCTACAATAAAATTTGGCCCCAATTATTATTTTCTTCTTGAATATTCTGGGATAATGTTTCATCTTATTTTCTTCATGCACTTCTCTTATTTGGTGGTTACTGCCCCCTTCCCCATTTAGGATTACGGGGGCTCAAAGACATGAAAATTTACGAATTTGTAGCGAATATCATTTTATGAAGTTGGAACCAGAATAGTGTAAGGTTGTCCAATTACTCATCAATCAATTTTCTGCTCAAATTATACACGTGATCAAGTGATGTGACTCGCGTCGTTTCACGGTTTTGCCACCGTGTAGGGCCATCGTCGGGTATTTTACTGTGGGAGCTGGTCACATGATTTGATTTTACTTCAAAAATATTGGTTTCTACATACAAACTAATAAAAAGAACTAAATTTATGCAGCGTCGAATTTCATTTCAGCTGAGTCTTCGGTACCCGAAAATCCTGTAGTTCGTATGTTATCACTTATCTTATCAGCTTTTGATATCTGCAATATATCAGTACGATTTAAGAAAAATCCACAGAAATCGACAAATGATAATGTTCGAAGAAGTATTTTGTTCAAGAATATAGTCATTTAATCGAGATAGGTACTTAATATCAAAATTTACTTTAAAACGGAAAGTCGTATTTGCAAATTGTAGATTTCAGAAATGGAGACTCTCAGTACATTTGATGGTAGAGAGTCTATAGGCTCCCTAAACTTCTTTCCTATTTGCGCTCTAAAATGATGGTGCGTATCCCCTCATTACTCTTGCCTGCTGATCTCTCTCTCGCTTGGCATGTACACATCGAATAGGAACCAGTTTTTTACCCTGGGATGTTTTATAAGAACGACACAATATTTTTCAGGGATTGGGAGATAAGAAATATTAATCTTACTCGTGAATCAGAACACCGGTATTCTCGATTAACAATTGTCGAAATAGAGTAACACCCGATTAAAGATGGGAAATTGAGATGGTAATGGGAAAATAATAATTGACAATATTTTGGGAACTGTTCGATATTTTTTAGAAAATTGGAAACGGAAAAAGTTGACTTGAAATTTCAGTTAGGACCTGGGGAAAATAACTGGAAACTGTTTTTAATATTGCGCACCAAACAATTTATTTAATCTTGTACTGATTCCTATAAGTAGTCGCGTAGTGTGATGGACTCTCTCCAACTTTACCTTTTCCCACTCAACAGGTCTGCTAAACTTCATTAGGAAATTATTCGGGCCTGCGATGATTAATTATTTTAATCACGTAGTAGACTTAACAGGTGGCTAGTCAAGTCTCTAACCGCTCGTCCGTAAATTTCTTATCTCGCATTTTCTTATTCGACCTGCGACCGCAGTTAAGTGAGTACCTTATACCTCCATTCAGTCATGTTATTCAGGTAATACGGATGCTTTACTCGACAAAATTTCATTCATGTCACTAAGAACATTTAAATTGTAATCAAAGATTAGATTTAGCGGTTCTGTGAAAGAAAGAAAAAATAATAGCTAATAATAAAAAATAGTTGTGTAGCATTTTACGATTCGGAGTTAGAAAAGAACATGTACCTTTCATCAGGAAATAAGGAAATGCCTGTATTATATTTAAGTACTATCATCGCTTATAAAACAGCGGAGTTCGCTTATTTCATAGAGTGGGGGGGGGGTGTAAGAAACTTTTTTTAATGCACAAAAATTACTTTTTTTTAAGAATAAAGATTTTATGGATCAACCTTCTGCCCACCCCTCCCTTACATTTGGTGAAACATTAAAATTTTCCTCGTGTGGCCATTGGCCCAAACGTATATTTCTTTATTCATTTTTCCTTTTCAATCTTTTTTTTTTTCTGAAATCATAATTTTTAGACTGAGAATTTCCTCCCATTCTTACCCCCTATCCCCTTCTGATATCTAATAACTGTGACATATCTACGAACCTATGAAAGAAAGCCAAAAAGTTGATAAAACAGTGGAGAGGGGTACGTAATGCGGAGCTTTGCCGCTTCGAAACTAAAATTTCTTTACTTTCACAATTTGACCTAATGATTTACTTGGCTTTGCTGAAAATTACGAATGAGAGAATACTTGGTGCCCCTCTCCTTCCGTATGCCGCTAATTTTTCGTTATTTGAAACTGAAGTACCTACTGCCTACTTACTTATTTAATATCTAAGTTAAGATGGTGGTTAGTAAATTATTTTAGAGCCATGTTACACTACGCTAAGTATTCAATATCGGATCCTGTATGTTACGACAGGAAAGACGTTAGGTGGTCACTTGATTGTTGTAAAAACAGATGTGGGTAAGGGGGAAAAAGTCTTCCCTCTTCACATGTCGAGTCGATTACATACCTGTTTAAGAAAGGAACCTAAGTGTACATTTAATTTTGGAATTTTTTAATGAGTAGAGGAAAAATAGGTGCTGTCCAAAAGGCTCGAAGTACAGCGCGAAACTGACTTTACTGCACATTTTGAAATTCCTGAATACTTTTCTTACCATGAGTTAAACTTACTTTTTGTATCGTTACTCATACTCGTAAATTGACTGATGCTCAAATTGCAAATTCAAATTCGAAAGTCACTCACAACTCACATGAGAGATCAACTCTGACAAGATTCCTATCTTTTTTGCAACAGAATTTCACTAATCGATTGTGTTCCGGTTCCCTTCGAATAATTAACCTAAACAACCAATGTGCACATAATAAATCATGTAAAGCTGCTCAGTTAACTAAATAGAACACAAACATTACTGTAAATACCTTAATCGTGTGACTCGATGAATGTAAACTAAGCTAATTACAACTCGACTTAACAAAATGACGAGCTTTGGTCCCGTCATGGCGATCAGTGATTACAGATTAGGTACCTACTTACAGGTGTGAAAGGTAATTATAACAACAATAAAAATGACTGATGGGTAAAAGGTTAAAACAGTTGTAAAAATTATCTGACGTCGCTCGTGCTACGCTTCCAAATGAAGAAGGACAGTAAGTAAATGAAGCTCCTTTAAGCTGCTCTCCTAGTCCTCTAGTAAATCGTTTTTAGAGAATCGTGTAAGAACGTCGGGTCCATCGGACGACTGATTCCAAATTACTACCAAATTATTCGCGAGATTTAGTGGCCTCGAGATGAGATTTTACGAGTGAAATTAGTATGCGTATGAAAGTGTTTTTAGAAAATTATTTTCTCGTGAAGATTGTTTTAGATACTATTCTCACTTATTCGTAATATGTCAGCCAAGTACGAGTATTCGCCGGTTTTCTATGAATTATGTGGTCCACATATGTCGTAGGTATAGTTGTGAATTGAAGAGGTAAACCTGCATACGATATAATATGTATACATATGCATTATGTACTCGTATATCGGGTTTCCGATAGTCTACAGTCATTGTCTGCACTATTTTATGACAGTCAAAATTACACTAACTACTTACGATTTCACAGCAGAGCTAAAAGTTCGCTTCATTTCGCGAAAGGGGAGTAAATTGTATTTTTTCTATTTTAGAATTTGCTCTATTTTTCGTGTTGGCTGCAAACATTTTCTCGAACTCGATAAGAAAGAGTTGAACTATCGATATCAATTTCTTAAAACCATATCATCTGGGAGAGGGAATACCTGAAGTAGTTTTATATGCGTCTATCGGCATAAGCGCATACCTAATATGTGTGTTATACGAGGGTCACCCGAAAAGTAAGGTTCGCCCACCTTGCGTTGACGTAATAAGGAACGAAAATTAATCCTGAAAAAAGCATTTTATTCCTTGAATATTTTAGTTTTTTTTTGTTTTTTTTTTCAAGTATATAATTATTACATTTTAAATTTAAGCATTTGTCACATCATAAGTTTAACTTTTCAGTACTATTCCTAGAAAAGTTTCCGTCCAGCGCTTTAAATATTTCGGCAACTCCATTTTTAAGCAATTAGTCATCCTCCTGCTTTTCTCCAACTAATTCTTTTTTTAAATATGGAAATAAAGCGTAGTCACTCGGTGCCACGTCGGGGCTGTAAGCCGGGTGAGGCATAAGTGACCATCCGAACTTGTAGCATTAATAAGTTTTCAAGAGTGGGACGGCTTTCAGTTATCAAATTCGCGAATTTGTTATCTATTTCATCCCTTTAACTTCCCGTACATAGTGAGCTAAGACCCCAAGCGCCCACCCATTTGCGCCTACGCGGAGGATATTAAAATTTTCAATTAGCATTAAAAAAAAATAGGTAAGATTAATGAAAACTTTCTCGTAATTCGTGCGGATTTTCACGATTTTTGTTTTTGCATTTCATTTTACTTATTCACGACACGCCTCTCACGACTATTCAGTCGATTCAAGCGATCTTCTTTGAAAATTGCTTAGCTTGTGGTAAATTCTAGCATTTCCCTAGATGCTACCGCATGTATATTCTAATTCGAAATCTCCTTTATAACGCTCAAATATGACTTTCGAAAAAAAAAACACACGCCAGGAAATCCGCGTAAGCTGCATGCTACGATATTCTCCATGTCTATGGATATGCTCTCTCACAATCACAATAGCCCCAGGATTCGTGTGAAGAGTGTCCTCGCTGCCTTCATTTTTCAATTCGGGATTTTTAGCAAACCTTGGTAATCAGCGAGGAAATTATGAAAAGAAAGACTTTTTCAATTTATCAACTAAAATTTGAAATCGGCACCCTTCCCCTTGTCCCCAAAATTCTTTACACTGTCTCCTTGCAACAGACCTGTAGTGTGACCTCTTTAACTTGGTGCAAAATTTTAAATTTTATGTTTAAAAAACAAAACAAAGCCAAAAAAAATGTACATAAGTAAAAACAGTGAATAAATAAAAAGGTCCTAGCTTTTCTGCTGAGGTTTATAGGCGCACACTGTTGGGTCAGGAAAACAAGCCCTCCTCCCGAACTACCGTTGCGGGCTTGATGCAATGGTCGTTGATTCTTTTCCTGAGTGCATTCCATCTCCGAAAATATTATTTCTGTTTTTTAGGCTGTAGGTACATACTTGTTTATATATACCTCACATATTTGAAACAGAATAAGAAGATTTGGTGAAAACTTGCCTCACGAAAATTTACCTGCGAATGTGTGCAAAAAATTCGCCTGAGAAAATTCACCTTCCGAAAATTCATCCGAGAGACCACGAGCGAATGTAAGCTTGTTAGCTAGCAGATACGGCGGAGGTCGGCTTAAATGGTCTTCAAAAAAAATGTATATTTATGTACCTGTCAAACGGATCAGCGGGGGTGATTTAAACCCTAAAAACCTCCAATAGGGCTCAAGGACCACTTCTAAAGGGGCGGAAAAAGCCTTACATCGGTTATAACGATTCTACTGCTTAACTATCTCAAGGGGCCATCCAACTTACTGGCCTGCAGTTGTGAATAAGATACCAGACGTCTTGGATTTCTTTGTTGCGAAAGGCTTGTCGTCGAACTACATTTATGTGAGAAATCAAAGTGATCTCTCCGACCATTCGACGGTAGCCGTAACTATCACTCAACGATCATAAGAAACATGATTCCAATTTCAATAATTACGAGATCTACCAACTGGAAACATAACACTCACACTTCGTGGATATCTTCTTCCGAATTTTCGACGCTGGCGAGTTCTCACCTCTGGCAAATTTTCGTCTCCAGCGAATTTTCTCAGGCAAACTTTTTTGTCACCATTGAGAACAATATTTCTTATTTTTTTGTACCCAGATGCAAAAGAATTAAAAACAGTTGAATCGAAAACGCTTTTTAAGTTGCCGCGTCCCTTGTCCTCTGGAGATGATCCAAGTAAAACGAGAAGACTTCTCGCATTCCCGAACTTTCTCCTGCTCGTACGAGGAATATTTATACATATTCTGAGCAAGGAAAAAAGTCTGGTAAGTTAACTCGTGGAAAAGAGAGAAAAAAAAAAGTGAAAATCATTGAACGAAATTGAATCTTAACTGACAAATATGAGAACCTGAGTGGATACGACCAGAGCGCTAGCTTTGCCTCGCGATATTCGTAATTCTATACTTAGGGCTGACACGTGAAGAGGGTGTTCCTTTTTCTTTCACTTTTGAATTGTTGCTGATCACTATAAACCTGAGTAGGTATGCTTTATGCTAAGCTGTCATTTTCATCTCTTCGAACTTTCGGTCCGTGAATGGCGTACAAGCTTCTTTCATGGAACAGATAAGGTGCGTGGATGCGCTTGGAACTGATAGGGGAAAAGCGACATGTCCTCCTCCATCGAGGAATATTGTAAAAATGTGGAAAATTTCAGGAATCAGTCGCGTAAGTGGAAACACTTGTATTTGTTGTTGACTGAAATTTTCAAATTGAATGTTTGCTATTATTACATCCCGCCTCCCCCCCCAGAGAAAATATGTAGTTCGCGCTGGCTCTGCTCCTGCTAAATTTTCCTGTACCTATATACAGTATTCTGGTGGTATCTGCAACATACGTCAGATCCAATAATGTATTACTTTTTACCATTGCTGTAACATTTTAAAAGAATCTATGGCGAATAATGTTAAGGACAAAGATGTTCTGGAATAAAATGAAACTAATACGGAAGATCCGCCTGTAAATTGCAGTACCACGTAGTAAGACTGAAACAAATGTAGCATGAGTACGACCAGTGCAGGACAGTTGCGAGGGGGCTGTGACAGCCCTTCCCGTTCATGAAGTTATATCCAGGAGCAGGAAAAATGTTGACGGTGTTATTTTTTCCCCTCTTCGTTATATGTTGTAGAATCTCAATCCTTATTGCCTAAAAGGTCGGCAGAAGAAGCGAAAAATTCTGGAAACCAGTCAGAACCATTGAAAAGATGAGGAGCTCTTTCGTTTGCTCGTCAACTGAAATTTGTTAAATTTTCGTAGAGATCTTCATGGTTCCAACTACCTTTTTTTCTCCCCACCTCCAAGAACATATTCTTCGCCCCGACCTTGGGTCAGTGCACTTCTGTCTGCGCTGTCAATCAGTAAGTTCTTTTTCGAAGATCCTGTAACCAGCACAGTTCTTTCTTTTCTTGGAAAGGGGAATGGTCAAATTGAAGTATAAAGAAAGAAGAGTCTTCCTCTTTTACAGTTTGCTCTCAACCCGAGCCCTGGAATCCGCTCTTTCGAATATTACTGCAGAGACGTCGGGAAGACTGTTAGGGCTGTCTTATCCCTCGTCTCTCCTTGCCGAAAAGCCGGCCTAGGTCGAAATGTAGTGAGTGGCTGCGTAGGCTCGAACCTGGGACCTCCGGATTCCGAGACCAAAGCGCTATCCACTCGTTTGGTTGGCCGAGAGGTAGATCAGATTGTAAAGAAAATAAAAAAATGTCAGCCCTGTTAGCAGGTGGATTTCATCGCATGCTAATAGTATACTTACCTAGCGGCGTGTATCGGTATCCCATTTATTCAGATTCCGAGGAAACCTGCGCACGGAAACAAATCGAGCACCTTGAAACTGGCAGTTTTATCCTCATTGTCTATCTTTTTCAATTGCCATCGCTGCTCGTCTGAAGCTTACAGTAACAGCACGCATTGCGCATTTTCGAAAGTTACCGACGTCGACAATAGAAAGCTTGAATATTTAGAAATTACACGAACTTCACAATCGAATCGTAGGTAAAAAATCTCATGCTTTTTTTATAAGGCTCGCGCGGTAAACGAAATGTGTGTAAGTAAACCGAAAAGGGCATGTTGGGTATTCAAGGTCATCTGGGATAGATAACCGACGTTGGTTACTTATTTCTCGTGATTTTGTACATCGGTATTACCTCCTTACGATATGTCAATACGTGCATCCGTATCGTGTGCTGATGCACCAAAAGAACGTGACTAATACATTAGCGGAGAGAAAGATCCTTCGGTACCTACATACATACATATACATACATACATAATATAAGAAAATGCAAATGCGTAGGTCAGGTACGGGTTATCGAAGTTCATTCGAATTAAGCCTTGTCAATATATTCTTCTATTGCTACTTACAACGCACGCCTCTTTGGAAAAGCTTTCGGATTCGTTTCTGCGGTATGCATGGGCACGCAGTGTACGTAGATCACATAAATCGGGATCTGTATACGGATGCGAAGGAAACAAGTAGAGGAACCAGTCTCGGTATTTTTCGTGATCTATTCCTAGTTGTATTGGTCGGGGATATTATGGAACTATGGGACCTGCTTCGCTGAGGCATGATGGGAACTATGCCTTCAAAAACAGCGAAGCGGCCACATTTTAGAGCGGCAGGGTGTACAAAGTTTTTCTCACTATTTTCAAAATCAAATAGGTATATATAGGAATTCCCGATGATTGTGTTTCCAATGTACGCAGATTCCATTTCCCTTTCAAACTTGCTAAGTGGTGTGGTGGGGCGTATGGCGATGCACGCATGCCAAAGTGGCTCTGAGACATCGCAACCCCGGCCCCGGGAACTACCCTTTCGAGTACCGCATCAGTGACTGATGGGACGCTTTGATGCCGGCCGAGCCCCCATTTCGCTGTTCCGCTTCCGGTGCGCGCGTCCTGCGAGGGCCACCATGGGGCCCTCTATTGGCCAAGGTTCGCGCTCTCAGTGCTAGCCTGGAAATTTCAGGTTCCCTACAGCCCACACGCGCTCCCTCTTTACTTCAAACTTGCTAAGTACTGATTTAAATATTCGTGTCAACCCTATCAGATAGCCTGTGACAGCTGCGCATCGGTGACAGTATTTGCGAGGCATGTCGTCGAAGTCGAGATTCGTTTTCCCATCGAGCTCGTCGATTGACTCCTGAGTCTCGCATCGGTCGCAAGTAACCGTACTGACCTTTTGTACAACAAAACGTTTCCAGTTTGTACACTCGCCGTACTCATTCCGTGTCCACTAGCAGGAAGCGGCTCTGGTATCTGTCACATACATATCAAATTGTATACCAAGTGACAGAAGATACACGTATCCGGATAAACAGTATTTCAATTGCAACCTACGCTTATTTGTTCTCGTTAAATTCTGCAAATATTTTAAATATCGTTTTACAGAGGTAATAATATTTCTGCGTATTTTCATTTCAATTTCTTTATAGGCATATCATTATTAGTTTCACCGTAAGTACATATTATACCTATTGTCTGATAGACGCGTATGCGTGAAATGTAAATATAGAGCAATGGACAGTGGTACTCGATGAGCATACTGCTCAGTCCGGTCAAACAGCATCAGCGTGAACCTCGGTAAACCGGTCGTTACGTAGTACCTACCGGTGCACCATCGTATTGCTTGTACTGGATTAGATTTACTTATACTCGTACTATTGCAACTTGAAATCATTATGATGTCGGAAGAGTCGTGTAGGAAAAGCTCGATACCGCTTCCTGAAGGCGCTTATCAGGTAAATGACATAAACAAATTGGTTGGATTGGATATTTTACTTACACAGCTGGACTTCTTGGAGGGGGAGGGGGATTGAAGAAGAGATTTTCGCCTCGCGCTTGATGAATTCTCATGATCTTCATCGGTGAATTAAGATCATCCCATGTTTTGATATTGGGTTCGAATGCTCGAGTAGCTCATTCCACTGACTAAGGAAAGGACATTCGATATGGTAGCTTCTCTCTCTGAATAGGTACTCGAAACCTCTGCTTTTTACTGTTCTTCCCCCCCCCCCTCCCCCCGCCACCGTCCAGAAGCATGAAACCCAGAGGGCCCATGAATCCATATCAGTGTTACATCTCTAGCTCAGCGTATCAGATTTTGACAATTTTTTTTAACGAAATGGAGATATGTGAGTTGATTTTAACGAAGTTTGAATGAGCTTTAACTGAGTCCGAATGATTGTTCCAAGACTCTTAGACTGTCCACATACTTATAACAATATACGCATTGGCCGCGAAAGGATTTTAGACCAGAGTGTCTAGCGACCGGGAAACCGGGGAAAATCGGGAAATTTGTCAGACATACGGGAAGTTTTCCAAATCACTCAGTAGCTCGGGAGCCCTGAATTTTTTTTTTTTTTTGAAAAAAATTAAAGATTAGGTCTGTGTTTGTTTGGCTTTTAAGTAGTAAAAAAAAATCACTCTTTTGAATGGAAAAGTCGTTAAGCATTTATTCTTAGAGCGAGTAGTCGAAAATTAAGATTATAAGTAGAAAAGTTGCGTTATTTGCTCTGGAAGAGTACTGAACGAGTTTTGGAGGGTCTTAGCGGGTCTTTGGTATGGTGTTGGCTGAATATCTCGGCAACAACTTCTCAAAGTGCATTATAACCTTATATAAAAGCATATAGCTAATGAAAAAAGAAGTAAGTAGATCCCTACCCGATTGAAGCTAGCGTCTTGGAAGACGCCATTTTACTCTCTCGGACTCGCTGCTGTCGCGTTTTAATATTAATTATTACCAATCAATTACTCCACGGATTTCAATCTGTTAAAAACCTACTTATTCTTCTTTTTATTTGCAGTCAAGACTTACGCACTGTGAATTTCTCAGTGTAGGATTCGATGAAGTCTTCAATTCATTTTGCCAAAAACAGCAAATGGATGTCATGGTTAAATTTTGGGACAATTTAGTCGATCAAGTTGTCACTAGATACATGACGTCAATTTTTCTTCAAGGTGCAAAGTCGTGCGTCTTCGTACTGGTCAAAAAAAGCCGATGGAAATAATGAGGAAAAGGTAATCCAAGTATCGATGGAAGGGCCTGCTGTAAATCTTAAGATGCTGCGAGAACTCGAAACAAAGGTCGAGGTACTGACCTCCTTGAATTAGGAGGTTGTGGATGGTTCACTCAAGACAGGATTTACATCAGTTTCGTGGGAGCTAAACGAGTTTTTGATTGCCCTATATTACATGCTAAACGATTCTCCGGCACGGCGTGGCTATTTTACCAAAATAACCGGATCAGACATCATTCCTCTGTCATTTTGCTTTACCCGATGGACGGAGAATGAGAAGCCAGCCACGCGAACAATCAGTCTTCTCCCTCATCTGCGTAGCTGGGTACGTGAAGTTCAGAGCGAGAGCTCCAAGAATCCTTTACCCAAAAATCATCGAAATTTTAGCAGAATTGTTCAATGTTTTTTAGATTCTCTCCTGGGTGCTAAGCTTGTATTTTTTGCTTCTATTGTTTCTGTCGTAGAACTATGTCTGACCAATTTTCAGTCAGAAAGCCTACGGCCTCACTGCTCTTCAAGGAATAAACTTCTCTTGCCACGGCTCTTATGGAGCGTGTAGTCGAGAAGACAGTTCTCGAGAAAGAATCGATGGTGAATAAAATTAATCTTGCTAAAAAGGAAAATCTGATTCCAAGCAAAAACATTTATTTAGGTTTCTCTCTCAAAACAGCACTTAAAAATACTTCATCGGAGAAGGGGGTGGGGGGATCCCTAATGCAAAGATTCAAGGATTCCTCAGTGATTGTTAGCAAGTAGATTCAGAAGCGGTCCCCTTTAACTTACAAAATTGTAAAAGGAATTTCTTGTCTGGATCCGGTGGTAGTCGTCGAAACTCCTAATCTCGCAACAGGACGAATCGTTGTGGCGCTGGAAATACTCACGTCCAAAAATCTTCCAACAGGCTCCAAAGCAGACCGCATTGAAAGCGCCTTCGTCGCTTTGGTGAAGCAGCTGTCGACGATTAAAATATTTAAATCGTTTGACCACAGTATGTCACCGCTTGATTCTTTGTGGATGAATCTTATAGAAACAGCACCCTCCGTGGTGACTTCCAAGGATGACTTAAAAGACTTTATTAAGATGTCGTTTTGGTACTGTTTCATGGCAATGCATCAGAACATGATTTTTCATTGAGCACCGAACCAACATGAGGAGTCCTTTATCGGCATTCGTGCTGTTTATGATACTATTGCGGCCGCTGGTGGTGTTCTTAATGTGGATGTGACCGAAGGAATGATCCACGCCATATATGAGAAACGCGCATACCAAGTGCAAAGAAGTCAGGGAAAAGCGTGCTGTGGAGGAAAAGGCTGAAGCAGCTTCTTGGGGTTTAAAACACCCTGTGTTATGTGGGGTTGGCTCACTTGTGGTTTAAAGCGTCCTGGGTTATATGGTGTTAGCTAGTTTGGGCTTTAAAACACCCTAGGTTACTTGGAGTTAATTCGCTTGGAATTCAGGGTAAGGGCGGGACTAATTTAGGGGGTGGGGCTAATTTTGTTTCACAAAGTATACTAGACTAAAACAATATAACCGGGAAAAAAACGGGAAATTTCTTGTGACCTGGCGCTAGACATCCTGAAGAGACTTGTTTTTGGCGAATATTATGTGACACGGCCGGAAAAAAAGGTCGCAGGACCAGGTTACTGTGGTAATGAATTTTCAGCAGTGCATTGTATGTTGTTGTCGTGCATCATATTTCGTGTAGTTTAATTCATTTTTTACGTCACCCCACTTGGGTATTTTTTTGTCAGGCATTCATTTTTCTTATTGTTTACTGCGGAACTTGTTGTTGGACCCATTAACTTGTCGTATTTGCATTTTCGTTCCTATCGATGCACCCCTTTGTTTTGTCGAGCCATTAAATCAAACCCCTCAAGGTGGCTCTGTGGCGTACCGGTAAGAACTCAGCTTCTTAACCCGAAGGCACCGGGTTCGATTCCCAACGCCGGCATCGTTATCAGCAATGCAAGAAAGAACTCGTCACACATTCTAACACCGCATTCTGATAACGTACACAGAGTCACAACCACTTACAGCAAAGGCTTCCGAGAAGTGTGTAATCGGTCGCCAGTATCTGAAAGCTGTAAATGGGTATGGCGCTACCTGCCGGTGCTCGTTGACGGGGCTAGTGGTACGGGTATTCGACAGGAAGATAGCGCAGTTGACCTAGGCCGATTCCCGGCAAGAAGAGAAGAGGGCTAAGGCAGCCCTAAGAGGCTCCCTGATGTCCCTGATATAATGCTCGAAGGGGAGGTTCCAGGGCTCGGGTGAGAGCAAATGAAAAGAGAGATCAAACCCCTTGTTTTTCACAATATACATTACCTCGGATCCTCAAACTTTACATTGATACTAGCATTTCCCAAAGACTCGGATCACTTTGTGCCGCATCGTTTTTCGCTGGTAGAACTTTGGCTAAAATTACTTGACTGTTCTTCCCAAATTGAAGCATTTAATCCAAATCCTATAGGATTTTTTTTTTTTTTTTTTTTTTTATTTATTTACGAGCCACTAGCTGCAGCAAGTGCTATACGGCTTGACTGGTGGGAATGGTTAAATTAATGGAAAGAGGTTTGTGTCGTGGAGGGGAGTGAGTTCATTTGAGGAGCATATAAGGCATTGTGGGGGGGGGTGTATGGATTGAGGAGGTACAGGTGAGTGAGGCGAGTATGTCCAATTATAAGTCGAGCTATTACTATACCTTCGCGTCGTGATTTCCGGTTGGAGGTGATCCAGGGTATCGGTTTCTCTCTTATTGGACGGAGTTTGTTGTGCGCTTCTTTATGCCAAGATTGGTGCCAAGAGGAAAGGCTTTTTGACTGGTAGGTGTTTGCAAGGTCTTCGGATGTTTTAATTGTTGGTTTTCCTACTTTAGGGCGGGATGTTGCTGTTCGAGCGGTTTCGTCGACTAAGTCAGCTTGTGCAATGCCGATATAACTTGTGATCCAGACGAATGCGAAGTACGTGGATTTTGAATTGTATGCGTTGTACTAATGGATGTGTAGAGAACATTGTGTTGATTGATTGGAGGGCCGATAGTGAGTCGGTGCCAATAATTGCTTTATTGGGTTATGTTAGGTAAATTTTGAATGCAGTAGCAAATTGCAGCGAGTTCGGCGGTGTGAATAGATGCTAAATTGGGTTGTCTGTGAGCTTGAATTTTTGACCCGAAGGAATATGAATGATTAGCTGAAAATTATTCGTAGGATATTCTTCGCAAGAGAAAACTGTTCCCAAAAAACAGAAATATGATTAGTAAGTGCATAGTGATTGAAGAAGGGTTGAAGGTACGTACGTTATGAAACGGATAGTGACTTTGCTCATCGGTTGCGCCATTTAGCATTTGTGCGAGATTCAACGTCTTATATGTGATAATCACATCATTCCAGTCGAGGCTAAAGGAATCCTCAATTATTTCGAGGACACATGGATCGGTCGGCCGTATTGCAGGGGAAGACAAGCACCGAAGTTTCCATTAGCAATGTGCAACTGCAATGAGGCTGCAGTTAAAGCCATGATGCCTAAAACAAATAACTCTGTTGAGGGATGGCACAACGGTATGGAGTCTACGGTGGAAGCATATCACCCACACGTGTTCCGATTCATTGAAGCTGTACTGCGTGAATAAGTGTTAATGGAAGCTAAATATGAAGAAAAAGTAGCAGAAGAGCCTCCAACAAATAAGAAAAAAAATTATCGGAACAACGCAGTGAGATTGCAGCGGTTGGTTCAACAGTACAATTCTAGAGACCAAAATGACAACTGGCCTGATTCCGACGAAGAAGATGATCATCCCATTTTAGTATATCTAAAGGCGTAGCACATAATATCGCTTATTAGTACCTATTTTTTTTTTTTTTTTGTCTAAACTATGTTTTTATTGATTCTCACAAAGATGATGGAGAAAATTCCCATCCGATTTTAATATGCATACCTAATAGAAGATATCTTTGTGCGAACAATTTTCTCTTGCGAAGAATTTTCGTGTAAAGAATTTGCCGGCACCAATATGAATAACCTATGCGATTGTTTTTTGTTTTTTTTGAGCCGTCTGTGTAGCATAATAGGTACTTGGGGTGTTGTTCGAGGAGTTTGCCAAAGAGGAATTTGAAAGTGTAGGGAGGTGCTGATCTTTTGGAATGTAAAGATAGCTCCAGATGGAACGTTGCTGGTGGTATGAAGTGATGTTCTAGAAAAATGCATTTTCCGTGTCACATGAATTCTGCTCAATGGGTGTAGTCGTACCGTCTCCCCCTCTGAGGATAGCCTTAGTAGTGATTAGTCATCGCTGAAAAGATGCGTAGAACACACGGTTTCATTTCCGCAAAACAAAGAAATAAAATCTAAAATTGGAAAATGAAAAATAAAAAATAAAGAAATGTTTTGAAAGTACTTGTGAAGTTCCGTGTAGGTATTACGAAAGGAGTGAGGGATATAATTTTATTTTTTTTTTCTCTTGCTATTTGGATAATTATTTCTTAGGTATTTTTAGTTTGTCTTCGGGGCTCTCTTCGGATTGAGATCCATCCAGTCAGAATATCAGTTTCTAGATCCGTCTCTGGAAATAGGTGATAAACGGTGTAGGCTATCAACGCCGAATGATCGTAAAAATTGTTGACATTGACAGGAATTTAAGCTCCTCAGATCAGAAATTATGCTTTATTTCTGATGCAGATGAAGAGTAACATTCTGTTACGTATGTGAATCAAGACATCCAGAGTCACTTTTAAACTCGCATGAAATTAATAAATTGTGATGTATCAGTCTGTACTTGATTGTAAATATTGGTTTTTGTCACCTCTTGGCCTATAAGCACATTTCACGACGAACAGCTTGCAATATACTCGTATGTCTTGTAGTCACCTGTCAATAGTTGAATCGGAAACCTGGTCGATAACATTTTACTCAGATCATTTCGGACGAATTTTTATTGTCTGTCTGGTTTCTATTTGTACCTACCTACCTACGCGAACAATCGAATTTTTCTTTTCCACTTAATTAACGAGTTTCGGTTAATTAAGTACATTTTAATTGGCCCAAAGACGAATGAAAACAAAAGTGAATTGGTTTAATTTTTTCCCATTACGGATATTGTTCATTTGAAACAAGAATCTCGTGGCTCAGTCTCGTAAAAAATTAAATAACGTGATATCAGCACATCTTTGCGTCCGAACTTCACCGCAGCTATAAAACATTACAAAACAATGATCTTTCCCATTTTATGGATATTATGTTCCCTGTTAAAGCTCCGCAAATGTACCTATTCCGCCCAGAATTTTTATCATTTTTTAGGTCAGTCGGTGGTTGTACGATCGCAGACATTCCGTTCGGAAACTGATACCTAATGATAACGGGTAGAACGCGGACATACGTTTAACACAGTGTTCGCAACGAAACTGGTTTTCCTATAAATACGAAAACGAAATCCAGCTTGAAACTATACTCGTCGGAATTACTTTCTTATTTCACTTTTGTTTGATACATGCAGAGATGCAGACGCAGGACGTGTTTACGAGAACTCGATAGGTAATACCGAAATTACGTAGGCGAATTCTGCGATTTCCGCCGGCCACGACCAATGCTCGCAGTGGTCGTCAGTTTCGCGAAGGATATTAATATTCCGGCCCCGAGTAGCGTGGACTATGCGAACAGTATCCTTAATAGGAATAATGCGAAGACGATGATGGAATTCGTACGCATCAAGACCGGAAGGAGGTCGTGTTGCGATCGTTTTACTTACCTCGATTCGCAATCGTGTGTTAGACTCCATGTCAGAAGATGTAGACTATGGTTGATCGAATGTCGGAATTTCCGGAGCTTTTGAAGAGATAGTGCTCAGTATAGGAATAGCAATCTGCCTGTATGTCGATCGATTCATTAGTCAAATACTACGTGGATGTGCTTCCGAGCCAAGTCTGACGAGTGGGTGACAAAGGGAAGGGTTCCTCCCCGAGCCCGGGTTTCTTGGAGGGTCCGAACTTTTTCAACGGGTGTGGTTTTCATAAATTCTTCTCGATTTTATTCTGTGTATTTTACTAGGTTTCGTTCCATACTCAACTCCCCCCCCAGCCCGGATTTTCTCTTGACTGTTTCGAGCTTCTTGCAGACTGGAAGAAGATCGAGTGAATCCGATAGCTTCAAAATATGAAACGACCACCGGCCTGTTATTTTCTTTTGGATGCGTTATCAGCAGAGACTAAAAGTTATAATATGATTTTTTTTTTGTTTTTGTGAAGAGATAAACATGTTCTGGTTACAGCATTTTTCAGTTCACCCGTATTGAAGTCTTCTAGCGAAGTTTTATTTTGCCGAATAATGTCGAATTGCACATTATTGCCGAAAACTCCTTTTGAGCGTCGAAAAAGCTTTCTTAGCGCGGAAAACGCCTTTCAGTGCCAAAAATGCCTTTTTAGCGTTGAAAAATCTTTTTTATCGCCAAAAATACATTTTTACCACTGAAATCGGGTTTTTCCAATTTCTAACACTTTTTTCTCCAGACACTGGAAATTTGACATTTCTTACCCAAAATAGCTGTGACTCGAGGTTTGCCAATGGGTAACTTTTTCGCGGGTAATTAGAGGGTAACTGACTGCGTATTGAGATGCGCAAAATCCCGCCAGTTACCCGGGTAACTAAAAGGGAACCAAGGGTAACTAATATAGGTTTCTGGGTAATCTGAGGGTAACCGAGGGTTGCAAATGGGTAACTTTTCCGCGGGTAACTAGAGGGTAACTGATGCTGGCGCATCGGGTTCTTCAGCCGTTGTGAGACTCGTGACTCATTCAGACCACCTCTAGACTCGTGAAACTCATCGGGTCCCTTTTGAATTTATGAAGGCTGTTCAGACTCGTTCTTATGGATTCAAACTCATAGGCGCAAACAGGTAGGGACTTGGGGGGCTCAGCCCCCCCCCACCCCAAACTTCTAAATAGCCCCAAAACTCTGAAAGATTACCAAAGAAATAAATGATGCAGGGAGTGGTGTTTAAGACTCTTCAGATTGTATTCAAATTACGTTGAGACCGTTTCTGACTCAAAGTTAAACCCCATTCATTCGTTGTTAAGACTCACCCAGCCTTTATTAGGACTCATTCGGGCTCTTCAGTCGATCCCTGAAGTATATGGATATTTACTCGCTCGCATGTCTTACCGCTTGTTAAAACTGAATCGTACTACGATTCACATTACTCATTATATTTGGTAAAGTAGTTAAAAACAAAGGAAATTTAATTTTATGAGTGCGTCGTGGCGGTTGAAAGTGAAACTGCTCGACACACAAAACCAGAAAGTCTCACGGATATTTGACGTTGTAGATAGCGAAAGTTTTAAGAATTACTAATTGAAAAAAAAAATTATAATAAACGCTGCAAGTAATTTTAACAGAAAAGTGAAGTAGGAGAGCTTAATTATGATGGTTACTTTAAACTTAAAACACCAATTATTTCAAATCTAGTTTCTCCTTTCAGAAGCTACATATGCTACACTATTCGTACGCACGTTAAAGTAATAATGGACGGGATATCGAAAGGCGAATCATCAGATTTGAAGAATAGTGCCGTATATACCGTATATAGTGACCTAATTTCCAGTAAAGATACACTTTTTTGCATGTGACGTATTTATAGGCATTTGCTATTCCTCAACTGCTACTTCAGTTGGCTCTTTGCCGAGCCATTTGTTGGTATTTGGCCACACCCTGGGCTCGACGTTTTCTGCCGCCCCTAATTTCGAAAATTGTTCGTATATTATTCCTCCTTTAATGATTTGTTTCTTTTAGTGTCGGGATCTTGCCTGTCATTTTTCAGTTTTTTTCTGCAAATTTTTTGCTTTTTGAAAATGTGCCGCCTTCTGAAAATTTACCACCTGAACTTGAAGTTGGGATGCAAGAAAATGTTGAATCAGTAACTGGTATTTTGAACGGTGTGGTTAAAGGATTTGTGATAAAAATGATAGTATCGATCGAAGTTGTCCTCAAGAAATACACGTTTGTACGAGTATGTGGCTGATTTTCAGAAAATGGAACATTTTTACGACAACGCTACGTAGTACCACCTCAGATTACAAAAATTGTCCACGAAATGGTTGTGCTGACCTGTAAATGGAGGGGAAAATGCCGAGTTTCAATTTTGATACCATCGGCAATATTTCCAAGTTTCTAATTATTCTAGATACTTTTGGTATAGTCCTGTTAAATGTGCCAAATACAGGGTACTATTTTCAGTATTTATCAGAAAGTTATTGCTTAAATTTTCCGAGGTAAGCAACATTTTGTGTAGTACTCCTCAGAAAAACCATCCTCAAGCAATGTTCTTAACAATAATATTGAAACGCTGTGTATGTATGTAGTATTAAGTACGTGGAAGAAATACGAGGTAAAATTTCTTGCGTTTCTTACGCAAAGCTTAGTCCTTACGCAGGCATATTGTTACATTCCTTAGTTTCTCAACTAGTAGGTTACGCCTCTTCACGTTTTTCTCTCTTGTGCTAATATTTTCATTTTTGAGAAGGACTTACACTTTGTATCCTTCAATATCTGTTTCTCATAGCTCAGCATTCTTTACCTTCTTTTCGAGTTATTTTCCTCAACCACTCCCTTTAGCAGTAATAACAATATCCCTGGATGTCTTACATTATGACCTATATCATTTTAACTTTTTTCTTTACAATTATATTCTAAACTTCTCTTTTCCTTCCTATTCGCCTCAATACTTCCTCATTCCTGATCCTTTTCTGTCTATTTGATTCTCAACATTCCCCGATCACAACACATTACGAAAGCTTCTATCCTTTTTCTTTCTCGTGTTCGTATTGTCCTGGCCTCATATTCATACAATGCTATACTTCAAATATACGTTTGAAGAAATCTCAGTTTTACTTCCAAATCTATATTTTGCCAGGACGTCTCCTTTCCGAAAAAAAACCCGCCTCTTAACTTGTTCCATTCTATTCTTTATTTCTGTTCTACTTCTTCCACCTAGCGTTAGCAGACTCTTTAACTCCTTTATTTCTTTACCTCCTATTTCCATATTTATTGGATTTTGTTCCATTTACTGACTATCAGTACTTTTATTTTATCTTTTTTATAATTTATTTTCAATTTTTCATCCAACTTTTTCAACGTTTTCTTTAGTTCTCCTTTACTTCTTTCCACTGCAGCAACGTCATTTGAAAAGTGCAAACCTAATCATTCCAACCGGCTCCCGCTGTATTTTTCACACCTGATTTCCTTTCATTCATTTCTTTAATGAGGTACTACCTACTTCTTCTATAAATAGTTTAATGAGCACTGGTGACAAACAGCACCCTTGTTTCACTCATTTATTGAATTTTCGTTTCTTCCACTTCATCCTCTATTTGTATTTGTAATTGAGCCTTTTGATCCTCATATAAGTTCCATAATTACTCTCTTTTCTTTATACCTAACTCCTGTCTCCTTCGATATTTGAACCATTTTTGACCATTCAACATTATCAAAAGCTTTTTCTAAATCTACGAATGCTTCATACAGTATATATATCCAACCCGTTTTTCAGTCTTTTTTCGAATGAAAGCCTCAAACATAAAATTGCTTCCTTAGTTCCTCTACCTTTTCTAAATCCAAACTGATATTTTCCCTCACCTTCTTCTATTTTATCTTGCATACGTAATATATAGAACACCGAATTTCAAATCATTTCTCTTTGGATCTTCTGGCTCCAGCCTTCGAATAGTTGGGTCATTCTCCAAATAAAACATAATTTAAGGTGTTTTGTTTCTCTCGATAATTTGAAAGTAATTTTTGTAGTTTTTTTCCATGAAATGTCGAACTTACATCTTCATGAAGGTGACCCAAGGATCAAACAATCTCGAACTACTTTACTGGGGATGAGGGCATTATTTGTAAACAACAAACGAATTTCTGCAGATTATGATGGAATTGCCAGCATTTTTGGAATTTTTTTCCATGAAATGTCGAACTTACACCTTCATGAAGGTGACCCAGGGGTCAAACAATCACCCACTATTTTACTGAGGGCCGGGGGCATCATTTGTAAACAACAAAGGAATTTCTGCAAACTACGTTGGAATTTCCAGTATTTTTGTAATTTTTTTCCATGAAATATTGAACGTATACCTTCATGAAGGTGACTCGGGGGTCAAACAATCTCCCACTACTTTACTGAGGACCGGGGGCATCATATGGAAACAACGAAGGAATTTCTGCAAACTACAATGGAAAAGAATTGTGTAAACGACGAAGGAAAGACTGATAAAGTCACCGCCCAAGGCATCCCAGCATACCTTAAAATGAAGAATGGATCATTGGAGTGTATAACTAGTACCGAATACAGCATTAGGGCGTACTTTGGATAGTTACAGTCGGGTTAGTCAGGGTTAATCGGTGTTGACTACGATGGAAGGTTGAGAGTGTAGAAATTCACTTTTTCGCAGAGAACCGTTCATCTATATGCTGTACTGATGGACAAAATTAAAATTTTGCTTGAGCACTGTTGTGATTAGGATTCTGTGTGGCCAGCTTTCTCAGCAGTAAATATCATGTGAAACATGCAGCCAAAGAAATAGGCAACTACGAAGGAATGAAAGTGGTTACACGACTTCAGGGCGTCTTGTAGGCTATCCAAAGTGGCCAAAATTTTTGATAATTAAGCTCAAATTATTGCGACAACGTTCCTTTCTAAATTAAATTAATAAACAAGATTTTACTAGAAAAATATATCACCTTGCGCGCTACTGAAAGATGAAAAACAGGAGTGGTTACGTAGACTACAATGGAACTTTTGTTGATATTTGAGAGCTGTGGAAATCTTTAGGGGTGTAAATAGAACTATTTAACTGGCTGATACGATAGAGGAAATTGAGAATTACCAGTTCAAAAAAAAAAATCGATTGTAGCCCTTCTTTAGCTCAAGATATTAAATGGGTTACACGTTTTATGTTTTATTCGGAGAATGACCCAGTTGCATTGGAAATATTGGAAATATGTAAAATTTGTTAAAACATTACTCTCTGAGATTTTTTTTTTTTTTTTTTCCCGCGGGTACATGGTTCAGTATCCAGTTCTTCTCTTATGTCAACCGCAACCGTCGTTGAGTAGACGCCGTGGCAGAAGAATAACTTACTGTCTCTTGTGCAATAAGATTGATTTTTCATTCTTCCGATGATGAACTACCTGTTCGCATGTAACTCGTTTTTATTAATTACTGCAAGGAAATTAACGAATACAGAAGTAATTATCGACAGGCGGAGGGCTAGACGTAATTAATTTTCAGTCGCAGTAATACAGTCATAATAAGAGTGTATAAAAATACTCCTCCCTCTGTTGGGTATAAAATTCTTGGTGAAATTAATAGCAGTACTATTAAAGGAATTTTGTCTTCGTTCGTAAGAACAATATTTTTTAGCATGATGTTCTCACGATGACATTATTACGAAAATCGAGATCTTTGCGCGGCTTTTGATTTACTCAATGAGTCCCTTAGATGTTGACATATGCAACCTATAGAACTTCGAAACAATTCTGGTCAAGGCTAGTATGTTTACAGGATCAAGCAACTTAAAAGCGGATTACAGCATCTAAAATTTACGCACTATTGGGGCGCGTCACCCTGATGGCACGCTAGTGTATTTCATCCCGTTTGTGTACTTCCTCTTTTGGCCACCATTAGTATAGTAGATGGCGCGCTATGTATTTCATCCCGTTTGGGTAGCTTCTGCATTTGTCCATCAGATGTCAGCCACTTTGCTGACGCGTCCCAATGTATTCGCATATTTACTCTATTGGTACGGTGCGTGAACTGTTACTACAAGGTCCTTCTTGCGAATCAATTTTTTAATTTGTGAGCGAAAAATTTCGTTTATATAAGTGCCACCGAAAGCTGATGAATGTATAATATATATTCAGTAGTCTCGTTTTCTATCCATATGATCGTTGTACATATACAGCGTTGGCAATTATCGTGAACAGGCCGCTTGTATGACAAACAGCCATAAGTGTCAGTGGCGGCAAATATCGTGGTAGGGGCAACGGGCAACTGTTGTACCTGGGACCAGTTTTACCTAGGACCGATTTCTGCTTTGGTGCCCCCAAGTGGTAATAAACAAAACTAACACTACCAGCCTATGAATATTAACATTTGGCAACGTTTAAGCTGTTGCACATGTTTACTTATCCGTTTTTATGAAAACAGTGATTTCGCGTTCGTAAAGTAAAATTTTCAGCATTCGGTGTTTTTCATCTTTTAGTTAGTAAAACTTCATCAAATATTCCAAAAACACGCATCTGGTGCCAGTATGCAATAGAGAAGATAACAGGTAGGTTATTTCAGAAATTAGTTATCAATTTTTTTTTGCGAAAATTTTTTTTATCGTCAAATGAACGGGTCGTGTACCTAGGACCGATTTGCTTGTTGTACCTAGGACCACAGAAAACTTCGTATAAAACGTGATTATTTTTTGTTTCAGGATGCGGCGAAGTAAAAATAATGTACAACGGAAAAATAATGGACCCTGTGGCTATATGAAATCATTGACAATATTCAATTCGTTTATAAACAATGTATTGTCCAAAAATTAAAAGAATTTTCGATCCGACGTGGATCTTTGCGCGTTATTGATAAAATTAGGTAGGTACAACGTGTAAGAATACCCTATACCGAAAAATGTTGTAATTTTGAATATAACATTTGTACTTTTCAGGCATCAAAATATACTTCCGTTTATAATTTTGTAACTTTTAATGAGGTAATCCTAGGTACAATATGCGGTGGTTCAAGGTAAAACATGATGTACCTGGGACCAAAATTTTCAAAAATTCATAAAAAATGGAATATTTGATGTTTTCGAAGTCCGTTTGCGCAAAAGTATGAATCAAGTGTACCTTTATCCAACAGAACAATTCAAAAAATTTTATAATCCATACATCAGCTTACAGAGCCCAAAATGTGAAAAATGGTCCTATGTACAACAGTTGCCCCTACTCACAGACTGGAGCACTACATGAAATAATTATCTTTTTATCGTAATTATCTTAAAACATATCGTATCAATGTTATTGGAGAAATAGAAGGAAAAATTAGTTATTAACTATTCAACAAGGTTTGAATATTTTTTTACCACGATTTTGCACAACCTGGAGCAGTTATCGCGTTATATATCCGTTTACTGATCTACAACCAATTTTAAAATTTTTTATTCCTGTGTTCAGAAAAAACTTCAAGCACCAACTGGAAAAATTACAAGTTGCCGCGCCTGATAACTGTAATTACAGTCAAATGGTAGCATATATCAAACGACCCTTTAAGCTTGGCTCAATTTTGATTATTCCCCAGTTAAACTAATATTTGGATTGAATTAACTGGTACGAATCAACAACTACAGATGGAGAAAATATCAAATGACATTGATATTATAGGTATCTCAAAAAGTATCGATGTATTGATGTCCAAAAAATTATCTGTATGTGAGCGTCACAAGTAAAAAACAAGAAAAAAGGAGAATTTAGCAAGTTTTTTCGAAAATTTTTCTGAATTTTGTTATTTTTTCTTGTTTTTAAGAAGCAATTTATTATCATTGAAGAAAATAGAAATATGTTGAAGAAAAATTGCGTTACAAAACGAAAGAAAAACAAAATAGCGAAAAAAACATTACTTTTTTCTTTTTTGTCTGATATTGACATTATCGATATTTTTGGTTTTGATATTGATAACTTATAATATATCGATATCCAAAAGTGCTTGATATGCCATATCTATCAACAACTCATTAGATTCTAGTGTGTTAATTATTGAGATCAGCTTAACATTGGTTTAGTTGGAGAATAATCGAGATTGATCCTAATCTTCTTGGACTGACGTGAGTATAATCGTTGTTCCAACTGTCGTGTCTTATAAGCGACGATTAACGATTACTTTTTATCGGGATTTTTGCCATGAAACTGAGTAACAGTAGGTTTAGTACATACATTGCTAAGCGTAGTAGTGTTCTTACTGTGGTGCACGTATACATATCAGGGTGTCTACATGTGCTGAAAAGTCCTTCAAGTCCTAAATTTTGAAAAAAGTCCTGAAAGTCCTAAAAAGTGCTGACTTTTTTTTAAATTGAAAAGGCCTTCATTTTTGTTAGAAATACTTAAAAATAAAGTTTTTGCGAATCCTATAATTATTATGATTAGTCATCGAAAAGTGTAACCCAGGATCTATATTCACAAGGAGGGGGAAGGGGGGAAGCAAAAAGGAGGGAGTGGTAAAGGGGATAAAACAGTTAGAAACAAAAAGAAAAAGATTTTTATCCAACATGTAATTGATAAAGACTATTTTTCCAAACAGCATCGAATGAGTAAACTGGCTTTTTTATTTGACTGAAATGGAGAGTGAGGTAAAAACCGGAGAGTGAGGAAAAAATTTTTCCCTCACGGCTTGCCTACAACACGTGACGAAAACACGAAAAGTCGCAGTTGTGAATTACATGCCCTGTAGGAGTGCTACAATCGCTGAACAAACGTGATCTGATGAGACTGGATGTAATCTTTTGATTTTGAGTAGATTTTTGAATTTTAATAGGTAATTTATACATTAATTTGTCACACAAAATGAATGTTTCTATCGATGTGGGCGATATATTTAACTTCATCCTTCAAGAATATCGGTAACCCATTCGTTTTAGCCATGCAGCTTATGAAAGCTAGTCACATTTTCAATGTAATGATAAAGCAGTAGCAAAGCCTTTGTCCAACACAACACCTTCCCCAAGATTACGTTTCTCGAGAATTTTGGAATCTCTGACTGCGAATTTATCGCACGCTTTTCTTCAAAACATTTTGCTCACGAATGTAGTTCCTCGGGAAGATGGAGCTCCTAGCATGAATTTCACTATATGTGGATTTCCTTATAACAGGAATGCGTTCTAATGTTACAATTCAAATTTAAGTAAAATAAACAATACCGACTATAATTGATATATTGCAAATTACAGAAATTGAAACATAAAAATTATCGTCTACCTACTATCTTGATGCGAATGTGCAGGTATGTCAATTCGTGTATTGACTCGCAATTCGCAACTACACTCCTCATTATTATGTTGGATAAAGTTACGTTCGTCACTCGTGGAAAAGTGAGCCAACACTGCTCGTGTAATTAACGAAACTCGCCTGCGGCTCGTTTTGTTAACTTGGCACTCGCAGGTAAAATTGCTCACTTTACCCACTTGTAACGAAAATAACTATTGCTCACTCGGGGAAAATATGGTACGTATTCCGGCTACAGTCCTGCAAAGAGTCCTGAGAAAGTACTTCATTTTTACTTTTCAATTTCTGTAGACACCCTGCATATGTATGGTACTCAGTTGTGTTTTAGGCGAATAACTTTCGACCAGATGTAAATGTATTTGCCTACTCATACTGTTGAAGGAGTTGAGATTAGTCGATGAAAAAAATCATTTATAGTACAACTTTCCGATAATGAATAAAAAAAGCAGTTACGATAGACGTTTTACAATGAAACACATTATGGGCGACAATTTTCACATTTTTACAATTCTCCATAAAGAGGGTTCTTTTGATCCGTGCATATTTCTTTGGAAAATAATGCAAACCCTTCGAAAATACCCTTATCCTTATACGCTTTAATCCCTTATAGTTCCTTAGTAGTTGCACATTTTTAATCAATAAAAAACGGTTGGAGTTGATATTCTTGTAATATCCCTTCTCCACAATGGTAGAAAAAGATTTTACGAACATATTATTGAACTACGCGACGTTGATGATTAATTCTTTAGGTGTTGCTAAAATTTCTTACATTATTAATAGAAAGTTACACCGTGCTGCCAAGAGTAAGCAAATATAACTACATGTAGTCGGATAAGTTGCTTTATTATCCAGTTGAAGGAACATCGTTATTTTCAAGATACCTACATACCTTATTGTGGATTATATTGCCCTACATCCTGCTTTTTTGTTAATCTTCTCGAAAGGACCAGTCAGCTACTTACTTTCAGGGCCTATTCTAAGGATTTTTTGCAGGTACGCAAAGTACTGTAAAAATCTCAAAATTCATGTGTACCCCCCCCCCTCCTCACCAAAAAAATTATGGTATGAACTGAAAATTGAAGCAGCAGAAGTCAAAATCCTGTGATCACTGATCTTGTTTTTTGGAACTACGCAAATTCTGTTTTGCAGTTGCGCAACGAACTTTTGGAACTGCGCAAAGTGTGCGCAGCTGCGCCTTAGAATAGGCCCTGCTTACTTTTCTTGTGCCGAGTATGACCTACTTGACTACGGGATTATTCATTTTTTCGATTCAAGCTCGATCTTCTAAGCTTGTTTCGGTTACACTTTTCGTGGTTACTCGAGTGTATAGGCTTTTCTATCTGTGATGGTTACACCTTACCTTGACGCATTTTTCCTCTTCATTCTGCAACTGTAGTCCCATGAACTGCGTAAACTTCAATTTCGATGATTTCCTGTTATGGTTACCATGAGCAATTACGCTCATTTTAAATAATTTTTAATTTACCCACATACTGTTACGAATGACAACTTTTTTGTTCTAGATATTTTCATCAGAGAGAATGGTTTAAAAAAATTGGTTCTGCGGAATTTCCGTCGGATGAAACGCTAAACTTCTCTACACTCGTTTCAAAATTAGGCTGCATCAATGATCAACACGACACATTCTACTTGTCAATCAGGTATATCAGGTTAGTCCGCTGGATATTTGTACCTCTGCGTGCGTGTTATATTCTGGCATTTGTATTCCGAGAACTTCTACCGGTAGCCTAGCGCTACAAATACTCGTATTTGTGAAACTGATTAGCTACTGCCGAGGGCTGAATTTTTCCACCATTTTTATACATAATAATGAGGACCTATATTGTGAAGTTTCTCAAAATCTAATTTGATTTCTGCGACTAAGAGGCTGCGAAAGTACATATGTATGTTCTCAAGAGGATGCAGTCCCAAAACTCTGGTCATGGCTCCACGTGATACATTCACGCTATTATATTTTTTTGTCGAGTTTTCTGTGGTTCCTGTGCAATATACAGCCCGTATTTTTGGCTTTTACTTATTAACTTTTTGGTTGGTTTCTTCATATTTGTTTCATTGAAGACGAGGGCGAGCAGAATCGTAAAAAAAAAATCGAATCTTCGAATCACAGATACAGATGATGTTTCCACAGAAAATTATCCTGGAAATACTTTTGATGCCTGGTGCTTGATTTCTTGTCCGGAATATTGAGAACTGGAATGCAAGAAGAGCATATTGGTGGATAAAACCCTTTTTGATGATTTTGATAAAATAAATTTTGCGAAGCCTTTCCTCTATATCCCATTGTCCAAATCACATGCCTGTATCTGTAAGGTTTCTGACGATATCTCCACAGCACGTAGTCTTATTGTGACAACGTATTCTGATTTTTCGTGATGAAGTCGATCTATCGGTAAAAGCTCGGATAATAGTTTGAACTGATATGTAATTATTTTGTTTCTCTGATGAGTTTCAAAATAAAATAGGAAATGTTAAACCTGATCGAAAACCGCAACGCAATGAAAGCAGAATATCAAGTTGATAGTGGTTTACCGAGGAAAAGCCCATATTCGTCCTTTAAATATCCTATTAAATGGATAAGAATGTTATTATGCATGTGTAAATAAATGACTGAGAATATATTCAAATGCGTAAAAATTTCAAATACCTAATGAATTTGAGTTCTAAATTTTGAACTCTCAAAAAAGGAAGTATATCGAGTGTCTCATGCACACTTGACCTAAGGGACATTTTGAAGAAAATGAGTTTAATACATATTCTTATAGATCTCGATGCCCTCCATCAGGCTACACCAGCTACATGCGCAAACGACGAATTACTTCCTTTTTAAGCCCGCTAGATGGCGTAAACCATTTGAGCCACGTATATAACACAACGTTATTTATATTTTACAAATCACTCTCCTGAAAAAAAGCGTTTTTGTCACTTAGGTCAAGTATGCATGAGACACTCGATATTTATGTTTTATTTTTTCACACATCTGCTGTTCGTTTCCTACAAAACTAAACTGGTTGATCAATGAATAATTTTGCCCATAGAAGTTGAAATTATTACATCCAGTTGTTTCCACCCGATGTTTTATTTCACAGCGCACTGAAAAATAACTTCAACCTCGTTTTCTGAACATATTTTTTTTATGTATGCTCTTCTTGCATTTCTGTACTCGATTAACCATTCTCTTCCTAAATGACTGAGAATAAAATTTAATTTTAGAAAAAATGTTTTTTAGAATAATCGTTATCCTGAGTAGATACCTTATGTATGTTCTAGCGCAGTAATGATTTCTCTTACTTTTTCCCCCATTTTTCAGTTCTCAAGAAAAAATAAAAATTCTCTAAATTTCCGTATTGAATATTTAACTATTTTTAAGGATAATTTTAATCATTTCATCCTATTTTCTCATCTCCTCTAGTTTGAAAATTTTATAAATGTTGTATCCAAATTATATCAATTTCCTATCTTTCAACTCTTTCTCTCATAGAAATCATCAATCTGTGATAGGTAATAATACTCTTGGCATAGTTGAAGATTTCTTTCACTTCTTTCCCCATTTTTCACCTCTGAAGAAAAAAAATGATACATTACATTTATTCTAGCCCACTTGAAGATTTCTTTTACTTTCTCCCCATTTTTCTGTTCCCAAGAAAAAACAAAATTTCCCTAAAATTTCATATTGAAGATTTAACTGTTTTTAAGCTAATATTAATTATTTTCACAATTGTTTTCCATCTCCTCTTATTCGAAAATTTTATAAATTTTGTATCCAAGTTCCATCAATTTCCTATTTTTCAACCCTTTCTCTTATAAAATTTTCTTACCTTTGGTATAAAACAAAAATAATCAACTTACTCGTCAAATAAGCATTGAGTTCCTCTCCATATAATTTATGATTTGATTTAGAACGATCAAATTTTTAATTTAATAGATCACGAATACAAGACTTTAAATGTTTATTACAAATTTTAATATCACCAATCATTATACTATTTCTCAAAGAATTCAATTCTTCCTTACTCTGAGAAGCTTTATTAACTGTCTTCATCAAAGCGTTTAATTCACTTAATAACAGAAGATTTATGTTATTCCCGTCAGCCATGTTAAACCAATTTTAAGTGCGTATTGGAAAGAGAAAGACACGTAGTCACTTCGACGTGGTCAACCAGTTCAGGGTGAACAAATTCAACGCGAAAATTTTTTTTAATTTCATGATCAGTGTGAACAGATTCAACGTAAAATTTTTAATATTTACGGATTGTTATTGATAATCTTCACGATTCATATTTGATATATCTCTGTGTACGATAGTTTTACGATGGAACTGATCAAATTTTATGTTAATTGATTTTTTTTTTCAAAACTTGTCGAGTCGTTCACATCAATAAACTGGCACAACTATGGAGCGAAAAATGAATTATTTTTATTTGAAATTACAGACTAATATCAAAATTCTACAATTACTACATCAATACGTAGACAAATTCAAATAAAGGAAATCTTACATTCTAATATTGTCTTGACCTCTTAAATGGGTAGATAAAAATTTGTTTAAAAAAATTCTAAAATAAAAAAAACAAAATTTTGACTATAAATCGCAGAAATCTATGGAGTGGTTCCTGTTACGATAGGCGGTAAATCCAGGGGTTGTAAAATGATCTGTATACAAAGGACAGCCGGATCATCTTCGTCAATTTCTACAGCTTTTAGCATTTCCTTTATTGCTCTGTCATCATCAAACTTGGGTAATGGTGGACTAAATTGTGCCATCTTGTGGCACGTTTTATCGCTCATTTGATTATATAACCAGCGTGCGAATTTCATAAAAACCGCTGGTGTTATATTTCTATCATCCAAACGATTCCGGATCATTACAATAAACACGTCTTGCGTAAACCTTACATTCTGGGAAACTAGCATTTCGTTAAGCGCATCGCAGTACGAAGAATCGGGCTTTCCATAAACGGTTTCGCTGGTTTTACTGTTTATTCTCAATGGATAGTTTTTGTCCACGAAATTTTCAAGTTTCGATCGTACACTGATGATACGTAATACTTTTTCATAACATTCCTGAAAGTTTCAAATATTACCTCTTAAGTATGTCTATTTTGTATTCAAGAAATGTTAAAATAGATTGTATGAAAACATGATTAACAAATTTGTAAACTATATGTATCATTGGAAACCAAATTTGGAATTTATTTTTATAGAACGAGTAATTCACGTCCTGAATGCAAAATTACATTCATAAACTCATCATAAACCAGAAGTTAGAAGTACAGTGAATCATCTATCCCAATTTAATGTTCTACAATGAACATTTTCCCTAGATTTTAAGAAATTTAATTTACTTGCATTCATAGATTTCGGAAAATGAATACAATGAATTTTGTACATCAGATTGCTCACTCTCACAATTCTGATGTCGTTCAAATACTGATCATATCGATACTGTTCATTCATAGATTATTTCATGAAAAATGAGAAAAAAATCGACATACGCAGAATTTTTACCTCCCAATATGTTGTAGAGGTCTTGAAAACATTATCTCGAAAGATATATTTTTTTACAAAGGCTATTAATAATCTGAAAATGGCTTTCATATTTAGCTCATGATGACTCAAAAATAACTCGTACGTGAAAAAACTTATCAGCTACGAATTTTTACAGATAAATCAATCGACACATGATCTCAAGAAAAATTTGAATGAACCCGAAGAATACTTATCACACAATATTTCGTCGACAAATGGGAAAAATAAACGATACGATTCGATAAATAAATTTGTGACAAAAGGAATCTAAAATGGCTTTCATATTCGGCATAAATTATGATTCAGAAATAGCTCGTACGAGAAAAGAAAACCGAAAACCTCATTTTAAGCTACAAATTTTCACGAACATTGTGACGGGTAAGTCAATCGACATATGATCTCAAGAAAAATTATGATTCGGAAATGTGCACACTGATAACAAACGTCTAATTTATCGATCGCAAAGATGACCTCTACCTTGAAAATTAGGTTGCGAACTCGCACCGGCCAAAGTATGTCTTCAAGTCTTCGTTCTAATTGAACCTATCGATCGATACGATATTATTCAAGAGTTTGAAATCGAGCAGTAGCACTCAAATGGCTTGAAAAAAATAATTTACCTTATCTCTCTCCGATGCCTCCAACTTGCTTTTCTCCTCTTCCAGTAGGAGCCGTCGTCGAACATTGGATCGAATCTCGGATTTGGCAATCTCACGAAGGACGAGAATATCTTGGATTTTTTCTATGAGTTGTTCCTTTTCTTTCACTTCCTTTACAAATAACCAGAAGTATTTTTAAACGTAAAATAGGAATATGTGTTACAAAAAGATATGCATGTAGAAAAATGTTGATGTGACTCACTTCATCAATAATTTTTTGGCGTTTTTCCTCCGGTGAATCTTTGGTGTTAGGTTGATTGTCTAAACAAATAGAAATGAAATCTCGTGAATACAGATAACGTTTTAATACAGCCATTATTTCGATGTTCAAAACTGAAGACAGCTCGCCTAAATTATACTAACGTAATATAGAAAGACTAGAACTTACTGTCGTTACCATAAGGCATGTTCCAAATCGAGTCTCCAGTACAGAGTACAAACGTTCCGTCGTGTACTTCAGTCGTGCACAAGATCGAACCAGAGTCGACGAGTACTTCCGCAGGAAACAAAATAATAAAAGTTTTCGAGAAACGTAGATTTAATTAAGAAACGTGATTTCTGTATTGAAATAATTCCAACAATAAGAAACGAGAATTTCTCAACAAGCTGAACAAAGCTTCGAGAAATCTAAACTAAGAAACGACCAACCAGAACAAAAACATCTACATCGCGCAATATACCCAGACACAAGGTTGATGTAAATTCACGATGATGTGCTGGGACTTAGACCTGTGGGGAGATTACGTCAATCTGAAAGGGGGAAGGTGACGCTACTTTAACGCTGTGGAAGTTGAAAACTAGATATTCTCCGAAATTAGTAAACGTTCAAATTTGATTCAAAATCCATGGTAAGCATGAGCGATAACGTTCTTTTTACACCAGTTCAATGTTCAACTACTCAACTCAATTTCGCAATAAGCAGTAACGCAGCCGAATAAAAATTCATAACTAGAAAAAATATATATATATATATTTTTATTTATTTATTTTTATTCTATAAGAATCCAAATTAAAAATCTTCAGTCTGTCTCTGAGCTGGCTGATTCACCTAACGGGAAACAGAATAACAAAAACATTGTTCCCGTCAGTTTCAATAAGAAATGTGAGTTGAAAATTAAAAAACACTGTAAAACATAGGAACGCTGTCAAAGTTCAGTGGCTGCTGAATTCTCAAAATAATCGAGGATATTACGAGTCCTTAAATTATTTTCCAAAGTGTCATGCTACCGAAGAAATGTAAAGAAATTAAAACTAATTTTCGGATCGTGCAGCTATACTCAGGTACTGTCTCATTTAACAAGCATATCTAGACCACTAGAGAAAGTATTACTACTTTTGGTCAGCTTTGTAACACAAATAGACATTTCTGTAATGCCAAGAATACGTATATTTCCGAATATAGAGAACAGTACCAAGATCAAAATGTAGGCCTAATGAGACGAGGCATAACACGAAATTTCTATTGAAATGTTGATGTCTAAAAATTAGATCTCCAAAATAAGATCAACATCAAATTACAACAGAGGTCGCTCAAAATCTAAGACGCCACATCTAGCCTAACTGTAATTTCGTATTCTAAATCGACGAACTATTCTGAAGTTCCATATCGACCGTTTAGGTGCTCAAAATAGAATTTCAAAATTGATAAACTATTATTGGAACCGATGATCGCAAACATTTTGACCATCATAAATCTGATCTTCCCTGAAGCTCGTATAATTCTACAGGCTCATGAAATCACGAACGATCTCACGTAAACAGCCTAAAATTCTGCCATGAATAAACTATACAAGAAGTTCTTCAAACTCACAGAATCGTCCATGACGACGTCGGCATTTGCTTCTGTCATCTTTTTTTTCGGAAATCTTCAATGTTATAGTGGTAAAAGAAATAATTTAACAATTCCAGATGATTAAAATTTTAAATTGCTTCGTTATAACGTTAATACAAGCTTTTCAGAGAGGCTTGAAAATTGGAAAGCGTAATAGTTCGTCGATTATAAAGAGGCCAGCAATTTTTAAGCTCTCAAATTTCTGACTTGAAAAGTCGAGGAATACTTGGTTTCTAATTTGGCGGCAACTTCTCAAAAATGTAGGCTAGAAGATGCCGGTTCTGTTTGAATCGTATTATCTGTGATTCAGGTTTTAACTCTGTGACGTCAGAATATCCACAGAGTTAAAGTCGAAAACGTACAGTTTTTGACACTGACCCCCCCCCCTTCACCACCAACCCAAAGGACCGGTGGTCAGGGCTAGGGGTCAGCACTCTGGGAACACTAAACAGGGGAGAAAAAAGTTACCTTTCCAGTAGGGCAAACAATCAATGCTTCGTAGCTTTGCTAGTCGATGGAGCCGGATCTTCATGTCGGTTAGTTGGTAGTTCCAAAGGAAACAACTGGTTTACTGTTCTAATAATGGTGCGGCCGCCCGAGCGAATATGAGCTAGGGCCTGCCGTTTGTCTACGCTAATTATAACACCATACTTCCACTCAGCCCTTGGAGCACTAGGCTCCTTGACTAACACAACTTCTCCTTTACGAGGAGTAAAGGCTTTAGAACCTTTCTTTGGTGTATGTCTAGAACTATGCCTTTCTCGTAAAGAGAGAAGGTAGAGACTTCGAAATGCGACCCAAAATGCTTCCACTACACCTAAAGTTTGTCCCCAGGCACTCAGTAGAGTCTCCGAAGTAGATGGGAGACGCACCGTGGAAACTTCTAGATTGGTGTTCGTGTTGACAGTACGCAGTCTCAGAAAGTTATTTGGAGTAAGAGGTGAAAGAACTTCCTCAGAAACATAAGTAAGTGGTCTACTATTCACTGTGTCCTCTATGTGGCAAAGAGCAGTGTTGAGCTGAACGTAATCTAATAACACATTGCCATAGGACTTCTTTAAACTGAGCTTGACTAATGCGACAAGACGTTCATAAGCTCCACCATACCACGGGGCATATTGCGGAATAAAATTCCATTGAATATTATTCGAAGTAATAAAATTATCCAGACGATAGTCGGATATCTTACAACGTTTCCCAACTAATGGTTGCACAAATACAAAATTAGAGGCATTATCAGAAATTATAAACTTTGGAACTCCTCGACGACTCACAAATCTTGTAAGCGCCATAAGGAATTCCTCAGCAGATAGATTTCGGACTAGCTCTAGGTGTATTGCGCGCGTCACTAGACAAGTGAATAATGCTACCCACACCTTTGTGGGGTCAAAATTTGCACTCTGAACTATGAAAGAAGATCCAGTTTGCACTAGGTCAACTTTCCTGCCTTCCACTTTAATCCTGAGAGGACCTAAGTAGTCCAGGCCAGTGTGTAGAAAAGGTGACACTTCAGCTACCCTCACCAAAGGTAATGGTGGCATTGGAGGAAGTTGGAAACTACCGCCTGTCCACCTGTTGCAGGTAACACACTTGTGGATCACGGACTTTACTGTCATTCGACCTTTGATGATCCAAAACCGCTCTCGAACCTTTGCTAACAAATGACTACAACCAATGTGATGATTCTCAATATGCAATTTTCGTATATAGATACGAGTGAGCGGACTGTGTCTAGGCAACAGGATAGGATGAATCGTATCCCATGGGAACGAAACATTCTGAAGACGCCCTTTACACCGAATGAGTCCAGAATCATCTAAAAATAACTCTAACTGAAAGTTAGGTTGAACTCCCTGTCGTAGTTTAGCATACTCCAAACCACAATACTTTTGTTGAATTTCCGCAATCAACAAACGTTCTGCTCTTCTGAACTCTTCCAAAGATGTTGCACGGTCTTCTACTTTGGTCCTTTTGAAACAGAAACTTATGACCGTTTTGAATACTCGCACATAAGAGTTCCAAGAACTGAAACGTTTTTCTAATAGATCTGTCAAAAAACCCTTATATTTGGGATTACTAATGGCGAGAGTGACTGTCGAGAATACTTCAGTGGTAACAGGCATGGCGGGCCACAGCTTTTCATGGGGAAGCCAAGTAGGTCCGTGCCACCAAAGTTCGTTACCCTCTAAAAGTGCTGCTTTAGAGCCACGAGTGGCGATATCAGCAGGATTCGAATCAGTAGGTACATGTCGAAATATTAGATTTGGGGCCTTTCGAATTTCAGAAATTCGATTCTGAACAAATATAGGTTGTATCGCACTGGAATTCAGCCACTGCAGAACAGTTGTGGCGTCAGTCCATAACACCGTTTTCTCTATCCTGACATCTAAATGAGATGTTAGATAAGACGCCATCCTTTTCCCAATCAACACTGCTAAAAGCTCTAAGCGAGGTATACTCAACTCTTTGATAGGTGCAGTTCTAGCCTTACAAAAAGCTAAAGTTGAAGTACTCTGGCATATCTGCGAATTTATATAAACCAAATAGGCGCAACATGCATAAGCTTTCTTTGAGGCATCACAGAAAATATGCAAACTAATTGTTCCTTCTTCGGTGAAGGTCCAATATCGTCGTGGAATATTCACAGAGGATATTTCCTTTGCCTCTAGGGACAGTTTCATCCACCTTGCCTCCAAATTGGGGGGCAAAGGCGAATCCCAGTTATACTTGTCCTTCCAGCATTGCTGCACAAAAAGTTTCAAGTCTAAAGTACTGGGTGCAAAATAACCAAGTGGGTCAAATATAGACGCTAAGAATTTCAAGACAAAACGTTTAGTCACTTTAGGAGACTCCATTTGAGAGTCCAGTTTGACCGTGAGAGAGTCTTGACAACGGTTCCAATTCAATCCCAATATTGAAATGTTCCCATCCGATTTACTACGAATATTTTCTGGGATCATGTTAACAAAAGTGTGGTCGTTAGAAGCCCAATCACGCAGGTTAAAACTTGCAGAATGGAATCTAGTGGTCAAAGATTCATACAATTGAATAGCAGATGAGGTGCTTTCAACACTGAGAACCAGGTTGTCAACATAAAAGCGTTTCCTCGCTAGAGAATGCCACTTATTGGCCGGCATTGTCGTTAGCAGTTCCTGAACTACAATGTTCAGAAGAAATGGTGAAGAAATCACTCCAAAAGGTACTCTCGCAAAGCGGAAAATTTTTAAGTTCTCCGGAGTAGGCGGAGATGAAGTATCTTTCACCCAAAGAAAACGAACTGCATCCCGATCAACTTCGTTAAGACCGACCTGTAAAAATGCTTTCTCAATGTCGGCTGTTATGCCCACAGCATGTAAACGGAAGTTCAGAATTAGGCCAACCAGATCTTCTAATAAAATAGGACCACGATGTAACAGATCATTTAGACTGCTGCCAGACTTAGTCTTAGCTGAGGCGTCATAAACGATTCGGATCTTATCACCCCTAAGTACTGGGCGATGAGGGAGATAGTGCGTCAGATACTTTGTATCCCGAGGCGCCCATTCAATGATTTGCATAGCCTCTTGATCCTTGAGTACTTTATCATATTCCGAAAGGAGTTTGAGAGGTGTACGATCTAATAACGATCTCAAACGTGCGATACACATTCGGAAATTGGAAGGCAAGGCAGGGTTTTCTTGCTTCCAAGGCCACCGTACTACAAACCTACCATCTTCAAAACGTACAGTGTCTCGAAAATTCCTCAAGACTAGATCATCAATGTCCTCAGACTCAGAGGCTTTAATCCCCAGAGCCTCAAGTGACCATAGATTGGTTAGGAGAGCAGGATCAAATGCTAAGGTCTTTCCAGATTCCACACTCAGAAGGTCATTGTCTAACTTGACAGAACAAGAAAGAGCAGTATAGAAAGAAGTATTACAACTCAAATCCCGTTTCGAGGTAATTACCTTACCTGAAGGGACCCAACCAAAAAATGACTTTAGTAGAACCACTTTACTAGGAAGTTTCTTACACTCACCAACCTCCACAATGTCATGATAAAGATCATTACCGATTAATAGCTCAATAGGACCCTGATTACACTCAAAAATATCAGGATCAGCGTAGGTAAGATGACTGGGAAGTATACTCATCACTGTATCCACTGAGGGACAGGATTCTACATCCCCAGTAATACAAGGTGTGGTGAGTAATCGAAAGGTTCGACTAGAAGAGTTCTTATTCTGCAAAGTCAACATAACTTCTGCAGATCTAAAAGTGTAAGAATCTTCTGAGCCAAACCTACATAAGTCTATGTTACTGCGTTTTCCTAATTTCAGTCCTAAACGGCGAACTAAATCGTTATGGACATAGGAATGCAGACTTCCTGAGTCAAGTAAACCCCTAACTTGAACTAAACCGACAGCGCTCCGAATATAGCAGGAAAAAGTTTGCAGAAACGTACCTTTCTCCTCTTCCTGCGACTTCTTGCCTTTCGTCGCCTTCTTACCCTGCTTGCTTACAGCGTAGGTTACGCATAAAGGCAGCATGTGACCCGACTTCTTACATTTGGGGCACTTCTCCTTCTTCTTCTTACAATTCTGGGCGCGATGTCCAGGATTCAAACAGAAGAAACACAGTTTCTTTGTTATCACCCGCTGCTTCCGACTAGTCCAGGTCCGGAATTTCCGACAGTCTTCGGAGGGGTGTGCTTCCTCGCAGAATACACACTCTTCTCCACTCCCGGACTTCTGGCTAGATCTTTTCGGTCCTCCTCCCACCAGCGTCACTGACTTCTTTGCTGCATGAGCAACTAACGGAGTAGCTTCATCCCCTTTAAGGTACATCGCTACCATCTCGTTGATTTGAACGGTATTTGATAACTGGGTCATCAAATCTTCAATGGAAAATGTCCCAGTAGGATCTTTCTCCCACAATGGCCGAATGGTGGCTGTCAGGGTAGTCTCCGAAAATTTACTCAGAATCAGGCCTTTCAAAAAACTCTGATTCACTACCACACCTAAATTAGTGAGATTCTTCAAAATTTTCTTAATCGAATCAAAATTGCTTCTTTGCTCTTCGGCGCTCTTAGCTCTCTTGAGCTCATTGAGCTCAGCGTAATACACATTAACTAGCTGCGCTGGATTTCCAAAACGTTCTTTAAGAACACGCACGGCTTCCATATAGTTTTCGGCCGTTTGGGCATATCCCTCTATGGCCTTCTTCGCCTTGCCCTTTAGACAAGATACCAAATAGGTAAATTTGCTCACAGGGTGAGATTTTTACGTAAGTGGATTGAGGCCTCGAACAGCTCCCAGAAAGGGCGCCAGCCTTTTAAATCGCCAGAGTAGCTTGCCAACTTAATGGACGATAGTTTGACACCATCCATAACATCAGCAGAAGAGGCATTTGAAACGACAATGTTCCGTGAGGAAACCGACTCGTTAACCCAAGAAAGAACGGAATCAACGAGCTCAACAGTCTCGTGAGCTGAAGATATTGTCGACGCAATCTCGTCAAGATCTCTCTGTGCGAGGTTCGAATTAACTTTCTCCGTTCCCTTGACTAACTCGTCAACGAGTAGGCGCACCTCTTTTACGCCCTCACGCAAGCCGACGAGGTTCTTAATTTTCAGGTCTTCCTTTAAAGATGTAACCCTGGCTACTAGGCGAGACTTCAACAGCATAAGCTGGAAGGTTTCATCGTGAGGCTCCTGAAGAAAAATTACAAAACATATTCAGCTTGGCGTAAAGGAGGATAAGAAGTAGGCGCACGAGATACTAAATTATCTACAAAGAAAGTGTTTCTCAACTTCATCCCGTTTGTGTACTTCCTCTTTTGGCCACCATTAGTATAGTAGATGGCGCGCTATGTATTTCATCCCGTTTGGGTAGCTTCTGCATTTGTCCATCAGATGTCAGCCACTTTGCTGACGCGTCCCAATGTATTCGCATATTTACTCTATTGGTACGGTGCGTGAACTGTTACTACAAGGTCCTTCTTGCGAATCAATTTTTTAATTTGTGAGCGAAAAATTTCGTTTATATAAGTGCCACCGAAAGCTGATGAATGTATAATATATATTCAGTAGTCTCGTTTTCTATCCATATGATCGTTGTACATATACAGCGTTGGCAATTATCGTGAACAGGCCGCTTGTATGACAAACAGCCATAAGTGTCAGTGGCGGCAAATATCGTGGTAGGGGCAACGGGCAACTGTTGTACCTGGGACCAGTTTTACCTAGGACCGATTTCTGCTTTGGTGCCCCCAAGTGGTAATAAACAAAACTAACACTACCAGCCTATGAATATTAACATTTGGCAACGTTTAAGCTGTTGCACATGTTTACTTATCCGTTTTTATGAAAACAGTGATTTCGCGTTCGTAAAGTAAAATTTTCAGCATTCGGTGTTTTTCATCTTTTAGTTAGTAAAACTTCATCAAATATTCCAAAAACACGCATCTGGTGCCAGTATGCAATAGAGAAGATAACAGGTAGGTTATTTCAGAAATTAGTTATCAATTTTTTTTTGCGAAAATTTTTTTTATCGTCAAATGAACGGGTCGTGTACCTAGGACCGATTTGCTTGTTGTACCTAGGACCACAGAAAACTTCGTATAAAACGTGATTATTTTTTGTTTCAGGATGCGGCGAAGTAAAAATAATGTACAACGGAAAAATAATGGACCCTGTGGCTATATGAAATCATTGACAATATTCAATTCGTTTATAAACAATGTATTGTCCAAAAATTAAAAGAATTTTCGATCCGACGTGGATCTTTGCGCGTTATTGATAAAATTAGGTAGGTACAACGTGTAAGAATACCCTATACCGAAAAATGTTGTAATTTTGAATATAACATTTGTACTTTTCAGGCATCAAAATATACTTCCGTTTATAATTTTGTAACTTTTAATGAGGTAATCCTAGGTACAATATGCGGTGGTTCAAGGTAAAACATGATGTACCTGGGACCAAAATTTTCAAAAATTCATAAAAAATGGAATATTTGATGTTTTCGAAGTCCGTTTGCGCAAAAGTATGAATCAAGTGTACCTTTATCCAACAGAACAATTCAAAAAATTTTATAATCCATACATCAGCTTACAGAGCCCAAAATGTGAAAAATGGTCCTATGTACAACAGTTGCCCCTACTCACAGACTGGAGCACTACATGAAATAATTATCTTTTTATCGTAATTATCTTAAAACATATCGTATCAATGTTATTGGAGAAATAGAAGGAAAAATTAGTTATTAACTATTCAACAAGGTTTGAATATTTTTTTACCACGATTTTGCACAACCTGGAGCAGTTATCGCGTTATATATCCGTTTACTGATCTACAACCAATTTTAAAATTTTTTATTCCTGTGTTCAGAAAAAACTTCAAGCACCAACTGGAAAAATTACAAGTTGCCGCGCCTGATAACTGTAATTACAGTCAAATGGTAGCATATATCAAACGACCCTTTAAGCTTGGCTCAATTTTGATTATTCCCCAGTTAAACTAATATTTGGATTGAATTAACTGGTACGAATCAACAACTACAGATGGAGAAAATATCAAATGACATTGATATTATAGGTATCTCAAAAAGTATCGATGTATTGATGTCCAAAAAATTATCTGTATGTGAGCGTCACAAGTAAAAAACAAGAAAAAAGGAGAATTTAGCAAGTTTTTTCGAAAATTTTTCTGAATTTTGTTATTTTTTCTTGTTTTTAAGAAGCAATTTATTATCATTGAAGAAAATAGAAATATGTTGAAGAAAAATTGCGTTACAAAACGAAAGAAAAACAAAATAGCGAAAAAAACATTACTTTTTTCTTTTTTGTCTGATATTGACATTATCGATATTTTTGGTTTTGATATTGATAACTTATAATATATCGATATCCAAAAGTGCTTGATATGCCATATCTATCAACAACTCATTAGATTCTAGTGTGTTAATTATTGAGATCAGCTTAACATTGGTTTAGTTGGAGAATAATCGAGATTGATCCTAATCTTCTTGGACTGACGTGAGTATAATCGTTGTTCCAACTGTCGTGTCTTATAAGCGACGATTAACGATTACTTTTTATCGGGATTTTTGCCATGAAACTGAGTAACAGTAGGTTTAGTACATACATTGCTAAGCGTAGTAGTGTTCTTACTGTGGTGCACGTATACATATCAGGGTGTCTACATGTGCTGAAAAGTCCTTCAAGTCCTAAATTTTGAAAAAAGTCCTGAAAGTCCTAAAAAGTGCTGACTTTTTTTTAAATTGAAAAGGCCTTCATTTTTGTTAGAAATACTTAAAAATAAAGTTTTTGCGAATCCTATAATTATTATGATTAGTCATCGAAAAGTGTAACCCAGGATCTATATTCACAAGGAGGGGGAAGGGGGGAAGCAAAAAGGAGGGAGTGGTAAAGGGGATAAAACAGTTAGAAACAAAAAGAAAAAGATTTTTATCCAACATGTAATTGATAAAGACTATTTTTCCAAACAGCATCGAATGAGTAAACTGGCTTTTTTATTTGACTGAAATGGAGAGTGAGGTAAAAACCGGAGAGTGAGGAAAAAATTTTTCCCTCACGGCTTGCCTACAACACGTGACGAAAACACGAAAAGTCGCAGTTGTGAATTACATGCCCTGTAGGAGTGCTACAATCGCTGAACAAACGTGATCTGATGAGACTGGATGTAATCTTTTGATTTTGAGTAGATTTTTGAATTTTAATAGGTAATTTATACATTAATTTGTCACACAAAATGAATGTTTCTATCGATGTGGGCGATATATTTAACTTCATCCTTCAAGAATATCGGTAACCCATTCGTTTTAGCCATGCAGCTTATGAAAGCTAGTCACATTTTCAATGTAATGATAAAGCAGTAGCAAAGCCTTTGTCCAACACAACACCTTCCCCAAGATTACGTTTCTCGAGAATTTTGGAATCTCTGACTGCGAATTTATCGCACGCTTTTCTTCAAAACATTTTGCTCACGAATGTAGTTCCTCGGGAAGATGGAGCTCCTAGCATGAATTTCACTATATGTGGATTTCCTTATAACAGGAATGCGTTCTAATGTTACAATTCAAATTTAAGTAAAATATAACAATACCGACTATAATTGATATATTGCAAATTACAGAAATTGAAACATAAAAATTATCGTCTACCTACTATCTTGATGCGAATGTGCAGGTATGTCAATTCGTGTATTGACTCGCAATTCGCAACTACACTCCTCATTATTATGTTGGATAAAGTTACGTTCGTCACTCGTGGAAAAGTGAGCCAACACTGCTCGTGTAATTAACGAAACTCGCCTGCGGCTCGTTTTGTTAACTTGGCACTCGCAGGTAAAATTGCTCACTTTACCCACTTGTAACGAAAATAACTATTGCTCACTCGGGAAAATATGGTACGTATTCCGGCTACAGTCCTGCAAAGAGTCCTGAGAAAGTACTTCATTTTTACTTTTCAATTTCTGTAGACACCCTGCATATGTATGGTACTCAGTTGTGTTTTAGGCGAATAACTTTCGACCAGATGTAAATGTATTTGCCTACTCATACTGTTGAAGGAGTTGAGATTAGTCGATGAAAAAAATCATTTATAGTACAACTTTCCGATAATGAATAAAAAAAGCAGTTACGATAGACGTTTTACAATGAAACACATTATGGGCGACAATTTTCACATTTTTACAATTCTCCATAAAGAGGGTTCTTTTGATCCGTGCATATTTCTTTGGAAAATAATGCAAACCCTTCGAAAATACCCTTATCCTTATACGCTTTAATCCCTTATAGTTCCTTAGTAGTTGCACATTTTTAATCAATAAAAAACGGTTGGAGTTGATATTCTTGTAATATCCCTTCTCCACAATGGTAGAAAAAGATTTTACGAACATATTATTGAACTACGCGACGTTGATGATTAATTCTTTAGGTGTTGCTAAAATTTCTTACATTATTAATAGAAAGTTACACCGTGCTGCCAAGAGTAAGCAAATATAACTACATGTAGTCGGATAAGTTGCTTTATTATCCAGTTGAAGGAACATCGTTATTTTCAAGATACCTACATACCTTATTGTGGATTATATTGCCCTACATCCTGCTTTTTTGTTAATCTTCTCGAAAGGACCAGTCAGCTACTTACTTTCAGGGCCTATTCTAAGGATTTTTTGCAGGTACGCAAAGTACTGTAAAAATCTCAAAATTCATGTGTACCCCCCCCCCCTCCTCACCAAAAAAATTATGGTATGAACTGAAAATTGAAGCAGCAGAAGTCAAAATCCTGTGATCACTGATCTTGTTTTTTGGAACTACGCAAATTCTGTTTTGCAGTTGCGCAACGAACTTTTGGAACTGCGCAAAGTGTGCGCAGCTGCGCCTTAGAATAGGCCCTGCTTACTTTTCTTGTGCCGAGTATGACCTACTTGACTACGGGATTATTCATTTTTTCGATTCAAGCTCGATCTTCTAAGCTTGTTTCGGTTACACTTTTCGTGGTTACTCGAGTGTATAGGCTTTTCTATCTGTGATGGTTACACCTTACCTTGACGCATTTTTCCTCTTCATTCTGCAACTGTAGTCCCATGAACTGCGTAAACTTCAATTTCGATGATTTCCTGTTATGGTTACCATGAGCAATTACGCTCATTTTAAATAATTTTTAATTTACCCACATACTGTTACGAATGACAACTTTTTTGTTCTAGATATTTTCATCAGAGAGAATGGTTTAAAAAAATTGGTTCTGCGGAATTTCCGTCGGATGAAACGCTAAACTTCTCTACACTCGTTTCAAAATTAGGCTGCATCAATGATCAACACGACACATTCTACTTGTCAATCAGGTATATCAGGTTAGTCCGCTGGATATTTGTACCTCTGCGTGCGTGTTATATTCTGGCATTTGTATTCCGAGAACTTCTACCGGTAGCCTAGCGCTACAAATACTCGTATTTGTGAAACTGATTAGCTACTGCCGAGGGCTGAATTTTTCCACCATTTTTATACATAATAATGAGGACCTATATTGTGAAGTTTCTCAAAATCTAATTTGATTTCTGCGACTAAGAGGCTGCGAAAGTACATATGTATGTTCTCAAGAGGATGCAGTCCCAAAACTCTGGTCATGGCTCCACGTGATACATTCACGCTATTATATTTTTTTGTCGAGTTTTCTGTGGTTCCTGTGCAATATACAGCCCGTATTTTTGGCTTTTACTTATTAACTTTTTGGTTGGTTTCTTCATATTTGTTTCATTGAAGACGAGGGCGAGCAGAATCGTAAAAAAAAAATCGAATCTTCGAATCACAGATACAGATGATGTTTCCACAGAAAATTATCCTGGAAATACTTTTGATGCCTGGTGCTTGATTTCTTGTCCGGAATATTGAGAACTGGAATGCAAGAAGAGCATATTGGTGGATAAAACCCTTTTTGATGATTTTGATAAAATAAATTTTGCGAAGCCTTTCCTCTATATCCCATTGTCCAAATCACATGCCTGTATCTGTAAGGTTTCTGACGATATCTCCACAGCACGTAGTCTTATTGTGACAACGTATTCTGATTTTTCGTGATGAAGTCGATCTATCGGTAAAAGCTCGGATAATAGTTTGAACTGATATGTAATTATTTTGTTTCTCTGATGAGTTTCAAAATAAAATAGGAAATGTTAAACCTGATCGAAAACCGCAACGCAATGAAAGCAGAATATCAAGTTGATAGTGGTTTACCGAGGAAAAGCCCATATTCGTCCTTTAAATATCCTATTAAATGGATAAGAATGTTATTATGCATGTGTAAATAAATGACTGAGAATATATTCAAATGCGTAAAAATTTCAAATACCTAATGAATTTGAGTTCTAAATTTTGAACTCTCAAAAAAGGAAGTATATCGAGTGTCTCATGCACACTTGACCTAAGGGACATTTTGAAGAAAATGAGTTTAATACATATTCTTATAGATCTCGATGCCCTCCATCAGGCTACACCAGCTACATGCGCAAACGACGAATTACTTCCTTTTTAAGCCCGCTAGATGGCGTAAACCATTTGAGCCACGTATATAACACAACGTTATTTATATTTTACAAATCACTCTCCTGAAAAAAAGCGTTTTTGTCACTTAGGTCAAGTATGCATGAGACACTCGATATTTATGTTTTATTTTTTCACACATCTGCTGTTCGTTTCCTACAAAACTAAACTGGTTGATCAATGAATAATTTTGCCCATAGAAGTTGAAATTATTACATCCAGTTGTTTCCACCCGATGTTTTATTTCACAGCGCACTGAAAAATAACTTCAACCTCGTTTTCTGAACATATTTTTTTTATGTATGCTCTTCTTGCATTTCTGTACTCGATTAACCATTCTCTTCCTAAATGACTGAGAATAAAATTTAATTTTAGAAAAAATGTTTTTTAGAATAATCGTTATCCTGAGTAGATACCTTATGTATGTTCTAGCGCAGTAATGATTTCTCTTACTTTTTCCCCCCATTTTTCAGTTCTCAAGAAAAAATAAAAATTCTCTTAATTTCCGTATTGAATATTTAACTATTTTTAAGGATAATTTTAATCATTTCATCCTATTTTCTCATCTCCTCTAGTTTGAAAATTTTATAAATGTTGTATCCAAATTATATCAATTTCCTATCTTTCAACTCTTTCTCTCATAGAAATCATCAATCTGTGATAGGTAATAATACTCTTGGCATAGTTGAAGATTTCTTTCACTTCTTTCCCCATTTTTCACCTCTGAAGAAAAAAAATGATACATTACATTTATTCTAGCCCACTTGAAGATTTCTTTTACTTTCTCCCCCATTTTTCTGTTCCCAGAAAAAACAAAATTTCCCTAAAATTTCATATTGAAGATTTAACTGTTTTTAAGCTAATATTAATTATTTTCACAATTGTTTTCCATCTCCTCTTATTCGAAAATTTTATAAATTTTGTATCCAAGTTCCATCAATTTCCTATTTTTCAACCCTTTCTCTTATAAAATTTTCTTACCTTTGGTATAAAACAAAAATAATCAACTTACTCGTCAAATAAGCATTGAGTTCCTCTCCATATAATTTATGATTTGATTTAGAACGATCAAATTTTTAATTTAATAGATCACGAATACAAGACTTTAAATGTTTATTACAAATTTTAATATCACCAATCATTATACTATTTCTCAAAGAATTCAATTCTTCCTTACTCTGAGAAGCTTTATTAACTGTCTTCATCAAAGCGTTTAATTCACTTAATAACAGAAGATTTATGTTATTCCCGTCAGCCATGTTAAACCAATTTTAAGTGCGTATTGGAAAGAGAAAGACACGTAGTCACTTCGACGTGGTCAACCAGTTCAGGGTGAACAAATTCAACGCGAAAATTTTTTTTAATTTCATGATCAGTGTGAACAGATTCAACGTAAAATTTTTAATATTTACGGATTGTTATTGATAATCTTCACGATTCATATTTGATATATCTCTGTGTACGATAGTTTTACGATGGAACTGATCAAATTTTATGTTAATTGATTTTTTTTTTCAAAACTTGTCGAGTCGTTCACATCAATAAACTGGCACAACTATGGAGCGAAAAATGAATTATTTTTATTTGAAATTACAGACTAATATCAAAATTCTACAATTACTACATCAATACGTAGACAAATTCAAATAAAGGAAATCTTACATTCTAATATTGTCTTGACCTCTTAAATGGGTAGATAAAAATTTGTTTAAAAAAATTCTAAAATAAAAAAAACAAAATTTTGACTATAAATCGCAGAAATCTATGGAGTGGTTCCTGTTACGATAGGCGGTAAATCCAGGGGTTGTAAAATGATCTGTATACAAAGGACAGCCGGATCATCTTCGTCAATTTCTACAGCTTTTAGCATTTCCTTTATTGCTCTGTCATCATCAAACTTGGGTAATGGTGGACTAAATTGTGCCATCTTGTGGCACGTTTTATCGCTCATTTGATTATATAACCAGCGTGCGAATTTCATAAAAACCGCTGGTGTTATATTTCTATCATCCAAACGATTCCGGATCATTACAATAAACACGTCTTGCGTAAACCTTACATTCTGGGAAACTAGCATTTCGTTAAGCGCATCGCAGTACGAAGAATCGGGCTTTCCATAAACGGTTTCGCTGGTTTTACTGTTTATTCTCAATGGATAGTTTTTGTCCACGAAATTTTCAAGTTTCGATCGTACACTGATGATACGTAATACTTTTTCATAACATTCCTGAAAGTTTCAAATATTACCTCTTAAGTATGTCTATTTTGTATTCAAGAAATGTTAAAATAGATTGTATGAAAACATGATTAACAAATTTGTAAACTATATGTATCATTGGAAACCAAATTTGGAATTTATTTTTATAGAACGAGTAATTCACGTCCTGAATGCAAAATTACATTCATAAACTCATCATAAACCAGAAGTTAGAAGTACAGTGAATCATCTATCCCAATTTAATGTTCTACAATGAACATTTTCCCTAGATTTTAAGAAATTTAATTTACTTGCATTCATAGATTTCGGAAAATGAATACAATGAATTTTGTACATCAGATTGCTCACTCTCACAATTCTGATGTCGTTCAAATACTGATCATATCGATACTGTTCATTCATAGATTATTTCATGAAAAATGAGAAAAAAATCGACATACGCAGAATTTTTACCTCCCAATATGTTGTAGAGGTCTTGAAAACATTATCTCGAAAGATATATTTTTTATACAAAGGCTATTAATAATCTGAAAATGGCTTTCATATTTAGCTCATGATGACTCAAAAATAACTCGTACGTGAAAAAACTTATCAGCTACGAATTTTTACAGATAAATCAATCGACACATGATCTCAAGAAAAATTTGAATGAACCCGAAGAATACTTATCACACAATATTTCGTCGACAAATGGGAAAAATAAACGATACGATTCGATAAATAAATTTGTGACAAAAGGAATCTAAAATGGCTTTCATATTCGGCATAAATTATGATTCAGAAATAGCTCGTACGAGAAAAGAAAACCGAAAACCTCATTTTAAGCTACAAATTTTCACGAACATTGTGACGGGTAAGTCAATCGACATATGATCTCAAGAAAAATTATGATTCGGAAATGTGCACACTGATAACAAACGTCTAATTTATCGATCGCAAAGATGACCTCTACCTTGAAAATTAGGTTGCGAACTCGCACCGGCCAAAGTATGTCTTCAAGTCTTCGTTCTAATTGAACCTATCGATCGATACGATATTATTCAAGAGTTTGAAATCGAGCAGTAGCACTCAAATGGCTTGAAAAAAATAATTTACCTTATCTCTCTCCGATGCCTCCAACTTGCTTTTCTCCTCTTCCAGTAGGAGCCGTCGTCGAACATTGGATCGAATCTCGGATTTGGCAATCTCACGAAGGACGAGAATATCTTGGATTTTTTCTATGAGTTGTTCCTTTTCTTTCACTTCCTTTACAAATAACCAGAAGTATTTTTAAACGTAAAATAGGAATATGTGTTACAAAAAGATATGCATGTAGAAAAATGTTGATGTGACTCACTTCATCAATAATTTTTTGGCGTTTTTCCTCCGGTGAATCTTTGGTGTTAGGTTGATTGTCTAAACAAATAGAAATGAAATCTCGTGAATACAGATAACGTTTTAATACAGCCATTATTTCGATGTTCAAAACTGAAGACAGCTCGCCTAAATTATACTAACGTAATATAGAAAGACTAGAACTTACTGTCGTTACCATAAGGCATGTTCCAAATCGAGTCTCCAGTACAGAGTACAAACGTTCCGTCGTGTACTTCAGTCGTGCACAAGATCGAACCAGAGTCGACGAGTACTTCCGCAGGAAACAAAATAATAAAAGTTTTCGAGAAACGTAGATTTAATTAAGAAACGTGATTTCTGTATTGAAATAATTCCAACAATAAGAAACGAGAATTTCTCAACAAGCTGAACAAAGCTTCGAGAAATCTAAACTAAGAAACGACCAACCAGAACAAAAACATCTACATCGCGCAATATACCCAGACACAAGGTTGATGTAAATTCACGATGATGTGCTGGGACTTAGACCTGAGGGGAGATTACGTCAATCTGAAAGGGGAAGGTGACGCTACTTTAACGCTGTGGAAGTTGAAAACTAGATATTCTCCGAAATTAGTAAACGTTCAAATTTGATTCAAAATCCATGGTAAGCATGAGCGATAACGTTCTTTTTACACCAGTTCAATGTTCAACTACTCAACTCAATTTCGCAATAAGCAGTAACGCAGCCGAATAAAAATTCATAACTAGAAAAAATATATATATATATATTTTTATTTATTTATTTTTATTCTATAAGAATCCAAATTAAAAATCTTCAGTCTGTCTCTGAGCTGGCTGATTCACCTAACGGGAAACAGAATAACAAAAACATTGTTCCCGTCAGTTTCAATAAGAAATGTGAGTTGAAAATTAAAAAACACTGTAAAACATAGGAACGCTGTCAAAGTTCAGTGGCTGCTGAATTCTCAAAATAATCGAGGATATTACGAGTCCTTAAATTATTTTCCAAAGTGTCATGCTACCGAAGAAATGTAAAGAAATTAAAACTAATTTTCGGATCGTGCAGCTATACTCAGGTACTGTCTCATTTAACAAGCATATCTAGACCACTAGAGAAAGTATTACTACTTTTGGTCAGCTTTGTAACACAAATAGACATTTCTGTAATGCCAAGAATACGTATATTTCCGAATATAGAGAACAGTACCAAGATCAAAATGTAGGCCTAATGAGACGAGGCATAACACGAAATTTCTATTGAAATGTTGATGTCTAAAAATTAGATCTCCAAAATAAGATCAACATCAAATTACAACAGAGGTCGCTCAAAATCTAAGACGCCACATCTAGCCTAACTGTAATTTCGTATTCTAAATCGACGAACTATTCTGAAGTTCCATATCGACCGTTTAGGTGCTCAAAATAGAATTTCAAAATTGATAAACTATTATTGGAACCGATGATCGCAAACATTTTGACCATCATAAATCTGATCTTCCCTGAAGCTCGTATAATTCTACAGGCTCATGAAATCACGAACGATCTCACGTAAACAGCCTAAAATTCTGCCATGAATAAACTATACAAGAAGTTCTTCAAACTCACAGAATCGTCCATGACGACGTCGGCATTTGCTTCTGTCATCTTTTTTTTCGGAAATCTTCAATGTTATAGTGGTAAAAGAAATAATTTAACAATTCCAGATGATTAAAATTTTAAATTGCTTCGTTATAACGTTAATACAAGCTTTTCAGAGAGGCTTGAAAATTGGAAAGCGTAATAGTTCGTCGATTATAAAGAGGCCAGCAATTTTTAAGCTCTCAAATTTCTGACTTGAAAAGTCGAGGAATACTTGGTTTCTAATTTGGCGGCAACTTCTCAAAAATGTAGGCTAGAAGATGCCGGTTCTGTTTGAATCGTATTATCTGTGATTCAGGTTTTAACTCTGTGACGTCAGAATATCCACAGAGTTAAAGTCGAAAACGTACAGTTTTTGACACTGACCCCCCCCCCTTCACCACCAACCCAAAGGACCGGTGGTCAGGGCTAGGGGTCAGCACTCTGGGAACACTAAACAGGGGAGAAAAAAGTTACCTTTCCAGTAGGGCAAACAATCAATGCTTCGTAGCTTTGCTAGTCGATGGAGCCGGATCTTCATGTCGGTTAGTTGGTAGTTCCAAAGGAAACAACTGGTTTACTGTTCTAATAATGGTGCGGCCGCCCGAGCGAATATGAGCTAGGGCCTGCCGTTTGTCTACGCTAATTATAACACCATACTTCCACTCAGCCCTTGGAGCACTAGGCTCCTTGACTAACACAACTTCTCCTTTACGAGGAGTAAAGGCTTTAGAACCTTTCTTTGGTGTATGTCTAGAACTATGCCTTTCTCGTAAAGAGAGAAGGTAGAGACTTCGAAATGCGACCCAAAATGCTTCCACTACACCTAAAGTTTGTCCCCAGGCACTCAGTAGAGTCTCCGAAGTAGATGGGAGACGCACCGTGGAAACTTCTAGATTGGTGTTCGTGTTGACAGTACGCAGTCTCAGAAAGTTATTTGGAGTAAGAGGTGAAAGAACTTCCTCAGAAACATAAGTAAGTGGTCTACTATTCACTGTGTCCTCTATGTGGCAAAGAGCAGTGTTGAGCTGAACGTAATCTAATAACACATTGCCATAGGACTTCTTTAAACTGAGCTTGACTAATGCGACAAGACGTTCATAAGCTCCACCATACCACGGGGCATATTGCGGAATAAAATTCCATTGAATATTATTCGAAGTAATAAAATTATCCAGACGATAGTCGGATATCTTACAACGTTTCCCAACTAATGGTTGCACAAATACAAAATTAGAGGCATTATCAGAAATTATAAACTTTGGAACTCCTCGACGACTCACAAATCTTGTAAGCGCCATAAGGAATTCCTCAGCAGATAGATTTCGGACTAGCTCTAGGTGTATTGCGCGCGTCACTAGACAAGTGAATAATGCTACCCACACCTTTGTGGGGTCAAAATTTGCACTCTGAACTATGAAAGAAGATCCAGTTTGCACTAGGTCAACTTTCCTGCCTTCCACTTTAATCCTGAGAGGACCTAAGTAGTCCAGGCCAGTGTGTAGAAAAGGTGACACTTCAGCTACCCTCACCAAAGGTAATGGTGGCATTGGAGGAAGTTGGAAACTACCGCCTGTCCACCTGTTGCAGGTAACACACTTGTGGATCACGGACTTTACTGTCATTCGACCTTTGATGATCCAAAACCGCTCTCGAACCTTTGCTAACAAATGACTACAACCAATGTGATGATTCTCAATATGCAATTTTCGTATATAGATACGAGTGAGCGGACTGTGTCTAGGCAACAGGATAGGATGAATCGTATCCCATGGGAACGAAACATTCTGAAGACGCCCTTTACACCGAATGAGTCCAGAATCATCTAAAAATAACTCTAACTGAAAGTTAGGTTGAACTCCCTGTCGTAGTTTAGCATACTCCAAACCACAATACTTTTGTTGAATTTCCGCAATCAACAAACGTTCTGCTCTTCTGAACTCTTCCAAAGATGTTGCACGGTCTTCTACTTTGGTCCTTTTGAAACAGAAACTTATGACCGTTTTGAATACTCGCACATAAGAGTTCCAAGAACTGAAACGTTTTTCTAATAGATCTGTCAAAAAACCCTTATATTTGGGATTACTAATGGCGAGAGTGACTGTCGAGAATACTTCAGTGGTAACAGGCATGGCGGGCCACAGCTTTTCATGGGGAAGCCAAGTAGGTCCGTGCCACCAAAGTTCGTTACCCTCTAAAAGTGCTGCTTTAGAGCCACGAGTGGCGATATCAGCAGGATTCGAATCAGTAGGTACATGTCGAAATATTAGATTTGGGGCCTTTCGAATTTCAGAAATTCGATTCTGAACAAATATAGGTTGTATCGCACTGGAATTCAGCCACTGCAGAACAGTTGTGGCGTCAGTCCATAACACCGTTTTCTCTATCCTGACATCTAAATGAGATGTTAGATAAGACGCCATCCTTTTCCCAATCAACACTGCTAAAAGCTCTAAGCGAGGTATACTCAACTCTTTGATAGGTGCAGTTCTAGCCTTACAAAAAGCTAAAGTTGAAGTACTCTGGCATATCTGCGAATTTATATAAACCAAATAGGCGCAACATGCATAAGCTTTCTTTGAGGCATCACAGAAAATATGCAAACTAATTGTTCCTTCTTCGGTGAAGGTCCAATATCGTCGTGGAATATTCACAGAGGATATTTCCTTTGCCTCTAGGGACAGTTTCATCCACCTTGCCTCCAAATTGGGGGGCAAAGGCGAATCCCAGTTATACTTGTCCTTCCAGCATTGCTGCACAAAAAGTTTCAAGTCTAAAGTACTGGGTGCAAAATAACCAAGTGGGTCAAATATAGACGCTAAGAATTTCAAGACAAAACGTTTAGTCACTTTAGGAGACTCCATTTGAGAGTCCAGTTTGACCGTGAGAGAGTCTTGACAACGGTTCCAATTCAATCCCAATATTGAAATGTTCCCATCCGATTTACTACGAATATTTTCTGGGATCATGTTAACAAAAGTGTGGTCGTTAGAAGCCCAATCACGCAGGTTAAAACTTGCAGAATGGAATCTAGTGGTCAAAGATTCATACAATTGAATAGCAGATGAGGTGCTTTCAACACTGAGAACCAGGTTGTCAACATAAAAGCGTTTCCTCGCTAGAGAATGCCACTTATTGGCCGGCATTGTCGTTAGCAGTTCCTGAACTACAATGTTCAGAAGAAATGGTGAAGAAATCACTCCAAAAGGTACTCTCGCAAAGCGGAAAATTTTTAAGTTCTCCGGAGTAGGCGGAGATGAAGTATCTTTCACCCAAAGAAAACGAACTGCATCCCGATCAACTTCGTTAAGACCGACCTGTAAAAATGCTTTCTCAATGTCGGCTGTTATGCCCACAGCATGTAAACGGAAGTTCAGAATTAGGCCAACCAGATCTTCTAATAAAATAGGACCACGATGTAACAGATCATTTAGACTGCTGCCAGACTTAGTCTTAGCTGAGGCGTCATAAACGATTCGGATCTTATCACCCCTAAGTACTGGGCGATGAGGGAGATAGTGCGTCAGATACTTTGTATCCCGAGGCGCCCATTCAATGATTTGCATAGCCTCTTGATCCTTGAGTACTTTATCATATTCCGAAAGGAGTTTGAGAGGTGTACGATCTAATAACGATCTCAAACGTGCGATACACATTCGGAAATTGGAAGGCAAGGCAGGGTTTTCTTGCTTCCAAGGCCACCGTACTACAAACCTACCATCTTCAAAACGTACAGTGTCTCGAAAATTCCTCAAGACTAGATCATCAATGTCCTCAGACTCAGAGGCTTTAATCCCCAGAGCCTCAAGTGACCATAGATTGGTTAGGAGAGCAGGATCAAATGCTAAGGTCTTTCCAGATTCCACACTCAGAAGGTCATTGTCTAACTTGACAGAACAAGAAAGAGCAGTATAGAAAGAAGTATTACAACTCAAATCCCGTTTCGAGGTAATTACCTTACCTGAAGGGACCCAACCAAAAAATGACTTTAGTAGAACCACTTTACTAGGAAGTTTCTTACACTCACCAACCTCCACAATGTCATGATAAAGATCATTACCGATTAATAGCTCAATAGGACCCTGATTACACTCAAAAATATCAGGATCAGCGTAGGTAAGATGACTGGGAAGTATACTCATCACTGTATCCACTGAGGGACAGGATTCTACATCCCCAGTAATACAAGGTGTGGTGAGTAATCGAAAGGTTCGACTAGAAGAGTTCTTATTCTGCAAAGTCAACATAACTTCTGCAGATCTAAAAGTGTAAGAATCTTCTGAGCCAAACCTACATAAGTCTATGTTACTGCGTTTTCCTAATTTCAGTCCTAAACGGCGAACTAAATCGTTATGGACATAGGAATGCAGACTTCCTGAGTCAAGTAAACCCCTAACTTGAACTAAACCGACAGCGCTCCGAATATAGCAGGAAAAAGTTTGCAGAAACGTACCTTTCTCCTCTTCCTGCGACTTCTTGCCTTTCGTCGCCTTCTTACCCTGCTTGCTTACAGCGTAGGTTACGCATAAAGGCAGCATGTGACCCGACTTCTTACATTTGGGGCACTTCTCCTTCTTCTTCTTACAATTCTGGGCGCGATGTCCAGGATTCAAACAGAAGAAACACAGTTTCTTTGTTATCACCCGCTGCTTCCGACTAGTCCAGGTCCGGAATTTCCGACAGTCTTCGGAGGGGTGTGCTTCCTCGCAGAATACACACTCTTCTCCACTCCCGGACTTCTGGCTAGATCTTTTCGGTCCTCCTCCCACCAGCGTCACTGACTTCTTTGCTGCATGAGCAACTAACGGAGTAGCTTCATCCCCTTTAAGGTACATCGCTACCATCTCGTTGATTTGAACGGTATTTGATAACTGGGTCATCAAATCTTCAATGGAAAATGTCCCAGTAGGATCTTTCTCCCACAATGGCCGAATGGTGGCTGTCAGGGTAGTCTCCGAAAATTTACTCAGAATCAGGCCTTTCAAAAAACTCTGATTCACTACCACACCTAAATTAGTGAGATTCTTCAAAATTTTCTTAATCGAATCAAAATTGCTTCTTTGCTCTTCGGCGCTCTTAGCTCTCTTGAGCTCATTGAGCTCAGCGTAATACACATTAACTAGCTGCGCTGGATTTCCAAAACGTTCTTTAAGAACACGCACGGCTTCCATATAGTTTTCGGCCGTTTGGGCATATCCCTCTATGGCCTTCTTCGCCTTGCCCTTTAGACAAGATACCAAATAGGTAAATTTGCTCACAGGGGTGAGATTTTTACGTAAGTGGATTGAGGCCTCGAACAGCTCCCAGAAAGGGCGCCAGCCTTTTAAATCGCCAGAGTAGCTTGCCAACTTAATGGACGATAGTTTGACACCATCCATAACATCAGCAGAAGAGGCATTTGAAACGACAATGTTCCGTGAGGAAACCGACTCGTTAACCCAAGAAAGAACGGAATCAACGAGCTCAACAGTCTCGTGAGCTGAAGATATTGTCGACGCAATCTCGTCAAGATCTCTCTGTGCGAGGTTCGAATTAACTTTCTCCGTTCCCTTGACTAACTCGTCAACGAGTAGGCGCACCTCTTTTACGCCCTCACGCAAGCCGACGAGGTTCTTAATTTTCAGGTCTTCCTTTAAAGATGTAACCCTGGCTACTAGGCGAGACTTCAACAGCATAAGCTGGAAGGTTTCATCGTGAGGCTCCTGAAGAAAAATTACAAAACATATTCAGCTTGGCGTAAAGGAGGATAAGAAGTAGGCGCACGAGATACTAAATTATCTACAAAGAAAGTGTTTCTCAACTTCATCCCGTTTGTGTACTTCCTCTTTTGGCCACCATTAGTATAGTAGATGGCGCGCTATGTATTTCATCCCGTTTGGGTAGCTTCTGCATTTGTCCATCAGATGTCAGCCACTTTGCTGACGCGTCCCAATGTATTCGCATATTTACTCTATTGGTACGGTGCGTGAACTGTTACTACAAGGTCCTTCTTGCGAATCAATTTTTTAATTTGTGAGCGAAAAATTTCGTTTATATAAGTGCCACCGAAAGCTGATGAATGTATAATATATATTCAGTAGTCTCGTTTTCTATCCATATGATCGTTGTACATATACAGCGTTGGCAATTATCGTGAACAGGCCGCTTGTATGACAAACAGCCATAAGTGTCAGTGGCGGCAAATATCGTGGTAGGGGCAACGGGCAACTGTTGTACCTGGGACCAGTTTTACCTAGGACCGATTTCTGCTTTGGTGCCCCCAAGTGGTAATAAACAAAACTAACACTACCAGCCTATGAATATTAACATTTGGCAACGTTTAAGCTGTTGCACATGTTTACTTATCCGTTTTTATGAAAACAGTGATTTCGCGTTCGTAAAGTAAAATTTTCAGCATTCGGTGTTTTTCATCTTTTAGTTAGTAAAACTTCATCAAATATTCCAAAAACACGCATCTGGTGCCAGTATGCAATAGAGAAGATAACAGGTAGGTTATTTCAGAAATTAGTTATCAATTTTTTTTTGCGAAAATTTTTTTTATCGTCAAATGAACGGGTCGTGTACCTAGGACCGATTTGCTTGTTGTACCTAGGACCACAGAAAACTTCGTATAAAACGTGATTATTTTTTGTTTCAGGATGCGGCGAAGTAAAAATAATGTACAACGGAAAAATAATGGACCCTGTGGCTATATGAAATCATTGACAATATTCAATTCGTTTATAAACAATGTATTGTCCAAAAATTAAAAGAATTTTCGATCCGACGTGGATCTTTGCGCGTTATTGATAAAATTAGGTAGGTACAACGTGTAAGAATACCCTATACCGAAAAATGTTGTAATTTTGAATATAACATTTGTACTTTTCAGGCATCAAAATATACTTCCGTTTATAATTTTGTAACTTTTAATGAGGTAATCCTAGGTACAATATGCGGTGGTTCAAGGTAAAACATGATGTACCTGGGACCAAAATTTTCAAAAATTCATAAAAAATGGAATATTTGATGTTTTCGAAGTCCGTTTGCGCAAAAGTATGAATCAAGTGTACCTTTATCCAACAGAACAATTCAAAAAATTTTATAATCCATACATCAGCTTACAGAGCCCAAAATGTGAAAAATGGTCCTATGTACAACAGTTGCCCCTACTCACAGACTGGAGCACTACATGAAATAATTATCTTTTTATCGTAATTATCTTAAAACATATCGTATCAATGTTATTGGAGAAATAGAAGGAAAAATTAGTTATTAACTATTCAACAAGGTTTGAATATTTTTTTACCACGATTTTGCACAACCTGGAGCAGTTATCGCGTTATATATCCGTTTACTGATCTACAACCAATTTTAAAATTTTTTATTCCTGTGTTCAGAAAAAACTTCAAGCACCAACTGGAAAAATTACAAGTTGCCGCGCCTGATAACTGTAATTACAGTCAAATGGTAGCATATATCAAACGACCCTTTAAGCTTGGCTCAATTTTGATTATTCCCCAGTTAAACTAATATTTGGATTGAATTAACTGGTACGAATCAACAACTACAGATGGAGAAAATATCAAATGACATTGATATTATAGGTATCTCAAAAAGTATCGATGTATTGATGTCCAAAAAATTATCTGTATGTGAGCGTCACAAGTAAAAAACAAGAAAAAAGGAGAATTTAGCAAGTTTTTTCGAAAATTTTTCTGAATTTTGTTATTTTTTCTTGTTTTTAAGAAGCAATTTATTATCATTGAAGAAAATAGAAATATGTTGAAGAAAAATTGCGTTACAAAACGAAAGAAAAACAAAATAGCGAAAAAAACATTACTTTTTTCTTTTTGTCTGATATTGACATTATCGATATTTTTGGTTTTGATATTGATAACTTATAATATATCGATATCCAAAAGTGCTTGATATGCCATATCTATCAACAACTCATTAGATTCTAGTGTGTTAATTATTGAGATCAGCTTAACATTGGTTTAGTTGGAGAATAATCGAGATTGATCCTAATCTTCTTGGACTGACGTGAGTATAATCGTTGTTCCAACTGTCGTGTCTTATAAGCGACGATTAACGATTACTTTTTATCGGGATTTTTGCCATGAAACTGAGTAACAGTAGGTTTAGTACATACATTGCTAAGCGTAGTAGTGTTCTTACTGTGGTGCACGTATACATATCAGGGTGTCTACATGTGCTGAAAAGTCCTTCAAGTCCTAAATTTTGAAAAAAGTCCTGAAAGTCCTAAAAAGTGCTGACTTTTTTTTAAATTGAAAAGGCCTTCATTTTTGTTAGAAATACTTAAAAATAAAGTTTTTGCGAATCCTATAATTATTATGATTAGTCATCGAAAAGTGTAACCCAGGATCTATATTCACAAGGAGGGGGAAGGGGGGAAGCAAAAAGGAGGGAGTGGTAAAGGGGATAAAACAGTTAGAAACAAAAAGAAAAAGATTTTTATCCAACATGTAATTGATAAAGACTATTTTTCCAAACAGCATCGAATGAGTAAACTGGCTTTTTTATTTGACTGAAATGGAGAGTGAGGTAAAAACCGGAGAGTGAGGAAAAAATTTTTCCCTCACGGCTTGCCTACAACACGTGACGAAAACACGAAAAGTCGCAGTTGTGAATTACATGCCCTGTAGGAGTGCTACAATCGCTGAAACAAACGTGATCTGATGAGACTGGATGTAATCTTTTGATTTTGAGTAGATTTTTGAATTTTAATAGGTAATTTATACATTAATTTGTCACACAAAATGAATGTTTCTATCGATGTGGGCGATATATTTAACTTCATCCTTCAAGAATATCGGTAACCCATTCGTTTTAGCCATGCAGCTTATGAAAGCTAGTCACATTTTCAATGTAATGATAAAGCAGTAGCAAAGCCTTTGTCCAACACAACACCTTCCCCAAGATTACGTTTCTCGAGAATTTTGGAATCTCTGACTGCGAATTTATCGCACGCTTTTCTTCAAAACATTTTGCTCACGAATGTAGTTCCTCGGGAAGATGGAGCTCCTAGCATGAATTTCACTATATGTGGATTTCCTTATAACAGGAATGCGTTCTAATGTTACAATTCAAATTTAAGTAAAATATAACAATACCGACTATAATTGATATATTGCAAATTACAGAAATTGAAACATAAAAATTATCGTCTACCTACTATCTTGATGCGAATGTGCAGGTATGTCAATTCGTGTATTGACTCGCAATTCGCAACTACACTCCTCATTATTATGTTGGATAAAGTTACGTTCGTCACTCGTGGAAAAGTGAGCCAACACTGCTCGTGTAATTAACGAAAATCGCCTGCGGCTCGTTTTGTTAACTTGGCACTCGCAGGTAAAATTGCTCACTTTACCCACTTGTAACGAAAATAACTATTGCTCACTCGGGGAAAATATGGTACGTATTCCGGCTACAGTCCTGCAAAGAGTCCTGAGAAAGTACTTCATTTTTACTTTTCAATTTCTGTAGACACCCTGCATATGTATGGTACTCAGTTGTGTTTTAGGCGAATAACTTTCGACCAGATGTAAATGTATTTGCCTACTCATACTGTTGAAGGAGTTGAGATTAGTCGATGAAAAAAATCATTTATAGTACAACTTTCCGATAATGAATAAAAAAAGCAGTTACGATAGACGTTTTACAATGAAACACATTATGCGCGACAATTTTCACATTTTTACAATTCTCCATAAAGAGGGTTCTTTTGATCCGTGCATATTTCTTTGGAAAATAATGCAAACCCTTCGAAAATACCCTTATCCTTATACGCTTTAATCCCTTATAGTTCCTTAGTAGTTGCACATTTTTAATCAATAAAAAACGGTTGGAGTTGATATTCTTGTAATATCCCTTCTCCACAATGGTAGAAAAAGATTTTACGAACATATTATTGAACTACGCGACGTTGATGATTAATTCTTTAGGTGTTGCTAAAATTTCTTACATTATTAATAGAAAGTTACACCGTGCTGCCAAGAGTAAGCAAATATAACTACATGTAGTCGGATAAGTTGCTTTATTATCCAGTTGAAGGAACATCGTTATTTTCAAGATACCTACATACCTTATTGTGGATTATATTGCCCTACATCCTGCTTTTTTGTTAATCTTCTCGAAAGGACCAGTCAGCTACTTACTTTCAGGGCCTATTCTAAGGATTTTTTGCAGGTACGCAAAGTACTGTAAAAATCTCAAAATTCATGTGTACCCCCCCCCCTCCTCACCAAAAAAATTATGGTATGAACTGAAAATTGAAGCAGCAGAAGTCAAAATCCTGTGATCACTGATCTTGTTTTTTGGAACTACGCAAATTCTGTTTTGCAGTTGCGCAACGAACTTTTGGAACTGCGCAAAGTGTGCGCAGCTGCGCCTTAGAATAGGCCCTGCTTACTTTTCTTGTGCCGAGTATGACCTACTTGACTACGGGATTATTCATTTTTTCGATTCAAGCTCGATCTTCTAAGCTTGTTTCGGTTACACTTTTCGTGGTTACTCGAGTGTATAGGCTTTTCTATCTGTGATGGTTACACCTTACCTTGACGCATTTTTCCTCTTCATTCTGCAACTGTAGTCCCATGAACTGCGTAAACTTCAATTTCGATGATTTCCTGTTATGGTTACCATGAGCAATTACGCTCATTTTAAATAATTTTTAATTTACCCACATACTGTTACGAATGACAACTTTTTTGTTCTAGATATTTTCATCAGAGAGAATGGTTTAAAAAAATTGGTTCTGCGGAATTTCCGTCGGATGAAACGCTAAACTTCTCTACACTCGTTTCAAAATTAGGCTGCATCAATGATCAACACGACACATTCTACTTGTCAATCAGGTATATCAGGTTAGTCCGCTGGATATTTGTACCTCTGCGTGCGTGTTATATTCTGGCATTTGTATTCCGAGAACTTCTACCGGTAGCCTAGCGCTACAAATACTCGTATTTGTGAAACTGATTAGCTACTGCCGAGGGCTGAATTTTTCCACCATTTTTATACATAATAATGAGGACCTATATTGTGAAGTTTCTCAAAATCTAATTTGATTTCTGCGACTAAGAGGCTGCGAAAGTACATATGTATGTTCTCAAGAGGATGCAGTCCCAAAACTCTGGTCATGGCTCCACGTGATACATTCACGCTATTATATTTTTTTGTCGAGTTTTCTGTGGTTCCTGTGCAATATACAGCCCGTATTTTTGGCTTTTACTTATTAACTTTTTGGTTGGTTTCTTCATATTTGTTTCATTGAAGACGAGGGCGAGCAGAATCGTAAAAAAAAAATCGAATCTTCGAATCACAGATACAGATGATGTTTCCACAGAAAATTATCCTGGAAATACTTTTGATGCCTGGTGCTTGATTTCTTGTCCGGAATATTGAGAACTGGAATGCAAGAAGAGCATATTGGTGGATAAAACCCTTTTTGATGATTTTGATAAAATAAATTTTGCGAAGCCTTTCCTCTATATCCCATTGTCCAAATCACATGCCTGTATCTGTAAGGTTTCTGACGATATCTCCACAGCACGTAGTCTTATTGTGACAACGTATTCTGATTTTTCGTGATGAAGTCGATCTATCGGTAAAAGCTCGGATAATAGTTTGAACTGATATGTAATTATTTTGTTTCTCTGATGAGTTTCAAAATAAAATAGGAAATGTTAAACCTGATCGAAAACCGCAACGCAATGAAAGCAGAATATCAAGTTGATAGTGGTTTACCGAGGAAAAGCCCATATTCGTCCTTTAAATATCCTATTAAATGGATAAGAATGTTATTATGCATGTGTAAATAAATGACTGAGAATATATTCAAATGCGTAAAAATTTCAAATACCTAATGAATTTGAGTTCTAAATTTTGAACTCTCAAAAAAGGAAGTATATCGAGTGTCTCATGCACACTTGACCTAAGGGACATTTTGAAGAAAATGAGTTTAATACATATTCTTATAGATCTCGATGCCCTCCATCAGGCTACACCAGCTACATGCGCAAACGACGAATTACTTCCTTTTTAAGCCCGCTAGATGGCGTAAACCATTTGAGCCACGTATATAACACAACGTTATTTATATTTTACAAATCACTCTCCTGAAAAAAAGCGTTTTTGTCACTTAGGTCAAGTATGCATGAGACACTCGATATTTATGTTTTATTTTTTCACACATCTGCTGTTCGTTTCCTACAAAACTAAACTGGTTGATCAATGAATAATTTTGCCCATAGAAGTTGAAATTATTACATCCAGTTGTTTCCACCCGATGTTTTATTTCACAGCGCACTGAAAAATAACTTCAACCTCGTTTTCTGAACATATTTTTTTTATGTATGCTCTTCTTGCATTTCTGTACTCGATTAACCATTCTCTTCCTAAATGACTGAGAATAAAATTTAATTTTAGAAAAAATGTTTTTTAGAATAATCGTTATCCTGAGTAGATACCTTATGTATGTTCTAGCGCAGTAATGATTTCTCTTACTTTTTCCCCCCATTTTTCAGTTCTCAAGAAAAAATAAAAATTCTCTTAATTTCCGTATTGAATATTTAACTATTTTTAAGGATAATTTTAATCATTTCATCCTATTTTCTCATCTCCTCTAGTTTGAAAATTTTATAAATGTTGTATCCAAATTATATCAATTTCCTATCTTTCAACTCTTTCTCTCATAGAAATCATCAATCTGTGATAGGTAATAATACTCTTGGCATAGTTGAAGATTTCTTTCACTTCTTTCCCCATTTTTCACCTCTGAAGAAAAAAAATGATACATTACATTTATTCTAGCCCACTTGAAGATTTCTTTTACTTTCTCCCCCATTTTTCTGTTCCCAAGAAAAAACAAAATTTCCCTAAAATTTCATATTGAAGATTTAACTGTTTTTAAGCTAATATTAATTTATTTTCACAATTGTGTTCCATCTCCTCTTATTCGAAAATTTTATAAATTTTGTATCCAAGTTCCATCAATTTCCTATTTTTCAACCCTTTCTCTTATAAAATTTTCTTACCTTTGGTATAAAACAAAAATAATCAACTTACTCGTCAAATAAGCATTGAGTTCCTCTCCATATAATTTATGATTTGATTTAGAACGATCAAATTTTTAATTTAATAGATCACGAATACAAGACTTTAAATGTTTATTACAAATTTTAATATCACCAATCATTATACTATTTCTCAAAGAATTCAATTCTTCCTTACTCTGAGAAGCTTTATTAACTGTCTTCATCAAAGCGTTTAATTCACTTAATAACAGAAGATTTATGTTATTCCCGTCAGCCATGTTAAACCAATTTTAAGTGCGTATTGGAAAGAGAAAGACACGTAGTCACTTCGACGTGGTCAACCAGTTCAGGGTGAACAAATTCAACGCGAAAATTTTTTTTAATTTCATGATCAGTGTGAACAGATTCAACGTAAAATTTTTAATATTTACGGATTGTTATTGATAATCTTCACGATTCATATTTGATATATCTCTGTGTACGATAGTTTTACGATGGAACTGATCAAATTTTATGTTAATTGATTTTTTTTTTCAAAACTTGTCGAGTCGTTCACATCAATAAACTGGCACAACTATGGAGCGAAAAATGAATTATTTTTATTTGAAATTACAGACTAATATCAAAATTCTACAATTACTACATCAATACGTAGACAAATTCAAATAAAGGAAATCTTACATTCTAATATTGTCTTGACCTCTTAAATGGGTAGATAAAAATTTGTTTAAAAAAATTCTAAAATAAAAAAAACAAAATTTTGACTATAAATCGCAGAAATCTATGGAGTGGTTCCTGTTACGATAGGCGGTAAATCCAGGGGTTGTAAAATGATCTGTATACAAAGGACAGCCGGATCATCTTCGTCAATTTCTACAGCTTTTAGCATTTCCTTTATTGCTCTGTCATCATCAAACTTGGGTAATGGTGGACTAAATTGTGCCATCTTGTGGCACGTTTTATCGCTCATTTGATTATATAACCAGCGTGCGAATTTCATAAAAACCGCTGGTGTTATATTTCTATCATCCAAACGATTCCGGATCATTACAATAAACACGTCTTGCGTAAACCTTACATTCTGGGAAACTAGCATTTCGTTAAGCGCATCGCAGTACGAAGAATCGGGCTTTCCATAAACGGTTTCGCTGGTTTTACTGTTTATTCTCAATGGATAGTTTTTGTCCACGAAATTTTCAAGTTTCGATCGTACACTGATGATACGTAATACTTTTTCATAACATTCCTGAAAGTTTCAAATATTACCTCTTAAGTATGTCTATTTTGTATTCAAGAAATGTTAAAATAGATTGTATGAAAACATGATTAACAAATTTGTAAACTATATGTATCATTGGAAACCAAATTTGGAATTTATTTTTATAGAACGAGTAATTCACGTCCTGAATGCAAAATTACATTCATAAACTCATCATAAACCAGAAGTTAGAAGTACAGTGAATCATCTATCCCAATTTAATGTTCTACAATGAACATTTTCCCTAGATTTTAAGAAATTTAATTTACTTGCATTCATAGATTTCGGAAAATGAATACAATGAATTTTGTACATCAGATTGCTCACTCTCACAATTCTGATGTCGTTCAAATACTGATCATATCGATACTGTTCATTCATAGATTATTTCATGAAAAATGAGAAAAAAATCGACATACGCAGAATTTTTACCTCCCAATATGTTGTAGAGGTCTTGAAAACATTATCTCGAAAGATATATTTTTTATACAAAGGCTATTAATAATCTGAAAATGGCTTTCATATTTAGCTCATGATGACTCAAAAATAACTCGTACGTGAAAAAACTTATCAGCTACGAATTTTTACAGATAAATCAATCGACACATGATCTCAAGAAAAATTTGAATGAACCCGAAGAATACTTATCACACAATATTTCGTCGACAAATGGGAAAAATAAACGATACGATTCGATAAATAAATTTGTGACAAAAGGAATCTAAAATGGCTTTCATATTCGGCATAAATTATGATTCAGAAATAGCTCGTACGAGAAAAGAAAACCGAAAACCTCATTTTAAGCTACAAATTTTCACGAACATTGTGACGGGTAAGTCAATCGACATATGATCTCAAGAAAAATTATGATTCGGAAATGTGCACACTGATAACAAACGTCTAATTTATCGATCGCAAAGATGACCTCTACCTTGAAAATTAGGTTGCGAACTCGCACCGGCCAAAGTATGTCTTCAAGTCTTCGTTCTAATTGAACCTATCGATCGATACGATATTATTCAAGAGTTTGAAATCGAGCAGTAGCACTCAAATGGCTTGAAAAAAATAATTTACCTTATCTCTCTCCGATGCCTCCAACTTGCTTTTCTCCTCTTCCAGTAGGAGCCGTCGTCGAACATTGGATCGAATCTCGGATTTGGCAATCTCACGAAGGACGAGAATATCTTGGATTTTTTCTATGAGTTGTTCCTTTTCTTTCACTTCCTTTACAAATAACCAGAAGTATTTTTAAACGTAAAATAGGAATATGTGTTACAAAAAGATATGCATGTAGAAAAATGTTGATGTGACTCACTTCATCAATAATTTTTTGGCGTTTTTCCTCCGGTGAATCTTTGGTGTTAGGTTGATTGTCTAAACAAATAGAAATGAAATCTCGTGAATACAGATAACGTTTTAATACAGCCATTATTTCGATGTTCAAAACTGAAGACAGCTCGCCTAAATTATACTAACGTAATATAGAAAGACTAGAACTTACTGTCGTTACCATAAGGCATGTTCCAAATCGAGTCTCCAGTACAGAGTACAAACGTTCCGTCGTGTACTTCAGTCGTGCACAAGATCGAACCAGAGTCGACGAGTACTTCCGCAGGAAACAAAATAATAAAAGTTTTCGAGAAACGTAGATTTAATTAAGAAACGTGATTTCTGTATTGAAATAATTCCAACAATAAGAAACGAGAATTTCTCAACAAGCTGAACAAAGCTTCGAGAAATCTAAACTAAGAAACGACCAACCAGAACAAAAACATCTACATCGCGCAATATACCCAGACACAAGGTCGAATATTCCGAATAAGTATGACGTCAACTCGAAAGCGAAAACATTTTCAGTTTCTCCGCATGGAGCGCTCTAATGTTGTCAATTTTATGATTATTCCAAGTTTCACGAGAAGCGCTAAAAGTATCAATTTTGCTTTCTTAATTCTTTAACAAATTTTGTTGTGAGTATTGTACATTACCAATTTTTAAAGCTATGAAAAAAACTTCTCATATTTTTTATTAAATTCAGTGAAATTTTTTATACTACCAGTACTTTTTCTATTTTGATGACTGTGGTTTACAGATTGGCTGGAAGATTGTTGTGTAGAACTAGTCTTATTTTTATTTTTAGTATCACTATTAGGTTGACTTGAATTTTGACAGGATTTATGAGTAACGTTATTTGTATCATTCTTAAATGTGTATTGACCAAGACAATTTCGGCTCATTTCATAACTTATTTTCCTATTATTGTAGGGTATTTTATGCTCTTTTAAATATTTTAAAATAGTCTTTTCAGTTATTTTATATTTCAAAGAAAAACTTCTCACGCTATTTTTCTTGAAGTTGTATTCTTTTAATATTTGAACCAGCTCGTTAGGAGTCATTTATTTATATAAAATTTTTATTTTTACCATACCATACTTCCATACAATATTACCTTATTTCAATACCATATTACTGTACCTTACCATACCTTATTACCTTACCTTACCTTACCTTACCATACCATACCATACCATACCATGATACCATACCATGATACCATACCATACCATACCATACCATACCATACCATACCTTACCTCACCATACAATATAAAAAATATAAAATTTTATTCTAATAAATGGAAAGCCAAATAAAAAGATACATGCCCTCAAAAGTCGAGCTAGAAGGTCTAGATAGAATAATTTCAAAAAATAAAGAATTAGAAGAATTGATAAGAGATGAGGAAAGTAATTTAGAGAGAATAATTCAAGCTATTGATGGATTAAAAAATATAAATACCAATATGAAAATTATTATGAAACAGTTCTTTATAGCTCTACAACAAACAAGTATGACTTCAGATATTTATAAGTATGCCAATTTTAAGAATCAAGAATTGATAGAGAATCTACTTGAGAGAGAGGAAAAATATAAAAAAATTATAAAATCTCAAGCTGAAAAGCATAATGATAATTCTGGAATTGAAGAACTAAATAATGTCTTCTCAACAATTATTGTAGATTCTAAAGATAAAAAAATATCAAAATATATGACGAAAACTTTGAAAGATATTAAATTTCATGATGATTTCAAGCCTATATTTTCAGAAATAGGAACTAAAGAATTAACTCGTGATGAATTGAAACAAATGAAATCTGATCCTAGAAAAGGACCTAGATTTAATAATATCAAGAAAATTACAACTGTAAATGTTCCTAGTCTAAGTAATGATGCTACTATCATACAACAAAATTGAATACATAGGTATGGATCTACTCATGCTAGTAACATTAATATTCTATTAAGATTTCATGTCGAATTTGAGAAGGTTTTATGTCTATTTTGTGAAGGTTTATTCATCAAATATAATTTGAACGTAATGCAGACATAATTTGAACCTAATTTGGATGTAAATTGAATGGAATGGAATTTTAATTCAGACATAATTTGAGTCTAATTTAGACGTATTTTAGGATGGTTTTAGGATGGTTTTATGCCTATTTTAGGAAGGTTTTTTCCTTATTAAATTCTTATTAAAATTTATTTCTTTTAAATACCTAGTTGTATATAACCATCTTATACAAGTTGCTGTATTAGTTAAAGGTTAAGATGGAACTTGTTGATACACTCGCGTCAACTAGTGATTATATTTTACGTGATACTTGTAAGTCAACTATGTCAGATTCAGAGAATAGTAAAGCTATTAACAAAATGTTAACAGAAAAAGGATCAACTTTTAAAGAATATAATGTTGATGAATTTTTACAAAAGTTAATGCTTACAATACATTTGCTTGAAAATGGAAAATATTGCACTAAATGTAAAAATAATAAAAATATAGAAGAATTTGCTAGAAATCAAAACTGGTGTAAAGAATGTAAGAACACATTATTTAAAGAATACTATAACAGAAATCAAGAAAAAATGAAAGAAAATTTGAAAAAAGATTATGAAAAAAGAAAAAACCTAATGATATGTACTTGTGGTAAAGTCATAAATTCTGTATCTTACAAAGCACATTTAAAAACAAAATCTCATTATAATCTTCTCAATGAAAAATAAAAATATTCTTATTAAATTTTTTTCCTTATTAAATACAATTTAAAAATGAATTCTAAAAATCAAGTTTTAATAAGTGTTATACAAAATGAGAGTGGAAAAAGAGATACAAGTATTGCTCAATGGATTCAGTTTTTTAAAGTGCATAATTTCTATGCAAATAAAACAACAAGACAAATAGAACACTATTTAAGAAAGTATAGAATTTTTATAGCTTTTAGAGGAAGAGAAGTAGTTGAAAAGTTAAATGAATTGTATTTCATATTATTACCAAAATTAACTCAATCCAGATTACCTGATCCAAATATATTGGAAATTACTTTCACATTGACAAAGGAGGAAGTAAATACATGGCTTACTGGAACTCCATTCAAGTTTGAAGATAATAATGAAGATATATTTGGATCAAATAGGAGAGAGAATGATTTAAAAATTAGACCAAGGGTTGTAGATGAAAATTTTAGAAGTAGACATATACAATTTGAAATTCAAAATGAATGGGAAATTCAAGACTTAAAAGAGTTTTTAGATATTATGAAAAAACCTACTTTTGGACTTCTTAAAAAATGGATACATTTACATGATGGAATTAGAGCTAATTTTTGTGTAAGTGCAACCTATGAAAGAAGAGGTCATACAGAAACCATTGAGACTGATACAATGCATTTACAAACTACAAATTACATATTTCTTCGTGAATCAAACTTGGATGAGATGTATGATAATGTTATAGACTATATAATAGGAAGACATGAAAATATACAGGATAATTTAGAGGGTACTCAATGGGTTTTAATATCAATTAATAGTTTTAGAATTAATATAAATAGGTATGATCCGCTTAGAGCTGGTTCTTACATTGAACTCCCCAAAATTCTAGCAAGTAAGAAAGCTATCATAAACATTAAAAATGAGAATGATAATAAATGTTATTTATGGTCCATTTTAGGCGGTCTATTTCCAGTAGATAAAGATCCACAAAGAGTAGCTAAATATAAAAAATATGAACATATTTTTGATAAAGCTTTAGAAGGGATTGAATTTCCAATGAAAGTTCAAAATAATAATAAATTTGTGAATAGAGTTAATAATCTCAATTTAATTGAAGGAGGTTTATCTATTAACATATATCATCATAATAATCAATACAAAATTCAACCTTTATCAGATATAACAAAGGATGAAAAGAAAAATCATATTGATTTACTATTTCTTAAAGATAATTCAGGAAATTCTCATTACTGTCTGATTAAAGATTTATGGAAATTAGTAGGGAAACAAGTTACCCAAAATTGTAAGAAGAGATATCTTTGTAAAATGTGTTTAAATAGTTTTCCATGTGAAAAAATATTATCTGATCATAAAAATTATTGTGGATTGAATAAACCTGTCAAAGTAATTTTACCTAATAAAGCAGATAATATTGTTGAATTTAAAAATTATAATCATTCAATGAAAGCTCCATTTGCTATATATGCTGATTTTGAGAGTCTTATAAAGAAGCTTAATCAAGCAAGAGAATTGAATGTTAAGATTGATAAACTAAGTAAAAAATTGAATAAAACTAAAGAAGAAGTTGAAAAGTATGAATCTTATACAATAAAACTTCAGAGACATTTTCCAATTAGTTTTGTTTATTATATTAAGTATTCTAATGGAGAAATTAAAGAGAATCTATTTGAATATTTTGGTTTAGATGCTCCAAAGAAATTATATGAAAAATTAAAAGAAGATGTATTATTTATTGCGAGGGAATATTTAGATAAGAAAATGAAAATGAAAGAATTATCTGAGACACAAAAGATGGAATATAAATACTCTAAAACATGTCATATCTGTGAAAGAAAACTTGAAGATACTCCACCTCTTGTGGAAAAAGAAATTCGAGTATGGAATAAAAAAATTGATATTATTTGTAGTATTTTATTGAAGATTGAAGATGAAGATAGAAAAAAAGAACTCAATGATGAACTTTCAAAATTAAAACAGTTAGTTGATACTGCACGAGCAAGTGAGGTTTTAAATAAAATGAAAGTTCGAGATCATGATCATTTAACTGGGGAATATAGAGGAGCAGCTCATAGTAACTGTAATCTTAATTATAAAGTTCCCAGATTTATTCCTATTTATTTTCATAATTTTTCTGGATATGATGCTCATTTATTTGTTAAAGAATTTGGAGAGGATTATAATAATATTAAATTAATCCCAAATAATGAAGAAAAATATATATCATTTTCTAAAATTATAAAATATGATTCTGGGATAAGGAATACAAAAGGTGAAATAATTAATTATAATATTGAGTTGAGATTTTTAGATTCATATAAATTCTTATCAAGCTCCCTATCTGAGTTGGCTAAAAATTTAAAAAGATGTCACTTTAAAAACCTAAAGAGATGGTTTAATGAAAAAGTAGCTAAAAACCTATCTGAAATGGAAAGAAAATATTTGTTTAAATTATTAAGTAAAAAATTAGCTTATCCATATGATTATATGAATTCATTAGAAAAGTATAACAAAACAAAATTACCCTCGAAAGAAAACTTTTATAATCTATTAAATGATGAGCATGTTGATGCTGGAGAATATTATTATGCAGAAGAAATTTGGAAGTATTTTAATATTCAAAGTATGAAAGAATTTACAATGTTATATAATATAATAGATGTACTCTTACTAACTGATATTATGGAAAATTTTAGGGAAACATCACTTAGAATATATAAATTAGATCCAGTTTGGTATTACACAACTCCTGGATTTGCTTGGGATTGTATGCTGAAAACTACTAAACAAAAATTGGAATTATTAACTGATGTGGATATGCTATTAATGTTTGAAAGGGCTAAACGAGGAGGAATTTCTCAATGTTCAAATAGATATGCAAAGGCTAATAATAAATATATGGGAAAGAAATTTGATAAAAATAAGGATTCTGTATTCATTCAATATTTGGATGCAAATAATTTATATGGATGGGCTATGTGTAAGTATTTACCTTATGGAGGATTTGAATGGAAGAATCCAGAATATTTTGATGAGAATAGAATTATAAAAATGAAAGATGATCAGAAAATTGGATATCTTTTTGAAGTGGATTTGAAATATCCTAAAGAGTTACATGACAAACATTCTGATTTACCTTATTGTCCCGGAAATGTAATTGATAATAATCAACTTCCAAAATTATTTACTACATTATATGATAAGAAGAAATATGTTCTGCATTACTTAAATCTTAAGCAGGCTCTTAAAGCAGGATTAAAATTGGAGAAAATACATAGGGTTATAAAATTTGATCAATCTGATTGGATGAAAGTGTATATTGAAAAAAATACTGAATTAAGACAAAAAGCTAAGAATGACTTTGAAAAAGATTTCTTTAAATTAATGAATAATTCTGTTTTTGGAAGAACAATGATGAATGTTAGAAAGCACGTAGATATAAAATTAATTTCTGAAGGTAATAAATACACAAAATATGTTTCAAAACCAAATTTTGAGAAATCAACATTTTTTGGAAAAAATCTTGCAGCTGTACAAATGAGAAAAACTGAAATAAAATTCAATCAACCAATTTATGTGGGAGTAGCTATTTTAGATATTTCAAAAACATTAATGTATGATTTTTATTATAGATTGAAGGAAAGATATGGAGATAGAATAAAACTATTATATACGGATACTGATTCATTAATCATTGCTGTAAAAACAGAAGACTTTTATGAAAATATGAAAGGAATGATTGATGAATTTGATACATCAGATTATAAAAAAGATAATATTTATGGTTTACCACAAGTCAATAAAAAGGTATTAGGTAAGTTTAAAGATGAGATGAATGGAAAAATTTTAGAGGAATTTATTGGACTAGCTTCAAAATTATATTCTAATAAAGTTTTTGCATCAAATGATGATCTAATGAAAAAAGCTAAAGGAGTAAAGAAAAGTATTGTTAAAAATCAGATAACTCATGATGATTATAAAATATGTTTAGAAAAGAAAATAACTAAGACTATTAAACAGAAAATGATAAGGAGTACAAAACATAATATTTATACCATTGAACAGAATAAAAGAGGATTAAGTTCATTTGATGATAAAAGATGCTTGGTTGATGGGCAAACTGATACAATACCATGGGGTTATTGTAATACAATACCAAGAGATAAATTTATTGAGCATTTGAAAAATCTTGGGAGAAAAGCAACTAGTAAATCAATTGTGACTACTTAGGAAAGCGCAATAAAATTAACTTATTAAAGAGGATAAGACACTATGTTGCATCACTAGAAAATTTTTTATTTTGAGACTAATTTTTGAGGTACTTTCAATCCTAACCTTTTAATTTTATGTTTCATAATATCAATAAAAAATCTATTTGGAATGTTTTGAAATGCAATAATTAGGTACCTATATTTATATGGAAAATTATATTTTTAATCAGTCAAAAAAATTATTTTAAAAGTTAATTTGATTACAAAAGGGGAAATTGAAAAAATAATTTATAATTTTGATACTTCATCCTTTTTAACATATAAAAATTTTGCTTTCTATACATTGGAATTTATTTCCTAAATGAAGATGAAATATGATGTACCTACTTCAACATAAAAATGCATTGATGGAATACTTTTTACAATATTAAGCATTTTTTTAAAATTATTTACCCACCTTTGTTCAAAATTTTAAAATAATATTCAGGAAGAAATTATGTGTTGTGAAGATATTGAAATTACTATAGAAGATAACCCTGAAGAATTTTTTGAATTTATAAGAGTACTTAAAAATCTTGAAACTTTCTATGAAATATCAATTTTCAATAAAGAAAAAACAAAAGCGATTGAAAACTTGGAAAATTGCTTCCAATTACCATTTTTCAAAGAAGAATTTAATTTTTACAATTCTCTTGATTATGATGATTTTGATTATGATTACAGAGGATATAATGAGGATGACGTATTTTATTTGTCTGAAGATTTTTATACATGGTTCCTTTAAGAAAGAAAAATTTTAATGTAAGTGCTGCATAACTTATACATAGCTACCAATAAAAACTGATTTTTTTAAAAATAAATAAATACAAAATGGAAAATGATAATGAAGATATTATAATTGATTATAATAACAATCCTGAAGAATATAATCTAGAAGATTTATATGATTTTGAATTTTATGAACCCCCTGATCCTGATTATGAAAGTGATGATTCTGGAAATGATTCAGACCCAGAAAATTATTTCAATAATTTAAATGAATGTAGACCTAAGTCATTTATATATGGTTTTGATCCTGAAGATTTTATTTCTGACCCTGATTCAGAAGCAGAACCTGATGAGGGAATACAAGAGGATTTAATGGAAGATGATTCAGACTAAAATTTCATTTAAATTTTAAACACCATTAGGTAAATAATTAATTTCAATGTCAGATTCTAAATCATTTTCTGGTATAGGTTTAACCTTATTTAAATCTTTAATCTCTTTTTCTATCATTTTTGATAAAACACTCAAATGAGCTACAATATTTACCATTAATTTTTTATACTTGACTTGTTTAGATTTAGATAAATGTTGAATTTTATCTGAAAGTGGGTCCATTAGAGTTTCATAATTTGATTTTGTATAATCAATAGGTTGTTTGAAATATGGTATAAAGCTTTCAAAATCAAATTCTTTCAAGTCAATAGAAGAGTTCTTATACACTTCCATTTATGTAATAAAAAATTTTAATTAATACATTTTAAGGACTCCTTCAATCTGACGTCATGATTACGAGTAGTATTTTCTGGTATATTTAAATTTTTTATTTCATTTTCAACAATTCTGGAAAACTTTAAATGAGCAACGATATTTATCATACATTTAGAGAATAATTTATTCTGCTCCTTAGATCACACAACATTAGCACTCCTACCTACAGAAATAATTCAGTGTTGCTACTTTATCTGCTTTGAACTATTAGTCGCTCTTAGATTATCATGACATGACTACTGCGTAACTAGCCTACGTTTAGTCTACGTGTTTGTGTTCCTCATGTTCGTTTAGTCTACGTGTTTGTGTTCCTCATGTTCGTGAGTTGGCAAAAATTTTTAACTGGTTCAACATGACGATCGTGAATAACATTTCTCTTGAATCTTCTCTTAAGGAATTAAATTCTCTTGTTAAAATCTTTACTACTGCGTCTCAAAGTGAAGAAAAACGTAAAGAATTAGAATCGGGTGAGTTATGTCTTCCGAAAATGAAGCATACGAATAAAATATTGAAATCGATAACGAAACGAAAGTCTCGTTCGAGCAAGAAACTGTGCGGGCAAGATCTTCATTTGTATTTGATATCATTATTAATTCGTTATGTACCAAGTAAAAATGAGTTTCCACTTTATTCTGAGAATAATTTTGATGAATTGAGTGAATTTCTTCGCGGTACAGGTAAGAAAATTTTGAAATTCAGCTCAAAGAAATTATTTTCCGATTACTGTCGGTACGGATATTTTTTGAATAAAGTTTTTCATCTGTATAGAGAAAAATTAGACAGAAAGGAGGTCAGTATACCATTTTCCATTTTTGTTGAAAAAGAATTTGGTATTTCAGACCGTCATGCGTTAAGATTAAGACGTATAGGTGAAATCTGGTTTCAGTATAAGCGTCTAGAAAATCTAGCTATAACCATTGACGAGTTTTATCAACGTATCAAAGAAATTCAGTCATTAATGAATAATCATAGAAATTTAGCCGCATATTGGAAAGACGATTTAGCTTCCGATAGTGTGGATATAATTAAAGTTGAATAAAAAATAATTAATTAAAATATTATATTGATCTATTATCTTCTATTCTCTTGTTCACTTGTACTATACGTCATGTTGAACCTTCTAATGTGAGCATTGGTGCGTCCCAACTCGCACATGAGAAACACAGAGGGAAAGGTTATTGTAACGGACGTCTATGCCTATTACATAGGTAACGGGTGATGGTGTTTGTTACATCTCATAAACCGAAGAACAACGAGATTCGAAATCATTGATGACGTAGCAGACATGCATGTCTGGTCCGATTGAAAAGCAGTTCTTTAAATACGATTTTGATGACGTAGCAGACATATATGTCTGGTCTGGTTGAAAAGCAAAAGCAGTTCTTTAAATACGATTATCTTACATCAATATCAGATTTGTTGAAAGTTCGAAATAAAAAAACTTCGATGTGTTTACATTTATTTTTTCATGAAAAACATAATAAAAATGATTAAAGTAGCTCGTTGATTGTGTGTTGATTTTTGTTGATTTGATTTTTAATAAAGAGAAAGAGTTGAAAGATAGGAAATTGATATAATTTGGATACAACATTTATAAAATTTTCAAACTAGAGGAGATGAGAAAATAGGATGAAATGATTAAAATTATCCTTAAAAATAGTTAAATATTCAATACGGAAATTAAGAGAATTTTTATTTTTTCTTGAGAACTGAAAAATGGGGGGAAAAAGTAAGAGAAATCATTACTGCGCTAGAACATACATAAGGTATCTACTATCCTGACTACCGTCTTTTGTCCACCCCTTCCCTATCCCCACTGGCTGAGGGAAATTTGAATCGCGTCATTTACTTGAAAGATTACTGGGCAGGTCTGTCGCACCAAAATTCAGCCAAAGTAAGAGAAAGAAAGAGAGAACGAGATTGATGATCAGCCATACCCAAAGACAGCTAACACTACTTAGTCGAAGAAACAAACATGGACGAACAGGCGCAGTCAGATATCTGGCAGTCAACCTATGCCTCTGTAACATTAAACTCAGTGTTTAATATATTTATACTTGTAATGTTTGGTGGGACGTATGGCGATGCACGTATGCCAAAATGGCCTCTGAGACACCGCACTCCCGGCCCCCGGAAATTACCCTTTCGAGTATCGCATCAACAGCCGCACAGTGGTTCCTCAGAAAAACTAGCTGGCCAAAAATCTGAAACTTGGCATTCGGGGTTTTTCGAAAGCGCTGAATTCATTTTCCATGAAATTTTCAGTCGAAACCCAAGAGGGGGGTTCAAGGGAGTTGGGGGCTGAAAGTTCGGAAAACTACCGTGTAACATGGGGGGTTCAAGGGAGTAAGGGGCTGAAAGTTCGGAAAACTACCGTGTAACATATCAAAATATATGTTTCCAAAGCTCCTGAATACGTTTTTGACATTATTTTGCCCATAAATCTAAACGGGGTTCAAAGGGGAGGGGCAAAACGGAAAATTAGGAAAATTCAACGTGTAAAACAGTAACACTTATATATAGAGTTTTCTTACAAAGTGGCCAAAAGTGGCAAAAAGTATGAAAAGTTCCTAAAAGCACACACCCTGAAGAATAACTGAGAGCAAAACATTTTGCCCAGAAATGCCCAGAAATGTTTGTGGAGCTAAAAGTTGTGAACATTAGATAACATAAATGTACTTATTTCAAACATCAAATTCTCACGTTGTAACGCATTTAAACCAAAGAAACATAACTAAATTCTGATTCACTATGAAAAGTACATTAGAAAAACACATTCATCATATTAAACCACGCAATATCACAACAGTAAGGCATGAGTTAAAACCGATCTCGCATTTCATGCACTAGTAGTATAATATACCTACCTACTATTATTAGGGGTTGGAAAGAAAGAAAGAAAAAAAAAGACTAAATATTCACTTTTGAAAAATCACACATGCGTGCGCTTTTGAAAATACTGTATACCTACCTGATGATTATTGAAGGATGATTTTTGTCAGAGATATGGGTAAATAAATCTAAATACTATCGTTGGGAAAATTAGCACGTTCGTACGCCTTTCAAAATTTTCGGCTAAATAAACGAGTGGGGGCAAACAGCCGTCTATGATAAAATTAGTATGCTCGTGCGCCTTTCAAGAAAATGGGTCTGTGAATTAGTAGAGCATCAATTTTTCTATAAAAATAGGACTTTGAATTTTTTTCAACTGGACGCTGTTCAGCAAGAGGGAACCAACGAACATTTGTAAACAAAATGAGTTATTAGTATCGGTGGAAAGAGCGTAAACGTAGAATTTCTCAAAATTGGGCCCCCAATTCAAAAATGTTCACTTACGTTGAAAAAAACTTATGACTGAGTAAACGCTGTGTCATATAGCTTCTACATGGCTCTTGAACTTCGAATCACGTGTTCTCAAAAAGCGGATTTTGCTAGTTTTGGTTTCCTCTCGCTAAACAGCGTCCAACTATCTCTTCAAAAAACAGGGTAAATAACAGTAAATATTCGCATTTATTTCTGCCTGCATGTTTGTGCTCTATGAAAAATACTAGGTAAACAATAAATCGTTTTTCGGAATAAATTAATGGGTATTATTTTTGGGCTAAATTTTTGATACGTGATTTTTGTAAAAATGATATCAATTTCTTGACAGATTGGTGAGTGGGTTCAACATTAGTCACGTCTTAAAAATACTTGGCTAAATCTGTGACATTCAGGCAAAAATAAAGGATGATGAATTTTACTGTGTACCTACCTTAGTGAAAATGATATACAGTGATTTCTGTCAGAGAATGGTTGAATAATGCTAAATATTTGCGCTGATTTACACCCTACACATTCGTGCGCTTTAAAAATAATAAGATCAATTTTATAGAATAAATAATCAATTTTAGAATAAATTATTGAATAATATTTTTAGGTTAAATTTTTGAAGTGTGATTTTTGAATGAAAAATACGGTTATTTAACCGATCGGGTTGAGTGGGTTAGGGACCAGTTCTTACTACTTTCATCAACACCCGCGAATCAAACTGTTAATTGTTTAAATAGTAAAATCAATGCCGAAAAGAAGAAAAAAGTTTATCGTAAGAATTGAAAGTGAACGTCGGAAATTGGATTAACCTTGGCTCGACTTATTTGTCCAGTTGGAAAAATTGAGCATCAAAAGAGCGACTAACGCGACGTATATTTAAGAGGAATAAATTCGATGCGAGGAAACTAAAAAAAAATGTTGAACGCGATTAATTTTCGTATTTAGTACTAACAAAGTGCGGTTCTAGCTTCTGTCACACAATTAGAGAAGCACTTGTGTGATTATTGCGTGACGAATAGATACAGAAACGAACCGTGTGTTAGCTTGTCGGTCTATCGAGTCGTTGAGTGTTTGCGAACCTTGAGGAGGTGTATGCGACATTGAGGAAAGTGCAGTGTTCGTTTTGCACAATGACAATACATATGTGACAAACCGACGCGCAAACGTAGATCCAAATTTCTTCGTGACAAATGTGTAGGCTCGAGAAGCTTCAAAGATTTAACTATAGTAGCCACAACTTGAATAGAAGTAATAGAGAAAACAGTTTTACTCGGCAGAACGTTATTCTCAATTGGAAGATTACCTCGATTTTCATCCAACATTATAATTATTGGCTTACCCACTCGTACAAAATACCCATCAATTACGCGTCTACTTTTAATTATTAATCGACTCGCGTATCCGCCGTTTTGTACCTATAGAAAGTTTATCTGAATTTCAAATTTTGAGTTTTCGGGCCTGATTTTCCGCTAATGTTTGATTTTATAGCCGTAAAACTAGGCTAATTTTACGAAACGAAATGCGCATCCGAGTTGTGTAATATTTACAATACCTATCTGTTAGCCGGTTAGCCAATAATAGTGCCGCGCCATTGACTTGCTGACCAGTCCAAGTTCGAGTCGCTCTCTCTACATCCGACTTTCCACAAACTTGAAAGTCAGATACATTGGAAAGTCAGATACGTGAAACAAAATGGTTTAATAAAAACGATAACTTAACAACGTTGAATAAATAAATAAATAAATTAAGCTTAAAATGTTGTAAATTACCCGAGTGGGTTTTACTCGACTAGCACCCTGGCATTTCAGTTCTGCGGCGATTTGTCGATTTATATCACCAGATTGATAAGGTCCATGATAGCGTCGGTCAGTTTGCTCGCTTTGTTTCGATCAGCCTCCGTGGGAAGATCTGCGAAGAAAAACTTTTTCAGAGCCATCATTACCACCGAACTGACGATCATCTGACCGAGGGACCGCATATTCGACATAAAATTCTTCATGTTCTGCTGTGCGAAACCCATAGCGAACATAAGCGGGCCCCGAAGATGTTCCGGCACCGAGTCCATATTCTGCATCACCATCTGCATAATCATATCACTATTAATGAAAAATCGCCCCTGTCCATTGGTGTTAGACAGGGCTGTCGATTCCGTTTCGTCGGTGGAAGCGTGCGTACGGGGGCCCGAGGAACCGAACGATCCGGGGGCGTACCTTAAACATCGACAATATTCGACGACACAGATCACCACCAACAAAAACACTTCGAGGATCTTGAACGGACGACGACGACTTCTCATTTTCCCGCGTCAGCTAACCGCGCAGCATTTCGGCGGGAAAAAACGCGAGTGCCGCGATGTCAAAACGATGGACAGCCGGGCAAATTTACGCGACCGATTGCTCCGAATTTGCGTTTGCGACCGCGAGAACAAAATTGCTTTACAAGCTGCCCGAAATTGCTGCTCTTGTTCTCCGTGTATGAGTCTGCTTTACTTACTCGTTTCACATCGACCATACTAGTTCTGACTGATGCGTTGATTACCTACTCTGGTTAATTCCGTATCGCTAATCAGACCATCACTAATGTATTTTGCTTTCTGCCTCGCACGTTCGCACGTGGTGTTCGTTCATTGACATGTTCAAGAACGCGAAATGCACACTAATTCTGTAAACGAAAGGCACAGCCCGCCATCACCGTCTTCTCTCTGTTTATACTGGCCGAGGAAGGATACCCTGAATTCGGTCAGCCGAATCACGCACATTTGAATTTCACTAATGTCAAGTCCGCGTAGTCAAGATCGGAATGCGATGGATAAACGCAGCCTGGAACTGGAATGTGCATATAAAAATTCGTCGCCTCTGGCTTATTACATTAAAAATGCAAGTTCCGTGGTGGTATACTCGACGATATCTTGGTTGGAAAGTTGAGCTCGTTTTGCAGAACAACTCGAACATTGGCTGATGAACTCGCGACATTGCATTGCGTACACCGGACATCGAGAGATGCCAAAGACGCCCATTGAGAATCATGTAGGGGGGGGGGACGCAGTTTAAACTTCTAATTACTCACATTTTCTTGGCTTCTTTTTTGTCAGAAATATAATCCTAATTGTGGTGGAGGAGGGGGAGAGCGTTACAAACCGAGTGGTACGATAGTAGATAAAATTAAGATCTTTGTTCTATGTTGATCCAATAACATGTCAACAAGACAATAAAGTCATCCCCGCTTGTGAAATTAATGGATCAATAAGCTGTGAGGTTAAAGGGTACTTGTACGGTGAAATGATTGAGTTGGAAGAAATGTCGAGAAGCTTGGAAGAGTGAAGTGCTGTTTTGACACTAATATTGTTACGGACGCAAAAATCAGAAGGAGAGAGTTATTATAGGTCGCTGCTCCAGATCAAGATAGTCGAGATTACAACCAAATACATTTTATAAATGTTGTAAGTAGTCAGTTGGCTGCTTATCCAAAAATTAATACCAATGTCACAAAAGCGAATTCAAAATTTTAAAGCAAAATTCTGAGCAAAAAAGCGCCCCTTACTTTACTCTGGAAAGCAAGTAATTTTCTTAGTTTTTACCCAGTATTTTTAAAAGACACACGAGGGTCTAAGCAAGAAAATACTTTTTCAAAAAAATATTTAGTCATTCGTCTCTTTTTTTATTCCTTTTTTTTTAAATTATCATCATTCAATTTAGAGATACAGTAGAATTCGTCATCCTTTACTTTTCCCTGAAAAATAAGTAATTTTTATAGATTTTACCAAGTATTTTAAGACGTGCGTAAGCGTTTTGGCTGGAAAATAATCGGCATTCTTATATCGATTATTACAGTACTAGATGAACTTTTTATCTCACAGTGATTCGAGCAAAAATTCTCCGTGACTTTAAAAAGATCTTACTTGTAATCCTTCGAACTCCTCGTGCTTTTTTTTTTACGGCTTAGCCGATAATTATGGTTAATATTCTCGTGCATTTTATCAGCCGCGTGTTTTACGTTCGGAATGGCACTGAAATAGCGAGTTAAATTTCCGAATTTGAGAATCGACTGTAATACACGTAGGTACCTGTAAAATAGTTCAGCGTCTAGAAAATAGACGCACGCCGGGTACGAATAGATCACGTCGATACCTTAGGATACAGACATGCTATGTCCAAAATTTTCGAAAATGCGTTTTTGGTATCACTGGATTCGTCTCAACGAGCAGAATCGAATGCTAATACCAGATATGTCCTATCTCATCTCTAAACCCCCTCTAATTGGCATTGAAGTAAAATCTGCTATGTCCATATAGTCGAAAACGAAATGCACAGACATGCTATGTTCATGCTATGTCCCATATTGTAGTGCACAGATGTGCTATGTCCGCTGTCAAGGCATAATTATAAAAAAAAATCAGGTAAAATGGTGAAAAATTATTGTAGATTATGCAAATAACAAAACTTCAAACTTCTCTCCTGAAAAATGACACCTTTTGGACATAGCATGTCTGTATCCTAAGGTATCGACGTATTACTCGTTTCGATGGTTAGTACCCCCATTTTCTCGGGAACACATAGTTTTTAACGGCTAATTTCAATAACACTAAGATTTAACTGAACCAAAACGCGTATAATGTGATACATGCTCATAATAGGGCTAAGCAGCCTTGAGATTCTCCAATATTACTCTCATTATTATTTTGGTGCATATATATAGCTGGATGCATAATGTAGCAATTCCGTGCTCATTCTATGTAAAAGAACCTTCATAAAAGGGCGAATTTCGAAAAAGAAAATCAGTTTTAACATCATTCGATGCTTTCGTGTTATACCTACTCCCTGGACAGGTCGGTCATTTCGATGAATTTTGTGATAAGCGTTTTGACTTGACTATGAGTCAAAACTTGTTCTACATATAACCTGTGAGTATACTCTCAATCACAATGATCTTAGGCTGTGGGATTTTATTTTTTCAAGAAAAGAAAAAGCAAGATTTTTAATTTTGGATCGGAGGACTTATTTTTGAAGGAGAGGGGTAACGATTTAAAGAACGTTGTTTGTGGCCTTTTCAGCTAACAAACGTGGTGTCTAAAAAATCTAAGGAAATACTTTTTCTCTACATTTTTAGAAAATGCAAACGTCCTCTTCACGGTGAGTTTCCACCATTGCCCCCAGTCTAGGTACCTGTAAGTTTAAGAGAGACAATCAAGTCAAAAAAATTATCAGAAGCGAACACTTGTCTCGAGAGAAGGGGGGGGGGTATTGCTTACCTCCCATCCCATTTGACTGTGGAACTATGATCATCTGGCTTCGCATAAATGAAATATCGCATCCCAGCTTGTTCAAGGCATTGGCCGCAATCCGTTCGGTAAAATGCTCTTTCTCATTACCTCTTCCATTCTCAGTAAAATTATTTCGGCCTACAGATTTTGTTGAGCAAGTTATTACTCGCTAAACAGCATAAACGCCAACAATAGGGGATGGGGAGCTCTAGGCTAACCCTACTCCCAAACAAAAATGAAAAATCATACAAGCGAAAGAATTTTTAGCAGTATTTTGATACTTTTCAGCTCTCTCCCAATATGGCTCCCCCTACTCCTGATCGGTTATTTGTGCTTATATCGAAGAGCCACAGAAACCTATTCTGGTGTCTTTATATAGGCTGAGTAACGTAACTCACGAAATTGGGGATTTCTTTATTTTTCAATCGTTGTAGCTTACAACGAATAGGAGTGTTCGTTAATTTCTTTTGGTGAACATTAAAATCTTCCCCTTCCCTCGCCAAAGAAAAATGAAAACACTTTGATACTTTCCCAAGGAACAAGAGGTACACATACATGTAGTAAGGTTATGTACATAAGGTAACGGTATCACGAATAAATTTTGTACCTATAGGTACTTTTTCAAACTGTTAGAATTCACCAAATTATCAACACTTTCATTCGCATTTGTAACTATTAATTCGATTAGCACTTCATCGCTTCGGCTGTTTGTTTTCCCAGGCTTCATTATTTTTGATAAACTCGTGTTGTATCACTTTTTCCGTTATTTCAAGTTCTGGTTACAGTAGGTACGCTACAGTATTCATTAGTTCTCTCAGTTGCAGTAATTACGTATCTACCTAAAAGATATATGTAGATACGTAACCTACCTAAGATACGCGCCTATTTTGAACTATACCATGCGTTGTACTCGTAGTAAGTACTTATATTATTCGTATGTATCTGAGAATTGAAATTTGATTTGACATTTTCTTATTGCATGAAGAAATTGTTCAATACCTGGCTCCTTGCTTCGACAACAATGCGATAATAGGTAGTGTGTCATCGGAAGGATAACGCAGTAACTCGATTAATTTTAAAAATGAAAGTGTTGATAATTCACTGAATTGCGTACTTAAGCTTCAATCGCAACGTAATAGTATTCATTCAGTATTCATCATTTATTCGTGCTGTGTCCTGAACATGAAGTATTAATCACAAAAATGTGATCCATATAAAAACAGTGTTTTATTACAGATCGCGTTTCACTGAGACGTGTTTACATCAGGTATAGGTAATTTAATACGTAATGCTGTGTATATATATATGTACCGGGTGTGGCACGAAAATCTCCTCCGTTCCTTGTGTTTTTATTACAAATTTTCTCTCCTTCAAAAGGGAGGCTGGAACGTACAGTAAAATTCCCGAAGACACTATTTTTGCTAAAAAAATAAGACTCATTAAATATTTTCTAACCCTTATCTAAGATTGTAAAACTGGTAAACATTCTATCGTGATTCAGAGATGAAATATGTAGGGTCTTAATGATTTTAGTTAACTATTCCCTTATTTTGATTTTGAAAATGACATGTCTGCTGTAGAATTAATCTATACACTTTTGAAGTTTCCCAGTGATCAGTTTTCTACCTTGGTAGAAGTTTCAATTAGAATAGCTATCTCTGGAGGGACAATCGCCCTTCTCTCCTCCTCGTACGTCCACGCTTGACAGAAACGGAAGCGAAAGCAATGTCAAAGAATTTTCTAACCCTTATCTAAGATTGTAAAACTGGTAAACATTCTATCGTGATTCAGAGGTGAAATATGTTGGGTCTTAATGGTTTTAATTTATTTTTCCCTTATTTTGATTTTGAAAATGACGTGTCTGCTGTAGAATGATTCTATACACTTTTGGAGTTTTCCAGTGATCAGTTCTAACTTGGTAGAAATTTCATCTAGAATAGCTATCTCGGGAGGGACAATCGCCCTTCTCTCTCCTCGTAAGTCCACGCTTGACAGAAACAGACGCGAAAGCAATGTCAAAGACCTGCTGTCAAAATACAAATAGAACACTACAGAGGCGATTTGTAATAGAATACATCGGAAAATCAAATTTATTTTAGACGTCTATATCGGAAAAATGGCTCTTTAAAATAACAAAAATATGTCCGAAATCCAGTTTGATTCAACAAATCTTACGATGTCACCTTAGCCTTTGAAATTACCATCTGTGTGTGTATAAAATTGCAGTCAGTTTATTTTGAAGGTGTTCCATAGATAACGTTTGTAAATGTGCATTTCGTTCAAATTCGGTTGAAAAATTTAAACATGCGCTCATTTTGTCGTTCATACTTCACAAAATGAACTCTTAGTTCGGTTCAATATAAATTTGCTAATTGTTTCAACTTTTCTCAACCATTTTCATTTCTTACTCTTAAAGTGAGCAAATTTCTAAGCTTCTTTCAATTCAAACATTTTAAACAAAATTTTTTCTTTATTTCATTTTTGTATTTCTGAAAAACATATTGCACATTCTGGCAATAAATGTCCAAAATGATGGTTTTTTGATGCATCTTAATCATAAGCGCAGGTAGCAGCTTAGAATGGCGGGATGGGTGGGAAGGTAACAAGAATTAAAATAATGCTGAAAATTCTTTCGCTCGTTTAATTTTTCAGTTTTTCGGAGGGATTTTAGAGGGCGGGGGGGGGGGCTAGTTTCCAAGTTTATCCCCTATTTGCGCCTATGATCCCGATGTGTGAGCTGAATGTACGTCGTTTTGTGGTGTCAGTCAAATAATCACATAGGACTCTTACTGTTGTTATCGGTTGGTCCTATCGTCAAATAAGCATCGTTTGATTAATTTTCCATTCAAATCAGAGATGAAGTTGGGCAGCCCTTTGAGTCTTAAGCACTCGTTCTAACCTCCTGAATCTTACGCCTAGAGAATATCCATCTATATCTGACTGCGATTTTGCAAGGTAACCAGTGGCAAGCCAAGATTGTGATTTCATCAAGTGGTGGCTTTTCTCATTTAGCACCATGTCCAACAACGCCACCCTTTGTTCATGGCTGGCTACGCCACTGAAGGTAACTATCCTGTGAGAGAGAGCCTGTAATATTTATAGTAAAAGTCAAAATAAAACCAAGGTTCTACTGAGCTTAGGTGAAATCCTCGTCAGGAGACCTCTCTCCTCTATAATTTGGCAGTCGGCAAATTTTCAAACTGTTCATTTGAATTTTTCATTTTTTATGAATGTTTGTTTGTTTGTTTATTTTATTATTATTATTATTTTGTTTTCAATTAAAAAATATTTCGATTGAAAAATCGGCAATTTTTTAATTTTTCAAATATTTTGTCGGTGAATTTTTAGTTTTCAAAAAACATTTCTCCGCAAATTTTTCTTCTCCACCTCCCCAAACTGAAAGTCAAATTTTGTTTCTGAAAATGGAGTACCCTGGACTCCTGTCAGAGACTAGTCAGTCAAAAGTCGATGGTTTCAAGCTGAGTATCGAACGTTATTTGAAAGGTTGAAACAAAGCTGAAATGTGAAAGATATTTCGAAAATCTGAAAGTCGGTAGCAAACGTTGAATTTCGAATTTCAATGACTATTCTGTTTTACTAGATTCTCTGTTTGACCTAGAGACTGAAATTTGAGAAAGTTGAACATTTTATTAAAATTTAAAAGTTGATAGCAAAAGACTTATTTTCCAATGTCACAAGCTGAATCCAATAGCAAATGTTCCACTGTTTAATTTACGAGCTCCGGTACTGGTGAACATAGGAGGGAAATTTTTAGTCTGGAACAAAAGTCAAAACTCCATGTGTTTTTCCCGTAAGAACGAAAAATAGCTTGTGGCACGGATTTCCCTAACCCGATCGACCTGAAACATTGTAGGTTTCATCTTTTTTTTTTCTCTCTCTTTCTTTGTTTAATTTTATTCAAACCAATTTAGAAGACAAATCAGAGGAAATTCAGAAAAAAAGATCACTAAGAGTAAATAACTACCACCTGAATGTGTTAAGGAATTTGTGTGTTCCTCTCAAGTATTCCTGACATCCTTTTAGCTTACTCTCCGGACTAGGGTATGCTCATGTTTGGGGGATAAGGTTCCAATCTGCATTTGCAGGGATAAAAACTATGAGAGAAGAGGGTGAAATACCCCCAATAATTTGTCGGTTGGCAAATTTTGAAACTGTTCTTTTAAATTTTTCATTTTTTAAGAACGTTTCTTGTTTGTTTGTTTATTTTATTATTATTATTTTTTTCAATTAAAAAATATTTTGATTGACAAATCGGTAAATTTTCAAATTTTTTTAAAATTTTGTCGGCGAATTTGTAGTTTAAAAAAAATATTCGTAGGTAAATTTTCCTTCTCGACCTTCCTTCTCCCAAACTGAAAGTTAAGTTTCGTCTCTAATCCTCGAACTAATCGTAAACAAACGACTGAGTGTTGTCAGATTTTTCGCCCCAATTATTTTGACGTTTACCTTCGTAATTTTCAGTGCCAAAACATGCGGGGAAAGCTTTCAGTATTTCGCTCCAAGAGGCTAATGAAGGTGCTACGAATTCTGCATCGTCGTCTAGCTAGAGTTTCTAGCGAATCGAAATAGCGTAGCCAATATTTTGCATCTGTACGTCGGAGGTCTTTAATCCTGACTCGTGAAATGTATCCGTGTGTACAATTTCATCAGATCTATTGTATGAGAAGTCCAATCGATGATTTTCGGCAACATCTCGCGGCTGTAACAACAATTTCGTTTATTGTTACAGGTACGACCTCCGCGGATGAAACAGCACCCACAGCTGGAGCTCCGGAGGAACCCCGACCGACGTCAAAGGATGTCAAGTATCCAGGCCCCGTATAATAGATCCACCTAGTATAATACGTCAATAAGGTGGCGGTCGTCAGAAATGATTAATCTGCGATTATGAAATCGTACACATATACAAAGAACGGTTTTTCTCCGGCTCCATCGTGGAAATTTCGGAACGCCCGCCCGGTTGGACGCCAACACGGTTACAAATTCGACATCTGTGTTGGAAAGCGGAATGAAAAGTCCTTTCGCAAGAGGACCAGTTTTCCTTGTAGCCAGCGGCAGCAGCGGCGACGACGAAGAAGACCGCGAATCACGATGCGATCCACCATCCGCCACGTAATGAGGCGCGCGATAGGCGTCTGTAATTTGCGGCACAGCTGTGATCGTACCGTCGGCATTCGGCGCCGCGAATCGCGAATGCTACAGATGTCCATATCCCAGTCCCAGTCCCAGTCCCAGTACCGAAACGTGGACTAGCGTTCATCGTCGTGTACCCGCGTAATCGAGTGATCGCGCCATGAAGACATCGCGTTGCGAATTGCTTCAGTTTTTCTTCGCGTGAATTTTAAACCGGTTCGATTGGGAATTTCACCGTACCTGAGACTCGCCGTACCATACGTGCCATTCGTTATCCGAATATGTAAGTATTGAAATTCTCACTTTTTGGGAACGTATATTCGAAATTTTCGACGAGTCGAACGATTCATCGCTCGCCAGGTTGAAGTATAGATGATGTACTATACAGAAATACTTGATACATGCAAATCCGCGAATACGCGAATTAGTATTCGCTAGTCAACCTTACAGTCACGACAGACGAAATGGAATTCCTGAGAAGCGTTTTGTTCTGAAGTTTTCGATTTCCTTTTGGTGAGGTCGAAGGAATCGAATATCGCCGGGTACATTTTTGTAATGCAAATTTGTTCAAATAACGGCGAACGTGAACGTACAAGAAAACTTGCTCGAGATAATATATCTGCCTTTGTCGGTTTTTGATCACATACTCGTAAATAATCTTCCTCATTAAAAGGAAATGCTAAAAGAGGAATTGGAAAGTTTGCAGGCATTTTCAAAAAACAGGTAAAAGAACATATGATGATAACGAAAGTAATCTGAACTTGAACTTACCTAAATAACAATGCGTGAATGAACCGCATGACGAATATGACGATACGAACGCACATAGCTCTCATTGTCCTGTTAATTACTTACAATACTATGCGCGTCCTCATGCATCCAAAGAGAGAGACGAACGGGGAAAAGAAAACCTTTTACTCCGCGTGGACATAATATTTATGTATAATGAAAAAATGCGATGAACGGATAAACTTAATTTTATGATTTGCCTACTCATAATACTTGCTGAAAAGTTTAGATCGAGTTCTATACCGCAGATAACCAACCGAAATTAAGATGAGTACTTACCTATAACTTGAGAAGAGTAATATGAAACTTATAGAAAGATGAAAAGGTTCAAATACAAATAGAGGATGAAATAGGAGAAGCAAAAATTTAAAAAGTACTAAAAGAAAAAGTTGCTGTTTGTCACCAGTACTGCTTCACCTATCTATAGAAAAAGTAATTCAAGAAACGAATGAAAGGAAAGCAGGTGTTAAAATACAAAGGGAGCCGGATAGAATGATAGAGTAGAATAGAACAAGCTATGAGAGCTTTTTCTAAAAAGGGAGACATATTTAGGGCGAAGTAAGACTGAGATTTCTGCGAACGTATATTTGCAACTATAGCATTGTATGGATGGATGTGAGACCTAGACAATATAAGGATATAAGAAAGAAAAAGATATAGAAGCCTGTGAAATGTGATGGAGAATATTGAAAATCAAATGGATAGAAAATATCAAAAATGAGGACGTATTGAGGCGAATAGAAAGGGCAAGACAAATTTGGATTATAAAATTGTAAAGAGAAGAGTTATAAAATGATGGGTTATTATATAAGACGTCCAAGGGTACTGTTATTACTGCTAAAGGGGGAATGGTTGAGGAAAAGAACTCGAAAGGAGGCAAAGAATGAGCTATGAAGAGCAAATAATAAGGATACAAAATGTAAATTCTTCTCAGCATGAATAGATTATCACAGGAGAGAGAAACGTAGAAGGACGCAACCTACTAGTCGAGAGATTAAGGAAATATCATTATCATCACTCGGTGCACTTGATTCAGGGGGTGTTCAGGAGGCAGTGTCTTACTCGACTGCAATAACATTTATTTACGACTTGTTAATATTTTGCTTGAACTGTTCAGTTCTACACACACACCCCCCCCCCCACCCCATCATAAACCATGTCTGGAAACATTTTCAGTTTTATTAAAACCTAAGATTGAATGTATGTACTTTAATCAATGGGGGAAAATCCCTTTGGATTTGGTCTGAATGGTCACTGTCGTGAAAAAAAGCATCCAAGCGTTACGAAAATTGAATGATGAGAGCATATTAAGACAACTGTTTAGTTAACTTTCTAGTCTCTTATTTAATTTTCATGGCGTTGGACTCTTTTTCCATTATAGCGACTTAATCTTCACTAAACACGTACAAACGGAGTAGTTGATTATAACTGGAAAAAAAACTTTTCATCGGGTAGGTACTTTCAATCTGCCTAGAAGGGAAGGAATTTCAAAATCTGTAACTGTCTGCCTGACTTTTTCATCTTGTTTTTAATGGCTGCCTTCGTATAGGCGATCATTCTTTTTTCATTTCAATTAGCATAAATGCATTCGACAGCTTCTGGTTGTAACTAGGCAGAATGAATGATAGGTCAGGAACTTGCCCAATTGGTGGCCGTAACGCAAAACGATTACGTTTTCAGGAAAAATTGCATACGTTTTCTCCTGTAGCCTTACAGACACAACAAAATGGTGCTATAATTGATCCTCCTTATAAACCGTATTATCATGATATTCCATCAGAATTAGTGCCGCCAACTGTGGAAAACTACTGCTGATTGTCTGGATCTAATTATTCGTGTGTGACATAACTCATAAACTAGAAATTTACCCCGTAAAGCGGCTTGGAGTTTTACTTTATACTAGACAAGACGAAGCATGCTTCGCAAAAAAATCAGTTTTTGCCATTTTGGCGCCCGAAATCGACATCTATAGAAAAATGATAAAAATGCAGTGATTTTTTTTCGTAACTAATTTATGTAGTGAAAACAGGCCGAACCTTCTTTAATTTTCATATTTAGGGCCACTGATTTTCTAACTGTAGCAATTTTCAAACTTTTACGAAGCGGTTCTTTCCATTTTCCCGACGACACCAATCATACTGATATGTCAGTTGGAACGTAATTAAGGGACTTTTTATTTCCCGCTTTGACATTATTAATAGTTTTATCGCAAAAACCTGGTACCAAGAAATTATTATCGATACGGGGCATAAAACTGAAAGTGTTAAAATTGAGGACCACCTATATGTTTGGATGCTGGATGGAAGCAGACAGTATCTATGCGGATATCGACCATCAACTATACATGTGCCCGCGGGTAAACAGGCACGAATAACAACTCGAACCGGACTAAGTATAAGTACTCGTATATATCTCATTCAGAAAAGTGGTTTAATTTATTGCACGCGTCGATCGTCTGTATCCTGCGGAAAATATGTATAATAAGGTGTACGAGTACACAGTGAGGTGAAAGTCTTATCCACATATTTGCAAGTTCTAAATGAGGTTACTGGCAAAGTTTGTGTTCGGACCCTTATTATAATAAACCGAAGCTTATCAGGCTGACCAGAGGCGGATTAAGGGACTTAGCCGCCTCAGGCCAAAATTTTTTTGCCGCTCTTATGTTTCCAACAAAAAGAAAAGAAAACAGTTGTATTTATGATTAACAGTTTCGAAAAATTGGTCGCTTGAAGCCACACGGCTTCGTTGGCGTCTGACGAGACCTTTGCACTCGACTTTATACCTTGTTATTTATTTTATTTCGTCGTAAGCAGTTTTATTCATATCGGTAATAGTAGGTAAAGAAGGTACACTTACCGGTGTATGAAGCTAAAATGATAAGCCGAGTCCCTAGTACAAATGTCCAATATTTTTATACGTAAGCTATTTAGAACTAATGAGAAGCATCAGCTCGAACTTTTTACTTTCGTATTCTCCTTACTTTTACTGCTTCACCTGGTGGAGCCGTATGGCGATGCACGCATGTCAAAATGGCTCACTATCCTTGGCCCCGAAACCACCATTTCGAATATCGCATCAGTGACCAGAGGGACGCATGGAAGCTGGCCCGAGACCCCATTTCGCCTCGGCGCTTCTTCGCGCTGTCCTGCCAGGGTCACTGTGGGATTACTGACCGAAGCACGGCTCACCCAGCATTAACCTGGAATTTGGACCCCTTACCCTCCTTGTCTTGTTACGTGGGGTGACGCAGGTGAGCCCTACCGTGGGGGGGGGGGTCTACATTTGTCGCTTGTCTCAACTGATAAAAGTTTATTTCTGAAATTTGTGAATAAACTTACGCATTGTGAGTAAGTACAATATAAGTAGTGAGTACTAAAGCTGTCTAGTTCATAAAATGTATGGAATACCTACACTGTAGTGTGCAAAGTGAGTAATCCTTCATCAATGTGGAAAATTGTGTGCACCATTTCTTCTTGCAGAGGGGGATCTAGAAAATATCCAAGGGGATGTTTTGAAAATAAAACTTGTTCCACCTCTGCCCCCTAAAAAACCGAGATGGATGTCATTTTAAATAGTTTCTGAAGACAAGTTTCATAATGTGATAAAATCGTTTCAAAATGAACATTGTAGACTGTAGGGGCCCGATCTACAAGGATGGATACAATTTTGACCTGCGTCACTTTTGCGAATTTTGACACGGTATTGTGACAATATTTCAACCAATCAGAGCACTCCGACGCATTTTTGACGTCTTGACACACTTTTGACCGATCAGTTCTGCTATACAAGTGGGCGGAGCCTACGTGATTGTCAAGGACCGACACTATTTTGACTCAAAAAGAATGTCAAGAGTATCTTTTGACGCTGATTTTGCAGATCACGGCTGCAGATACTAAAAAACAGGAGAAAAACTTAAAACTGATGCCCCCCCCCTCAGATGTGCCACTGTCTTCTTGTATGTCTCGGTGAATTTTAGACAGAAATCCTGAAGATTAAACTGGGCTATACCTGTCCAATAAACGTTTAAACACAAATTGATGCACAACACGTCAACAAATACATGTACTTTGAAAGGAACTATTGTCGACTTCTCGTGTTCAGGAAAACAACGATCGAAGTTGGATTATTGGCTGCTTGATTTTCTCGAAAAATGAAATCTCGGGATCAGAATTTTTGTTTTTTTGAATTTAGTCGTTCTTCCAATTCTATACGCCGCATACGTGGAACTTACAAACGAAAAAAATGGACGTTGGCCTTTTGCATTCCAACTGACAGTTCTTCGTGTGACATTTTGTTGTGTTTAATGTAATCCTACCAAATATGAGATAACACTGAGTAATAGAGTGGTGCGAACGGAATTTATTATTCATAAAAATGCATACCCATTTTGCTATGTATTTGAAGCAATCCACATTTTTGCTGAACATACAGGTACTTCGTCTTTTCGAATCGTCATCCAGTTCGGCATTTTGTAGGTTACGGTGGATTTACATTCAAGTCGGCGACAGGTCGCGAACACACTTTTAGCATTTAAAAGTTTGTCCGCAACATATCGCCGACTCAAATGAAAATCCACCATTATATGCTGGTAGCCTAAAAGCTCTGAACCCAAATTTTGATTGTTCGATGAGAGTTTTTCTGTTGAAATTTTCACCGAATTAGTAGCTCTCATTTGCTATTTATTTCCGATTTCCTGGTTCAGTTTATTGTTCTAATTTTTATAAAATTTAAACCATCCTAATGCAATATTTACTCGCGTGCATTCTGTTTTATGTATATGTAGGTACAAGTAGGTGTTTATACTTAGTATTTCACCTCCTTAACTTAAGTGCGAATTGATGTTCCGATGTTCTGAACTTACAATTTTTTAACATTTATACACGTTGTTTATCGTTCCAATGTTTGTCGGATGTATTATCGAACTCACTTCCATTCCAAAGAGTTTCATGACCCAGCTGGCTCACAACCGCAACCGGTTTATCACCTGGAAAGATACTTTCGACTAGGAGGAAGTGGGCTAAATGCCGTCGATTTAGTTTTGCAAATCGTAACTATTCCGAATTGTTGACCTTGCTTGTGTTACTCATTTTGAAAATTTTTAATTTCATATTATCGCATAATATGACATTTCTATTAGATAAATAATATCTATCAGGAAATTGTTTACTGAGTCGATAAGATGAAGAACTAGAAATTGAGCATGTCTTTAGGTCTGCGCCACGACTAAAATATAACTGCGAAAAATCACCAGATCTGGTTACACTGGCACTGGCTATAGAACCGTGTTTACTTGCTAATTACGAACCGTCTTAAGAAAGTTTAAACTTGGATCTAGTTACCTGAAAAAGATATCATGGAAACGTGTAAATCGTCATATTACGTAAATGTGCAAATTTATAAAATTTTAGGAAAAATTTAGTTCACTAGGGTACATACTAATATGTACGTTTTAAGTACATTCATATTCACCCAACCCGTTCAGTCGATTCGATTTTTCATTATTTATAGATGAGGGAAAGCAGTCTGTACACACAAATCTTGAAAACATCGTATGATTGCGTCACGAATTTTTGACTGATAACCGGTTCTACAGAATTAACATCTCAGTTTTTTAGAGGTTTATTTCTATCTAAAATGCTGAAAAATTAAGTCACGCTAGAGTTCCTAGTACTGACGGAAATTTACAGTTGCCCGTATTCAAATTATATAGCAACACAAAGTTTTTGTTACTCGACTTAGCTCATTTCAGTAATTACTGATGAGAACTAGCGTGCTTGTCGCAAAAACAAAATGTGGCAGAAGTGTTTACAAATGTTTAATGGGTCAACTAGTAATTTCTAGGTATTTTATCTTTCAAGTTCTCTTACAATTGAATCGGTGAGAACCAAAAGGGAGTTAAAAGTCCAAAATTGGCAGTTTTGAGTTAGCGACGAAAATTGAGGCATTATGACATGGTAAATCGACTGGTGTAGTTGAAATTTCGCCCACGCGTCGGAAACATATTTTTTGGCCTTAAAAATTTGCGATTTTCAAAAGAGAGAAAAAAAAAATCATAAAATGTTTTCGGCACTACACATTTTTTCCCTTCACTTCGAGAGAATTTATTAAATTGAAATAAGACCAAATCTAAAAAGATCTACTTTAGTGTGGGAAAAAGTCCCATGCGATTTCCAATCGTAATATTCTCTTTTGGTCACCATTGAGAACCAAAAGTGGCTGAGTCCAAAAACTTTGAGCAGCTGTATCTAAGGTATTCTTAAAACTTTTTTCTCGCAATACCCTTGAAAATCGTCTTTCGTGGTCCCCATTCATTGCCCTAAACCATATTTCTGACAAATTTTTGGTTTTTATATATGTGAATCAGTTTATTGCTTCTCCTGAAAAATGTGAAAAATGGACTTAATCCCTTTTGGTTCTCATCAATTTAATTAATTTACATGATATATTCCGATGGTTTTAGATGACTTTATTCGAGTAATGATGAACTATTTCATTTTCTCTCGTATATTCGATTCAGGAGGGTTTGAGAATGACAGATCGTGGGACAAGGGTGTGGTAATGTATCAGTTTCTTGACTGACGAAAAATGCTGCATCTAACTATGTCGGAGCAGTTACAAGTTCAAATGTGATAGCGAGAGTTTTCAACTAATCAGAAAGTTAGTTTTACGAAAATTTAATTTTATGTTGCCTGAAAACTCTTGCTGTCTTATTTTGATCTCAGTTTCCAATGTTACCACTCCTCCGTCGGATGCCTAGTCCTACCCCACATGTTTTCCCAAATACTTCGTGGACAGTTGCCCACAGGACGGAATTAACACTGATGACATAGCATCCTGGATGTCATCCACCTTCCTTATTCAAGAATATAATATCAAAATCGATTAAAAAATTATATGCCAGGCAAACTGGATGGAATTAACTTTATTTTTCCATGTCAGAATAGATAGCTTAGTAACTGTTGACCAAGTCATCAAAATTGACGAAAAAGTGAGCTGGAAAAGCTATTCCCTTCACTTATTGAGACTCGTATCATAGAGAACGCATGAATTCGATGCCATAAGAGACGGAATCAGGAGATGAAGGGATAAATTTTATTTTTTAGTTTTCAAGGTAGGGACTTTAGCTCTCTTAAAAATGCAGTTGAAAATGCATTTCTAGTATTCTATCTAAGACGGAGGAGAAGCTATCCGAAAGATATGTAAAAGTCGTATCTCATAAAAATAAATTCCAATTACCAATTACCAATATCGAGAATCTGCATACTTCTGTCTTCCTTAATTACCCTTATGGCCTCCTAGTTCTTGTCTATTAAGCGAAAATCTCTTTCTTTTTCTCTCTCTTTCTCTTTTTCAGAGTAAGTAATGACCATTGGGAATTTAACCGTTGAAGCGATTGCCCAAAAATGTCATAAATGATCGAACTAGAGTATTTACTCAGCTTCCACCGCATCGCTATCACTGATCTGACAAAACTCCATTTCTTTTTTTTTTTCGTGGAATCCATCGTTAAACCTCAAATTTTGCTTTTGTATGCTTCAAGCATTTCGTTTAGGCCTGCGCCTACACTCGAACTCGAAAATGTCAGCCTTTATTTGCTTCCTTTCCAACACTCTCGCTTTTTTGTTGAAATTCAACTCAGAAAAATTAAGTATTAATTCCAGTTATTGGAAACTCTCGAATTAAAGATCCTATGTTGTGCAGGTAACTTTACTTCCTATTGATCGCGCTGCTTCATTGAATTTTTACAAAATATGAAGGTATGTACGAGGTACACATAGGCTACCGCCCTTCCACGGTAATGAAATTTTCGAAGTATTAGCACGTCGGTTAATTAAAACCAGTCACGTACATCTGAATATTTATGCGTGATGTACTCGTTTTATTTTTGCGAATGTTATGGTTATGTCCATTTGATAGATTGTTTTCTTTCATCGTTGATAAATGCGGTACGAATAAGGAAGGAGATTTTGCCCCAGGCATTTCCAAACTAAGTAAGATTAATTTTGAAAAAATACCGAACGATAAGATTTTGTTCGACCGTATCTCACTGATACACGTGTCTTTCGAAATTTTTATCAATTTTGGAAAATACATAGGCGTAAATATATGAAAGGGGCTTCCCCATCCGCTGAAAGCCCTCTCTCCGTCACCAAAAACTGAAAAAGTATACAAGCGAAATAAAGTTTTTTGCGTTATTTTGATAATTTTGTCAGTCACCCATGAGCTTCCCTACTCAAGCTCGGTTATTTGCGCTTAGAAGAAGATGATTATGTATACCACCCATAACACCTGATCTTTGGTTCAAGGATTTTCTAAATAGAATTTGAAACCTAGTGTCACGTTAAATCATTGTCAGAAATGAAAGTTCTACTTGTGGGCGAGATAAAAAATACGATAGTGTTCTTTGGTATTTGCGCGTGTATTTATTACGTATTTGTACCTACAGGCAGGTGCACATATACGTTTATGTAGGTAGATATTTAGGTATAGGAATACAGAGTCAAAGATGTGAATATTGTCATTGATGAACGTGTAGGTACGTTTTTATTTAAATGAAAAATAGGTTGGACGCAAATTTCAACTAACTCTTTGTTTTTGTATTTTTACTCAGCATGCTTGTATGTTGACTTGACTCGATGAAGACAATAATTATACCTCTAATACTGTCGTGTTCATGTGGTGCATAGAAATCGTTCGTTCACTCGGAGATGCTATAATATGTATAGGTATCGGTTGCTATATTCATTTTATATAGTTATTAACTTTTGTCTTGTGTAACAAAGCTGGATGACTACTGCAGTAAAACGAATATAAATATGAAAAACCCACTTCATTGAACACCGAAAGGGCGATATGAAAAAGATTGTATCTGTTATCGGGTTCATTGTCTTTGGAGATTAACGAAATGACAACACCATTTATCGGTGTAAGATTAACGTTGAACATCCGGAACATTTGAAAGAGAAAAGGCACGGCGAGTTTTTTAACGCTTTATTAAATTCATAGAAGTACTGTGTTGAAACGAATGAAGAAATGTATATTTACAAAAGATGAAAAGATTGCCGGGAATTATAAAAAGATAGCGTTTACATTTAAACCTTAGAAGGAGACGAAGTCTTAAGATAAACTAATCAACGATAATTAGGTACTAATTAATTGTTATTATTGAAAAGGTCGAAGTTTAAAATTTTCAATCAATTTTGAATTAGTACTTATGTATTTTTACCTATACATATTGATCAAGAGAATGCTAGCATAAGAATAGAATCAAAAAACTGTAAAAATGCTCTCATCATTACCTATTATTATTGTTATTATTATTAGTATTAGATTTTTTTTTTTTGGCATCCTGCATGAAAGTAGAATATTGTTACGTAAGTCCGCAAAGTAAAAGTTTTTCTCAAAATTTCTAGTTTATTAGTAGGGCATAAATTAGAGCTTTTCTACTCCTCTCTGGACGTACATGCCTTTGCTGAATTGAATGCCGAACTGTTGCTACCTTCGCGGCAAAAGAGAAATAGAATGACCGCGCGTCTTCTGACACCATCAAGAACCCAGGAAGGTAACTTCGCATTTTCTCATTCCCTTGAAAGGTTGCCCGCTGTCTCCTTCCTGCAACTACCAAAATAACATAATCAAATTGATATTTACTTGTAGTACTGTAATGCAGCCGAAAAATGAGCTACCGGGTGTGATGATAGGAGAATTAGGTGCAACCCCGTTGGGCAAAATCGACACAATTTTCTACAAAGAGACATTTTGCTAGCCAAGTTGCAACACAAATTTCCGCGAAAGTTCGACCACGTATGAAGCTTGAAATAATTGCAACTAATTTGCTTCATGCCACAAAAATGGGCAATTTAATTCGAAAATATTCAGATATGAACAAGAGTGAACAAATTGGGGGAAATTGTGTATATAATCTTTTTTTGTCCTTATTTGTATACTTTTGTAAATACATGTACTAGTACATTTTCGTACCGTTCTTTTTTTTTGGAAATATTTGTAAGAATAATTTTGTACATTTTTGTGACACTGGTACAGCTCTAGGAACTCCTGCTTCGAACGTCTCAGTAAGGCATTAGATTGTAGGATAACAGTCCCTTTAAAATATTACACATAGAGTTTATAACACTTACAACATTTCATTTAGAAAAGTGAGATAGGTACAAATTTTTATTGTTCGGAAGTTCGCCCACAACTTCTCGAGTCTGTCTTGCTAATTCTTCATCATTTATGTCGTCGTTGTTTGCAGATGATCCAGCATTTTCCGCCGCTTTATTATTTGAGTTTGCTCGCCTTCAGAGGCGTAGCCAACTTTGTACTTCCGGGACAGAATTTTCGACTTTGCCACCAAGGGGCTTGACTCCCGTAGTCTAACTTAAAACAACATCTAAACAAGAAAAATATTTTAGAACCGTTATATATACTTTTGTGACTTGGGGAAATAGAGAGAAAGATGAGCAGATACATATTTTCAGCGAGTATATACTCGTATATACATCTACACTATGTGAAAATTTATTCACATTCTGAAATTTTTTGGTTAATTTGGGTAGTTCGTTGAGAAAAAGTGAAATTTGAGCACTGGAAAACTGAATGATAATTTTAAGTCACAAAACCTAGCTTATGGCTGACTTATATGGGCTGAAAGTCGCCTGGCAGAATTCGCCTGGCTGGTTTTTAGCTTAAAGAATGACGATCAAAATTGTGACCTAAGTTGTAGCTTAAGCTACTATAGTGGCTTCAGCTTAACATCGCTGATAAACACATGCACAAGATTCGCCGTTTATTTTTGCCGGAACGCATCCAGGAACATCACTTATTCGAACTCTGTAATGTTTGCGAACAAAACTAGGAAAGTACTTCACTTTTCTATTTTGTGACTCATTCACTTACGGGATACTTTCGTTATGACCACACGTTCCATGACGTGGACATAATGCGAGTAAAGTGCAAGGATGACAAACCGGATTCTTCCAAGGGGAATTTTCAGAATTATCATACAATGAAAATCATATCACTGAGTTCATGTAATAAACTATAGAATACACACATAATACATTTCCTCAAGTGTACAATAAATGTATCTATTCCGTCGATCGTTATTAGAACTTTATCGCCGCGACAAAAAACATCACATACGCATGAAATCATAATGATGCTGCAATACTGCATTTAAATAATTTCAAAATTTGAACTCTCATCAAATGTAAATTGTCAATATGGAGTGTTTTTGTATCACAATACAATTTTAAGCCTAAATATTCACACCAAACACATTTTCCCCCACTCTTTGTCACTATTCAGTACAAGTGTAATTTGATTCAAAAATAATTCATATAATTATGCAGAATTTATCTATCAGCTCACACATATATGTAATCAATACACACGTTACAACAAATTCACGGACTATTCTGGCACAATTTGTACGGAAAACACAATAATGTGCGAGAATGAGCAAAAAATGTTTTGCGGAAATTTGTTTCTTTGTTCATTGGGACTAATAGCAGTAAGAATTATTTATTCAGAGAATGTAACTTGTGCAATGTTATCTACCGGCGCATTTAAATTATTTCTCCACGCGATGTTTATTTTTATTTATATTGTACGCAATAAAATTATCACATAAATTGGGAGCCAAATTTATTTTTATCGAGTAGGTATCTTATAAAATATTGTTTTCGTTATCAATCAAGTTAGTAGGTAATAGGTTCGTAAATCTGTGTGTGGCAAGAAGGTGCAATCTTCGTTTTTCGTAGACAGTTGCGCATACTTTCAATCAGTTTGGCAAATATATAAATGAATTTCATGTGAAACTGCTAAATTTATTGAGGTGGGGGTTTTTAAATTTTAATACCTGATCTACTTGTTACTTTTCAGATTTCGAACTGGTGAATGTAGTAGAATATGGAAGATACACGCGCAGATGAAGTCAAGTTTTTCGAACAAGAAGTACGGTCTTAAGGTTTGAATGAGTTGCGTCTTGATTTCCCGTTTTCATTAACGTGATGTCAAGTGGGAAACATTAAAATAGTACGTGCCTCGCATGTTCATATAATTTTCATAGGCAGATTGTAGAAAAGGGGGTTGCTTTCTTCAATGCATTTATTACAGCCGGAACACCAAAGAAAATCGTAGACTTGATGGTGTAAAAATACAAAATTCAGATAAAACTTATCCTCTATAAGACATGTAATTAATCTGGGCTCTGACACCTTCTTTTGTAGTAGAAAAACCTCGCCGAGAGCAAGGATGCAAGATTCAAAAACCAAAATCTCTTTAGTTTACTCCTTAGTTAAAAAGAGGAAGGAAAGACTTTCGATTTACACACGTTTCATTGTCTCTTCATATTTTTAAAACTTACCGTGTACTCGCCTTCTCACTTAGATTGAGGTCATGAAGTCTTAAGAAGCTTTGAGAGCTGAAATCTCTGTAAAGAACTCTTAATTTATTGGAATTTTTACCTGATTGCATAAAAGTTTTTACCTGAGTCTACATACGTTAATCAGAGTTGAAATGATTCATATCGGAGATTAGACAAGAACAGTGCAGTCTCCGATTTAGCCCCAGTGAATCACAAATAAGTAATCTGTATTACAGTAAACTACCGATTATCAGTCCTAATTGGGGCTGAAGGTGGGGCAGATAATGAAAAGGGCGGATACCTCGAAAACATGTAATTGAGTGTGTCGCGGCAAAAAGGGCACATATCGACTATGTGCCCTTTTTGAGGCGACTTCATATTCGGAATCGACGGACTTGTTATGGTCTGATCTCTGATGCAATTTACCCCACCTTCACAACTAGGTTTTTTATCAACAGAAATGCTTGAGAATTATGTGAAAAAACATGGAAAAAACGATCGCATCATGGTTATCGTTAGTCGTGCTCCTTTTCGAGTTGTGTACCGCGTTTTTGTGCTATTATTGAGTAAAAAATAGAATTAGGTATTCGGACAAATGACTAATGATTTACCGAAATTGGGGGGAAAAGTCGCTATAAAAAGAGCACATAACTTATTTGTACCAAATACAACGTAGAAAAAAAAAAATCGCCACAAAAAGGGCACATAACTTACCAAATACAAACAAGAAAATATAAATGAAGGAGGCATTGTTTCATTGCAACGTCATGATTTTTCTGAAGGTGAAGGTGTTAAGTTTCGAATCAAAACAACAATAAGTATTTTACACCAATGTAGTGGTAACACTGAATGTACCCAAAACTTCAAAGCTGTTTTTCTGAAAACGTCGTTTCGTTGCATGTGCCCTTTTTGCCGCGACACACTCAATTTTAATGAAGAAATATTGAAAAATGAAGAAAACAATTTTTATTGAATCGGTTATGTTTCTCTTTTTTCTGAACTTCTCTTTTCCAATTTGTGCTCTCAACCCGAGCCCTGGAATCCGCCCTTTCGAGCATTACCTCAGAGACGTCGGGGAGGCTAATAGGGCTGTCTTAGCCCGAAAACCGACCTAGGTCGAAATGTAGCGAATAGCTACGTGAGCTCGAACCCCGGGCCTTCGGATTCCGAATTACAAAAAAAAAAAAACTTCAATATTTAAAAAAATCGGTAATTTTGGCTTCTTAGTCAATGAAGGGGAGGAGGGCGATACTTTAGAAGAAAGAAACTGAAAAAAAAGTAATTTCTTGAAAAAATCTATGGTTTTGGTTTGCTTCTTCATGATAAGCCGCTCTTCAGCGACATAATTTTTCCACTTTCTGAATTTCATGATATCTTGAGCAGTGATTGTTGGCTATAGTTTTTTGAACACCAGCGACTTTTTCAGCGCTGAAAAAGCATCGACATAATCCATGCACTGACGCTTCTCCTACTTCATCATCATTATCAGCTGTGCTAAGGACTAAAGTTGTGATTTTAGTAAGATTTTGGATTATCCGCCCTTAATTAGGCGGATGAACCGATAGCGGATAATCGGGAGTCTACTGCATTCTTATGAGAATCTGAAAAATTCACGAACCTATAGTAATATAAAAGTGGATGAGTTTTCGCAACTGATATCTAAAAATAAACGCGGTATAGCAGCTGTTGGTTGTATAGTGTAGTCTAATATTGAAATTTAAAATAGTAACATTTGTTGCTATTAGCGCACTAACCATTTTTTTGAAGGGGGAGAGGCAAAATTTTCTCGAGTGGCACTATCGAAAACATTTGTAATGCTTTTTTTTTTTTTACTGATTATTTGGTAAAATAGAGAAAAGTATCAGATAATGTCTTAAATTTGTATATAACTCAAGTGAATTGTCAAATCTATGAGAACCCGACTAAGTGTTTTTCATTCTATCATTTACATGATAGCTTCGAATTACTTTTTTTCATTCAACGTTGTGACAGGATTTTTGAAATTACATGTGATCTTATATTCTGTAGATATTTGACACGAGCTCTATGACCTTCGACCATATGGTCGAAGTCTATGACGAACCAAATTTTTCAAATAGAATCTAAACTGTGCGCGAGTTGTCGTTCTCTGTTTAAATGGCGACAAATCAAAACTGACCTTGCATTGCGTAACAAGTTACAACCAGACTAAGTCGCCCATCTACTTATATCGTCAGATTTGTGCTGAATTGTAATGCCACAATCATAACTGACGAAATTATGAACAACTGAGAAAAAAAGCGCGTGAGGTTTAACCGAGAGACTTCTTTCTGCACTCGGTCTCGAGTTACGTACCGACTTCGACTTCTTGCCGTTCTCAAGTTATTCTAAAAGTTTTAGCTTTCTCCTCTTCGTCACATTGTTTTATTCGTATTTTTTCCATTTAATCGCCGTGCCTTTTCTAAACCTTATTAGATTCTTCTTATAATGCGATATAAGATATATAAAAAATTAAAAACCGGTAATTTCCCAGTAAAGATACAGTTCGATGTCCAGGCTAAAGGCCACCTTTGGAATGTCATTAAGTATTAACCCAATAATTTATTACATTCAGATGCGAGGGACGCTATAACTGTATTTCGACCCGGAATTGTTAAACTCTGAAGCGGAGTCATTAACCCCGTCTCTCGATTTCTGCAGGTATGCAGCCATGCACCCAGCATATGCGCAGATCTTACGCACACGATGAACAACAAACCATTTATCTGCGAATATAGCTATTTATGTACGAGTACATACACGAGTATTCCGCATGCACTTTTATATGCCATCCGGTTTTATGGTCAAGGTTGGGTCCGTTTATGTTCATTTATGATAAAAAATTACTATTTTAATCAGTTTCCTCTGGGGTACATATAGCAAACGTGTCGCGTATTAATTATGGTTTAATAATTTATTTACTGTGATATACATTCCTTTGACGAAAAGCCGAATAAGCAAGAATAAACATTTAACCTATTGTTTCCACGTCCACCTTGCTCGCATTATCTAATTTTCATTGTCAACTCAAGGTTTTGTCCCGATTGTTCGTCGTATTCAATTTTGGTGGTTTCTGGTTGAAAGAGGTGCGATTGTTTTCAAAGTGACTGAGTTGGTCTATAGCTCTGTAGTAGAGGAGTGACTGAGTTGGTGTATAGCTCTATAATAGAGCGATCGTCGATTAATCAATGCCGACTGCTCGTTTACGCATAGCGCAGTTGAATGAAAATGTATACATCTCAGATAAGAAACGAAATTTATAGCATAATAAGATATTCTCTTTCTGTTTAATCTGGGTGGAAAATAACTAAACTCGATAAAAGAAACCGCCCTACTTTGAGTAGAACGTCTGTACAGATGGCTTCGTGAGCTATCGAGAAATTCTCTCGCAAACTGACGTTTCAATTTTCACATCAGGGACTTCCCTTATCCTTTTCCTTCTTTATTCGGCAAATTGTTGAAAATATAAAATATAGTAAAATCAATGCGAACAGCCAACTCCGCGCAAAAGGTGGTTGCAATTTCCATAAAAATCGTGGCAATGCAGAAAAAACATCTGTCCAAATAATGTACCTACTTACAGAAACGTAACCACATCGTGGCGTTATTTTTGCCTACCCGAGTTGATTAACGGCGATCGACAAGGTGGTGTGACCTAACTAGAGCCGCAGTGGGGCGGGGTAAATTACTGTTCCTTAGCGTACACAGAATGACTTTTGATACATTAAAGGAAAAGCGCTGTACTGAGATTGGCTCCTGTGTCGTGCAACTTTACTCCCGGTTCAGTTCTTCTGTAAGAGGAAGCGGCTGATACCAGATTTTCAACTTTATTTTGCGAATTATTTTTATTTGTATTTTACTAACAGGTGTTATTGGGACACGATATCGAAAAAGGCGGTTACCCCTGCCACCCTCCCTTGTAATTCTCTTATGGAAACCGCACGAATATGTAACCCCATATTCAACAGTAATCTAGGCATACTCGTCTACATAATCGTTGATAATCTATGTTGCGTTGCTTGAAAAACTGAATAAATTATCAAGACTGACTTCTAAAAGCCGTATTTCGAATACGGGAAAATCATGTAATATACGGTTGTACGGTACAAATTATTTGAATATGAGACAGTAGGTCTACTCATAAATATTGTAAATTAAAACGTAAAAAAAGGTAAAACGTAGGCCAAATTATTTTTTCTCCCCAACACGCCCTTATAAAAATAACTCAAGCACTTAACGTATTCAAATCTAGTCGATTGACCGCTTTCGTAGTCCTGAATTTTACGACTCAAAAACTGCTGCTTCTTTACGCAAGTGGACGCAGTAGAACTGACATCTGAAATACTGTTAATTATCATATGGGTTTTGATAGTTCGCAATTCATATGTCTCCTACGGAGTGAATTTGCAGACCTGAAGAGGGGGGGGGCAGTGGGTCTTTTGTCCCCGGGCCTGGGAAACCTGAGGGCCCGGCAGATAGAAAAAAAATCTTAGGAAAAATAAGAAATACGAAAATTTGTTTTGAGAGGAGGGGCCTCTTTTATTTCTAGCCCCAGGCCCGCATGAGGCTCCCTACGGGCCGGTGAATCTGTATAGCGGTTGGCAATTCATATTTCCACTTCACGTGATGTTTGCAGTCACGTAAATCGTTTGAAATTCACTGGCGCCCATTCGAAACCAATAACTTCTTTCTCTGAAAAAAGAAAAAACACCGATTACTTTTGATACGTTGTTTACTTTTTCAAGACGGAGCGTTTCACTCCTGTCCAGGACAATATATAAAATTGCATGTTCAAACTAGTGTTCGATGAAGATGAGAAATCTAATGCAATTCAAATTCAAAAATGAAAGTTCAAGAAAATACATATTAGTTGATTACAAGAATTTGAAGAATTATCGATTTTGATATTGGAGTCTATATCGGGTTTATACTTAAAAAAAGCCTACAACAATTATCGAAATTAATGACCCAAAAAACCCCTATTCCGATACATATGATTTGATTTTCGGAAGCCAAATCCTCACCGAATCAAAAATGTAATGCGATATTCGAAATCAGACACCCAAAAGCAAAACTAGTTTCTAATTTTCGGTACAGTTCATTTCGGCGATCCCGTTTCGGCGCCGCCGATTCGGCGCGAACGTTTCGGCGCAGACGTTTCGGCGCAGCGTTCAAATCGGCACTGCGTTCATGTCGGTGCCAAAGAAATTGGAAAAGTGGCCGTCGATGCCCCCTCCCCCTCCCACCAAATAAAATGATGCAGGCATTGCTTAGCAAATGAAATATTACATTTTAATCAAAAATTATTACGAGTCAACATTTGTCGCGAAAGAAAAATAAATAATAATACGAGTTGTAGTGTAAAAAACAAAAATGAAGCAGGTATTTTCTACTTGTAAATATTATGTGCTACCGCGCTCTGTGTAGTAATGTTGCAGTTCTCTTGCATTTTCAAAATAAATATTATAGCAAAAATGAATTTACGAAAATACACTTCAAATCTCGAGACAACATGTACAAAAAAGAGTACTGACGTAACCTAACAGAGACTATCATTACATCGTTTCTCCAACGGTGCAGCGTTATCTTCATTATAAACTATCACTGTATGACAAGGTCGAATTCTTATCAGTCAACAAGTTTGTGCCTAGCACAAAGAATATGCTGCAAATATCAATGCAGTAAATTTACAGCGCCGAATTTCTCATGGCGTCGAATCGTCCATCGCCGATTTTTTCATTTGAAGTCAACCCCGCGTCGAAACGGCGGCGCCGAATCGTCCTGCGCCGAAATGGCATCGCCGAAATGAACTAGATCCCTAATTTCGATGTTCAACTTTTTAGTTCACGCTTTAATGAGAAAAATGTTGAATTTGTGGTATAAATCAGAGGCAAATCAAAAATTTTTAATCAATATCAGCAGCCCCCCTCCCTTAACAGAAAAATCTGGAGTTTTGGGGCCTTAATCGGGGTTAGATCAAATATCTGATATTCGAAATTAGCAACCTAAAATAAAGCTTAAGTCAATACGTTGTTCAATTCGTCAAGCCAACTAGATTTTGACCCTTCTTGAGTCCCAAATTTTGAGTTTTGAGCCCGAATCGGGGCGTGAATCTATAATTTGATGCAATATTCCAAACCAGCGACCCCCCTCCCCGCGCCAAAAAAACCTACTTCGATATTATATTCAATTACTTCAGCCAACTTAATTTTGACTGTTTTGTGTGCCTAAATTGTAGCCGAATCAAAACTCTGATATGATGTTTTAAACTAGCGATCTAAGGTAACGGCTTCGAATTAAGTCTCAAAACATGTTTTTTTTCTCGAGTTGAATCCCATTTTTGCGGAGATAATGTGCATGTCCGAGTTCAGTTCCGATGGCTGATAGGTTTATTAATATTTATATCCGAGTTGAGTCCCAAGGTTTACGGAGGATTCTTAACATGCATACGTGTGTCCGAGTTAAGCCTCCAAAAACTGAATGTTCTGGATGCTCATTGCCCTTCTCACTCTCACAGACTTGTAAATGTCGATATAAACCAGTGTGATTAAAAATAAGAATGAGAACTATTCGGCATATATCCGAATAGTAGAATCGATAAGTCAAAAAGTTAAAATGTGAATACAACGACATTATTGAGTTGATTAGAAGGAATTTAAATGAAACTCTCTGAGCGAATTCTCACCGACTCAGTTCATCCAGATCGCGACGAGTCTTTAATGTGGCAATTCTTTCTTTTTCCTGGATACCAGCTTGTCGCTTTGATTTCTCAAACTTTATAAAATTTGAGCATAAGTCTCGCATTGAAGCTCTAAAAAGTCTTCAATGAACATGAAAATGTTCGGAGATGAGAAACGTAAAAGTTTAAATTCAAATATAAGTGTGAGTGAAGTAACTCGCAAGGGTTTGTGGTACGGGTAATTGAAGAAGAGCACTTCGCTTGTACATACATGGTAGGAATTTGGCATCTGAGTAAATGTGTGTACAGAAAATGTAATCAGTTGATTTCTTCACTTTCGGATCAGCATTATATTCCTTCGTCGGGACTCAACTTGAACACGTATTTTTATGACCGCCACGAAATTCGCACTACTCCGTACTGTAAGCCTTCTTTATCTCCGCAAATTTCGGGACTCACCTCGGCCACGAATATTAATTACATTGGCTTTTGGCTGCGGGACTCATTTGAATGTAGCCATTGACAAAACCGTTATTTCGATATTCTTTTTTCGGTACGTTCCCACTTCAGATTCCAAAGTTGGTGGTACAGAAGGATATTTTTTATCCGGAAAGAAACTTGACCTTGTCTCGTGATGGCCCATTTTCGTCCCGTGAATATTTGGACGCTGTTAAGCGTAAGGGACCCAACCATCAAAATTTGTTTTTTGAGAACACGTGATTCGAAGTTCAAGAGCCATGTAGAAACTATATGGCATAGCGTTTACTGATAAGCTTTTTTCAACGTGAGTATACATTTTTGAATTGTGGGTCCAATTTTGAAAAATTCTACTCTTCACGCTCTTTCCAACGATACTAAGAACTAGAGACCGGACTCTTTGATATTTGTCAAGTGATTTCCTTGATAGGCAGACGAGTTATTTTGAGAGATAAGCACGAATCATGGTGGTAGGGGGCTGGGAAAAATTTTTTATATTACCGAAAGTGGCTTTGCGTTCCGAAAAATGCCGAAATATGCTACTTTGTCAACACATGATGGTAAAATGCGAAAAGGTGTATATATTTGAAAATGGAAATATATATGGAATGAAGATGAAAATTTTGCAGAACTCATTTCGGAATTTCCGGATGATTCCCAACATGTAGGAAAATTGAAAACACTGATCCGGAAGAAAAATGTATCTACTGACCTCGCTTTGAAACAAACCTACCTTTCGTTTCACCCTGAAAAGATTAAGAAATTGGAAACGCGAGGTTTGTCTTTACACGATCAAGTCGAGATCATAGAAGAAGTGCGTCGAAGAATTCAGATCATTCCAGGGGCTCGAGGATACCTGCTTCAGCAAAAATTATAACAAGTTTCTTCAAAAAATGAAAAGGATTCGTGTTACCTACTTCGAAAATTGAGTATTTCTTTTTCTTTCAGTGACATTTCATACCAAGTAACTGGCACGGTTTCTCGTGATTCACAGGTGCTGTCTTTATATAATTTTGCTCCACTAGTATATGTCGATTTAGAGCGCTCATTCTCAGCTTACAAATTAATATTAAGTGACAGGCGTCATCATTTCACTCAGCAAAATTTAGCAAAACACTTTTTCATTATGTATAATCAGAATCTTTGTGATTTTAATAAAAAATTTTGATTTATCAGATTATTTTGTGGGGGAAAAAAATAATTTTTATTTTTGGAAATGCCGAAAATGCCGAACTCTGCAGATGTTGCTGCCGAATTTCCTATTCTTTAATGCCGAAAAATCTGGTCTCTACTAATAACTAATTTTGCTTACAAATGTAGGTTGGTTCCCTTACGCATAACAGCGTCCATTTGACATCGCGATCAAAAAGCAGAGGGGGAGACTAATTTGCGAAAAAAAACCTATGGTACATTATCTTCGTATAGGACGCATTTGACGAGAATTCTTGAGTTAACAAACCTCATACTTCGATTAAGAGTCTTAAAATTTTCTTATGAGAGGGTAATATGAGGGCGAATATACCTTATCTACCTCTAATCTTCTAAGATCGCCATTATCAACCATAATGTGTGTAAATTTACTTTTTTTATTTTAACGTGCTTTCTACATTCAGTATGCTGCCGATAAACTTTCAATACCATAAAATTTGACAGTTATTAATCTATTTGTTCTAATGTATCATTCATTTCGTATTTATAAGCGAAAGAGGAATGCCCTCGATATTAGAAGCCATTTACGTGTAACCTTTCTCAGGATATTTCGATAGTTGGTCTAATTATACGAACTTCGTCGACGATAAAAACCACAATTACGTGGAGTAGCTCCTAAAAACATCTGGGAACGAATGTAATTGCGACATTGTGTGAGGTAAATAATCATCGAAAACTGGGAAGAAATAAAACGCCACGTCCGAATTTATGTGTACCGGTGTATGTAGTCGCACGAATAAAATTTGCCGCTAGTCAGTGGCGCAGAAAATTTTCAACCTTTCGATTCTGTTGTAGCTATTATTTGCGCACACTTTTTAAACAGTTCGAATATGATTAACGAATTGCACTGCAACAAACATACCAACAGATTTACAAACACCGGACGGATTCAGTGATTGGCAAGTGGCAATGGTAACCGTGAAAATGTTTTAAGTAAACGTGTTCACGCGTGTAAATAGTTTTTTCGTTTTCAGTTAGGGAATGAATGAAACTCTTCTAATATGTACCTACTCTCTCGTCATTTCCGTAGGTACAAATAATGCTAAATATTTGAGCTGGTTGGAGAGATAAAGTGGTATTCAAAATTATTTGTCGGCGATCTAGACAAACCATTGAGAATCGAGGTTAGCCCAGTGTCCGTGGCCAGACTTCGAAATTCAGTTTTGGTTCGTTTTAGCGAATTCGTTTCTGAAAGATTTGTGAAGCTCTGGAACTTCAGAACTTTCTGTAGTGAATGTAAATTGAAAATCTATGAACCCGATGCACAATCAGTTACCCTCTAGTTACCCGTGGAAAAGTTACCCATTTGCAACCCTCGGCTACCCTCAGATTATCCAGAAACTCGTCAGTTACGCTTGGTTCTCCTTTATAGTTACCCGGGTAACTGGCGGGATTTTTCGCATCCCGATACGCAATCAGTTACCCTCTAGTTACCCGCGGAAAAGTTACCCATTTGCAACCATCGGTTACTCTCAGATTATCTAGAAACCCGTCAGTTACCCTTGGTTCCCCTTTAGTTATCCGGGTAACTGTCGGGATTTTGCGCATCGGGAAGTGCATCCTAGGCTTAAATTCAATAACTGAAATGGGTATAACTCACCAAACTTTTCATCGAGTAAAACCTCTCTATTCGAACTTCGTGGGAAATACTGAAATACTGTAGTGGCGGCGTTAGTCGGCCCTTCGACACCTTTAGAAACAGCATAGACAATTCAAATTTTGTCCAACTTCTGTTCGTTTTCTGGGAAAGATAACATTCTGAAGCTGAAATCGCGCCAAAAATATTACCTTTGATTATCGGTCGTGTTTGTGAAGGGGGGGGGGACAGTACAAAAGGAAGTGAGGCCATATAAGTGTACGTGTATCGAAATGTCAAACAATTCGCTAGTACCCTGGGTACATTCGTTTATTCGTCTGGATATGGAGAATTGCTATCGAAGATTTCTAGACTTCGACCCAGTCCTCTGGCTATTTTATCGACTGATTGTGTATATTATTCGCAGATCAGATTCAGTATCACCACTTGTCGACTTGTCAGCAGCATTCGTATTGCACTCCAGGCCTGTTGCTGTAATAAGCGTGCGGAGAGTATACGATCTAATGATCTTACCACACGCCGCGGGTTAATAAATGCAGCGGCTCGGTTGTTAGACTGTCGATGTCGGTACTGTACGAGTATGAAAGATTAATGAACAATGCTTAATTCTTATTGCGAATTGTGAAACAGCTTACGATAATTGACTCGACCGTATGTCATACAACCAGACTGATGTCACCAATCACCGAATTACGACAACCTCGAGGTAATTGTCGACGTCTACTGTACCCAGCACGTTTGTGGACGAGCACGAGCAGGACTAATCTAATCTCCTGTCTAGTATTAAGCGAATTAGGTATTCGATCTGTAAAATGGTTCTTCGAAAACGTGTGTTTCTGCCCTCGAATACGTTTTCCGACAATGTGAACATTAGTGAGCGTAATTACCCCAAAAATAGGCGATGTACGTAAAGAATAGAGGTAGTCGAAGAAACGCGAGAGCATAGAGTTAGTACTTAGAGGTGAAGATGATGTAGATTGTCCGTGCTTGAATTATCATTTTGCAGAATTTTGTTTCAATCGTATAAAATCTACTTAAGATGTTACGAAGATATTCTAAGGAAATTTGATAACCCTTTGCGACCGCTGTAACGCGTTATCGTATTTATTTAAATGAGTAAGGTGTATGTCGGCAATACGATTGCTTTTGAAATTTCCGAAATAACAATTCGTCATTCGCCTCTGCGTTTTTCGAATACGTCTATTATATTTTCGAATAGATAAGATTCTTATGAAATAGAAGCGAGACGTTTGAAATTTTGACACCGGGAGAGATTCACGAACGGGAAAGGTGATGCTTTCGTGTTGTTCACTACCCTGGTTATTAATAACCCGATTATCACTCCTCTATTATTAACTTTAAGGAGTAATCGATATTATTATTTTGATTTTTAAATAATAGCGTAATTGCGTAAAAATCGTGTTACTCGATCGTAAACACATAAATTCAACGTATGCCTTCTCAAAATTAAGAAGATTTAAGATTAGAGTTTCTTCCTCAGACTCCTCTGGATCTGCATCAAGGGGAAGATGGCAGTCAGTATCAGAATTTAGGCTATATTTCTGGTCGAAACTTCAGAATCTTCCAAATGAAAATTCAACATTGTAGCTCTGGGTGAGGCGCACAAGCAAAATTTTCGTAAAATGCATTACAAATATCAAATTGATTTGCTAGTGTTGAGAAATGACAAAAGTCGCTGGAGTAGAATGAGGAAAGAATTTGAATTTTGATGATGGCACCCTCTAGAAAACTATAGCCGCATTTGGGTCTATAAAAATAACGTGTGCAAAATTTCATCAAAAGATATTCGTTTTGAGGTTTTTCTCACAAGGTTAACTTGGTGTTTTGTACTGGGAAATCTGAAATTTTGTTTCAAAAGTAAATTGGGCCGATAAAATAGTATCGAATATGAAAATTTGTTCCAATTAGCAAACCAGTGAAGCATGGGCATAGCCAGTGAGGGGCAAGGGGGTAGTTGCCCTCCTTGAATTCTGAAAAAAGTTATGTTCCAGCGCTTACAAGATTATTTTCGAATATTTAAAGCCAACTGAGTAAAATTCGCAGAAAATAGGATGTGCCTAGAGGCCTAGATGCTAGACAACGAAAATGTGTGACTGGCTCCACATTGATAGCAAAGCAGCGACTTGCACCTGCACAAATTCTACCTTTTTGACCCCTCCTGGAAAAAGTTCTAGCTACGCTCATGCAGTGAAGCACTAACAAGAATTTTACAAAAAAAGCATGTCTCAAGCAAGGAGGCTGGGCTAAATTGAAAACAGCGCTACGCTCATCAAAAAATATTAGTTTTAGAAAACTGAAAATCATTGTTGAAAATTTCTTTGGGTCGAGCGGAGGGAAGAGAGAGCTGTATTTCAAGAAGGGTTTAAACTTTGGGAAAATTGAATGCAGCGCGCAACCAGTAACAACTCAAAGATGTCGAATTTTTTTCTCGAAAATTCAAAATGGTGAGATAGAATTTTCAGGTGGAGGAGGAGGGAGTGGAAAACAAACCTGTATACGGTTAATCTGAATAGTATAAAATTTGACATCACTCGGCATAAACAATTCATTTTTCACACCGAGTATTTTCACACGTATTTCTTCTTTCAATGTGCGATTAGAAAATGCATTTCCCTCATGTATTTGATGCATACCTATAATATGTTGCCAAATCTTATGAAATGTTGAAAGTGGATGCAAGGCCGTAGACAGAAAATTGGGACCAGGGGGAAATTTTTTATACTTTAAATTGTTTTCGATTATTTTCATATATTTTTTGCCTTTCTGGTATTTTTGGTGGACCCCCTTCCAAGATCGGGACCCGGGGGGATCTCCCTCCCCCATCTCATTAGGCCCGAGTGGATGTGGGGGGATATTTGCTTGAGCTTTGATTTTTATTAAATAAATTGTCAGAATTCGTCGCACTCTACTGTATATTTTTTTGGGAAAACTAAATTCGATAAATTACGGGCTGCGGTCGCAAAACAAAAGTATAAACAAATCTGCGTACTTAGTTTTCAGGTACACCACGTTCATTGTTGAAGTTATTTTAATCATACCTCCATCGCCAAACGTTCCTCTGGGGGATTGAAGAAGATAGGTTCGAACTTGAATATTTTACGGTGTCCTTTATTCTGTGACTTTTCTCAGATCATCAATTTAATCATTCGAATTCATGTCGTTGTACAAAGGAAGTCTTACTTAAAAATTTCAGCTCGATCTGTCGAGGGGAAGGTGTATCACTAACCCCCTCTATTTTTTATGGGAAATAACATGGAGTTTTGACTTAAACATTTTTATATCGACTTCTGACAGTGTTAGAAGTTTGTCTACAGAAATTTCCGTTGACTATTTAATACCAAATCAATATGAAATAGTTTGATTCCGCAATCTGGGTTATTGGTCATATGGGGTAGTTCCAAACGGAGAATAGGAAGGATGAAAAAACAGAATTTGGGGTAAGGGTTGATTTGCAGTTTTTCAGGTCACTGAATTTGATTTCGAAAATAGTGTTTACACCCGACTCTTCGAAAGCAACCAAAAGGAATTAAAACCAGATATTAATAATTTTTCGGGGATAGTATTTGGTTTGGTTAAAAAAGCTTCGTTAATTATTTCTCATTAGCTTTAATTCATTAGTTACAAAAAAAAAAAAAAAATAGAAAACATTGAAATCGACTACAACTCATAAAGGAACGGAACATACTATACTTCACTATAATATATATAAAATGACATGCAGTAACGATACAGCGACTCTTATTTACAGCAGCTGATTACGGAGCGTCGACTTGATATTTCTCCGAACAGTATTCCATTTGTAGAGTTCCGTGGTCACTGAATTTGATTTTGATAATGATTTTCAAATTTAACTCATCTGGTACCATTGGAGAGAACGTCAAAAATTAAGTGATGATTTTTCGAGGTATCAATGTCGAGTTCAGTGATTCTAATCGGAGAGGCTTAGTCGAGGATTTGAGGGAAATCCCAGCATGAGGAACAACTTAATATTAATGTTAGAGAGGTCTGGTTGGCCGAATGGATAACGCGTTGGTCTCGGAATCCGGAGGTTCCAGGTTCGAGCCCACGTAGCAACTCGCCAGATTTCATCAACCTAGGCCGGTTTTTCTGCCAGACGAGAAGAGGGCTAAGATAGCCCTAACAGCCTCCCTGACGTCTCTGAAATAATGCTCAAAAGGGCAGATTCCAGGGCTTGCAGGGCTTGGGTGAGAGCAAATTAGAAAAAGAGGTTCCAACTCATCCTCCTCTACTGGAAGCGTGGGTATCGGGATACAATTAAAATAACTTCAATAGTAAATTTAGTGTGTTTGGAGCTGGACCGAAAATCTGGTGTGAATTAGCATACCTACAATTTACATGTAAGTGGAAGACCGGTTGAGAATACTCTTCAGTGTGATCCAAAACCACCTAAAGTCACGTACCGATTTCGAAGCTTTTGTGAGAGGCATACGATTTTTCATCGATCAGCCGTACTACACATCTTCTCTTTGGAACCACCAGTGGAGCTAACGAAAATGCAATCGGAGTATTTGCTCTTTCTCAGGAAACTGAGCTTTGGAGAGGTACATTTTCTCTTTTTCAACAAAATGAGGAATCGTATCACTGGCGTAACCAAGGAGAGGTCTAGGAGTCTGGACCCCCTCGCGACTTTGTTAAATAGTGTTTTTCTAATTTTAGCACCCCTCTAACACCCCCTTCCCTTGGGTGAAGACCAGACCCCCCTCGAACACTAAGCTGGGCTACGCTACTGAATCATACCGTCGGTTTGTTGTTCCACATAATATTGGCAGTCGACGAATACGGGAATGCTTCGTCTCTGAAAGTTTTCCATGCGCATGGATGAGAGGCGGAAACGTATCTAAGCAACTTTCTCTTGTGAAGTTGGGGGAAGTTTAATTTTGCCAGTTGTAACAAGCGCAAAATGTTAACTTTCTTTCTCGATGTATGTCATATCGTATGCACCTAATTGAAGAAATATTTGTATCGAGTATAGCCACAAATGAGGGGGTGGGGGGCTTGGTTCTCTGGAAAATTTGAAAGTTACGTATGGCGGACGGAAGGAGCGATGCTATGCTGTACATTCACGACTGAAAAGAAAATTGACTCGTGAAAATCTATTTGCGTTTATGGTATCGAATTTGCTTACAATTTCCCGAGTGTTTTCTGTTATTTCATGCCAATTACTAACATCTTTTATCTGCAATATTTCGTGGCACCTGTATCGTGCATAGCAAATTTGAATATAGCCGAGAAGAGTAATAGAAGTTCTCTTGTGTCCGTACGGTACCTCGATGCATTTCATACTCGTATAATATGTGTTCGCATCTTCATTCACGTACGTAGAAAAGTGAATGCTATTATTTTGCAGCGGTGAAGTCTTGTTTTCTTCGTCTACTTTAGTTATCTTCTTCCAGTCACATGCCCGCCGTCTATATACACCAAACTCTATGAAGGCAGAAAGTAACTAAAAGTTCGAGGAAAACGAGAACGATAAGGATCTGATGGGATATTTAAATTCGCCTTGAGCACGTACATTATCCGACTTGAGATGAAGATTTGCTCTTTAAGTATTCCTTGGTAATATTATATGAAGTGGTGACTGGTGCACGATGGAGGTCGTTGAATAGTTTTATGTTTGTGCGCCGTGATCACGCTTGTAGGTACATAAATCGTGTTATTGTACTTTTTTTTTATTATACCTACACGTGAAGTACCTATTTACTCTGGAATAGATAACCTCCAGATGAATTGAAACGATCTCTAACGGCCAATCACTATATACTTATGTCTAAATTCAATTCCCGCAGTCAGTGGCGTCGGACTTTTTTCTGAGAGGGGGGGGGGGTGGTACAAATGATACTTGGTGCCCCAAAATTTTTGGATGAGTATAATGTAATTTTGTACCCTCGCCACGGCCAGCAGTGCATTTATCTGGGTGATGTCAGTTTTTACCTGGTCTTCAAAAGGATGTTAAAATAATCTCATATGGTTATAAATAGAAAGCGTCAGTTCGTAGTTGACACTGAGTGAACTTACAGACACTGCATTGTAAGTAAATTACGAGAATTAGATCATTTTGAGGGACTTGACTTTTTAGTCAAACAAAGGTAGCCGTATATATTGGTCACCATATTTATTTACTTGTTTATGTAACTAAGTGATCTTGGTAACTTGTGTCCAACAATAGCGAGAATGGTAATTGAGTATAAGGAAGCTGAAATTTGGATTCGTTTTTCGCGATGATCAATTGTAGGTTGAATTTGAAGATGAACCCAATCGAACCATGAGGAAAGTAATCCCATTTCATGTTTCCTCCGTTTATCTCATATATGAACTCGCGAGTGTAGCGAGCGAGTTTTCGTTAAAATTTAAAATAGAAATACCCGCAGATGAATCACATATACGAGGCTTGAATAGGTATGTTAATGCGGTTTCCGATGTTAATGTAACAACCTTCCGTTTTAGAATTACGAACAGAGTGTTTGCACCGTTGTTTCACTTTTCTTTAACTCGTGACACCAGGTCGGACTTCTTTTCTTTTACTTCAAAAACGTGATTTTTGGTCTTTACTTATTGGTTTTTCTTTGGTCGGATGCTGGCGCCAGGATTCGCAGTCTTCTTACTGTTTTACAAAATAAGTTTATTTCTTTGGTTGTCGTTTCCTGTGACCGATCTACGATATTCAAATAAGAGACGGAGTATATATTTGTTCAAGTATAATATCCTTATTTCGTTTTTAGAGAATATTTACCATTACAGCATTCTAGTGGAGTCGTCGGATAATTTTTCTTAGGGGGTACCAAAAAATTTAAGCCGACAAGTCGAAAAAAGTACTCGTCTCCGAAAGTTGAGTTGACAAGCAAAAACTCTTGTAAACCTCGCAACTGAAATCTTTCACGTCGCTTTTTCATCAACTTTCCGAATAGTTTTTGAATTTTTATTTATTTATTTAATTTGCTAAGAAGGAAGGTTTTTGATGAAACTTTGTTCCCCCTCTCCTTCCATTCTAACACCACAGCAATCGTCACTGAATAGAGCTCAATCGTAATCTCCTCAATCCAAGAGGAAGACAGCGAACGATTCGAGTTTTTTTTTCCCTTTGTAAATAGAGCAACGGCATTTTTCTAATAGCGAATAACGAGTCCAAACGCCGTGTGAAAGAGCCTTATTTGTAACTTGTCATAACTAAATCAGAATAAATCTTTGAGGAGAAGAAGGTGAAGAAAAAAAGAAAAAAGTATATCAGCTATAGCTTATAATAGGTTTTGAAATTTATCTTTCATTCATTCATTTGTATGTGAGGTGGCGCCGTATGCGCCGAGTGCTCAGACTTCCGAGTCCATTGCACTATTCCTCAAGTTGCTGTTAAGGATCAGCTCAGTAGCCTCACTTTTATAGCCAAAGTGAGGATTTTATTGAGCTCTAACCCTTTGACTTCACTGGGTGCTGGATACTCTAGCCCCAATGCTTCGCGTCTTGTCCCGGCTATTGCTGGGCATTGACATACGATATGGATCGAGGTTTCATCTTCTTCTCCACAGTACCTACAGGAGCCTCTTCTTACCACTCCTATTTTGTACCACATGTGTTTGGTGGCCCTATGACCGGTTAGTAGTCCGACCATGAACCTTGCATGTTTCCTGTCAAGCCCTAATAAGAACTTGGCATACTTACTGGGGGTGCGTCCCCTATCAGTGTTTTGCTGACGTTCATGCCACTGGCTAACGGCCAGTGCATTTCTGTCTGCTTACTTATCCAAGCCTTTACTTTGGATTTTATGACGCTGTATGCTACAGGAAGACAAGGCCTGGGTGTTGCCAGTTCCTTTTTATGCCCTCCTTCGCTAGCTTGCCAGCGATCATGTTCCCTTTTATGCCGCAGTGTCCCGGTGTCTATAGTATGGTGACCCGGTTCTCCTGAGCAAGGGTGTATAGTTTGTTAACACACTCCGCCACCACCAGGGATGTAGTTTGGTATGACGATAGTACCTTAATAGCCAATTGACTATCTGTACAAATATAGATCTGTTTATTAACAAGGCCCTTCTGCTGGATTCTATCAATGGCCATCGTGATCGCCATTATCTCTGTTTGGAGGATAGTGACGGCCTCGCCAAGAGCCACTGAACAGTTGTCAGCGCTTTTTGCATTCGTGATTCCGATGCCTACACCTAGGTCATTCTCAGAGGCATCTGCAAACCACACATTCTCCTCTTTTCCTAGAATGCTTGGCCACCTCTTTTCCCAAGCCTCCCGTGTGGGTATTAGCGCACGGTACGGCTTGTCAAAGAAGTGTTCCATCGCAATTCTGTCCTTTGGCATCTTAAAACATTTTTGTCTATCGTCCCTGCCATCTCCCATATCCTTCTGTGGCCTGTTTTACGGGCCTGAAGACGATAAGCCCCCATTATCGCAGCTGCTTCTATAGCAGTGTGAAGTGGTGGCAAGTTTAAGAGCTTTTCCAGTGCCTTAGTCGGCACCGTACTCACTGCCCCCGTTGTCATCACGCACGCGAGCCTTTGCAGGTGGTCTAGTTCCTCTCTGACTTTGGCCTGGTGGACCCGGCCCCACCACACAATGGCCGCATATGTAATTCTGGGGCGTATTATACCGGTATATATCCAGCGCATCATTTTGGGAGAGAGTCCCCAGGTCCTGCCGACATAGGTGCGGCAAGCCCAAAGAGCCTGAATCGCTTTTCTTATTTTATCTGAGACGTAATCCCTCCAGGAGAGTTTTTCATCAAGATATACTCTAAGTACTTCACATTTCCTGTGAGAGGGCTAACGGTCTTCCTTTGTATTGCACCTTGATCAACTCCTTGCCTTTCCTTTTACGGGTGAAAAGAGTAATCTCAGAATTTATACTTTCTTGCATTATTCGTTAATCTCCTTCTTAACCTCTTCCGCTTCCACTGGAAAGTAATTTGAGCAGAAGCGTGCGCACAACTTGACAATTTTCCAGTGTTACCCTCAATTTTTCCAAGATCTGAAACCATAGTGGGTGCATCATTTCTTCCTGATAGAATATAGTAACTGAGAAACTTTATCGCCTCTCCCAGATTGGGGTAATCAATTCGTGTCTTTATTATTTTCGTACCCCTCCCTTGGATTAGGCGCATTTTCCGTGTATTATTTTGTATGATTTTTATACTCCCGATGATGATTCGTAAAGCACAGTCGCGTCGTTGTAGCTCCAATGGCTTTGCTAGTGGTGTTAGGGCTTAGGCCGTTTGACTCATGGCGTGTATACTTAATATAAAAAATGAAGAGTGTCTTTCCAAAACACAGTAGGAGCATTCTTTTTTTTTTGGTTTTCGGAATCGAGTGATGAAACCTCATTTATCAATGCCTCTTTATCAAATTGCAAAAAAAAAAATCTCCTTATGTTATCATAGTAGGTATTTACTAATGAAAAAGCTCATTTCCGAAATGTTGTAAGCCCATTTTACTATGTATTCTAGTTCCAAAACGCAATGTAAGTAGAGCTTTCGGATTTATCTTCAGTGGCGTAGCCAGGATTTTCCCAATGGGGGGGGGGGGGGTAAAATTCTCAAGGGAGAAATAGTCGAAAATCGAGGTATTTTTCAAAAATCGCCGATATTAGAGGAATATTTTATAAAAATGAAGGTAAAATTACTGCTTGAGCAAAAATTTTTCTAAAAAACGTGTTTAAAGGCGAAAAATTGCTCATTTTTGCATATTCTGCATTCAATTTCAGGTGCCTTGGTGGGGGGCATTCACTCCCTTCGCCCCCTGGCTACGTCACTGTTTCTCTTCAATTTATATTTTCATGAATATCTTAATTCCGAAAATAAAATGTCTAGGTCATATCCGTATAAGTCGAGGCTAGCTCTCGTCAAAAATCGAAGGGAAAAATCAAAATGAGATCTGTAGACAGTTTTTTCTGCTTTCTGAACAATTTAAAAATAAGCACTTACTGCGTTTTGGAAAAGCACCCTTCATGTACCACCTGAAGTCAAACTATTTGATGATTCTTTCGTTGATATTGATGTCAGTCGATTCATTTATAACGGCCAGAGATATGGTTTTAAAGGATAACACTGCCGAAGGTTAAACCTTGACAGCTAGGTATATTCTTTATCGAGTTCGATGATTTCCACGTAGAGAGTGTACTCAAGATCGAAGGTTGTCTTAGACGATTACAATAGACCGCTGATCAATTTACAAGCTTACAAGCGCATTGTAAAAGGTTGTTTGGAAGACAAACATAATTCGGAAGTGATGCCGATTTTGAAAAATATAATTTTTTATTGTTCCATGAACGGATTGAGCTCTGAGATCCATGACTGCGTTAGTACAAGAATATAAACATACGAGTAATAATTCGTTGATCGTGATGGAGTAATTGCTCTTTGAAGCTACCACTGACGTATACAGTCGCCGAGATGCGGAATACATTTTCAGGAACTTTGTATTATGCGAAATAAATCTGGGTTATGTAAAATAACAATGAATGAAAATTGGGCATAATTAACCGTAGTTTTTGAATATAAAAGGTTCGCAGCGATTGGAACAAACAATAAAGAGCGAACGCACCTATACTCGTCTCGTAGATATGTATGTAATTTTTTCATTATTAAAAATGTATCTAATCGTTGAAGAATTAAAGGCATTTATATTTTGAACTAAACTACAGTCGACTACAGCTATCAGGCCGGAAACGGTCGTCCGTTTGGCACCATCGTGTATTGAAATAGTAGTCCCGCTTTCGAAAATTAAAACTGAAAATATTTTATATTATATCTATGTTTATTTATTTTCCACGTAAAATTTTAAAAGTTATACGTAGAAAATTTTTTGCAGTTTTCTCATTTCTAATTAGCAACACTGCTAGTAGGTACATATTCGAAATGAGTTTTTTTTTTTTTTTTTTTTTTTTTGGGGGGGGGGGTATATATTTATATGCATATTGAAATTTGTTTAGAGGATAACTGGAGGACAGGAATAGAACGTTATTGATTTGCATAAAATCTAATTAATAAAAAGAAAGATTTTCCCCTTTCGGCACGATTTTTCCTTTTTCCGACGAGCCTCGAATTTACCAGTGGCGTCGAGCGAGGCTCGAAGTAGCGGCACGCGAGCCACTGAGACCCCGACGAGGCACGAACTCGTCAGCGGGCGTGAAGCGACGTGAGACGCGATTCTTTCGAGGAGTCGCGGATATTTTTTGCGGGAACCCCTTACATCTGAAAGTAACAGCAATGGACTGCAAAGTCTGAGTGCTCGGTGCATGTAGCGCCACCTCACACACAAATTAATGAAATGAACAGCAAGCGAGCAAATGCTCGCTATTAAATGCTGAGAATTTTTGAGAAATGCTCGATTTTAATGCTCGGGTTTTGGAACATATTATGTATGCTAAGGTGGCACTCACCGTATCCTTTTCTTTTCGATTTTCGTAACCACACGAGTTCGAGCTGACACTAAAGTAGGATTGAAAATGTTGCAAAAAGTATCAGGGGAAAAAATACAAAAGACAAGGAAAGTTGATTTTTTTAAAATGCGTTCTACTTTGCTTTTCGGCTCTTATCTCTTCGTAACCAAGCGGCAATCATCAGGCATTATATATTACCGACGAACTAGAACTGCAAAAAATCAGCTTCTGTAACTTAGTAATATCAGATTTTGTAATATATCTAAAGCGCGTTATAGAAGCTGATTTTTTGCACTAGTTTGTCAGTAATGTGTGTATCTGCACAGCAAAATGCATCATATGATCTATGATGGCCTTAGTAACGAAGAAAACCGCATATAAGAGTTGGCAGACAAAGTGGAAAGCAATTTTAAGAAACCAATTTTTCTCTCGCCGACCCGCCCGTTCTCATGTGAGGTGTTTTCTTTAAGTTCGTTTGATTGGAAGTTTAATTTTCTTCAGATTCAGTTATCTTCTTTTTCTGTAAAATGCTTATGTATCGAGTAATTCGCCAAAAACGTGACTTTCCAATGCTAGGTAATTTTCAAAACTAAAAGTACTACGTGCTACAAGTTACAAGGCTGCCATCACGAATGTTTCCGGCCTGTTCAGTAATACTACGCCTCCGTAAACAGATTGTCTGTTTATAAACAGGTACTCAGGACGACGAATTTATCAGATTTCTTAACTTTAATGGTAACATAATCTCCCCTCCCCCTATCCAGCAAAAAATAAATATTTAATAATGATAGTAGTAGTAGTTTAATACTTTTAGGCGTATTCTATTGATGATAACTAAAAATAGGTAATATTTAATTACGTTTATTAAATTTATTTTACTGCAATAAGATTTTTTTTTCATAAAATAAAATGAAGTTTGGTTGTGTTACCTCAGTCGTGCACGTGCACGAGGGAAAATCAGCCGAAAGTGCTACATACCTACTTTTAATAAACACCTATACTTAATTCTGTTGCTGACTTTTGGATTCGAAACTTTCATTATGATGGGTCAAAAGATCCCCGATAACTTACTCGCGATGTATCTCCGTGTACTGATGTTATCTCCTCTCAGTTTGTAAACTCCTCGGAGTATCTCCATTTAGAGGCTTCGCTTGACCTTTTACCCCACCAGAGGAGAAGAGGGAAGGCTGCTCGCCGAACGATGGTCCAAGAAGCACCGAAGGTTCTAACTTACATAATACATATGTTCTAAATTGGCGAGGGGGATGTGGCATGTACTCCAATTGTTGAGCCTCCGTGTGCATTCGAGTAAACTATTAATGGCTTTCTGCGGTTTTGTCGCAAAGAGCGTATCATTGTAACGCCTTCGATGATTATTTCGATGTTATTGTATGTAGGTAGGTAGCTAGTACATAAGTAAGCTCGGATGATCTTCACTTCATTTATATTCTGTTCACTGCGGCGACGAATGTCGAGAGGATCGTAACTTTCATTATTCGGACTATTGACGGTGGAAAGCGAGTGTAGGTCTGTAAGCACTGAATGCAGCATATACGAGTACACATTACACAAACCGACAATAGTAATTATTGTCCATACAGCGTTGCACAAGCTACCAGTGTTCTAATTTACGTACGCAGTTTTTAAAATTTCATTACGCTCGATCAAGCGTCCTGTTTTGAATTTTGTAAAGTCGCCGATAAGCTGGATACTAATGTGGATAGCTCGATGGTCTTTGAAAATTATTCGACAACTTGCCCGGTCTCGATTACCTAACTTTCGGGTTAGGCCAATAACCGACCAGCAAAGGTTGACTGAAGCTATTGATAGGAGCATGAGGTAATCCTATGGTCATCTATGTGTGGAAATCACGCGTAGAAATAGTTTCTGCTACGACGAATAGATGCCGTGGCGTAACCAGGGGTGGGTTTGGACCTCCCTTTTGCAGTTTCGTCGAATAGTGGTTTTTCTAATTTTAGCCCCCCCCCGCTAGTCTAGACCAGACTACCCCTAGAATACGAGGCTGGCTACGCTACTAAGTAGATACACGCAGCAAATTGGCAATTTGGGCTAGAAAAGAGAATACTCTCGGCTTGAAAATGGTTGACAAGCACGTACTATATGCATTGATTATGATTCTGGAAATAGTTCGGACGTAGAATATAGATTATATTCTGATCAGTGGCGAATCCTGTTTTTTTTTCCTAGGTCATTCTCCATGACAAAACTTAGTACTATATAGGGACGAAACTATAAGGGGTGCAGGGGTTGACCCCCCTCCTCCCCAATAACTTGGCAGTCGGCATATTTTGAATCTGTTCATTTAAATTTTTCATTTCTTATGAATGTTTGTTTCCTTACTTTTTTTTTTCAATTGAAAAATATTTCGATTAAAAATCGGTAAATTTTTAACTTTTTTAAATGTTTGTCAGCGAATTTTAAGTGGCAAATATTTTTTCTCCACCTCCCCAAACTGAAAGTCAAATTTCGTTTCTCAAGCTTCAAGCTGAGTATCGAATGTTATCTGAAAGGTTGAAACAAAGCTGAAATGTGGAAGATATTTTGAAAATCTAAAAGTCAGTAGCAAACGTTAAATTTCGAATTTCAATGACTATTCTGTTTTTACTAGATTCTCTGTTTGATCTAGAGACTAAAATTTGAGAAAGTTGAACATTTTATTAAAATCTAAAAGTTGAAAGCAAAAGAATTATTTTTTCAATGTCACAAGTTAAATCCGATAGGAAATGTTCTACTGCTTAATTTACGGGTTTTGGTCCTGGTGCATATAGGAAGGATATTTAATCTAGAACAAAAGTCAAAACTCCATGTGTTTTTACCATAAGAACGAAAGGGAGCTTGTGACACAGATTCCCTCAATCCAATCGACTTTAAACTTTGTAGTTTTTTATTGTTTTATTTTATATTTTATTGGAACAAATTTAGGAGACGAATCAGAGGAAATTCAGAAAAAAATACCACCAAGAGTAAATAATGACTACCTTAATCTGTAAAGGAAGTTGTGTGTTCCTCTCAAGTATTCCTAACATCCTTCCAGCTTACCCTCCCAGACTTAGGGTATGCTCATGTGCGCAGATGTGAGTGCTTCGGGGATAAGGTTCCAATCTGCATTTGAAAGGACGAAACTATGGGAGGATTGGGGGGGGGAAACACCCGCAATAATTTCGCAGTTGGCAAATTTTGATTTTTTTTTCAATTGGAAATTATTCTGATTGAAAAATCTTATTTGTCGGCGAATTTTTAGTTTTCAAGTAATATTTGCCGGCAAATTTTCCTTCTCCACCCACCCCTCCCTCCCAACTGAAAACCAAGTTTTGCCTCTGGCACTATATAATTTCAACTAGGAGTAGATGTGGGGATTAAGCGTAATTATTGAAAAATTCATAAAGATTCAGCTGCAACCCGTCGAACGTTGATGCCATGATGTGTGGAATGATGTCATTCTCTGTAATTGTAGAATGACTTGACTACATAAACGCGTACCGGATAGCTTGTATGCGCATGCGCGAATATTTTTTCCCGTACGTAGGGAACAACGAAGTCAGTCTGCATTTTGAGAGAATTACCAACGTAGATTGAAGCTCGCACGATTTCAAAATTTTGTATCATCTCACATTGTATATTTCAACATTAATGATTGAAATTTTGTATTTTATAATATTATTACATTTCATTTTTCTCAATTTTATCTGGTCATTCTCTTAATGACTAGAATGACCAGAGGATTCGCCACTAATTCTGATAATTTAGTATTAGATCCTGATTCAGAAGCTGAACCTGATGAGGGAATACAATATGATCTAGAATTCGAATAACCTTTTAGTTACTTACTTATATAATTTTCAATATCTGATTCTAATTCATTATTTGGTTTATTCCATATTTTCAATTTCATTTTCTAACTTCCATGAAAAGAAACTCCGGTGAGCAATAATATTGAACATCAATTTAGTATAAATATTATTCTTTTGGATTCTGGTAAATGTAGAATTTTATCAAAAAGCGGATCCATCAGAGTTTCATGAGTTAATCTTGTTCGCTCAACTGGATTTTTGAAATACGGGACATATTATATTCTCAGAGTGGCTTGGTGGCCGAATGGATTCGAACGCTGCCTCCTAAACCACGGAATGCAGGTTTGAATTCCACTATGGACGGCCAATTTTTAAGATTAAAATATGATAAGAAAATAATAAAAGTACAAGAATATATGAAAAACTATAACATTCGACCAAGCCACACCAATTGTAGCAAGAGGTGGAGTACAATTATTTTGTTCCGCTGGAATTCAAAACGGCAATTGGGTTAGCCACACCTATAGACTACTAACACCTGACTAGTCTGGTGTGCCATGCAGATTGCATGCCCCTTATGGAGAAGGAAAACTCGTTCTTAAGCATTCCCCAGTCATGGCTTGTCACCAAGGGGAATTAGACTACATATAACCCTTGTATGAAAATAAATATCAAGGAGGCCTATGTCCCAGTGGGTGGACGGAAACATCTGTTTCAAGGCTGTATTTATTATACTTGTATTCTCAAAATCAAATTCATCATCACTGACAAAAGAATCTTTGTAGAATAAAAAATAATGTCTAGTATAAAAGAAATTTGTTAGAAGTCGTTGAACATGCGTTGAGATTACAAAAATTGGTTCTTACATCCGTTGAGTATTTGATTTACTCTCGTTGAGCGTGAGAGAACAAAATAGTGAGTTAGAATGTTTTCGTTGAATGATCTTTCACTCCATAATAATGAATTTACAGATGGGAAGGGTTCGTGACGCTCCGAGAATCGTCAGTGTTAAACAATTCATCGTGAAGATCCTTGAAAAAAATTTGTTACTCGATGGATACGTTTATTTACGGTCGCAGGGATTCGGGAATCTTAGGATTCGGAAAATTGGCTTTCGGGAAATGTTCTTTCGGGGAAACGGATTCAGGAAATTGGGTGGGAACCACTGTGATTCGTTGAACGAATCTTCACTCCATAAGACTAATGTATAATTCATGAGAAAGGAGAGAAAAACCGCGGATTTATTACCGTATTCGTTATTATTGGTTCTTGTACCAATTTAATTGATGAAATAATCGTTGAAGTTCGTTGAGCTTGCGGAGGAAAAATGAAAGTCTGGATCGCACTATAAATTTATGAGGAGAGCGATATTCCAAAACGGCCTATGTCCATTTCTTTCGAAACTTGTTCTATCTGATGGAAAATATATGTACACACATTCCTATATACACTGTCAGCCTACCAATATTCAGATGTTCTCCTAGGCAACCTAAGTGTCACTGGTGACACATAGATGGTATACATAAGAGTACCACGTTATATCATTTGCTCCTGTAAAATTTCGAGAAATGAACAGAGTCTGTTCTGTAATATTACTTCTCAATTTTTCTCACATGTACTACTCATATTCGAGAATATTCTCCGCGTACTAATTGTCTCAGTTTTTTGTTTGTGCACACTGTACAGCCTCCTAAAGTTAAAAGCTGTGAATTAGGAAATCTGGCAGCATAGCAAGCGAACCGATTCTTATTATCAGAATAACATTGTTCGTATGGCAAAAACGTAATTTTCAAAAATTATAACAAATTACCCGGTGCACGTGCAACCAGAGATGGGCGTTGCTCTTGAAGAGCAAGTTGTTCACTTGCTCTTGTTCACAATTTGGTGAACTTAGTTCTGAACTAGTTCATCTCCCCAAAAAAAGAACAAGAACTAGTTCACAATTTTTGGACCTGATCAACTTGTTGTTCATCTATTTTTTCGTATTTTCCTTTTTTGGCCTTTTCTTGTATATTTCCACTTTCCAGACTTCAGTTTCAACTTTCATAATGGTTTCAGTTATAATTACAAATTATAACATTATTGAATTTTTATTTGATGTTTAAATTTTATCAGTAATCTCATAGGATTTCAATAGGGATTTAAAAAAATTGTTTGGGCAACAGCCTAGATTTCAGTTGTAGGCTATTACCCCAAAAAAATTTTGCTCGCAATTTGTTTGTACAAAAACCTTATTTTTAAATGAGCGAGACCAAGAGCAAAGGTTCTTTTCGATGAACAAATGATGAATTAAATCAGTTGGAAGACCAAGTGAACAAGAGCAAGAACTAGTTCACTAAAAATGAAAAAGAACAAGAGCAAGAGCAAGGCCATTAAATAGTGAACGACGCCCGCATCTCTGCGTGCAACCTAGAAACCTGGTATGAACATTTATAAGCCCTTTTTTGTGCTTAAAAATAAAAATAAAGAAATTAGTGCGCTATCTAATTTATAACTTATTTTCTTTCTCCCCAAGTTTGAATTAGAATTTATTAAAAATTTTAAAATGGGAATTTTTAACAACTTAAAAATAGATTTAATTGAGCAAACTGTACCCGGATAATTTCTTGAGTTAGAGAATAATGCAGCTGAAATAGACTATTAAAATTTGTATTAAACATTCTGGTCATTTTATAATTCTGTAAAAATGCCTCTTTTCCATAAGGCTGTGTAATCTGCCGGCTCACTGTAAGCGAAATTGCTCATAAAAAGGTATGGTTTGTGGATCTTTAGAGCCTATTTTCAGGCAGAAGATTCTGAGAGATTGAGAGAATTTTTATAGAATATTATCCATCCAAAAGCACACTTGAGAATATTCTCCGAAGACTTGAGTATTCCCTTCTGTGTAAGAAAAAAGCTTGTAAATGTTTGTTGCTTAGCTTCAGAGACGAAACTTGTCTTTCAGTTTAGGGCGGGGGGGGGGGGGTGAAGAAGAAAAATACGCAGACAAATATTTTTAGAAAACTAATTCGCCGACAAAATTTGTGAAAAAATAAAAATTTGCCGAATTTTCAATCAAAATATTTTTTTATTGAACAAACAAACAAACAAGCGAACGTTCTTAAAAAATGAAAAATTCGAATCAACTGTTTCAAAATTTACCGACTGTCAAATTATTGGGGGGAGGGGGGTCAACCCCACATCTTCCCTATAGTTTCGTCCCTGTTCAGCTTACAAATGTTTGTTGCTCAGCATGCTTCGTGGATATAATATTTGGAAAAGATTGTGCTTCAGTATTTTCTAATTCCGTCTTTTGGTTGCAGTTATCGGCCTGAAGTCGTTCACTAATTCGATCAAATAGTCAAAATAATTTTTTACGTGGATATACTGCTAATTTTTGTGTTCTGTTCATTGTTATACAGGGAAGCCGATTCTGAAAAGGGAGGGACCAATGGAACACCGAAAACCGAAGAAAATTACGTTAGTCCTTTTCGCAAAGCACTACCGCAAGTAAGAATTGTAACTATTCGTATAATTCAGTTTAAGACTCTTATAGAAACAAGCGTAGATATACATATAAGTCGGGTAAGGTTGTATAAATTTGTAACCATCTCACACTTTTTCCCGACACGTACCTATTTTCCATAATCTTACAGTATTTTAGAGGAACCCATTCATAGTAATAACTATAATTATTATGGCAATCTGGAAACTGAATTTAGAAATTCCGTTCGAAATGTACAAATATATCCGGCTTAGTTATGATTTAAAAAGTAGGGTAAGGTCGTGCAACCAGTACTAGGTATTTTTCAGTAGCATTGTAATAGAAAGGAGCGAAAAGGTTATAGGCTAAGTATATTGTACCCTCTCTTCTAAAAAATGTAGAGTATAAAACATTATTTGCAGTCGCTCCCCCGAAAATAAATAAATATAAATAAATCCAAAACTGATTCAACAATTACACTCTCGGGGTATGGGCTCGGAAAAGGTTGTTGTCTATATGTCGCAGAGGTATCCGGCAGCGGAAAGGTAGATGAGGGTGTTGTTTATGTGCTTGTGGGAGTTGGAGAGGGCCAAAATCTATGGGGGACGCGGTGAGAGATAAAGGCAGGCGAGGGAGAGGCATGAGAAGAGGTGGTCCATGGTGAGAGGGTCTTCATCTTCACAGGGTGGGCAGTTGAGGGGATAAATGTTAGTGAGAAGATGCGTATGTATGAAGCGTGTACGTCCAATTCTTAGGCGGGTGATGATAACTTCCTCGCGGCGAGAGAAACGTTGGGACGTTGACCAGGGAACAGGTGTAAGCTTGATTTGTGCGAGTTTGTTGTGTCGAGAGGCTGCTGCCGCCACTCTTTGAACCGCTTACGCAAAATAGTCTGACGAATGGCGGAAGTGAGATCTGTTGAGATAGGGAGGTGACGAGTGCTATTCGGGAGCTGTGTAGTTTGCTGTGCTGCTTGATCAACTGCCTCATTTCCTGGGATACCAATATGGCTAGAGATCCAGATGAGTGGAATTCTCTTGGTGGTAAAGGAAATGAGATGGAGAACGAGATGAATGCGTTGGACGAGAGCGTGCGTTGAAAGGTTATCAGAAATAGACCCTAAGGAGGAAAGCGAATCTGAGATGGCCAGCTAGTGGGTGGGGGTGGGTGGGTCTGCGAGCGAGGAAATCGTAACTAGGTACTGTAAGATAGCATGGAGTTCAGCTGTGTAGATGGAAGCTGTGTTTTTAAGTCGGAAGAATTGTAGTAGACTATCTATGGAGTATTAGGCGTAAGCGGTGCGTCGGTTGTACTTGGAACCATCAGTGAAGCATAGGATACGGTCAGGAAAGGGGTCCAGAATTTCTTGCAAATGGGTCCGATAAACTTGGGGGTGTAAATTTTACAGGGAATTCTGTAAATTCAAAATTGCATGAGGGAAGGTTCAACAACCAGGGGGGGGGGTGATATATGGATTGTTTGTCGTGAATTGTATAAGGAAGAGGTACGGGCAGTGTCCCTTCAAAGTGTGAACGTAAGTGCAGTGAGGATTTAGGAACAGGGATGTAGTTTGAAGGGTTAAAGATGCTCATACGGAGGAAGATTAGGGTTGTGTGCCATTTTGTAACGAGTTGCATTCGGTGGTTAGAGAAAGGAGGAATTCCAGCATCGGCACACATACTCAAAGCTTGGCTGGTGCGAAAGGCGTCAATGGCGATACGTAAACCAGCATTTTGAACAGCGTCAAGAAGCTTTGATAAAAAGGCACTTTAAAAGTTTAACAGGACGGCATAATTTGCGAGATTTTTGCTTGTTCACTCAGTTTTTAGAGACGAAACTTTTTCCCTTTTTTTTCTTTTTACTTGTCGCCTTAAACTTTTCTACACTACTCCTGTCGCCCTTCCACCTTAGAGGGAAAAAAACATTTCGACGCCTGTTTGCGGCAGTACTCTTCATTGTGAATAATTCGATGAGTAAAAGAGATGAGACTTTTCCATTCTCCTCTTTTAACAACGACTTACTTGTTTCGTTCATTTCCTCTTCTTATTGCTCCAAAATATTGACGTAAATTTAGAAGTTCATTCTCGACTGTAATTTAGAGGCTAAAGTTATTGCTTTCTCCAAGTCCTCTGTCCCTTTCCTTGAAATACCTAGTTGTCAAAATACGGATCTGGCTTTATCCTATTTACGATGACTGTATGTACCCTCCACCACCTTTAGCTAGCAACCATATTCTACGCTACAGCTGGTTCGAAGATTCGTATTAGTACCGTCGTCTTTTAATGTGTCGTAAAAGTATGAATATATCTCGTATTGAGAGTTGTTCTCGGAAATTTGTTGGTGTTTCAATTTTTTTCTACGCTGTTTACGGGAAACGAGGTTTCATATTTTTCGCGATATTACCGTGTTGCGCATCCTCTAATGGGAAACAAGTGTACATACTAATCGCAAGGCATGTACAGTGGGTACCTAGCCTCCTGTTATAGCTATATACATGTCATATCATATACGTATACTGTAAACTAACAAGGTGAGGAACAATAGTAAAATGAATGTGGCATAGAATTAAAAACGTGTTTTGAAAAATAAACGAACGCATTTCATTCAGCATTTCAGTTATACTAGACTTGCTTCGTTACAAATCCGAGGAGTAGGTACATTATGAGCGTAGTATAGTCTTAACAATTTCGGGAGGGGGCTGTCAAAGTGTGCAACCGTATATGACCTTGCGCCAAGGAACAATATGTTGGGTCGAGGTCATCCAGAAAGTTGCATTTTGGTATACACGTAAAAATAAGGCGCGAAACTGCATTGGAAAATACTATATAATATATTTAAATTTCGTCTAAAATGCTCTGCAAGATTTAACGGAAAATATTGGCTTAATCAGAAATCTTGAGGTTTCTTTTTGACTTGTCCCAGATTATTGATGGAGCCTCAGTTGTAGCAATGGTGTAGATGCTTCAAGATTTTTGCTGAAGGTTTAAAGTTTTTTAACTTTCTTCTAGACATGTTTAAGACTCTAACCATTCCCTGGACTTGTACAAAACCATCTCCGATCTGATTTAAATATTCCAGGACTTCTCCAATTTTATTTAGAACTCATCGAGACTTCAATATTTCTTTCAGACTCACACTAAGACCCTTTTCTGAGACTGTTCCAGAGATTTGTTTGAAACTGATTTAGACTTGTTCAAGACCCTTTGAAATTCCTTAAAGCTGTTCTAAAATTATCTAAGAACTTCTTTTAGACTCATTAAAGACTACTGTAGGCTGTATGGAGATTTTTTTCACTATATTTCTGACGTGTTGAAGACCGTGACACTTTTGTAAAACGTCTTCAGACCTCTTCAACGGTACTTTGAGACTTGTCGAGACCCTGAAACATCCTGAAAGAGTTTTAAACAAGTTTGAAAAAACATTAGAAAATCTCGAACCGTATTGGGGATTGATCCTAAGCGAAACTGGAAGAATCTTATGAAGATGGTCGTAAATAAGATTTCAAGTCTTAGAGTATTTAAGGGGTAACCGTGTTACGCTCGCGTATCTTGCGAACCCCTTATTTCAGAGAGAAACCCGGCTCGTAGCGCGACCGTGTCGCTGGCAACGAGTCTCTCGGAGGGTTGTGTTTTTACACCCTCCAGAATACGTCACGACTGGTGAAAGCGACCACGGTCAGGCTATATAAACTCGAATGGACAGCCGTTCGAGAACACTTCTTCAGAACGAGGCTTACTGGCAGTTCTACTTTGGTTTACTCCGCTGCGTGCTGCATCCAGTATCTGGTGCACCGTTAAGGATACCCAAATCGAGAAACTTTGATTCGCTCCCGTCGCAGCATCCAGTTGTCTGGTGCTCCGGGCACGAACCGAAGTGAGGTCGCATTCTGCTCCGACATACTCCGCTGCGTGCTGCATCCAGTATCTGGTGCACCGTTGCGGATATTCGGACTGAGAACCTTTGATACTCTCCCGTCGCAGCATCCAGTTGTCTGGTGCTCCGGGACAGGACCATTGCGACGCCTACGACCTCCGACCAAACAAGGGCAAGTACTAGATCTCTCTGTGAAACCGCCCCGTGCCTCTGTCATTCATTTGTAAATATTAGAGTAAGAGAAGTCCGAATACAGTTACGATTTCAAACCTTTTGTAATTATTTCTCCGGCGCTGACGGACCTCACAACACTCAATGTCTTATAACCTTCGTTCGAGGGGATTAGACCTAATATCGGGAAGCTTGCCTAATTTAACCGAGGCGACCATGCAGACTTCCCCCGTTGCACCAATGGCCACAACTCAAACGTCCCCCGGTGTAACAACCGTTATTAAAAATATGTTAATGTTAGCAAGTTTGAATGACGTCTCAGCAAAGTTAAATTTTCTACCTTTGCGCCCAGGGGTTATAAACATGTCTGTGCGCACTTTGGCAAATAGCTCAAGCCCCCTCCCCACACCATGAAGAATTCTCTTAGGAGTAATGTTACAACAAAGTTATTATTGCCAATTGTAATTTTTGGTTTCGAATAATAATATTTATGGCCGCTTTCCTTGGAGTTTAAGTCTTATCGAGTTCGCTCCCTTTCCAAGTACATACTTCATCTTTACTTTCCTTTTTGTACTTTTTTTTTTGTTTTGAAGGGGAAAAAATGTGGCGCCTCTCCCCCTCCTTCCTAAAAAAAATTGCGCTTTCTGTAATTGTCTTGTCAGTTTAATGGTGAATCAGACTCTGAGTCTCAGAGGCTTCAAAGAATCTCAAACAAATTTGAAAAATCGGGAAAATGGTCTCAGTTATAGGCCTAGCATGACACAGAAAGTGTTCAAGAGAGCATTGAGGAGTTTTAGAAACATGTGTCAGAATTTTAAAGAATTAAAAATATTGCAATGAGCGTCTGAATCTCAAAAAGCTTGGACGAGTATCAAACAAGCCTAAAAGAATTTTGAAGATGTTTACCCTACTACGCCTGGAACAGTATTTTAATCTTTCCGAGTATTTATTCAGTTTCCTTAAAAAAACTTAATACATCAATATTTTTAGATAAAAAAATTTTGTACACGGTCATGGTTAACCCAAAATATAACACTCTAGTTAAAGTTAACTGTCTAACAAAATTAAAAAATTTAGATGTCATGAATGCGGAGGAGTATTGAGGCTCTTTTTCCAGCAAATGTTAACATCGGCTCTATATTGTACCTAGCTACACTACATTGCACTCAAATCTGCAGACAGATATTTTTCTTACGTTCTTAATTTAAGCTGAAGCTCATCAGGTATATATTGCAACCACAATAAATCTTGTTTGTAAGAAGAAAAAAAAAGAAAAAAAAGGAAAAAAAAGTATATTTACCTATGTTTATTTGGTCCATAAAAGAAATAACAAACGAGTGAAACATGTTTTCTTTTTGAGAAAAAAATTTAATAACTATAAGACGAGCGTGTTCCGAGCCGTGACGGATTGTAATTATTGCTCTTGACTCTCTCGCATTCTTTTTCATACGACTTTTCCGTTCTTACTGGTACTGATCACTCCAAAGTAACATTTTGAGTGTCATTCGATTTGATCCACCGTGACTTCTAATCCAGTTCCACGACACTGACCAGCGATCACGTAATTGTTTATTTTTAATAAAATTTTAATAATTTGTACGCGCAGGTGCTGGCTACATCAGCAAAAAATCTCATTCTTCTTGACTTGGGCATGACCATGGCCTTTCCAACCCTGGTAATTCCGGCGTTGTTAAATTCGGCAGGCTACATGAGTTTTGATAAATCGCAGGCGTCGTGGTTCGGTAGGTATCCACATCCGTACAATTTAGAATAATTAATTATAACTCCTATCCGCAATCACGAACGCGTTGAATGTTACCTGTTTTTTGCCAGGAGAAAGAGTTTCGCGAGTAGACCGAAGCAAAATTTCAATATTGTTCGATTATAAGTAACGGGAAAAAAATTCATTCGGTAAAAGTAGCTAGGCAAATGCGATAGCGTTACGCCGCTCAAGTTTCAGAGATATTTTTCCTTAATAAAGTATTCGTGGTGCTGTAGAAAACCCATGCCAATCAGAAAGAAACTGATCTTCATCGTGGTTTACGAGCTGTTTTTCATGTATGTTTCATGCTTCTCTCGTAAACTTTGGTTGTACCAGGTGACACGAAGGGTCGCAAAAACAAACGCGTCCCATGTTTGGAAATAACTTAATTTGTATGTTAAGAAATTACAGCATTCGTTTGTATATTTCAGGTAGCATAGCATTCATTTGTCAGCCAATCGGTAGTCTCATTTCAGGAACGGTAATGGAACCACTGGGCCGAAAGAAATCCATGTTGCTGGTCAATATACCTCATCTGCTCGGATGGTATTTGTTTTACTCGGCTATATCGGTACCGGTACTTTTTCTAGCCGCTGTTCTTATGGGTCTGGGTAAGGTAATACTTTACTAACGATGAAAATCTTCAGTATTTTAACTTCGCACTCGAACGAAAACGACGAAATTATAAAATAAACGACACGATATTGAAACGAGGTTGTTTCCAGGTGTCGGTTTCATGGAAGCGCCAGTCATCACGTATGTAGGCGAGATTAGTGAGCCTCGGTTACGTGGAATCCTCACATCATATTCCGGCCTTTTCGTCACCCTCGGTCTCATCGTCGAGTTCTTGCTGGGTACGCTGTACGACTGGAGAACAGCCGCTTTCATCAGTTCTTTCGTTCCTATAATTACGATTATCGCCATTTCGCAAGTAAGTGTCGCCGAACTCAGTGCCGACCAATAGGGCCTAATGAGTTACCAGAGCCCAAAGGGCTCATGATGCATGCATTTGCTTGAAGAAAATTGTGAGGAGGCCCCATATGGTTTGACAGCTCAGTCACTAAGGGCCCACAGTTCGACCAGTCTGACGCTAACCAAACTTAACTTTTACTGTTTCGAAATTCGCGACGGTTTCGTCCTCTGTTTCTTTGTAAATTATATACTTTCACTTTTTTGCTAGAACTACCTGAATCATAATATTGTTATCCAGGTCCCCGAAACGCCTATGTGGTTGCTGTCTAAAGGTCGAGTCCAAGAGGCTGAAAAATCGTTATGCTGGTTGCGTGGCTGGGTGCCTGCCTCCTGCGTTCAGAAAGAACTGAAGGAGCTGATTCGTTACAGCGACGCGTCCAAACTGGTGCTCAAAGAGAAAAAACCGAAATTGCAGGAAAATGGCCAGCTGCCTAAACATAACGGACAGTCCGCGTACACGAATCCTGTCTGTTTAGAAGACGAGAGCCCGGCAACCGGCAAATCGCCGGAGGAAGCGAAGAGTGTTGACAGTCCGGACGTGATTAAGTGTTCGAATGAAGCGCCTATTCCAGAAAAAAAGGCGATCGAACAGATGCAAATATCCGAGTCAACAACCCTCAATCAGAATCCGGAGCGGAAGGCTACCGTAATGGAGTTGGTGCGCGATATGTTACGACCCCAGATGCTGAAACCGCTGTCTTTAGTTATCGCCTTCTTTGTATTTCACAATGGCAGCGGTTTACCGGCCATGAGACCATATATGGTTAAGGTGTTTGAAGAGTTGCGTTTTCCAGTCGATCCGCACTGGTCCACGGTATGTAATTTTTACGGCTGTCTCAGTCTATATAGGTAGTGTATCCCTTTTGACTTCTTATATAAGTCTAACCTTGCCTAAGACTCATTTATGTCTCTTTAAAACTCGTTAGGACCAATTTAGGAACTTGTCAAGACTTTTTGAGACTTGTTCAAGACTTTAAGAGACTTGTCAAAAATTCCCCAGTTTTCTATAAGAGAGGCTGCGACTTAGCTATTTAAATTCTTCCGAACCCGAGAATGACTTTTTATAAAACTGTTCAAGATTCATTGTGACTATTCTACCAGACAGATTTAGAGGGCTGTGTAGAACGTTTTCAGGCGAATTAAAAGTTATGTAAAACTGCATTAGCTTTTGTGAAACTCTTTTAGGACTCGTTTAGACTTGTCAGTGGCGTAACTAGGATTTTTTAAGGGAGGGGGCTAGAAATGACCACGAATTTTTGAAGGGGGGCCCAGTTTTAAAAACTTTTGCTTTATTTTATCTAATACTATAAATTTTACAAAATTTTAAAATTCAGCGGGGGGACCGCTGGGGGGCCACGGGGGCCAAGATTTTTAGGGGGGGCCTGCCCTCCTTGGTTACGCGCCTGAGACTTGTTTAGGACTGTCTTTGAGACTCTTCTCAAGGTAGCTCCAGACTAATTCAAAATTCTTACGGTCCTTCCGAATTCGTTTACAACTTTTTCAGACCCTTGCACATTGAAATTTTTATAAACACCTTTAAAACTTTTCTAGTCTTGGAAGTCTTATTCAAGACTCTTCAAGAATGATTCGAAGCGCTTCAAGACTTATTTACGATTCTCTTTTTTTGGGTACATTTAAAACTTTTCAGGACTTACTTTAAACTCACTAGACTCCTCAGGACTTCCACATAACTTTAATAAGACTCTTCGAGTGCCAAATAATGGGATTTTTTCCATAATTTTCTATCTTCTCTCCGTCCTCCTTCTCATTATTTTCTTTTTCATTCCTTTGTTCTTCTTTCCTTTCTTATTTTCTTTCCTTCTTTTTCATATTGCTTATTCAGATTTCCCGTTTCAACTAAAGTCCCTAGGACAGTGTTCTCTCTCTCTCTACCACTTATAAATTAGGTAACTCTGCCCATGATTTAACAATTCAAACACTCGTTCGTAGTAGCAGCACACCATTACTTATTCTGAAAATGTAATGTATGAGTAAATACGAGTACATTGTATAACCTATACCGAGTGATTAATATTCGAGTATTTTGTAGGTAATAACATCGTGTGTTGGTTTCTTGGGAGTCATCGTATGCACCGTATTTGTTAGATATGTTGGTAAACGTTGCCTTACGCTAGCATCCCTAGCCGGCTGCGCCCTCAGTATGTTAGGACTGACTATATGGACTCTGTTGAACGAAAACACCAATGATACATCGCTTTGTTGGACGCCGTTCATTTTATTTATCATTTTATCATTTTCATTCAGCTTTGGTATAGCACCTATACCGTGGATGATTCTCAGCGAAGTGTTCCCCTTCCGGTAAGATGAACATATTATTGTACTTCGCGAGTTTGTAGCTTTTGGTTATTAAATCTGTGAACCGATAAAGCCAAGATGTATTATCATAATTATTTGTGACCCCGGATAAGAAAAAAAGCTCCTCAGCGTTTGAAAATAGAGTTCGAGGTTCTTGCTAGTTTTGGTAGAAATAGGTATATGAAAACGTATACTTTCCGGTAATAATAATAATAATAATAATAATAATAATAATAATAATAATAATAATAATAATAATAATAATATAGGACTCCAAACCCCAAATCGGGCCCTGTGTTTACCGAGAACGAGCTGTACTAATTTCTTTTCTCTGTATCTGAAAAACTCGTTTGACGGTATGAAGCTTTCTCTTATTCGAGGTTATATTTATTTCTTTATTCATGTAATCCTGCAAATTGCGAAAGAAAAAAAATCTATAATTACTTATTTAGCATAGAGCACACAATTTTCCGGGGATGATTTGCCTCGATGGTGATCATTGCTTCGAATTATACAACCTGCAACACTTGTGATCAGGTGTTGTTTGGTGTAACACAACGCACATTTAACAATGACCGCACAAGGCGCAACATAACCTATGCAGACTCATTAGTTTTAGAAAGTTACTACGATTCATGAATGTGTAAAAAATTTAATAAACTCAAATTCGTATGGTTCCTTCGATTTGCGTGACAGTTAGTTGTTAGAAAACCAATTAAAATCATCAGCAGTGGTTGAAATACGAAAAAATGTTCACATAATTTTCAAAAGAGTTGAATGGTCACTTCCATCATTCTAGGTCGGCTACAAGCGACTCCCATAAATGTTTATCGGTCTATTCAAAAGATATTGCCAGATAAAATATTCTCCAGTCACTTTGAAACACTCTGTTGTTATACCTTTCGCAATAACAGCAGGAATATTAGAATTAAACAATTTAAAATGTTCAATATACGTGTATAATTATTACGAATTATTTTATTTTCCAGCGGAAGAGGCTTCGCGAGTGGTGTTGCGGCAGCCATTTCGTACATTATGGGCTTCATCACATCGAAAACATTCCTCGATTTGAAATCATGGCTAGGTCTGTCGGGTGTCTTCTCATTATACGGTTCGATAACAACGATGGGAATTATATATGTGTATTTCAAATTACCAGAGACTGAAGGACGATCATTGGAAGACATCGAGAACTTGTACAAATCGAAGAAAAATAAAAAATTAACATCCTGCTAAATCCTCCATTTTTTGTTTCTCCCATTGTCCTTCCATATTTTTTCTCTGTGTATGTACTGTACCTTCAGTTTTTTTTTTAAATATTGTGTAAGTTACCTCTCTGTCCTATTTATTTTGTATGACGATTTTTTCTTACTGTGATTACGTCGTGTTTATTATTAAGTAGTAGACCTGATGAATTGTATTATGTTTTTCTTTTTTAGCAGTGTATTTTGTGTACATATATAAATAAAAATGTACTTCCAAAGTAATAGCACCCTGACTTTTGTTTGCGCTGGACCCAAAGAGTCCCGCTTTATAGAAAATCCCGAAATTAACTGAAATGAAACGTTTTTTTATATACTTTTTTTGAATCGAATGCATGCGTCTATAGCACTTACCCCTCGTATTTCCTTACTGTGAGAAGTAAAACCTGGTCACAGGACAAGAGTTCCTACTGGAACATCAACACCAAACTTAACGCGCTCTAAATGATAGTACCTACCTAAAAGAAAATTTAACGACCAAGTTCAAAGGTGCGAAATAAAATGATTTTTATCAGCGAAGATCATCAGATAATGGTAGTAAGCTGAAGAGTAAATTAGCAAAATTATGAAAAATTTATGAACAATATTCCGGAGGAAAATATGCAAAAATATGCTTCTATATACCTATTACCTACCTACAATATGCTAAAATAGGTAGATAAGTAGGGTATATTTTCCTTATAATTGTAGGGTTCGTACAAATCCATTCCCTATTCACAATTATCTTATACTTACCCAAGAAAATATGCCAGATCATTAAAATCAGTGATATTAAACAAAATAATTTTTTGTCAGTTTGTCAGGCAAGCATTTCATTTTTTTTTGTAACATCATGTGTAAGTTTTATCACTTCTAGAGATCTGGAATTTTGTTTTTCCACAGTTTTGTTTTGTCTGGGCAGAATTATTTTGCCATTTTTGTCTTCCTTTCAGTGGCGGATCCAAGGGGGGCCATGGGGTACATGCCCCGCCCTTGGCTGAATGTTTTTAACGCAATAATAGGGGAAAAAAAGGAATAAAAATGATGAATTATACGCTCATTACACGCCACAAAGGTCACCGCCGCTACTGTACCCCATCTCCTCTTTCGAAATCCGCGCCTGCTTCCTTTTTGTCATGTTTTGTAGCATAGTTTATGATCACTAGCAATAGTGCTTAACATAAGTTATCGTCATTTATTCTGTCCTTTTTCACATAATTCATCATTTAAAAGTTCGTGGAATGTCATATCATTTATTATTACTTTTTTAGCCATTTTGTTTTGTCACTGGATTCATTTTCTTGTTATCTATGTAATTGACAGAAGGGTCCAGACAGGAAACAATTTATTGTTTTGTCATATGACGAAATTTTGAAAATTCATTCATCATTTCGTCATTTTATTTTATGTCTAACAATCTATCATCATATCATGGTATCATCACATTATCAGTTCTTGTAATTTTATGAATTTACAGTCTTTGCTGGTGTCTTCTGTCTTAAATGTTCTTCTGATCACTTTTCAATTAATTCCGATTGAAAATATAATTCTGTACTTCTTACAAAATACCACGTTCCTTTCACAAAATCATAAAACTGCAAATTACTAAACACTGTTTGAAACGCTGCGTGGAAGAGGGGCCTCCTTTGAAAATGATAGTTTTGAGTAAAACGCAATTTGAATTTAAAAGAGTTAATTTCTTAACGAAGTAACCGATTGACTTCAAACAAATAATAGGGTCGATTTGATTTTTGATTTCCAAACCGACGACTCTTATCAGTTATCATAAATTCATAGGCGATAAAACCTGCACTAGGGCTCTATAGTTTCACCTGGGTATACTAAGCCACTATTTTGGTTCATACTGCGCCCGTCGATGCCGAATTGACTACGCGTTACGCTCCGCATAGTCGGATTCGGCATCCACGGGCGCAGTATGAACCAAAATGGCGGCTTAGTATACCCAGGTGAAACTATAGAGCCCTACCTGCACTAGAGAGCGTTTCAAAAATCAAAATCACCTGTGCGGGTGAGGTACACCACTGATACGTCAATTACGCATGTACAGAATCGCCGCCCAGGGTGATCAATGTGATCATGGATAATTTTAAATGGAGATACTGCTATCTTTAGGAAGGCAAAAAACGGCCCAAAATTATTCCACTCACTTGCGCTGACTGTAATTCTATTGTTTAGTAACAATACAATAAAATGTAGGACGAGATTTTTTTTTAATTTAAAAACGTTTGAAGTTTGCTGTAATCTTATGGAAAATTGTACATGATCAGTGTTCAGTGATCACCTTTTCAGTACGCAGGGCTACTAACTTTGGGATTGGGAACTCCAACACTCCAAGTTTCAAGTTGTGTTTGATATATTATAGACCAGTTTTGTGATGACGTCACAAAGTGTGTTACTACTCTCGGTTACGGTTAGAAGAAGTACCCGTCTTTTTTCGTGTGAACGTAATAACTCCCATAAGAAAAACACGCGGAGCAAAGATCATTATGTTACTACCTGTTGAAAACTGGTCTATTTATAAAAGGGCTAAACAAACAGCCATGTATTTTGTGTTCGGATCTTCGGATTCATTTCAAAAAGGAACAAATCCAAAAAAATCAGAACTCAAACCACGAGAATCGGATGCTAAACGAACAAACCAACAAAGAACAAACCTATTGATTGGCCTCAATATGGCGATGGAAAGGCGCCTGTAGTATACTAGTACCTTAACCTTAATGTTTGTTTGATACGATTATTGTTATCAAGTAGTACAGTAGTACGTACTACGTAGTACCTATCTCTTATCAGCCCTATCAGCACCATTCTTGTAAGCTGTAAGGTATAGTACCAGTACAGTGCTAAAAATTGGAATGAATAATAATTTGTTTTTGAAATATTAATTTTATTTACGAAGCATTGGTATTTATTGTACTTGGCTTGAAGGAAAATTACGTGCTTCCTTTTCCGGTAAATATCAAGCATGTTTTCAGTTCGTGCGCGTACTTCCTATTGTGTGCAGTGCAGTACCCGGCTCATTAGGAAGGAACTCATCCTATCGAATCACCATGTTCTAAAATTAAGTAAAAACTTCACAGTTATGGATCCACTTACAAAAACGTGCTCTCATGCAGTTTTGAATACGGATATCGATTTGAAAGAAAATACGCTGAGAAATAAGTTACTCGAACGTTATATTCGTAAAGTGTTGAAAGAATACGACGAATTTCTAGTTAGAGGACCGAATGCTTTGAAACTTGAAACAGACATTACTAAAATCACGAAAGTTTCTGATTTGGTGAAATCGTTGAAGGTTGTGAAGAGCAATATTGATTCACTGGTGGAATTGAAAAACGGTAGGTATTCTTGATTACCTAGAAACCTGAATAGAAATGATTTTGTTGAATTGGATATTACAGCTGATGATTTGTATTATGCTTTATTATTATTTTTCGAATTCATCTTATTGCTTTTCAAATACAAAATACGAGGATCATTTGACATTTCTTAATCACAGTTGCTGATATTTCAGATTCGTCTTGTGATAAAAGCTTCATCAAGTCTGTGGATGACGAATTAGGCCCTAGCGAAAAAGAATTACTCAGAATCGAGGAAGAGGTAAAATGTAGTAATTACATTTGGATTTTCACTACTTCCGAACGTTAAATTTCTGATAATGTTATGAGAAGGTCAGATATTTTGCTATCATTTTTTCTTTCACGTAATGATGGAATAGCGGATAAAACATTCGAAATTTCGGTATATTCCTGTTGTTGAATTTTGTTCAATATCGTAATTTCTGAGAATAGTTTTTGATGGGATTAACAGTTGATTGCTGAATTGATACCAACAGATGAAGAAGAAAACCATTCAGATATCGTTGTAGAAGTTTCGGGTGGAGCTGGAGGCCAAGAAGCTATGCTGTTTGCCAAAGAAATTCACGATCTGTATTATAATTACTTTGCTTTCGTTGGTTGGAAATGCGAGCTCAATGATTACGAACTTACTGAAATAGGTGCAAGTATTTACAGTATCCGAATACCGCGCACTCGATGAATTAGTATTTCATTGTAGTTAGCCCGTGATGTATTAATTACTCAACGATACTATCAATCCTTTACCATGGAATATTATTTATGATTATCTGAAATAGGTAATTTATCAGTATTCTGGTAGGGTCTTCTGCAGTACAGATCATGTCCACAATTAGTGTGTGATTTCAAGAAACTCTATTATATATATCTTTTGTTTTTTTTTCCCTGCAGGAGGTTTGAGAAATTCTTCGATGCTCGTCTCCGGTTTAAATTCTTTCAAACTTCTCCAATTCGAAGGCGGTGTTCATCGAGTTCAAAGAATACCGAGAACGGAAAGTGGCGGTCGGATGCATACCAGTACGATTACCGTCGCTGTATATCCTCAGCCATCAAATGTGAGTCGAACATAAGGCGAATTAATAAATATTTTAGTTTATTCAGGTTTCATCTGAAAGTTTGATTGTAACGATACAAGTATAGGTAATCGTCGATTCTGAAAAGTCTATTTATTTTTTAGGTTGATGTAGAAATTAATGAAAACGATGTTAAACTTGAAACCAAAACTGCCAGAGGACCAGGAGGACAAAATGTGAATAAAATACAGACTGCTGTTCGTCTTTATCATCTTCCAACCGGTAAATTTGCTTCAGTTTAATTTATTAATAATTATGGTTTAAAGTATTTTCATCGTACTTTAACATGTTTTATTGCTCAATTATAGGTCTCATTGTGGAGTGTCAAACATCTAGATCGCAGGCGGAAAACAAAAAAGCAGCATATCAAAAACTGCGATTAAAATTATTTCAGTTACAAAATGAGAAGATGACGTCGACGATACAGAGCACTCGAAAATCTCAGGTTGGTTTTATTTCACGAATGCATTTAGACGCTGTTAAGCGTAAGGGAACCAACCAACATTGGTAAACAAAATGAGTTATTAGTATCGTTGGAAAGAGCGTGAAAAGTAGAATTTTTCAAAATTGCCCCCCCCCTATTCAAAACTGTGTACTCACGTTAAAAAAGGCTTATCAGTAAACGCTATGTCATATAGTTTCTACATGGCTCTTGAACTTCTAATCACTTGTTCTAAAAAAACAGATTTTGCTGGTTGGTTCCCTTACGTTTAACAGCGTCCATTTCTAGTTGGACGCTGTTCAGCAAGAGGGAACCTACTAACATTTGAGGAATTATCTGTCAAAAGGGCGCATGTCAGCGATTTTGGTTTTGAGAAAAACAACTTCAAAGTTTTCAAGCTGAAATACTCATTTCAGACTTATTTAATTGAAAAATATGTTATAAAAAATGTTCACTGTGATTTCATTAATAGAAATGACTAGTTCATTGTTTAGTTCATTCAGAAATGAACGCGGACGAATTCAGAAAGAAGGAGGATGTCATGTACCCTTTTTAGATCCATGGGAAAATTGGTGTGGTGGGACATATTATGGTTATCAGTAGCTGTTTTCCCATAAGATAATATCGGTGAATTTCATGTATTACTCTTCTATTTTGCTTGTTTCCATACATTTATACAACTTATGGAACAAAATACACAATTCCTGACTCGCTGTATGATGAGTTATTATGTATATTCTCGTGACTGAAGCTAATGTAGTAGTGAAGATGTCTCTCCATGCTGATAAGGCAACCGAAATGTGTAATTTCTGAGGCATATTATCGTGGAATGAGTTACTCGCTTTTCACCCTTCGATATAATGTAATGTATGCTTGGTTTTATTGACTGCATTATAAGTTTGTACACATCTCAGCATAGAATCGATGTTCATTCAATGCGTTTGTAATCATCTATCGGCGCCAATTTCACTGAATATCGTCGTAGAGAATATATACCTATTTCCAGTGGTGTAGTGGCAAATTTTCCAGTGTGGGAACGCTAAACATATTTGACAAATTATAAGGAAAGTCGTATTTGTATGATTTCCTATCTGCAGAAAACCAGCGTGGGAATGCCGTTCCCGCTCTACTACACCACTGTATATATTTCTCTTAAGAATATCATGCGTTGGTACATACATACAGAGCGGGTTTCAGTTTATCAACTTTAACACAGATTAACATAACACAATAACAGTTTCGAGCTTTCGAAGACGTCGCTGTTCTGCTATCGTGAACACAGGAACTTGTATTTGGCACCGCCATCTCACACTATCACACCTGCAAATCGAAATGTTCCCTTGATGTCTATTAAATTTTCCTACTTAACCACGTTTCTCTATCAGAACCTCAGAACACTTGAGGTTGCCACTTCGCTTGAGAGCGATCTCAGAATGAAAGCCGCTTTTGTTGTTCGACTGATATTGATAAGAGGTAAAGCGACTGTATACAATGTAAATGGCTACAAGAGAAGGACGTATTTAGGACAGCATGGTACGGTGAATTCGTTGATTTTGGAAAATTTTTCAACTGGTTCCTAAAGAGTAGGACACGCAGAATTCGAAAATCAGCATATCCGCGAAGAGGGCACCTGTTCGTCATGCGCCCTTTTGACAGATAACTCCTCATTTGTAAACAAAATGAGTTAATAGTATCATTGGAAAAAACGTAAAACGTAGAATTTTTCAAAATTGGGCCCCCGCTTCAGAAATGTGTACTCACGTTGAAAAAAGCTTATCTGTACACGCTGTGTCATATAGTTTCTACATGGCTCTTGAACTTCGAATCACGTGTTCTCAAAAAGCGGATTTTGCTAGTTGGTTCCCTCGTGCTGAACAGCGCCCAGTTATGAATTTGATTATAGGTTCGCATTACGCAACTGGCGAACTCTTTCGTATGAATTTAAACTTCTTAATCTTGATCCCCAAGCATAAACGAGATGACTTGTTTCTAAAATAATTCGACGGGGAAATAATTTACGTATATGGGTTATTCTTCGAAAATGTTGATATTTCAAGGCCGCTTTATATTGGCCGTATGTCCGTAACTTGACCCCTAAATTAGACGGCCAATATAAACCAACCTCGAATAAGCTAGGAATAGGCCGTAGAAGTTGGATCAGAAGAAAATTTCACCAACTTTTAATGAGTCAGAATTCGACTAAATATGCTCAAATGTCCGTCAGCATGGCTGTCCCTCGAACGATTTTCATTATTATTATTATTATTATTATTATTACTATCTAAATTTTCAAGCTGTATATTAGAACAAACTGACAACGTAGTGCTACTTTAAATGAATGAAGGAATCACAAGGTGACATTGAAATCGCATCTTCACAGGTAGGAGTCAGTATGGCCAGTCCCTCGATTCTTTTGTCCATCGGCATGGCTCTTTTTCAACCAACACAGAACAGGAGTTTCAATAATTTTTCCTCGCAATTATGTAATGGTCAAAGTGTATATTTTTATCAGAGCAATATGGTCCGCATATCAAATCCCAGTTTTGTTGTGATGAGACTCGTGCATTCGCATATTATTGTCTAAAATTAAGAGTTACAGAAAAAAGTGTTCTTCGGCATGGTCATCTTTATGCAACGATAGACGTTAATCATCCAAAAATAATATGCCTTTATCAACTCACTTTTGTTTTGAAATTTACTAATCGACGGCAGAACACATTTTGTTCGCTGTTGTCTTTCGGCATGGATTTTTTCATGTGTCCTTCGGCATGGCATTCATCATTTTGATTGCTATGCCAAAATACAGAATCCCCTCACTGTCGGCCCAATCTTACCAATATGTTATACAGAACGCCTCTTAACGACTGCCATCAAAAAAAGTTCAAATATCCCGTACTTTCCTCCATGAAAAAACATACCTGGTATATCAACATTTTTGAATAATGACCCATGTATGGTGTTTCAGCATGGTTGTAAAAACTCTGCAGTATTGGCGGCTCTTTCGTTAAATATATCAAAAACATTAAAACTTTAAACTGGTGTTGCCTTGCTCAAATCACAAAACGTGCCATTTTATTTATTTATTTTTTTTAACAGAATGACCTAAAATGGCGCCCCCTAATTTTACCATGTTCCAAAATGAAAATAATATTTTATGACTGTATTACCTGTTATGTTAATTGATGGGGCTTGGTAAATTTTAATTCATTAACGATGCGTTTTTCTTTATGTACTGGCTTTGAAAATTGAAACCTATTTGGATGAGACTTCTCTATTATTTAATGAGTACAATTGAACACGCTTTAGTTACATGTGTACTTGCATGAGGTCTTATTGTGTTCGCGGTAGATCCTATGACTGGAAAAAATTACTATTTTTACAGCTTGTTTGCAAGATAGAGCTCTTCAAGTAAACCGCTCTTCATTAATATGTTAGAGTTCGATAAATGAAGTTTTGAGAAAATATAGAATGTAATTATATAGGTATCGATTATATGCCTCTGTTATTTTATTCGCCCTTCTCTGCTCTAAATCAAGAACTAATGCGTTGGTCGACTTCGAACTGACTCCGTATGATAGTACATCCCATCAGCCAAACAAAATAATTTAAGTATCATTTGAATATATTTACATGTTTCAGATTAAGACAAAATCTCGGAACGAAAAGGTACGGACGTATAACTACAGTCAGGATCGAATTACCGATCATAGATTTCGAAAAAGCGTAAGTAATATTCCCAAGTACATGGAAGGTGGCGCTTATTTTCATGACTTCCTGCGCGATATATTGGAATTACATAACGAACAAAACCGAAAAGAATTTTTTGAAAAACTGGAAACCATTATACAGCGATGATTCTAATTTTTGTTATTAAATATTGCTTACGGTAATGTTGTCATTGAATTTGAGAACTTCCAGAGAACCTGATGAGAAATTCGAATCTACAAAAATATTCAGATGCGCGCTATTCTAATTTCAAGAGTAAACTACCGGAGATAGCATTCGATAATCGATTAAAAAAAAAAGAATAAGATGAAACATAGCACACCAAAAGTGCCCCCTGTAACTCACCCACCGAACCCCTGGAAAACCATGAGGGCCGGAGCAAACATCGTCTTCGAGTGTCGCAAACGCACGCTTATTTGTTCCCGCTCTCTTGATTTTTTACGTCCATTTTACTCTATTTCTCAACGTATTTGAGATATGTTCGCAAAAACTCACTTGTGTTCTGTTCCAAATATTCCTAAGACGAATCGATCCTGCAACGGTCTTACTTTATTGCAGGGGAATATGTCAGTTCAGTAGCGTAAAGCAGAGTTGAAAGTGCAACTGACTGACAACTACGCACTTATTTGATGAAGCGACAGCTTGAGACAATTTAGTATTCTTTGAAATTTGTAGTTTGTAAAACCCAAATGCGTTTTCACAAACTTTTGCTAATATCTTGGGAACGGTGAAAGACACAGCACAAGGGAGGGACAGAAAACCTTGCTCTTGTCTTTCCCACATTTTGAGACAAAGATTGCACCTGCCCAAGGGCGCAACCAAGCAGGGGGCTCCAGAAAATCAAAATTTTTCCAAAATAAATTCTTGAAAATAGAAAGAAACAAAATCAGGTAGGTAGCAAATCGACTGGTTGGTCGAGTGGATAGCACGCTGGTTTTGGGATGCGAAGGTCCCAGGTTCAAGCCCATGTAGCAACTCGCTACATTTCGACCTAGGTCGGTGTTTCGGAAGTAGAGAAGGGGGCTAAGACAGCCCAAACAGCTTCCCTGGCGTCTCTGAGGTAGTGCTCGGAAGGGCGGATTCCAGGGCTCAGGTTGAGAGCAAAAATGAAAAAAAGGGGTACATACCAAATCGAGTTTTCACCCCAGGCCAAGATTTTTTTCTAAATTGTAGTCCCATATTATGGAAAAATTTTCAAAATTTTCGAAATCCAAAAAAAAAACTGAGATAATCACGTATTCCTATTCAATTTTTCTCGCTGAGTTCAAATTCCCAAATCTGGCGCTGAAGCTCCGTTGCCGAGATACAGACTAAAATGTGAATACACTGGCGGTGAGAGCCATACCGGGTCAAAAATTGAATGTGGATCAATTTTGACGCCGGATTTGAATTCGTCTCGTCATGCTGAATATTTTCCACAAACGGTTTGAATTTTTGGAACGAGGAGAGAATTTTGAATAAGACTGTCTCTTCAGCCGAAAAAAATTTTTTTGGCTCAAAAAAAACATGATGTATAGTATGGAAAAATCTTCAAAAATCGGAAATTTCGAATCCAATTTTTCACGCTTAGTTCGAATTTGTTGTTCAAATTAGGCGGCGACGCTCAGGTGCCGAGAAACACTCGAAAAACGTTTGACTGGAGACGGCTGGAGGAAAACGGCTAGGTACGTCTTATTCGAAATTTTCTCCTCTATCCAGATTTCCAAACCGCGCAGCTCCAGCTGTCTCCAGTCCGAAATTATTCGCCAATTGTCAGTTTACCCCAGGAAAATTGATAGTTCAAAGAAGTCAATTGGCGTGCATTGTGTGGCATACTCACGGCGTCGAAGGCGCTGTTGTGATTTTTATTTCTGGGGACGAACCCGTAAACCGCGAAAAACATTAATTTGACTGGAGACGGCTGGAGGAAAACGGCAAATTATGTCTTATTCGAACTTTTCTGCTCTATCCAGACTTCCAAACCGCGCAGCTCCAGCTGTCTCCAGTCCGAAATTATTCGCCAATTATAGGTTTACCCCAGGAAAATTGATAATTCGAAGGGGTCAATTGGCGTTCGTTGTGTGGCATACTCACGGCGTCGAAGGCGCTGTTGTGATTTTTAATTTCTGGGGGCGAACTGGTAAAACGCGAAAAACTTTAGACTGGGGTTGGCTGGAGGAAAACGGCAAGGTATGTTTTAATGGAAATTTTCTCCTCTATCCAGATTTCCAAACCGCGCAGCTCCAGGTGTCTCTAGTCCGAAATTATTCGCCAATTGTCGGTTTACCCAAGGAAAATTGGAATTTCGAAAACATCAATTAGCGTTCGATGTGTGGCATACTCACGCCATGAAAGGCTCTATAATATCAGAGAAATTTTCAAAAATTAATAAAATCAAAAATTTCGAATAAGAGACGGTTTTTTACTCAATTTATCACACTTAGTTCGAATTTGTTGTTCAAATTTGGCAACGATGCTCCGTTGCCGAGATACACTCGAAAATATGTCCGATTAATGTGAATTTTCAAAGAATGTGGTATCGCCTTGAACATGGTGAACATGCAACACCTAATGCACCAAGTGCGAACCGATAAAATGCGAAAAACTTTTGATTGGAGATAGCTAGAGCGAAACGGTTTGAATTTTTGGATAGAGGAGACAATTTTGAACACTCAATTTTTCTCGCTGAGTTCAAATTTGTTGACCAAATCTGACGCTGACCCTCCGTTGCCGAGATACAGTCAAAACTGGGGGCGGGAGCCATATCGGGTCAACAATTGAGTGTGGACCAAATTGGACCCCAGATTTGAATTCGTCTCAACGTGCTGAATATATTTCACCAGGTCTGGGGATCATTCACTCGTGGGTACTTACTAACCTTGGAGTCCCTATTCATTTTAAAGGGGCTACCAGCACATAATTCACATGGATACGTTCGGAGACGATATGCTCAGCCTCAGACCGAACTGATAAAAATTGGTATAAATGGGACTTCTGTATCTACTGGCATGGATGTACTACGATATTACACCCAGCTGAGCATTATGAAGTCGTACTATAGGCATGGATATGAAGGAGAGCATAAAGACGCGTATACACACCAGCGAGCCGAACCGCGTCGTGTAACATGATAGTACATTCGAACCACAAAAAAAACCACAAAAAAACTGCCGACTTTTCGGCTTTTGGCCGAAAAGCACTCGGAACTCGCTTCGCTCGTTCCTCGCGAAATCAAGACACTGTCGACACGTTTCAAATCGTTAACGTTTTAAAAAACGCAAATGTCGACAAGGACTAGTGGTATTCGGCCGAAATGCTTAAGCCGTTTTCTTGTGATACGTCACAGATTCTCATTGTCACAAAACAAAAAATATAGAAGGAGACAGTAGAAAAGAGTTATGTTAATGGTCACAGAAACTGTCTGTACTCATTTTAAAGAGAGAAAAAAATTATCGTCATTCATCTCACACAGCGGTAACATTTAAGGCCATTGACGTTTAAAAAAACGCAACTCTCGACAAGGAATAGTATAATAAAAATAGAAAACCACCCGGCTATCAAAATTAGCGTTCGTATAAATTTGAAATCCCAACCTAGACCGAAACATTTGTATAATACAACAGAACTACGCGGCTATCAAACTTAGATTTCGTATCAATTAAATCCCAAAAAAACATCGAGTACCTCAGTCGCCTCGCGCTTCTTATGCTGAACTTAAATTGAGGAAACTCGTTAACGACTCAACCGATTGTCATCAAACTTTCACCTGTACAACTTCGAGTACTTCTCTATAATCTACCAAAATTTGGAATCAAATGATTCAATAGTTCCTGAGATTTTTGTGCCACAAATTTTGTCCTCAAGGAAAACTCATGAACGGCTCGACCGATTGCCTTCAAACTCTCTACTGCACAATTTCAAGTATTGCCCCGTAATATATCAACATTTGGAATCAATTGATCCAATAGTTTTCGAGATTTTCGTGCCACAAAATTAGTGTGCACATATATATATACACACAAGGAAGCCTGAAATTCAGCCATTATTACAGTCGTGTTCTAAACACTCTGAAACGTAAAAGAAAACATTGCCCCCGCCCCCATCTTGACAACTGTGACGAGTGTAATACCTCCCTTTTCTCCGAAACGTCGGTAAAATGCGGCGAATACGAAACCAACTGTTTCCCGAACCATTCGCAACGTTGGCACAATTTGAGGATCCGCGCGAACATGATCCAATCTGGCTCAAGTCGAATAATTTCTGATCCAACGATTCGTCAACAGATTCGCAATAAAAACGAGCGAATGTGGGCGAACATTCGTTTCGTGGTTCGAATCGCTGCTCGGCTCGTTGGTGTATCCGCGTTTTAATACGTATTCGCCAGGTCAATTTCAATAATAGCAATCTTCGTTTAAAACTAGTATTAACAGAGACTGAATGGCCATAACACGTATCATGTTCGACTGTAGTAACATCAATATTCAATGTTATTATTTGGCAGTTAATTTAATAATACTCGTATAATACAAGTGATATTTACAGGGAAGAATACATATATACATACATGTAAGTACCAACTTGAAAAATTCAGGAGAAAAGAGTGCCACAACATTAACACCCAAAAAATACGCGTTTGCATTTTCCAACTGCTTGTTACAGTCTCAAATATGAACGCGAAAACCCGGCATTCTTTTAGATGAGATCATCGATCGAGTTCTGTGCACTAGAAAATCTGCTTCAGAAATGCGCTATTTCCATTCCGTTGTTACTAGAGCAGGAAAACGTGGCTAATTGTCAAGCTACGTCACTTCGCGAGTATCGATACAGAATAGACAGATGTCAACTCTGCACTCACCTCGCTGAAGAACTATTTTCTAAAAATCCTCTTCGTTGAAATTTGAGATCGTAGGCCCATTTTTAATTTGATCTTGATTCTGATACAATTCGGCCACCTGAAAATAAAGAAGTTTTCGATATCAGATCGATGTATAGATAACTCAACGACTGAACATAACGATCGAGTATTGTACTTTCCGTTTTCGCGAATAAACGCAGTATAGAGTATAGCCCACCTGCTGCGAAGAAGTGGCTTGCTCGACACTCTTATCGTCGCGAATTCTCACGAATCGAGGAAACCTTAAGGAAATTCCTTTCTCTGGGTCCACTAGTCCAACAGCGGCAAGATATATAGGCGACAAAGACAGATCGGCGCATTTTACTTCCCACACCTGAACCGCGTCAAACCAATAATCCGGGTCGTGAGAGGTGTCGTACCGGTAGTACGGTTTAGCTGCGGGAATTATATGCTGTTTCAGGAACTCTGAATGCGTAGCCAATGCCTCTTCGGTAAAACCTGTGCCAATCTGAAACGACAAGAGCATTAGGGCTCAATAACCAAGCTGAGTTCAGCATTTTGATATAAATCCTTAATCATTTTGCGTTCAAATTCAATAACGACTGGATCATCCGTTTAGGCAAATATGACGCTGCCCAGCCCGAGACATACCTTGCAAATAGTCTGATATTCCTCGTTATCAGCATCGTACGAAGCCAACAAAAATCCGCCGTACTGGCCAGTTCGTTTGCCTTTGCCAATATATCCGCCGATGACCACCAAGTCTAACGTATCACCGCAACCTTCTAGGTAATCTTTCTTCAACTTCAACCAATTACGCGATCTTTTCGCGATCTCATAGGTCGCTTCCGTATCCAACGTCTTTATCATTAATCCTTCACAGTTACCTTAAAAAAAAAAAAGGAAAAAAAAGACATCAGTTATGGGTAATAACACCAAAATTCAAGATAAATTTGATGAACATACGTTACATCAACCTTTGACGGATTCTTCCAAGCATTCTTGAACCTCCTCCATCGTATGCGTGTCTATACTAGTGACAAATTTGAATTTCTCATCGACCTCTTGGAAATGTCCTTTCAACAATTCACGCCTTTCGGCCAACGTTTTTTGAGTTAACGACTCGCCATTCAAGTAGAGTACGTCAAACAAGAAGACGCAAACGCGTACTTTAATTTCGCTGGCATTCGCATCCTAAATGACAAACGCAAACATGAAATTACCACCAGGAGGCTTCTTCCTTGGTCCACACTTGAGTATGCTAGTTCCATAGGTAGACTTCTCCAAAAACCTAGTTTTCCAGAAAACGCAAAAAAATGTTTCTCAGCTAATGTTCGGGCTTAATGGTTGGATATAGGTGCGATGGAACACTTTTTGTGCTCACATTGAAGATATAGGTCGAAAATTTTTTCAAGTACTCCGATTCGTGTTCAAAAGGCGTTCAAAGATGGAGAAGTCTGGGTTTGACACGATGTTTTAAAATTGCTGATCAATTTTTGTTTATTATTGCTATAAAAGGCTGCAAAAGAGGAATAAAATGGAAATTATCAGTAGTTGTTATCACCTTTCAAAATGAGACATTTTTATTATCAATACACAAAAAATGAAAACGCAACATGATTCAGTTTTTGCTATATAGTTATAAAAAATTGAGCAATAATTGAAAAGAAAAGACTACTAATTGTTTTACATTAGTACACGATGACAATAATTCATTATCAAAAACACAGTTTTGTAAACAACACAATAATCGTGTCAGACCCAGACTTCTCCATAGGATAAGTCTACCTATGATTCTAAACCAATTTTCGTTTGCATACTGGAGCGCTTCTGTTGTTTTTTGAAAATCGATGACGTCACGTTGTAGGCAGTGTTGTACAGTAACCGAAACGATACTTAACTCAATTTCCCTAAATTCGGAAAAGTCTACCTATGGAACTAGCATACTCACTTGTTTGCGTATGTCGGCTCTCAGTATTGGGCGCCTCCTCTTGTGTCTATCTGCTACCTCTCAATCAATCTATCTATCAATCGGTCCGCCTATTTCCTTATCTATCTGTCGATTTTGATGTGTTACAGCGACAATAGCCCAACTTTTTGATATGCGAAGAGATAACCTACGGTAAGCTTAATGACGATGGAGAAAGGATCGTTGAAGCCTCCACTGGCCCAATTGAATTTGCTACAGTTCTTATCCAGTGATGGTAACGAGTAAATGTTCATTTTTAAATGCTGGGGCATTTCAAGCGTTTACTGAGCAACTGCTCAACTTTTAAATGCTTAGATTTTAAAAATGTTCCAAAAACACGTACTCTCGATTTATCAAGTATTCGTTCAAAATTCTTGTGCATTTCCAGTATAAATGCTTGAAATACCCGACCACCAGAGCCGTACCGACCGGTGGGAGGGTTCAACCCCCCCCCCCTCCTCATTGACCAAAAAAACACGAGAAAACAATGGGTTGAGACGGAGAGCAGGGCGGATCTGTGACTCAGTCCCCCCCCCCTCTCCAAGAAAGAAAATAATCTTAATGCCCCCCCTTACTTAAATACTGGGTACGGCCCTGCTGACCACCCGTTTACCAGTTCAGCTCAAGAATTACGGCTGAGCCGAGTCTTAGAAAAATGAGGTGATGTGAACTGAGTAGCGATTTAACTCATTTTAAAATAAGTCATGCTTAACTTTTGAGTATTTCAAGAATGCATTTGCCAATAATAAGTACTCGAGTACTCTACCTTACTACTGTTGGCTAGACTCGACTATAATTAAAATCTGACTCTGGAGTAGGAAACTTAACCTCACATGAATCTTCGTGAAGGCAATGATTCCATAAATAATTAAATTTTACAATAAATAATATTACAATATAACAATGAAAACGTCGATTTTCGTCATGCATTAGAAAGAGTAAAAAAGTTTAGATTCAAGTATCAACAGCCACAGTTTCACCGGCTTTCTGTACGTTGACAAAGATGAACAGAGAAAAACTTGATGCGATCTATGATTAAGAAGCCTTTACATCATCTAATACGTTGCACTCCCCTCTCTCCAGCCAACAGATAAGATTTCGTTAGCTTTCCCAGTTTTTTCTAACCATTAGGTATAAAAAGCGCTGTCAAACAATATAGGTAACAAACATTAACGCAGGCTTTTAACCCCCTCGAGTTTTTCCGACAATTCATGGTTTTTTTCGGCAATACAAAGTCTAACACAGAGAAAAATAAAAAGATCGAGAGACAGACGATAAAGGACAAGGACAAGAAATGCTGCTGGACAGACGAGAAGACAAAGAGACAGACATACAAGAGACGTATCACTCAGCTAAACAGGAGACACGTATGTAAAACGGAATTTAGAGTTGTAAAGATTTTGACTTTCTACTCCATATCTGTCCAATGTCAACATACCGATGAAGACGTGCTGAATACTAAATACGGAGAAGTGAAAAGAACTTGGCGATGCTCGTTTGCCAGCCTGCCACTGTCCGTCTATCCACGAAATTATCTTAGTATTTTCAACTTGTCTGGCTGGCTCACTGACCATTTCTTATTCTGGCTAGATTTTGGGTAACAAATCTGAATTTCAGATGTTCAGATCTTAGATAAGTAACCCAGCCACCTGTTCTTTTTCCGCCGGGGCAAAATATGGAGATAAGGCCTTTAATGTATAAAAAATAAAAACAAAATAGGCTGTGAAATTTACTCGCCTTTCGTTTCCTGGTGCTGAGAACCTGGAACGGCATTATTTTCTTCAGCTCTCGATCCCATGCGACTGCTTCGGCGTCCAAAATACATGATTTCACTTCCGCTTTGAATGTTGAACGAATATCGTCAATAATATCCGGATATTTGGATGTGTTATCTTCCTGATTTCGACTGTAAATTTTTATCGTACCATCTTCTTGTACGTGAATCTGTTCAACAAAAATACAATGCATCAGTATTCAAGCGTGTCTGTGTCCGCGATCAACTGTAGATCGCTGGTCAATTTTGGTAAAAGAATGATCTGAACCTGCGCGCGTTCTCCATCATACTTCCATTCACAGGTGAACTTTATTCCTTCGAATCGCTGCAACACTTCTTGTACACCTTTCGTGGGCTGAGCCAACATCGGTTTTACCGGTATCCCCGGAGTGATCTTACAATGTTCCGGTAACGCTTTGACTCCATCTTGCAGCAACACGGGCACTATCAAGTTATAGTTCGGGCATTCGCTGCACAAAGTATGCGAGGGAAAAACATATTTAAATAGGAACACGTATGTACATTCGCCAAATGAGTCGTACATACCAATACGTAGTTTTCAAGATGAGCAGTTCGTCCTCGACGCGTTTCTTGAATTCAGCGGCTGAAACGGTTTTCGCCGCGTTCAAAATGGCATGAGGATGTTCTTGATTCGGCGGCGTAGAGGTACACGCCAGGGCTAAAGCCTGTGTTCAGTAAAACACCGCACTACAGTATCGTAATCGTCGTGTTTATATAGAATAGTCGAACTGCGCAAATACCAACACGAACCTGTAAAACAGACTGTTCGGCTAATCCTATTCTCAGTTTCCCGGCCAACGAGCGAATAACAAAACGGGCTTCGCAGTCTCGACATGCCACGAATAAGGCTTGAATTTTATCAATTTTCTTCGACACAGCCTGCAACAAATAAGGACTATTAGGATTGAAGATAATTTAAGATCCTGTGTTATCTGTTGCCTTCGAACTTCCAATTTGAAGACCGCAATCCGAAGCTTCTCTATGTTTGATCCCAAGTAAATAATGCACACCATGACTTCGCCTTCTATCGTAAGACTTTGTTTCACGCGCCATACTCATGTTATGAAATATTACCCACGGATTGACCAGATATTGCTGCAATTTCAGATAGCTGACTGAAAACGGATTGTACTGTAAGATGAGCGGGGCGAAACATAATTCTTTGATTAGATCGACTTTGCTCAGCTACGAGACCCAGATCGCCGGATTCCGCAGCGTCAGTCTTTATCTGAGCGAGAGTTCTACCGGTACACTGAGCGATAGCCTGTAAATAGCGTATTCAGAATTCAATGCACTGAACCAACGAATATCACAATTCATTAGGTTCGATATTTATTTTCGATGGCACTATCATAAATTTACCTTCATGAGGTATGTTTCAGCGATACCCAATTCTTGGCCTTCATACGCGGGTCCCAACTTATTCAAGCATAAGTAAATACTCGGTAACAAGTCTTTCTCGTTAAGAACGATAACAGAACGGAAGTAATTGGATAATATCTCGATAATTTTCAGTCTAGCACTGGTTTCTTCTACTTTTTGCAGTGTTTTGGCTAACGCCAAGTAAGGAGTTCTGAAATAACAGACTAGCATTAACGCAGCCATATTACCTCAATAATTATTTCATTAATACTGAAAGAAACTCGTCAGTATAAACACCAGCTCGTTAAAAATTCAAATAATGCGACAATTACAAAATACTCGACAGTAATCAGCTGTTTCACGCTTACTTCTGTCCTTCTTTCCAGTACGCATCCTTAATCGGGTCATATTTTTCTTTACTAGGATTATACTCCGATCCAATGATATCCGAGGCATTTTTACGATTTAGTAGCGAAGTATTCTTCTCTTTGTTGCTGGATACGGTATCGGTAGTTTTCTGGATATCTTCATCCTTGCGCGCCATTTCTTTCTCCTCGGATTCACTTCCTTTCGAAAGTGTAGACGAATTTAATTCGACAGGCTTACTCTGTTCTTTACCGTCGTCCGGTTTTATCGGAGTTTTGGTGACAATTCTCTTGTCTTTCGGGCTTTTGGCTTTCATTTTTTCAGCGGACGGTTTCTTTGGTTTCGGGGACCGTTTTTTCTTAGTTCCTAAGAAAGAAGTAGAATAATCGTTAAATAAACCACAATAAGGCATGGATCAACAATCTCAGTTTGGGAGGCACAGTACTATTTCAAAAGGGATCCAAATTCCACAACATTGTAATGAAACTCAGATTTCTTTTTTGGAAATAGCCTTCAATTTCTATAATAGAGCAATCCAGGGAACTAGGATCGTCGCACATTCCTCAGAGATGTACAAGGATATGAGGAGCTTTTATATACTATCTGCTAAAACTTATTCATTTTAGACTAAAACAATTAAGATTTATCAAGCTCCACTAAAACTCCTCTGAAAGTTTCAAAGTACATTTTCGATCTGGTAAGACTCATTTCGACCCTGTTAAGACACATTCAGACTCCAAACCTCTTTTAATCATGTCAAGAATCACTGAGATTAATTAGAATTGTGTTAGAACTCATCAAACTCATTGAGACCATGTTAAGATTCTTTCTGCCTGCGTCCTAACTTATTCATACCTTTTAGGAATTAACGGATCTTCGAACTAATTTATACTTCTTTGGAACTTGTCCAACTTTTAAGACTCATTCTGACTCGGCTAGTTTTTCCCACGACTCCCTCCGACTGCTAACCTTTATTCAGAATTCTTCAATAACTATTCAGCCGTAGTCAAAATTCGACTCATTAAGATTGTTTGAGATTGATAAGGTTCGTTCAGGCTGTAATAAAAAAAAAAATCTTAACGTATTTCAATTCTGTTACGGCTCATTCAGTCCAGGATAAAAACATTCATATTCTGTTGGGACACATTTACATATTGCTAAAACTAAATCATACTTGGTTTTACTCACGCATATTTAGACCTAAAATTTAAATTCCAAAGGAAGTGGTTGCTCCTACCGTATTTCCCCATACTCCACCACTCGCTTCAACAGAACCGACTGACAGATAGTTCTGAAATGTTCCCAAAGGAAGCACAGGAGAAATATGCAGAAATTAAAATGTTTACGAAATACTGTTTCAGCTTGTAACAAGTATTTTATTGCGGGAGCTAGTGCGACAATAACATTATAACGTAAAATATTACCCAAGTAACTTAGTGTTCTCAGAACTGGTTTCGGAGTATCACATACTTCTGCGCCAGTATTTCCCTTTTTCTCGGCAAGTTCGGAAGACTCTACAAATACAATAAAACGATTAGTTTGTGTTCGGCGCACAACCACTGAAGTGACGAATATCAAAATGAAATAACTAATTACATATCATTCGACGATGCAAGAGCACATTTGAGCTACTGATGCGAATACAAGAGACATACCAAATAAAAAAACTTAGACAAAAGTACGACAGTATGAGAATACCTTCTTTATCAATTTCATCAACCGCCTTCTTTGAATTAGCTTCTACACCAACATCATCTACGTCAACGTTCTGGTCTACGGTTTCTGTATCGAGCTCATCAGAAAACGTACGTGCTTCCGCTTTTCGGGAATCAACATCTTCGACAACTGCTTGCGCGTCAACTTTCTTTTCTGCGGCTTCTGTATCGCCCTCATCAGAAGATGTACGTGTTTTCTTACTAGGAGGCAACACCCTGGACACACAATCAAATACATTAATACAGAATCGCACTACAAATATCAACGCAGGAATCAAAAATAAAACAATCTATATTACTCAGGACTGTCGTCTTCGACATCGCTTTCAATAATCGCTATTCGTCTACGTTTTTTCTGAACGATAGGCGATTGAGTAGCTTCAGGAGATTTCTCGCGATCTGCTGATCTATTATTTATATCAGGTGATTTACTATCGTCCGTGTCTGACAATTTACTATGTTTTTTGACTTTTATCGCAGTCGAAGTCTTTCCGCTTTTTGTGGTCTTGCTCACGTTCTTCACCGCAGTTTTCTCAGAGCGTTTAGATTTTTTATTTAATGACTTCGCATTATCCACCGGTTCTTCAATGTCCGAGGAAACTTCCATTTTTTCCGTAATTTTCTTGGCTGGGGTTTTCTTATCTCGCGACAATTTTTCTTCCTTGGCACTCGGTGATTTCCCCGTCTTCTTTATACTAGATAATTTTTCAGTGTTTTTGGAACTCGAAGATTTCGGTTTTTTGGATTTTTTATCAAACGAAACCCCATTACTCGGTGGTTTCGACGTTTCTAGCGAATTACAGTTATCATCAGGTTTCTTTGTATTCGCCGAGTCTGAACTATAGGATAATTTATCAACATGCGAGGTCATACCATTAACTGACCCCTCAGCGATCACAGGCTTCTTTTGGAAAAACGATCTGCAAACAAAACAAAACAATTGTAAGTACCGAAGTTTTCACAATGATACGATATTGTAAATGAATACAGAAGAACCGTGCCTCGGCAGAGTAGGAAAGATCGGCAGGATGTTAGTAGGAAGTCAAGATGATTTCATTCTTTCGTACATCCTACATCGGTTGAATGTTACAATTACTTTATATTAAATGGTGGTACTTACAATAAAGATTTCTGAGACATCCTTCTTCGCAAGAGCACACTCAAGTTTGGATACACAGCACAATGAATTTGTTTAGCAAATGTTCTAACGAACATCTAAAGCAAATACAAATATGAAGGCGAAATTACACACAATCATGTTTGTAAGTGTCTAGAAATTAATTATCGCACGACAGATTTCTATTAAGCCTTGTTCCCACGGCATGTGGCTTGACAAACGTATTCACGAATCAGTGGTTTGTTCATATTTATGTTGGCCTGTCGAGTCAACGATGAAAACCGTTCCAACAGCGCTGAAAGGCTTGTGGATTGGTGAACAGCAAGTGGTCGCGAGTTGGCAGTGGTTGCAATGCATGTCTATGTTCAGACCGTGGGAACACGTCCCGCGCCAGCGGCTTGTCATCCGTCAAGTCACACGCCTTTGATGTTTGCAAAATTTACCGATAAATTACGGGAACGGTCAAGCCCGCTCGCGTCATCACACTCCTCTCTAAGTGCCACCGCGCATTTCTGTTCCCATGGCGTGAGGTTTGTCAAATTTCAGGCGTGGCTCCTCAAACCACACGCTGTGGGAACAAGGCTTTAGGTTTTCACGGTTTTTACACCTCGCAAAACGCAAGTGACCAATGTTTTGTCTGATGTTTTGTCGATGTTTTGTTACATTACAATCGTGCCATGATGAAAAAAATCCGCCAAAAATTTTATTTAGGGCTCCAATGCAAGCTTCGACCATACACTACATAGACTGCTAGAACCATACGGAGTTAAATGGGAGGAATTGAAGGCATGTTTACCTAAATCGCGCGTACGAAATTGTACCGTTTGTGAGTTGTGTTGAGTGATAACAACTGATAATGCATGAAGTACAATGTTAGTGGTTGGCGCCATCCTTTTCTAATTTTAATCAGTGCTGTTTCGTTCGATTCAATTTTTACCAACTATTAAGTTAATCAACCAGCTATTGCTCGTACGTTAATTATGGAAAGAAATGAGGAATCAAAAGTAATATTTGTAAGTGCTCAACAGAAATATTATGTAATATACTTTCAGGCAATACTTTCCGTGCCGTTACTATGCTTACTTTTCCTACATATATGCCTTCTTTTTCCTCAGCAATGTTCAAAATGTATGAAAATTTGGTCAAACAGAAAACGATTTGTACAACATGTGAAGTCCTGCAAAGGAAAACTATCAACAAAAGTAAGTATAGCTATGTAGTTATCAGTTTCGGTAGACCGCATCTTCTGCCATATTTTTGTCATCAAAATTGATGAAAAATTATGTTATTGGGTTGAAACATCTTGAAGCGAGTACTAACTATGAACCTCCATTTATGTACCTGTACAGCCGTACGTATGCTTTCATTGTCTCGAAAGCTTTCGCACTCGGAGCGGCAGACTGTATCATATGAAAAAGAAACACTCACTCGTTCACAAGGTTCGTACTGTGAATCATGTTCGCTGTTCATTCACAATAAATGTAGATGCTCATGAGTGATTATAATGTTCACAGGAGTGTCAACATTGCCAGAAGACCTTTACATCAGAGATATTGCTGGCTTCTCACATGAAAACTCATGATTCACTATCACAACAGCATGTAAGTATAATATAAAACTATCATAGAGATGAAGTATATACAGTCAAATGTTTCCTGTTAATTCGCAGAAATGTAAAGTATAAGTGGTACTATATCATCTTTTTGTGATCTTACAAACTTTCAGGTGTTCGAATGTTCCTTCTGTTCAGAAGCGTTCATTACACAAAAAATGCGATCAGTACACTGTAAAAAAGAACATCCTGAAGATCAAAAATTGAGAGATACAACTGAAAAGTCTAAGAAAATATATGTGAGATCACTGCAGATTTCCATAGTCCCCGGCCGTAAGTACCTGTAATTTGTAAATTAATGTATTCAATTCCTTTTCAGGAATGTTTCCATTGTGGAAAAAAATTCGCTTCTAAATGGTACAGGAAGAAACATGAAGAGTCATGCGGAGCGACGAAAGGTTATTTTGCTGTACAATTATTTCTCTCTCTCTCTCTCTCTCTTTATATATAAATGCTCATGCTTCAATTTTATATCTTCTATTCTACAGCTGTCAATTCAGTGGTGACCACCGTCTCCAACAACGATGACGTTCTAATTCAGGATTCTACTCTCGGTATTTCAAGAAATATTCTTCTTGCTTCTCCTGTATTCGCCCTTCACTCTTACATTTACATTTCTTGCTCTACAGCTGTCGATTCAATGGCGACTCCAACATTAAACTGTGATGACGACATTCAAATGCAGGATTTTGAATCCGGTTTTGCTGTTGTTGATTCAGTGGTGACGACACCAACTGCAAAAAGCAATGACGCCGAAACGCAGAATTCCACACCTGATACAACCTTCCCAATAATAGTACACGTCTCTTAATTGACAAACGGATTGCTAATGTATTCTCATTTTATTTAAGCTTTTAATAAGGATGAAACTCCTTCACTGACAAAATACTTGCGCGATCGAAAAGAATTCATGAAACTTGGAACCCCTGATATGCAAACACCTCGTCGAGCGTTGGCAAATTTGAGGTTCGGTCAAAGCACTGTGAAGAAATATCAACGAAAAGTTGAAACATTGCAGCAAACCATTCGACGTTTAAGACAGCAGATAAAAACAATGGAAGAAATGGTAGCACATTTGGAAAATGAAGGTCATATAAATTCTACTGTGGCTGAATTATTGTCGGTACGTTTCGGAAGACGAGAAATTCTTATCATGGGATGAACTGGCTTCCTTCTCTATCTTTATTCCTAACTGTTGAAAGTACTCCTAATACTCAGACCTCCGGTCACTGTTAACTCTTACACCAAATGTTTCCTGCAGTCGCAGTCATTTCCTCAGTTTTTTCATTTTTGAAAAATTTCTTGTTACCAGCAATTCATTATCTTACTTCATCATTCGTATATATGCCTAAGTTTTTCATTCTTCAAAAATTTCTTGTTACCTGCAATTTATTATCTCACTTTATCATTTCTATTCTACTTTACATCGCTTAGGTCCCCGCGTTTCTTACCCAAGTTTCTATCCTTTTTTACTTTTTGTGAAACTGAATTATTTTTATTTATGGTTTTTCATTATACTGACTTATTTTCAATTTCATAGCTTCACCGGGCAATACGTGTGTGATGTCGCTAGCTAGGAATATTGCAATAATTACCCTTTTTCTGTGGAAAATATCTGGTTGCAACCTAGTCAGCTTCATCCTGTTATGCCGGTCACGTTACTGTGATCTGTAAGTTATCAATAGCGGTGTGGTGGAGATTTCTTCATGATTTCCCACTTACACAGTGATTTCTAGGGCTCTTGTTTTATTTTTGTGTCTTATTTATTTATTTTTTGTGATCTGTAAGTTATCATTAGTGGTGTGGTGGAGATTTTTTTATGATTTCCCGCACACACTGATTTCTAGGGCTCTTGTTTTATTTTTGTGCCTTATTTATTTATTTATTTGTTGTGATCTGTAAGTTACACTACCCAACAGCCAAAAAACCGCAAGAACGAGAGTAGCCGATTCTAGAAGTATTTTTCACGCTGAATTCAATGCCGCTTTTTGTTTTTCTTAATTAGCTCTCCTTTTCTCGTAAATTCATTCTGAATTATTTCCCGTAATTTCCCTCTCGTGTTAGAAATATTAGTGAATGTGGCCACACTGCATGTATCACAAAACAAACTCGCCAACACAGTGATGCGTGTGAACGTGTTTTGACGTTTTGATATCGGAACGATCTGAACAGTTTCAACTGATTCTGAGATTTTATCATTAACGATGAAGTGATGGAACAACAATTTTGAGGAAGGCGATCTCTTCAGTGAAAATATAACGCCTTTTCATTCCGGTATTACAGTTTATTATTGTTTCTTTTACGAAATGTAAGTGAACTAGATAAATATGCTCCGACAATAAATTTGATGAATATGTGTTCAATGCCCGAATATTCATGATAATCACAACGCTCGTTGTTGAATTGGAATAATACTTACGGAACACAAAGGAACAGAGAACAACACGGAACGGAAGTCTTCTTATTCAGTACCGTCGTAGACGAAGCTTATCGGTAATATCAGTTTAATACAACATCAGTGTCGCCACATAAAATAGAACAATTTCTCATAATACACTATTAAATTTCCCAGCAAACGTAAAAATTGATTAGCTAACTCAGCATTTTTAATATCATATTTGAATTCAGCGTGAAAAATACATTAAGAATCATCTATTTTCCTTCATGCGGTTTCCAAAAAATCTCAGTTTGTTGTGTAGTGTTATCAATAGTGGTGTGGTGGAGATTTTTTAATGATTTCCCACTTACACACTGATTTCTAGGGCTCTTGTTTTATTTTTGTGCCTTATTTATTTATTTATTTGTTGTGATCTGTAAGTTATCAATAGTGGTGTGGTGGAGATTTTTTAATGATTTCCCACTTACACACTGATTTCTAGGGCTCTTGTTTTATTTTTATGTCTTATTTATTTATTTATTTTCCCCAACATTTTGCCATTATATGCAATGGTGTAGTTGGCGTATGGAGGAAATCCGCCACTACTAGTGTCTGAATATTAATGTAACTCGATGTTTATTCTCCATCATGTACTTCATAATAAGTATACTGATTCTAATTTCAACTAACGTGGTTTGCTTTTTCTATGATGCAGAATGATTTGCCTCAATCGTTCTTGAAACTTGCCCTGCGTAGCACTGAAAAACGGACATCGAAGTATGACAAGGAAATACGAAAATTTGCCTTGACCCTGAATTTTTATTCTACAAAGGCCTATAAATATGTCTGGAGCATCTGGAAGGAATTACTACCTGCCCCACAGACTTTGAGAACTTGGTACAGTCTGGTGGACGGAGATCCTGGCTTTTGTAAGGAATCATTCAATGCCTTACGGGCGAAAGCTAGTGGCCCGCAGAAAATTATTTGTAATATGGTGTGGGATGAAATTGATATTCGACAACAATTAACCTTTCGAAACGGTACGTATCATGGATATGTAGACCTAGGCTTCGGTGAGCCAACGGATAATGATTCTCAACCACTTGCAAAGAAGGCACTTGTTTTTATGCTTGTGTGCCTCAATGGTCGTTGGAAACTGCCCATTGCGTATTTTTTAGTTGACAGCATGTGTGGTAAACAGCTGAAAGAACTAGTTGTGACTGCGTTAGAAATGATTGACGATGTTGGCGTTATTGTACGATCGCTAACGTTCGACGGAATATCCGTCAATCAGACATGCGCTAAAGAACTAGGAGCAAATTTAAAAAATGGTCCCGATTTTCGTCCATGGTTCTATCATCCATGTCATACGGAGGAACGTGTTTTCTTATTCCCAGATGCGTGCCACAATTTGAAACTCGTGCGGAATACAATGGGCGATTATACACTGAGCGACAGTGATGGACGGCTCATTACGATGTATGATGTGGAAGAATTGTATAATATTGGGGTGGAACAAGGGTTAACTTCGATTCCGAGAATCACGAAACGGCATGTTAGATGGCGAGAAAATAGAATGAAGGTGAAGCTCGCTGCTCAAACTTTAAGTTCATCTGTGTCTGCGGGTTTGTTACATGCACAGCAGAAAAATCTTCCAAAAATGGAACACTGCGCAGGCACTGCTGAGTACTGTAAGCAGTTTGACAGTATTTTTGATTTATTGAATTGTAGAAATCGATTTCCTCGAAAGCTGAAGCCCCATCTCACACCCGTACAGACCAGCAATATTCAATCAGTTGGTACGTGGTGCCAATCATTTGAAAAGTACATTCGTGGATTGAAAATTGGAGCTACCTCTATTCTTGACCATGGTCGGTCAACTGGATTTCGTAACTTTATAATATGCCTACAAAATCTGGTTCCTCTGTTTGAATGCCTACACAAGCATGGTCTGCAATATCTTCTGACCTACAAGTTATCGCAGGACCATTTAGAGGTATGGTTCTCGGCAGTGAGATCAAAAGGAGGACATAATAATAACCCAAATTGCGAACAGTTTAAATCAATTTTCAAATGACTATTAGTTCACCACGAAATTCGAACATCGGAAGGAGCAAATTGTGATGACTCTGGTGGTATTAGGATTCTGGATGTAACTTGTCCGTCGTCTTCTAAGTCTTTAAACCATCAATTAAGCGATGAGATCCTCAACAGCTTATCGGCAGAAGACATTCTCGAATATTCTCATCAGGAAGACATCGTATTAGAACCGACACAAGAAGATATAGTATCATTTATCGCAGGATTTGTAGTGAAGAAGCTCGAAAAAATGAAAGTGGAACTAATCAAGACACACATGCCCAAATTGAAAGATCTGAATAATGCATCAGATCTCATTAATTTGAAGAACCGTGGAGGTTTGATCATTCCATCATCTGTGATTGAAGAAGTATGTCGAGAAATTGAAATTCAATCAAGAATTTATGAAACCGCATTGATTCTTCCGCAAAAACTACCAGTAGTCGAAGTGGAAATTCTATCAGTACTTGAGGAGAGTGGGAAATTCGATAACTTGGACGCGCATTTGCTAGAATTGATTGTAAAAATATATTTAGGAATAAAAATTAGACACATATGTCGAAGAATATCAGAGGTCGACAAAAATATACGACATGTAAATACAAAACGCGTTTTACAAAGTCACCAATAAAGGAATATTTGATCATGTTTCTCAGGAAGTTTTTTTAATCCTTGTTAGCTCCATTATATAAACGTCATCATTCTATCCAAAATTCGTTGTAAAAAAGAATAATAATACGTCGAATGTAGTATCTACTACAATCACTCACTCCTATAGGTTTGTGAATACATATGAAACGTTCCGCATTCAGCTACAATTGATACGATTTCATATTTGTTATCTCGACATCTTTACAGTTGAGTGGGTACTTTGGCTTAATCTACAACGTCTATCTTCACATTCACGATTCCATTTCAGATATTAAAACAATTTCTATGCATAAAATAACAAAATGAAATGCGAGCTTCAAGGAAAATGACAAATACTGATTCTTCTGTGATTACTGCTGATAACAGGAAGGGTACAATTTTGTACGGGCGATTTTGGTAAACATGCCTTCACGGAATTACGCAGTTCTAGCAGTCTATGTAGTGTATGGCTTTGACTATATATAACTATATGGACTGATCAAGACGACACTACTACAAGGAAATCTTGCACACGACCCTGTTTCAACATCTTTTGTGCTATAATGATTAGAGAAGACCTTGTTGTGATTTCTGGTTATCAGTTTGTTCTGTATCCTAGATCCTAACGTTGTAATGTTGAAAAGATGCGATTTATTTGCTAAAAGTCAGTCCACTTTTGAGCCTATACATCAACCAATGTATTTTTCAATTATATATACCGTATTTCTCTATTGATACAGCCAAATATTTTTGCACAAAAGGAAGAATGAGAAGAAAAACGGAGAAAACAAGGCAAATCAATACGTCTTTTATTCCATAGCCTGCTTCAGCGTTTGTTTTACAGGAATAATTCAACCGCTCCCAAATTTAAGTTGGAAAAGTCTGTAACAAAAGCAGCCGTAAAATTGTATCAAAGCACAAGTTTTCTTCACAAAACAAGAGTTCCTCACGAATGTTGTTTTAGCATTAAACGCCACAACTATCGTTTCGAACTCAGTAATTGCTGTCAATTGGAAACAACTAATCAAAAAGAGACTAAGAATATTCATCATTAACATCAAAAACAATCCTTATGGTGACAGGAATTATTTGAATCCGCAGATCTTTGTATACGTACATTACATAAATTACAGGTTATCACCTGTTATCATTCGCTTAATCATTATAGCACAAAAGATGTTGAAACAACATTTTATCAACTTGATCAGTCCATATAGTTATATATAGTCAAAGGTGTATGGTCGAAGAATGCAAGTAAGGTATCTAAAGATATCCGATATTGACAACCGCCATTTTTTGTTGTTTTAGTGCCCGACCCCGCGAGCCGCGACCGCCGTTTGTCAAAGGTCTGATTCAAATTGAACCTTGCCCTTTTACAGACTCCGCTGCATGGCTGCATGCTTTGTTTTGTTCTTATCCTTCGTTATCTTCATTGATATAATTTTAATATAATTATACATTAAACAACATCTGATTTGGTAGTATTTTCTTCACGTTACAAATCTTTTCTCAAAACTATGTTCGTCAGCTGTAAAAAAACCACACGACGGGCGAAGTCATGAATTCCGTCAGCAAATCTGACTCGATATTTGAAGACTTAAACGCTCTAAATTTCCAGCACAATTGGATAAAACAAGAGATTATTGAGAAAACAGAACACGACAGTATTTCCTACTATAGTGTTGATCCGGTAAGTTGTACTTCTTTTCTCCGGTTATGGCATACTGTAGACGAGTTAATCATTCTTTGCTATACAGGTAGACTCAATAGTGGGACTGTTTCCTATTTGTCATGTCTCGAATCTAATTTTTTCTCATCTGAACTCATTTGAAGTTCCTCAATATCTGAATCGAGACAATCATACAATGCGCTTTCATCATAATTCATCCAGCTTCGTTGTACATTGCAGGTGCCAAGTGATACCCAGTTCTGTGCGGTATTCGTTGACGAATCTGAAACTTCCGGATTTGTTAATACGCTAACCGAAAAGTGTTCCATTTGTCAAGTCGAAGTACGAGTTATTGAAGAGTCAGGATCTGTTATCTGTCCAGAATGTGTTGCTCCGTCTTCGACCGAAATTTCCATGGACAGTCCTATGCTCCAGAACAAACGTACAAGTGGCTCCTTGAATGGTTGTACATTACAGAGAAATATAAAGCGAGCTGCAACTAAGAATGTTGAACCTTTTCAGTGCAAGTACTGCGACATGAATTTCGAAAGTATTTGTTTGTTGTTGAAGCACGTAGAAATTCATTCGGATGTAGGTTGCCAAATGAGTGACGAACGCGTGAATAACCAGGCCGAATTACAAAATCGTATGAAAAAACACGGAATCCTCGCATCAAGCCATCAATTAAAAAGTTTAGTAGGCAGTTCGAAAGTAAAAAAAGAAGCCACTTCATTCAAATATTCGAAGGGCAACGGGCATCACGACAAACTTTCGTTTACGTTGCGCGTGGATTCTAAAAATAAGTTATTATTTCAATGTAACTTCTGCGGTTTGGAGTTCAGTAATCAAGCAGCCATAAATTCGCATTTGTTGAGGCACTTGTTACCGAGCGAAGGAGAGTCTGACATGAAATTCGACTCGAAAAATGTGAGAACATTTCAGTGTTTTAAATGTTCGGCGTGCTTTATCGATAAGTATTTGTACACGAAGCACTTGAATACACATAGAGAAATTTTAAAATGCGATTTCTGTCCAGAAAAATTCTCTACTCGAACAGCGCGGCACATGCATCTTCAAACATACCACGAATCGAAGCTATTTCAGTGCAAGTATTGCGACGAACGTTTCCATCAATCCCTTTTACTCATTCAGCACGTTCAAGATCGACATAGTTAGCGTGGTGACGAATGGTATCATAAATTATTGAAGCTTCAAGTTAGAACATTCGAATGTATGTTACTCGTAGTTGAAAAGCTTCCTTTTGCATTCCTGCTCATCGATAGCGAGTAATGGTACCTGTTTCTATTACACGAAATTACGCTCAATAATGTCGACAAGTTTTTGACTCTGCCTTCCCACAATCGCAGAGCTTTACATTTTTTATAATGTACCATCGTGAGAGTATCTATTATTGTATAAATATTCAATAAAGAATATTTCGTTTGCCGAGAATGGTTATTCAATAAAGAATATTTCGTTTGCCGAGAATGGTTAAGAAATGTCTGTGTTGTATAAACCTACTGATGTACCTTGAACAAATCGTATTAGTAACGACGGTGGAACGGGCGATGAGCCTCTACACTTATCATTTTACAGATCAATTCAAGATAATTTACCCAGGGTTGGAACAGCGGTGGATCAAAAAGAGGGTAGCAGAGGCGACTGCACCCTCTCTCAGTTTCACGTTGTCATACGAACGGGTTTTAACAAGGCCTGAATATCTAAACGTCTTTTTAGTATCTCAATTCGAACCTCTGAGTAGTTCATTTCCACTAAATTGAGCGTAGATGCATAGGACATGAGTCGAAATTATGATTGGGATTTCCAAGTAATCTAAGAGCACTTTCAGTTCCAAAGAATTCTGCAACTTTATGGACTCTACCATAAGGCATTTTACATTGCCATTATAGACGGCTATCCTGAACGTGCTGGTATGGTGTCCTAAAACGATTACAGAAAATACTCACCCAAAACTATTCCTCGGTTACAGACCTAACGTTGACTTTTTTGAAAATTCATTCAAGCCACTTCGGAAGATCAGTCTCAAAGTACTTTCAATTTGAACGATAGACTACAAATTCACGTAACCAAATTCAATGTTCCGAGACAGTGCCAGTGCGTTAACTATTTCACTTCGTCCTGCAAAGAAATCAATTAAGCGCCTTCAAGCGTTGAGATGCGTAACATTGCGTAAAGGAGAATTCTATAGCTAAGTTGAAACACCTTACACAACTGTAATCTGAATTTGTCATTCAGAATTCAAGCTCGGATGGCAATACGAAATTTCATACATTGAAACATTTTACACAGTACAGAGAAAAATTATTATGCAAACTTTATTATAGCGAGAAAACACAGATTAAATGACTTAAGAAAAAAAAAATGAATTCTGCGAATACCGATAAAATTTACGACAATTACACAAAAAATCGAAAATTGTTATTCGCCGCTACGTAAAACAAACAAAAATCACGAATAATCGATATCGTTACACAACTAAAATCCGAATAAAGTATACCTAAATATCGTACGTAAAATAGTAATTTGTAAGATGAACTATTTTTTTCTCCAGATTTTACGAATATGGAACAAAGATTGCAAAAAAGAAGGTTCGTACTGCTGATAGCACCCCGAAAGTCTAACGAACCTATCGAACATGATTAACTAATTTCATTTTGTCGATAACTATCACAAATATACGTGTGTACGAGAAAGCCTAATTGAAATAAAAACTGGGTTTTCATTATTGTTCGCTCTTTGTTTTTCTTTTTCATCGAACAATACAAAACTCATTCAATCCATTCCTGAAACTGATACGCGGCAACACTTTAGTACTGAAATAAAAGCAAGCAAACTGATTAGCGTAGGATCAAAAGATGAAACGAAGAAATCTGATGGAGGACACCATAATAAGAAGGGGCGACAGACTCATCATCCCTTTTATTTCCATGTCTTCAACTCATACGCATGAACAAGGTGGGTTGGTCATTCGGGGTGTCAGTATATAGAAAATTCGAAGATAAATCAAAATACCGGAAATATTTAGCCAAACTTAAGCTTAAATAATAACGAGTATTAATTATTAATCTCAATGAGTCTGTGTTCGAGAAAATATTCGCAGAGTTTTAGGGTATCTGAATCGGTTTCAACGTGACTGAACAGAGCCCTATTTAGTTTTAAATAAAGTTCACAAGTGTGAATTAGTCATTAGTCGTATAATGTTTCACGAAGCATACATAAAATTTCGAGGGTTAGAACAAAATCTGAGTCAATTCCGAGTCATGCCTGAATATTAAGGCGTCAGAAGCGAGATCTAACTGATTCGGAATGAGTCTCAACAGAGTTTTCAAGTCTTAATCTTATCGAAGTATGAAAGGTCTCAACAAAAGCGGCCAAAGGATGCAGTCTAGTTGTACATCAAAAATAGTGAATGCGTATAATACTTCACCCATTTCTATCATCAAGATTTCAACTTCAGAGATGACACAAATAACATTCTTGGCTCAAACGTAACTTGAGTCTGTCCCTGCAAATAAGACTGGTTTCGAAAGTAAGAATGTAACAATCACTTCACGAGACGGAGATGACGAACGACTGGGGATGAATTATTCGATTACACAATACAAACTAACTTTATATTTAGATCCAACATCTACAAGCGCTACTGTGCCAATCATTATAGAACAGACTAATATACTCACCTTTGAATAATTCACATGTATCACTTAGTATCTATCTTGGTAGATTGTACTTCACATATGGTACTTCGATATCGTTACCTTCTGTGTCATTGCAACAAATTTCGAACACAAGAGCTTTGACGTGGGATTCCAACTTTTTTTTCGATACTTTGCGAACCACCTGCATATAGTAAAAACTCGAATTAAACTCGTACTCGACTTATCGCATGTACGCGAGGAGAGAACCCGACTTCCAAATAATAGAAATACGGACCGCAAGACAGACATTTTCTCACTTCTCGATAACTGGAGTTTTGGTTTCTTAGACTGCTTCAAACGGAGTTATAAAACACACATCATCTTAGTAACTCGCCAATTTTTATATTTCATAAAATTCCTCTCCTGATCACACGTGCCAACGGATGAGAATGGATAACATTCTTCACACTTTTTTCCTATTTTTAGGCATTTCAAATTACCCTGTTCCAATTCACCAAAATTAAGAAAGAATGGAAAGAACATTCATTCAGCCCACCTGTTGCTGATTTAGAAATGTTCGCATGCTCGAAATCTCGAATCACTGAGCAGTACTAAGCAGCAGCCTCCACCCTTCCTACAAATACACCAGTACATCATACTGCATAGGTATATTTTTTTAAAAGATTACCAACGAGAACAAAACGAAGAACCGCGCAACGGTTTAAGGTCTCGCATCACTGCGATGCTTTATTCCACATCACGAGTACCTACCCGTTATTAAGTTACTCAGTTACTTACCTCGGATAACGGTAGGTCCAAACGTTCTTGTAGCTTAGTTTTAGGCATGAAGAGAGAGAAGAGCATCGACACGCCCTGCGACAACATGGTAATCTCCAGCTTATGCTTCTCTTCGAAATATTTCAAAAATTCTTTCAACGTCATCTCGCCGTCGACTTCAAACCGGTCCCATAATGTCCACTCTATGTCATAGTACTTATTAGTGGGCGCTCGGATCGGTTCCGAGAAACCAAAGAACGGCAGAGCTAGATTGACGAAGCCGTTCTTATAAACTTCTAGTTCGCGATGACCTTGGGCAAGTTTGATCAGCTCCAAACCCACGAATCCTGCAACGACAGACGTGGTGGTCGCGATCGCTGGGATAATTTTACCTGAAAATAGCCATCAACGTGATTATCGCAAGCGTAAATGGAAAGAATGAGAGGATCAGTCGAGTCTTCACATATTCTTGAATACCTCCCCCAAAGATAGAAACGAATCAATTTTTTACTGACATGTAATCCCTCCACTCAGGGCTGTGGTCACCTGGCCACTTGACTGTTCCGTCCTTCGACAACACTCGTTTTGCTTGTTGTCAACTTTCTGCTTGACGCTCAGCGCCTTGCTTTCTACTCGCCTTCTCACTCAGTCATCGGTTACTTTTCAGTTTATCATTTACCTCATCTGACTAACATATAATATACTGCTTCAAATTTTTTCAGAAGAGGGGAAGGGGAGAAAAGTTTTAATATAATTTATGAAAACTAAAGAACACAGGCAAGGTCAGATTTTCTAAGTATCTGAAGAATTGAAAATTGAAGAGATTCGTCCCCTGGATTCTAGATTGACATTTACTTTTTGCTTCTTTAATAGGAGAGGGGTGATCTGGCAGTCTACCTGTCTTTCTTTCGTTCTTTCTATCCGACTACCGACCATCCTACCTTCCAAACAGTCTCTCTGACTGGCCGTATATCTGACTGAACATCTATTCATCTATCTGGTTAGCTGACAGACGCATATGTCTCTGTACATATAACAAAGTGTCTGTTTGTCTGTCGCATTACGACAGTCTCTTTTTGTCGCTGAAATGCTGAGGCTAGGGTTATAAACATACAGAAGTAGCAATTTCAAGTAACAACCTAACTGAAATAGTACTCTAGTTCCTCGACTTACAACCCTGCCCCTCTTTCAGAAGCACATTTGTTGTTTCAGTAACAGCTCTGGTTGACATATTCTAGAATGATGAGATACCACAAATAATTACCTGCGATCAGTTTACTCTTGTGCCTATCCGCGTTCGTTATACCATAATTGGTAGCTCTCAAATTCGAAGCGGCTACGATAAAATCGATATGCATATTCGTGTCGTCGTCTTTTTCGAACTCCAAAGGTTTCACCCTGAAATCCAGTAACCTATCTCGCTGCGGTAACTCTTGTAAGATTTTCGACACCTTCTCGCTGCTGCCGTCGCCGTTCATCATTTGTAGCTGTGAATCGTTGACCGCGATCCGCACTCCCGACTTAGGTACGAATTCAGGCACGACGACTCGAGTCACCATCTCCTTAATTTCGTTTCGGTTGCGGTTTTGCGACAGGCCGTACACCTCCGCCTTCAGATTGGCGGCGGCTACGATGTAGTCCAGGTGCAGAGGCTCGTCCGCGTCAAATTTAATCGGCTTCGGGCACCGTTTCGGCCCTGACCAGAACAACTGGCCGCTCGAAGTCAGCTGATCCGGCGGAAAGTTAAACAAAAGCTGCACGATTTGATTGTGATACTGCTCCTCGAAATGATTGCGCGCCCAGGCGACGCAGTCTTCGAAGGAATGCGGTCGCTCATCAACCAACGCCATTTTGACCGCCTCCAATGCGTCTAGACCCTGCGAGCCAGGCAGACGAGTGGTGCGGTCCACGAAATTAGGATCCTCGATATACTGAGCTGCAGCTTCGGCAGCCTGCTTGAAAATGCCTTCGAACATGTCGCGTGCCCATTGCAGGGTATGTTCGATGGCGTTCGGGAAATTTTTCAGCGTGCATATGGGTATGCTCTTCTCCGGAGGGTCCTGCGACGAACTGTACGACTCGGTTAGAAAGGGTACGACCACTTGAGTGTTACCTGTTGAAGTAAACAAAATTAGTTTGTTAGGAGGTAACACAGTTCGGAACAATAGCTTAAGAAATTCGCTACGTCAGGGAACCGAAGCTGATTAAGAGGTAGGGTGGTAAGGACAACTGTCCCCTTCAGATTTCTGATTGCAAGTCTTAGGAGAATACAGTCAAAAAGGGTCTGATTGGATTTCAACATAGTCTTGATGAATCTGAACGAATCATGCTAGAATCCGCATATCTGCATAAAAAGTCAAGGAATCTTAAGGAGTTTTGATGCGTTCCAAAATTCTAATAGACCGTTAATAGTCACATGTAAGTCTCACAAGCTAATCTTAACGTAGTCTGACTGAGTCTCAAGTATCTTATAATAAGCATTAAAATTAAGAATAAATCTTGGACGAGTCCATATAAGTTTTGACGAGACTTGATAGAGATTGAATAAGTCCTAAAAAAATATTTGAAGGAGCCTTAACGGAGTCATGAAGAGTTTTAAAGAGTTTCTAGATAATATGAATGAATTTCAGCGAATCTTGACAAGGTCACATCGAGACTAAAGGGTCTGAAGACGTCTCAGTTGAGTTTGGGTCACTTTTAACAGAGTCCGTAAAAGCTCTGACTGAAATAGGAGAAGTCTAGACACCGTCTTAATGAGTCCAAAAATGAATCTCAAAGAGTTTCGATAAAATCTAACAAGTCTGAATGAGACTTCGTAAAGTAGCTCTACATGAATAAGATCTAAGTCTCAATACGTTATGAGGGGTCTTAATGCCTAAATAAGTTCTAACAGGGTCCATTCAAACTCTTTCAGGATTCGTTAAGACTCGCTAAACTTCATTAAATGCCATTCAGACTGAGGTGGGGTAAGAATCGTTAGTTTAGACTACAACACTTACAGAATGTATTCAAACTGTCGAAACTCATTTAAATCCTATCAAGACTCATTCAGACTGTTCTGATACCACTGAACTCCAGTCATCATTCGTTACAGCTCTTTCAGGCTCTGCTGACTCACTCACTCAGACTTCCTTACACACATGAAAACTAATCATACTCTTTTACAATTCACTCATTCTTTACATATTAAAAATGCGTCAAGTCCTGCTATGACTCAGCCAAATTCCATTCAGATTCGATCAGGACGTGATCTCTTTTCACTTTCAGACAATATTTAAATATATCAAACTCATTAACTGTATAAATACCTTTTCTATCAGAGTCTTAAGTCTTTCGGGACCTATTTGGACTTTTATGAATCATTCTGACGAGGTTAAAATTTACATTCGGGTTAAGATTCAACTAGGTTAAGTTTTTTTGTGTGTGTGTGTGTGTGGGGGGGGGGGAGAGAATTTCTTAAAACTCTAACATGCCACTGGTATTCAGTCATTTCGACATTACCTTTGGTGCCTAACGTGCCCGATTCCAGCAATGGCTTCGCGTAGTACACGCACCGACGGTCCATGTAAATGCGGGCGCTCACATTGTCCAGCGCGTTGGCTACGCCGTCCAAATTCTCGAAGAACGCATCATCGTACACCTTCTCGGTCTCGGGTCCGACACGATTTTCGTGGGCCACAACCCGCACGTCCGGATTCATTTTGCGGATCGCTTTAGCCGCGGTCACCGACTTCGCGCGCTGCACGTCCTGAGGTCGGAACAAGAACTGCCGATTCAGGTTCGATTTCTCGATCAGATCCATATCAGTTACAAACAGATTGCCGTCGATCGCACCCACGCCCATCATCGCGAAGTTCTTTAGCAACTCGCACCCGATGGCACCGGCGCCCACAACGAAGTACTTCAGGGCACCGATCTTCTTTTGGAATTCGCGGCCGAATACTGCCGTCTGTCCGTCGTAACGACTGTTGACGGGCACCGCGTCCGCCTCGGCCACGCCATCCTTGGGCACGCATTCGATGGCGTCGAAATACAGCCACTGGTAAATGGGGCTGAACTTGCCGCTGCACGCCTTCATCACTTCCTGGGCAATGATACCGCCGATGGCGGCGTTCACCGGTGACAAGTTGCCGGCGGCTACGTTCGCGAACGTTCGTAGCAAGTCTTCCTTAACTTCGATCTTGTTTTCGCGAGCTTCATTTATGCGCTTCGCTACGGACACGAACTCTTCGGCGTCTGTTTTACTCCAGGACGTCGGCAATCGCGCGTGTTGCTTCACGAATTCGTGAAGCGCTTGAAACGCCAAATGCAACTGTTCGGGGTGATCGAACTTGCCAAAATCTGAAATCAGATACTCGGGCTGGGTCAATGACTCGGATAAACTCTTGAAACTCATGTTCTTGGGCATCTTCACTTGGGTAACGACACCGCCGCGAACATAATCGCTGTACTTAGTAGTATCGCCGATACTGAACGTGTAAGGCCCTAGTACTTTGATCTTTTTCGGTTCACAGCCATTTAGCTCTTCCATACCGACTACTTCGGAGAACGTTACATGGTCACCGTCTTCTAAACCGTGTCTCGTTTCGTCCAAGCAAGTTACAACGCCTTCGACGTCCTTAGTGATACCGGCGATCATAGCGGACACGGGATTTTCACCGTTCGTATCCGTTACTGTGAACTCTTCTCCGAAATCACAGAATACCTGAGCAAATACTCCTCGAGTATCACCAATAATTAATGCGATATTATTAGCGTGGGTGATTTTCGATATTCTCAGTTGTTCTTCCACAGAACAATTTGTCAAAACGATGACACGGTATTGCTTGATTATTTCATCGTCTAACTGACCCGTATAAACGCGGCATTGAACGTACGAGTTTAAATCGGCCAGTTTCTCGAAACAGGCCTCGGCTCGATTCTTACCCAGATCGTTTTCTTCTAGATAGAACTGCGACGACAAATCCATGATCGAACAATTTGCCTGGTCGTGAAGAGTTACAGACTTAACACCACCGAGGATCACGTTCTTGGCGATCTCAACACCGAGTCCTCCTAATCCCGAAATGAGCACGTCGCTACACGCCATTCGGCGCATAGCTTCGTGCCCGAGAACATACAGTTGTCTAGAATACAGACCTTCGTCGATTTCCCGCGTTTCCGAACCATTTTGAGCCATTCTCGCAGATTGTGAAACGGACGTTTCCGGTGGCAATTCACTCGCGATTCTCCGCTTCTTGGCTGGTGGAGGTTCAACGGAATTTATCACCGATTCAACTCCAGACATCGGACACAAAGGCCCTGATCTAGTATGCACGGGTTTCTTTCAACTCGAACTCTATCACAATTCTGCACTCGGAGAGTCGATGAGAGACGATGGAACAAAGAAAATTACTGTTTCACGATAACTATCGGATACACGTACGATACGTTCGCCACAAAGACTAATTAACTTACGCACAACGTTGATAGCACAAGTAACGATATAATGAACGATGATTTGCAATATATACGAACAATGATTATGAAAATGCAAAGTTTGTTACAAATGGATTTCCCTTTCCAGCGACGTATGCTTTTCTTTTGGAACAACAAAATTTTTCGATCATCAAGCATCAACCAGAATGACGAGTCACGGTAGTAACTTGATAGGATACCGGAACATATGAGAAAAATAACCCTAAAAATACAGTTTTTTCTGCACGGTACTGAGCACTGCAGACAGCAGTGCAAACAGCTGAAGTGGTGAAGGTGAGTGTGCGTGTGTGTCAGTAGAAGTAAGTAGAGAGAAGAAGGTGATTGATTAAAACTAGATGAGTAACTCGCGAAGTACGAGTGAAGCCGAGCGCCGCCATCTTTAACTGAGGCAAAAGACAAAGAGCAGAGGTGCTTAGCCAATCAGATTGGCGAAAACTAACAGCTAAAAGCTAAAACTAATTTTTTTGTATTATTAATTGGCTTCGGCTAACGGCTAATGGCTACAGGACGCTGATTGGCTAGCTAACGGCTAGAGACTAATCCACAATTTCAGTAAAACTAAAATAGGTGAAGTGGTAACTTGGTTCCAGTTCTTTTTCTTTCCCCCAATTCTGAGTCTGAGTTTGACCGAGTTTGCAGTTTCTATCCAGAAAACGAAAATCCATCGAAAAGGAATAGGAAAAGAATTCAGTTTGAATATAGTCAAAAGGGAAAAGGTAAGAAATTAGTAAAATGAAATCAGCCGTTAGATTCCGAGTTTTCAGTGAATTATGGCTAGCTAATGGCTAAAAAATTTTCAATCGGCTAGCTAACGACTGGCTAAAAATCTCCCAAAAACTGCAAGCTAATGGCTAATGGCTAGCTAAGCACCTCTGACAAAGAGTGACAAAAATGCTATTCGGACCTACCAGCGTGGTGTTGCGCTAGCCCTAACGCCCTAAGCGCTAGCCGCAATCCGCTAGCATTGACCTTTGACTATACATATAACTACGTTATATGGACTGGTAATAGTCGAGAAAAGTTGAATGTAAACAAAGGCAATTTGCCTTGAAGAAATCTAACGTCCCCTATAACTATACAGGTACTATATAGATATAACTACAAACAGGGCTAATTGCCTTTGTTTACATCCACTCCATTTAAACCGGTGTAATTCTTATCACTATTACCAGTCCATTCTCTATTGTCCAAGACATTGATCATCAAGTCTTCCGCTTCCCCCTCTGCCACTCAATGTTAGAATAGCAAAGAACGAGCGGAGGAGCAGTGAACGTCCCCATTGGGATTTAAACCTGCACTAGAGTGCGCTGCTAAATTACCTGTGCGGGTGTTAGCGGGTGAAAATGAGATCATGTGTACTTTCAAATAATAGAAACACTGCTATCTTCAGTAGGGTTAAAAAACGAGTAAAAATTCTTCTGCCAGTAGAACTGATTATAATTTAATTTCTTGGTGATGATGCAGTCGAATTTAGGACAAATTTTCTTTGAAAAATGAATTTCTAATCGATTTAATGATGGTTGAAGTTTGCTACACGCTTACGGCAATCATACGTGATCAGCTGATCACTCACACATATCGCAGGGCTGCCAACACTTGAAACTCTAAGTTTAAATCCCAATGCATTTAAATGGGAAAATCATGATTTTCGTTTTGTTCCAATTTCGTCAAAAATTCATTTATGATACCAATCCAAGTAAAAATAGATAGCCCAGTAATTAAATAATATTTAGGACACACTTTTACGAAAAAATTAATTGGAATTAATGCAGAGTCACTCGAAAATTGAAGTTTGTACATCACGTTCTATTAGCTTTAGAATATTCATCCTAGCGTTGATAAGAGCGACGTATGTGCGTGCGTTAGTAATGGTGTGTAAACAGATGTTGTTATAAACTTCTACCAGATGTCAGCCACTACGTTTCTACTTGCTAGGTCCAAATTCCTAATCTACTGAGTCCTTGGGATCCTATGATCTACTGGACGAAAAGTTTTGAAATTAGCCTCATATTAAAGCTCAATGTTACACCTTTTTTCTGTTGATATATATTTTATTTTTTATAGCATTTACGCATTTTCATTTTCTGTGCCAGGAAATTAACATTGCCTAGGTAGCACTAGTATCCAAGCTAATATCTAAGGCCTCGTTCACACTAGCGTTTAATTCGCTGCAAATGAGCGTGTAGCGAATAAAGTTAAAACTGTTCAACTTTATTCGCTCCACGCTGTGCTAAAAGCTTTTTTGCCGTTCACACATTCGCTGCATGCTCATTTGCAGCGAATTAACTCTAGTCTGAACGAGGCATAACCAGTGTTGTTAGACATAACAAAACAAAATGACCAAATTACACAATTGAATTTTAAAATTTTTGTCATAATGACAAAACTATTCCACAGTTTTGTCATATGACAAAATTGAAATGACGTTACAAAAAATAAATCAAATGACAAAAAAATTATGCTATGACATTTTGTTTACAATCAAATTATAAACTATGCTAAACGATGTAATAATTAATAACAGATTATGCTAAGCGAAATTGCTATTGGCAGTAGACTATGCTAAGCGACATAGCTATTGACAGTAAATTACGCTAAGCGACATATGACAAAAAGGCAGACAAAATCATAAAATAATTTTGTCAGGACATAACAAAACTTTGAAAAAACAGAATGATAAAATTCTGAAGATGACAAAACTTACGAGTTATGACATAACAAAAAAAGATGAAATGCTCCCCGTCCCCTGACAAAATGACAAAAAATTGTTTTGTCTAGCAACACTTAGGGCCAGTATTACCAACGAGTAATCGAGTCTTAACGGATTACTCGTTGGTAATACTGGTCCTAAGTATAACACACGAACACAAGCTAAGTGACGCTCAACACATTGAAAATGTCTGGGGAGGATTTATTCAGCTTCCTTATTCTTCTACAACAAGAATCACGATTTTCAATTTATCAATTTCACGTAATTTCATTTAAAAAAAGTACATGGAGATAATTCTTTTTCACCCTGATAGCTCAGTGCTATTGTTGGAATTATTTCAGCCAACTTTCTCTCACAAACGACGTGTATAAGTTTTTAAGATACCAAAGGCGTTCAAAGAAATGACTCCTTTTACACGTTTTTTTCTTTTTTGTGTGAACGAGTTATATATTAGCCCCTCGTTGTAGAAGCAGGGCTACCACCAAGGTACTTTTGGTTAACTTCCGGAAGCTAGATAGACGTTTTTGTCAATAATGACATCACGCTGTAAGCATTACATTACAAGAAAAAATAAGATAGGTAGTTGAAGTTTAGTGAAGATGAATGAATCATCTGAATACTAAACCTTCAATGGGGAGAGGGGGGGGGGGGCTCATGGAAATGCATGTATTTTCAACCTCGAATTAGCCTTCTTGGTACTTTTATGCTTTCTCGTTGGTTGGGACAGTCTCTTCAGTAAATCAATCAATAATGAACCCTATGTGGTTGTGCTGTTATGACTCCTCAGTGAATCTGGTCATGGAAGGTACATATACAGTTGAGCTGTCTTGATAACTGCTAAATTATAGACTCAACAGTCAACAGGAAGCAGCTGGCTTCTTCTGTAGGAATACATATGAGTATGTACTTATCAAAAGTAGAAGATTTCTCTGTAGGTCGTAGGTCGCTGAGACAGTTCGTTTAAGTAAGTAGTCGCAAGTGTAGTAGCGCACAGAGCAGATCTGTTGGTTTGAGACTCTAACACAAGCGAGGAATTTCGAGGTAATAACGACAACTAGGTGGTAAGAACTTCTTACTAAGAATTTCCGCACTTCCAGTACTTCTAATGTTTTCGTGTAACAATTTTGGATATACAGGCCTGTAGCCAAGGAGGGGGGGGGGCATTGCCCCCTGGCTATTTTGGCTTTGCCCCCGACAAGAATCCGCCGACTGTTTATTTCAGTATCTTAGTAAATAACATTTCAAAAAAACTTTGCATTTATTAAATTCCATACGAAACACCGTCTTTATATTTATCGACATTAATGACTGCCCCCCCCCCCGAAAGTTCAATTGCACCTTCTGAAAGAATTCCTGGCTACAGGCCTGTGGATAGGTATATCTATTCTTTTGTTTTCCTGGTAGGTACCTAATAAAACTGCGTATTTTCCAAGAGACTCAGGGCAAATCCGGCTTACCGTCAGTATCGAACATTCTGACAGCCGAGTGAGTAAAGAATTAGAGCCGTAGTTAGTCACTCGGGTATCGAGATCAGTATAGCCAACAGCTGAACTAGTTGACCGCGATTACCTGAACGTTAATTACTCTCAACTCCGATTTATAATTGTATTCAGAATCAGAACCATTATGTCTATCACACTTCTGTTCTTTCATCACTTTTGATCTTGTCTGCTTAGCTGAGAATTTGATGAATCAGATTGTTTCCATCTATTGTAGACTGTACTGATAGTTTCGAGAGCACTGTCAGAACAGGTTCTTCCGATGTCAGAAATTGAAATCACTGATTTATGCACTGTAACACAGTGTGCCATGAAATCTCAGGTCCGGGGTTTCTAGTAAAAATATGTTTTCATTGTTGAACTCCACAATCCTGATATCGCAAGTGCTTCATATAGATTGCATTTCGAGAAACATTAGTGGCCTGACAACTATGGACGAATTGTACCCATAAAAGTGTTTTAAACCGAAACAAAACGAAATGAGGCTAGAATTTTCGTTAGCTGAAAGTCAGTTGCGGATACAGGGGGCCGAACCCCCTGAAATATTTAAATCTGTCTATAGTAACCTAGAGCTATTATGTTTCGTCTATAATATTTTTTATTCGGACCCCCCCCTCCCTCCCTCGAAATTATTTTCTTTATCCGCTACTGCTGAAAATAATTTTTTTTTTTAATAGCCTATGTGGGTACATATGATTTCTTAGCATGCAGTACAAAAGGTGCGGATCTACATATACCGTACATTTACTCAATCTAGCTGAAAATAGAAAGACTTTACAATCACAGTGGGTAACATATTTCTAACATTTAGACTAATTACGGTTATATAGGTATAGTTTTATAACCAATAAATGAGAAAAATTTACGTATGAGTTCTTTTCACGCTGCCCCTTTGCCGAGCTTCCCCTCTGGTTAGCACCATATGCCCGAGTCCCATTCACGGGCAAAGGTCTCCCCAATTCGGTCCCATGCTTCTCTGTCGCTCGCTGATTTATTCCATGCTATTCCCACCCTTCCGTCGATCTCATCCCGCCACCTCAGTGCGGGGCTACCCTGTTTCCTCACTCTGCCGTACGGGAGCCACGTCGTTAACCTCTTTTGCTCCACATTTCTTTACTTTCTCTCATAATATGGCCTGCGAAATTGAATTTTAGTTTTTTGGCCGTGTAGATTATGTCTTTTGATTTAGTTACTCTCCGAATGTAATTTGCGTTAATTTTTTTACTTAGTCTGATTTTTAGGATACTTCTCAACCAACTATTTTGCGTGGATAATAGCTTTTTAGCTTCTCTCTTTGTTGTGGTCCACGTTTGGGCCCCGTACAGCAGTATCGGGTGGATGCAGGACTCTAGCATTCTTATTTTTGTTTGACGCCTCAGTTTGCCTTTAAAAATGGGTCTAAGAGCCCAGTATCCCCTCCAGGCCCTATTTCGTCGAAAGTAAATACATGCCAAAAAGAACAGGGCGATTACAAGAATCACTTTGTTTTCGTTGATTATACTGATACTTTCAAGTTTCAAGAACACTGCAAAAACAAACTATGATAGCGAAGTTGAAATTACCGATGTACACATACGTATCTGACATTTCAGTACTGTGGAATTCCAGCTTACTGATTTCAATAATACGCCCTCGATATTTGAAGCCGCAATACTAATAACACACGTGTTTGATAGGTTGCATTTCTCAAATACCAGCGACACGCACTCACGAACGTGGGTTTGTACATATATAATAGTGTTTGTATTTGGAAATTACGAAAAAGTTGGTATTTTGAGGGTGGTTTCGTGAACAAACCACCCAAAACATTAATCTTATGAAGTTAGACAAGAAAAGGAGAAAAACTGACGTCGGTAAAATGATAATTGTCCACTTATTTCTATAATTACTGCCAGAAACTTAAATATTTCTTGAAAAATGCCATTTTGGAAAAGTTCAACTTTGGGGATGAATTTGCAACTCAATTTGTATCGTCAATCAGTTTCCCAAGCTTAACATTTGACAGCAGCAGGCTACCGTCTATATTCTTGACTTTGAAACCTCGATTTTGAAGGCATTCTATTCCAGATAGATCCATCATCATATTCTGTGCAAAAAAAAAAAAAAAAAAAACTACAAACTTTCAATACTTTAAATCGAAAAGGCGACGCCAACTTTTTTTAGAAAATTTTTCATCTCTGTGTATAATGGGCAAATGTGCAAAAAAGGGTAGAAATTCAGAACTGTGCGGAAACTGGAGAATCTCCAAAATTTTTGGTCCCATCGTTCCCATTTAAGTATGTCTATTATTCCGGAAAAAAAAACTCTGAATCTAAAACGAGACGCGATTTTTTTTTTCCTTTGGAAAATTCTCATTGTTGGTGTATAAGTGCGCAAAGGACTACAAATTATTCAAACCTGCGCAGAAACCGGAGAATTTTCAAAATTGTTCATAAAGTATCTGGAATCTTTAATGTAATCCGGATCGGGGCTGGAAATTGACCTTTTTCAGAGCCTCAGCTCTTGACTTCGGCTCCGGAAAAATTAACATTGGTTCCGACTTCGGCTCTTTTTTTCCAAGAGCCTCGGCTCTGACCTTGAGAAATTTGGCGACTTTGAGGCACTCAGCGCCTTTCAGTCCTACCTAGGCGCTTCTGAAATGACGCCTTTGAACAATCGCTCCCACTCTGACTCAGTCTCTTCCTTTTTTCAGAGCTTCGGCTCTGATCTTGAGAAATTTAATGGCTCTATTCTTAAATAGCACTACTTAAGGTTCGGTGATCGAATTTATAATCAGCGAGATACCTAAGAATAAGCAGCTGACGTTTAGTGGCCAGAGCGAGGATGCTGCATACCTCTTTTAGGGCTCACTCTAGATTTCCGCGACTATAGCAAACGCTAGATACCTACCCTTTGGCGAATAAATCATTTTCAAATAGGAAAAATACCCAGGGTGCGAGAAACTAGCACTCGCTCAAAACAACAACCAACGTATAAAATAATAATTTTATATCGAATATCAATAATAATAATAATAACAACAATGTAAGTCTTTACTGTTTATTTTTCAGGACAATAAGTTTGAAACTGGACTACATATTTATAATAAACAACTAATACTTAACTAACTTTGGTTTCGATATTTTTTCTCAAAATAAACAACAAAAATCGAGAAAATATATTAACAAACTTAACTTCAAGTCACACGGAAATACACACACATAGCACAAATAGATATATCGAAAAAATTAATAATTTTTGGTATGATAATACTGTGTGTGAAATCATAATTCGATACCTATACTAAGTAAAACATCAATTTTCTTTATGTAAACAATAAATGAAAGGAAAACGTTGAAAAGTTTTCTTTAGGCCTTATTTTTATAATATTTATGAAATATATACTTAATTACACGGTATTATACACAAAAGCAACAAATATTGTAAAGTATAGGTACAAATAATACAAAATATATTAATAAGTATGCAGTCTTCTAGGTCTTCATAACCGATACTGACATTCCCGTTTGTACGATACAGAAAATACTGAATACATCGCGTAGATAAAATTCCCCTTTATTTTTTAAGTAAGTACTTGAATCAAAAAAGAACACGCACAATTTTTTAAACTACCTAATTAATAAACACAACGAGATGAAAACAATATAAGAGAAAATACTGACAGAATTATACTATATTTATAAAATATCACGAAGAATTTTTCTAACGGGGTAACTAAATAATATTCCACTCGATAAATAAATACACATTTTGCTATAACGTCTACAGAATCATAAAAATATCATGAAAATTCGCTGAAGACGTAGAAAATTAATATTTGATAAATAATATTATATGACTGGTTCTTTTCCTGTGGGTAAGATATTCTTTATTTCACGTCATTACGAAACCTTTAAAAAGTAACTTTAAGGTTATAATAGGTATCGCTTTGAGTAGCGTTTACCGATTCATCTTAACGTGTTCGACTTTTCAAGATTACAGAGTAATTCAGGAAAATGTATACACTTTAACATGTACCAATTTAAAATGGCATCTTGGAACCACGTCGTTTGTATTGCCGTGATGGCAGAATGCGAATACACAACCGTCCAGTCTTTTTTAAATTTAGGAATACCATATCACAACTCTTCGTTTACCTCAACGATTGATATCTACCTATACTTCATTACTGATAATAATTAGTCAATCTCCCTCATGATTTTCAAAGTTTCATCTCACACTTGCATATTCAACCTATAGAAAAGGCACCTAATGTACTTATTCCAGCAGTCGATAATGCACTGCATGTTGATGTGAAAAGCTGAGCGGTGAAATGCTTTCCTATTCAAATGAAACTAAAGCGAGAGCGCAAAAAGAACATTATCAAATGTGACTTGAGTAAGAAAAGTTTTCAACGGCCAAATGAAGAACTTCTAGGGAATACCATACAAAATAATTTATCGCTCCCGTACTTACTCAAAGAAAACTAACTGCGTAACGTCGACACATACGCGAAAATTGCGCGTCATTTTGCCTTCTGTATTTCCAATCTAAACTGGTGTCGTTTTTTCTCTCTCGCTTTTTTTGAGTAGCAGAGGTAATTAGACAAATAAGAGAAAAACAATCGGTTTGTGATTTACGAGATCTGCGCTCAACACTAAGGAACCTAAGCATGCTGATACGCATTCACAGAAGCCTTCAAAATGCTTCCTTGACGCAGCGTAGGTATCCTACATTGTTTACTCTTCTACAGCAATTTTTGAAATTTGAGATCAATTATGAGATATTACAAGGACATTTGTCACTGTTAGAGTCAGGTGTAAGTAACTACAGCAGATCCTTAAAAACAATAAGTTTTCCAACATTTTCTACACTTTACTGTACATAATGCCGAAAATGGAAAAAGTCATCGACTATTTCACAGCTCCAAGGAAAAAAAATCTTATTGTAACAAAGACGTCACAAAAATTATATTTTGTTCGTAAACAAATTGAAGACGAGAATTAATATTTCATCACCACGGTCACGATAGGTCATTTGATCAGGGTTAGATTAAAGCATTTGGTATCTTCGAGCCTGAACATTTGAAACAAATCCACGCATAACTCGTATACCGTACGGGCCTCTTTATACGTACCTTCACAGGATGATAAAACGTCTTTCAGGACATTATTATTCAAATTACGAGGTCTGAAGGTCCAAGTTGACTGAAAATGGATTTAATCGACTTTGCGAGCCGTGTACCACACACTGTATGAATGGTCAAGCTGTCGAGCTTTCATCAAGCAATTACAATAATCCGGGCGCAAGATTCAAAATTGACGAATGCGTGAGTGGTGACAGAACTTTAAAATCGTTTCTAGAACGAATTTTATTGAACTATGGTCGCAAATATTAATGTTTCAAGAGATGAAGCAAGTAGACAGTACACCACCCCATTCGCGAAAAAACAACAACAAAAAACCCCCAAAAAAAAACAACAGAAAAGTTGGTAGCAACACAAAGTAGGATTTAAGTCGATTAATTTATATACTTCAACCAGATTTCAATTATCCTTGGCACAGCGCATCTGAATTTTGACGAAGTTCCATTTCGTTCTGAATTTGCGTGTATGAGCTACTGGCCATTCAATTTTTAAACCATCCACATCAATTTGCCGCTGACTTTGAATACAATACATTCAAATTCGAAAATCATCGTTGAAAGATCCATTTACCTTCTGGCAGATTTACGACAGATTCAAACCATACAGAACATGCGGTTCAGCATTCCACAGACGTGAAGTCAAAACTTAGAATGAATAAATCGGTCGAGACCTTAAACCTTCATACCGTACATCATCGAATTAGGTTTACCCTGTTGAGTGGTGTTCGGCGCTTCGGCCATAGATGGCTGCGGCTTAACGCAGTCTTGCACTAACACGGGCGAAGAACTCACCGCTCCTTCGGGAATACCTCGCTCGGTTAAATGGTTTTGAGACTTGACCCTGGTAGGAGACGAAGTGAGCGATGAAATCGGCGGCGACGGATGAGCGGCGGTATAGTTTACTTGTATCAACTTGGCCTGTTCGGCAGCATTAATATTACCCTTGCAGACGGCGGCAGTGGCATTGCCGGTGTTTTGATAATGACTTTGCGAGTTGGTCTGCAGCTGGTAGAACGAGGTCGTTGATATGGTCGAAGTCTGCGTGCCTTTGGCGACTACAATCTGCGGCGGGAAATGAATAGGTTGACTAGAGCGTATTTGCGGATTCTCGTAATGATGGGTGGCTAGCAAGTGTACCTGCACCGGCCCGCTGACCGGGCAGGGCACGCGAAACGTTTGTTGCTGACCATGGCCTACACGTATCACAGACGTGGTTCCCACGGGAATCGGGTGGGCGGTGAACTGGCCGTCCGGCACGTTGACTGGCAGACGCACCTGCGACGAAGTAACAGGCGACACCTTCATCTGGAAGATGTTGTTGCCGGGGAAACGTCGCGGATCACCGTCGCACTTATATGGCACTGCAACTTCGGTGATCGAGTCGGATGGCGTGAGTCGGAACATGTGAACGTTATTGCACGCCGTGTCCACTTTCAATGGTTGCTGTACAGCCGGACCTCGATGAGGCAGAGTTCCCTTTTCCCATACGACCTTAGCCGTGTACTCGGTCGCGTTTTGCTTGTTCAGCTCGTAAACCTCCTCGTTGAGAGCGGGCAGTGGATTTCGCGGTGAAGTGGCCCCGTGCTTACCATCTAGCACTTCGGCGCTGTAGTAAGGCCAAGTCATATGACTGCCGGCCTTCGTGGGGCAAGTCAGAAGCGGCGGCTGTAACTGAGCCTGCATCTGCTGCAAAATCTCGGTCGTCGAGCCGAATCGCGGTTTGATTCCGCGTACCGAGGGTCGACGACTGAAACCGTAGTCATCGTGTTCGTCGTCGTCGGATACAGTTGACGAGGGCGTGTTGCTGTATCGCTTCTTGATCCTTTCGATACGCCCGGCGTCCTGCTGCACGAACATCGCTAATTCGTCTTGATTGGAGTCGGCGCTAGGCGTACCGACGACGACGTCGGGCTGAGGAGCTTTCTCCTCCGGGGGTTTGCTCAGCGCCTCGTCGATGTCGCCGATACTGTACTCAGTACCGGTGGACGCGGTGCTGATTATCGAGTGACGATCTCCGGGCAGTTTTAGTTTCAGCGTTTCGCGGTTTCCGTAATTCGGCTCTATGTGGCCGGTAACGCAAGCCGTTAATGGCGCCAGTGACGAGAGGAATTGCTTTCGGGCTTCGTTGGTTGTTGCCGGCTTTTTGGCCGAAATCAATGTGCCTACTTGGGCTTTCATATCGATACCCAAGTCCGGCTGCACTACTTGATATACCGGCTGGTAGTAAGGGTAGTGCTGCTCGGGCCCGCTCGTTTGACTCTCCGATTTGTTGCGGAACAAATCGGTGAACTTTTTGTACGCTGACTTGTCGGCTTTCGAAGACGCGTCGGGCTGGCTCTCCTCGCCCGGAGGACTGGTTCGCTGCGAAATGGACTGCGACGTGTGCTGCTCATTCTCGGTAACGCTGGTAACTTGCTCGTCGTCGATGTTGCAGGTCAGTTGTTTGATGCGCTCTTCCAACGAAACTTCCAATTTCTTCTTTCCGCGTTTGCGGTTTTCGCCACGAGGATATCGCATCAGACTGCGCCGCAGCGTGTTACGTTCGATCGTCTTTTTGATCAGATCATTCTGCGGAATATCTTCGTCGTCGCTATGCACGGTGAAGTTCCCGTCTTTGTACGGATACCGTTCCTTACCGCTGAACGTGGCGAATACCGAACGCTTATTCACCTCGTTGAAGGCCCTGAGCGACTCTTCAGTCACGAGGTACTTGCCTTCGCATTTTCCTAAATTATCATCACAGTCTATCTCGGATATCGCGGTAGGCGGATTGACGAACCGCGGGTCTGGAAACAGTTGCCGAACCGCCGAATTGGGTTTTAGGCTGTTGCACGGCACGACCCGATTGCCCAGCTTGAAAGTTAACGTGAATTCGCCTTTTTCGTAATTCTCGTTTTTATCACAGCTTTCGTCGTTGAAATCATCTTGGATGAACTTAACGCTGCGTTTGTCGTCATCCGTCCTGGCCAGATCAGAAACGGCGTTCTCGGTGATCTTGCACTCGGTACCGGCCTCCTGGTTGCGCCATAACTTACCGCCTTTCAAGATACCGTTGTTGTACTTGTCCGGTAGTATGTCGCCCATTTTGATCTGATCGTTCGACTCGCGAACGATGCGTCGCTCGGTGACCGTAGTCATGGTAATCGTCTCGACGATGTAACGCGACTGACCGTTGGCCGGCACGTTCGAATCGTTAAACAACGCCAGTTGACTAGATGCGTTAACATCGTTCGGGTGAAACGGATATCCTGCGAACAGAAAACAAGATATTGTCATACGTGCGGAGCAATTACCGTTCGACCACAATGCGAACGGATACGAAGCGGTCCAAGCTGGAAAAGTATGTACAGAGTATTTATCAAGGCACCCTCGAATGATTCGAGTTGAGCGCGCGAGCTTGCTAATTAAATCACATAGGTAGACCAGCAAAATGCACGCGAGGGAAACTGACAAACAGTTAAATAAATGATACCAGGGAGGACTGTCCGTTCTGTTTTTAGTACTTTATTTTTTACAAAAAATACGAAAGCTCCAAGTTGATAATTTGGGCACTCAAAATGAACGAAGACCTGGACCTACCAACACGATGGCGCAGAAATTCGTTCATCAGACAGGAAAGGCTACAAAAAGCTCGACAGAAGAATACAAGCACGTATAGACCAAAAGAAAGGTTCGTTGGAAACGGCCATTTTAGTCTGGACAAATTCAAATCATCGGCAGGAAATGAAAGCTTATTCCCAAATGCGGGTTCTATACTGCGGAAGATTATTGATAAGAATACTATAGAAATTTCACCCGACCTGGGAGCTAAGTCTTTGCAAGCGTTCAATTCGGCAAATAAACTGAGAAATATCAAATTTACGAGAAATTACAAAAACGAAAAACTATCGCTGTATCAGCCTGCTGTCTGTATGCGCTATAGACCCTTGCCAAACTAGTGGCAAATATAATGAAACCAATTGCAGAAATACTCTTACTGGAGTCACAAAATGGTTTCCAAAGTGGCTGTTCCTGCGCACGTACACACTGAAATTGCTGATGGAAAAGAGAATCGAGTTCAACGCGGAAACCCACTGGTGTTTCATCGGTTTTGAGAAAGCGTGCGATCGAATTGAATAAGTGGAATACTACTCTGGAGCGAGAAATACCGAAACCAACTATCCGGGTGATTCTCCGAAAAATGGATAATTCATGTAAATGGGCTGTAACTCTGCCACTTATTATCGGAATTGTGAGTGCAATATGTCAGAATTGAGGAAATTAAATTTTCTTTAGCAAAACATACTTAGAAAACTGAAAATCGAAAAGTCCGTCAATGTGGGTGTTAACCTGGTCGAGTTTCAGTTTTTTTTTTTTTTTTTGCCAGCTGGAAAGGTTCAATGCATAATTTTCAGGAACTACTCTTCCCCATTGTTGAAGAGGTAAGTTGAGGCAACACGGTATAGGTCTTATAATATTTTTCTAACCAAGTTAAGTTACCTTTAGAGTGCCTCAAAGTTGTGTCTAGGAAGAGAGAAGTCCTCCAACGTGGATAATTTTCAAAACTTTCAGGAGGGTTCCACTGTACGCATAAACTTCTCTCAAAAATGCTCGTATAACTTCCTCATAATTTCCTCTAGAAGAAGGCCAGGGTGTTTAACGCCAGGTCAGAAAAAATTTCCCGGGTTTTCCCCGCTTATGTTGTTTCAGTCCAATATACTTTGTGAAACAACATTAGCTCCCCCGTCCCTAAATTAGTCCCGCCCTTGTCCTGAATTCCAAGCGAGTTAACTCCACGTAATCTAGGGCGTTTCAAAGCCCAAGCGATCCAACCCCACATAACCAAGAGTGTCTTAAACCCCTAGCGAGCCAACCCTATACAACCCAGGGTGTTTTAAACCCCGAGCGAGCCAACCCCACATAACACAGGGTGTTTTAAACCCCGAGAAGGTGCCTCAGCCTTTTTTTCCACAGTACGTGTTTTCCTGGCTACTTTGCACTTGGTATGCGCGTTTCTCATGGCGTGGATCATTTCCTTTGGTCACATCCATATAGCGGCCGCAATAGCATCATAAACAGCACGAATGCCGATAAGGGACTCCTCATGTTGGTTCACAACAATACAATCGGCGTTCAATGAAAAAACACGATCTAAAGATGCATCGCCGTGAAACAGTACCAACGACATTTTAATGAAGTCTTATTTAAGTCATCTTTGGAAGTCACAACAGAGGATGCTGTTTCTATAAGATTCATCCACAAAGAATCAAGCCGTGACACACTGTGGTCAAACGATTTAAGTATTTTAATCGCCGATGGCTGCCTCACCAAAGCGACGAAGGCGCTTTTAATGCGGTCTGCTTTAGAGCTTGTTAAACGATTTTTGGACGTGAGTATTTCCAGCGCCACAACGATCCGTCCTGTTGCGAGATTAGGAGTACCGACGACTACCACCGGATCCAGGGATCCAGACACGAAATTCCTCCAACAATTTTGTGAGTTAAAAGAGACCGCTCCTGAATCTTTTGGATCATTGTAATTAGGACTTGCTGACAATCACTGCGAAATCCATGAATCTTTGCATCAGGAATCTTCCACCCGATGAAGCAATTTTAAAGGCCGTTTTGACAGAGAAACCTAAATGAATGTTTTTTTGCTTGGAATCAGATTTTCCTTTTTAGCAAGATTAATTTTATTCACCGTCGATTCTTTCTCGATAACAGTTTTCTCTACTACACGCTCCATAAAATAAGAGTTGTGGTAAGAGAAGTTAATTTCTTGAAGAGCAGTGGGGCCATAGGCTTTTCTGACTAAAAATGGGTCAGACATGATTCTACGACAGAAGCAATAGAAGCAAAAAATACAAACATAGCACCCAGGAGAGGATCTGAAAGACATTTAACAATTTTGTTGAGATTTCGATGGGTTTTTGTTTAAAGGATTCTCGGAGCCCTCGCTCTGAACTACGTACCCAGTTGCGCAGATGAGGGAGAAGGCTGATTTTTCGCGTGGCTGGCTTCTCATTCTCCATCCATCAGGTAAAGCAAAATGACAGAGAAAAGACGTCTGATCCGGCTGTTTTGGTAAAACGGCCACACCGTGCCGGAGGATCGTTGAAAATGTAAAGTAGGGCAATCAAAAAAACTCTTTCAGCTCTGATGTAAACCCTGTCTTGAGTGAACCATGAACTACATGAAGCTCACAACTTCTTAAGTCAAGGAGGTCAGTACCCCGATCTTTCTTTTCAGTTCTGTTTGGAGTTCTCGCAGCATCTTATAAGATTTACAGCAGGCCCATCCATCGATACTTGGATCACCTTTTCCTCATCATTATTTCCAACGGTTTTTTGTAGAACAGTATGAAGATCGCACGACTTTGCATCTTAAAGAAAAATTGACGTCATATGTATCTAGTGATAACTTGATCGACCAAATTGTCCCAAAATTTAACCGTGGCATCCATTTGCTGCTTTTGGCAAAATGAATTTAAAGCTTCATCGAATCCTGCACTGAGAAATTCACAGTGCTCAAGTCTTGGCTGCAAATTTAAAAAAAGGAATAAGCAAGTTGTTACCCAATTGAAATCCGTGGAGTAATTGTTTTGTAATAATTAATATTAAAAACGCGACAGCAGCGAGTCCGAGAGAGTAAAATATGGCGCTTTTCCGAGACGCTAGCTTCAATCGGGCAAGGACCTACTTACTCTTTTTTTTTCAACATATATTTCTTAATTTTCGACTACTCGCACGCAGAATAAATGCTTAACGATTTTCCATTCGAAATAGTGATTTTTTTTTACTACTTATAAGCCAAATAGACCTATAATCTTTAATTCTTCTACAAAAAAAAAACAGGACTCCCTAACTACTCAGCGATTTGGAAAACTTCCCGTATACTTGACAAATTTCCCGGTTTTTCCCTGATTATTCCCGGCGATTTCAACTTCCCGTTTTTTTTCAGCTTTTTCCGATTTCCCGGTCGCTAGACACCCTGAGAAGGCTCTGTAAGAACATCTGTGGAATAATGATAAAATGTATGCTAAGATCGATACTCATTTATCGCTGAGATCCTGGTTTCTAAAAAAAAAGTGTCCTTCATCGTGGACATCAACAGCCATATTGAATTTACAGCTAGGAATTTGTAAAAACGTAGTAATATATTTAATGTTGGCCACATTACATTCAGCAACAAGTATCAATATTCCCCGCGTATTTATCCAATGGGAAAAGGAAAATGGCGATTTTGTTCTTAAGCGTAGACATAAAATAGGTATTAATCAATGTGGACACTCACGTATTTTTTGTATCCACGTTGAAAGACGTGCATCTTTTGACACTTAGAAGCAGTCTGTAGAAAGAGCCTATAAATTTTCTTCGTGCAGAGACTACTTGCCTACATGAATTTCAGGTACTTCATAAAACCGTGATCCGTGAGGCTGTGACCTACGTTGCTGCTGTGTGATCATACGGCCTCATCTCATCATCGGACTATGTAAACGTGAAAAATTTGTCTTTCAACCTGGACAACAATTTTTTTTTAATGACTATACAGACCCCCAAAATCAAATTTAAGCCCGCCCGGTACCGGATTATGGTTTCTCAATACCCCTAGTATCGATTTCAACAGAAAAAGAAAAAGTTTGAAAAGTGAACCTCGTTTTTCTTTGTTTTTGTCCACCACGTTGAATTGACCGTTTTTTGGGGAATCACCCCCTCCCCCCACACCTTGAACTACTAGGAAACGAGGCGTCGGACTATGCAATAGTCAACCAAGGTGTAAGATAAGGATGCTCAGCCTCATGCGTCCTGTTCAATATCTGCATACATAGACCAAATAGAGCGGGAATGGTATACAACGCAACCGAAAGGCATAAAGATTGAAGAAAGCAAACGAATAGGAGCAGTTGTACTATTTGCGAATGGGCCGAGAATAAAGACGACTTGACTTACAGCGAGCCGTACATAATTTGGCGATAATAGAGCACAGCGGTACAACATGAAAATGTCAACTAAAAAGCAAAATTATGGCTTTTCTAGGGAAAGACCCAGTAAGGTCCAAGAGTTTCATAAATGAGTGCAGAATGGAACAGAGGGGAGCAGCTAGCTTCAGGTGCCTCGGAACCAAAATACCCGACTTGGATGAGACTGAGCAATAAAATCATTGAGTTACTCAAGGTGGCTGGATTCATAAATCGCATAGTAGCGGGAAATAACGCGCGTGCGAGACAAGGTTGAAACAATGCTAAAATATGGATGCGAAGCCTGGGCCTTGAAAACAGCGGACAAAAAATGTAACGTGACGGCGGAAATGCGGTTCATGAGGAAAACAGTTGGATATACGCTGCTTGATAATAAGAGGAATGCGGATATGATGAATGAGCTACGCGCAACACCAATTCTGTCGAAAATCAGAAACTACTGGAGGAGATGAAGAGCACGAGGAGCGATCACCCAAGCGTGTTCCCGAGTACACGCCGATCAGAAAGAGATCGAGAGGGGAAGACCGAGAAGGAAGTTGGTGGATACTCCGGATTCATCATCGTCTAGCCGCGGACAGGCCAATAGACCTACAGTATCAATGACAACGACGACGACGATGTTCAAACAAAATTCGTCCTCCACTCGAGTCTACTCATATTTAGTTCCATAAATTATCTTCATAGATTCGACCCCAAAAAGTTGATATTTTAAAAAGAACACATTAAAGATGTCTACACACTTCCATAGGATATAATTACTGAGCAGACCCTGCGCAGGTGTCTAAGCTGGAGCTGGAAATCCCGAATTCGCTACTTTCTTGAGGGAGAGTAGTCTCGGAACTCGAGCTAATTTCAGATTCTCCTGGGGCCGGAAATGGAGCTAAATCAGAAGTTATAAGGGAGTTACAGCCATTTCGGTCCTCCTATTAGCTCCTAATTTGTCTCAATTACACACCCTTGGCACGGCTCCTCTGCCGTAGCAGGGACGAAGTTTAAAAGTTTTGGCCAGAGCTTAAGATTTTTAATTTATGTAGATCTGGAGCCAATTCTAGAACTTGCAAGAGTAATTTTTAAAACTTCTTATTAAGACTCAAACTGAAAGAAACAATTTAAAATTCTACCTAAAGCCGGAGTTGGAGTTGACTGTTCTCAATGTTTTCCAAAGAAGTGAATTCTTTCCCTCTCCGAGACATTAACAACATGAAGGATGGGATGGGAGATTCGAACCCTCCAAACAATTTCCGCAATAAACTTTTAAATGAAAACGGTTTTAATTGACATGGATATGTTTTATCGCTGACCGTCAACCAAAACTGTGCGTCACGCTTCGACTGACCGAGATCGAGAGTGGACAATTAACATGGAGAATGCTACTACGATGACGTCATCATAGCAATTGTAGCTTCATGATATTTGCAATATCATTCTCAGTTGGGTGCGCTTTCAACGATATCGGATCACCATGTGCCGATGTATCTGTATGCAGTGTGGATACTCGTCATCAGTTAACTAATTTCTTTTTTCCCCGTTTCCCAAATCACTAGCTGAGTATAGATATTTCTAGAACCTCAGAAAGAGAAATGCGCTCGAGTAAAAGCAATAGATAGCAAACGAATACAGAAACAAAATATATAGCGCGTCAAAAACACGTTCACCTCGTCAGGGGCAGACACCCTGTCGCTCTTCAGAACAAATCCTGCATCACTAAAATTAGGCAATCAAAGAATCTCTCCTTTCAGAAGAAAGAATGAACATTGTCTATCCCTCCCCGCAGTAAAGGTCCTGTCAAATCATTTATATTGTTACTAGCCGAATTCGAGAACGAACAATAATTGAAACTTTTTCCCCAAAAAAGTTGTTATCTCCCTTTTTAACTTTTTTGAGGTGGGCACTGATTCTCACATAGAATGTTGGCCCGCACCAAGCGGTAGCACTGGCGGTGCAAAACTACTAATGATTGTGCTATAATGTTGCGGTTTCTAACTCTGAGGTGAAAATATTCTTTTCCAAAAGATGTCAACTCCATTAGAAGTCGTCTGAGTGATTTTCACTGTTTTTTCAGACAGAATTTTCATTTACGATATTCACTTTCCTCAGTTTTGGTAGAATAAATGACGTTTTCTTCGAGATTGCTCACTTTGCCTGTCTGTATCTTGAGATCTGTAAATCCGAAAATTTTTCTGGGATGGACCTCATTTCGCATGCGTTTGAGAAGCACTATACTAACTTTATCAGCTCTACCACCTCTCAATGTTGAGAAAAACGGGTTTTTGTGTTTTCCCACAAAACAGTTTTTTGGAGATAACACCTTTTGGAAAGAAACGTTTCAATTCAAATGGCTAAGTCGGCATACGATTTTTCCCCCTCCCCCTCCACGCAGTGAAAATATTGCATCGCGCCCGATTCCACATTATTAGCAGGTAATTTAATTCTTTCCATTTACGAACTCTAAATCATACGGGACAAACTAGTACATACATATAGAGTCAAGACCAAGACGTCCAACTAGAGGACGCTTCCTTCAAAATAAGCTCAAGTGCTAGTTTGTAACTACTGTAGAATTCGATTTTCTACAAATACATATTAAAAATCTGAGACCTGAAAAACTTGATTTTGAGAAAAAAACTTTCTCAACGTTTACCTATTAGAAATCAAAACAAAGAACGAATGACTAATAATGTGCCGAATTTTTGTTAAACTGAAGGTAAAATGAAATCAGTCAAATAAGGATACGACTGTATGTGTAAGAAACGTGTTAAAACAGCTTTGTTAGTCCCCTGCATTTGAATTTGCAGGCAAGTTATTGGTATGCGACAACTCTGTCACTTTTATGGAAATTCAACGTAGTTCATAATAAATGAGTCAGGAGAATTGACCAACGGGTTACACGATAAGAATTTGAAAATCGACGTTTTCAATCAAAATTACCTCTAGAACAACTGCATCTCGAAAATTACATAATATCGACCTTTTGGTCCCTTATGATTTAAACGTTCCCATTTTAGACACCCAGGTAAGAGTGTATATGTATAATGAATAATATACTGACACGTTGCAGGAAAAGGTAATTTACCTATTTGCAGTCCCAAAATCGGGAAAATAAAACTGAAGTTACGCTTCTCGTATAGCATGAAATTCTGAGTACTTCGAGCCGTCGCCAAGAATTCGACTGAGAGTTCTCTCAGATTTGATCTTTATTGAAGGAGCACAAAGCACCTCCATTCTCGCCTACACTGTCCCACCCGAAAAACGACATCAAATTCGAAAAGGTAATAACGACGACAAAATAAACGAGCTAATCTCTGCTTTCGTTACCGAGAACGCCCACGCGGGTTTCCTGTTCGCGTTATACAGAATAGAGAGAGGGTGAGCTCTGGGAGTTTTCATCCACCTACGACATTTTCGCGAACCAAACGTACATCGGTATTTTTTTATTAATGCGAAATTATCGAAAGAAAAGGCGCCTATGCAGCATTTCCAACGACAGCACCGGGGCATAGAAAATGGAAACGTCAACCTCGAATTTCCATAGGGCTTTTCCAGTACTCCATATTGAAAACTTATTCGCCTGTCCTGTTATCAATTTGGTAATACATGATAAGGACATAATCGTAATTTCGTATTATTACGGTCGTACTAGTGAGTTTTGAGTTCCGTCTTTCGTGTCGTACCTTATGATACCTCGTCTGTCTTCTCTGTTCTCTGTATAATTCGAAATTTTCGGGTTTTGATCATTCCTCATGGTCTTATTGTATGATCATCGATTTCAGTAAATAACAGTTCAATTTTCGGCTTACACTTTCGGCAACGCAATTCAGCAACGTTTGCGTTGCCGAAAGAATTCAGACTTTCTCAAAAAATTCTGATCTCAAGTGGGTAATTCTCAGAATGGGGGAATATTTCAGTTCATGCAAATTTTCTCAAAGACAAATAATGCATTCTGATTTTTTTTCCTCCTTTGCATAGAACGCATTGTATTCTCAACCTTTTCCAGTTAAGAACATAAGAGCCCCCCCCCTACCTCTCTACTCCATAAATTCAATGAACGTGCTAAAAAATTCCATCGTAAACAAAATGGCGTAAATGAATTAATATTTCTGCAAAAAAAAAAAAAAAATGAATTTCATTGATAAAGGAAACAAAGAACATTGATAGGTAGAATGATGACCAAACATGCATCACACGACCGCAAAATAAGGTCCAGGTTTGGTTCAGCACTTTTGGTTCCATCGTAGTGGCGATTTTTTGTTTGCTTATACTGGCTCCCTGATTAGACCTTTCATGCTGCAAAGTAGTTGCGTTGCTTCAGTTTTCTGTTAAGAAAAACGTTTGGCTGTCAGACCTCGAATCTAATATAGTTTATCCATCCGCTCTGAGATGTTGTCCATAACAATAACAATCCTGTTGTTTACAATTTTTGGTATCTTCCGTAGTGGCTTATCAGTTCTCATCTGTCGGCGGCATGATCACCTGGGAAAAAGGATCAAAATACTCAAACTAATAAGTATTTCAAGATTTAAATGTTGAAAATTACTCATACTCGTTTCTTTAGCCTCAAATTTCAATTATCAACAAGTTTTTCTACGATAGTGGACTACCTTTTTATTTCTTTCGTAGTGGCAATGGTTATTTAACCATTGAAAACCACTGCCACTACGAAAGAAACAAAAAGGTAGTCCACTATCATAGAAAAACTTGTTGATAATTGAAATTTGAGGCTAAAAAAATGAGCATGAGTAATTTTCAACGTTTAAATCTTTTGAAATGGTTACCAATTTGAGTATTTTGATCTTTTTTTTACAACCACTACAAAAGAAATTCTTACGCCGTAGTTCATTTTTGTAGCCACTACGAAAGAAATTCTTACGTAGTGGACACAAAACTTTGAAAAACCCCTGCTCCCTTTCCCCGCGCGAATTAATTGAGGTGAACGTTAGAAATCACATTGGGGACACATATACTAACGACCCCCCGCTAAAAAATAGAGGAAATCATCCTTCTGAAAATTTATATGTGTAATAATGAAATATGCCCTTATTCTGAGAATTACCCAAGTATCCATATCCATTGCCTTCGGGCCTATTTCGCGCATCAAATTTTGTTATCATTCACTACCAACTTGATAACAAAAGCGAATAAGTATGCAATATGGAGTGTACTGGAAAAGCCCTATACTATAAGAGACGAAGCCCGATTCGCGGACAAATTGATTCGCCGATGAATAATAATGCTTTCGAGCAACTAGCTGCGTACATCGGCCTTCTACGTTTTTCGAGCCAACTTGCCCCCCCCCCCTCCTGGATCACCGATAAAGAATTTAGAAATTTATTACAATCTTCCAACCTCAGCCGTAGTCCTAAATGAAACCCGAAAAGGGTCGAAACTGACGAGCATTAACGAAATTAGCTCACCCTATCCACCATCGCCATTAATAAACAATAAACTGTTTCGTATTTAGGATACTATTTAATTAACTTGTAAATTACCATAGCGTGTAGTAATCGGGCAAAACAGCGAAAGCAGAGCGCGCAGAAATGCGTTAAAAATCCTACGTATAAATAATACGATAGCGGAAATAAACAAAACGGGAATTTCGGGCGAAAGGAAAAAGGATAAGGATAAGGAGAAAATGTTTAGTTTAAATATTTACCTTGGTTACGAAGGTCTTTTTTCGCGGCATAACCGTCGTCTGCGTGATCTTGAGTTCTGCCTTTTTCATTAGACGCTACGCTTTCATTCCGTAGTTTCTCTCCTCGATTCTCGGTCCGGACACCTGCGAAAAGTGAAGCGAATTATTTTAAAAATTCGTACACGGTGTCGGCGCAGGTAGGTACAAGTAGCCACTAACTACATATAAAATGAAACAATGGGAAATCTCACTCTACCGCCACGATTCGAGTATTTATTAAGTCGTTTTGCGCCTCAACCTTCTAATGAACTGATCCGACATGACCGCATATTTCCACGCCAGCATTAAATTTAATCCGAATGGATCTTGAGAAGTATGCAAACCTGGCTGGCTACCCAGTAACCAATACCCACAGCCTACTGCCCACTATCCATTCATTCGTAGTTCGTACTCGACTTCTTCTAAAATACCAGCCGACTCGTTGAGAAAACACCGTTTCTCACAATTTTCAAGTCCTCGATCTCAACCTTTGTAACTTTGACATGAGAACTGACTACCAGTCTTCATTATCTTCTTTCTTCCATTATCGTTGTCCATGTTTATAGCGTGCGATTATTAATATCTGCCGGTCGGTTCGGGCAATTTGCAGTTACTATTATAAGGAACAAGAGTCTGAAAATAAGTCATAACGAGATCGGCTCATCGGTTCTACTGTCATACGCGTGCATTACGAAAAGGAATGAATACCGATGCGCAAAATCCCAGCAGTTACCCGGGTAACTACAGGGAAACCAAGGGTAACTGACGGGTTTCTGGGTAATCTGAGGGTAACCCGAGAGTTGCAACAGGGTAACTTTTCCGCGGGTAACTGGGTAACTAGAGGGTAACTGATTGCGCATCGGGATATAGCTATTAGATCAAAGCTTAAGAATGTCAGATCATATTATGTATACGACTCACGTCTTCCAGTTTTGACGTCAGTTTTACTCAAATTTGAAAACTGAGAGACTACATGGTAAGGGAGAGGTTCCAAACTAAACGAATCAAAAACTACCAAATCTCCGTTAGTATCAGAATTTCAGGGTACTTAAAAATTCAATTCTGATATCAGCCTTAGACTTATAAGGTAAAACTGACATCAAACCTGCATTCAGTGACCATGAAACTCTAATATTTGACGTCCCCCATTATATTTCCCCCCTCTATGTGTGCTACCTTGGCGTGGTGAGAGGGCTTGAAGAAGAACTAAAGACACATAGGAGAGGGAAAACTCCAACAGAGAACCTCTGATGAAACCTAGGGGGAACTATACCAGTATTCTTCCATGGAGATGCATCTCCACTTTTATTAGAAAAAAGACTAGAAAAAGGTTGGGACACATATGTAGCATTTGTAGATTTAAAAAAAGTTTCTGATAATATTGAATGATTAAAAATTTTTGAAATGGATGCTGTTAAACAAAAACCTCCCAAGCGACAAAATCTATTTTTTGAGAAAATGTCATTAAAAGCTAATCAAGGTGTCTATAAGAATGAAAAAAAAATATAAATTCCTGACTTTTACCAAACTTTTTTTTTTCTCTTCTTTAAACCTTTACATTATAGACAGTATATGTATATTTATGTTTATACTACTAGACGCTATGGTTAAAATGAACTGAAATTTGAAGTTGATATTATTTAATGCACAGTTTTCATTTGTAGAATACAATTCTAGGGAGTGCTGAAGTAAAATTAAACGACGAAACATTTTTTCCGTGAGTTCATTCTTTGTTTTTTTTTTCAAACTTCTTAAAAATATTGTAAAATTTCCTGACTATTTACAAACTTCCTGACCTAATTTTCAAATTCCTGACTTTTTCCAAACTTTCCAAATTTTCCAAACCTGTAGACACCTTGCTAATGAATAATGCGATTTACGGAGATAGCATTTATTAATAAGCTGTTTTCAACGTGGATACACATTTTTGTATCGGGGGCCCAATTTAAAAAAATTCTACTTTCTGTGCTCTTTCCACCGATATTAATTACTCATTTTGTCAGCAAATGGTCGCTTAGGAGGTTCTTGTTTAACTGCGTCCAAATATTGAAGGAGATAGTAACAGGTATAAAGAAAGAAAAGTAATAGGAAACTTATATGAAGATCAATGGGCTCAAATACAAACAGAGGATGACATGGGAGAAGCGAAAATTCAAAAAGGAGTGAGACAAGGTTTCTGTTTGTCACCAATGCTGTTTAACCTGTTAGTACTCGCAGAAAAAGTAATAGAGAAGGAATGAATGAAGGGAAATCAGGTGTAAATATACAAGGGGAGACGGTTAAAATGATAACGTTGCAGATGACATTGCAACAGTAGAAAGAAGTGAAGAAGAACAAAAGAAAACGTTGAAAAAGTTTGATGAAAATTTGAGAATAAAATAGAAAATGACCAAGAATAATACAGAATTGATGGTAGTCAGTGGATGGAAACAAAATCCAAAAAATATGGAAATAGGAGGTAAAGGAATTTAAATACTTACTGTAGGTAATCTGATGACGCAAAATAAAGAAGTAAGGTAAGCAGTGCCGGGTTTAGATATTTTGCTGCTGTGTGCAAAATTTTTCTTGTCGCCCTTGGCCTAAACTGTAAAAAGCGAGCTTTCAATGCTTTGTGGTAATTATAGAACCTATCTTGCACTCAAATCTTAATATCTATTCCCTGTCGCATCATGCGCTATTCTACTGTGTCTCAATTATATTAGGTTCGATTTTTCCCCCCTTTTTTTCCCTTCAGATTTGCTGCTCTGTACAAGTGCACAGTCTGCACATACGGTAAATACTCCGCCGAAGCTAAGAGAGATTTCTTTTTCAAAAAGGGGACATATTTAGGGCAAATATTATACCTAGATTCAGGAAGTAAGACTGAGATTACTTCGAACGTATACTTGGAGTATAGTATTGTATGGATGTGACACCAGGACAATAAGAAAACACAAGAGAGGAAAAGGACAGGCGCTTTTGGAATGTGGTGTCATCGGAGAATGTTGAAAATCACATGGATAGAAAAAAAAGTATTGAGGTGAATAGGAAATTGGGAATAATTGTAAAGAGAAGAGTTAAAATAATAACCGAATTCAGACTTTCGATTTCAGCCATCAGGTGCCACAAATTTTAGCATAGGCCACAACTATAACGTCAAAAGTGAATTTGGCGACCTCAAATGCTCGGATACCCGCAGTTGATATTCCGATTTTCTATTTCGCACGTAATATGAACTTCGCATCGATATCAGAATGGTGGAAAGAGGGAGAAAAGAGAAAATTCCAACGAATAAGAAGCCGTGGAGGTGGGCAAGAGACTCCGGTGAAAAATGAAATTCTTTCTGTTTGCATAACTTGGGGTAGACAAAAATCACTTATAAAACGACTTTTCACCCTTATAAGGTTTGTAATATGGTGTGGTTTCGTAGTGGGGCATTCTCAATTACTCTTTTACGCTCTTTGTTCGATAGATACGTAAAAAGTATTCGTTGTCATTTTTATTAGAAAATCGGTGTTTCATAGGAAACATTTTTTTTCCGTGTCTGTAGCCTAGTTCAAAACCGTCAAGGAGGGTTATCTAACATGTATTTCTACGTACTTGTAGAAAGTAAGACCTTCTCGGAAAAATTAATGGACTCTTTTTTAAGCGGCAAAGTCTGATGCTGATAGGGATGGGCAAGCAAAACATTCTTCTTTCGCTTATATCTAATCATATCACGGATTCAGTTGTCCATAAGCAATCGCAGATTTGGGCTAGATGAAAAGGTACCGGTGTATGGAAGTAACATTCCTCTCTTCAACCAGTTCCCAATTTTTCAGTCAACACAGTCAAATAAATTGTGAAATTGAGAACTTTTTACCATTCTCGCACTCGCCAATTCAAATTGGTATACCTGAGAGTCTAGTCGATTTTTTTCTTCTTTTTTCTACCTATACTCAACACCCTTTCCACACACCGAAAAGAAAAAATCAGTTTGAGCCAGTCTTGTTTGTGAAATTCAGTTCACCGTAGTAACACGTAACGACGAGGCTTCACCCATAGGTTGTTTCGCAGTCCAAGCCTAACACCATCGCGAATGTCAATCCCCTACTCCCCCAACATACTCTACGCCTTCTTTTTCTCAATCTGTCTCACTCCTTAGTCACTACTTTCAAAGTTTCAAACCACTTTGCGACGCTTCGTTACACATCATCAAATAGTTACTAAACGTGAAGAATTTCAACTACTTAATTTTCATCAGGTAGACAGGTACTCATTTTCAGTACGGAAAAAAGTTACGTGAGTCCAACGTTATATGACTGGTGTATTATTCCTAAAATTTCAACTGAATTTTTAATATCATCGTAAACGAAAATCAACCATTTGTGTGAAAAAATCACTTTTTTTCGAGAGTCATAAACGGAAAAAACTCCGGAGAATTCTAGTTCGGTCGACAAACAAACCGGCCGGCAGACTGAACGAATGACAAGAGATGTATGGGCAGACCGATAGTCAACAAGCCAAACTGATCGGCAGAGAACTGCAAAGCTGTCATGAGTACATTTTGACACTGAGCGAAACGTGCAGCACCCAGTAAGGGGCAAACATGAGCGAAACGAATGTTAATGTGGGAGATTCGGGCCGCGAAACAGCTATAAGGTAGAACCAGAAACCCAGTGGTGGTTAGGGATCGGATTTTGAATTTTTAAATGTCCCAGTTACATATAGCTTTCAAAGGTTTGATACGTAATTGACAAGATAGGAACTGACCCCATCAACCAGATTGACGTGCAGTTTAACGTCAATTTTGTGTCAATTGTGGAATTGACACAAATTTGATGTAATTGTGATGTCAAATTCGTGTCAATGATGAATTTGACACAAATTTGACGCCAAACTAACATCAAACTTGCGTGAAGAAATGTTTTACTTTTTCTTCCAGTATATTTGATGTAATTTTGATGTCAATATGACGTTCAAAGTTATAGTCCAATTCAATGTGCATTTTGCTGAGCGTATTTAGACATCATATTGATATCAATTTTGTATCAATCAAATATTTTCTTTTCTTCTAATACACTTGACGCAATGTTGACGTCAATTTGACATCAAAACTCCCCCATCAACCAGATTGATATGCAGTTTAATGTCAATTTTGTGTCAGTTGTGGAATTGACACAAATTTGATGTAATTGTGATGTCAAATTTATGTCAATAAATTTTTTTACTTCCTTTCTGAAATATATGATGTAATTTTGATGTCAATTTCGTGTCAACCTGTGTACTTCACGCCATTTTGACATCAACTGAATGTCCAAAGTTCATCTAACTCAGTGCGCGCATTTTGCTGACTGGATTTTGACGTCGATTAGACATAATTAATAGCGTAAATGTAAAATTGAATTGTACGGCTAGTAATTTTGAATCACATATACACACATTATTTTTATTAGATTTACTAGCCTCTCTCGGGACGCTTATAGCGCCCCTGGAGGCTACGCGCTTGCAGCGCGCGCCGTCCGGCTCGCCATCTTTTCTGGAGCATTCACTCGCTTTGCTCGCAAATGCTTTCACTCGTTGGCGCTTCGCGCCAACTCGAAACTAAGTGTCTGCAATATTATGGTGGTAACTGTTATTAATAAATAGGTAGCACATTGAGAATATTTTGGTTGGTATAAAAAATTTGACTTATAGGTTGGGCACTGTTTATCTTTGCAAGAAGAACCTGGACAATGATACTGTGAAGTCTTAAGTGTATCTCAAAGAAGGGGGAAGTAGAAAAAAAAAAAACTGCACCGGAGTTTTTGAAAACTCGACATAAAATTAATTTTAGCATATTCCAACAACTTAGTTTTACTTTTTTCCTAAATTACTTGTAGACTTTGAAAATGGTTTGGCTCATGCTTGGCTTAACTTGCCCCACTGAAGCTCAACAAATCTCAGTAATTTGCTCACCTTCCAGGCTTTCTGATGACTACCTACTAATTTTTGTAGAAAATCTTACTATTTTTTATATATACAACTTGGTTAACAATGTCCATCTTCTTCAGGATTTAAATCTGAACTTCATCTTGCTTGCTCCACTCCAATGTACCCCCCCCCCCTCCTCCGCGTAAGTTCTTCCATTTTTAAAAAATCACAGAATAGTTTCAGATTGATTAAAACATTTTAAACTGCACCCTGGCACTTGCCGCCACTCTGGAGAGAGGAGAAAAATTTTGAAATTTGGGAGATAACTTGTCTACATCACCTGCAGCACATTTAACCCATTTCGGAATTTAGGTGGAGGTGGAGGGATTAAGTACAAAATAATTTTTCCTGAAATAATGAATAAACAAAAATCTGTTCTAAAAAAATCCATGTTATTAGTTATTGCTGTAAAAAGTGCCATGCTACAGAACAGTACCAGTAAATTATTCAGTATTAAAAAATAAACTTTCTACCCCACTTTCCTGAATAAAATAAGTAATATGTGGCCGCGAAAATGTACATCGGGCCGTGCATTCGTCCGAGCGCGTCGCTGATGTCGAAGTGATAAGTAGTAAACGGTGAATCTATGCATTTCCTCCATTAATGAACAAAATAATTTTTTGAACAAAGAATTTTCTTTCGATTAAAACTATTTTTATAGCTAGATTCCAAAATTTTGCTGCATGTTTCAAAAACTTTACCTTTTGGTCGCTGATAAGAGTAGTTGATACTAGCGCTGCCCGGCTCGAATACCCAATTTTGTTACGTCGTCATATGTTTTGTGAAAAAGTCCCTTCGATAGTCTGCATAATCCAGTTTCATGGTCCTTTATTTTGTTAATGAATTAAATGCCTGCGGCAGTCTGCGGGCTGGGATGCTTCGATTCATACCGTTGCGTAGTGGCGTGGTTGGTGGTCGGCTATCACAAGCTCACAAAATCAGCATTGGTTACCGCCGGGCTGTCCCGCACCACGCACCAGTGATGTCGATCATTTTCAAAAGATCGATCTTCGCGATCGAATGATCGGAACTACATGGTTTTCGATCCGTGTGATCGATCCTTGGAAAAAGATCGATCTTTAATGGGATCGATCCGGATTTCGATTTTTTTTTTTAATTTTCAGTGTAAACGATTGCTGGCTCTTATTTCCTTATAGGTAATATTATATAATACAGAATCCGAGAAGAGCAGAAATAAAAACTAAAAACTGAATCATAAATAAGGTACTTTGTTGTCCTCTCCACTCTTCAGTCGTTCTTCCATTCATTCAGTGACAATGATAATCGAATAATCGAAATTGAAATTCATCCTGAACAATGAACATCATTCCAGTATTCCAGAAGAGAAATCATGAGATCACAAATCACACAGGCACGCACATCAGAAGAAAAGCAGGACTGCAGGAGTATCAAAAAAATGAGGAACGAGCTGTTCTTTTATCCCACTCATGAGCATAATGGATTGAAATTTGATAATTTGAAATTTCGATCCGATCCGGCACAAAAAAGATCGATCAAGTGAATCGATCGCTCTCAATAAAAGATCGATTTTTTACCGGATCGATCCGGATCGATCCGGATCGATCTTTTGGATCGAAATAAGATCGACATCACTACCACGCACCTGTCGTTTGAATATTTGAATGTTGAATTCTCTGTTCTCTGGACACGATTTTTAGTTGTAGCTTCCATCCTGTATTATCTTTATAATTATAAAACGGAAATTAAATTAAAAGTGAAGTGGTCAGTTCTATGTCACAACACAAGTATTTTTCATGCAGTGCGCTGTTGGTATTTGGTATCGTCGCTGTGAACTGGTAATCGGTAAAAAACTATCGTGAATTTTGTTTTTGTGAAACGTATCGCCCGTGTTGGTCAATATTTCCTATGTTTCGTATTGAAAGCCAGTGCTGTATCTCCATTGAAGCTCGCGATTAATTTCAAGTACCTGTTCCTGCCAGGATTATCCAGCACCTGATGTATAGTACAAACAGTCGTAAGTATTTTGCGTTTCCTTCATATTGATTGAGCACACTAGTACGAGTGCAAATATCGTTCCTCGTGTCAGTGCAGCCCATTAATTCAATTTGTTTCATTAGACGCATATGTGAACGCCGTTGTCATCATTGTAGCTACTGTTTGAGAGAGAGAGAGAGAACAATTCATCACCGCACTATGGTTAGTGACTTTTCACTTCAGAAACGTTCCTCGTCTCAATTCTGAACAAGACATCTACTTTCATTGTGTCTCTATACTTTCCACTTTTTTATGTAGGAAAAATCAGCATGACACTGGTTTCAGTATGACCCCAATGAATAGTTCACCATTGAGCATATGCCATTATCAATGAACACTCCTCCGCATTGCCAAACGTTCGCCGCTATTCAACATGTCATGGGAACCAAGAAGCTTCGTAGTACTTGACGATGAGTCGTATCCGGTGGTAAGCAGTATTCAAGCATTTACCGACCTCGGCTTCCCGATGTCTAAGCAATGTGATATTGAAGCTTTTGATTGGAAACTTTCACTTGTTTCAGAAGAATACGATGATGTAATTTGTGCCAAATTTGTAAGTACAAGTTGTTATGTCCAAGCTTGCATATGTACGTTTTGTGTGGTGTCTGCCTGTTGCAAGTTTCTGTTGTTCACTTTTCATAGACTGCAGTTCTGAAGTCATGTAATGCCGGGCAAGGGGGCATAAACACGTTCCATTCACTATTGAAAATGAATCTTCCCAAAGGAGTGGGATAGTGATCGCAGTAATTCTGACAACAAATCTGAATTAGCAATACAGTGGATCTCACAAACCACACTGTTCAACCTCATCGTAGGTGAGTGTCTCCACCAACTCGAACTACTATTATCTACCTTGCGTTTCTACATTTAGCTGTTTCATTTCAGTTGAAAGTTCCAAGTAGCCGTCCTGTTGCGTACCAGTAATAAGGCCGAACAACATGACAGTGTATCAGACAAGGAAAGAATTCGAAAGTACTGGGAGAAGAAAGACCATTGTGGAAAAGTATACGTCATCTCTCAGATGTGAAAAATGCTTGCGGAATCGTTCATCGCGAAGAACAAGTAGCTGATTCTCGTAACAGATGAAAGGAAAGTAATCACACTACAACAAACACTGAAGGCTCAGAAGCAGGTACAAATTCTTCTAATTGTAATTTACAGGGTGTTTAAGATTGGTGAAATGAGTACATTACTGTCGATGATTTCAAACATACGTCAATCAAGTAAAAAATTGATTAAGAAATTGAAAGTGTGGTAAATCACAAAAAGTCATTGTACTGGGAAACAAAGATAAATTATAAAGTCAACTATTTTCAAATTTCAATTTTGTTTGACATAACCTGCAATAATTAGATTCTTACACCATCCCCATTCTTATAAGTTTGTTAATCAGTGGCAGATCTATCCTTGGGCTGAAAAATGGGGGGGGGGGACATTGCGATTGAGTTTTTCTCCTGTTTTTGGGTATCTGCAGCACCCCTGTCTATAATGTTCATTTTGAAGCGATTTAATCACATTATGAAACCTGTCTTCAGAAACTATTTAAAATGACATCCATCTTGGTTTCTTAGGGGGCGGAGGTGGAAAAAGTTTAATTTCCAAAACACCCTTCTTGGAAAATTCCTAGATTCGCCACTGTTCTTAATTATAATTATTTCAATTGTGAACTTTGTTTAGGTATCATTGATGCACCAGATATAACCTCATCACTTCTAACATGAATAATACTAACACTGAGAATGGGATAGCAATTGATTTTTCTCAGTGTACGCACCACAATGATTACAGCCATTGTGATAAAGAGCTTCAGTCCGCTCTATTGACTTTTGATAAGACTACTGATGATGTGATGGGTAACTAAAGCGCTACATATAGGCTGTTACTTCCAATCAAAAATTCATCGCTTCTAAGTATTAATAATATGTTGTTCCAGTTCCTATTTGACCATAATATTTGTATTATTAATATCATCGCTTAACGTAATGTAGTGGGGATAATTATTTTTAACATTTTATTACCTACCCTCTCTTTATCTGCCATTCAGAGACTCTATTTTTTTCATTCTTATCTTATTAATGGACTCATTATTTTAATATTCTCTTCTTTTTTCGCCATTCAAGCCCGCTAGTGTATTCGTTTTTGTTTTCTTCTTTACATACATACATGTTCGCACTTGTGAGTAAGTTGAATCTCATATTATTAAGTTTTGAGTATCCCAATTACTGTAACTATTTTCATTTAATACATGTATTAATTTACCCACAATAATGTATTTTGTGCATTTTTTTTGGCGGGGGGATTTTTTTACCCCAGTTACTTATTTTAAAAAGCTTTATTTTCAATAAACATTGTTAACAAATCTGTAGATATTATGTACATCACGTCAAAAAGAGATCAGAATTGAAAGGTTTTACTACACATTTTTTTGACGTTGCTTAGTGGATGTCAAAAATTTCCTCTATATTGACATCAATATAGTGTCAAAAATATGTCAAAATTAGAATTGACCAATTTTTGACGTCAAATGTCCGTCAACTATCACATGAATATTGATATCAATTTAGTATCAAAAATACATCAAATATTTTAATGACCCAATATTGATGTCAAAAATGCATCAAAAATGCATCAAAAAACCTGTCAAAAGGGCGGACGTTTTTGGATGTCTAGTAGACGTCAATATTGCGTCAATACAGATGTCAATTTCACGCGTCAATGTGACATCAATAATGCGCATTTTTGATGTCAAAATCGTGTCAATCTGGTTAATGGGGAATGCGCGGAATTTTTTTTTTTTTTTTTTTTTTTTTTTCTTGCAGGAATGCCAACTTTTTCATCGATGATTTATTTTAGCGGACCACTTGCGTCTGCTAAAAAGGCTACAGCATTTCAAATCGTTCACATCATCGATATAGAAACAAATGCGACCGATTATTAGATGTACAAGCACAAGGAAAGCAGAATCGACAGTCCAGGTTCATATCGATATTGGTTTCCTAAAGCAAGCACTCACTTTGAATTACAATTGTTTCATTCGAATTCGTATCAGTTCGTTTATCTATTTAGATCAGCGCGAATTGAGAATGGTAGAGCAAATGATATGGTACCTCTATAACACTACACAACAATTTGAAATTTTTCAAAAAACAATGGCATGAGAATACATGATTCTATATGTGTTTTTAACGAGGAATTTAATGCCGACGTTAATTTTTTGATTATAGTTCATTGATTTTTCCTATCATGCAAATTTTAGTATCATCACGATGATACTACTGATCGAACAACTATACGCGTCCAGTATTGTTATCAGTATCAGTGTAGCTATTCCTACCCGAAAAAAAGGAATAAAACGTGAAAATTTTGATAAAATTTTAATTTTGAATATGGAAAACGAGAGGTTCTGGAGAAAAATGGATCACGCCATCGTATTCAGCATTCAAAATACATCTATAAGGTCATAATCTCATCCCATTGTTTTTATGCTGTTGTGCAGTGTAATTGAATACACACAGGCTTCAGCAAATTATTGCGAATAGTTGTGTGATGATACTGGCTGCATTTCAGAAGGCTAGTTCTTGTACAGTATACTGATTTATCGACTATGTAAAATAGTCAGAAAAGAAGTTCGGGAGAAGTTTAGTTTTTTGGTATAATTGGTGAATATTGCGCTCCAGTTCTACCTATCGGAAATACGCTAAAATCTGGGCACAGCTATACTTCCCTCTAAAAGGAAAATGTGTGAACCGCATGTAGGTTTTCCAATATTACAAATCAAAAACCGTCAGCGTCCACAAAATGATATTAAATTTGCGCGATTGGCGGATCAAAATAATGCAAATCTGAATCCAAGGTACCAAACACTTTCCATTCCGGTTCAACCCCAAGTTTAAATTTGGAAGTTGTTAAAAGGTATTTAAGGGCCCAAGATTTCACGATATAAAATAAATACGATTTACGATGGCTCATTGAAAAGTGCAAAGGAAGTGGAGCTTGACCATATCTAGATTTTAGAGTATTTTTAAAGGGTCGACAGATATACCAAAAATAAACATGCCACCGAAGAATTCCACCTGGCCCCTTTTTTCTTTTCCATTTTATTTGACTAGTTTAAGGACTCTCATTCTACTTCCGGTATTTCTTACAATTAGTAGGTACTTCCTTTGTTTATCGAATACACGCAAAGTTATAAGTAGCCTCGAGGGAGGGAGCGACTGGCTCCGATCATTTTTTTAATCGGCAAATTTGCAATTTTAGGTGCTCTATTAACAAGTAATTCACGCATCGTAAGGAAGAGCTTTTTCTCTCTCTTGAAATATTGAAAAATGGTTTATATTTTTTGTTTTGACACTTGAATAATTTCTGATTCTTGCCCTCTCAATAAATTTTTTCCGCTACGAACCTGCAGACAAGTAATCTTTTCAGACCCGAGAGAGATTCAGCCATTCTAAAGATACACAAAATGTATTTGATTTACATGAATGAATACCTATTTTAATAAGTCAAACAGGTGTCTCTCGTCGCACCTGCCTATATTTAATTAGGTAAATGCCAATTAAATACAAAAATTATCTGGAAACCTATTTACATGTCACTCAGAAATTTAAAAAAAAAGTGAACCTATTTGAAATATCTATTTGACCAGGTTACTGAATCAACTATTTAAAATTCCGATTTGAATAGATTCGTACACGAACCTACTTACATTTACATACATTTGAATTGGTCCATCTCATTTGGACATCTCTGTTCCGAGAATATTGAAGGTCATATTGCATATCTAACCCCATGAACGGAGTAGGAAATGGAAAACAAAAAAATGATGAAAAATAAAAATTAGGTTCCAATTTTTTCCGACTAGAAGAGTCCTACCAGGAAATATAGGTACTTTCATTTTCCCTCCTTCATTTTCCCACTTCCTTCGAGGAGCTAGATGTACAAACTAATCAGCAATCTTGTCAAAGTGCTAGTCGGCATTATATGCATGGAAAACTACATTTTTAGAACTGTTGAATTATCCTCGAATCTCAAAGAGATGATGAGTAGCTTCAGGAGAGACAGGGATAGAAAAGGCTTTCTCAAAGCTTCAAAGCATTTCATGAATACACCGGTAGAGGTAGTCGATCCGCATTCCTCAATAATAAGTCTGCAGAGCCATACTAATAATGTAAAACCATTCTCAGAACTCCACAGACTTCTACATTCTCATGTATGAATTCTTGTACAGGTATTTTTCCTATTAGGAATCAGCTCCTTAAATCTTTACCTAAATTACAAAACTTCTTTGTTCGCATTTTGGTTTCAGTTAGACTTTCATTTATCCGAAAAGTCTCTCGGTTATCATATTTTGATCCCGCAGTTCATTTTGTCGAGCTTCGGGATAATGCCAACGTCGATTCTGCCACTTGAAGCACTCTAATTGTCCAATCCTCTATTTTATAATTAAATAAATTCTCTTTCGTTTCCGTCCATTCGGTTTCGTAAAGACGATTTTACGTAAGTCTGGAGCAAATTAGATCTCGACAGGAATTACGCGAGCCGAGGCTCTTGGAAAATAATTTTCCGATAGAATAAGGTAATGTAGGTCAATCGCTGGCAAATGAAATTACGATATTTCGCGTAAGGATTCTCGCGTTTTGCCGCGCCGCGGCGAGGAATATCCCGAGGAAATGCGACAAGCAGCCCGCGCCGACGTTAATTAGCGTACACCGAGTTCATCTTTCGCATTATTTGCCACGCGTTGCGTTTTATTGCTCTCTGAATGCCCCAACGAGACGGCTGCCTCTCTGGTTTTTCTTCTCATTCGACGACAAAGGTCGAATTATTAAATTAGCTGAGTCGGTAGCGCGAAATACACGATGTAACAAATACCTTTTCTCGGTGTATTCGACGTCTATCCGAAGACTGTTAGCGATAGGTACATCCCCGACGTTACCAACTCGACCATTTTATTTTCAGCATTGGTTTTCCAATTGGTAGCGCTACCTCCCCTTCTATGCGTGCTACTTTGGCATGGTGAGGGGGCTTAAAGAAGAAATAAAGAAACCAGGAAAGGAAAACTACATCAGTATTCTTCCCTGGAGATATGCGTCCCTCTCTACCACCACTGAAGAGAATTAAAATCGACACTTGCCATTTTACTTCAAGGGCGTGAATAGGCAAAATACTGTACAAAGGGGCATGAATATCTCCAGCTGCGCCTGTGAATGTGCGGTATGTATTACATACTTCACGTCACGTTCACAGGCGCAGCAAGAGATATTCCTGCACCTGTGTACAATATTTTGTCTATTTGCGCCCTTGAAGTAAAACGGCAAGTGTTGGTTTCCACTCTAACCTTTTCAATGATTATGGCAACTCATTAAGTAAATGATAATTTCGGACGTAAGAAAGTCTCCCAGTCGGATGTCCGGGCGGAGACTACCTAGTAAGAAACTATATATCAGAACTGAGAATGGAACATGAAATATTAAGACACTGAATGAGGTAGGCAAATTAGATAACTTAACGAAAGAGAAGAAAACATTAAAATTAGATACAGTAATAGAAATTAGTACGATGAGATTATATAGAAGAAAATGATTTTCAAACGGGGGAGTCCAGAATAATTACGAATAATACAGCAGCGAAAAGAGGACGTGCAAACGTTTGCAGAGAGTAAAATGCAAAGCTACATCTATCACAATGAGAGAATATTAATGGTGAAGATTTCAGCAAAACTACATAGTATGATGCCGGCTACATACTTCTCTTTTTCATTTTGTGCTCTCAACCCGAGCCCTGAAATTCGCCCTTTCAAGCACTACCCCAGAGACACCGGGGAGACTGTTATCATATTTCCTATTTCATGGGGTGTTTCACGAAAAAGAAAATGAACCTCTACGCACTTCTCGTCATTTTCATGAAATTTGATTTTCTATAATCATTTTGAGAAAACCCGGGACTACGAACATCAAACTAAGCACACGACAATCATCTTGAAATGACGACACACTTGTCGCACTAAAATCTTTCAGTTTGCAAACTAAACTGTCCGAATGCCTCCACAGGTAATTTCGCGGCCCAATTAATATGCACCTTCGCGAAACCAATATCGTCGGCATTCCTCCCGTCCTCCGCTTCCTCTCGAAATCAATTCAAGTCAAAGTGCTGCTGCGCCCTCCCTTAGCCTACTTTATGAAGGGACTTACGATCTGTGACCGCCGGGTTCCGCTGCCCAACAGCTGACCAGCCTTTCTCTGCGGACCAACCGAGCCGAATAGCCCGAGTTTCGCGACAATCTAAATTGAAATTCGACTGCATTTCATGAAAATTATGTATCGGTGCTGATGTCTAGGCAACACTCGATGAAAAACCTTTGATATTTCGTCAAAAACCCGCCACCTTCAGCGAAACGACGTGAAATATGAAATGCGAAAAAGATGCTCTGCGAAATGCGCCACATATACTCTACACAATTTTCGCTTTTTCATTTTTCGCGCTCGTTTCATGGTGTTTCATCATAAGTGTGTAGCCGGCATAATGGGAGACTGGAACGCAAAAGTAGGAAGAAGAAAAGATGAAGAGGTATGCGGAGAGCATGAATTGGGAGAGATGAGAAATAGAAGAGGGTCGAGGCTCATAGAATTTTGTGAAGAATATAAATTAATTATTGGAAACAAGATTTTTAAAAAACATGAGAGAAGAAAATACACTTGGAAAAGTCCAGGAGATGGAAGACGATATCAAATAGATTATATTATTATGACCAAAAGAAGATATAAATTGGATTGTAAGACATACCAGGAACGGATATAAATAGTGATTACAATTCAGTAGTAATGAAATGTAGTTTTAAATTTAAAAATATGAATAAAAAGAAAGTAAAAACAGCACAATGGAATTTGGAGTCACTGAAAGAGGTAAAGAAAGAAGAAGTAACGAAAGAACTTTATAAATCAAAGGAAAAGAAAATGATATCGAAGGAGACTGGATATCACTACAAAAGCAATAAATCAGACAGGAAGGAAGAAACTAGGAACTCAAATAATAGAAAGGAGAAAACAATAGATGAAAAGTGAAATATTAGACTTGGAAAAAAATAAACTAAAAATAAGCCCACGATAAAGGAAGTAAGGAAAAATACAAGGCTTTAAGAAATCAAATGAAAAGAGAATGTAAGCAAGCAAAAGAAAAATGGATTAATTAGAATTGTGAGGAAATTGAGGAGCAAATGAAAGCAGGGAACTCCGATCAGGCATATAACAAAGTAAAAATATATTCTGTAGCTAAAAGAAAGAGAACAAATTAGCAATGTAATGGATGAAAAAGGAAAGTTATGAAACTCTCAAAAGGACAAAGTAAAAATATGAGTGAAGTATATTGACAAACTGTATAAAATTAAGCAAGTATATAAGTAAGTAAATGCATGGAAAAAGAGAATAGCGCGGAGAACGAAGAAAAAGGAGATTGAGATCACAATCTGATAAAGCTATGAAGGAAATGAAAACAGGTAAAACAGAGGGAGTTCATGAAACTGCTAGTGAGTTATTAAAGAACGCAGATGTACTTCTAAAACATGTACACGAATTAATCAATAGATTTCCAAAAAGGTAGGCTAATCCTGATCTCTAAAAAAACAGGAGCAAGCGCATGTGAAGATTATTGCATACATCAAAGATTCTAGCAAGGATATTATACAAGATACAAAATAAAACGGATGAAACGGCGGGAGAAAAACAGTTTAGATTCAGAAAAGGTATAGAAAAATTAGGAAGCAATCAATAATTTTATATGTGAGATTTTTATCCGAAAATATACTGAAAAAAGGTTTAGATACGTATGTAATATTTGTAGATTTAGAAATAGTTTTTCATAATGTTGAATGGTCAAAAATATTTCAAATATTGAAGGAGATAGGAATTAAGTATAAGGAGAGAAACATATATAAGGACCAAAGGGCTAAAATATAAAAACGAATAGCGAAGTGAGAGAAGTGAGAATTCAAAAAGGAGTGAGATAAAGTTGCTGTTTGTCGCCAGTACTGTTTAGCCTGTTTATAGAAAAAGTAACTGAAGAAATGAATGAAAGGAAATCAGGAGTAAAAATACAAGGGGAGACTGTTAAAATGATAAGGTTTGCCGATGACATTGCCATAGCAGAAAGAAGTAAAGAAGAACAAAAGAAAACGTTGAAAAAGTTGGAAGAAAATTAGAAAACAAAATAAAAAATGAATAAGAATAATACAAAATTGATGGTAGTCAGTAGATGGGAATAAAATCCAATAAATATGGAAACAGGAGGTGAAGAAATAGAATAGAAGTCTAGAGTAGAATTGGACGCTACTCAGCAAAAGGGAACTAACCAACATCTGTAAATAAAATTAGTTATTAGTATCATCGTTGGAAAGATCGTAAGAAGTAGAATTCTTCAAAATTGGGCCTTCGATTCAAAAATGTGTACTCACGTTGAAAGAAGCTTATGAGTAAACGCTATATCATATAGTTTCTACATGGCTCTTGAACTTCGAATCACGTGTTTTCAAAAAGCGGATTTTGCTGAATAGCGTCCAACTGAACAAGAGATTCTTTTTTTTTTCAAAAGGAGGAGCGATACATATGTGATACGTACCTATTACCTATACATCTATACACTATGTGTAAATTACACGATCACTGGGATATGTCCTCCCGCATACCCGCACATATTTGTATTTTCTCTTATCGACGATAATGAAGAAAAATTAGGCACAATTCACCACAAATTCCTTCAGTAACGCTAGCGAAATTAAAAGTAATACGTAGACAAGTACTTCTACTTTTCATTATTTTGAATGAATTAATTAATTTTCTCCAATGAATTCAAAAATCAAGGTCACTCATCAGTCGAATTCCTTAATTCGAAGGTTCCATAATGAGAGAACAAGATGATTGGGGGGGGGGGGCGCAGTGATTTTCTAGCAGTATATTGTGAAATTAGTATTGGTTTATTCCGGAAAAGTTTCAAAAATAAAACTGACACAGCGACCTCTCCCTTCTGGTGCGAATGAAATAAATGTTATAACTGGTAACTATCGGATCCAGCCGATTATGGAATGGAGAATTTTGAAGTATAAGTTATTCCGAAATCAACAAAAGTTATTTCAGACGAATTTTCCTCAAACATGCGGAAAACTTTGTTCAAAATAATGAAGACCACCTAGATGACGGGAAGTTACAGCCCTGAAAAATCAAAATTGACATGCTTCGTTTTTCTTTTCAGGATCGTTTAATAGAAACCCCCATCTATCAGTACAGTATCTCTTGGTCGAACTGAAAAAAATTAGATACCTTTGAGTCAGTATATAATATTATTTACTTATGAAAAAACTGATTTCCAAAATGCAGTAAGTGCATTCTTTCTTGTTTTTTCTTTTTCAGAGGACGGAAATCCTTCACTCATCAGTATCTCTTCATCGAATTATAAAAAAGTCATTTTCCTTTTCGTCATCGCAATATTTGCTCGCGAAAAAGCTCATTTCCAAAACATAGTACGTCCGTTTTCTGTGTATTCCAATTTTCAAAACGCAATAAGTCCAGTTTTTGGGGATTTTCTTCAGCTTGCATTTTTGTGAACACTTTAGTTTTGCAAATAAAATATTTAGGCCATGTAAGTCATGAAAGTTGAGGCTAGCTTCAGTCAAAAGTTAGTGAGAAAACAATCAAAATAATTATTTATTCAGTTCCCTGCGTTTCTTGATCAACTTAGGAATTAATATAGACTAATTGAAGGGTAAAGAATCAAAACTCACATTTGCCATTTTACTTCAAGGGCGCAAATAGGCAAAATACTGTACACGGGGACGTGAATATCTTTGCTGCGCCTGTGAATGTGCGGTGTGTATAATACACTCCACGTTCATAGGCTCAGCAAAGATATTCCTAGACCCGTGTACAGTATTTTGTCTATTTGCGCCCTTGAAGTAAAATGGCAAATGTGAGTTTTGATTTTTTTACCCTGCAATTCTTTCTGAAAAAGCACTTCTCGTACTGAATACTTGATTTTCCCAAAATCAAAACCTTCGCAACAATACTGATGTGCAATAGGTAAGACTCGCACTTTACCAACAGACGACGGATCTTTGTTTTTCTCGGGAATCGATAAACTTTCTTCTTTCTTTTGTAAAATGAAGATTAAAGAACTCCTGCTGATAATCTTTTCGGCCAAATACAGACAGAATTCTTCAAAATTGATTTTGAAATTCCTATCAATATTTTCCCGTCTACACACTTTTGGAGGAAACATATTAATAATGAAGACAAGGCCAACCCCCTTCGCCACTCAGTTAAACATTTAAAGATGAGAAAATTGCTTCCTCGCCTACCATCCACCGTTCTGAAGTGCATGCACTTCACATACATTACACGATTCTTTCATAAACTAGTGGTTCTGGGCTACTGAAAACACCTAACACACGCGAACTGATCCTTGGCCAAAACCATATTGATAGTTCAAATCTTGTATCTACCACCTGCAGGTCGCCATTTCGCCAAATCTTATTCAATCGAACATTAATGGAACACTAATGGAGACTTGGAAGATTCAGCTTCTGGTTTTAGGGGACTATTTTTCAATTTTGCATGCTTGATTTTCAAAAATAGAAACGAAATTCATCCTTTTTACTTTTATTTTGCAAAAAGGCACCTCTTCCCAATTTTTGGTTGACTTTCTATCAAAACAGGGGCGACGATCGGGCAGAAGGGGCAACCGCCTCTTCACCTTGAGAAATTCAGTGGTAGGTCCACTGGTAAATCACAACCCAATTTTCTTTCTATAATATATTAGGTACCAATAAAAAAAAATTGAAGGGCCTCTTAGGAAATCTCAAAAACAAACACCTATTTATTTTCATTTTTTAACTAGTCCACCTTAAATTAAAATGCCTTCCACCCCTCCGGTAAAAACACAGATACAACCACTGGGGCTGGGAGACCTTTTTTTTTTCGAAATGAGGGGACTTTAGAGGACTTGTAAGGCAGGTAGACATTTTGTTCAATTAAATAAGGATGTCAGGATATGACACACATTTATGAGAACGAAATACCATACACCATGTACACGTGTTTCAAAATGATTAGTTAATAAAACGTATTTACAGTATCACATGCGACACTAACCCAAATATGCAGAAAGCAGCCAGTTAATGTACTCTTCAAATGATCCACCACTCGAAGAGAAATCTTATATTGTAAATCTCATTTCCTGCTGCTAAAAGACCACTAGGAGGATAGGGTACAGACAGACGTTTTTTAGAATCAGAAACATGAAACATCCAGAAAATAGAACCAGACACCCAATTAGCGATGCGGATAGAATGGCGATTGGCGACACTCAGCACTGCACTGCACTGCACTGCACTCGCCTCGTCGAAGCCGGCGAACGAGACCAAGAGACCGATCGAACGTCGAACGTCAGTTAGCGACACGCGAAATCGAACGCGATCCGATAACCTCATCAGCAGAGCGATATTTAAGACTGATAGTGATAACGATATCAACGTATCACCGCGCGACCGCGTAGCACATCACAGCCAACCGCCAGAGCCAACAGGTTAAACATAAAGAATAGCGGGTATTTCAAACGCTACGCTTGACGGAACCGCGGCGTACAAAAACACCGTCAACCACCACCGGCACAGATCGCACGGTTTTCGGCATCGCTACCTACCGATCGCGATGATGGCTTTTCACGCGCCCGTGCCACATGCCCGTCTCAGATTAAGGCGAAACGAACGATCGCCTCTTCGATCCGGAGTCCGGACCAGTCGGTCGCATAGAGCGTACTCTACTCTTTTTCTTCCCGACTTAGCCGGGTACCGTGGCGAAGCGTGTTCGTGTCGCGGCCCGTTCATCATCCTTCGCGTATTAAAATGAAAAAAATGTCTTTGGCGCGCTACATTTCGACATTTCCGAGGAACGCAGTGGGAGGGGGGTAGAATGCACACAGGTTGACGACGGAAATGAAAAATAACAGTTCGAAAATACTGTGCGAAATGTTTTTCGGCGTGCGAGATAAAAGTGACTGTGCGAAAAACGAAGAAAACATACGAAATAGTATATTACACAACTAGGAAAAACATGGTAAAATGGGAAGATTGCGAGTTTGCACCACGAGCTGAAGGTGAGGTCTGAAATACAACAGTCGTACTTCATCATTTCCTCCCGAGTTGCGTACGATGTTTTTTTAAACACCTTCTCAGAAAGGGCAAAATTATATGGAATCTACGAGCAACAAGGAGGTAATAGGGAACTTTCCGTGCATAGGTGTTGAAAAAATAGTTAATATTGATAGATATACAAAGTGCAAAAAGCTTTTTTGTACGTGTATCAAACATTATTTTTTTAACCGATGCACAAAACAGTGATTTTGAGCTCTCACCCAATAAATTACAGTAAATTACCAGTAAGTTACCGAAAATTACAGCTAATTTGCTGTAAATTACCAAATATACTAATAAGCGACCGTAAATTACGGTAATTTAGGTAGCATGTGAAAATGAAATGTAAAAAAAGTTATACGCGAAGATTTTTTTACGCACGCTTCGATTTCCCTTCTTCTATGGTTTCCTCATCGCTTGCACAAAGGTTCATGATTTCCAAAGTTCCGAGTTATCATTACGAGGGTTCAAAATTACCAAGGTCAGAATTTAGTTTGATGTTCACAATACTGTACAGTATTTCCAGAATTGACGATCATAGTTTCGATAATTTAGGTATGTAGTTTACCAGTTCTAGAACTTGCAATATTATAAACGAGAAGTCAGGACGAATAATTTTGAAGGTTTACCATAACTAAAGTTGAAGTTTACGATTTTAAGGTTTGACAAATTTGAGAATTTATAATTTCTAACCTCACCAGTTACCCTCGAGCATGGTGATCAAGGCCGACTTTAGGTAAAATCGATCCAAGGAATTACTTTATAGCCCCCCCCCCATAAAAAATACATACGGGAAACTAGTTAATCATTTCCTTATAAACATTATATTACTGTTATGTAGGTCTTTTTAATCATTCTTTTAGTACTTCTCTTTTCCAGGTGTTCTTATCCGGCAGAGTGCACTGGAGAATTCACCCCGGGTTGCCCCCATGCAGTGTGTGTACCACATAAGCTCTTCATTGCAGCTGCCCAAATTGGCCCTACCTCAGTATCTCTCACCCCCCCCCCCCCAATAAAAATATACAATCCAATTTTATTTCAAGATTCAAGTATGTATGTGACTACACTGCTACACTTACGTAGTATTCTTGAAGTGAAAATCCTTAAAAATCCTTAAATATAACAAAGATGAGAAATTTGCAAAAAAAAAAAAAAAAAAAAAAAAATGAGAGTTCCTGTTGACGTGTGACAAGAAATAAAGATATGGTAAACAACGGTTAGGGGTTGAGATGCGCTTGTAAATTAGTGTGTTCGATTTCTTTTAAAATCATGATCGGGCTCCGATTTTCTTTTTATACGTTATTACTGTGCCGTCTTATGGATCAACTAAGTAATTGGTTAATTGGTTTCCCCGACAAAGATAGGATATTCGTAAGTTCAGGCTGCCCAGATCATACTCTTTTTCAAGGAAAATACTCTTTTTCAAGGGAAATACTCTTTGGATACTGTAAAAAAATAGAACTCTATCTTTTCCCAAAAAATTTCAAGAAGTACCCTTTGTTATGCTGAAGCTGATAATAAAAGATAACCATATAAATGATGACTGATAGCGTGATAGCGAAGGCCAAAATTCGCTTGAGATTGAGAGACTCGCTCTACATTCTACAGTTAATAAAATCAATATGTGACGTGTCACAAGAAAAGAGTCCAGTTACCACCAAAGCCTTTTTCTTGTGATACGTCTGTTTCACTCTAGGTTGTGGCATTGTGATTTTATTTTTCAAGTTTGTCAAAGCACATTGAGCTACCATGGGGCCAAAAACAAAATAAAAAAATGATTACATGCGATATGTACAAATATGGAATACATACAAAAGGCACTCAAATATTTATTTCAATTGAACAAATAAAAAGCAATTTAGAGGTGAAAATTTTTCCGGTCCATTTTTATTTATAACAAACAATACTTGACTAAATCCAAGGAGAGAAAAAAGGAAAAGAGGGAAGAGCAGGTAAGAATAATTTATAACACAGGCCAGGTCCGTACCGACCAGGGGGGGGGGTTAACCTCCCTCCTCCCATTGGCCAAATTTTCTTCTTATACATGTGGACAGCTAAATAAATTTGAGGTACTTGTAGCCCCTCTAAATCACAAATTCCCTAGCTTAAATCCTGGGTACAGCCCTGACATAGTCCAGAAAGACTCCTGGAGCGAGTATCGAGCAAAGTGAGATACGAGTTTGCTAGAAAAAATTTTTGAACGACCTGGAGCACTCTTTTTTGTTAAAAAATATGTGGGCAGCCTGTAAGTTTTTAATAGGAAGAAAGAGACCAGGACTTTTGAATTTTCTTACATTAAGTATTACATTCGTTTTCATTACGTTCATTATTTATTCTTTAATCATTTAATGAATTTTTCAAAATTATAATTTTTTTATATTCGTTTTTATTATTATTATTATTATTATTATTTTTTAATAAATAAAATTTTTAAAAGCATGTTCTTCCTTTCTTTTTCGGAGCTGCCCAAAGTTTTTGAAGGTGCCCAATATGGGTGGTACTGCCTGGTAGAGTACACGCTGCCCCATGTAGAGTTAACGCTTTTCAAGCCTCTTCCAAATTAGTTTGAACCTCTGTAAGATTTTCTAGACTCCTTATACTTAACTTTAGAAAACCTACCTAAAACCTAATAACCACTGAAATTCGACATGGCTCATTTAATTCTCTTCTATAGACGTGTTTAAAACTTGGTATAAGTCTTACGATACAGACCCTCTTCAAAACGAATCTAAGACTCTTTTGAGAGTCCTTTTAAACTTATATGGGCCTCTTCAAGACTTTTTTTACCTTAGGTATTTAAGATTCTTTAAGACGCTTCCATATTGGTACAAGTTTCGTTAAAAGATAAATATAAATATGTATTCTTCCAGGATTCTAGGCTTGATTAAGATTTTCTAGGTCTGAATCAACACGCCTCCAGATGCGTTTAAGACTACTCAAATTTCTTCTAACCAGCTTACAATTTTCTGAAATCGACATCGGATTTACATGAAACGCGTTCTGATCAAATCATTGAAAAGTGATGTCACCTTTGAAACATTTTCCCATGAAAACTGCGCACACTCGGAGGAAAATTCAATTAAAGTACAAGTAAATTGCACACACAAAGGAAAAAATTTGAATATACGTAGGTAAAATTGTAAATTACACACAGTAGTATAAAAAATACTATCCGATGTTTGGGCATTGATAATAGCCGGCTCACTGAGGGAAACGAAGCCGAGAAATCACACCCTCCTCATATTCTGCGATAAGTGATTCTACGTGGATATTTTATTTTTAGCGTATGTATTTCGTATCTCATTCTCAATGTGCAGTCCTTGTATCTGGACCAAAGTGTCAGTTTGGAACTCCTTTAGCCGTTTAGTGAACGTAAATAGGTCAGGATGCGGCTTAAATGAACGGTTGAAATGGTTTTGGAACAACTCGCAGGCATTTATTGTGTCCTCTACTTAATGAAGCCATTCTGCAGGTCCACAGGCTTGGCGGATATTTTGCATCGTTAAAAAGTACGAAGTGAAGAGTAAAATTTTACGACACTGGGGCCGTGTAGGCATCAAATCAGAAACAAACGCAGCATATACTTCTGTGGGATCTACGAAAAGTGAGATCAAACACATGTTTCAACTATCAAGCAGTGTCTACGTAGTATTATGTACCCGCTCCCCCCCCCCCATCATGTTGCCATTCTGAGATTGTACATTTATAAGAGCCCCGCTGATGCAGGCTCCCATAAGCGGCTCAATCGCATATTCATTCTTATACGTGTATGCGTACTTGTGACTCACCCTCGGTCTACCGGTTTTTGTCGTATGAGCAATTTACAATCGAAACCCGAACTGTAAAAACAACCGTAGTCAGTTTTGATTTTTTGACTTGAATGACAAACTGAGCTATATACACAGCTCAGATGGATGAACTGCCTGCTTGTTTTCATTATCGGATGATGACTTGATAATTGAGTTGCAATGTTTTTGTATATTAGCTGTTGATATAGCTCAGTCTCTCATTTAAGTCAAGAAATCAAAACTGACTATGGTTGTCTTCACAATTAGGGTTTCCATTTCCACCGTGTTTCCTTTATTTTGTGAATATGTGAACTTCACATTTCCTACATCTTTAGTGTAATTTGAAAATCCACCTCTCTATCGTAAAGTATGCATTTTACTTTCTCCCGTCTTCATTTCTTTATTCTTTCTTACGTTTTCTTACCCTTTTCTAGTTCTTATTTACTCAGTTTACCCCTGACCACTAATAGGCACTTATCCCTTCAACCCGTACGATTATTTATTTACTTATGGTGGCTGTAGGACGGAGGAGGCAGTTATCAGGGAAGGCTGCAGCGATTCCATCTTCGCATAATATGAGAAAATGATGAACATATTATCGTAGAATCAACTCGATCTCTCTGTTAGAATAAACAGAACACCAAATCGTTAGGGCAATGTTCTAAAACTATTAAAAAAACGCGCATTACCTGGAAATTTCAATGTGAAATGAAAAATAATGATATAGTGAGTGCGCCCCCAGAGGGTTTCCACAACGCGGTCTCATCGTTTTCATACCTCACGCCAACTTTTCCTTCTCGCTTTTCGAGATCTTGGTCATTTTGTACGGCGCTTCGTTTCGTTCACGCGAGTCATTCTTGTAGAAAATATATAATAAATTTTAAAAAAATGAAAAAATGATAATAATAATAAAAGAAATTGTAATACAGGCGCATTGTATGGGAAAAGAGGATCGGTTCGGAACTGCAATATTGAAATCAAAGTCTCTCTTTCAGGTGTGGCGACCAAATAACAAGTACAAGTAGAAAGATTACACGCGCTTTCCACGTGCACAGAAACTGTTTTCCGTGAAATGGAAACGTGACGACTCCAGCTGACAAATACAAAAGGGAAGGGAGAAGGATGTGGAAATTTTTTGCTCCGTATTTCTGATAAGGACGTACAGCACGGGCTGGTTAATTTCTCTGGTATGGTACCGCCTTAACAATTTCCATGAACTCGTATACCTTTTTAGTTCATCCCTTCTGGGCGCCGTGTACGTGTACAAATACAGCGCCGATTTCGTCGCAACAGTCCCACAGTGTAACACCAGTAACTTGCATTTATACGTGTTTCGGTATGAGAGGTCATAGTGATTCGGGTAATATGGACGGGTATGTTACGATTCGGGGTGTTGACTTGATGGAAAAAACAGAGCAGGAAATCGAACGCAGTTCAACTTTACCCCGTGGAAACTTCCAGCACGGGATGATACAGGACGAAGTTTAGATATATCGTTTTCAAACTTTCTCTCGTGCAGCATATTCGTAGGATTCGTAGTTTTCGAGGTATAACCCACGTTTTTCGAATACCAGAAGAGAAATATGTTGGCGCCGGTACAAATTTGAACGAAAATGGTATCCTTAATCCGTACTGCGTTGGAGTTTCCAAATTATACAGCAGAATATTGAAATCAGCGAATAGGTTGGCTTAGAACTACACGTACGCGTGCATGTTAGTTGACATTAGTCTGGAAGGGGCCGAAGGCATTACGAAAATAGAATACGAGTATAATTGACGAATATGACAAACGTGTACGACAGATTTCCTTCGAAGGCGACGAAGTTGAAATGGAAAAGTCATACGCGTTTTGAGCGCAGGGACGAAACTAAGGGAGGCACGGGGGCAAATTGCCCACACCCCAAGCCTCCGCCGGAGTTGGAAAATTTAAGTAGATGGATCAAAAGCTTCGAAAATCCAACACGTCAAAAAGGGGTTTATAAAATTTTAGATTTATTACTATCATAAAAAATGAATTTATGTTCTAGAGTGATATTCATGATTTTCCCAACTTAAAGTTTTCTGAAATTTTCTAAGTCAGAACTTCAACTAGTAAAATCTGAATTGTCACTTGAAGGAAATTTCAATTTTTAAAGAAAAAAAAAAAGAAAAATTTATTTATAACTGAAATCTGAAAATTATGAATTAACGTTTTTCCCAATGGGACCAACCACAGAACTTTACCATTTTTCCTGTTTATTCAATTAAAATAAAAGTGGATATTCGAATGAGCCTCGGCGCCAAGTATTTTTATTTTTAATACTCGTACCAAAGGTAGACATAGACGAATGCTTACGCGGATGCTTTATCAATACAAACATAACAATAATTGTATTGTCAACCGGCTGTAATCAGCCAATGTCCTACTTTAGGATGCCAACTCCAATCTGAACTTTCTTGTTCCTTCATTTGAATTTCGACGAATTTGATCGAACATTATTGCGTAATTCATTTCTAGCAGTTCATATATCATTCGTATTCTCCTTTCTGCTTAGTTTTGAACGTGTAAAAATGAGTGTGGTTAATGTTGATTTTTTTTTTTTGAATGTGCTGCGAACGATGCATTCCAAAAAAGACGGTAGTTCAAAACGGTATGAAGTAGTACCTGCTCATGTCACAACATTTTCAATAACGATTTTAGAAAAGAACGTGAAAGAGTGTTTCTATTCAAACCCTCGGAGCACCAAAAAGCCTCTCTAAAGTGCAGACAAAGAAATGTGACTTTCCTGAAGTAAGTGAATGTAAAAATAAAACTCTGTTATCTGTTTTTCACAGTATTGTTAGACCTAAAACAAAACGTTAAATTGTTTTTTGTCATAACTCATAACCATTTCATCAATGACATGACAAAAAAATGAATCAATAACAAAACAAAATGACAAAAAAATTATGTTCGGACATTTCGTCAATGATTAAATAATAAACTATGCTAAACGACGTAATAATTGATAACATATTATGCTCAGCGGCATTGCCATTGACAGTAAACCATGCTAAGCATTATGATAAAAAGGAAGACAAATGACAAAATAATTTCGTCAAGACGTAACAAACTATGAAAAAAAGAAAATGAAAAACTCTGAAGATGAGAAAACTCACGATACAACAAAAAAAGATGAATGCACCTCTGACAGAAGGACAGAAAATCGTTTCATCTAATATCGCTGGTTTTACAAATAGGAAAAGAAAAACAATTAAAATAAAGCTGAAAAATTCGGATGTATTCCACATTTTTAATTCCACGTTTCACGTTCACCTACCTAAAAACGAAGGCGTACGGATTAAAATGTAAGATTGCGAGTTTTGATTTTTTTAGTGAGCATGATGTTTATGAACACATAATGAATAAAATGAAACATTTAACTGAAACCTTTGAAAGTGAAAAATTTACTGCCATCGATGTGCTCACTGTCCTAAAGAACTGCGTTCAATCTCTCTGGCTCGATAATAATAATAATAATTTTTCGCTGTGCCACGTTAGCTGTCATAATTGCATGTATTATCGTTACTATTTGTTATTATTTCATCTTGCTCCTATTTCTACCATTCTTACTTGTTTATTTATTTATTTGCCTATAATACCTATATATATATATTTTCTTTTCCCCCATTTTTGCTTTATTCTTGCTTGTACTTTGCCTGACAGTGATTTAACTATTTATGTTTACCTATCTGTTATTTACCGCGTTATTTCTCTGTCCGTTTTGCGATCACGTTACCTCTGTCGCCTTTTTTATGTGCGGTTTTTCGCTGTGTATGCCTAACTATTTTTATTGCCATATTTACTTACATTAGTTGTTGCAAATTTGATTGGCTGCATTTACTTGTTTTCCTTCTTTTTTTTTTTTACGCCAATCTGTATTATTATTCTCCAACATTTTCACATAGCATACTCACACACATTTATGTACTTGCAATTTTTGCTTATACTTATTCACATTTATTTATACTCGCATGCTGTTTATCTTATTTAATTTTGTTTAAAGTGTAAATAAATAAATAATAATAAAAACTTATTCGAGAAAGTAAAAACGAGGTAGATACTTGAATACATGTCGTTGCAATGGTTGCAAAAAAGGTGATACTGATCAGGAAAAGCAGTGTTTAAAAAGCAGCATCGCCGTCGCCACATTCCCAAACGATTCGACTCAAGTAATGAAAATCAGACGGAAATGACTTTTTACCAGTTCTATAGATCCGAATTCTATAAAGTTTTAGACAGTTTGACCAAGGAAATGAAAGAAAAAATCGAAAATTTGTGTAAAACGTTGAATCCTTTTCATGAACTTCTGGAGATTCTCTTGAAACGAGAAAATTTGACTCTGCAGAATTTAAAACAATGTCATGAATTTTATCCTGACTAGAATTCAAAACCAGATATTAACGCTCTGCAAACCGAAATAGACGCGCTATTTGATTCATGCGCTGAATGCTCATCGTTCATTACAGTTGTTGAAAATTCTCGAAAAATAAAAAATCTACTGTAGCTCACTTTCTGCCCCCCCCCCAAACTAATCGTAACAGCGTCGTTCATATTCAACAGTTTCAAATGAACGAAAATTTAGGGGGTCTAAAAATCTTCAAAAATCATCTCCGAACGATAATGGAAGATAAGAGATTGGACTGTACTCTGAAAAAGATTTGACAGATCAAATCGAATTTACGAAAATCATGACAGTTTGGGCGGCATTGAAAAATCGAAGAATTTTAAACTAATTTCAAAATTAAAACTGACATATTTTTTAATTTGTTTATTTATAAACTAGGTATTATTTGTCATTTATTACGGCGCTGAAATTAAATTTTTAAATGTGTTTCAGTTGTTACCCGTTTTTTTTTTGCAGGGGGGGGGGATACACAAAGTTTGATACTTGGATATTTTGAGTTGAGTCAGTTTGGAATTCAACAATTTTTGCCCCCCCCTCCCCCAGAAGAACTACTTCGCTACGTTCATGTTTGGGCGCACGACTTCTCTGGCGAGTTCATTCATGTTTCGTCGAGCTAATAGTTTTGTCACAAACAACAAGCAAATAATGATCTACTTTCAATCTTTGAACATTGACATGGTCGATTATATAGGGATTTTTCAATTTATTATAATATATATATATTTATTATTTGCACGGCAAGAATGCACCAATAGTGACGTTGCAATAACAAAAATATGGGCGCAGATAATAGTGGTTCTAATTTAGCTACACGTTATAATCAAGCTTTGGAGCGAGTGCTTTACTTGAAAGTTGGGAAAGCACCTGACCCGGACGGAATCAGGAACGCGACACTAGAAACCTTTACGGAAGTGTCGGCAGAACAATTGACATACATTTACAACCAAATAATAGCGCAGGGGGTCACCCTAAACCAATGGTCAACCTCAGAAACCATGCTACCTCACAAGAAAAGGGAGAAGACCCAATTCAAGCCCATCAGCCTTTCCTCGAATGTTTGCAAAGTCTTCTGTAAAATTATTGAAAACAGAATCTACCCACAGCTCGACGGCAACCAACCTCCGGAGCAGGCAGGCTTCAGAAGGGGCTTGTGCACAGTCGACTATATTCACACATTAAATCAGCTAATACCTAGAGAAAACGAACGAATGCCAGATGAAACTAAACACCTAGAATTCGTAAACTTTCAAAAAGCCTTCGACACAGTAATTAGTCACACCTATTTATGGAATGCTCTTAAAACCCAAAGAATAAACAAAAAAATCAATAAAATTCTACAACATTTTTATAAGAACTCTTAAGCATATACAGGATGTCTGCAGACTTTTCAAAAAAATTCTTCCTGACTTTTTCCTTACCTCCTTTCTTGTATTTGAAGAATCCATACATAAAAGTCTTCGGATTATTTTTATATTCCAAATATAAAATCATGAGTATAAATCTAAGGACTTGATAATGAATGTAATTGAGGTAATCATCATAATTCTCACCTCACATTGCAAAAACGTTTATTTGTAATGATGGAAAAAAGTTATGATTCTTCTCAAACATTGAATATGAAGCTACAAGCAACAAACTTGAACGAGGACTCGAATTATGAATTCATTACGTTCATATGCAATTTATTTCTTGATTCTCATTCTTTCATACTATGGGATTTCCTACGTAATCTTCCATTGGATAGTAATATAATTTACTAATTTTCCCTGACCTTTCAGCGAATTTTTCGAAATTTTCGGATGACATCCTAACTTCCTTTCAAAAATCCTGACTTTTCCTGATTTCCAAACGTTGTAGAAGCGATGTCGTTTCGCGAATGGAGCGAGTTGAAATTTCTTCGGGATTATTCGGCATTATTCCCTTACGAACACCTTCGAAACTGACTCCTATAAAAATTATTAGGGGCACTGCTTTACCCTCGCGTTATTAACACTACCCTCGCCCGCGTAAAGAGTCAATTGCATTGGCTAAATGCCAGACATACGGTATAATTTATGAAATTATCATATCGAAATCATTTTACCCGCACATAAACGACAATTTGACTGAAAAATTGAAAATAAACACTTTATCGTAGTTTTCTTTGCCAGCTGAGTATACGAATGACTATAAAGTAGTGATTTTATTTGAAGTTTTTCAATTGTGCACGAATAGAAACCACTACATGAAATTCCTACAGATTCGAATACCATATAGTTCTCGAAGCACAGAACAAATTATACACAAACAATCCTTTCGTCTCGTAAGAGCTAAGTTCTCTAAACGAACTTTTCCGTTTGGAAATTTGCTGCAGCAAAAGGTGAACGTATTTTCTCTCCACCTTCATAATTTACGACAAATTCATCAATCTTACTCGACAACACTCGGTAAACAAAGGATTTCTTCAACTGGTTTTATTTACTGGTATTTTTAAAGTTAGTTGCGAATTTGCAAGTAACCAACTCCGTTTTGCTCTCGCATTGAACACTCCTGTTCTACTTCCCCCCTCCCCCAAGAAAATAGATTGGCGCGAACAAATGTTTTCTTGGAGCGAGTGAAATTAACAGCAAAACTGCTAATAGTAATCGGCCAGGAGTCTGGTTGGCCGAGTGGATAGCGTGCTGGTCTCAGTTTCCAGAGGCTCTGGGTTCGATCCCACGTAGAACTCGCTACATTTCGACCTAAGCCGGGTTTTCGGCTAGATGAAAAGAGGGCTAAGGCAGCCCTAACAGCCTCCCTGACGTCTCTGAGGTAATGCTCGAAAGGGCAGATTCCAGGGCTCGGGTTGCGAGTACAATTAGAAAAGAGAATAGTAATCGGCCGCATTTACGTTGACCGAATCGGAGGAGTGGCAAACTCCTTACAGCCAGTCACAAATAATTAAAACGAAGTGCCCAAAGATGATCACAACCTCATCATTTTTCAATATTGCACTTTCAATATTTTTCGAGTTCTCGCATTTTTAAGATTTTGGAATGCAATGCGGCGGTTTGACTTGTTTAGTCTAGTGACAAAGAAAAAATTACTGAAATGATGCGATATCATTTTCTCACATGGGTACGAGAACAGGAAGACACCTGGACCTATCTTGATAGTTGAAGCAACTGATCCAATGTTTCTTTTTGGCACAGAGCAACCAAGTTTTTGATACAAACAGATATTTTGGAGGAGTGGGACTGGTGTCACATTGATTATTGATTGAAGAGGGAAAAAATAAACTACTTTCAGCCGCCCCCCCTCCTCGTTTCTATGCCTACAATGTCCGTCAAGAAGAGCGTAATACTAGTACTTCCATAATCCAAACAAAAATGGTTTTCCCGCGCTTTTAACTCTTCTCAACCGTAAATTATATCAGCTGAATTATACAGGGGTATTCGAGGCATACTTAGGAATAAGATAACAATCCGCCCCTCCCCCTAAAAAACCGCGTTCAGTCGGTAAAATTGAAAACATAAAGACTTCTAACGCTTACTGATCTCAACGTATTTCCGATACGCGAACACACTTTCTACCTGAAAACAGAATCCTCTCCCTCGGAGTCACTTTTGAACTTCGCAAGGTAATTTTCATTTTTTCAGCATTCTTTCAGATCTAACAGACGAGTTGAACGACTTGGTTCCAATTTTGTGAAACATATACGAATCATTTTACAGCAAAACTCTGTCCTCGAGCGTATTGGATCATCGAAAGGGACGTCTATTAACAAATCCACAGTCTTCTTCATACCTATTGACGGCACTGACACTAGACTGAAAATTACAACTGATCTACTGGCGCCAAGTTCACTGGCCACTTTGTTGCAGAGGAATGAACAGTGCGAAGCAATATCACAAGACTCGAAAAAACCAGTAGTTGAACTGAAATCTATCTATACTCGCCAACTGCATCACCAAAAGAATCATTACTATAGCAAGGAAGACCGGTGCGAGTCAATCGAATTAACCACGCTAGGAATGTAATTAAATAACAGCTGGAATGGTAATACGTGAATCGCTGATTTACCGCTTAAGTATTAAGGTCGTACATTATCATTGTATACGTTCGTACAATTAACGTGTACGCGCAAAGGTCATAGTCCTAATTAATTAGGAAGCACGGAGCAATGTTGTTTCTTTCCGCTACGTTAGAAAAGAACACAACGTAAAATAGTTTACACAAATCTGCGATCGCCCCGAAACGCACCCTAATTAATTAATGGGGCGATGCGAACCACGCAATCATTTCAGATGCCACATTTTCTAACCGACTGATTCAATTCAATTTTAATGGCCTAGGTAATGACTTCGAGTCCAAAATACGTCGGTTTTTCTGGATTATCAATAAATTGTAAAAGACGAAAGGTATCTTCTTTTGCAGGTAACAAATAGGGTACCTCCATCGCAGCGTATGAGCTGCGATATGATGAGCAAATTTCAAACCCAATGCTCGACCAGACTCCGTTTGATATCTTTGACTAGGGTGGCCGCTGTACCACCAATTAAAACGCGAAATACACGCTGACCACGCAATTTTGGTCTCAAAATTCTTCACTCTCGGTGACTGTCAGGTGGGTTACCTATTGCCCGCCATTTCCAAAATTAATCGTTCGAGACCTTCAGCTGTAGCAGGGAACATGAATCAACCACTTGTGGGCAGCGAGCGAATGAACATCAATAACCAACGGGGCGTGATGTCAACCATCAGACGGCGCAATGCATCGCTCATTCGCGTTAAACTGTCCCACATTCTTTTCTAATGGCGATAAAAGCTCAATAACAAAATAATGAGATCGTTGAATTTTACAGAAAAATATCGGAATCGGGTTTGAAACGTTATCGCCATTCGTTGGGGGCCCACTAATTCGACTGATTGACTTTACAAGGCTAGTTCATTTTTCAGTTCAGCTCAATTGACGAAAAATTGGTCGCCGAAAGTCAGAAAGACACCACAAGCTAGATTTTAGGCAAAAAAGTGTCATTATTTTCCACCAATCAGAACGAAGGATCACTTTAAGTGCGCAAAGCCGACACCATTCCACCCTAAGTCACACAAGAGGCAATGTTATGTCTAAAAACCATTTTGTCAATTGAGAGGTACGCTATCTGTGAAGCGAAGAGCGAAAACGAGTCGAATGAAGCGTTTTTTTATCAATACCGCTAGTTCGAAATTTAAATTTCTGCACTAGATTCAAAATTTACAAACGAATATTGTCGGCTTTTGAATAGACGACACGCATATTACGTAGAAAGAGGAAATCTGCGCTGAAGGAAATTATAGAACATAATGACGACGACTCGAGAGCACATCAGCAGGATTTAAAGACTCGAGGGAAAATGAAAAAAACTTATACTAATAAGAGCTAAAAGGAAAACTACATAAGAGAGTAAATTTGAAGTAGACAGCAGGCTCGCGCGGCAGGGATCCGGAAACCCTAGAAGGCGCTGATAACGCAACCGTTTCGGTACCTAATGGGTAGCCTATTGCGAATACAAAGGAAAAATGAAGAAGCGAAGGAAATTTTTTGCTCGACTAATTACAAAGTAACACCAACTGACGGTACATTCAAATTGGTACGAGTAAGTACAGGGTCAAAATTGTTGCTCGTAGATTGCAGCTAAAAGATTAGCGCACATTTCTCAGCTTGAAAATGAAAATTTTCAAACAATGTTTCTATATTATACCAATTGTCGGTAGAAATTCTCTAATTGGAAACTGAATAAAAGTTTTTTGATCGGAAATTGGACGCCTTGAAGAATGTACACGAGAAACAAAATAAAATACACGTACTTCAGCAATGCGGAAAAATTTTAATTTTAAAAAGTTAAAATAGAATCACATTATACTTAAATGGTAAAATGTGAGTTTTCCGCGTTAAATTTCATGGGGTCTGAAATGCGATCAAAAATTTTCGAATTATAAGGGTCCGATATCCAATCAAAATGTTTGTACCAACTGTCGATCAAAACAGTATCACTTCATACGAACATAATTTTACTCTAATGGCGCGTAATATCACCGGAATACTACACGTACATCCATTCCCTGATCTTTAAATCCGATCAAATGCGAGAATAAGCTCGACCTAATTCTTATTACAACTTTCAACTTTTCATGGTAGCGCGGGATCTTGAATCATGACTTTTATTGAAACTTCACACGGTTGGTAAGTAGTTCAAGTTCACTGACAAGACCGATTAATTATGTAAAATCAACATTGAGTACTTTTTTCGGGTATGATGCTCTTTTTTAATGTTCAAGAAAATACACACTTTCTCGTACTGAAACTTCAAAAACCACTGTTATTCGTAACATTAAATCTATGAACAATTTTTTGGCTCCGACGGGTTTCTGAACGATTACGCAGCGTATGCTAATATCACGTTTTAGTTTATTCAAAGCTCACGCAGGCTATTATGAGTTAACCCTCGGCTGCACCTAACTGGTGCGAAGTGACGCATAAATGCGTAGAATTCTGCATGTGTCTGCAAGGTATACAGAGGTCGACTTTCAGGTTAAAACCATCCCATCAGATCTCATCAGATTCACAATCGAGGTAAAAAAGGAAAGTTCTTACTCTTAGTCGAGGCTATAACTAACTCATAACTTGAAGTTGAAAAGTTTCAAACACCAATCCAAGCTACATATTTGAATTTTCCATGAAAAGGTGTCTTACACTTTTTGAATAACCCTTCCCCCTTATTCCCAGCGTTACTAATTCACAACTTCAGAGCTGCCAGGGATTGTATTACAAAAATTCCTAAGACTGCCGGAGACTATTGGAAATTTTTGGAACACGAGTTCGAGTAAATCATTTACTTTTCAAATCTAGCACTAGAACTGACACCCCAACTATCAACTAAAAACATTAGTTCGTTAGGATTTCTAAGCTGTGGTTTTTCGTTTTATCATCACAAACAGACAACAGACCTGCAGCCAATTGATGAAGAAAAGAATGATAGTTCGTAGAATCGTAGCTCTCAGCACGCAGCAAAATTGCCAACATTCAAAGATGTGATACGTAAAAAATAGGTGTAAACAGAATTGTAAGATTTAGAAAATGCCTGACATTGTATAAAAAATACCTGAGTGCCGACTGTCGCGAAAATGCCGGAAAAATCTAGAAAATACCTGAGTGCTGGGAAAATGCCGGAAGAATCTAGAACTGCCTAAGATCTCAGGCAATTGCCGGAGGGCTGGTAACACTGCTTCTTCCCTTGTCTCCCAGGAATAGGCCATGGAACTGGAACCGAAATGAGAGATGAGGAGTACCTCAAAGCCACTCAACTTCTCAGTCAGAGCCAAATTCACAGCTAAAGCTGCGAAAATTGAAACAGTCTGAGTCGAAGTTAGGACAGCAGTTTACTTTTTGGAAGACAAGATGTAAGAGGTGCGGTGACTTTATTCTCTACCCCAGCGTTACTCAAAGTATGCTCCGCGGAACCCCGGGGCTCCGAAAAGGCTCTGGTAGGGGTCCGCCGCACCAGAGCATCCAAAATTCTGGCCGTGTGTTGTATAGCAAGTAAAAAGTAAAAGTTTTTTTTAATTAATTTAGTGAAGGGTTCCATAACATAAATTGCTCTTGAAAAGGGGTCTGTCACCAAAAAAGTTAGAGAATCGCTGCTCTACGCAGTCCTGCCCACAAAATTCAAAATTATCTCGACTTCATGCTAAAGATTGTGAAGGAGCGAAGAGGAACTGAATTTTTGTACCGGTGGTCTCACCAGAGGGGGGGGGGGGAATTGATGCGCCACGTCTCAATATAATTACATTCAGCTCGAATTTTCTAAATTTTATCTTTCTGTCAAATGGAACAATAATCCGACAAGAACTGCTCAAACTCCAAAAATTCGAAAAATAAGTGACACATCCTAATGTATAAAACACTAATACACATGAGTCGAAAAAAGTGAAATACGACTCCTATGTCGCGGTCTTCATCACTTTCAGTTCTCGTGTTTCGAACTCACAATTGTCGTATTTCACTATTTCCTCCCGAGTTGCGTACGATATTATTTTTCTCAACACGGTCCCCAAAAAATGCGAAACTACTACAAAAGTCACGAACAGTCGGGAGGTAATGAGATATTTTTCGCACAGCTTAGTGTTGAGAAAATGTGCATACGCAGTTCATTTAAGCACCTAACAAAAATGAACTGGGTGTTCTCCCAGTTACAGCGAGTTTCCCGACGCTATAAAAAATTGTTTTATTTTTCTGTTGTTTCAATCTAGTACATTTAATACGAGAAAGCACATCTAGCTTGATGCGGACATCCAGAACGGGGAAATTGATGGTGTACATCCGGACAGCGTTGAAGTGGGAAAACGGCGTGGCAGCGCCACTAATGGAGAAAATGCTCCACTCGCTGCGAATTCTCATAAATTATTTCGATTGTTTTTATAAAATTAAGACGCTACTTGTTGTTTTTTCTACGCGTATTGCTGCTTTCGTTGAAAGTGTCTGAAACTGCAATACTATACCTATCTACTTGTGGCTTCGTTACCTCTCGACGATAATTAAACGAGTAAATTCAGCTAGTCGGTGAAGAGAGAAAACAACCAACGGAGTTCCCGAGACCAAGTTAAACGAACCCGGGTGAAGTTATGATGAACCGTTGTTCGTGGTTCCATCGACGAAGTACCCCGCCATAAAGGACGAAAATAGAGCGAGCATCCGAAAAACTCTGGAAAAAGTTGCTAACCGCGAATAACTTGTTATAAGCTGATTCCAGCGCAAGGTGAAGCTCTCAGCTCCAACACACGTCGGATGCGGTCACTTTCCTCGAACGAAGAAAACAAAACAGCAGAACCGAACGTGCGTGGAAATTCATAGAGTGTCGTGAACTATAAATCAAGAGCACGTGTATGCGATGGAATTTCATTACCCGCTAAAATATTCTCGCGAATTACGAGGAGTGTACCAGCGACTAATAATACGAAAACCATTCGACCTAGAAACAGAGAGCAAATTCACCGAAACGTTCGCAAAAAGTTTTCCAAACTTTCAACCCATACATAGCTCGGAGGATTACGCGAGTGCTCCACCGATTTGCACGGCACACACAAATCGATGCGATAGTTTCAACCATTGTTTCAACCATTGTTTCAACTACCGGATGACGGGGCTATTTGGGAATCAAAGGGGGCTATTTAGAAAATTCACAATTTTCGGCAGTGATGGCAGCACTGAGCAACTGTTTGAGATCGAAGTCGTCATTCAAGCAGCGGAAGCGGAACGTGCAGTGGAGATCATGACGAATATTCTGAGTGGCGAAATGTTGCATCTAAGTCGTAGTAAGGTTCTAAGGTGAAGCGTAATAAAATTCTATGCAAAAGCTTTAGAAAGATAACAGAAATATATCGATGGCCCTCTAGTGCGAAAAAGTATTATCTCAATTTTTCGTCAAATTTGAATTATTGGAAACATTAGAAAAGAAATTTCTCCGCTGCCAGTGCAGCCACTCTCTTTTCATCGAATTTAAAGCACATTGTGTGTAAAACCGCAAAAATATAACTGCACTACATATACAGCCTTATGTAATTCCAGACCTATTTTTGGCTATGCCTTGTAAAATTCGCATTTCGGAGATAGGTCTTACTCGCACTGGGCCATCGATACATTCCCCGTGACCGTTTCCAAAAGTTGTTAAATGCTCGATGAAAACGATATGTGGTGACGTATATGTAAACTTCGATATAAATTGAAAATGGGCCAGGAACTGAATGCAATTAGAATCGCCGGTCTATATCCTTCTTCACTGTCGAAATATTCATAATGTTCTGAATCGGGGTTATTTAGGAAACGAAAAAAACAAAGAAAGGATACCCCGCAAGAGTTCTAGACGGGAAGACCGAGGAAGTTAGTTGAGGTAGCTGTTCTCATTGCTACTCCAAACGGCCCTCCGGTTCATCTTACAGGAATACCTATGTATGGTATACTAGTAGGCGGTAGTAAAAAGAGCGAAAAATTCGGAAAATGGGTCGGGTACGATGGAGAAAGAGCGAACACCTAATCTCTTAATAATTTGAGAGGGTATGTAAAAAGAGCGAACAACATTTGCAGATATTATAATGTAAGGTATAGGTAGTAAAAATTGGCCATGACGTTAATGATATTTTGTTCTAGAAGTAAAAATTGTCAAATCAAGTAAGTATAACAATGTTTACATGGCATAATATGAAAAAGAGTAAAACACAATATCATTATGATATAAAATATACATTACAGGGTTTCACCGTATAAATGTAATAGTGACTTAGACGGTGTACGGTATCGAATGCTGAAATTTCATTAGATCATTACTGATATATTTTTCTAACTGAGATTTCACGAAAGCCTGTTTTTGACGTGTGTGCGAATTTCTGGTACGTTTCTCCTCACCACAGCTGTTAAGTGATATTAATACTTCGTTTTCGTAATCAACCAAGAACTTGCTGAATTTGAATATATTTGGGTGATGACTGTTAAAGTTTTCTGTGAAGTGAGAGTGGAATGATTCGCAGGCGTTGGTAGTTTCATCGAGATTTGAAGTTCGCGAAGTTCAAATTTCAGGTGGATATTTCAAATACTTCGTGATAACAAGGTTCAACATCGGCAGGTTTTAAAAAAAGTAAGCCAAAGAACCATTTCATGATAAGTCATTCGTATGGCACTTGAAAGGTAAACCTGTAGGCTGTAATATCAATGTGATCAATGTGGCGCGAATCAGCGTGTTCGCTCTATTTACATGTCCCGTGTGACGGGCGTTCATCTTCATTCGCTCTTTTTACGATCATGAGCACCCTCTCAGTGTCGTATCCAGGAATATGGCGAAGGGGGGGTTCAACTAACATAAGGGGTTTTTCATGTTTCTGAGATCCGCATTTTCCTGAATTTTTAAGCGCACGGCCGTACCCAAGAAGGAGGGGGGGGTCAGTCCCTAAAACTCCCCTTGTATACGGCCCTGGCACCCCTAACCTTACGGATGTCGCTCGGCGGGTGATTACTTTCGCTCTTCTTATAATCGGCCACACTAGTGAGTTCTATCTACCATACTATAGGTAGAATAGTCTACACTGATCTTCATAATATGCTGATTGGCACTCATCGCATTTCGATTCTAATAGCCCTTTTTTTTTTCAGGTTTTTCCGACGGGAGGTGTGGTTGATCGAGTGGATAACGCGCTGGTCTCAGAATCCAGAGGTCCCCGGTTCGACTCCACGTAGCAACTCGCTACAATTCGACTTAGGCCGGGTTTTCCGCAAGAAGCAATGAGGGCTGAGAGAGCCCTAACAGCCTCCCCGACGTCTCTGAAGTAATGCTCGGAAGGGCGGATTCCATGGCTCGAGCGGAAAGTAAAATTAGAAAAGAAGTTCTTCTGACGTCAGTATTGGTTATTGTGTCCTGGTGAAGTTCAATGTTTTACCACTACATTTTTAGGCTACAGGGTGTCCCCAGAGACGAAACTTGACTTCCAGTTTGGAGGGGGGGGGGGTAAAGAAAAAAGATTTGCCGACAATTTTTTTTCAACAAAAATTTTTTTTTTAATTGAAAATTTGCCGGTTTTTCAATCAAAATATTTTTTAATTGACAAGAAAAATAAAAAATAAACAAACATACAAACGTTCTTAGAAAATGAAAAAGTTAAATGAACCGTTTTAAAATTTGCCAACTGCCAAATTATTAGGGGATGTTTCACCCCCCCCCCTCCCCCATAGTTTCGTCCCTGCAAATGCAGACTGGAACCTTATCCTCTAACAAGCACTCACATTTATGCACATGAACATACCCTAGTCTGGGAGAGTAAGCTGAAAAGATGTTAGGAATACTTGAGAGGAACACACAACTTCCTTTATACATTAAGGGGTGGTTGTTATTTACTCTTGGTGACATTTTTTCTTCTTTTTTTTCTGAATTTCCTATAATTCGTTTCCTAAATTGGTTCCAATAAAATTAAAATAAAAACCCACAAAGTTTCAGGTCGATCGGATTAGCGGAATCCGTGCCACGAGCTTCTTTTCGTTCTTAGGATTTAAAAACACATGGAGTTTTTGACTTTTGTTCCAGACTAAATTTCCCTCCTTTATTCACCAGGAACAAAGCCCGTAAATCAAACAATACAACATTTGATGTCGCATTCAGCTTGTGACATTGGAAAATAAGTCTTTTGCGTTCAACTTTTAGATTTTAACAAAATGTTCAAATTTCTTAAATTTCAAGCTCTAGGTCAAACAGAGAATCCTAGTAGAAACAGAATATAGTCATTGAAATCGAAATTCAACGTTTGCTACACCGACTTGCAGATTTTCAAAATGTCTTCCATATTTCAGCTTCGTTTCAACGTTTCAGATAACGTTTGATACTCAGCTCGAAACCCTTGACTTTTGACTGACTAGTCTCTGACAGGCGTCCAGTGTACTCCATTTTCAGAAATGAAGTATGACTTTCAGTTTGGGAATGCGGAGAAGAAAATTTTGCCGAATTTTTGATCGAAATATTTTTTAATTGAAAAAAATAAACAAACAAACACACATTCTTAAAAAATGAAAAATTCAAATGAACAGTTTCAAAATTTGCTAACTGCCAAATTACTGGGGGAGGGGGCACCACCTCCCTATAATTTCGTTCCTGGGTGTCCCATAAAAACCTCCCATACTTCAAATCGCGTTCAAATTAGTTCTAATACAGACAGGGTAATGAATTATGCAAATTTAGGTAGGCAAAACTACCCATTTTTATCCTTTCAGTTGGTACCACCATGTCGTATGGATCTGCTGTGTAATATGCGTTCATTTTAGAAACGTATTTCCGCTTTCATAAGTCGTACACATTAACAATTCACACGTTCTGAAAACATTTTAAGATTACTCCGCGTTCAACGATGTCATAGCCGAAAAGTGTGAAGTAGTAGGTGAAAAATTTTCAAGCATTAGCCTCTACTGATTTAAAAAAAAATTAATTGCCCAGGCGTGAAAAAAATAGCGCGTACACCAGATAACATTGAAAAAGTAAGAGAGACGGTGGTGAAAAGTCCAGCCAGATCCATTTGAAAATGTTCCGCTGCTGTGGGAAAATGAACTTTATTTCAGAGTTTGAATGACCATCTACACTTCCAGTTACATACAATTTTAATGACCTAACAGCTGCAGCCCACCGATTATCCTGTTTGAAAAACTTTTGTTGAAGACATGCTCGCCAAATTGGACGACAGAGAAATTTCACTGGATTCAATTCTCCTAACCGATGAAGCGCATTTTTACCTTAATAGTGAAGTTAACTGGCAGATATGCGCTACTAGTTAGATGACAGCCCCAAGGTTACTGTCGAAAAACCCCTACATCTGCAGTTTCTTTTCAAATAAGAGGGTGCTACATTATTTAAGGAGTCAGTTAGACTTTAAAATACAGAGGGAAGAACCAAAAGTTTTGACAGTTGTTGAGGAGGTAGGTGACATTTGTGGAGGTACCGCATATTTCGCAGAGATGGAGAGGGGAACGATCAAATAAATTCTGATGTGGGATGAGAGTGTGTGCAATTCGAAGTCGAGCAATTATTTTCTCCAGTTTGCGATTTTCATGGTAAGAGACAATCCATTCAGCAAAGTTCGGTTTGATTTGCTGGGGTCCGTTCGTCTATTGATGTTGAAATATTTGGTGAGTGCGTCGCTCAAGTTCATGCCGGAGGAGTCCACGGGATGTATGGTGGAGCGTACTGCGATTCACGCATACCAAATTGACTCCCCAGATACCGCACCCCTGGCCCAGGAAACTACCCTTCCAAGTATCGCGTCAGTGACCAGAGGGGCGTATTGAGGCAGGCCAATGCCCCTATTTCGCCTAACCGCTTTCGGTGCGCGCTGCCCTGCCAGGGCCACCATGGGACACCCTACTGACCGAGGTTAATGCTCACCCAGCATTAACCTGGAATTTGGGTACACCACAGATGGACCGCTTCTTCTTCACTCATCCCTCACATCCTCGTCTTGGTACGTGTAGCGACGCAGAATGGTGGTGACGGCGGATGTGTCCTGCGAGGGGGGGGGGGTCCAGCAGTAGCTGCAGCAGCTCTAGGATGGTACAGAGTTGTTGTGTTCGACGATGTGGGCTGAGCTTTGTCCGTCGGCCCTCGGCTTCAACCATTCTGTCTACATCTTCTTCTTCATAATGATTTCTAAGACAAAGGCCGACACTTGGTTCCATCGGCTTTCGCTCCTCAACAGTTCCGAAACCAAGGTGTCCGGCGCGAGACGGTTAACTACGCCGTCGCTTTCGCTCGTGTTTTAGCCAGGATTGATCGCTGTTGCCGTTCTGCGCCTCTCGTGCCCCCAGGCCTCACATTCAAACATTGCCAGGGGTTTTCCTCCGCCCTTCGATCACAGTGAGTACACACGGGGCTCGGCGCTATCGTCACCCGATGTAAGTAAGTGCCGAAGCACCCGTGACCGCTCAGGACTTAGATCAGGAGGAAATATTCAGCTCTCCATGAGACCTGCCAGCCCATACATCGAGGTCGCGTATCAGGGCCAAATCATCAGCAAAGAAAGAGTGTCGAACTGGGAAATTTACAACTTCATCAATAGATTTTACTGCGAGGATGAATAGTAGCGGTCCTAATATTGATCCCCGAGGCATGCCAACTTCCTGTACTCGAGCGTTGGCATCTGATTTCTTGGTCTGACTTGGAAGGAACAATTTGCCAGAAAGTTTTGAATGAAAGCAAAAATTCTGCCACAGTACCGAAGTCTGTAAAGAGAGTTTAGGATGGCTGTAGGATGTAGTCTGTCAATGCTTTTCCTACATCGAAGAATATATGCAGCATGTATCTTGTTTATTTGCAAATCCTTTTCTTATTTCTTCTGTAAGGTATACCAAGTTATCCACCCTTTGACCTTTGAGTCCTGAAACCACTTAGGAACTTATCCAACAGTTGTTTCTCTTCCAGGCTACTTCGAAGTCTGTTTGCAATGATTTTTTCCAGGGTCGCGCATAATACATTCGTACGTGAAATAGGTCTATAGCTTGATACTTTCAGTTTATCTTCACCCAATTTGTAAATTGGCATGATATGAGCTTGGACGACCTTTCTCCGAATCATACACAAAAAAGAGAATAGAAAATTACAGTTCAGTTACTTTTGAACGAATCTTTCAAAAACTATGACCTTCAAATGTTTACTAGTGCAACAGCCTGCATAAGTTTGATGTACGTGTACATTGTAATACTTTGAAGAACATGCTGCAAGTATACCCGTGTATTTGACGTATTTCCTTCTTTTTTGCATTTGTTTCAATGCATTTGAGTGGAATTTCCCAAATAGCCCCAACTTGAAGAAAATGTTCTTAGTCGCTTTGATTGCTTATAATGCGATAGCATTTGTACGCTACCGACATGGTCAAAAGGAGAAAATCGAATAAGCTAGTAACCACCACAATCTGTTCAATAATTCGTCAGCTGCGACTGCCGGAAAACATTCCTGATTAGCCCCCTGCCCCTCCATCGTTGTACGGTAATCAACGATCACAGAATACGAACAAAAAGCGGAGCTGTGCGAAAATGTTTCACAAATGCAGACGATCTTGCAGAAAAAAGATTGTCACTTTCGTTAATCTGTGTGTCGTTTTCGTACGGTGCCGGTGCACAGCACACAGCTATGACGAGTGTATTCGCGGGGGCGTCTTAAAAAGACACTGACGGAGTTTATGCCACGCGTTCGTCTCGACGACGTATCGAAAAGTTTATTCACTTCGAGTGGTGCACAGACACGGGTCAGATGAAGTGTAAGTGTACATTTGTCGATTCCGGCAAATTGCGTGTAGGGTAAAATCGATGATATACTGTTTCATTAACTTTCCTGGACTCGGGAGAAAGAAAGACAGAAAAAGAAAGAGATACTAGATGATACCAGTGACTGTTTACGTCTGTTGGTGGACCAGGGCCGTAGAAAGAAAATTGGGGCCCGGGGGAAATTTTATGGGGCTCGGTTGGAAAACTACTTTATTAAAACAGAATCACTCGCAGGGGGACTGAAAAATGAATAAATTTTTCAATATATATTTGGTATTAATTGATTTTCATATATTTATTGCCTTTCTGGTATTTTCGGTGGGCCCCCTTCCAAGACCGGGGCCCGGGGGATATCTCCCTGCCCCCCTCTCATCAGGCCTGTGGCGGACTAACATCAATCCTGCAAATACTCGTATATTATACAAGGAAAACGAGCAGAGGACATAACATTTACTCGTAAATACGAGTACAATACCTACGGGACATTAGTGAAAAATCCTGCTTTTTGTAATAAAATCGTGAAATTAATATGTTGATTCTGACAGACATAAGGATCAATTTTGAAAATTGGAGCTTACCCGTCAGACCCTTCTGAGTCCGCAATTGTGGAAAAAGATGGAAAGTCTGGCCTATAAATTAGCCTATATAGTTTAAAACGTAAAATGGTTAAAATAAAAATGAAGCGCTTTGATTTCTCCAAGAAAGAGATCCTTTGCAATTTTTTTCGTATCTACCAATAAAATTCCGTACAGGAGGGGTACAGAATAACTCTGTATACTGCTATCCATTAACACGGGCCTTATGAGCGGAAACGTTGAACGTTTGACGTTTCTTCAAGTCCACCGAGTTTTATGTATAGTAGTGACAATTCTCCCTTGACCGGTTCACTTAGATCTCCATTTATCTATGCCTGGGAATTGGAATTTTCTCGTCTCCGCCACTCCCCCCCCCCTCCCAGATGCCACCACTCGTGAATTTACGTTTTTTATGTATTATTTTGACTTTCAAAAGCATTTTAACAGTTGAACATCGCGAGCTTTCACAAGTACAACTAAAAGAAATAACATGCCTATTCTAGGGGGTTGAAGGTCACAAAATCCGTTTTGATATCAGTTTAATAATACATTTAAAACTGTGATGCTGGTGGAAATGGTAGGATGAAATTAAAGAAAAAAAAAAAAGAAAAAAAAAGTACGAAGTACATATCCAAGAAAGTTTGTTACTTGGTTGCCCTACGCCAAAAATGTCCGTGTTAGTTTTTTCACCCATGCGAGAGAAAGTGGACGTCCCTAGCACCCCTCAAGGGATTATATGTATAGATAATACTCAGCATTTATTTTTTCAGCAGTGTAATGTATGTATTGTTCTTTTTCTATAATATGACATATCAACAGGGTTTTTTTTTCTTCTTTTTTTTCCCCTCTTCTTCAGCATTCTTTATTCTATTTACGCAGTTTTTCAAACAGTACTACAAGTATGAACAGGAGGCTTTCGTAAGGCTAATTTTTAACAAGTTATCAAACAAAAGTTTTTGGACTGAGGTACAAAATTATAATTCAGAAACAAGAAGTGCAAGAAGATTAAAGTGAAAAAATTTGAGACTACTTTCTTCTAAATACTTATTAAAATACAAAACATCTAAAAAACTGCCATACTTATTGAATGAAGAAGAAGCAAATCGATTTTGGCATACAAGTCGTCTTTAATTTCATACTTGATCTGGTACCTTATATTAGCACATAAGTTAAAAAAATAGACACAAAACAGAAGGATTCTAAGTTAGTACATAAGTAACGTTCTTTTAATACTATTTGAAATAGGCATTTCGTTTGAAAGACAGATGTCATAACCACCAGGTTAGACCAGATTAATGAAATGAAATGTTGTACAATAATAGAGATTACGTTTCTTAATGATAAAGTTGTTGTTGTTGTTGCTTTGTAATTATTTGCATTTTTTTGCGATTATACTCATCACTGTATTTATGGAATTTCGAAGTTTTGGTTATTCTGCCCAATAAAGGATGTTACTCACATGCTCGGTACTGATTCAGTCAGATGTTTGCTGTTAACTTGTTTTGGTTTTTTATTGCCAGGAGGCTCTCTGTCAAAGTTTTCAGGGGTAACCTTTAACCTGTCTTATTGTACAAGCATCCGAAGTCTCAGTATCAGAGTGTCCGCTAGAATTGATAAGTAAAAAAAGATGATTTTAAATGACCTTTATCCAGTTTTTTAGTAGCCTCAAAAATTTTTTGCTCGCTCTGATCGCTTACTTTCCTCTTACAGCCCTACTTTATATTGCATTTAAAACATCAATTCTATTATTCTTTCTTTCTTATTTCATTCCTACTAGCTTATTATTTACTCTCAGCTGATGTCTGTACAATAAACTTATGTTCGTATTTTGGCAGTTTTTTTCTAACTACTTAATACAATCACATTTTTTAGACGACCTACAGCGAAAAATGATGACTTTAGACAACTTGGAGGACCAGTGTAGACACTCCGTATAAAGAACAAAACACGAAAATGAATTTAGTAACCCTGAAACCCATCATTTGCGTATTGTATATGTTAAAAATATAATTCTGCCTCCTCACCTGATGTTAGAATGTCCAACTGAGCATCAAATTGTTATCATAAGTGGTTCTAGTAACCTTAAACATACAATATTTCATACGAATAATTTAAGAATGTTGTCCTGCTCCTCCCTCGATGCCACAGTTTACGACTGGAGAAATAGAATGCAGTGACCTTGAAACCTATTATTCTCCTTCCCTCGGCGCCACATTTTACACTTACTATCTTCAAATTTATACCAAAAACGAACTCATTCAATGGTCTTCAAATCCCCAAAGTAGGTATATGTGAATTTCAATAATTGTCCTTACGGAAACTCACAAAGTTTAACTGATGAAACTCCTTTAAAAGCCAAAATACACTCACAAAAGTAAATTTACATTTAAGGTATCGAAGGGGTGGAAATAATGGGGACGAGAAAATTTCTAGGCACAGATAAGTAAGGATGTAAGAGAAACGGCGCAGGTTAATTATCATACCTCCTGTTCGTAAAATTCAGTGATATTGAAGGAATGTCGAAAATTCTACGTTTCCGCTCATAAAGACCGTGTGAATGAGTAGCAGTATACAGGGCTATTTTGAACCCCTTCTTTACAGTATTTTGTGGGTAGATGAGAGAAAAATTGCAAGAGGTCTTTTCTGAGGATGCAAAATGCTTCAATTTCTGCTTTAACCATGTTACGTATTAGACCAAACTAGGCTAAGAGAAAATTCTGAGCTCGACTCCAATTTTTCCACAATTATGGACCCAGAAAGATGTGACGAGCGGGCTTCAATTTTAAAATTGATTGTTACGTCTTTCAGAACTAACACACCAAATTTCATGCTTCTATAACAAAATGCACGAGTCTTATGGAATTTGGGTCCAAGGCCCCATCCTAGTAGGTTCTTTGTACACGTTTGACTGACGAAAATATAAAAACTCACTACTACTGTGGACCTCATTTCCCTGAAGGCATTACTATGGTCGAAAAAATAAATGATAATTAAACAGTGCAGAGTACATATTGCCCGACCACTGATCATCCGAAATCACAACACCTTAAAGGGTCCTTCGTATCATGAAAGCAGTTCGTGTTGTGTTTTCCAATTTCATTTTCAATTTTTCCGGTAATGCTGCATAATACGCGTGTAAAACAAGCATGCGCCCGAGGTGCTGAAAGAATTGCCTACTTTCATTATGATAGGCATTCTAACTTCATCGCATTTAGCCAGCAGGCTCCAGTTACACTGATAGAAATAACCTTGTTCCTTACCCTCAATTATCGGAAGTAAGGAAAGGCGTTGGATGCTCGATTTATACTTGATTCTATCCTAAAATCTTTGTAACTAGGATGGTCACTTTTGGAAGTAACAGAAGCTTCAATAAAGGCTTTTGGAGAATTTTGTTTTTCCGAAAAACAAAATGTGTAGCCGTATGCAATAGTCACATTTTTTTGTTTATTTGTTTGACTCGAGTTACTTCTAACGATAGCAAGAGCTGTAATTGAATTAGGAAGCTGAAATTTTGATACGTTGGTCACAAAAATGAAACTAAGATCGCGTTCATAGGTAGACCTAATCGAGCCATTCGTAGGAGACGGAGGGGAGAGAGGTAGAATGTGCTTTACAGGAAAAATGGCATTGTCCTTTGCTCTGCATGATAAAGCATGTAGAGTACTGCATTTCAAACAGCCATATCGGGTGTTTTTATGAATTAATTTTCCCCTCAAACTGCTTTTTTATTTTCGAACGCGGGGTTAGATCGACACGAAAACAAATAGGAAGAGCCAAAAAACTGCCTTTTCCCTAGAGAGGGTGCTGAGAGGGAATAGAATTTATAATTTAAAAAGAGGTGGCACATCTTCCTGCACACTGTCGGAAAACTAGGACCGAGCATAATACAAAGCCGTTAATGAAATTGAAATCCGTCTCCCTCCACTGTACAGAGGGTCGAAATTATTTGATTTGAAATTGGGAAAATTCACTTGATCTACGAATTGAAAAAATTATTGGAACGGAGGTTTATTTGGTAACCAATTTCGACGAATGCATCGAAATTTGGATCCGACCTTAAATTTCTCAATTTAAATGACTATTCTGTTCGCAGAGCTCGGTAGGTGCCACTACGATACCGCGATGGAGTTGACGAATCTCCCATAAGGCCAGTGTCGATAAATGTCTGCGCAAAGGGTTATTTCGAGCCTACCGTAATGATCGTTTTAGAGTAGTTAGCTCCGATAGAATTGCAATAGTCTTTTCTTATAGGGAATTTAAAGAGCCTGAAATTTTGTTCGGAACACTCTACATCTGAGGCCATATAAGACTAGCAATACCTTCAAGTCTAATTTGAACTGTCAATGTTTTCCTCAGTTGTAGACCAAGAGGGGTCTGACGGGTTCACGTCAATCTTAAAATTAGTCTTCATATCTTTCAAAAACCGCACACCAAATGTTATGCTTTTGTGATGATAAATTACGATTTTCCTGAACATTTTTATCGATTAACCGCATTAGTACGGGTACAGGAATCGATAGTGTACAGAAAATACATGACACAAAAACATTTATGACGTTCGCATATGTTTGAACTTGAAAGCTGATTTTCAAAAAGGAATTACTTTTTCCAACATTTTACTTGGAAGACGCTATTTTAGCATTACTTCCCCATACGCTCATTTTTTCGTAATCGACATTTATTTGTTCCGTTTGTTTCCAAGTTGTTTTTTTTTTTGTTGTTTTTTTAAACGAGACAGTCGAGCATCGTTACTTGAAACGATGCGAGGGAACAAATGGTATCATTTTCCGAGATATCCAACGGCAATGCCTCGAAATAAAATAAAAATTACAGCGATACAGCTCTGAAAATATGAAGTAGCGAAAAGAACGATAGACGTCGATCACGGTTCAGGATTCCGAAGCGCACCGAATTTCAAGCGCATGGAATTTTACACGAGCCCCGAGTTTCGAAAAACGATAATACGAGAACCCCAATCAAACTTGTCATATTTATAGGCCGCGATATGGAGGGGGGAGAAAAATGAAGAGAAAAAGAAGTGAAGAAAAAGAACGAAGAAAAAACTTTGAAAAGAGGTTAAAAGCAACCAAAATGTACATTACGTACCGAAACTCGGAATATTCGTTTCCGTTACAGGCTCTGTATTTCCGTCCCCGGTAAAGCTACAAAAATGAGCTCGAGATATCTTACGTTCGGAAATTTTTCAGCGCTTTTTAGAAGGGCCGAAAGCGTTAGATACGCGCATGCTACAGTCAAGTACCACGTCCGCGATTTTGGATCATACAATCCAGATAAATTTCAACACAGGAAAATCGGCCGGAAGTTTTTAATTAAATTTTCAGGGTTAACTTTTAATGGACCCGAGTTAGGCGTCCAGACCGTAACCAAATTTTGTGTTCATTTTAAGGGGTATACGTGTTTATTGTTTTCATGGTTCGAAGTTCAAATCGATGAAGGTGATTGGAGTGATATTGCGACGTCATTCTCCAGTCAAACCTCCTAAGTAGAGCTTTCAGAGATTAAATTGTAAATATCAGCGGATGGTATAACACAACACGGATGAATAAACGTTTCGCAGATGAAGAGATAATGTGTTGTTATTGCTGCAACATGTTCAAGCGTAATGCTGGAATTGTTGCCTAGTTCGTTGTCTCGCAGGAGTAATATACATACGGCGGAGAAAAGTTAAGGACGCATGTATAGTTATGGAAATATTACAGAGCTGCCTGTAGGTAAGACAATTAATACTTATGCATCTGTAGGGTGAAAGAGAAACCTGGCCAAATCACTACTATTAGTTGACTAACCACCGCTGGGGGCAAACTCTGATATAGAAACTCCGGAACCAAAATCTGAAGTGATAATCAGAAATTAGCATATTTCGACGAACAAGACAAAACTGAGGTTTTAAAGGAAAACTATAGGTAACCTTGGGTTAAGTAAGAGGTTTTTAGATGATACATCTCAGTTGCTAAAGGTCACATTGATTTGATACTTGAATGGAAGATACGTGGCAACGTAGCCCTACTTTTAAAGAGATGAAATGCTGTTATTAGTTTGTTATAAAAAAAAATATAATGTAATACTACGAAAAATTGATTTTGTCATGTGCCAGATTTTAAGGAAAATTCAATCCTTTAACAACCTCTTTACTCCAAAAAAGATATTCATAAAGTATATTTCGACAATTTTAGATTTTTTCCTCAGAGGTCTGAATTTTCAATTTAGAAAGAAAAATTAAGCATTATTCTAGGCAATTCAAGTTTCACCTTACGTGACACTTCATTAAATTAAGTGCCCTTCAAAATCGAATAAATGATTTTTTTTTTGTTTTTTTTTTATCCGTATAAGCGTAGATCAACAGATGTGAAACTTCCCACGCTGCTTTCCAAAAGTTGATACTCGTATTTAACACGTACCGTGTAACCTGAAGTGCTAAGAACTTATGACATGTTTTCATCGGGGTTTTAATGTTCATAAATAAGGACTTGCAATAATTTCTGTCTGAGTGTAAGTAAAAACAAAGTAAGGAACATTGCGAACTTATTTTGAAATATTCCGTAGGTATATTTGTACATGTTGCTAGCAGATAAATTTTTTGAAGGGTCGAGTTCCAAAATAGATCAATTTAGATCTACTTTCTACCCTTACTCCACTCTTCAAAGTTTAATTGAGGCAGTGGCGTATTTAAGGGGGGTCCAGGGGATCTGGACCACCTTGGCAATTTTTAAATGTACGAATAAGCTCCTTTTTCCCTTCTACCACTCTGCTCTATCACCCATACTAATTTTTTTTTTTTCAGCTTGGACCCCCCCCCCTCAATTTCATCATGGATACGCTACTGAATTGAGGGGTAAGTATTCAACAACACACTAATTCCTAACGTTCAAACAAGATTATACATTTTCTAAAACAAAGATTCGTCACTCCAATTCAAAATAGCATGGTTTTTTATATTCGACTCTTCTGAGTGTCCCATCCAGCCTGATGCGCTACTCTGCTGCAAACATTATAGCTTCGCACCCAGATTTTTTTTTGAAAATTCGCCAATCTTTATTCGAACGGAAGGTTAAATATTACGGTAAGGATTACGTCGAACTTTTCCAAGCTATTTATTCGACGAACGCATTTCTTCTGTCGGATTTTATACCACTATCTAATATGAATACTCGGAATGCTTACACAGATGTCATGATTTGTGAGTTTCAATATTTGGAAGAGTGTAATACGGGGATAATCACCTCGCTCAGATCTCTTTAGTCAAACCCTCTCACTGGTCTCTTTCCGAAGCCAAAATGGAAGTTTCAAATTTCTGAATTGCGTAGTTTTGACAATTTTCAGACGAACGGCGTTAACTGTGCAAAATTATTTCACTACACCTACGATAGAATCTCCACAGGACGTAATGAAATAATCGGATAGTTTATCATTATTGAATGACAACGTCGCTAAATCTATGAACGCTGCACAATGAGAAAAATAAAAGAAATAGTAATAAATGGAATAAGGACAGATTAAAAAAAGGACACTAATGGATTCAAAGGTCTCATCCCAACATTAAAAGTGTTCCTAATACTGAACGCAAACTTATTAAAAATGAGATTCTTAAATCCATCCTTGTCGTCCCTTTTCTTTCAACGTTCAGTAATTAGTTCTCTATTTTCTCTCCTTGTGAACGGGGGAGACATTTGCTTGAGCTTAGAATTTATTCCGTGTTCAGGGTGTGCCAATTCACTTTTTCTTCTCCGGTATTTCAGAGCGTTTTCGGCTGTTATGCCATCATCAGTGGAGTACCTTAAATGAGACTTGTCTCTTGTGGTCCTGTAGTCATAGTCGAGAGTGGTACAGTATGGTGAACCTTTTTCATCCTGTTCTCCGGGACACTTAGAATTTATTATTACTTACTATAATAGACAGTGCACACAACCCCGACTTTAGAGAATACGAGGAATATCTGCCGCGAGGCCAGTTATCCTTGAAAGGGCTCACTCCCTCAAAAATAAGTTTCAGATTTTCTCATATCCAATACTACGTACATTTTTCTTTATTTGGGAGGGGGAGGGAGGTAATAATAATCGGTTTCCAACTTGAAATCATTACCTCGTTTTTTACACAGGATCTAGCACGAAAATCCCTTCATTTTTTCGATTACAAAGTCGGTCAGTGCTAGACAAATATGAAGATCTTCAAGTGTCATATTTTACTTTATTTCAGGATGAAATCTTTTCCCTCTCCTAAAAGGGAACTGGAATGATCAACCAACTCTGGAATTTTAATTGACGGCACAATGAACAAGGCTTCGTCGAAAAGTAGAAGTATTTTGGGTCCTTTATTTCAGAAACCGAATCAGATTTCCGATTCAACTTTGATTATGGCCCCGAACTCGATTTTTCCTCCTTCCAAGAAACTAAACTTACTTTAATTGAAAAAATTGAACAAAGTATCGGAATATGCACTTTCTGTATGACTGATTTTGGAAATCGTACCACGTTGTTCATAAGGACTCAACTTCAGTCTCTATAGTAAAATTTTCCGTCCAGAGAAAGCCGAATTAACTGAGCGAACTGAACCAAAATATCATCATGAGAATCCATCACGCTGTAAGACTTCGAGAATCCGATTATATTTTCCCGGGAGCGTAAAACGAGAGAGAGACACCCCCACGAATCTGTGGAATCGACAGGCAGACTGTTTTTCTTTTTCTGCTAGAATGAAGGACGTTTGTATCGTCATCATTAAACTGATGTTTTCGGCAAGTTTCCGTTTAATTTCATAAAGTCGGCATTTTAGAATTCAATCGGCAAAATAAAATATGTAAAAGTCGTTGAGCTTTTAGTATTTTGCACTTTCATAATTTTTTTTTGGCTATGTCTCGAAGTCTTCGATCGATCTCTCCCCTGCAATGCCGACAAGGCTCTTAATGACGCAATTTTCATCCAGTCTTAGTTCGGCTTCCAAAATTTAAACTTCACTCTTCGAGAATTCTCTCGAAACGTTTTCTTTTACGCTACCAAGTGTTTCCTAAATCAAACTGAAGCATTAAAAACATATGGCGCTTATCATGAAGTACATATATCTGTGAAATTATCCATTACAACCTTCAAAGGATTTAAAGTCTAAGTAGATCTAGAACTAACCGTCAGGTCTTGAGTCCAGGCCGCAAATTTCTGGTTGCACTTTAAATGTTTTTGATTTTTGGTTTTGATAAAGCTAATTGCATCAGCCGATGGGCAGTTACATTTACGACCCATTTCAGTGAAAAAACTATTTTGGATAATGGTTGGACTTCCGATTCCCAGAAATTCCACGTCTTAATTGAAAAAAATAGAACAAGTTTACCGAAAAATAGGGTTCTAAATCGGGTTCTGGGTTATTATTCAAGACCGGTGAATCAAAAAACTCGAAGCTCGACACACAGGTTGATTTTCATTACCTTCCTGCGTCGTCACACGTACCCAGACCAGGAGGTGAGGGGTGCGTGAAGAGGAAGCGCGTTCGGCGTTGGGACCTGAATTCCAGGCTAGTGCTCCTGGGGAGCGCGGACCTCGGTCCGTAGGGAACCCCAAGGTGGCTCCGGCAGGACGCGCGCACCAGAAGTGGCACCGCGAAATGGGAGCCTCGGCCGGCCTCAAAGCGTCCTTCCGGTTACTGTGCGATACTCGAAAGGGTAGTTTCCTGGGCCGGGGGTGCGGTGTCATAGGGACCACTTTGGCATGCGTGCAGCGCCATACAATCCCAACACACCAGGTTGATTTTTATTGTCACGAAACTTCTGCCCTTCTCGAGGGTAACATTTTGATTCTGAGTGACAATCGAAGTCGAACTCAAAATCTAACTGATTGTTCAAAATTAGCGACCCAAAACATCTTATTTTAGTACCTCTATCAATTTTTCCAATTAATCAATTTAGTCCCTTTCTTTTTTATTCCTTTCTAATTTCTTTCCTCACTTTTTACTTTATTTTACCAAACTTCTCCTTCCTTGTCAAGTACTTGGAGCCAATGACTCTCTGGGCTCACACGTATACGTAGCGCTAAACCGAAAAATCTATTATTTTTCGTGAAACAAATAATATTACTGACTACACTTACACACACAGAAATGCAATTGTTCAACGACAAAATGAATGCTGTTCGAAGTTTCGAAAGTCAATTATCAAATACTGGGGTTGAAGTATTCACCACGAAATCGAGTTCTCATATACCATGGCTGGCACTTTTTCATTTTCCAATTAGGTGCAAATTCAAGACTACTGACAGAGGTAATTTCCAGGAAAGGGGTAAAATTTTTGTCTCAGCACGTAAATAAAATTACAACATCTCCCCTCCCCATTTTGTAATTTAAATGGTCGAGTGCTGTCTTTGTTTTTCGTCATGTAAATTTAAAGTGACCACTAGTCATTTTCTCAATGTTAAGTCATTTTTGGCCATTCTTGTTAATTTGTTTAGAAATATGGTCATTAGGTCATTTTTTAAATTTTCTTCCCCCAAAACATCAAAAACTAATATTGTGGCTAAACTTTCAAACTGTCAACTGGATATTCAAGTCCCGTCTACATTAGTCACTCTAAGTGTACATCCGCGTTAATGGTATCAGATACTTTGTTTTCTTCAGAAGGTGTTAGAATTACTCCTGATATCCAGCTCCTGTCGTAGTGATGCTACAACCACAGCTGAAATCCCGTGGGTGCTGAAATTAAAGTAGTTGCAAGTAATTCAGTTCACTATCCTGTAACGATATAACTTCTATCTATTCAATGCCATGTTTTCCGAAACCCAAGATATAGAAACAGTGATAGCTGTAATAAAACAAAAGCTCGATACCTAATAACAGAAGCTTGTGATCCATAGTTTTAAAGGCGTTTAATTGAGGATGTTATTTCAAGATAGTAATGCCTATTATTCTCTTCTGCATGGTGAAACTTCTAATGTCGCTAATAAGAAAGAGTTAAAATTTTGAATTAGATTTTTGTCTAAAAGTAAGAACAAAATGATGGTTGCTCATTTAAAAACCATTTTCCCGAGCTCTGCAGATGAAGCTAGAGTCATTTTTCAATCCATTTGGTCGACTATAGACAAGGCTCAATGGCCGGTGAAAATTTTGCTTATGTTGGGCTGAGATGGTCCCAATGTTAACAAATCGGTGTTCAGTTTATTCAATGAGAAAGCGAAAGTTGTACGTTCTATAAGTTTATTGAACGTAAGGACTTGCAACATACACAAAGTTCACAATATGCCTTTTCAAAAAGTCGTAATGAAATTTACCATGAAACTGCAGAATTTGATATAGCATTTGCTTTGTTTTATTCATAAATGCCCTAACCGAGAAGCAGATTTCTGCATCATTCGAGAAAATTAAAATTTCCACCTGTAAAAATACCAAAACACATTTCAGTTCCTTAGTTGATTTTGAGAAACTCAGTAAAAACAATAAGTGAGGGGAGTCCTGCAAAAGTGGAGAATATTTTTGGTCTTCCTAGCAAAGGAGAAGTCGAAACTATTAAATATCAGACTGCACAGACTCATTCATTATTCCTTATTAAAGGAAACTCACAAAGCTGAATTGGAATTCTTATTTGCAGTTTCCCAGTTATTCCCCAATATGACTGAATGTTTCCATTTTTTCAATGAAATATGTATCTATATTTTGCATTTAGAAATAATGCATTCACTACATGTAACACTTTTCTTGTTTTCTTAATCGGGTTATGAAAATATCTGACATTTCTTTTCTGAAGATTTGACAAATCCAAATTGGAACTCTTACCGGTTCAAGAAGTAGTTGTACCAAAAAAAAAGTGAGATTTGAACTTTTTACTATTAATGAAAGAGAGAAGTTGGATTTTTGTTGTGTTGTCAAAAGTGTTAGTTTGGGGATTGAAAAGCATATCCTAATCCATGTATTATTTTTCAAATTTATGCATAGTTTTTATTTTATTTTATTTATTTATTTATTTCGAATATTTGAATTTTGAGTTGAGCGTGTTTCATGGAAAAGAACAATAACTAGAATTTTGTTCCCGCAGTGTACGCAGTCCCACAAAAATCGATCCCCACGAGGCTAAAACTTGAAATTTTGGTCATTTTTAGATCACTTTTTCTGAATTCTGTCGCTTATTCAATTTCTTTGAGGTAAAGTTTGAGTGGCCACAGTGTTCAAAGAAAAAAGTAATTGATTGCACTTGATTGGAAATTCAACTAAGTGCAAGGGCACGATAGCTACTGGGGATTCACCGGCCATGTCTCATACGGGTCCACTTGAGCGAGATATCAACGAGCTAGCACAAGCAATACCGTAAGCTGTTAACCAATTTTGGATCTCATCATTATGACTACATCTTTGGCAACTCCAACAGTTATTGAAAACTAACCGAAGGATAAGCCTTTGTGAACGATGTCTGCCGATTCGAGAAAAACGAATGAACTTACCCTAATAACCGAAACTGAACGCAACGTCAGCAGTGTTCATTAAAATATTTCCGTAGCGCGACCAACTTACAACCTTCGGAAAATGAACTTTGAGGGGTAGGGAACTTGACCCTTGGCACGTTTTTCGTAATTTTTAATCGAGTTCACTTTCACGAGATGCGACGTGTAGGTGGGCAAGAAAACACGAACAGGGTTACAAAAAACAGTCGCGAAAATTCCGTGCCTTTGTCACGGTCCTCTTATGTTTTCCGTCTCGCACCATTCGCTCGTAATTCAGCGTTTACAAAATTCTGTTCCCTCGAGCACCCTCCACCAAATTGCACTTTTAACTAATGGAGAAAAAAGAGACACTACCACGTCGAGCGGAAGGTACCTGCGTTCACTCTTTCTTCTAATCTTGAGGATTTCTACGATGATGTGACTGAATACGATTCGCGCAGCACATTCTCGTTTTCGGTTGTAATTCGCTCGTTAATTCTTCGGTGCGATGTGCCTATCCATCTTACGGTTGCTCGCTTATCTTTATGTACAATGTGGATTTTAAAAATCTCCAGTTAGGCCGGAGATATAGTTCGACAGTGCTCCTCTGAACTCAATTCGAAAACGAGTCTTCGAGCATCCGCAGTTGGTATCGAGATTCATTTACTCTCTGTTAAAAAAAAAAAAAAAAAAAAAAAAAATTAAAATCTCGATCCGCCGTCATTTCTTAAATTCGCTCATCAATCTGCCAGCACGTCATCGCAATATCTGAAATGGTTCTTCCTTCGTTTTACGGCCCTCTTTCGAGTTATTAATCTTCAAAAACATATTTCCGATCGCACTTCTCCTCTCCTGTTCCGGCGAAATTTCATCCGAAGCGAAAAATATTTTCGGCTGCTGTACTCGTACATAAGCATGATGCGTTGAAGTATGAGGAACGGGGATGAAGGCGAGGAATAGTGTACGAGTATTTGCCCCAAACCGACCCACACGATACCAGGCCGATTCAATATTTTTCCCCGCGAAAATACGAACGGTCGGCAAATCGAATTTATACAGCGAAAAGAACGTCAGACGGTTGACGAATGTAATTTTCCAACTTTTAACGCGGCCTCTGGAAATCTAATTTCCCGAGATGGGAAAAGGGGAGCAGTACGTCGTCATTTTAACGTAGGCTTTTGCCGCAGAACCTCGCAGTGTTGTTTGTTAGCTGTTTTGTTGGAACGTTTTATTCGAGTCGGGAAAATTCAATTAAATACGAAAAGAAGTAAGCCGTAACCGGTTGCGATTCGTCCAACCCGCCGCACAAACTGAAGGCACAAAATCGAAAGCGCTGCCAGCACAGCCAACTTGGTCCAAATGAACGAGCAAAAACCTCGCCTCTGTGCTCTGTTCTTCCGTTCACAAACTTAAATTTTGATTTACAAGCACTTCTAAATTGTCCTCTTTCGCTGGCTTTTTATCCGCCAATTTGACTTTCTTCGCCACTCCACTTCTTTTCATTCGTTTTTCTGTTTTCACTTCGGCTGCGAGAGCAAAACAAAGCAGGTCAGATTTTCAGTTTGCAACCCTACTTACTGTTTTTTGAACACTTCAATAACTTTTTTCTTTAATTTCAACGGGTGAAGGGGTAGACGAGAAGAATTTTTAGAAAGGCGAAAAGCTCTAGCTCAATCGTATCCTTCTTTATTGCCTCGTGGTTCGTGATTAAAAGAAGTTGCTATCAGTAAATTCCACTTCATTTATCTGTTTATTTATTTTTGTGTATGATGAGAGATTTGAAAAAAGAATATCTACAGTCTAAATGAAAATAAATCATCCCATAGTAAAAATGCACCGCAGAGGACTAGGAAACGTCCTATTAATAAACGAAGTCACCCTCACAGACAGGTTTCCATTGTTAAGAAAAATAATTTGTTCCTCTTTTCGGCGGGAGATACGAAATTAAGAAACAAAATACACTGCACATCGTAGTCAGTCCCAGACTCCCCGGCCGGGTTCATCCCGCCACCACCTTCTTGCGTCATCACACGAACCAAGATGAGGAGGTGAGGGGTGAGGGGGCCACCCGAATTCCAGTGCCCCATAGTGGCCCTTACAAGACAGCGCGAATCCGAAGCAAGGAGAGACAAAATGGGCCCGGGACAGCCTCAAGACGTCTTTCAAAGGGTAATTTCCAGGGCCAGGGGTGCGGTGTCTAGGGAGCCACTTAAGCACGCGTAGATCATCATACGCTCCATTAAGTGAGATCGTAGTCAGTCCATATCAAATGGCCCAAATTTTGGCCCCTAGTTCATCAAGTTTTTCTCAGATTTTCTTAGTTGGTACAAACAATTTGAGGAAAAATTAGGAGATTCAACCACGGAAATTGGGAGAAAGGAATTATTTTATAGAAGCCGAATAGCCTTTCACAAAACTGATGATCAGTTGAATAGATAGAGCAATCACGAAAAATGAAGAGTTAAGACTGCTTCAAGTCCTGGTATTTCTCGTGTTTATGTACACGATATCAGGACTAGGACCATTAAAATGAAAGGCTGGGAGAATTGTCATGTTTGAAATGTTGGAGAAACAGACGAATGCTCCGCATAGCATAGCCCGAAAGAAAGAACCAGCATCTCAATTATCAACGAAGCTGACTTGAAAGATCACCAAAGAGATGCATCGATAAGGTCAAAAAGATACTAACTGAAAGTACCCTGGTTGCTTGCTAAAACTTTTACATTTTCAAGGTTTGAAGTCGCATAGTCTTCGGAACCGAAGAAAATATACACGGATACACCGATTACTTTTATTTTTAATGGCCAGGTATTTCTGTATCGCCATTTCATTTTATCTTATCGATAACTGAACTTTCACAATGTAGGAAAAAGCTACAAGCCCATTCTAAAAAGCTTGAAAATATTAAACAAAATGGTTCGATCTCGTTGCTCGTTGCTCACGTGAGAAACTGTGGAAGTTCCTGAAAGACGTTGCTTTTGTTTTCTTTTCAAAGTAATTTTTCAAAAGTACATAATTTTTACAACTTGAACATTACGGTGGGAATTATGTTGTAGACGTTTTGTGATCTGCGCTTTCACCCAGGCCATTACGGTAGTTAATCATAGCATTAAAAAGGTTTACACTCGATAGAATTATATTGACTCGTACCTCGAAGAAATCACGATTGAGCTTTTTTGGTCTAAATGAGCTCTTAAAATTAACTTTCATCAATTTTGATAAAAGTTACAAAAATAATTATTATAAACTGCCAGTACAGCGCGTACTTACGTGAAATTTTACCCTGCTACATTTATCGGTGTTACTACAGCAGCACTGATCAAAATGGTAAAAAAGTTATTTTATAAACTAAGAAAAATATGGCAGGACTTTAGTGTATCTTCTTTGATTAGCATAGACAACCGTAATTTATACAGCATCGAATGCAATAAAGGATGTAGATTCCATATTACCTATATTCGGAACTGATACCAAGTCCTGGAGACCTATTATGAAACTCTTATCACGATACCACAAGTCGTTACAGTGGTAATTTGTACAGTAAACCGTAACAAGTTACCACTGTAACGATTTGTGGTATCGTGATAAAAGTTTCATAATACGTCTCCAGAAGACGTTGTGATTTCTGGAAAACGATAATTTAAACACGGGAAAATGTTTCTTTCATGTTGTGAACATTTGAGAATTAGATGGCTCCTCTTGATCAATGGAGACCACTTTTCAATTTTTAAATTAATCTAATTAGTACTAACAGCAGTGAAGATAGAAAGTTGACAAGGTGCGTAACTTCCTGAAAACGAACACCCTCAGAAATCCTAAAAGATACGGGAAATCAATTAATTTTTTCTTTTTGGGCGAGGCATAAGAGTATTAAAAAAGGTTCATTAATGAGAATAGACACGCTCTCAATGATAACGTATTCCATTGTTTAGCAGTGAAATCTTCCAACAGTGGACATCGACACTTCTAGCAACGAACGAAAAAGTACCAGTCATAGAAAGATGTCCCCTTGTAGAGAAGAAATACAGCGATGAATTTGTTCTATAAATTTTCGTCATTTTTCCAATGAAGTCAGAATTAAAATTCACGTTCATGTATGGTAAGTTTTCCATAAGGGTCAAATTTTGCAGATTATCCCTCACGCTCCCTACATTATACAACGGCTCCGACTGATTTTCACTTACTCTTACCTAGTATGAGCCGCGTAAATTCACACGCCCCATTTTTAGCATCTCAGACAAAAAGTACAGTACAAACTTCAGTTTGCATGTGCAAACGCGTACCTACAGAGGGAGTCTTCCCACCGGAACTTTTCATCTTACACTAGGTTTTCTTGCCTACAATCAGACACTGCATTAAATATTTCAGCCCCCCCCCCCCCAAAAAAAAAAAAAAAATTTCTGTCTGTGCGAGCGTGCTTTGCCTATATCCAGGGTGCCTTAATATATGAGCTTCCTACCTTCAACCGAGTACGTAGGCAACTCATCTGACCACGTGTAGATTTATTTGCCTGATCTTACTTCTGAAAGAACACCGATACGGACATACAAAGATATTCTGTGCAGCATTAATGGAAATTTTTTTCTCAGCAATAGCATTGTAACCGATAGGCTTGTGGAACTTTTCGGTAATCATATGAGACAGTCACCGCAACTAATGAGAAAAATTAACAATCGAATTAATGGGGGTTCACAAAATTAATTTTGATTAAAACTACATGGAAAAATTTCCATAAGTTTTTAAACTTTCCATAAAAATTGTGAACAATTCCCTCTTTCGAACACTTCAAAAATACTTCTTGGTTTCACTCTTCCATCTATTTAATATATGTTATGTTCTACATCAAAAATTATGATTTTCTAAACTCTTATTGTTTCTAATATTAAGTTTGCAGAAAATACCAGGCCTGCGGAGCTAGGGTTTGTGATTATAGGGCATTGACAATTTCGATTACCATCACAACAATTTTCTTACTAAGAATAGTAAAGAAATTGCGATGTAAAATAAGACGTTCAATATTTCATTTAGCAGAATTTTCCAAGCGTAAATTTCAATTATATCTATCAAACTTTGCAAACTCGAACATTAAAATAAATAGAAGCGAGGCCAAGGAGTATTTTTGAAGAGTATGAAAAAGGGAATCTTTTACTGCGAAAAAAATCGCTGGGTACAGAGGATAATTTTGGATGAAAAATTAAAAAATACGAAAATTTTTGTACATGGTTTTCTTACAAAAAGCAATTTTGTGAACGCCCTATTTATCCGATTGTAACATATATTTTTGGAAGTTGCCACAACTATCATCTGTTATTACAAGTTCCACCAGTCTATCAGCAATACTGAGGGGGAAGATTCCAATAATATGTATCAGAATTCCTATATTCATTAGCATACATTCTACTGTGAAATTCATGATTTCAAATTTCAAAATTCAGGATTCAGTGCAATAACCCCCTTAAATTACGCGTCTATCCAAAGCTTGTTGAAGCATTTTATTATGATTTTCATCATTCTACGTTTCTGTAATAGGAAAATGAAGATCAATCACGCAGAAATACGTATGTAAAACACATTCAAAACTGCAATCTACTTGAGTTATGGGAAAATTTTAATATTTTGCATTGAAATTTCTCACACGTCTTTTTAAGCCAAAATGCAAGTTTTTAACCAGATTTAAATTTGTCATTCTCTTTCTTATTCCATTTTACCCTAATGCAAATAATATCCAAACAGCATTACTACAAATCATTTTTCTTTTTGAAAGTTTTCGTTAAATGATCAAAACATAATACGGTAATTTATATTACTATTTTTGTTCATTCAATCATTATCATTTTTATATATCCGATATGTTTACTCTTCAGCCATTAAGATGAAATGAATAAGTCATCAGATTTCTTTTCATTACCTGCTTGTGGAATTACTCGTCCAAACAAATAAAATAATGTCGTTGCCCGGGAAGAACAGTGACACAATTGCAAAAACCTAGTTTTGAGGAAACACGAAAAACCCGAAACAGAAAGTTTAATAAAGTACTGTTTGAATAAGAACTACCCTGCAGACCTGAAACATGCGCCAATCTGTGTGTTAGTACTGTGTGTGAATATATACACCTGATTTAAAAAAAGCCTAGGCATGCAGTTGATTTCACCCTTATAACAACTCCCCTCTTACAGTTACGTCATTGTTCACATAGAAAAAAAGAAGAGAAATAGATAGTTAGATCATTGTTGACAAAATAAGAATATAGAAATTGACACTATTCTGCTTTTATTATGAACAGAAAATAAGAATCTCACGATGACTGTACTTGTAAAATAATAATGCGAAATTGATTTATAAGCAAGAAACTTTCGAACTTTCAAGATAATAATGATACAACGTACACTTGTACCAATGTTCTACAAAATGTTGTAGTTGTGTCCTTGTTTCTCTTCATGAAATGGTGCCTCTTGCCTGAGAGGAACCACCGTCACAACTTCCCCCTTACACTACTACGCATTGCTTCAATTAACCGCAAATTTACAAATTTGCAGTTGTGTCGCTGTTCTTCCCGGACAACGATGTGACAATAGGGATAAAGTATAACGAGAGCACAAGAGGGATTATTTGGAAAACTGTCGAGAGTGGTTTCCTAACTAACGTTATGTAATAAGCAAATTAGAGTAATTAGAAGAGCTCATGTGAATCCAACTACTTCGTGCAAGAATAGCAATATATTTTTTCTTCTTTTTGCATCTATAGCTGTACCCCCATATTTGAAATTGAGGCCAATGCAATATGCAATAGGGGGGGGGGGTTAGTATTTTAGGTATAGCGAGTTCCAAATGATAAGCAGATATCCCTACTATCCCAATTCATTATTCACTTTTTTTTTCTTTTGTAGACAGCAATTTTTGCTTTTCCGGTGTCCTACAGTCACAACACCAATAACAGACACTCCTGTGAAATTTATTAACACCAGATGCAGGCATGACAGAATTGGGGGGACAAAATGACGGGTGCCACTTTCCAGAACGACTCTGCGTACAATTCGACAACGCAATAAATCTTGAAATCTTTTATCTTTGCTCGTGGATTTCGTAATTGAGTTCACTATTCGGCAAAAAAGAATTTTCAGTAAGAAACATGTAGAAAGTGATGACTTTCGATGAAAATTCCGCCACGCGTGCGAAGAGATCATTATTTTTGAAACTGATACCATCATTTGTGCGCATGAATTATTGTCAAACTCGAATATGATTTTCAAAATTTCCCCCGGATTTCATTTCTTCTGGTGTAACAGCCAATATGAACAACGAAAATAGACAAACACAATACGATAAATATCATACGACAACAGCTACAGAACCTCTCGTACCTTTTTCAGCATTTTCGAGTCGGCCTTATATTTTTTAACTTTAATACAGCTAGGTAGATAGCTATTCACGTGACGCATCCGTTTAAAGTTGAAGTTCGTCTTCAGTGCGGCATTGCAAACACTTCGCGAAAGAATATTTTCATTTGACAACTTTATTCGATATCAAACTTGTAAAATACATATTCGTGAGATACGGAAAAAAAACAACAAAAAACGAAGGCAGTCGAAGAAAAGCCAATAAAGGTCAGATTAACCTTCGTCGATACATCATTTGAGTCTTTTTACTTTTTTTTGTTACACGTATTTGTTCAATAAAAAATGCATTCATCGCTCTGCACTTCGAATGCCTTCGATCAACGTGGCTTTAATTCAAGGTCTTGGTAAGCAGTTAATAAAGGAATATTTCGATGCTTTTAATGCCTCACGAAAGAATTTTTTGTAATCGTTTGGAGATGAAGGGAAAAATTTTAAATGTATTACACGCGTGTAACAATTTGCAACCTTTCGGCGATTTCAATCACAGGAGCCCCCCACCCTTTTTTTGAAAAATTCAGGGGCCATAAACTTAGGTGTTTTGTTTGAGTGTTTCGACACAAGAAACTGCTGGTTTCAATGTTTGCGTACAAATCTAGGAATGCTCACTTTTTGATAAGCCCATTACTGACGAGGTCAACTTTTCCAACCGGGGATGAGTTGACCGGGAAAACTTCATTCAACTATTTACGGTTATATGTGAAAGATACAACTGTTGCACAAAAACAGCGCGCGCTATCAACATTAACACCGAAAACATGTCATTTCTGGACACGCGCGAAATCAGATTCTTTACATCCTATGCAATATTATCAATGGACAAAAAAAAAAAAAAAAAAAAAAAATACATACCTAGCGTATTTACTTTCCCATACTTCCCACCATGACCCGCAATAATGTACCTCACGACAGAGCCAGTATGGAGCCCGATTACGAAGAAAAAATTTTCTGTACTCAAAATTCCCCCCCCCCTTTTTTTTCATTCGATAGTACTTTTGCACAACTATCGATATCAAAAACCCAACTAGACAACTGAACTCGCTATTTTGGAGGATGTGATCCGTCGAATATTAAATCAGTTACTCCCGATAATGGTGTGGTGGGACATATGGCGATGCACGCATGCCAAAGTGGCCCCTATGACACCGCACCCCCGGCTACGGGAACTACCCTTTCGAGTATCGCGTCAGTGACCGGAGTACATCTACATATATAATCCAGCATCAAATCTCAAACCAGTAACGTAGCCGGGGAGGTCGAGGAGGTCTAGACCGTTCTTTGCGATTTCGTCAAATAATGTTTTTCTAATTTTAGCACCCTCACTAGCAACCCCGTTCCCTTTGATCAAAACCAGACCCCTCGCTCGAATTCAGTAGAGTGTCCTACGGTAGCCCTGGCAGGACCGAGCGAATCTGAAGCGGAGAGGCGAAATAGAGGCTCGGGCCAGCTTCAGTGCGTCCCTCTGGTTAATGAGTGGTTTCCGGGGCCACGGGTGAGGGGTCTGAGGGGTCACTTTGGCGTACGTGCATTGCCATATGCTCCACCAAGCGAGACACCCCTCGAATACTAGGCAGGCTATGTCACTGTCTGAAACTATTGGTACGCAAACATGTATTGCTGGCCTAACTATGCTGTTGCTTACCAGAACATGACACGAGAAATTCTATTTACGGGGACTGTTTCACGACATGAGGGAAACGCTTTTGGTCGACAGAGATTCAAATATAAGAATTTTAAACCCGTTCTAATACATATTATGTTATGCAGCGCAAGTGAACCCTCAGTTTTTCATGGTCGTCAATTTTCCGAGTACAAAAGTATTTAAACTATACTCACTTAAATCAACTAAGTATATCAGTTTCGACTACAGGTAGTCGACGTTATTTGTATTCACGCATCACTGCCTAACCTCTAAAATTTCGTGCATTAATTACAGTACGTAACTACGTTTAATGCACACCGCAGAAATGGGAGCGTGAGAGCGATAACCGACAAAAAGAGAGACAGTCTTAACGACAAAGGAAGTGTGAATTTAACTCGACCTTGTAAATATTCGCATAGCCTATTCGCTTTCGGTGATCCCAACATCGTAAGATTCAATTTTTCCTAAATCAAATCCCCCCCCCCCCAATATAGAACATATTTAGAATAGCACGCTAGTTTCTCCGGTATTATCAAAGGGAGTCGTTATTTATCATGAGACTAAGAATTTTAGAAAACTCATTTGAGCTACAACAAGTATTCCGGTAAAATTAAAGTTTTAGAAGAAAATAATGAACTACGGCGTACTCGTAAAACTAGAAAGCCTGAAAAGAACTGATTCAACTCCAAAGAAAGTTTTACAAAAAACATTTTTTCACAATTTCAATTCACCTACACTTAGTTTCGAGATAACTCTTTTCCTAATTTGCTCTCAACACGAGCTAATGCAAATCTTAAATCGACGAGATGGTTCACTGACGTATCCAATAGATGGAAACACACTCTCGTCTTTTGGTACTACTAGACTCAATGAACTAGGTACTTTACTTCCACTCATTCTTTACTCAGCTGCATTTGTGAATAAGAACAGCGGAGAACGTGGAGCGTCTAATTAATTGGATATTAGGCTTGTCATCGAGTGGCGAATGGTTGGATGAGAAAAATAATATAAAACGGATTTTCTAGAAATATAAATTAGGTATCAAGACTGAACTCAATTTTAAGCAGATTTAAAATAGATCGTCTACAGATGGATTTCATTTTCAATCATCAAGTGGCCATTTGGACAATCATATGAACCTAAGCCTTCCTTTCTTCCAGGAAAACTAGCCGTTTCCAACCTGAACTATGAAAAACTGCAGAGCAAGGACAAATCTGTCATCCCAAGATTCAGTCAGTCAGACAATGCACCAGTTTAGAGACACAAAAACAGTGAAACGTTCATCTCGCCACTGAAACTAAGCGATGAACAGGCAGGCAGAAAGAGAAACAGTCAACGCTCACACGAGCAGATTAGGTGGTGACAAGAAGGTGGGATTTCGCAAAGAGCAGGAGCGAAACCTCCCTCCCCTCTCAATGAATACTATCACTAAAATAAATAAATAAAATAAATTTAAAAAAAAAAAAAAAAAAACGATCAAGAATTATAAAAAATATAAAATTGGTATCATTAGCTCGTCTCTTCTGGCATGAAACTTCGGAAAACCATTCCCACACCCTCCGCCATTTCAGTTGTATCGCCGATAACTATTTCCCCCGGCAGGATGAAATTTAAAAAGAAAAATCTCAAATGAAAAAAAAAAAAAGAGAAAATAAAATTGAGCAGTGTGGCATGAAATAAATAAGACATGCTCATAAGCTAATAGAATCTACGAAAACGAACTTTCGGTGAGAAACGAAGAAGTATGAAGGATTCAAAGATCTTGACAACTGTACAATATACATTTCAAATTTACTTATTGCAAATCTTCGGATTGACAAACAGTGAATAAGAAGATAACGAAACCAGAGCTATCGCAATGGAAATGAGGCTAAACCCTAGTGTTGCATGAAAATTCGGCATTACGAAAAATTGGAAAAGTGAGATCTTTCTCTTGGATTTCAAGTGACAACTGTTATATTTTAGTATACATTTCTACTGTCTGATGCATCTTCACCAGATATAACTTTTTAGCGACATGAACGAGGCTTCCTATTATTTAATTTTTAAAATCGAGAATCTGTTTTGTCAACTAATGACCACATTTTCGAAGTCGAAAAACTAAAAAAGAACTTCGTTAATTTTGCAACTTCATAACAGTTTAGTGAGGGAAGGGAATTTCCTCCATTACTATTTTTATGAGTCTCCAAGAAGCGCGCAAAACGCCTATTCAAGTAGATGGGAATCCAAACTTTGCTTATTGCAAAAGTTTCATGGAAAGTCTTCAATTTTACAACTCACCAACAAGCAAAATTATTGGGGTTGAAATACAGATATACACATATGTAGTATGATAAGAGGTCCTCGCTTCCATGAGGTTTACTAACAGTTCTTTTAGGGTACGCAATTTTCTCTTCCATTTTACAGTTGGTTTTAAAGTTGAGTTACACCGTTGTTCTCAAGACCAGAATTCAAAGAACCAAAAAAAAAAAAAGAAAAAAAAAGAGGGTACGAAGATGACTCAGAGTAAAATGCACAACTTTGTAAATATTTCACAAATTGATTATATTACATACGACAACAATAATGTTGACAGTCAGAGGTTATATTAAGGCAACTAAAAAACCTTCGTTTTCCTAATTTAAAAAAACAGAAAACACTCCGATTTACATTACTGCTAATACATATTTTTAATACTTTTTAAATGGGTTAACCACACTCATTTATGTTAGTATCATAGCCAATGACATCATTGTGTGACTATCGTCGGTTTTGCAATGTCTTGGAAAAACTATAATAGAGCAAATGAATGTTTAGCTTCATATTTCAGAGTATTTTCTACAGCGTATATCAAGGAGGACAATGGAGGGGTAAAGACGGTCACTAGATCGAGTAATACACCTACCTACATTCTATTTAATTTTTATGTCGAGTCTTGTGTTCTCAGCCCTAACTTCAATTTTTTCAAAAGCCACATTTTCCCCTTTGAACGACGAACTCCAAGTTCAAATTAAAGAACACAAAGGGAGGAAACAGAAATTGTATCGACTCGTCACCTATATTTTACGAATTTTTCAAGTTAAGCCTTGTGCCCGCTACCGGACCTTCAATTTTTCCAAAAATACGGCCTTAAAAAAGAGCACTCCCGATTTGATAAGAAAACGAAATGAAATATATGGATATGTTATTACTCCATAGAATTCCTCTCGTTTAGCCTCCTATTGCGATTAAAAATAAATCGAAATTTTTTAAGGTTGTGGCATCTTTAAACAAATTATAAGTCCGATAGAGGGCATAAGACTGGATAAAGAATTGAGGGTTTTATGATTAAATACAATATTTATATTTTCCCTGTGTTGCTTTTTCAAATTCAAACGTAAGATCTTTCGGCCTACCCTAGAGCGTGCACGCGTACCGTCACTTTCAATATTTCAAGACAACCGAGTGTACAGCCGAGACAGGTAAAGGTAATCAACTATCGACTACTTTTATTTTAGCAAATTTTGAATTTTTAATGCATTTTGTTAAATAATAAAGTATTTTCCGTATTCCAAATAAAAAAAAAATAATAATAATAGTATAATAATAGTAAATAAATATAAATAAACAAATAAATAAATATAGTACAAAGGATTCTCATTTAGTCGGAGCCCCTCTGAACTAGGCCCAGGGGGTTCATAGGGTTAATCTGGTCCTAAAGCTAACAGGTGAATGAGCATCGAGGAATCAACTTCCGAAGTGATCTAACTGTTTTTTCACACAGACAAGAACGTTTTTGGCCTATGATTCCTGAGCAGCAAGCTATTTTTCATCGCTATTTCAGGGTTGGCGATACCGAACCTTTTCACGAGTTACCCCAAAATGGAAATGATAAATACTCAGCGGTTCTGGAATTATAGGGCAATCATCTCTTTGTTCTTCTTGAAAAACGAAAAAGTAGTTAGGTCACTTCGAAAGCGGAAAGCAAACCCCTCAATTAAAGAACAGATAGGTGTTTAATACGAATTCGCTATTTTCTCCTCAATTTTATTTTTGAAACATCCCAAGGGAACTACCCCAACTTATACCAACGTTCAATTTTTTACTACAGGTTTCAAATCTAATTCAGCGCATTCCAGCTACTGAAGCACTTTCTATAATAATACCTCGAGTAAAAGCGCACACCTGCTAGGAAGATGTACTCGCAGCTACATACGTGATTCGATAATCGTAGCCCTAAAATTTACTTCAAATCGTGAAACGCACACCAAAACCCGATACGTGAAAACATTTCTCCTTTTTCATCCCTTATTCCACCTGTACAGTCGCGTTCATTTTCGCAAATCGGCTTCTTCGCCGACCAATAAAAAAGTTAGTTATGAAATGTAGTACCGGCTTAAATCCGTGCACACGACTCTCCTATTTCCGTGTTTCCTGCAATCCGTAAAAACATGCAACCTTAATCGAATATCCGTTTTCAATCGATCAACAATTTCATCGATCGCCCACGTTGTCAACTCCTTTCGGCGGCAATTCATCATGCACGCCTCAACGCGTCCTCAGTTTACCATTCTGCTTTCTTTTTTCCTTACTTTCCTCTTTGCTATATCATTCGTATACGTGAGTATACTCGTATATTGTTAAATTGATATAACATATATAGACGCGAACAAATGGGCTTTTGACTCACGTTTATGGGAATTCGATTTGCAGGATTATGGGGAATCGGTTGGAGTGATTTATGTACTTGCTCGCCATTGCACGGGGTAAGATCAGGAAGTAATAGCTGGACGGGCGAATAACGAGAAATTTATAGGCAATTTACGGAGCAGGGGGTTCGTTTTTGTCACACGCACAAAATCCTCTATTTTCGACTAGGCGCAAGTTTTCGACGCTAGACGTAGATAAGTGTTGAGGAAAGGTAATGGGTAGGTGGTTTAAAGCTCGACACAGAGACCTAATAAAATTTCGAGCGGAATTCGAGCAGCTGACAAACGACCGAGTACTCTGGCTATATCCAATTACCCAAATATCAAGCCATATAATATATGAGACGAGTACGAGTGTAAATGTACTCGTACGTGTAGGCATACTATGCAGCTCCATTAATTGAAGCTGAGTTTCTGCAGACGACCCCACATTAATTATAGAGCGCCGACTTAAGAGGCAGCATGCGATGGAACGCCATGCGATTTGGCTTCGACGTTCGTCACTCATTTGCATTATTTGCAATTCGGATTGAGACGAAACAAGAATGAGCATCATCGCTGAAAGTCGAGAGCGCAAATGCGTTCCGAACATCCATCCGATGTACTCGAAATTTTTTATTTCCCAAATGACGTCCCGATAGACCGGAATGCGGAATTATAATCTCAAATCGAGTGTACTCGCTTTTTTCTTTATCCATTTTGGCGCACATAAACGTGAAATTAATAATGAGCGCGGGATACGCATACCTGAACGTGTATAGGCCTTTTAAAAGAGAAACGAGCTCCATGAAATTGCGAAATCGAATTTAACGCGCCACGGACTCGGTCGTTACAGCGGACTTCGATTACGAAGATCGCCTCTTTACGTGGCCACGTCCAGGAAGGAAATTCGTAGTCCGATTTTCAAATTAAACGAGCTGGTTTTTTGTTTTGTTTTTTTTTTTGTACATAAATATTATGTCTGATATACACGCATAAAGAATCGGGCGACAGATAAACGGCCCTTTTCTAGCAAGATCAACATAATGAGATTTGAGGTAGACAGAAGAATACTAGTTTTAAAACGAAGGGGGAGGGATTAGGCAACAAAATACCTCGACAATTCTTTGCTAAAGCTTCACCAATTTTTACAACCTAATTATTTTTAGTGTCCATGTTGGAGTGTGAGTAAACTTAGTATTCTGTATGTGGGGGTGTGCCAATTCACAATTTCTTCTTTTGCAGTCCAGAGCGCTTTCGGCCGTTACACCAATTCAAAAACAACCGTTGGAGAGAGAGGGTGAGGGTACAGTTACACCCTAATTGGTAATAAATGTGGCACAGAAATCTAGTTATATTAGAAAATATTATGTTCAAAATGATTGTAGTTGTTGACTCAGTTGCTAGTTATATGTACAATGAAACATAATTTCATTAAATGTAACCTAAGTTCACCTCAACCCTCTACGTTATAAGGCCCAAAGTTCACGCCGACATTTGCTTTACTCATGACGGATCCCTCTTTTCGACAATAAACACCTCGTTTTACGTTGACCTGTTTACCTCTTATCTTTCTTTCAACCTGCCTATGTCCACTACACCAGCCATGGGTTTCTAGTTGGATGTCGGGTTTCGAAAGTACATCATAACATCATAATTTTGTATGTATTTTAAAACATTTTGCAACATTATTCCCAAATTTTTTAATCACTTTTATTTCACCTACATTATTTTTAAAACACAAATAGGGTGGCGTAACGTAGCCCTCAACATCAGATCTCTAGAATCAAAAGTATTTCATACCGGCGTAGGAAATGGGTAGGGTAGGCTTGCTATCGCTTCAAAAAGAGCATTTTAAAACGTATTTTAGCGCATTAAATACAGCAATAAGACGACGGGATATGTGCTGTGGCGACTAACCTTCCCTCTCCAGACTGAGCCCTACCTACGCTGGAGGAGTTAGTTTTGTAAGTATTTTGTAACATTTTGCAACACCGTTACCAAATTTTGTAACTCCTCCCTACTACTACATTTTTAGAAAACACGTAACATAGCCCTCCAAAGATGAATATCGGGAATAAAAAGCACGTCATAATTCTGTATGTATTTTACAACATTATGTAACATCATTCTCAAATTTTTTAATCTCTCCCTTCCCCTACATTTCTAAAAACTAATTCAGAAGGGGGCTCCAAAACTTGAATTTGGGAAGCTACCTGTATCCAGTCTGCCAGTTAAATTTGTCAAATATAGGTAGACAGAATTACGATGTACTTTTGATTATCGATGTTTAAGTCGGGGTGTGGTGTTATGTTACCCCCATCCCTAACAAAAAAAAAATGTTATTTCAAATTTAGTCCAAGGGAAGGGTTACAAAACTTAGGCGAATTAGACGCTTTCTTAATACCATAGTCACATGAACATGACGAAGGAATAATTAAAATGGACGTATGATTTTTCAGTATCAAGATATAGAATACATTTTTATAATTTGTCCACATAGGTCACTGAATACGAATTCAAAGCAATCTTCTGCCCATCTTTACCTGATTTACATTTTATTCAACCATCAGGGGAGCTAGTACTCGGGTATTGGATCAAAAACTGTAGCGTTAATTTATGGCTATTTAGCTCAACAATATTTCTCTAGTAGGTAAACTTTTTCCAGATTCAAGAAAGTTATCACGGAGTAGCGGGTCGATCACATTCCAAATTCTTGGTTTCCCGCTCAGCTCATTCATTAGCATTCTCGTATCATACGGGGGCTGAAGCAGAGTATGGCACACTCTCCCTCCATTCGTGAAATTACATCCAAACGTTAGTACATTTTGACATCCAATCAGAAAAATGAATTTCGGTCGGTTAACCAGAAGTTCGGGAAATTTTGGGACCCATTCTGGAAAACAAAAGACGAGCTATTTTAATTTTTCCTTAATTTCTTTCATGTCAACCTCAATTTGTTCTGAAAATAAATTTATTTCGTTCGAGATTTTCCATGTCCTCCATCCGTTAGCTCCCAAGAAAATGTTCTCCGCGCTGGCCCCGCTTACCTACAGTAACCCATTTCTCCTAGCACAAATATTCGGAAATCGTTATTTGTTATAATGAATAAATTCATTTACCTTTCGAGATAATTTCCATCGATTAACTAAATTTACGTTAACCGCATTTCTTCTTTCTTAACGAACGCAAAAGCAGATCGAGTTAGCACTGAGTAAATCGAAAAAGTTATTCCACTCACACAGATCCGCCCTGCTCGCTCATCTTCAGTAGTCCACTCTAAATTACATTGTCCTCAGCTTACCTGCAACAAAATTAACATTTTTCATTAGTACTCTCGAACAAATAACTATAGTAATTAAGAACAATGTAAACGTAACAAAAGCAAAAAGTATCTTCGGAATCACGCTTTGGCTCAGGCTCTAATGCTTGCTTTCCTGTACCACGAAAATCTTAGGTTTCCTTTTAACGCGTACATAAACGCACTTATTTTCATCGAACATTCGCGAGTTTCCATTTTTGCGTAGCCCTGACCTGTCTTCTACATTCTTATACGTCTTTCCAAACATGCACGAATATTTAGGACGAGCCGAGCGATTCGTGAGTTGTTCTACACATGGTACCCACAAGTACCCGTCAACACCAGAAATTTCGTAGATTTGTCGATCGTGCGACGGTGGTGTTACGATTACGAAACATCACCCATATAATCTTCGTATGTATGTACGAGTAGTATGTAGTATGTACTATGTACTATGTAGCATGGCTAGAGCTAATGCTAAGGTAAAAGCGTAAAATACGCTGAGGCACGACCCGCCAACGCCCGGCCGAGGCCGTAGCTAAGTTCATGCAATTTGCTTAGTGCGTGCCTGTTTCACACCTCACACGTTGTTCGGTGTCCGATCGTAAATCTGAGACAAATCTTCTTTTGGGGACGTTTGTTCGTTTCGATTGCAAGAACAGGTATCGACGACGATTTTGATTAAATATGTATTTTAAGACTTGCAACAAGCGTTTCATCAATCAGGACGTTTGCAGGGTGAAAATTGTGCTTTCAAATTACTGATTGATTTTCAGCAGAAGCTCGAAGCGTGATCATCTATTCAGAGGGAGGGGATGAGGCAAAGTTATAAATTTCGATCCAAAAAGCAAAAAAAAAAGGATTGGCCTTTACGGGGGGGGGAGAAAAGGGAACGGGAGGAAAACATTTGGTTTTGGGGTAATACCACCATATATGCCCTCTCCTCACTACAACTCCGGCTCAACGGCATAATTTGTAGCAGACATCATAAATTACCATTCGATATAGTATATAGGCCCATTCTCCCATCTCAGATACTTATGTCCATCATTATTCAGGGTGTTTACCAGATTTAAAAACAGAAAATATTGGACTTTTTTTAGACCATTTCATACTCGTATGCCTAATCACAATTAAAAAATGCACCTATGTAAAATTTTCTTTATTTATTCATTTATTATTAATTTTGTTTAATCGCTGATAGAATTTTCTCTTTCCAAAAGAGGACTCTTTCTCAAATAATGCATCCGGTCAAGTTTTTCCACAACATTAATAATAATATTGTGGGAATTTAACTCTGCGGCGACGTAGAGATCACCTATGCAGGATTGTCTCCTTTGCAGTGCCCACTTACCCAGAACCGTTGGCCAGGCAGACAACACACCAGGCGAGAATTCGCCGTAGTCACTGAGTGGCTGCTAGCGCCGACCCTTATGTCCCAAACGGAAAGTTCGCCGGAAATGGACACAAGCGACAGCAAGGGGAAGGTACTACAAGATCCAACTCTAGACAAAAAGCACGATTAAAAACAAAGGTACTATAAAAACCTATAGAATATTCATATAGTCCACAAAAGTTAGCCCAAATAAGAGTAAGTACAAAAAGGAAAAAAATTATAGAAAGCTGAAACTAGGTACGTTGGTCTAATTAAGTGTCCTGAACAACATATTAAAAGTCCCAACGAATCGGGTGCCGGCGTCGTCCCCTAGGGAGCAAAAATTGTGGCGTAAAACAGTTTTTTGCTTATATCACACTAAAATTTGAGTTTAGAAAAAAAATGTTCTCACAAATGTGATGGAGAATAAAAAATACACAAAAAATATTTTTACACATTTTTCCGTTGAGTGCGTATTCGTTGAATAAATGAATATCAAACGTTGAGAAGTTTCCTCCATGTGTACATTTAATGCAACTTATTGTAATCGATACAATGTAGACTCGCACACCGGCGCACGCGTGAATACATTAATTTCTATTTACTTTGTCAAACAATTTACATGTCTGAGTGAGATCTTAAGTGACTTGATGCAATGATTTGAGACTCATATGCCAGAGGTCGAAGCTTGAGGCTCTACAGCTAAACTGCGGATTCAATAATTCCAAACGGTATCATTGGTGAAGAAATTTGTTGCTGCATAAAGAATGGGTAACTGGCGGTGGCATTTTGAGTGCTTGCAGAATGCTTGAATTTTTCCATGCAGCTGGACATTTACCGTCCGCTAAGACTGCTCACCTTTATCTACAAGATGTCTATCACCTATGAGACAAAATTAGTAATTTTGAGTACCTACACTGAATTTTCGAAATATTTCACCATGAGAAGAAGTTAGAATTACTTTGTCGGTATTTGGAGTGATATAACCATCGAACAGACCTTGATGAGACTCATGAAAAGCAGAGGAGGATTTTGACACGTAATCGTGGTGTACAGCCAAGTGTGATTCAAGGATGGATTTTTAGTGTGCCCGTTATTATGGCCATTTGTGAAGAAGTTTAGGAGTACACAGGGTGCAAGAAACATTCAAGCGAAAACATGTCGACCTACGTCCTTCTCGAATTTTGCGTTATACTTCAGAAGTTGAAAAATTAACACAGTGGCTTTTGACACATAACCCATTCTCAGAGTCGCCGAACATAGCATTTCTATCAACAGGTGTTATAGTGGATGCTTCAATCAATTGCCACGAAAGCGCCAGTCCATGGTCGGCAAAACATTTTTCGACATAAAATTGAAAAGAGGTACAAGTATATATACCACATCACATCTTCGTAATAAACCAAATAATAGAAAAATCTAACGAATACAAAGATACAAACTAGAAACTTTCCACCTCTTCAATAACTTTCAGAAAGCCTCTTCGACACAGCGGAGCACAACTTCCCATGGGGGGCTTTGGAGAAACAGGGGATAAACCCAAAATACATCAGAATTATCAAAAATATGTATAAAGGGACTGAAGCCTACATAAAGACGGACAAGGTGTGGGAGCGATTCAAAATCGAGAGAGGGGTGGTAAGGCAAGGCGACCCACTCTCCCCCAATCTATTTAATAGCACGTTAGAGGAAATTTTCCGGGGATTGAACTGGGAACGGAAAGGGTTGGAGAATATTTAAATAATTTACGATTCGCGGACGATGTGGTGGTTATAGCTAATTCAGTATAAGAAATATAACAATTAGGAGAAGGGTTGTATCGAGAAAGCAAAAAGGCGGGATTGGAAATCAATTAGGAGAAAACGACATTGTTAACAAATAGGAAGATGGAAACAGCAGTAACAGTTGGGGGAACAGAAGTTAAAAGAAAGGATGAAGTAACATATCTGCGCCAAATAATATATTTTTTAAAAATAGAAGGGATAAGAAATTGAACATGAGAATAATGAAAGGATGGAAAAGCTATTGGAGGCTTGAAGAGATTTATAAGGGGAAAATGGGGCACAAATTAAAAACAAAGGTAAGGGAAAGCTGTACAAGTCCAGTCCTCACGTATGGTGCCCAAACCTGGGCCTTGACTAAGACAGAAGAAAATAGATTAGGAAATACACAAAAAGCAATGGCGAGAAGAGTGTTAAAAACGGAAGGGTGGAATAAAAAATATAGCAGTAAGGGAAAAAACTGGATTAACTGGGATAGAATATTGCATTAAAAATCTTACATGGAAATACGCGGGACATATTAGCAGGCAAAGAGAGGGAAGATGGGAAAGAAAAGTGGAGGAATGAGTGTCATACAGGAGAAAAAGATCGGTGGGAAGGCCAGTGATGCATTGGTGCGACGAATTCAAAAAAGAAGTAGGGTCATTATGGCGAAGGGAAACGACCATCCGGAGAAAATGGAGAGACGTCAGAGAGGCCTATGATTTTGGTTTCACGAAATTGTGGAGGCAGACCTCCACCTGTCACAGGGTATTGTTAATTTTTTTTTTTTTTTTTTTTTGATTAAAAATTAGGAAACAGAGTGAAGTCATTAGGGTCTATCAACAGCAGTATTCGTATTGGAGGAAGCGTCATACCTGTCGACCTTCTCTTACTTTTTCAAAGAATCTCGTTCTTGAAGACAACCGATGAAGAACTGAAAATCTGCTTTTCGCACGAACTCGCTCACTTTCCAACATCTCTTCTCACGGAAGATGGGAGGGGGCGATTCTCTTCATTCCATCACTGCTGCGAGCATTTGAAATAAATCTTCTCGTATGTGTACAAGTCTACGTCGCATCAATTACAATGAGTTCTATTAAATGTATACACAGATGAGGAAATATCTCAAAGTTCATATTAATTTATTCGACAAATACGCACTCTACGGAAAATTGTGTAAGATAGTTTTTTATGTATTTTTTCATTCTCTATTACATTTGTTTCAGTTTTTTTTTTTTTTCTAAACTCAAATTTTAGCGAGATATAAGCAAAAAACTGTTTTGCGCCCCCATTTTTGCTCCCTAGGGGACGATGCCAGCGCCGGATTTGTTGGGACTTTTAGTATGTTTTTCAGGACACATAATTAGACCAATGTACCAAGTTTCAGCTTTCTACAATTTTTTTCCTATAGTTAGAACCTAATTCATGTGGACTATCCTCATTTTTCAATTTTTTTATTGGACCAATATTAAAATTATTGGACTTCTACTCGACTTATTGGACTATTTCTCAAATATTGGACTTTATTGGATTTACTGGACTTATTGATTCGGCAGACACCCTGTTATTTGACAAGGCTTTAAAACTAAAAACAAAATAGATGGAAGGACAATTCGTGTAATAAGCATATTTGCCGATGCCATCAAGATACCCTACAGGAGAGCGGAGATGGAGAAGATTCAGTGAAAAGCCGCGATAAGGGGCGTCAGTACGTTCCACACTATTTTCTCTAAGGCAGTAGTTGTGTTAGCGTGTATACCACCGACTGAACTCTAGGTCTGGGAAATAGCGGAGGTATATGGTGCTAGGAAGGGAGCGAAGATCAAACAGGGGGCACTTCGGGTCAAGCTGGACATCCAGCAGTCCACGCTCCGTAAGAGGAAAAACGCACCAAGGACGAGGGGATCCGAGCGTTGATACGCGACCTCGATGTATGGGCAGGCAGTTCTCATGGAGAACTGAATCTCCACCTGACCCAAGTCCTGAGCGGCCACAGGTTCTTCGGCACTTACATCAGATGGATAACGTCCTGTGTGCAGTGTGCACTCGCTGTGATCAAGAGACGGAGGACAACCTCTCTTGTACACCCTATTCGAGTGTGCCTGAGAGCAAGTAACGCACGAGATGGCAACCGCGATCGATCCCGGCAGCAACACGAGCGATAGCGATGGCGTGATCGACCGTCTCGTGCCGGACACCTTAATTCCGGAAATGTTGAAGAGTAGAAGCGGATGGAGCTGGGTATCGGCCTCCGTTCGACTATCATGAAGAAGATGCAGACAGAATGATCGAGGCAGAGGGCCGACAAATAAAGCTCAGCCCACACTGGACACAACGACTTTGTACCATCCTAGAGCAGCTGCAGCTGCTGCGGACCTCCCTGCAGAGTTCACCCCGCCGTTATCACCTTCCTGCATCGCTACACGTACCAAGACGACGAGGTGAGGGGTGAAGGAAGGAAGCGTGTCCGCCTGTGGTGTACCCGAATTCTAGGTTACTGCTGGGTGAGCGTTGCCTCGGTCAATAGGGTGTCCCATAGTGGCCCTGGCAGGAAAGCGCGAATCCGAAGCGAAGAGGCGGAGGCCCGAGTCAGCCTCAAGACGTCTCTCTGGTCACTGATGTGATACTCGAATGGGTAGTTTCCAGGGCCAGGAGTGCGATGTCTGGGGAGCTAATCTGGCATGCGTGCATCGTCATACGCACCGTCAATGGCGGCATGAGTCATTCAGTATCAACTTTTTGTATACGGTATCTAATGAAGTCGTCAACTACCTTCATTTTCTGAGAGGGAAGCCTGATCTAGGTGCGACAAAGCAGGATTTTAATGTAGTCAAGACCAATTTTCTTTAAGTTAAAAAAATTTTTCCTAAAAGAGTGGCTGGAATCTCCATCAACTTTGGACTTTTAAATAAAAATGTATCAAACAAAGTATCTACATACACAGGAGTTTTCTGGTTCGCTGATCTCAAACATCCAATCAGTATTTTGATTCGACGTCGATTGGGACCGCAAAATTCTAAGTTCAAATAAAATTAATAAGACTATGTTTCTAAAACCAATACTACTGGCGCTATTTGCAGGAAATTTGAGGAAATTGTTGATACCCCCTTCCTCTCTTTCTATACGAAGCTTCAAGTGGATCGAATCATTTAGCGTTTCATCTGCAGTTGGCATAAGGGCGCAGTCATAATTTTGAAATTTAGAAAATTCCGAACAACGTTTGGTGATCAACTTTTGTTTTAAAGCCGGGTTTGTTAACACGATTATTACAGACGACGAAAGCTGTTGTTTCATTTATGACCCACAAGATTGTGGTTTCAGAGATAAAAAAAAAACAAAAAACGTAAAGACAATGTTTTATTTTTAATTGACTCTGAAGGCATTGTGCATCGAGGGTTTCTTCTTCAGAAGCTATAGTTAATGCAGTATGTTATCAAAATGTGCTGGACCGCCTCTGTAAAAAGATTGCATGAGTGAAGTCGAATTTGTAGAAAGATCGGTCAATTTTCTTGTTACACGACAATGCGCCGGCTCACACCGCAACTACCAACACCCACTTTTTGGCCAGAAATATGGTTCCGATACTCTGCCCCCCCCCCTACTCGACAGATGCAAGTCCTGCTGACTATCTTCTCTCTTTCTAAAACTGAACATGGAGTTGAAAAATTACCATTTTGCTTCCCTTGAAGACATTCAAGAGACTGTGACGAGGACGTTAAACATGATTCCACGACAAAAGCTTTTTTAAGGGCAACAAAAAAAGCTGGAAGAACGCGCCAAGAGTTGTGTTTAGTGTAATGGGGACTACTCTGAATAAAAAAATTTTCGAACAAATTCTTGTAATTGTTTAGTAGTACATTCTGTAGCCACAGTCTCAAATCTTTTTTTTTTTTTTTTTTGACAAATCTCATGAGGTATTAAGAAGAGGGTTTCCCGGGTCACCGATCACAAGAATTTAGTTAAGACTCTTGATCCGGCCCTAATTTAAGCCTTTTTGCTCTTTGACCATGAAATTCAAATTTTAGAACCCAAATTGAAATCGAATTAGAAATCTTATATAATTTTTGAAATCAACGATCCAAAAATCCCAATTTTTGATACTTTCCTCGAATTTTCAAACAAAAAATCAATTTTGCCTACTTCAAAAGAAAGAATTGGGGGTTAGGCCAAAAAATTGGAGCAGATTAAGAATCTGATTTGATATTCGAAACCAGCGACCCTAAAACTTCCTATTTCGAATATTTGTTTGATTTATCTTCATTAGAAATCCAAAATAATGGAATATTTTATCTTTCCTTTTGGGAGAGTAAACATTTTTTCACTCAAAACGGAACTAGACCGTATCAGAAGACAGGGGCGGACACGGAAAGTGATTTCGGGGTGGAGGGGGGGGGGGGACGATCCGAATGAAAAATGTTACAGACGAAACATAATCGCTTGAAGTCATTGTGGATAGATTTAGATATTTCGGGGGAGTGGGGTCCGGACCACCCCCACCATATCCGCCACTGTAAAAAGAAGATTCTGCTTTGTCACATCTGCGGATCCAACTTCTCGGTTACAAATAAGATATGGGCGCATTTTCATAGAAACCTTGTAGAATGGCTAGAGCTAGAACTAGCGTAGATAAAAGCACCTAACACGCTGAAGCACGACCCACTCATTCAACCCGTATAGTGTGTGCCTGCGTCACACTTCGCACCCAGTGCGGTGTGTGTCCATATAAATAATAAGTATTAGAGACAGATCTTATTTTGGCAAAATGTTCGTTTGCCTCAAATTACCAACGAGAAAGTCTAGACATACCTACATTTTAAAACTCGTACGAAGCTGGAAAACGATTAGGACGTTTGCGGAGTGACAACTGTATATTCGAATCATCGGATGCTTTCCGGCATCATTAGTTGTACACATCACAGAAGATACAAAGCACATCCAGCCGGAAACGAAAACGAATTATCCTGTACACCTAAAATTATCATGACGTAGTATGGGCCGATTTCCGGATGCTGTCGACATCATTCGAGACAAGGGCGACAAAAGACGTGGACGTGTGTCTTCGAAAATGAAAACGAAATACCTGGAAGGATAGATAATTCCTACGATCACTTGGCGTGATTCCGTTCACTTATTAATGGTCTGGACGTTATCATTCCACATCCGCCTATTGTTCATCACCCTGACCGTTTGGTCAGTTCCACAACTGTCGTATTAAACGTTAATACTCGTACTGGACAACGAAAGCGGTTAATAGATAACACGATCGACAATTTCGCATTTTCTTCACATTTTCCACCTAATTTTCTTCGATTTTTTCCACTTTTCTCTCTTCCTCCTCATGTACATCGATTAAAAAAGAAAAGAAAAAAAAGTGATGTTTAGAAAGTAATTAATTACACGCTCGTTCCCATAAATTCGGTGAGTGGCGAGTGTAACCTGCGGTATCGGCTCGGCTGACGGTGCTACAACACAATGATGAAAAATGTATCACGTTTATCAGTTTATGCGGAAACGGGGCTTCAATGTTTTTTCTATTTTTCTCCACACTGAAATACATTAGGCAGGTGATACACACGGGTAAAAAAATATTTTCAACCCTCGGTTGACAACGTCAACGAAGCGGAAGGATAATCCCAGGTATCATCGAACACTTTGATCAACGAACATATATGAGGCCACTCTACATCGAGTATTGAAAATAAAAGCTATTTGGATAAATAATACGAGTATATTCAAATCCATTTCCGAGAATTTCATAGCTAATTAAATCCAGGGATATCGATGATAGAGGGGCGTATGGCGATGCACGCATGCCAAATTGGCCCCGGAACACCGCACCCCCTCTCCCGGAAATGCCCCGAATGGGCCTGCCTCAGAATAGGGGGGATCGCTTTGAGGTAGCTCCTGCTACCCCTATTTCTCCTGTCGCCTCCTCACGGCGGCGAATCTACGGCGTCTTATTCTTCATCTTCGCTGTCGAGTTGCGCCGGATCGTCTTCTTCCTCGGTTGATGGCAGCTGCGACATCGTCGTCGTCGTTCTCGTTGACGTCATCGTTGTCGTTGATGTTGGTGGAATGGCGAGTGCCGGCATGGGGTGCTGCGTCCGCTGCCTTTGTCTCAGCCACTCCAACTCCATATTGCGGCCCAACGTCTTCTTGACAAAGGGAGCTGTCCGATCCCATCACGCTCTGCTCTTCAGCATGGTCGGGACCACAGGTTGTTCGGTGTAAGCGGCTCAACGCCCGCGTTTTGAAAGGCGGCCGCCGCTTCTTCCCTCTCTTAGTTGAGTGCCGGACACTCAAATAGGGTGTGCCTGGCATCATCATCATCATCTCGCCCTCCTGAAGCGCAAAATCCAGGGATATGCTGAAGCAGTTTTATTCGGCAAATGGGAAAAAATTTTTATTTCTTCAGTCACAAAATTTTAGATTTGATAACATTGACGCTGTTCAGATCGAGAAACCAAAAAAGAACAAAAAAAAATTACACGTTTTAATTTTGCTAACTTACGTTCCGATTCTTCCTACGTTTCCCCATTGACAGCTCCTTGCCGAATCTTAAGAGTTTGCTGAGATCTACCCACATACCTACCTTTTTTATTGAGTTCGTCCTTATTCAGATCGTCTACAAAGATCACTACTATACGCTGATTTCTGACTGATGACTTGAGAATCTGCTCAAAACGAATTTCTGGACTGCTAGCCCTGTTACTCAGGAGATATTTGCTTTGTCCAAAAGCGTTATTTATGCAAACATTCCAGATCTGGTCCCGCAACTATCTCATTAAAGGTGCAAGTTTTGTGAAAAACTTTGGAAACAAATGATCATCAACTAACTTTGTGACCTTCTGTCTCCAGTGGCCGATGGAGCAACGAGCAAAATTGAGACGGATGAGGAGATGCACAGTCGATGCTTCGCACTGACCAACAAACATATTCCATATCCCCTGGTTTCCGATCTAATACGACAACTGCGAAAGGTAAAGCATCAAAACTCACATTTGCCATTTTACTTCAAGGGCACAAATAGGCAAAATACTGTACACGGGTACAGGAATATCTTTGCTGCGCCTGTGAACGTGCAGGAATATTGTTTGCTGCGCCTGTGAATGAGCGAATGTATAACATACTCCATGTTCACAGGCGCAGCAAAGATATTCCTGTACCCGTGTACAGTATTTTGCCTATTTGCGTCCTCGAATTAAAATGGCAAATGTGAGTTTTGATTCTTTACCCTTCACTTAACAGCAGGAAAGTTAAAATACGAAGAAACAACCGCGACTGAGATTTCTTTTCCTACATCAAGGCTCGCCAGCATGTATAAGGAACTACTGGAATTAGAAGGGTCACCATTTTCAGCAAGGCCCCGTTTAATGAAGTTTACTGCAGTTCTTGCGCAGCCAGTCTGCAGTCTGTTGAGAGTAAGCCATTGAGTCTATCATAACCTTCTCCTAGTTCTCACGCCTTCTTTAGGGTTACCATCCGTTCGGAAAAATTCGGACATGTCCTCATTTTAGACCTCTGAGAAAGCGCCCGGCCGGATTTCTGAAAAAACTCAAAATGTCCGGATTTTTCCTCACATGATTCATCGGCAGCAAAAAAAAAAAACAAAAAAAAACAAAAACAAAAAACTGCACCATTTTACAGAATACCTGTGGAAAAATATCTCTTTTGTTGAAGTTTGTGATTTCAGCAGTAGGTGGTTCAGTTTGCAATTTTGGCTACCCTGTTTTTCTTCCCGCCACTCCCTGTGCTGACTACGAATTATTTTTGCTTTATACTATTATAATACATTTAACATTTAAGTAATAAAATGGAGTTTGTTTACTTACGAACACAGTTAGTGACTTTGTTTACAGAAGCCCTGCGAAATGATATATGTCTCTGCATTGTTTAGGGGGAATCTTGGAATAAGGAGGGAGGAGGTTCGTTCCCCAAGTTTATGTTTCCTAATCCTCGAGTCCGGATTTATGGATTAGGATATATGGTAACCCTACTTATGGTTCATGTTCTGCCACTGTCCTCCATCTATCCATTCTCGCTGTTAAAAGTGGGGCTTGCCGAGGCTTGGAGGGTGGAAGAAAGCTCTTACGTAAATTCAGACGAGGCACTTCTATTGACTGACCTGACATCGGATGTTTTGGGTCATTTTCTAATCGTGTTCGCTCGCAGTTGAGAAGGATGAATCTGCGGATGTTAGGAAGAGCAATCCCACAGGCTAAGCACACAGCCTCCCTGTCCTGGTCGGTTTCAGGCATTCAGATATTAAACTACGATTTGACGAAGTCGTACGGGATGGGGCGTCTAGACCCCCCTCAACCCAAACCCCCCGCGGCTACGCTATTGGGTACGGTAGAGTAGTGAAATTGGTCTTTCTCCGGATTCTGATGGTCCTTCCCAGGCTTGGGTATAAAAATGACATGTGCTTTCCTCCATACGAGTACGTCAAGGAGTTTTTTCTAGACAGTGCTGTTATTGAAGAGGTTGGTTATTCACGTGATTCCTCACTTGCAAACAATCTTAATTTACTCGATGCATATCATCCAGACCTGCTGTTTTCTTGTTTTTCAAACTTCCGATTGCAGCTGTTACTTCAGACTGTGATAACGGTTCTCCTAAGAATTTCGCGTCTCCGAATCAATATTCCTTTTAATCTTCTGTTTTTCGATTGGTTCTGGTGGTCTGCCGTCCTCAATGAGTTGACTAGCTACGTTATTTGGGATGACAGTGGTATGACATTTATTCCTGAAGTTGGAATCGCCATAGTCTTTTGATTGGCTAGAAGGCTTTGTAATTGTTATTACTGCACCTAACTCCTCCACGGGTTCCATTCATCTGTGGCATCTCCCTTCCGAAAATAGCTGAATGACCTGGTCCCTGTTCGGATAGTTCTTGTTTCAAAAGGATCAGCTTCACTCAACGAGATTGTTTACGATATTTTCACTGACACTAGCAATACATAATGTAAATATATTTGATGGCATTCAACTACAACTTCTACGCCGTCTTGCAATTAAAGCGACGAATAAGCGCGAAGGCAAAGAATCTCAGGCAAAATTAATGACTCTGCATAGGGCACCGTGTCGCATCGTGTCGGCCATCGGCGTAGCCATGATCACTTGACCCAAGGTCGAGTCACTATCCTTTGGCGAACATCTCGCATCTGATGCGACGCATTACAGGCGATCGACTCAAAATAGAAGTATAAAGTACGACTGAACGCAATTACCGAACGATTAGCGTAGGAATAATAAGAAAAAATAAAATTGCCCGCAGTCCATCGCGTCACTCTCTGTACTCAGCAGTACTCACATCAGCAACACGCAGACACAGTTCTGCTCCAGATAGAACTGTCAGCAGGTCGCCGAAAAATTAGTACGATAAATTCCTGAAACGAGGTCTGTTATAAATCACGACTCGATCAACGCCACATCAACGCTTTTATCAGTATCAGTATTGTTATCGTCGGCACGAGAAAACCGCCGCACGCCACGCGCGTATAAATGGTAAAAGCGTTCGGTTTTAATTTCGGCTGCGGCCTTCTTCGGTGAAATTTGACATGTACGCGAACATGTGAACAGTAAACAGGTAGGTCGCGCTGGCTAAATGCAAGTTAGGTAGGTACATTGGATATCATCGACCGAGTCGATTTCTCTCCGTCCAACAATTTTCCCGCGACGCGCCTTTCACCAATGAACACCAAAGGTTTGTAATCGAATTCGAATCGTTACGATCGGGTGGGGGTTTCAGGATTCAGAACGGATTCATATCTAGCTCGACAATTTCGGGATAGAATATTCGGTTCCGAGGCAAATTCGATTCAGAGTCGGATTGCAACCGTTTTGGCCGGCTGAGGCCAGCAGATTGGAAGCATTTTGGGGACTTCGATAACGCACGCACACACATGAATACGGTGCAATTTCCAAGAAGCCGAAGCTCGAAACTGACCATTTTCTAGGAGTGCCGAATCCCAAAAAATTATTTGCTGGAGCCGTAGCCGGAGCCAATCTCAGAATTTTACTGAAACCTAACTGGAGCCAATTTCTGGCTCCGGCTTTCAAACCTCATTCCTACCTACTCTCTCCACCGTAGAGCTACCCCCTCCACGTCCCGCTCGTTCGTAATAATAACCGGAGCCCGAGCAAAACTCATATTTATAGTCAAGCCAAGGCGGTAGCTATTACGAACTTTTTGTAAGACATAGAGCCGAAGCTCGAACAAAATTATTTCCGAAGCCGGAACCTGAAAAAATCCCAGAGTCCGAGGGAAAATATTAACTTGAGTCGGAGGTAAAACCAATTCCAATAATCTAGCCAGAGTTGAATTTAAATTTGCTTCAGAGCTGGATTCAGGTCGAAGTAGTCTCGGTTTTGAGGCCGGCTGTTCCGGTTCCTGATAATGTAACGCGAAATTCAAACCGAATCGAATGTACATAAGTATCGGATTCAAATTTATAGAGAGTTCATTCCGCCTTACAATCCTACGAAAAAAATTCGATTCCGGAATCAAATTTGAATCTGCGTTCAATTCCAAACTCCGGTCTGTATAACTTATATTTTCATACAAGCGGAACAGAGGTCGAAATTAGCGGTGAAAGAGGGGGTAAAGTGGAATCCGAAAACGACCTCAGAAGTTCCATTAAAGCTGGTTATAGTTTGCGGCGCCGAATTTTCTGAGCACCACTTTTTGAAACCGACAATTCCAAAACACGAAGATCATGTGTACATAAACAATACCCACGGTAATTCGGTGGATTGAGGAAAACATTAAGTATTCATTCTCGAAAAGATGACATTTACAGTGCGACTTCTGAGAAGCATAAGATAAATTCGAAGGTATATGCCATCCATCTAAGATTCTTTGGATTCACAATCAGGGTTTAGATTATACATATAAGCAACCAATGACTACAAATAATAAATAGTAAGGCTCTTTAGATTCACCATACAAGAGAAGACGGCCCCCTTGTTAGCAGCCAGCACTTCAGAAGCGTTGTATGACGGGGGCAGGGTGTGTATCAATGATTTCTTACACTTCCATACAATTAAGTAAACTTTATAAACGGAAGGTAAAATTTGAGGTTTCCTTTCCTATAGATATATAATGGTGGGGTGGGACGTATGGCGATGCACGCATGCCAAAGTGGCCCCTGTGACATCGCACCCGCGGCCCCGGAAACTACCCTTTCAAGTATCGCATCAAGGACCGGAGGGACGCCATGTGGCCAGGCCCGATCCCCATTTCTACGTGCCGCAACAGTGCGCGCGTCCTACCAGGCCCACCATGGGGTTCCCTACTGACCGAGGTCCGCACTCCCTGAGCGCTCGCCTGGAATTCAGGTCCTCCACGGCCGGACGCGCTGCCTCCCTTCACTCACCCCTCACCTCCTCGTCTTGGTTCGTGTGTCGACCCAGGCAGGTGACGACGACGGGTGAGCCCTGCCGGTGGGTCCGCAGCACAGCTGCAGCAGCTCTTCTAGGATGGTACAGAGTTCTCCTCCTGTTCGATGGTGTGAGCCGAACTTGGTATGTCGCCGGCCCTCTGTCTTGACCACTCCATCTGCATCTTCTTCTTCATGATGGCCGAGACAAAGGCCGACACCCGGTTCCAACTGCTTCCGTTCTTCATCATCTCCGGAACCAGGGTGTGCGGCGCGAGACGGCTGATCACGCCGACGTCGTCGTCTTATTCTTATTCTTCTTCATCGCCGCCGCCGGGATCGATCGCTGTTGTGGCCGTCCTGCGCTTCTCCTGCTCCCAGACTTCACAGTCGAACAGGGTGTACCACGGTGTGTCTTCCGCCCCTCGATCACAGTGCGCGCGCACGGGGCTCGGCGCTATCGACATCCGATGTAGGTACATGCCGAAGCACCCATGGCCGCTCAGTACATGGGTAAGGTGGAAGTTCAGCTCTCCGTGTGATCTTCCTACCCATCCGTCGAGGTCGCGTATCAGCGCTCGGGTCCACTCACCCTTGGTCGAATGGGCGAGCGCGTCCTTCCACTTCCGAAGCGTGTCCTGCTGGATGACTCGCTTGACCCGAACCGCCTCCCGTTTCGTCTTCGCTTTCTTCTTCGCACCGTATACCGCCGCAAGTGCGCCGACCTTGAGTTCGATCGGCGGTATACGCACTAACACGCCTACTGCATCCGAAGAAACAATGCGGTACGCACTGACACACCTCATCGCGGCTTTTTGCTGGAGCTTCTCCATCTCCGCTCTCCTGTATGGTTTATCGATGGATGGCGTTGGCGAATACTGGCGCTCCGTATAGGAGGACCGACATGATGACGTTCACGTACATCCTTCTTCGCTGCTCCCTCGGTCCCCCTAGGTTCGACATCAGACGGGTCAGCTGTCCGGCTATTCGATCCGCCTTCTCAGCTGCCCGTCGAAAGTGCTCTCGGAAATGCAACTTCCCGTCAAACCACAGCCCCAGGTACTTCAGGGCTGTATAGAGCCCAATCTCCACACCTTTCAGGACAAAGGTGCGTGGGCTGTACTTGCGTCGCCTCGTAAACAAAACCGTTTCTGTCTTCTATACCGCTAAGCACAGTCCCGCCGACTCGATCCAGTGGGTCAGCATTTCTAACGCCTGGTTCACTCGTCGCGTCTGCTGTCGTCTCGGCCTGGCACACCACCAGCGTGTCGTTGGGGTAACAGATGAGCTTTACGCCTGGTGGTAGCGCCAGCCTCAGCATCCCGTTGAAGGCGACGTTCCACAGGGTAGGTCCGAGTACTGATCCCTGAGGAACGCTGCAGGTCATCTCTCCCGTGTGATTGGTCCGGCCGCCGACTCCATCTCTATCCGGCGGCCGGCGAAGTAACTTCTGATGATGCGCACAAGGTAACCAGGTACCCGCGCCAACTCCAACGCCTCCATGATACGCGTATACGGAATGGAGTTGAACGCGTTCTTGATGTCGAAGCTGACCGCCGCGCAGAACTGCCACTCGCGGATCGCCTTCTGCGCCAGAAAATTGATAATTCTCTTCGGTGGCGTAAGTACTGGTGGAGGGGAGGTGAGTAGATCACGCTCACTAGCCTTTCTTGGTTATCCTTCTTAAGCTTTACACAATTTTTACCTATGCCATGGGTTTTATTGGTAATGAAGTGTAAATTATAAATCAATTACTATCGGTAATTATTCAAGCAGAAAAATTCTGGAAATCAACTGAGAAAAAATGACAGAGCAAAGGAAAGTTATTTCCGTAAATACCGCATTTTGCAACAACGGATGAGCCCTGTTCGAATGCAGAAAATCAATCACTTCCTCTGGAAGGCCAACTCATAAATCTAAGACTGTAATCGTGTTAGAAATGAATTAACAATTTGATGTCCTCGTAGTATTTTTCAAATTTCAGAAAAATTTTTCGCGATTGATCTAGCTAAAAATAGTGCTATAGGGTCTGCCGTAGGAATATGGACCTAAACAGATCTTATAACGTTTCACTCGATAACTGAAAACTCACCAAATAAATTCTGTTAGATAGATTATGAAGAAATGCGTAATTTCAAGCTCCCTGCCTTTCTACTAGTCAGCATTTCCTCAAAATTTCCAAGAGTAAAACTACTGTCTTTTGCCCTCTTTCAACATCAGCATTTCAGCACTGTAAATATATAATATTAAAAACGGATTCTGCGCCTTCATAAATTTAATATTACGTATTCGATTTCGATATATTTCGTGAAAATTTTGTTCCGCCCCCCTCCAACAAGAAGCACAATTTTCTGAATACATTTAAGAAGTAACTGCTCCTTTTCACCGCTGACTTTCAAACTTTTATGAATACAAGAAACAAGCATATTACGTGGATATGAAAGATACCGGGTTTGTTGAACACGACGGCTGCAAGGCGTTTTCCGCGATCAAACGAAAACGATAAATTTTCTTGGTATTTTTCTCATCAAGATTTCACTGTGTGACGTGACGTTTATCGTCGACTGAGCAGTTGAAAAGATTTTTTATAGTTGTTTTTCATGACACCGAGGGACAACGAGAGGCGGAGAACACTCAGAAAATCCCTTGATGGCTGTACGGGTGTATATATACGGACGGGAGAAAAAAAAATGAATTTACAATTTCGATACGTCGTTTTTTCTCATGGATTATTCATGAGGTGTATTATCCGTTCTGTTTACGAATTAGCGAGTATATTTTTTTGAGTAAATGGCATTTATATGCTCCGAATAAAGTCTCTTTTAGAGCGCTCATTTTTTTCTTCCTCCTTTTCGTTCGAGTGCGAGAACAGAATTTCCCTTAAATACGGTTTTTAAAGAGATTCATAACTAAGAGCGAAGGAAAGACCAAAGTAACTCGATTTCGTTACTTCTGAAGTGAGCTATAGCATCGTGTATGATCGGATCGGACACTCGTAAAGCATTAAAAGCGCTGCTTAAATCGATTTTACCAACACTAGGGGGTTCCAACCATCGACATTCAGTATAAATTATTATTTTTTAACATTTAAAAGGGGTAGGTAATCCTTTTTCCGATTTAAACTGTTAAAAAAAAAAAGAAGAAAACATCGAATTAACCTTCTAATTTTTGTTTGTCGCATTTCCCATAAATTAAAACGTTACTTAATTTGTTTTCTCATTCACCGACCTCGGAAAAATTCTCGAAATTTACTTCAGGGTGTTCTCAGACCTTCCGAACCAGCACACTCGACGATTTACAACACCACGGAAATTCATCGCTTGAAAGTTTAAAACTAATTGAAAAATCCGGTAGGTACTCGTCCTTCCGCTATACTCAGCACGAAAAAACACGAACATCTCTTCCGAGGAACTCTTTTCTCTCAGCTTTTTATAACTATGATTCGAATCTAAACTTTTTCGTACCGCTTCGAAATTGAATACATTTACATATATTCCGACTTTTTAAAGGAGAAAAGTCGGCAAATCTCCGATAAAACAAAAAAAAAAAATTAACGTGAGAACGAGAATTTCTAATAATATATTATTACATTAATAATGAAATAAGTTCTTTGAAAGGAGGCGATGTACGGCGCCTTCTTACGTAAGTTTTCCAGCTGAGAAAACAATTAAACGAATTCTCACAAAATACCAACCTACTTCAAATTTCGTAGCATTTCGTTTGAAATCATTCTCTTGATCGTGTAGGCGGTATACATAGGAAATTATTAAGTTGTTTCCAGTGAAAGGAGCAATAACTCTTTATCTGACAAACGATCAATTTTAATTAAGTAATCGTTGTGACCGATGTTTGAACAAAGAACTAGAGAGAAATGACAGTTTCACCAGTAAGTAACCAAAAAAAAAAAAAAAAAAAAGAATTAAAACTGATGAAGCCAGATTATTTCAAAATCAGATCCGATTTAGCACATTTGCACCTCATTCTATGTCGCGGCACAATTTTTCCTAATATCAGAGCAGTGGAGAGAAAATCTGGGCTCATTTGATTCGTGTATCTCTACACCAAAAATACCAATAATTTATCTAGCGCTCTTCATAATTAAAAAAGGAAAAATATCAGTCAGTGTACCTATGTAACTAAGTGGTTTCTTAATATGCGTAGAACAAATTTTTTTAGTTTTGTAGAATTTCATACGAGAATATTCTAATTTTGCCTTACGTTATTTTTACAATGATTTTCAGTTGAAAATTTATGTGCCTGGACCTTTTTTCGAATATCGGGTCGAAGCAAAAGTCCCCAGTTGCTCCTTCCCTTCCTGCACACATTGACTATCGGTAAACTTGGGAACTTCAGATTTAAGCGGTGTTTCGAGTAAAATACCTACATGTACAATTCGAGCATAACAGTTCGGAATAAAATCATCAAAGGTCATATTAACCGGGCCATTTTACAGAACTATCAAGGACATTTTTCAGCAGGCAACCAGCCTTCTACCCACCAGTGGGAAAAAGGAGGGGTATAATTCAGGTGTTTTTTATTGAAATTTCTTCTAAACGTCCATCGACGCAAACTGGAGAATTGGCAATTTTTCAATAACTAACGAAAACGATACATAGTACACATATTTTCAAAAGAACAGATTAAAATATTGTGGATTATAATTGGAAACCGTGCTAATACTGAGCTTCAACTATTGAAGGGTTCAAGGTTTAGTCCCGTTGCCCAGTGCGCACGTCTTTTGATTTCTATAGTTTTCCGATAGTAAATTATTTACCTATAACGGAGGGATTTCAATTTCCGAAGGATTTTTACTAAAAATAAACAGTTGTAATCGTTCGTACATAAATTCTCGGCAGTCTACGTCTACAACTCTACATGACCAGTCAAGGAATTCATGATCAGTATAGTTTTAATCTGCGTGTCAAAACGGCGATGAAGCGATTAATAAAACGTAATTTTCAGGCCAAGTTCGACACCGAACAGCAGCCGCGACATTGAACAGCAATCTTCGGTTTCTTTTCAATTTCGTATTTTTGAATCGTGACTTTGCATTCTTTCATCTCCAACTTTGATCGTCGTACGTGGACATACGTAGAACACAATCAAAACTGAATATTAATTCATCCATTGTTTCCAATTTCGAAAATTACCACTGACGATGATATTTACTTATTTTTTGATCAATGTGAAAAAATAATACAATTGACGGAAGTCTGTAGTATCTTTTTCCCTTCCTTTTATTCTCATTCCGAACAGAGCGTATTCAATTAGGAATATTCTATTGCCCAGACAAGACCGGGTATTTAGATAGTAATCAGAACTAAACTTCAGACACCAAACTGAAATAGTAAAATTTAGAAAATGAGGGGAAAGATTTAGTGCAGCTAGAAACCGCCATCCAAAGAAACAAATATCGACATCCTAGAATCGGTAGAAATTAGAAGACAAGGCATTGTAAGAGCAAAGAAGGGAATCTTTTGTAGGAGCACTATATAAGTAAAAGAGGAAACAAAAAGGGGTAGGATTTCCGATTAAAAATAAGACTGTCCTAAATTTCTCACAGTTCTTAGGTATTTCTGAAAGAATGACACTACTGAAACTAGAAATCAGCAAAGACAAATTCTCGACTGCCATACACGTGTACGCCTCCACATCAGCGGCAGACGAAGAAGAGTGTAATGAATTCTTCAAAAAAATAGAACTAACTTTGGCAGAGAATTTCGATCATTATAATTGGGGACTACAAGAGTCAATTAGGCAGGAGAAACTCAGAAGAAAAAAACATACGTGGGACCATATGTATAACTACGGGAGGAAGGAATGTAAGAGGATTGAGAGACTGTTGAAATTCTATCAAGAAAACAACTTAACAACAATCAATAATTTCTACAAAAAACCTAACGGGAGACACACCGGACATGGATTTCACCCAACGCAATATACACAAAAACCAAATATACCAGATTTAAACTTTTGCAAAACGTAACTACATAAAAAACTTCAAAGTGCTAAACAAATTCGAATTTCATGCAGATTATACTGCCTTCCTAAGCCAAAAAGACGTATCTCAAGATTTTTGCGAAAATGAGTTGTTTTATTAGGTCTATTGTGCATGTTCGTCCGTTGTTTGCATGATGTAACCAAGCGAAAACGACGTAACTCGATGAAATGGTGTCGCAAAAGTAAAAAACAAAAAATACGTATCTCAGTATTCCCATGAAAAACTAACCGAATTGGACGTATGTCAGTGTAGCTAAGGGAAAAAGACCTATCTCCCGTTTAGAAATGAGACTCCAAGGAAAATGAATGAACGATTAGAAAATTCTGCAATTAATATTTTTCATTCACTCCAGTGATTGCATCAACCAACAAAAAATAAAAAAGTATTGTAACAAGTAGGTGCGCAAGCGCGATTCATGAAAAACTGCTCTACTGAAAAATTATTTGGACTTGAGATACGTCTTTTTGGCTTAGTAGGGCAGTATAGACGATCTATTTCATTCATTCTAAAACCGTCAGACCAGAGACCAAAAATCATGAAAAAAATAACAATAATAAAAAAAAATTGGCAAAGCGGTAGACTTACAGAAACTTGACCACGAAAAATACGAAAAAAATATACACATATATGACATCAAAACAATTACCTACAAGTGACCTGGCAAACAAAATAAACATAACTTACACAAATGTGGTTCAGAGAATCAAAGAGTCAGTAACAAAAAGCTTACCAAAAACAGAAAAAATCAAAAAAACATAAAATACCAGAAAGAATTATAGAGAACATTACGAAACGAGAAAAACTTAAACAGAAGAAATAAGAAGTATTAATGACAAAAAAGAACTACGAGTAAACGTGATCAGAAAGCTCATTAAAAAAGAGTTGAAGACAATAAACGTAAATAAAAAGAATGAATTCATTGACGAAGTTCTAGAAACTATCAAAAGAACAAAAGCAATTAAAAGAAAAACGCATCTGTAGAAATAAAATTAATGAAATCCCTCTTTGATGAGAATGACGAAAAGAATATCGAACAGAAATAAATAAGGTAGCAACTAAATTCTATTAAAAAAAATAATAATTTAAAAAAAAAAAATATATATATATATATATATGTATATATATATAAGTGTATGTGTATATAAAGTGGACTTCCTTTCTACATATCTTTCATAAGAAAGTTGGCTTCTTGAAAGTCAGCTTCCAATGTAGAAATTCGGCTTCTATGCATAAGGTCGGCTTCTATGGATAAAGTCGGCTTCTATGGATAAAGTCGGCTTCTATGGATAAAGTCGGCTTCTATTAAGGAAGTCTGCTTTCATACACAAATTATTCAGCAAAAAGGCCTATCAGAACACTGGTATTCGTAACTAAAGAGGTTTTGAGAAAACTTTCCCTACGGCCGTAATATTATATTATTTTAATCGAAAGCCAAATAAAATGTTAAAAAACGCACTTTTATTAGAGAATTTGTTTTCAGGCTAGTTTGTTTCAAAATTCCAAGTTTCTTAATTTTCCATGGGTATAGATGTGTCGTAGCCCGCGTTGAATTAATATAATTATTTCTCAGCTGGTATATCGACCGCGAAAATGAGAAAATAATCCAAGTCCGTTAAACGAAAAATTCACTTTTAATTGTTTAAAGTTCCTAGATACGTTCACTTTTTAATATCGAAACTAATTTGAACTAAAATTCAACAAGGACAATCAGCTAGTATTGCAGATTGAACCATTAAAATCGAGAGAGAGACTCGATAGATTGATTAAAAGAATAAATTTTAATATTTTCACATTGTCAGTCGATGCCAAGTGGCGGGGGTTCAGACCCCCCCCCCGTAGCTACACCCCTGTAACTAAAAGTCAATTAGAAACGAGAGAGAGAGAGAGAGAGAGAGAGAGAGAGAGTGAGAGAGAGAGAGAGAGAGAAGCCGCCATTTGCTCTCGTGAAATTAGAGCACCTATAACACCCGAGTAACGCAATATGCCATCTTTGGGCATTCTGCGTCCGTCGATGCCAAACCGACAACGTGGTACACTCCGCATAGTCAATTCGGCATTGACGGGCGCGGAATCCCCGAAGATGGCATATTGTGATACTCGGGTGTTATAGGTGCTCTAGTGAAAGTAGGTAATAGGAACATGCATATACTAATACCCTGTATAGGTACCTAACTTCCTATCCTGCCGTAGTAAAATAACAAGCTACCTCGCTATAGAGGGGTTTGCTGAAGCTGAAGAACTTTCAGCTTCCAACTTCTGGCCTTTCAATATTACCTATCCTAAAATTGAAAAAACTTCCGGCTTCTCCGCATCACTTGTATTGTTGCACCAACTTCCTACACTGGTATTGATAAAACAAAACCAAAAGTCTGAAATGTTAAAGCTTTGAAGCTAATATTCAGATACAGTACCAATATCTATGGGATAAAACACATATACGCCACGAATGCCAGAATGAGAATCTTCAATTTTCATCTTTCCAAGTTGCATTTGTAAGATCCTAATGGAGAGAATACATTCATAATAGTAGACCGACTTATCGATAGATGGCAGCAGTTGACGGAGAACGAAACTGAACAATGATCTGTAAACTATTCACTCGTATTTAAAGATAAGCTACCTCGCAGATAGCGAGGTAGTAAGAGGGTGTTTGCTGAAATATAAGTCTTCACTCCCCTCTTAAACTTTTCAATATTCTGCAGATTTTTTGGGTGGCTTAGTCTAGTACCTCTGTGCTAGCTTACCTACATAGAACTTAGAAGTACTGATTAGGCTTCAAGGTCAGTGTACCAAGTTCAATGTTAGATTCGATTTTTGAAATATCCATTTTCATCACCCCACTCATAACCCGTACAACATTCAATAATTCCCGGATTTTTCTCATTGGATTAGTTTGGAGCTTCATCACGAATTATTTCAGCCTGAATTTAGATCCACTGACTGGGCTTCATGGTCGTTGTAAAAAGTTTGAGGAAATTTGGTAATTTTGAAATGAAACCATATAAAACGCTCCTCTCCCCTCCTGAAACTTTCAATATTCTGAAGATTTCATTTGGTGGTGCAGTTTAGTGCATCTGCACCAGCTCACATACCCAGACTTCAGAAGTACTGATCAGGCTTCAGAGTCATTGTATCCAGTTCAAGATTAGATTCCAGATTTCAAATTACACATTTATATAACCCCACTCATAACCCATACAACTTTCAATATTTCCCGGATTTTTCTCGGTGGGTCACATTAGAGCATCATGGCGAATTAGTTCGGCCTGAATTTAGAACCACTAACTAGGCTTCATGGTCGGTGTGTAAAAAGTTGAGGAAAATCAGAAATGTCGCAATGATGCTAAATATAATGCTCCTCACCCCTCTTGAATTTTTTAACCTTCTGAAGCTGTTTATTACTAGGTTAGTTTATTGCCTCTGTACTGGCTCACCTACCCAGAATTCGGAAGTGCTGATTAGGCTTCATGGTCGGTGTATCCTGTTCAAGATTCGATTCAAGTTTTCCAAATGTCCGCTATCATCACCCCACTCATAACCCATACAACTTTCAATATTTCACGGATTTTTCTCATCGGATCACTTTAGAGCTTCATAACGAATTATTTCAGCCTGAATGTAGATCCACTGACTAGGCTTCATGGTCGGTGTAAGTAGTTTGAGGAAAATCAGAAATTTCGAAATGATACTAGATACAACCATCCTCTCCCCTGTTGAACTTTTCAATATTCTGAAGATTTCTTTTGGTGGTGCAGTTCAGTGCATTTGCACTAGCTCACCTACCCAAAATTAAGAAGTACTGAAAAGGCATCAAGGTCATAGTATCCAGTCCAAGATTAGATTCGAGATTTCAAATTATCCATTTATATAACCCTACTCATAACCCATACAACTCTCAATATTTCGCGGGTTTTTTTCATTGGATTAATCTAGAGCTTCATCATGAATGTTTTCAGCCCGAATTTAGATCCACTGACTAGGCTTCCTGGTCGGTGTAAAAAGTTTGAGGACACTTGGTAATTTTCAAATGACACTATATAAAACGCTCCTCTATCTTCCTGGACTTTTCAATATTCTGAAGATCTCTTTTGGTGGTGCAGTTTAGTGCATCTGCACCAGCTCACACATAAATCAGAAGTACTGACCAGGCTTCAGGGTCGTTGTATCCTGTCCAAGATTAGACTCGAGGTATCAAATTATCCATTTATTATATAACCGTACTCATAACCCATACAACATTCAATAGTTCACGGATTTTTCTCAGTGGATCACATTAGAGCATCATGGCGAATTAGTTCGGCCTGAATTTAGAACCACTCACTAGGCTTCATGGTCGGTGTGAAAAGCTTGAGGAAAATCAGAAATATCGCAATGATGCTAAATATAATGCTCCTCTCCCCTCTTGAGTTTTTCAACATTCTGAAGTTTTTATTACTAGGTAAGTTCATTGCCTCTGTACTGGCTCACCTACCCAGAATTCGAAAGTACTGATTAGGCTTCATGGTCGGTGTATACTGTTCGAGATTCGATTCAAGTTTTCAAAATGTCCACTTTCATTACCCCAGTCATAACCCGTACCACTTTCAATATTTCGCGGGTTTTTTCTCATTGCGTCACATTAGAGCATCATGGCGAATTAGTTCGGCCCGAATTTAGATCCACTGACTAGGCTTCATGGTCGGTGTAAAAAGTTTGGGGACACTTTGTAATTTTGAAATGAAACTATATAAAACGCACCCTCTCCCCTTCTGGACTTTTCAATATTCTGAAGATTTCTTTTGGTGGTGCAGTTTAGTGCATTTGCACTAGCTCGCCCACCCATAAATCAGAAGTACTGACCAGGCTTCAGGGTCATTGTATCCAGTCCAAGATTAGACTCGAGATTTCAAATTATCCATTTATTTAACCCTACTCATAACCCATACAACATTCAATAGTTCGCGGATTTTTCTCGGTGGGTCACATTAGAGCATCATGGCGAATTAGTTCGGTCTGAATTTACAACCACACACTAGGCTTCATGGTCGGTGTAAAAAGTTGGAGGAAAATTGGAAATTTCAAAATTATACTAGATATAACCCTCCTCTCCGCTGTTGAACTTTTCAATATTCTGAAGATTTCTTTTGGTGGTGCAGTTCAGTGCATCTTCACTAGCTCACCTACCCTGAATTCAGAAGTACTGGCCAGGCTTCAGGGTCATGGTATCCAGTCGAAGATTAGGTTCGAGATTTCAAATGATCCATTTATATAACCCCACATAACCATACAACTTTCAATATTCGCGGTTTTTTCTCATTGGATCAATAACTAGAGCTCTCAGATGTTTTCAGCCCGAATTTAGATCCATGACTTAGCTTCATGGCAGTGTAAAAATTTGAGGTATTGGTAATTTTGATAGGAACTATATAAAGCACCTCTCCATACTGGCTTTTCAATATTCTGAAGATTCTTTTGGTGGCAGTTTAGTGCATTTGCACTACTCGCCATCCATAAATCAGAAGTATCTGCCAGCTTCAGGTCATTGTATCCAGTCCAAGATTAGACTCGAGATTCAAATTATCCATTTATTTAACTACTCATAACCCATACAACATTCAATATTCGCGGATTTTTCTCGGTGGTCCATTAGAGCATCATGGCGAATTAGTTCGGTCTAATTACAACCACCATGGCTTCATGGTCGTGTAAAAGTTGGGGAAATTGGAAATTTCAAAAATTATACTAATATAACCCTCTCACCGCTGTTGACTTTTCAATTTCTGTAAGATTTCTTTTGGTGGTGCATTCAGTGCATCTTCACTACTCACCTACCCTGAATTCAGAAGAACTGGCAGGCTTCAGGGTCATGTATTCCAGTTCAAGATTAGGTTCGAGATTTCAAATGATCCTTTATATAACCCCACTCATACCCATACAATATTCAATATTCCGGTTTTCTCATTGGATCAATCTAAGCTTCATTCATGATTTTTCAGCCCGAATTTAGATCCACTGACTAGCTTCAGTCAGTGTAAAGTCTTGAGGATACTTGGTAATTTTGAAATGGAACTATATAAAACGCACCCTCTCCCTCCTGGACTTTTCAATTTCTGAAGATTTCTTTGGTGGTGCAGTTTTGGATTTCACAAGCTCGCCCACCCATAAATCAAGTACTGCCAGCTTCAGTCATGGTATCCAGTCGAAGTTAGTTCGAGATTTCAATGCCATTTATATAACCACTATACCCCATACAACTTTCAATATTCGCGGTTTTTTCTCATTGGATTAATCTGAGCTTCATCTGAATTTTTCAGCGTTTAGTCCACTGACTAGCTCAGTCGTGTAAAAAGTTTGGGACATTTGTATTTTAAATGAACTATTAAAGCACCTCTCCCCTTCTGGACTTTTCAATATTCTGAAGATTTCTTGGTGGTGCAGTTTAGTGCATTTGCACTAGCTCGCCACCCATAAATCAGAAGTACTGCCAGGCTTCAGGGTCATTGTATCCAGTCCAAGATTAGACTCGAGATTTCAAATTATCCATTTATTAACCCTCTCATAACCCATCAACATTCAATGTTCGGGATTTTTCTCGGTGGGTCACACTAGAGCATCATGGCGAATTAGTTCGGCCTGATTTACAACCACACACTAGGCTTCATGGTCGGTGTAAAAAGTTGGAGGAAAATTGGAAATTTCAAAATTTTACTAGATATAACCCTCCTCTCCCTGTGAACTTTTCAATTTCGAAGATTTCTTTTGGTGGTGCAGTTCAGTGCATCTTCACTAGCTCACCTACCCTGAATTCAGAAGTACTGAGCAGGCTTCAGGGTCATGGTATCCAGTCGAAGATTAGGTTCGAGATTTCAAATGATCCATTTATATAACCCCACTCATACCCATACAACTTTCAATTTTCCGCGGTTTTTCTCATTGGATTAATCTAGAGCTTCATCATGAATGTTTTCCAGCCCGAATTTAGATCCACTGACTAGGCTTCATGGTCGGTTAAAAAGTTTGGGGACACTTTGTAAATTTTGAAATGAAACTATATAAACGCACCTCTCCCCTTCTGGACTTTTCATATTCTGAAGATTTCTTTTGTGGTGCAGTTTAGTGCATTTGCACTAGCTCGCCCACCCATAAATCAGAATACTGTCCAGGCTTCAGGGTCATTGTATCCAGCTCCAAGTTAGATCTGAGATTTCAAATTATCCATTTATTTAACCTATCTAACCCATACAACATTCAATATTCGCGGATTTTTCTCGGTGGGTCACATTAGAGCATCATGGCGAATTAGTTCGCTGAATTTAAACCAACACTAGGTTCATGGTCGTGTAAAAAGTTGGAGAAAATTGGAAATTTCAAAATTATACTAGTATAACCCTCCTCTCCCTGTTGAATTTCATATTCTGAGATTTCTTTTGGTGTGCAGTCAGTGCATCTTCACTAGTCACCTACCTGATTCAGAAGTATGGCAGCTTCAGGGTCTGTATCCAGTCGAAGATTAGGTTCGAATTTCAAATATCCATTATATAACCCATCATAACCCATACAACTTTCAATATTCGCGTTTTTTCATTGGATTAATCTAAGCTTCATCATGATGTTTTCGCCGAATTTAGATCCACTGATAGGCTCATGGTCGTGTAAAAAGTTGGAACTTGTAATTTTGAAATGAACTATATAAAACGCACCTCCCCTTCTGGACTTTTCATATTCTGAAGATTCTTTGTGGTGCAGTTTAGTGCATTTGCACAGCTCGCCACCCATAAATAGAAGTACGCAGCTTAGTAGTCCAGTCAAGATTAGACTGGAGTTTTCAAATTATCCATTTATTTAACCCTACTCATAACCCATACAACTTCAATAGTTCGCGGATTTTTCTCGTGGTACATTAGAGCATCATGGGAATTGTTCGCCTGAATTTACAACCCACATAGGCTCATGGTCGTGTAAAAAGTTGAGGAAAATGGAAATTTCAAAATTATATGATATAACCTCTCCCGCTGTGAATTTTCAATATTCTGAGTTCTTTTGGTGTGCAGTCATGCATCTTCACTAGCTCACCTACCTGAATTCAGAATACTGCAGGCTTCGGGTCATTATCCAGTCGAAGATTAGGTTCGAGATTTCAAATGATCCATTTATATAACCCACTCATAACCCATACAACTTTCAATATTCCGCGTTTTTCTCATTGGATAATCTAGAGCTTCATCATGAATGTTTTCAGCCCGAATTTAGATCCACTGACTAGGCTTCATGGTCGTGTAAAAAGTTTGAGGAACTTGTAATTTTGAAATGAACTATATAAAACGCACCTCTCCCCTGACTTTTCAATATTCTGAAGATTTCTTTTGGTGGTGCAGTTTAGTGCATTTCACAAGCTCCCCACCCTAAATCAGAAGTACTGGCCAGCTTCAGGTCATGGTATCCAGTCGAAGATTAGGTCGAGATTTCAATATCCATTATATAACCACTCTACCCATACAACTTTCAATATTCCGCGTTTTTCTCATTGGATAATTAGAGCTTCATTCTGAATGTTTTCAGCCCGAATTTAGATCCACTGACTAGCTTCATGGGCGTGTAAAAAGTTGGGGACACTTGTAATTTGAAATGAAACTATATAAAACGCACCTCTCCCCTTCTGGACTTTTCATATCTGAAGATTCTTTTGGTGGTGCAGTTTAGTGCATTTGCACTAGCTCGCCCACCCATAAATCAGAAGTACTGTCCAGGCTTCAGGGTCATTGTATCCAGTCCAAGATTAGACTCGAGATTTCAAATTATCCATTTATTTAACCCTACTCATAACCCATACAACATTCAATAGTTCGCGGATTTTCCTGGTGGGTCACATTATAGCATCATGGCGAATTAGTTCGGCCTGAATTTACAACCACACACTAGGCTTCATGGTCGGTGTAAAAAGTTGAGGAAAATTGGAAATTTCAAAATTATACTAGATATAACCCTCCTCTCCGCTGTTGAACTTTTCAAAATTCTGAAGATTTCTTTTGGGGTGCAGTTCAGTGCATCTTCACTAGCTCACCTACCCTGAATTCAAAGTACTGGCCAGGCTTCAGGGTCATGGTATCCAGTCGAAATTAGGTTCCAGATTTCAATGATCCATTTATATAACCCCACTCATAACCCATACAACTTTCAATATTCCGCGGTTTTTCTCATTGGATTAATCTAGAGCTTCATCATGAATGTTTTCAGCCCGAATTTAGATCCACTGACTAGGCTTCATGGTCATGTAAAAGTTTGAGGATACTTGGTAATTTTGAAATGGAACTATATATAAACGCACCCTCTCCCTCTGGACTTTTCAATATTCTGAAGATTTCTTTGATGGTGCAGTTTAGTGCATTTGCACAAGCTCGCCCACCCATAAATCAGAAGTACTGCCAGCTTCAGGTCATGGTATCCAGTCGAAGATTAGGTTCGAGATTTCAAATGATCCATTTATATAACCCCACTCATAACCCATACAACTTTCAATATTCCGCGGTTTTTTTCATTGGATTAATCTAGAGTCATCATGAATGTTTTCAGCCCGAATTTAGATCCACTGACTAGGCTTCATGGTCGGTGAAAAGAGTTTGGGGACACTTTGTAATTTTAAATAAACATATAAAACGCACCCTCTCCCTCCTGGACTTTTCAATATTCTGAAGATTTCTTTTGGTGGTGCAGTTTAGTGCATTTGCACTAGCTCGGCCACCCATAAATCAGAAGTACTGCCAGGCTTCAGGGTCATGGTATCCAGTCGAAGATTGTTCGAGATTTCAAATTATCCATTTATTACCCCACTCATAACCCATACAACTTTCAATATTCGCGGTTTTTCTCAGTTGGATAATCTAGGCTATCATGAATTTTTCAGCCCGAATTTAATCCACTACTAGGCTTAAATGGTCATTGTAAAAAGTTTGAGGATACTTGAATTTGAAATGGAACTAATAAACCACCTCTCCCCTTCTGGACTTTTCAATATTCTGAAGATTTCTTTTGGTGTGCAGTTTAGTGCATTTGCACTAGCTCCCACCCATAAATCAGAAGTACTGGCCAGGCTTCAGGGTCATGGTATCCAGTCGAAGATTAGGTTCGAGATTTCAAATTATCCATTTATATAACCCCACTCATAACCCATACAACTTTCAATATTCCGCGGTTTTTTCTCATTGGATTAATCTAGAGCTTCATCATGAATGTTTTCAGCCCGAATTTAGATCCACTGACTAGGCTTAATGGTCAGTGTAAAAAGTTTGAGGATACTTGGTAATTTTGAAATGGAACTATATAAAACGCACCCTCTCCCCTCCTGGACTTTTCAATATTCTGAAGATTTCTTTTGGTGGTGCAGTTTAGTGCATTTGCACTAGCTCGCCCACCCATAAATCAGAAGTACTGGCCAGGCTTCAGGGTCATGGTATCCAGTCGAAGATTAGGTTCGAGATTTCAAATAATCCATTTATATAACCCCACTCATAACCCATACAACTTTCAATATTCCGCGGTTTTTTCTCATTGGATTAATCCCGAGCTTCATCATGAATGTTTTCAGCCCGAATTTAGATCCACTGACTAGGCTTCAGAGTCGGTGTAAAAAGTTTGAGGAAACTTGGGAATTTTTAAATGCAACTATATAAAACGCTCCTCTCCCCTCCTGAACTTTTCAATTCCTTACCGTCAAGAAATGGAAGAGTGGGGATGTAAATGGAAAATCTGACTGTTTGGAGCTTCCTAAAAAAGCTCGCAGGATTAATCCCCCTGTTTAGAATTACAAGAGCATAGCAGTTCACTGAAGTGTGCATGACCCTCATGCAGGTGATTTTTTATTGTGGTTCATATTTCCAAAATTATGGGGAGTGAGCGTGTGGTTGGCGAATGAGCGAAGAGGTGGGAGAGGGAGAGAGCGAGAGAAACATTAAAATACACTGGCTTCTGTTAGCATGCTTAGATGTATCTTCTCTCCCTACCTAGTCTCAGCAATAAATATTGGCTAGCATTGTGCCATTGGAGCTTTTAGTAATTTTTAGATTTATGCATGATAAAGAGGAAGGAGAGGATATAACAGAAAAATTTGATTTCTCTGGGTGCTCCAACTAATTCATTTGTGTACATGTCTCTCTATATGAATTCATAGAAGTATTTTACCCATCTGTGAGTCAAGATAGGGCGCCCTCATAAATGGACAATATACATTCGAACATGACAAAATCTGGAGGGGAATGAAGCAAATGCAACCGTCGCATTATTATTGGACTTATTACAAGAATACTAGCAGATGTCTCTTCTACTGAGGATTCACTGGGCCGTAGCAAATCATTGATCTGTGCTGTACTAATAAATAATTAGGGCATTGTGATACAGTGTTGCATTTTAAATCTATGCTCTCCACTAAGTGACAAAATGGATAGAACGAAACTATCTATTAGCACCAGATCTTCCTACAAGTCTATTCTAAGTTTAGCTGATCAAACAAATGTTATCACAAAGCTTGGTTTTCTTTTTATCCGTTCTTTCTTTCCTTCCTTCCTTTTTTTGGCCGGAGGGGGGGGCTATGGGTATCCTTTTCTTTAGCCCTCTGAGATTGAGAGCCCTATTGGTGGGCTTGATCCAGTTGAGTAATGAAATAATGAGAATATATGTGTAGATAAAAAAAAAACACATTTGAATTATTTTAAAAGTATGGACTGAATGTAGCGTTTGTAAGAAAAAAGGGACACCAATTGAATAATGGTGAGTCATTCTTAACCTTACAACCAAAATTTTATAAAATTTGATGAAACTCTGTAGAAAGAGCACGGAATGTGTGCAATGCAGCGAAACTGGATGGAAAAGCTGAGTATAGTAAATGTACCTACTTATTTTCGATTTTTTCTGGAATGCTGACTGATAAAGTCCGAAAAGTTCTTCCCAAACCGCGTTTTATTGTCAAGAGGTTGACCATCCAAGAGGTCTAGAGCTGATATAAATACAAATTATATTCAAAAGACCTTTCTATCTAATTATGCTGAATAGGTTTAGGGTGTGCAAAAAAGAGATGCTAAATATAAGTAATTGGCTGGCCAATCTATTTTCAAGTGTTCTGGAGTGAACGAATTTCGGCTTCATCAGTGAACGCAATGTAGAACCTTCGGGCTTGGTAGAGTTCACATGTCAGCAGTAGTGTAAAGTAATAAGGCATAGCACTGCTGTAGTGAGCCCTGTACCATGGCTATATATGTATGTCAATGTTCACTTCAGTAGTCAAAATTGTCACAACATACCGGTAGATGTAGATTAACACCTAATTTATTCTTAGAAGCCGACTTTGTTATATGTATGCATTTGTGGAAGCCGACTTTGTTATAATTATATATACATTCGTGGAAGCCGACTTTGTTATGTATACACTCGTGGAAGCCAGCTATAGTTGTAGAAGCCGACTATAGTTGTAGAAGCCAACATTGTACAATATGCATAAATAGAAGCCAACTTCGCCATGTATAAGAATATACATGTTTTATAAAGCCAGAAGCCGACTTTACCACAGAAGCCGAGTTATATATATATATATATATATATATATATATATGGGGACCAAGAACAGGATCTAAACTTTCAGATTAATATTGAAGAGAAAGAACTACAATTTTTAAAAGAAGGAGAGAAAAGACAATAATTAGAAAACTAAAAAACAAAAAGGCCATGATGGAATTTGCAACGAACATGTAAAACACGCGGGAGAAACTTTTTGCTGTCTACATTCATCATCTTTTTCAACAAAACTCTAAAGCAAAAAATAATACCAGATGAACGATAGAAAGCTAATAAATATTAGGTACTGTTTTAAAAAGGTGACAAACATAAAATAGAAAATTACCGTCCTATAAGTTCAAGTCCCGCTTTATCGAAAATCTACAAACTCAAAACTAATAAAAATGCGAATCAGAATCTGCTTGGGAAACTAACTCCAGTAAACTGAAGAGCAAGCCGGGTTCACAAAAAATTTTTCAACGATCCAGCATCTTCACGCAATCAACTTGCTAATTGAAAAATGTAATAATACAAAAAAAAATTGCACCTGGCTTTCAAAAGCTTTTAATTCACTCAAATATGAATTTTTAATTCAAACACAAATAAACCAAGGAATTGCAAAAATATGTATGAAAGTAATTCATGAAATGTACAGAAATGTCAAGGCTAGCCTAATTACTGCGATCAGGTGGACGTTACTTTGAAATCTAGTATACACAAACTAATTAACAAATTACTCATCCGTGGTCCAGGTATGGGAAGCTTTTACCCATAACATGAGCCCACTGTAATCAACCGTATATTATTAAGATATAATAAATGAACAGGAATAAAAACAAATATCATTGATCAGGACAAAAAATCAGGTTTCTTTCTCACCTTCATAAGTTTTGCTAACTGGCAAAAATGATCAAAGAATCCACCTCCCCCTTTGAATTCAAATAGTGAAAAGTGCCATCAATTTGTAGTGAACATTACGCATCAGCAAAGCTCTCAACCCTGAATAAATAACTTACCGTTCATTAACGATTCCGTTCCATTCCCAAAACACGATCCAACCTCGCTCCCCCTCCTGAAAAACTTTTTCCTTTAAACGCATTTCCCCAGAAAATAAAAAATTATTTTCGATTAAAAAAATTACGAAATTACATCATTATTTTATTGTATTCTAGGAATAACAGGATTGATATTATTCATCCTTCTTACGCCGAGAAGAAAATTGCGAAATACATCATCCTCCCATTACATTTTGGAAATTTCAGTATTGGCTTAATTCATCGTCATAACGCCGAAATAAACGCCGAAATGAAAACCCCCGCCCCTTCCCAAAATCGACTTGATTATAAATTCAACCCTTTTTATTTTTTGAACGCATCACCGATTTTCCTTGGCAAATATCAACATCAATCCACATGCAACTTGACCATTAAATGTATTTACATCTTCGTGATAGAATATGGTGACCAACGAAATGAAAATATATGAAAAACAGAAATCGAAAATAAACTTATACTTGGGTCTCTTTTCTAGGACGTCTCCTTTCCTGGTTACCATATTTTGCCGGGGAAGTATCGATATAACACTATTCCATGTTTTGTTGCCCGCTTGATTCATTGTCCCTTTATGAACTCGATTTGGAGCGAATGCATAAAAGAACGTACTCGGAAAATAGTTTTTTCTTTTACCCACGTTCATGGGTTCGGAAAATCTAAAAAATTTCGACAACTACCTACAAGACTGATCTCAAACAAAAACTATACACAGTTTATGTAGTAATAGTCCTCTATCTCTCATATAAATTTCATTACTAATGATTCGTCATTTCAATTCCACTTGCTGCGCACCATAAAAATAGAACATATGACGACATACATCCCTGATACGCAAAATCCTGCCAGTTACCCAGGTAACGAAAGAGGAACCAAGGGTAACTGATGGGTTTCTGGGTAATCTGAGGGTAACTGAGGGTTGCAAATAGGTAACTTTTCCGCGGGTAACTAAAGGATACCTAAATCCCGCCAGTTACCCTGGTAACTAAAGGAGAACCAAGTGTGACTGACGGGTTTCTGGACAATCCGAGGGTAACTGAGGGTTACAGATGGGTAACTGACGGGTTTCTGGGAAATCTGAGGGTAACTGAGGGTTGTAAATGGGTACCTTTTCCACGGGTAACTAGAGTAACTGATTGTGCATCGGGTAATACAAGGAAATATGAAAGTTCAGAATCAGTGCCTCTTGCTCTCCTTTGTCGCGACACGTCGAGAAAAGTTTACCCCGACTACATATACCGGTGACACGACCAACAGCAATTATAAAAATTAGCTAAAAACATCCACATGCTCGGTTGCTATTCTTCAATGGTTGCAATCCTTCTCTCTTTTATAATGAGGGCAGAAAGTTCAACATTTTCGCAGCGCAAGTAGAGACGATCGATACCAAAATATTAATGAACGCAACTTCGACGCAAAAAATAAAACTAACGAGCCTCAATTAAGGACCAAAAACGGGTTCAGAAATTTCAAAATGTTGCGAACTTTCTTCATCATACCCTCTCGTTACGTTAATGAAACAATTTGTTCATAAAAGGGCGTATAAATTAATTATAATTTAATAGATCGAAAACAATTTTTGCAAGTTTTTCTTTTCGGTTTTGTGAAACGACGATTTTCCGAGTAGCGTATTATCGATACGTAAAACGAGCTTCGCGTTTCAAAAAGTTTTCACGAAGCACTAAAGATTTCCGGAGACTGAAAATTTTCCGACTGTTTTGGAAGGGGAAAAAAAGGTTAATCTGCGACGTGATGAAATTTGACTGCGTCGTTCACGTAGCCTTTGTTACCGAAAAGTTGATCGGAATAGTTTTTTCCCAGATTCAGTGCGTCAAATTAGAACAACTTCGAGCTACAATTTTAAATTTAATAAGAACGAGCAATGAAAGATGGATGAATGCTAACAGAAGGAGAAGAAGAAGGCACGAAAATAAAAGGAAATAAGGTAACTGAACTATAATGAAATCAGCAGGACTTTCGAAAACCGAAAAAAGATACAATCTAGCGGGACTCGTAAAAAACATCCCAGTGACGTGGCAATAGTTGGTTGTTAATACTGCAAATAAACGGATAGAATTATCGTAAAAACTTATTTTTCACACTAGCCGATAAAATGGAAAGTTTCTTTGGCTCTATTCGACCCCCTCCAGTTAATCCGATTTATCGACTAGTGAATTATGTCGTGGGCGGTTAAAGGAAGGACCTTTCTGCCTCAAATGGAAAGGAAAATTAAGAATCACTATTATTGCAGAAATATTTCCGCGCGTAACCAGAGACTTAAATAAAAAATAAGAAGAAAGAGATAATAAGACTTTGTCTTCGACAAATTATCAAAAATAGAACACTTACGAACTAAGTACATTTAAAACGAAAAAAAAAAACAGCTGTTGACGAATTTCATCGGCTAAAGCGAGTACGACTGCCTACAGTAATTGTACAGTCGCGTTTCTTCCGAGCTTTTATTTCCGCGAACAAAAAGCTAGTAAATTCAATTTGAAATTTATTTCGCTTTGCAGTTTGGTAGCATTGTAAAATGGTCGCCTAAAACTTTCTTCAAATTCGACTGACTTTCGTTCTGAATGCCAAATACGCGCGTTTTGGCTTTTAATGAATTTTACATCTCCAGTGTTTCACAAAACGAGCGCACGAAGCTCATCATCACTCGTTAAGACTATTCAGACACACTTATTGATCAGTCTGATTGGATTTTTTTGAAACAAAAGATCGATTCTTTCAATCAGTTAGACTTTTCAGGCAGGCAGTCCGTTAGGTATCATTATACTCGAGGGGGGACGTGAAAGCAAAGTTTTCATCTAGAAAATAAAAAGGAAGGACATGAGATAGGAAGACCATGAAGCTACTGCTCGTCGAGTGCAGAAATTTAAGTACATTTCAAAGTAATAGTAGATCAAGAAATAAAATTGTAATTCTAGGGTTTTCGCCGACAACTGTTCTTTCAAATATTGTTTCAATTTAAAAAATAAATCCAACTTTATCAGTTCACAGCACTTGTAGTTTCTCTTGCTAGGAAGTGAGAGAAGGGGGAGGGAGGGAGGGAGGGAGGGAGAGAGAGAGAATCGCGTTAGAACAATCATGAATATTAAGAGAAGAAGCGTGTTAAACGTCACAAACTATTAAAAAGTTGTAATGTTACAGTTGATTTGGAGGAGAAAAGGTTGAAATAGACATTTCCTAGGGGAAGGGGATACTCGCCCTTCGATGATTGAGATATAGATGGAGCGAGAAGCGGAAAGAGCGCCAGAACATGATCGATCCTGAAAAAAAATTTCGCTGGGGCAAGGGAGACATTTCAAATTTCTATTTCGATTGTTGAGTTATTGAGGTGCCATTTGATTTCACTAAAACAGGGAATCACGCTCAAGCTGAGTTTTGTGTAACGATGGTTTCACCATGCAAGAGGTTGAAAGTACAACTGCAAAACTGGAACAACATTTTCATTTTCTCACCTCAACTATGGAGGAGTGAGACGACAGCCTTGAGAATTCGCTATTCATCGAGCATTGACTCACTTCTATAATTATACATCTGCAGGATGTCGACCAGAGCTTGAAATACAATTCCCGTATATATCCCCGTTTTCCCGGATTAAAATTGACGAAATTCCCGTATATTTTCAAGTTATTGGGGAGGTAATTTTGAGTTTTCAGAAGTTTATTTGTATATTATATAATACACAAAGCGCCTTTACTGTTTAAATGTTTGCTTTATTTTAGGAAAAACAAAATGAGTAATACACAAATTAAAATTACAAAAGTTTTTATTTGACGGTAAAAAAACATTATAAGGAAATTAAGTATGAAAAAAACTTTAACATGTCACCTACGTTTTAATGGCCAATTTCCGTATCGATTCTGAAATTCCCGTATATTTCCCGCATTTTTCCCGAGTCTCTGAAATTCCTGTACATTTCCCGTATCGGTCGATACCCTGATTCTGGGTACGATTATGACACCAACTTGTAGGTTTTGAAGGTCTACAAAATCCTCCTAAGTTTATATTCTGATTCAAAAGTTGGAAATTGAGACAGTCGAAGACTCCTCCCTCGTATCTGTCTGATTTGTAATCAAAACACTATGCATAGGCTCACGCGTTAGAAAGTTTATTTCACTGAAAATGATACATTCGTCGTACGCAAATCAAATTTCAACAAGTAAATGCTAGACATCTATATTGCTTTTACCAACTTGGCACCCTTTGTTTTCGTGCCACTATTTCAGACCTAGGTTGGGAATAATATCAAAACAGAATTCAACAATTTTCAAAATTCAGTTGAACGAGAGCAGTTTCCCGAGCGAAGTCAAATTATCGTCGAAAAGCCAGGTCGTGAAATTATTACACGCGAAATGCCCTTTGCGTAACAGTTGTATGAAATCTTGCTCGCACTTTCAAAACCATAGCACACGTTCTCCTCTATAGAAAACTTCTCAACTTTGTCCGCATTACAAAGTTGTGAAGAAGCGGTCAACCGCTTCTTTAATCAATCCAGAGTTTCTTTTGTTCGTATATGTGTATATATAAACTCGTTACCTTAAAGAGCATACGCCCTTATTTTTTGCGTTTCTCAAGCTTTACCTCTGAATTTTCAATTTTCTCGAATTTCGATTTCGGCGACAGATGTTCAACGGTAGTTCGTACTTCGCCGAACATCTAAGTGCCAAATTTAACTCGGGATTCAGTGAAATTAAAAGCTAAATATATATTGCAGTTCCGCGTACAACGAATTATACATTATTAACGGATTATAAATCGGCCATTTTCAGCCGGCGTTACGGTTGACCAGCGAAATCTGGCAACGATGCGGAGTATACGCAATATTCACTGGAGCGTAATAAGTCGGTTAAATTTCCAACTTATCCTAGTAGGTACATGTCTGGAGGAAAAAATAATCGCGGATCAACGAACAACTCCGGAAATAAAACTTCGTAAAACTGTAATATGTGTACTAAGATTCGCCATTCGTGCAGAATCGTTCTCCAGAATTGAAAGCGGAAAAGTGTGCAACGGCGGGCGACCTGATTATTTGCGAACCGAACGAAGTCCCAAATTCCAAACACATCGCACAGCACGGCGTCTTGGATACGCCAACAAGCCGCAAGGCAGTCGCCAGATTGCGATTGTAAAACGAAGATGAGATCCTGCAAGGCTTATCAGTGTACACGCGTCTTACACGTTCAAACCTGACTGCCGCTGGAGATGACAAGGCACGCACTTTTAGCTTTCACACGAATAGCGAGTACGCCGAAAGCGTCAAAGTCAGAAGCTAGAAGCAGCAGCCCCCAAGCTGTACGCAGAATCGATGAAATGCTGGCCGTCGGTGCGCGTAAAGGAAGAAGAAACACGTCGAGTGTCGACTCACTGTCTGAGGTCTCCTATCTTATAATCATTATCCCATCCCTGGTGAATCAAAATTACCATCGTAACCATACGCTGCCATTTGGGGTGGAAGTGCGTGAATTTAATGTCTCCGGTTTTTCAACGGAAATTCGGGGCGGTTCTGGGACATCGCGACGCTCTTATTGATACAAATGCAGCAGAACGGAAACATGCTTACCGGATACGGTGACGTACTGCGAATTTTCCTCACGCTGACTCCGTATTTTACGATTTTCCACAGACCTCTCTCGGATCTACATACATATGTAGCTTTCAGGCTCGTCAAGCAATAATAATACGAGCACTTTCTACAACTGGAAATAGGGTACCTCGTACATTCTACGAAATCGATCATTTTCGAAAAGTAATTCGGTAGCGTCAAATGAACGAACACGTTTCAAATTTCATAAAACAAAGTAAAGAGAACAAACGACAACGAAAAAATTTCATTTGAACACCGCTTATGAAGATATGAAAAGCTGGCATTCCGAACCGAAAGACCACGAGAGCCAATTTTCATTGGAAAGTTCAGCGCTTTAGGGCCTAGGCACGTGGAGTCACAGAGACTGATGACCGAAGGGTAATTCGAGTTCGATTTAATCAAGACCTAATAGGTATGGCCATCGTATAGGCAGAGACAGACCAAGAGCTACTATTGTTTCAAAGTAAAAATGCTATTTTTATCTGATCTCTTCAAAAGAAGGATCTTTACAAGAAGGAATGCTGTGTGCACGTCTTGAATATTTCGTAAAACACAACTGGAGGACTTGGTCCCCACGTCGCTTTTACTGAAATAAGTGAGGACTTTATCAGGATTCGGTGAGATCGATAAAGATTTCATCAGTGGCGTAACCAGGATTTTCCCAAGGGGGAGGGGGGAGGCAAAGTAAGATTTTCAAAATAGAAAAGTCAGAAATTGAAGTATTTTTTAAGTCACCGATATTGGAGGACTATTTTATGAAAATGAAAGTAAAATTACTGCTCAAGTGAACATTTTTTGAAAAAACGTTTTAAAGGCGAAAACTTGCTCATTTTTGCATATTTCACATTCAATTTCAGGTGCCTTTTTAGTGCTATCAACTTTTCTTTCATATATCATTTTTTCCCTTTAATTTACAAAGTTTTATTCGGTACTTCCTTTTGATATCCTTCTCTTTTCTTTATCTTTTCATTAAGTCCTATTTCATTTTGTTTTTACTTTCTCTTTATTTATTTTTTTAAATTTAAAACCTACATTTCATTTCTGCACCGGATACCCTGGTCCCGGAGATGTTGAGGAGCCGAAGCGGATGGAACCAGGTGTCGGGCTTCGTTTCGGCCATCTTGCGGGAGAAGATGGAGTCGAGACAGAGGGCGGACGGATGAGGTGAAGTTACTGCTGCTGCTGCTGCGGCGGATCCCGTTCGGCGGAGCTCGCCCGTAGGCAAGGGCTGGAGCAAACAAAGTCTCATGTGATGGGTGAGTGAAGAGGAAGAGGCAGCACGTCCGGCTGTGGGGGACCTAAATTCCAGGCGAGCGCTCAGGGAGCGCGGACCTCGGTCAGTAGGGAACCCCATGGTGGCCCTGGCAGGACGCGCGCACTGTTCCAGCACGGAGAAATGAGGGCTCGGGCCCGGCCCCAAAGCTTTCTTCCCGGCTAGAGATGCGATGTCCGAAAGGGTTGTTTCCGGTGCCGGGGGTGCGGTGTCATAGGGACCACGTTGGCATGGGTGCGTTGCCATACGTCTCACCACACCATTTCTACTAAATTGTGGTCACTACCTATCCTGGATACGTCTTACAATCCAATATTTGATTTTCTTACGTTCTTTTGGTCATGATCTATGTACTTGATTTCTACTTTCATCTTCCGGGACTTTTCCAAGAGTATTCCCCTTCCTCATGTTTTCTAAAAAGAGTGTTTCTAATAATTAATTTATATTCTTCACAAAATTCTATCAGCGTATGATTCTCGACCCGCTTTCATTTTGCTCTCCGAAACGATGCTCTCCGCATACACCTTCTTTTCTTCCTCTCACACTGGCGTTCCATCTCTCATTTTAGTTAAACTTTCTTTTCTTCTTACTTTACTTAATACTTCATCAATTTCATCATACATTTTTTTCTATTTCTTCATCACCATAACTTCTTGCTGATATAAAATTGCACTACCACTAAAGATACTGGTTTATCTGAAATTCTCACCACTGATATTCGGTCTCACTGTGTTGAGTATAACTTTGCACTCTCTTTCTTACAGTCTTATTCATAAATACCTACGGCCTGCTTGCCCTATTTTCGCTGAAGTATTAATTTATTATTCTATACTCCATCGTCCAAAAATCGTTATTTTCTGTTGACTATCTCACTTCACCAATTCCTAAGTATTATATCTAATTTGAACGTTTTCATCTCTTTCCTTCGCATTAAATTATACTAAAGAGAGGTAGAACGATCTCAACATTTAACTTTGTATTCCTTCGAAAGGCAGGGTGGAGAAGTCTACGTGTCTTTAGTGTTACAGCAATTTCATTTATATTCTAACCCAGCATCGCCTAAAACTGTTCAAAATTCTGCTACCCCAGGAGATTCCAATGGCTCACCTCACAGTCTGTTCTTTCTTTCACACAGGAACGATATCAAAAATTATACGTACAAGTAGATGAAAAAAGTATACGGAACGTAGCGTCAAGGTACGTAAATGAAGGAAATGGTTTAACGAGAGGAGTTTCCTCAGAGCCGGCTCAAGGAAAAATCCTCACCCGGGCAAGAATCCTTAGAGTCGCCCCCTTTAGGGGTCTGAAATAGTAATTATATGTATAATACATATAAATTGGAGCTTTTGGATTGATGATTAAAATCTTAAATTACCATCGTTGACATACAGGGTGTCCATTCTTCTTCGGAAATGATTTTCCCTGACTTTTCCAATTTTTCTAGGCCAATTTTTCCAGTTTTCCAGACGCTTCAAATACAAATTACACATGTACGGGGGGGGGGGTCAAATTTTTTCGAACATCGTGAGCGGCGCGAATATCGTCAATCACTCCACAAACTTTTTTCTACTACCGTGTGTTTATGAAGCTATGGCAGAGAGGGTGTAAAAATTTAATGATGGAAATGAAAACGCGCTCTATGGGGTGCAGCATGGTGCGATATCAATTAAAGACTGCATAGATTTTTTCTTTCGTGTGACTTAATGCCGACCATGAAGGGGGGGGGGGACTGAAAGAATAAAATTCGAAAATTGGTTTATAGGTTTTCGAGGTCGCTGTATTCCGAGTTTAGAGGTAATTTTTGGATCCTGTCCCTACTGGTGCGATCAATGAAGTAGCAAGAGAGCAGGATAAGTAACGGTTGACTCGGAATTCACCCATTCTAATTAAAACCAAGGGTAAAAATACAGTTTTATTTATTCAAAGTGTTGCTAACTGAAAAAGCACAGGTGCTTAAATTTGGTCCAGATTAAAAATTAGAAGCGATATTCGATATCAGCGATACAAAACCACCCCTATTTCGATACTTCATGCAATTTTTCGCCGGAGAAGCTGAATTTGTATTACAACAGTGCTCTGGAAGGGCCGTCCCTACTTCCCTTCAATGATAAGGCCTTATGATTTCACCATCAATTTTTTATATTTCGAAGTCAATAATAAGGAATAGTTGAGAAGAAGGAACCAACGATAAAATAACAATAGGTAAGAAATATTATAAATAAATCAGAAGTAAGGACTAAAACCTGCGGACAACGGTGGATTTATGCCTAGGTAACATCAACACGTACCTAACAATGGGGTTTTCAGCACAAACCAGTACAAACGATTGACACAATTTTCAATTCCGTAGGTGAACGTAAGGCCCCCCGTTTCTTTGCCCCCCCCCCAAAAAAAAAAATTAATAAATAAATAAATAAATAAACCTCGACATTTTGGGAAGGGGAGCAGCACAAACGGCGATGTCTTCAGCACAAACGTAGCACAAACAATTGACACTATTTTCAATTCCCTAGGACAATGTGGGGAGGGGGCTCCCATTTATACAGCCCCCCCCCAAAGTTTTCTCAAATATCTCGGGAAGGGGAACAGCACAAACGATTACCTTTGCTAGGAAAGCTGCAGATACAGGATTCATGAAAGAAATGTAAACAGAACAACAGCATTTATTTGCCTCCAAAATTTAAAGAAGGAAAACATATTTGTCGCGTCCTATAAGTTCAAACTGTGTGTAGCCCAGGAAGGAACAGTCCACCGAGTTGCATAGTTTTATGTACAACTGAACAAAATGTGAACAAAATTATGACATCAATTTGAATCTAAAATTCGGAAATGGGGGCTGGAGAAATGCAACTCCCAAATTTGAAACGCGTGTAACTGAAAATGGGAGGGCGAACAAAATGTAGAATTCGCTGAACAAAATTGAAGAAAATCATGGCATCGAATTTGATTCAAATTTCGGAGACGGGGGGCTGTATTTCTTTAGCCCCCTCCCGAATTTGAAACGCGTGTAACTAAAAAAGTAATAGTGGACCAAAAGTGGAACTTCCTGAACAAAATATGAACAAAATTTTTGATTCTAAATTTGAAGAAGGACGGCTACCTTTCTTCAGCCCTCCTAAATTTGAAACGCGCACATCTCGAAAAGAGGGGGTGAACCAAATTTTTCATTTGCTGAACAGAACTGAACAAAATGTGAACAAAATGTGAACAAAATTATGACATTAATTTTGACCCCCAATTCGGAGGCGGGGGCCGCGGAAATGGACTAGCGAAATCACCAAGAGATGGAGAACTCACAACCACTTAGGTAACGCGGCAAAGTGGAATCGGCCAAAATGACGAGCGAGCTGAAAAGTAAGGAGCAGTCAACATCCGCCGTTCCTAAAACAGTTATCGTGGAATGTCTTGAGAACGCCTCGCAGAATGCCCTTGCGTCTCTACTAAAGATACGTCATCTGAAACGCAACATTCAGAACGCGCAAGTGAAGAGTAGTGCTCACCCCCTAGTGTATAGGGATTGGTTCGCGTTTCGTCATATTTTCCGTGAAATGGTTCATGAAAAGTCGAAATACGTTAAGTGTATAGCAGCCTTAAAAATGTAGACGCGAAACGATTTCATCACACATCACACCAACACACTATCTGTACTACTGCGATAGGAGAGGTGGTTGTACTACCCACGCCCTTCTCCTGTGAAAGAAAAAATATAAGAAAATAGTCTGAGCGAAGCGAAGGAAAAATTTTTTTATAAGGAATAAGGTAAAATCTGTTTGAAATACTATAGAATCTCGCAGTCGATTTTTTTTTTACAAAATTCCCTGACTTTTAGGTGAAAAATGCTGGAAATTCCAAAATTCCCTGACTTTTCCAGACGGACAAAATTCCCTGACTTTTCCCGGTCTTCCAGGTTTTCCAGAGAATGAACACCCTGACATAGTATAGTCCCATATGGATCGTATCTCATCTGTTCCGAAGAACACTATCGTCTTTCGGACGTTCGGCGCCCCGGGCAAACGCCCGGGTCTTAAGCCGGCCCTGGGTTTCTTGTTGTCAACAGAAGAAGATTACGCTGGCGACTGCAGACGGTAAGATCGCATTCGAGCGTGCGAATACTAGGTACTGAATAAAATCGAACTGGTACAAAGGGGGCAAGCTGACGACCATCGAGAATCCAGCTACGAAATCTTAACCTTCGAAGATGAAATCGAGTGTAAATACCACCATTCGAATGTAGATGGACGGGGTGGACAAAGCACACCAGCATCAGCATACCCAATGAGTTCACACGTCGCAGCTCATTTCCGTCAAATGCGGCGGTCTAGTCGCGGTAATATAATAAGCTCGTATAAGCGGAAGAGCGACTGCGACTACGGGTACATAGTACATACTCGTACACTAAAAATACTACCCAGAGTACCTATCTACGCCGAACAAATCGGAACCAATTAGTCGATCGAATGAACAATAGATAGAACCGATGCGAGGCGTTCTTCTGGGACACTCCTAGAGTGTGCATACTGCATACAGGGCATAGCATAATATATCGCCAGAACTGACTGTACGGCCATTTGCCATACTTAGCGAGTTCTATTTGGCAAAGTGCTCCACCGCGCGCGGTCCATCTACCGGCGAAAGTGAATCCCAACATCATCATCGCTGTGCAACGGGCTGGCTTTTTTCATAATATATTAATTAAAACGTTTCGTCACTGTTTTCATTATTTTACGCGTAATTGAGAAGGTAACGGTAGTAACGCGACGTGAGCGCCACTTCTGGTATTTATTAAATTATAGTAGAGGAAAATTTTCGAATGGTAAGATCGACAAGATCATTAACCCGGGTAACCCGTGCAATTTCAACTCATTGTGTCGCTTACACGATTGCCTGGTACCTGCCGGATGCAGCAGAGCAACAGTCGGTCTACAGTCTACACGAATGCAGATTTGAAGACTCGTACCCGCCAGTAATCGAATCACGGATCACTGTTCCAGACGGACTTGCACTCAATTTGCTGAAACATTAACCTGGCGGAAAAGTGAAGTCGTTTGAATTTTTTACGAGTACCTGCGTGTGTGTATTTCAATGCGCGACTCTGCTCAAATGTTTTAACTGTGACTCGCTGATTCGAATATTTTCACCTTGCATACAATACCCTACCTAACCTATACGACAATCGACAATGCCAAAGCTTTTCTCGCTTTCCTCGCCATGTTCGTCAGGTTAACATTCAGACACGTTCTTACAAAGAAATTTCCGCAGCCAGTTTGTCTTTATAGGTAGAAATAACGAACGTCCAGCACTCGGAGGTACAAACGCGCAAACGCCGGTGAGAAACTCGTAAAATTCGCACCAGTTTCCCATACTACACGTATATTTACGTCTCCAATGAGAAAATATTTTCGTTTTTTTGAAAAGAAACGAAACAAAAAACTCCACGATAATACAATACTTGATTATATTAAGTATCATCGCGTATACGGCGGATTTTTCAAATTGTTCGCGTAAGTATTTATTTTTACGAGCGTGTTCTTAACCTTCGGTAGGTAGGTACCAGTTTACATTATGCGGCGGAAATGGAGCGAAAAATGGGATGCGGAATTCCAGCGCGGGTAGCGAATGCGTTTCCATTTCCATTTCCACTCCAGCCTGTATACGTATATTTTTGTACACTTACGTAGCTCGTTCCGAATATGTGAGAAAAATTAATAAACACCTTTTTCAAGGTCTACCTCATTCTGATAAAGGAATAGAAATGGCCGGTGTATTGTAACTTCGGCCCTGACAGCCCCATTTGCCTACGAAATGCCTTTCTTTTACGCAAGGGGGAGTTACTTGCACTTTTTTCTGTAATGTACCATTATTAAGGCTAGGATTTTTATGTAAATGCATATTTGTTCTCGTAATACCAGATAGCGCATATCCACATTATCTTTGCGAATTATGAAATTCTGAATCCGTATGCAAAAGTTTATATTTTTGCATATTTAGGCCACAAATGCATAAAAATGCATATTTTCGCTGAAAAATAGCCGAATACCGCATATTTGAGGTTGTTAGCGCATATTTTCCCAAAAACTGGCCAAAAATCACTTCTATTGACAAAATTTCCACAATTTTCACCATTTTCTGAAAGAAAAAAAACAAGTGCATAACAGGGTGTTTGCTTTTTGCTGTAAGCTGCTGGAAGAAGGTTGGCTGGAGACTAGAAAATTAGAGACAAGAAAAAAAAACCTATCGGTAGTCACGTTTAAGGTCTTTTTTTCCCCAACATAAAAGCTTATTCAAGGCTTTTAACTGCAAAGCTGCAAAAGCTGCAATTGCGATTCTTTGAAAATGAAAAATTTCTTTGTGTTTTTGATGATTTAATGAAACTTTTGTTAAAACGAATGGCTCTTATCGTAATGCTTCGAAAATCCTACATTTCGATACCCACGAAGGTGCGGTTTTATATCGCATATTTTTGCATATTTTGACATTTTTTTAGCGTATATTTATTGCGCATATTTTCGGTTTTTTAGCGCATAAAAATCCTAGCCCTAACCATTATGGATCTGCTAGAAGTAAAAAAGTAAGGCTGAACGAGTACTAAAGAAAGGGATGTAAGTACTAAAAACGTTTTTCTTCAGGAAATGCGTTTCAAAATTTTACATTAAAAAAAAAAAAATTGTCTCTGGTTTCACTCATGTCGGATTGGTAATTCAGTGGGAAGCAGGCCACGAAGCACGGAAAAACCGCCTTCGGCCTTCCCTCTCCTCCGAGTCCTACATTTTCATAAGTAAAAAAAAATTCTGAAACGATCGGTTTTATAACAAAATAAATTTCTTATAGAACTCATGGTACTTGACAAACGATATACTGCATCATATGAACTTCACTGCTAGCTCCAGTTCAACTTATAAAACTGTTCGCGTAATTCCAGAATTGGAGTGGGTTAAAGGGACTTGCAGCCGCCCTTACATTTGCATCGGATCTGGAAAATGAATCACGTTCCTTTCAAAAATATGCCAGGATATTTGTATCTAAGATCATCATTCGATCGTTTAGGGCTATTTCCCGTATCTTTTGGTGGAATAATGTCAACTTTCTTAGTCATCTTCGTCTAGTTTTGAATTTTCTCGCAATAACAAAGTACACATCAAGTAGGTGTGGCCCCGGATAAGAAAAAGCTTCTTAGCGTTAAAAAATCGAGTTCAGGGTTTTTACATACGACACGTGATCATAATGTGAAATTCTGAAAATCGTTTTTTAGAACTGGACAGAGGCCCTAAATTGAGCAACATGCTGGCCGAGAACGAGCTTCATAAAATTTCTTTTTCCTGTATCTCAAAAACTTGTTTGCGGAGTTTTTACTTTTTCTTATCCGGGGTCAAAGGTAGAGAATGTATAACGTTAGATGCTTGAAACTCAACAACGTTCGTTTATTTATTCGACTCTTGGGTCCTGGCACTTATACCTTTTTCAACGACGAAAACGCGCTCTTTGGAGGATGAAATCTGAACTATAAAATGTAAACACAGGCTCGCAGCTACCGTGCGAGAGCTCTAAGGGCTCAGCCCGCCCTGGCAGAGTCGCGAGCCCTGCTTAGGAAAATTTGGTCATTTGTACTTACTGAAAGAAACTTTGAATACACCCACATAAAATAAAACGATTTATAACTTTTACATGCTTGTAACAATTTTTTTTCTTGAGATGAGGTACATGTAAAATTTGACCGCGCCCGACTAGAAATCTTGGGCGCCTTTCCCGAGTTCAAAGGCTGGCTACGGGCCTGTGTGAACAATTGGAACTTATACTTTTACCACTGTATTTGCATAATATTTATGCTCATAGAATGTAATCGAATGAAAAACTCCATTTTGATGGTTGTGGCACGGTGCCATTCTAATATGCGCTCTACCAACATACAAACTTTCGTGGTATGCGCTCTACCAACATAATATCTCTTTTCAGGTATGCGTTCTACCGTAGTAATGCGTTCTACCAGCGTACCCGCCTGCACAGGAAGTACACGTATGCAAATCTTTTTGTTCATATCATAACTTGAGGACAGCGTTGCATGGAAACTTTCGCAGAGAATGTCTCGCACACATAAGGATAAGTACTTGGACTCAGCTCCCACCAGTTGTATACTTACCTACTAAGATTGTGCTGTGCAGTTATTTGTACGTCGACCATTATGTTACTGAAGGATTTGTACATTAACGTCGTGCATTCGGAAGCAGCTTGGGTCCATTTCTTGCAAGACCATCTACTTCGTGGTGGTAATGGAGACCACGATCCCAGTCGTAAGTGCGGCTCCGAGATAATTCATAAACAAAGGAAGAATCGCAGCGCGAATGGGTGCCAGTAATGCGGTGTCCCAAGAAAGGATTGATAGCAAAAGGGTTCGACCAGTCCACGGTTAATTACCAAGAAAATTACGTCGACCCAGACACTGGTGCCTACACACAAGGTGTTGTATGGTCGTAGTTGGATGCGAAAACATCGATAATGAAGAAGAAGAGAGGCGTTCCCCTTCATATGCTGCAGTCTCACGTAGACCAATACTGTTGGCAGATGTGGCGGAAGACCTCTTCATTGCATTCCTTGAAGACATTAGGATAACGTATACATAAATTCAGGACACCATTCAGGACAAGGATAATTTCTTCGGCTATAATTTGGTGAATTTTGACAAAACCCTACTCGTGGTGGATTTTTGGGGGACTTGTAAGCCAACCTCCTTGTGATGTCTCCTGGGTAACGCTAACAGGCTTACAACGGTAGAACGCATACTAGAAAAGAAATATTATGTTGGTAAAACGCATACATACATATGTAGATCGCATGGTACGAGTAGAGCGCATATTAAAATGGCAAATGTGGCACTTACACCCCTTTCTCTGGTAACCTTTTAGTTGTGAATCCTATGTATCTTATACGTACCTCGTGATTTGTAAACATACCACTGACTCGTATATATAGGGTGGAATAAAGATTTGTTTCTCGAATTCCAACGTTAAACCGGGCTGACAACTTGCACTTCGGCATAAAAATAAAGAATGAAAAATTTCGCTACACATATTAAAGTTTTTCCTATGGCTCAAGGGGATTGAAATTTTCAATAGGTTCCACGCACGTAGTCACTACCCTACCTCATTTTCCTAGTAGAAACTAGAAACACAAAATAATAATTATATAAAAATAGCATAGAAGCCTAAAAAGATTCAGGCCACACATTTTAATAAAAGTACCACTCCTATTTCAAATTTACCCCTTCATATTCAAATATACAGTATAGTTGAAATGAGAGTGGATAGCTCATTTTGGAATAAGGACGGGATTGGGTGGTGCTCGAGAATCAATCTGAACTGCTTTTAAACAATGAATTATAATTTTCTATTATTTTAGTGGTACTTCTGTTAGGAAGTTGAAGATACAGTTCAAATACTACGTAAAAGCGATTCAAAACTAATCACATTCGGAGCCTTCTAGGGGCCCTGAGCAACTAACTCTTGAGAGTGGGGGGGGGGGAAGAAGGTATCCTTTTTTTTTTTCAGATACATCAAAAACATGGCATTTTTTCAGGAAAAATATCTAAAAACATTATATTTCCCAGAGGCGTCAAGAATATACGTAATTTTTCAACGGGGCCCCTACTATCGCTTAGCTTGAGGTAAACTACCATATCCTCCCTTTCTCTAACTGCGCCTATTCAAAACATCAACCCTATGAGGCATGTGAACATTTTATTAATATTCAATGAAATTTCCTACTCATTCTTTTCATGCAAAATAAAGTTTTTAAGCGGTTTAACGTTGAACAAAAAAAATATAGACGTATTCATTCAACCATACAATACCTACGTATACTACCCTGGAAATGTAATGATAAAACATGCCTTAAATATCGCCCAGGAGTTCATAACAACAATCAGAAGAAATGCAAAAGACTGATAAGGGAGTAGATATCCTCCAAAGAGCTTTCGGTGCAATCTTGAAGATTCACAATCCACAAAGCATAGTCTCAGCAAGGCACATAATTTTTTCAGTACACTTTTTTTTACACTTTTCAGAGTTCACAGTCAAGGTTTACAACTAAAAGCCAGCAGTCTTAGGCGCAAATTAGAGGCTCAGTGACCCCATCCACTAAGAACCTCATTCTCCCTTACCCGAAAATTCTTAAAAATTATGCGAGCAAAATAATTTTAATATTATTTAGATACTTGCCAGCCTCCCCCCTCCCGCCTTTACAGATAAGTTATTTGTGCTTATAGGTTGTAATGGACAAGTACCTACTTTTACATTTCGGGCCAAATTCCTAAGTTTCAAACGTTACTACGATAAATGGACATAATTTTTATACACTTCGTAAATTTTCTATCATTTTCCATCGCTATAATAAATCAACCTAACTAAAATCGTAAAATATCTCAAATATATTCCAGAGGATAGTTTTCAATTTTAATAATAATCCAATCTCACAGAACAGTTTAGCGTGAATTACGAGTAGGTATATATGACTTATTTGCAAAACTTCAAAAAGCTGTATCTTAAAATTCTATTTCTGGACGTACGTATACCCTTTTTTCACAGCATTCTTCCATTCACACTGAGCGAAATTTCACCTTTTTTAGCAATTTAATTCCGATAATGTCGGATTACTTGAGAGGAAATTTAGGTTCAAAATGTCTGCAAGTGTATATAAAGCAATCCGTCACTTACGAATACTAATGTTATAAACGTCAAGTAAGCACGTTGACATCTTCTGTGATATATACTCATAGTTCGGTAAATCGTATTCGAGACATCAGTGTATCTTTGGTTACCTACAAAATGCTGTGAACTGAAAAACTAAAAAGATAGGATGGATTCTCAGTCAAATTAAACCCGGTGCCCTCGAGGATACTGAAAACTGTTTGTACAACATGGAGATGTGTTTCCGCAGGAAGAGGCGATACATAAAGGCAGGGTCACCAGGATCACCCTATATGTGGTGTTCGGAAATTGATTCCTGCGCCCTATTTATTGGATTTACAATGTGTAAACGTGCATTGCCCTGCAGAAAAGTCGTTTCCCAAAAAGTAAGATCTCGGGGAAAAAATTACCATGACAACCCTCAATCAACGGCAATGTAGCATGCGATAGCGACCCTCCCGCTTATAATTATACTAGCTGAATTACCCGTCCTTCGGACGGGCTCAAACATACGCATCAGTACATATGAAACGAAATAACGTGTAGATTCCCATACAGAAAAAAAAACAGGCGTTTGGAAAAAAATAAAGAAAATGAAACATGACATTGTTTTTTCCTAAAATGGATAAGCTTTGTAATCTTTGGAAATCAAATAGAATTGCCTAATCTTCTTTATCTCTAAAATGAGATATGATCGAATTATCCTGTACATTTCACGTTCTCAATAGAAGTACTGAGCGGTACTTTTGCCCAAACATATGCAATAGTATGAAACGAAATTACATGTAAATTCCCATATAGAAATAAACAGGCTTATACTTACGTTTTGATAATTTTCTTTAATAAAGAACTTATTACTACTTGTGACAGTTACTTTTGAGTTTTAGGCATTCTTGGATTTTTGGTGAATTTTTTCCCAAAAGTTCTCAAAACCCAAGATTGAGTGCTGCTCCCAATTATGGGTATTTTCTGATTCTCCAGCAATTCACTATAATATATCCTCGCAAATGACACTGAGGCCTTCTAAGTTGTTCAAAATTCCAGGGGGAATTTTCTCGATCCGAACAACCTTTGAAAATACCAATTATGGGTCGACCCATATTAATTGGCAACGACCCACAATTGATACGAAATTTTCTGATATACCCACAATTGGTAAGTGTAATAAATTAAATGAAAAATGATGTAGTTTACTTAAGGAAGCATTTCAAATTTATTTTAAAAACACGTTGACTCGTCTTATTTGACTTCTAAGTATTTTAAAAACACATTAAAGTCGATTAAATTCACAGTACCAATAATGGGTCTGAAAAAAGGTAGCACCAATTGTGGGTCGGGCTAAAGTTTGATTAGAAAAAGTAACTGAAAAAACGTGAAATTTGGTTTTATAAGTTAAAGTATCACTTATACTACACTTTTCATTCGATTACCCAATCATTCACTTTGATTTTTCGCGATTTTTGCAAACTTTTCCCCCCATTTTTTGAATTTCTTTATTCTTTCCGCACACACATCTATATGGACCGAAATCGAAAACTCAAGCGGAAAAACGATCCCTAGACTCTCCTCTACACAACATAATACGTTGAGAAAATATTAATTTAAAGTACTTATCGATCGTTTTTCACAGAATTGATATTTCACACACATGAAAAAAAATAAGGCATGTTTTGACAACAACTTTGAAAAAAAAAATTCCATCACAACAAACACATTGAGTTATGAACTTGAAACCAACATGGATAGTATAAAACATGTTGGTTCTTGGAATGGAAGAGGTTTCACGGTTGTCCAATGCCTCGATCTAGCGAGAAAATGCGTTTTCAAAAAAGGGACTCACAATCGATGCTAGGATCAGAATAGGTAGCTTACCTTACTATTATTATTTTTAATAAAATATTTCAGAATAGACCTCAGAGGATAAAAGTTCGAATGGTGATGGTTTACATTATAACCTATTCGACGCTGGCGCTTCTATAATTTGCACAGTCCCAGTCAAAGGCTTTCAAAAACATTAATTATAGATAACAACTTTGATAACAGTTTGTATGTTTGTGTCACAGGTCGCGCTATATATATGTTCTTCTTTATCATTGTATGCAGTACGATTGTAATTTCGCACTTTGAAAATTCCTAGCCGGTATACTCATCATCTAAATCTCTTTAATCTCTTCAATAAATGAAAAATGAAGCAAAAAAGTATTTGTAAAATAAAAGTTTGATAGTTAAAAAAAACGCACTAAAAGATTCGACGCTATAGTGCTTCTACAGTTTGCACAGTCCCAGTCAGAGGCTCTCAAAAATATTAAAGATATCGGCTTTGATAACAGTTTGTACGTTTATGTCACAGGTATACCGCTATAATACGTATGTTCTCCTTATCATTGTATAATAACAAACGCACTAAAAGATACGAAGCTAGCGCTTCTACAATTTGCCCAGTCCCAGTCAGATGAAATAAAAAAAAAGTATTATTTGTAAAATATAAAAGTTTGATAGTAAAAAAACGCAACATGAAACATCTACTTACATCTCTTTAATCTTCTCAATAAATGAAAAATGAAGCAAAAAAATGTATGTAAAATGAAAGATCTATATTAGAAAAACGCAACATGAAGTGAGTTTTGAACTTGGTATATCTGTCTCCCAACCGGATGCGCAATCAGTTACCCTAGTTACCTGCGGAAAAGTCACCCATTTGCAACCGTTAGTTGGACGCTGTTTAAGCGCAAGGGAACCTACTGACATTTGTAAGCAGAATGATATATTAGTATCGTTATTGGTAAGTGCATAAAAAGCATAATTTTTCAAAATTGGCCCCCCAATTCAAAAATGTGCACTCACGTTGAAAAAATCTTATCCGTAAACGCTATGTCACATAGTTTCTACATGGCTCGTGAACTTCGAATCACGTGTTCTCAAAAAACAGATTTTACTGGTTGGTTCCCTTATGCTTCACAGCGTCCAGTTACCCTCAGATTACTCAGAAACCTGTCAGTTACCTTTGGTTCCTTTCAGTTACTTGGGTAACTGGCGGGATTCTGCGCATCGGAAAGTTAGTACGTTTTACGTCACAGTTATCAAAAAATTTTCACGCCATAAGCTGCTAGGGAATACTTACTTCTAGATGAGACATTTTTAAAAAGATTTCCTTCAGTAATACCTGAGAACACAGGTGAGGAAAAATCGAGACTTGTCTTTGTAATATATATTACATTAATCTCTCTAGTGAATGAAAAATGAAGCAAAAAAGTATTTGTAAAATGAAAATTCGATAGTAAAAAAACGACACATGGCTTAAGTTTTGAACACATAAAGCCCTACAAAAGGACTTGTGAAGTAAAAGTTCAATAATAAACAAACGCAACATGGCCTGATCAACCGCAGTATGTACACTGAGACGCTTTTAGATGAAAGAAACCCTGATCGTTCTATATTCACGATGTGTTATATAAAATACTTCTTACTGGTCACACTGATCACACTAACACGCGTTTACAATGCCGGGGTAAGCGCGCGGAACACTCACACATACACACAGAGACAAAACAACTTTAAAGCTTTTATTACAGCTAAAGGAATGAACTTTTCCGCAATATTGTTTGTCATAAACCTTCTCGGGAACTCAGACTTTCATTTGAAACATTGTTGAAGGCAATCCGTTCAGTCTGCACAGAGATCATCGATCAAAACGTACGCTATATATAATAGATTACTTGATCAAATGAATAAAATTTTAGGGCGTTGGAGTCACTCGAAAGCACTAAAATGGCATCTTCGACGATGATCACTTTACAGCGATATAAAATTCCGAGTAAAAATTAGCCCAGCTGCTGGAAGAAGCAAGTACACAAGGAGTTGGTGCGACATAAAATTTGGTCGATATCAACGAATGCGAGCTCAGCTGGGTTATTATTATGCAACGCGTGAACACACGATAAATTTGGAGCAAGAAAATCAATTTTCGAAGAAATTCGCCTTTCTTATAATACAAAGCGAAACAATGGTCGAAACATCTAAACTCGGGTTATATTTTTTACATTATTTCTCGAACACCGAACCAGTGGTTTTTCGAATAGCTCGTATCGAATACGAAGGGAAGGAAAAAGAAATATTGGATTTAGTTTGTTCTAATACCTTTTCGTCACTTCCCTTTTTACATATATTGGCGGGGTTGCTATATGAATTAAATAAATAATGGAATTGTAACAGCAAATTCTGAAGGAAATGAGAGAGTGTGTTTCATTTGCAAATTATCAGGATGATCACTCGGTGATATTATGTTCTCTTCAACCGGTTAGTTCGTCTTCGTACACCTTATAAAAAGCAGTTACTGGAGAAACAGTCTGTTTCAAATCTAGCTTTCATTATGAAGAGATACGATTAATTTAAGAAATTCTTAAATTGCCCACTAGTCACTTCACGGCCAAAATAAGGGTGTCTGTACGTCGGAATGACTGTATCTGTTTGTCTATTTTTCTCACCTTCGATCAACGAATGATAGATCTACCAAATATCCGCCGTACAGAGAAAATTTGCGATAAAAATTACTAGAAATTCTAGTGAGTTTCTGACATTCAGCAATTTATTAGAATTTGTGATAGCTTTTTGATAACAAGTGTATGCATTGCTAAATGTCATCAGAGACTTACCAAAATTTCTGGTAATTTTGTCACCATTTTGAAGTAGCCATAGATAGACACAAACATCACATTTTTAGATTTTTTTTTTTTAAACCATACGAAAATATTCGGGTGCTCGGGTCACTTCACAGAGGCCTATTCCGGAGTTAGTAGCCTTTTCTTCCAACCTATCTTTTTTTTAAGCGTGAAATCACATACCGTCTTTATTTATCTCTCTCGTGCATAATTTGCCAGTTTCGTAAAGTCAGAAAAAAAGAATTTTCAAAATAAATACCGACAACCCGTACTGAAAGTACAAAATCAGACCATCGTTAGAGTGATTTACCAAACAAAACATTCCTGTCTTGAAATCAAATCCCCTTAACATTACCCGATCAATACTTTGAAAAAGATTCGGTAAATGACTTCGCAAAACCTAGCCACTAAGCATGTGCAGGTTCCCTGTATTTTATTCTGAATCATCAGAATTACCGCATTAAGGCAAGAGGTATACAAATTTCTTCCCACGTAGAGAGATACAACTCAGTTTCGAGATACTGGCATCGAGCTTGTCGGCGAATTTCATTGGGTCCACTCAATAAATCTTAAATATGAAATGGATTATATACTTGTCCGTAAGTAAATAATTTTCATTTGGTACCTTTAACCCTTAATTCGGCGGCCAACTTCCTATGTCGTATAGACAGCTGACGCATCACACTGCCCAACAGTTGACAGTTCACAATAAGGGGGAAAATAGAGCTGAAAATCAAAGTTTCAGCTAGTTATCCTAATGTAGCCCAAAATTGACCAAGTTTTTAAATAGGTAACTAAAGCAATTTAAATTTCCTATTTTAAAAAATCGTTTTTGCACTCTGTTTCATAACTACCACAAAAATATCACAAATAGAGGTTCAAAATAACTCTTCACACTGACGTATATATATTTGACGCCTGCTGTAAGTAAAATTACTTATGCCTCCTGCACTTCGTTTGCAAGGAGATAGGGGTGATCAGATACTTATGGAGTGTAAAACATAAAATATACGTTTCCCCTCAGTCGTCAAAATTCATCTCATTACTGACTTAGATTTGGTATCCTCCAATTTTGTCCACTTCTTAGAATTTTGCTGCAGACGGTAAAATTACGTTGTTACTCAGAATGTCAAGGAATATATTATTTAATTTACTGATTCATCAAAAAATCTGCAAAAACATTTTATTTATTCTCATTAAAATCTGCCAACAGTAATAGTGTATAGAGAATTCTAAACACGATGATTGACAACTCAGGGTCATTGAACTTAGGGTGCCGTTTATTGACCTTTAGGGAAGGGTTCATCAACCTTTTGCGCAATAGAGGGTATTCCAAACAGTCGAAGCGAGCATGTGTTAATTTTTGTATGATCTTGCACCTACTCATGAAGCCGTGATGAAACCTAACTCCTTCCCCTCTTCTCCACCTTAGTTACACTGATCACTCTGCCTGGAACCAGTTTTATTTTATTTTATATTCGCTTGGAAAAACGTATATACATTCAGGTATAAGGATGGTTTACATGAAGAACACAAATCCAGTGGGCAACTTCAGACCTGTTCCGATGATCAATCTGGTCCGTGTGAAAATAATCTTAGATTACATCATAGCTTTACAATTAGGTTCAAGGTCACACAACAATCAACACAAGCTCAATTCGCCTGTTTGGAATACGCCCTACAGTGCAAAAAGCCAGTGAACCCTTCCCTGAAGGTTATTGGCTCTTTACCCAAGGTCAACGAACCTGAACTCTCAGTCATTAGATTTATACTTCTCTATATATCACTCTATTAAGCATTATTTTCTTGCACAAAGCCCAACTAAACAACAAGTTGCAGATAAGCAGCCAGGACCGATTTAGGAGTATACTCATGGGGTCTGATGGAACCTCATTAAATGAAAAAATTTAGAAAAATATGTGGTTCACCAATCTCCATCAGTTACCCTCAGACACGAAAAATGCCGACTATGTATCTTTTTTGGCTAAGGGGGGGGGGGTTCCATCAAACTTATAGTTCCGGCACCTAAGAATCCTAAACCTGGCCTTGCAAGCAACTAACATAACCACGTGACTAACATTAAATAGAACATGTGTGATCAGCTTCGATAAATGTCAGATTTTGAAAATGCATTCTCTCTTTTTTGCGAGGTAAGTTCCCGAGAGGGATACAGGAAAGGAAACTCGACACTGAGATGTTTTGTTTGGTTAGCAAAATTCGTCCCATACAGAAAAAATTTGAAAATCGGGCTCGTTATCTGACTTTTCGCTCGCCAATCGCAAAATATTTTCACTTAGCAAAATTAAAGTATTTTGGGTGAAGAAAATTACAATCACTCTCCCTTCCCTTCGCCCCAAGATTATATTTATTGATAAGCTTCAATTACGTATATTACTACTGATTATGATACGTTACATGTAGATGAACATGAAGTCAAAATGAAACAATACGTAAGCATTTAGAGAGTAGACGACAAGAATTATTAAAGAGATAATTAGTTTTTTTAACCACAGTTAACTGTAACCCTCGTAGCTCTCCCTCAAAATGTAGACATTGTCTTAGAAAACCGATTTAGCGACCCTGAAGTCCTACATATTCGATAAGCAAGCATGTTGCATTTCAAGTAGATTTTGTTCGTTCTCCTCCCCGGGTGCCACAATTTTCAATTTACAGTCCAAATACACAGTACAAAATCATATGTATTTAGGGAAGCATTATCACCGAATACTTGACACAGGTCACATATTTCATGATCTCTTACCCAGGTGTTCCAAGTTTCAGACTCAAGTCTAAATACAGTAAACGAATTCAGTTTTTTCATTAACATTTATTAGTCAAATTCCGATTCGGAGGAACCCTGTTTACGAACTTCTCAGCCAAAAGAAGCAATCATCTCTGAAAATATGGCATAGTAACGGGGAAAGAGGAACCCAAAGTATCAAACAATGGTTTCATAACATTATCGCTTTGAACGTATTTCGGTAGAAGGGCAACTAAGGGTTTGTAGATTTATATCCAGTACAGGATTTGAATATTGAAAGAGTACTCCGTTTTGAAAATGTTCTTTCTATTTTGCACTCAGCTTCAAATAACATTAAAAATAAATTCAATCGCTTTCTCCTTTCCTCTTAATATAATTATATCGTTTTCATTAATTCCTGTCACAAATGGTCCACAAAAAGTCACTATTCCAAAAGGAATAATATACAAAAGAAACATTATAACTTCAGGGGTTGAATGTCGAATGTTCTAAAAAATTCCGATTCTAGGATAAGTACGAATGTAAAAAGGGAGGGGGAGGGCTGATTCGGTGGTAAGAAACATTTTGTTTGGGCAACACGATGTTATTGAAAAATATCAGAAAAATGAAGGTTAGCCTCATAAGGTCGGTGTTAAGTCTAACTGTTCAAGAGATCATTTTAACACCCTCCAACTAACTACATTTTTGGGGTGGTCACGAAACAATTACACAAAAACTTTTTAAATAGAAAATCCAGCAACCTATGACTTTTACGAGAATCATTTTCCATTTTACGACATGAATACTACATCCCAGGGCTAACTGTAGTTGAAATGTAAACACAAGACGCCCTTTTTCCTCCGAACAGTAGACTTACAGGGGCTCAGCAGGATAATTCTAATCTCGAAATTTGCCCCATATTCTCCCGAATTCATACAGAGAATTTTTGTTTTCCCGACGATGCGCACGATTGGTAGATTGGTACGAAAATTTGCATCAATCGAGCGTATTGAGAAACGAGCATTCGCCACCGGCCAACGCACTCGTCCACAAATTCCTCAACTTGCGTACAACAAAAGAGTGCGAAATAGTTTTCGTGATTTAACGTATTTACCAATTCGTTTCGTACGTACGAGTCCGTACTTAGATTTAGGCGCTGAATAACATAAGGTAAAACGTGCACATCGCTTACCTTCATCGGCGTCTTCGTTGTCACCGCACGTCATCGTCGCCGTCGATACCTTGTGACCGGGCTCCGGACAGCATCCGTCCTTGTATCCGTCCGGCGGACTCAGCGTGACCGGATCGACGAACTCCATTGGCGGATCGAACGCGGCGGCGAAATCGAACCGCGGACTGTCGACCGAGGGTTCGTATTCGTCGTCGTCCTCGTCCTCGTAATAACACCCCTCGTAACAGAACTGGTTGCCGCATTCACACCGTCCATAGTCGTCTTCGTACTCTTCATCGCGAACCAAAATCACGTAATCCGCCTCGAAAAACTTGTTCAGGCTTTCATCGAACTGCACTCGGTGCTTTTTACGATAGAATTTTTTCGAGCCCCTCTTGAGCGCCGACTTGAGAATGCCTGGCCGCGGCGCTGGGTCATCGGCCTCAACGGACGTCTCCTCGGAAGTGGCTGCGGTGGTGCCTTTCTTCTTATTCTTCATCTCACCAGCTGGCAGGCTCTCGTCGTTCGAGAGGTCGCCGCAGGACGAGGAGCTGGCCGACGAAAATACGAAACTGGTTATTTGGTCGCGATCCTCGTCTAGTTTCGCATTCTGTTGGCAGGGTAGCTGCGGCGGCGCTGCGTCGTCGTCGCGAACGCCGGACGCCGAGAATTCGCAGCAATCGCCGAGATCGCCGTCGAGACTGAGGTCCGGAATGCCCTCTCGAAGCTTGCTGTCAGTTTCCAAAGATTTTTTAAAGTAATCCGAAAACTCGCGGATGGCTTCGATATTTGACACACACAATTTGGCGGCCGCCTCAGGCTCGGGGTCGTCGGCCGCGCCGCCGTGATCGCACTTTTCGACACCGAAAATCAGATCTCGCACAACCGAGTCGTCGCCAAGGCCGAAAAAGCGTTTATCTAAAGGCGCCGCGAAAACGTATTCTGACGGATGACAGCTACGAGCTTTCAGTATGCAAAGCTCCGGGGGAACGCGCCCCGTCAAGTCGAGCTTGGAACTGTTCAGGCTCCGCATTATTTCGCCCGCCGCGACGAACCGTGGTAACGTACGCCATTTACGCAGGTCCGAACGCGCATCGTTCGATAACGATTTCCAACATCCACATTCGTCCAGGTTGTACGCGAGACTACCGCGGCTGCCACTCTTATCAGACGCGAGCAGCGCTTCAACGGTCGCGTGCTGCTTTCCGTGCTCCGCCACCAGAACCTCGCCACCGCCGCCGTCCTCTTCGGCTAACCGTCGTCGTTCGCCGCCAGCAGCTTGTTTATCATCTGTTGTTGTTGTTCGCCTCGCCTCGCCGTTGGGACTGTTGCTGCTGCGGCGGCCGCCTCCACCATCGTTGGTAATGGTAACTGTATCTGTATCTGCGTCCGTATCGCGTTCTCCGGATGAAGAATTTGGCATACCATCAAATCCGCGATCGCGATTCCGATCCGATTTTATTAATAATACATCGGATTCCACCGGTATCGAGTCACGGTACTTGAGATTACGCGGGCCGTTCCAATGGGCGCTCCCATCGCAGAGTCTGCGGGCTAATTCGCCGTCGGATGGCCAAAGATTCAGCAGAACCGCGAATGGAGCATTCGCAGACGGAGGCGCGGAAGCGGCTCGATAGAGGATGGGCGGCATTTCGAACATATCGGACAGGCTGTGACGGCGCACGTGATCGGCAAGGTCGAAAAGCTTCAGTTCCCGTAGCTCGAGTGTGGCCGGTTCGATGCGAGTCAAAATGTAGTCGGGTTTCGAGGTATCCCCGTCTACGAAGTGTTTCGATTTGGCCATCAAGTCGTACTCTGCCTTTGTAGACAGGTCGTTCCGGTGAGAACCACGAGAATCGAATGCGTCGATAGATTGGTAGGTGCCATTACGTGGCGACGTACAGCTAATTGGCGAAAAAGAGCCAAATTCTTCTTTCGATTTACACGCGACGTCAACCTCGGCCGCCTTTGTGGACGAGTCATTTCGGTGAGAACCGCAAGAATTGAATGAGTCAATCGATGGGCGGGTGTCAACCTGCGGTGATGTATTCATCTGCGAAGACGAGTGCGGTTGGAGAACGGCTGCTGGAAGAAATTTGCCGACGCCCGAGTTATAGGAATCTATTGTAAGTCGATCGAAGACGTAGTTTTCGCATTCGCTGAGTGCATCATTATTCGTATTCTGTTCGCTCGTTTCCGTACCCGCAGACTCGCAGTCAAAACGAGTGATCTTTCTTCTGAATTCAGATTTAACGGATCCTCCGTATTCGCCACAGATTTTTCCCAAGTGTTTCGATCCACACTCTCCAACATCGACAAAATTAGCGACTTTACATCCGCAATCAATTTTCATGCTTCTAATGCCATCTGTTACGAGGGCAGTATTAATATCATTGACCAGCTCGATATCACAGAAATTATCCTTCGAGCTCTCACTGACTACGATGTGAGTTTCTGAAGCATCGCTGTTAGCGTTGCTCTCAAGGCCTTCATACATCAAAGAAGGGCGAATCTTGGAAGCATCAGCGCTGTAACAGTCACTTGAATTAGCGACAGTGTTGTAAAATACAGGTACGGACTCGCCATTTTCAAAGCTCGAGGAAGCAGAGACTGCATCGTTTTCGGAATTCGTGAAATCCGGGTTCATAGGACTTGTAGCAGGATAAACTTGAGCAGAACCGAAAACACTTTCCGAGTCACAATCACGGACGGAAGGGTGATGCACTTCGAAAGATATAATACAGCTTTCAAGATCACTTGGAACAGTGGCAGCACAGCGACAAAAATTTGATGCGACGTCATCTACGGGAGTAAATGAGGTTTCAATAGGTTGGCTGGTCTCGACGAGTCCATTACTGGGGGTTCCATTTGAAGGAATTCGCTCAGTGTCATCAAACTGCCTACAAGTAGGATTATCGACACTAATTTGATCGGTGTAAGACTCGCTTTCCAGTGCACATGCGGTATTACCGTCGGTTTTTTTAATTTCGCTACTGGAAGCCGACTGCTCGTTTTCTTGACCAAGGAATTCAGAATTTAATTCAACTGCGCGGTTATTTTCAGTAATACTGGCTGTGGAGGACGCGTTTTTCTCTGTACCATAAACGGAATTACTTTTGGATGCAACCGCGGAACTTTGGAGGCCGATTCTATCAGAGGCAACTATCTTAGCAGTCCATACTTTGGGGTCGAGAAATACGTTGTTTTCAGTTTGGGAGACTAGGTTTGTTTTGACGTAGCTATCGATGCCAAATGGTTTGTCACATTCGAGGTCCTTGGGACCGTCGACAGCAAGCTCCTCAGAGCGTTCGGTAATTAGAGCTAATTGATCATTTTTAATTCTGTCAAACTCAACTTCTTCCATAATCAAATCGTTGGGAGCAAGGGCCACAGAGTGCTGAGTACTATCGAGCACCGAACTCGCAGGCGAGTTCACAACAGAGGTGTTTAAATCATCGGTCAAGCTAAACTCAATCTTAATGAATTTGGTACAATTTTTCCCAGTCTGGGCATTACTACATACAAATTCAGAAGTTACGTAAGAGTTCTCGAGGGAGCCAGTTTTATCCATATTTGAACTAGTTATTTCCAGTTCAGTCGGAAGATCAGGTTGTTTTGTCAGTAGGTCTACAGCATTCTCTTTGTTGCAAGAATTAGCGCGTGAACAATCGGCATCAGACAAGTCACAGCCTTGAAAGGGATGGGAACTCACATCACTCAGCGGATGATGCTGAAGTAACTCTAGGTCTTTTACCCGTGGATTGCATACAGTATTCTCGTCAACTCCTCCCTCTGCGACATCATTTTCTTTGTTTGAATTTCCGTGTTCGGTGCCAAAGAGAGCAGCGGAGAGTCTTGTGTCTGCACTGTTGAACTTAGAAGGAGTGTATTCAATGCGAGTAACTCGATTTATTGATTCGGCGTTCGCTACACCGTGACTGGAGGCTTCTTCCTGGAGATCATTCGCTGAATCGATAAAGCTAAAGTTACAACAAACGGCAGATTTAGCGTGTTCAGAATTATCGCGACAGCGGACAGACTGTACTTCCTCAGAAGTATCGGTAAATTCATTGTTCACACATTTCCAATCGTAATCGCGAAGTTCCGGCTTTTCAGTTCGAGACTCGATGAACTTGTTTACTTCTCTGGTCTTGGTGAATAATGCATTATCGTTTCTTCTTATGGTAAATTTACAATTTTCAGGCACATCTGTAGACATCTTAGAGCGGGTAACTTCGAAACAATCAGCAGAACATTCACCGCGTCCCTCGGACGCGAAACACGAGTAATCAGCGAAATTAGGATCTTCCGAGTTACTTTTCATCTGATCTATGTAAACATCATACTTGGCAAACACAGATTTGTCGTCATCAGTCTCACTTCTAAGTCCAACGCTGGCATTTTTACCACGACAGACCACATTCGCCTTTTCTGTTCGAACGCATAGGGTGTCAACTGAATCTCCATTTTCAATACGAGCGCGTGATTTGCAATCGTCTACGACGAAATCTCGACAACCAATCCACTCCTTTTCACTTTGCAATTCCGCGTGGCTGTTATCAGCGAATAGTTCTTCCTGGCTCACATTGCTAACCGGACCAACGCTAGTGATATTATCATTATAGTCAAACTCGACGTATAATTTGTCGGTATTACTCGCTTCGGGGAGTTTGTCTATCTGGCAGTCAGCGTCGTAAGTTCTGAACATATCAGGAGGTTCTAAAATGATTTCGTTCAGAGCACTATTGGGCGAATTCTCATTAATGTGCAGATTGTCGAACCTTTCGCAGAAACTTTCGTTTACAGAGGTAGAACAAAGGCCGGGACTAGAGGTACAAGAAGAATCGGATACTGAGTTAAAGTGCTGACAAGCGTCGATAGGTTTGGACGGGGTAAATGACGGAGTTTCGGATTTACTACTCGCGGACGAGCAGACAGGGGCGTCGCAGACACCGGCGCTTTCGAAAATTCTAAAGCTACTGAACGAATGCGGACTAAAAAACTCGTAGTTCGGAGTGCGATACTGCTGATTCACGGGAGAGCATACAGGTCGGCTGGGTATCTTAGCCTCTTCCAGTTTAGCTCGAGGCAAGAAAAACGCGGAAGAATCGGTCCGGGAGTCGGGACTTGACCAGCTTGACAGTCCCACAGAGGTACCGCTACGAATACTAGAGGCGCTGTTGAAGCTACGTTCTTCTTTGCCATTAACGCTGGAGGCACTGGACCATCCACCGTTGCTCGACGAATCATCGTAACTGCCCGACCGCGCGGCGCTTAGCATGCGCTTATCGTTCTTTCGTGAACTTAGATTATGATACTGATTGATTACCTTACCAACGACGTCTCCGAAAATGGGCTTCTCAGCGGTGATTTTCGAGACTGACTGTTTCATTTTCTCGCCTGCATCGAGACAGTTTCGCAGGTACTTAAAAACGCCATCGTCGGAATTGTTGCTGTTGCGTTTCAAACTACGACTGGATTCGGATTCGTCAAATGAGTCAGGGTAACGCTTCATCGAGATCCTGAAATCGGAGGTGGGGCGTTCGTCGTCGGTCGAAATAGTGTCATCCGAAATCGAGAATGTCTTCTCGCAATCCGAAGGCAATTCTTCCACCACCGAGTAAGTGCCTTCGTAAACAGAATCATCATCGACCGGGTAGTCGACATCGACGGAAGACTCTGAAAAAATCACCGGCAGCTTTTTGAAATCCGAGGTCGTCTTGCGGGTAATGTCGATGGCTTTCCTCGACACATCCGCGTATAAGATCGATTTTTTAATGCAGTCGTTGGCGGACAAATTGCACTGGTGAGGGGCGTATAAAACGTTGGACGCGCGATAGGACTTATCGTCCGACAGTAAATTCTTGAGTGCCGAGTCGTTCGGACAGTTTGTATCGTCGCGAATGACATTTGTTTCCGAGTCAACGTTTTCGGAGAGGATAGATATGTCCGAATCTGAGGCGGATGACTGATTTTCGAAGAAAGACGGAGTTTTTGCGTTCGCCGCTATGGAAACGAGCGGAGCGGCGAGTTTGAGTGACTCGTCAACATCCTCGGATTCGTACTCCGACAGTATATCTGGTATTTCCTCCTCGATAATGGCGTAGTAATTATCGGGCGAGCGTTTCGACAGCCGGGCCTTGTACAAGTTGAGAAGCCGGCTAACGTTGTCGCTGCTTTCCATCGCGATTTCGTTACCTTTCCGGTTTCAAAAGGAATACGGGCGCGTCAACGGCATTTCGAATTCGACGAGGCGCGCGGCCTCGTTGATAATAAGGGGTACGAGATGACCATCGTGTTGGCTGAAATTCGTTCTGAAACAGAATTTATGTAACTGAATATCAGTATCTCGAACGAGGGAATGAGGAGTAGACAGTATACATGTATTTTGGATATTATGGTAGAGGTATCATGTCTTATAATTAGTATCGCTATTATCGAGGACGTAGGTACAAGAGCGGTACAGATCTACAGATACCGAACGTAACTTAGGCTTCGTCAAAATAATACATGTACCACGAGCCAATATTCGCTTGTACTTCGGAAGCTATCGCATCGCGTTCCAGCTTTATTACTTTACAGTTAGCGGTCGGGCCAATTGTATACGCGTACTTCATTAGCACATATACGCCACGAGGCACACGCGCATTGCAGCGAACAATACAAAAGGCCTTTAAGATTGAAAAAATAGAAGAAGAAAAAAGAACAAAACCAGAACAACGCGCGTCATTTTCATTATATTTTCACAGCTCGTACTTGCGTTACTGGCCGACTATGGGCATTGTTCTTTGTTCAAGAAATTTGGTAAAACGCCAACGACATTGATCCACGTTAACGCATATATATCGTTTCAGAGGACATGGTATTGTAAACCTCGAGTGTCATCTTCGTGACATTTCTACACGCCGTGCCGTGATAACGAATCAGTCATTTATATCGACACGTGACAATATTCGGTGTCGTTGGCAACGCGGGCACGACGAACGACGCGATCGTGATGAACGATCTATACGGCGAACACCGTACAGTAATGCAAAGGACTCCAGCAATCGGGGAGTGGATGCGAGCCGGACCACACTAAGCTGAGAGACTCAGAGCGAGATGTATCTGTCCCCTGTCGTCTGGGATGATCGAAAATGTTAGAATGTGAGATCCTTTTGAAACAGCGAGATAAAATTTGAATCTTAACAATCCCAGCTATGTAAATGGCAAAATCGAACAGGGGCTCAGGTCCCTTCACAAATGTGGAAGCAATTCGAAAGACCTTCGGGGCTTTTAGCTGCTTGGGTCCGAGTTCGCACCATTAAAAAATAAGTTCAAAAGTTCGTATTAAGTAGTACGCGTATATTTTGAAGTTTCGCAAGAGAAAACGGAGAAGATGTAGCGAGAGCATGAGACGACTCCAAAAAACGACTAAACAACGAACATCGAGTCACTGCCTAGCCGGACAACGAGGTTTAAAAAATACGAGGGTGGAAGAATAGCGTGAGGAAAAGAAAGGAAAAAGGAAAAGATTCCTGGAAAAGAAAGAAAGAAGCGATTCGGTGTAGAGATGCTGCACAGGTAATATGCACAGGTGAGGAAGACTGGCTTGGCAGGACAGGTAACAAATATACAACAAAAAACTATTTACAAAAGAATTCGCGAACCTTAAAAAAGTCGATCGCGGTGGAGAGCACCGCAGGACCCTTGCAAACCACATCAAGCTTATAAACGTATTCGACTGAAAATCAAGGGCGCATTGAAGCGGCTTCTGAGAGGGAAAAGGAAACTAAAAGTTTTCAACTGAGTATTTAAATGTTGCCATCTAAGTCGATTTTGCCAGCTGACAAACATTCTTGAAATCGACCTTTTAGAAAAAAATATGACATGAATGTAAATAAAAAAATAAATGCTTTCATCAAAATTTTGCAACACTGACCAAAACATTTTCGGAATTTAGAAGTAAAGGAAAACATTTTTTAATTTTGTTAGGGTCAATTTCACTCAATTTTCCAACTCTGGAAAATACTGGGACGAGAGGTCTCCCTTTCGATATAACATCGTTGAAAATGCAAAAAAAAAAATAATTCAAATCCCACGAGAAAACTGTGTCACTGTAAAATTTATTAGAAATTGACAGGATTTAAAATACACCAACTGAAAAAATATCAATGCTACAATCAACATTTTAAAATTTAAAAAAAAAAAAAAAAAAAAAAAAACCACTTCATTACCTTAACGTGGCAAGGGGGCTTAAAAAAGAACTAAAGGCACACATAGAGGAGGAGGAAAACACCGACTAGTGAAACAAAATGGCCAGAAGAATATGATTTTTGGACGGGGGAGTATATAGAATAATTAATACAGCAGCGAAAAGAGGGCAAACAGGCGTAGGTATTATTACGAGTAAAACCATAGGGAATAGAGGGCAAAGTTATACATGTATACTCAACATAGTGAGATAATAAGTTGCTAGTTAGTCTTTCGGCTAAACCAGTATCTTTAGTGATAGTCTATACGTAGGCCAACAAGAAGTCATAGTGAAGAAGAAGTAGAAAAATTTCATGAAGAAATTGATCACGCACTAAGCAAGGTAAATAATGGGATATTGGACCACCAGAGTAGGAGGAGAAAAAGAAAATGGGGTATGCGCAGAACATGGATCAGAAGAGCGAAATGAAAGAAAATCGAGGCTCGTAGAATTTCGGGAAAAATGTAAATTAGTTATTGGAAACGTCCTCTTTAAAAATCATAAGAGAAGAAAATAGACTTGGAAAAGTCCACGTGATAAAATATCAAAAAGATTATATTTATTACTAATTATAACCAGAAGATATAAAAATTGAATATAGTTTTGTAAAACATACCGTGGAGTGGATGTAGACAGTGACCACAATTTAGTAGTAATGAAATGTAGGTTTAAATTTAAATAGGCGAATAGTAAGAATGTAAAAGCAGAATGGGATTTTGAGTTATTGAAAGAGGTAAAGAAAGATGAGAACATCAAAAAGAAGTAAAATGAAAGAATTTCGTTAATCAAAGAAAGGAAATGAAATTAAATGGGATTAAATAGCACTAAAAATTTAAAAAATTAAAAAATTAAAAAAACGCGATATATCTGGCAGCAAGGAGAAAAATATAGGTACTCAAATAATAGAAACAAGAAAACCATGAATCAAAAGTGAAGTATTAGAGTTGATGGCAGGAAAAAGAATAGAGGAATTAAGAAAATATATAAGGCTTTAAGAAATAAAATAAGGAGAGTACCTATGTAAGAAGGGCAGCGGGAAAATGGATTTTTTAGAATTGTTAGGAAACTGAGGAGTAAATAATATGAAAGCAGGTAAAACAGAAGGAGTTGATGAAATCGCTAGTGGGTATTTGAAGAATGCAAGAGAAGTAGTTTAAAAAATTCATACACAATAATTTTCAGAATGTATGGAGGAGAAATTCCAATAGATTTCCAGAAAAACAGGTTAATTATGATCTCTACAAAAGCAAGAGCGAGCAAGTGTGAAGAGTATATCGTACTACAAGTTTATTTTCGCATGTATCTAGCAAGGATAATATATAAGAGAATACAAAATGAATTAGAAACTATGGTAGGAGATTAGTTTGGATTCAGAAAAGGTCGCACAAGTAGGGAGCAATTCTATGTTTGAGGCTTTTATGAAAAAGAAAAAAAAAAGACTGAAAAGGTTTGGATACGTATGTAGCGTAGGTAGATTTAGAAAAAGTTTTTGATAATACTGGCTGGTTAAAAATGTTTCAAATACTGAAGGCGATAGGAGTTAGATATATAGAAAAAAAGAGTAATATGGAACTTATATAATGGTCAAAGGGTACAAATATAAATAGAGGAAGAAATAGGAGAAGCGAAAATTGAAAAAGGAGTGAGACAAGGTTGCTGTTTGTCACCAGTACTGCTTAACCTATTTGTAGAAAAAGTAATTGAAGAAATAATGAAAGGAAATCTGGAGTGAAAGATACAAGAGGAAACGGTTAGAATAATAAGGTTTGCAAATAACATTGCACTAGTGGAAAGAAATAAAAAAAGAACTAAAAATATTGAAAAAATTGGATGAAAAATTGAAAATAAATTATAAAATGAAGATGAATAAGAATAAATGAAAAGTAATAATGCCCGTCAGTAAATGGGAACAAAATCAAATAAGTATGGACATGGGAGGTGAAAAAATAAAGGAGGTAAAGGAGTATAAATACTTTGGTAGTCTGATAACGCAAGATGGAAGAAGTAAAACAGAAATAAAGAGTAGAACAGAGCAGGCTAGGAGAGTCTTTTTTTCAAAAGGGAGATATGTTTAGGGCAAATATAGCTTTGGAAGTAAGACTGAGATTTCTTCGATAGCACTGTATGACCGCGAGACTTAGATAATAGGAACACAAGAAAGAAGGACAGAAGCTATTAACCCTGCCTGCAGTGCCACATATTTTGTTACGTAAATGCTACTCCTAGAGAAATTCACTAAAATGATATTTTTCTAAGCATGGAATGGACGATATGTTAACAGATTCTCTCCAAATCGTCACTAGGTAATGCTTCGTACCTCTTTATTCTCTTTAGAATATATGATGCTCGTTGTTATTTCTCTAACAATTGTTAGGGATATGCAACCGGCCGATACAAAATTTAAATAAGCTAAATTACGATTTTTTTCAATTTTAATTCATATTTGAAAAAAAAAATTGAGAACCTCTGAATTCCAATATTTAGCTTATTTTGATAGAAACTATAATATTGTGCGAGACTACTAGTCAAAATAAAACTCTTTACAACGTAAAAAGTCAAGCGAAATTGAATTACCATTTTGACTATTATGCCCAAAATGCCCAGAAACCCAATATTTCAAATGCACGTAAAATTTCTTTTGAGCACCCCTGAATTGGGTATATCTGTCCAACGTATGGCGGTTCGAAAGCGTATCATTAGCGAGTGTTTCGCGCCCCAACGTTCAGGTAGACACTGCAGCACATTCTGTGCTGGTAAGGTTGCCTATCACGATTTTAGCGAATTTCACAAAGAGTGGCATTTAAGGGTTATAACGTGGGGTTATCGAAGGATGCTGAAAATCAAATGGATAGAAAAGATCAGGAATGAGGAAGTACTGAGGCGAATAGGAAGGGGAAGACAAATTTGGAATATAATTGTAAAGAGAAGAGTTAAAATAAGCAGTAAGTCAAAATACAAGACATCCGGGGATGTTGTTGTTGTTCTAGGTACAGGGAATGGTTGAGGTAACAAACTGGAAATAAAGGCAAAGAATGAGCTATGAAGAGCAGATAATGCAGGATACAATGTGTAAATCCTTCTCAGAAATGAAAAGATTAGCACAGGAGAGAGAAAAGTGAAGAGAACTAGTCAAGAGACAAAGGAATAAATTAACAAAAAAAAAACAAAAAAAACTGAAATTTGCTAAGAAAAAGTATGGTTTTACGGCTCATTTGATATCTTCTGTCAAGCTGCTAGGATAGCCATCTGACTATTTCCTCTGTCTTTTCCCTTACCGTATGGGCTCATAGCTCGGATACAAATTTCTGTCGTGCCTATCAGCCAATATCAAATTTAGAAAATAGGTCACAATCGCGGTATTTTACTCCATCTGCTTTCAAATCATCAGATGGTTTTCAAAAGCACAAATTCGCCGAGCATGGGCAGTTAACTTTGCATCAAGAACCTGGGCATCTGTCATACTATGCTCGCAACTAGATGTAATTTATCGGTGACCATCTATCCTACATACTGCGACAGCCTCCATCATATCGCGTAAGTTTCTCCTACAAACGCCCACCAAAACACCTTAATTAATTAGAGAAGACGAAAAACGTGGGACAAATTACATAATCGAACGTTAACCCATTTTAATCGATCGCTTTATTTTGTACCGCAATGTAACACAACTTAGAATCGAATGCCAGAATTACAAACTAGAATTTATGTATGAAAGGAAAAAAAGCTGAAGCGTTATATAGGTAAACGAGCTACCGTTTACGACCATGAAATACTGGTTAGTAGCTCGGAGGCTGCTAACGAGTTCTAAACAAAGCTAGAGCAAGAACACATGTTTCTTTTTTCTTCTTAATAAATGTAAATGAGAATTGAAACTGCGAGTTTCCAGTCAGCTACGCGAATTTCTGCCTTACGTTTTCGTTTTGTAAACTATGACGTCTTTGATCGATGCACAGCGTCGATCGAACTAACGGAAACAACCGAAAGATATACTGGCTCCTGGCATTTTAATTTAATTTTTCGGCGCTTGTTGACTATAGAGACACAAAGTAACCACTAATTGTGGTAACTCGTGGCCTTCGTGCACCAGAACGTCAAAGAGCAGATCCAAACAATATTATAATAACCAGACGTTAAACTATGTAGTAGTTACGAAAGAATGTTGATTGAGAAGTAAGTATACAAGAATTCTAAATCTATTTGTTAATGAAAATTTGTCTAGTTCTTTCAAAGTATTTTCTGGTCTATTAGTCAGGCGAAACAATTTATAAAATATGAAGTCGTTTAGCCAAAACACCGAAAAAAATATTCCGAATTTTCACGACGGCATTCTGCAAAGGACACACAACTCCGCAATATGCATTGATCTATGGATATTTAAAAGGAAATCATCAAAAACCAAACTATCAAGCAGAAATATCTAAAACCGAGAATTTTCAAACTGATTTCGAAAAGAGTACGATGGTCAACGACCTGAAATCCAAAACTTTGTTACATCAAGTTTCAGACAGCAAACAGGCAGGTGGGCAGATAGTTTACCGCCAGGCACAAAATGGAGTCGACAGTCAACTAGTTAAGGTTTAGGACCCGAGACACCGGGAACCAAGCTCTCTCCAGCCCTTTTTATTTTACATACGTGTATGGTTTTGTCTCGAGTAGACACGGAAACGAGAGCCAAAATACAGGATTAAAGAGCCAGGACGTACTAAAGCAATTTTGATCGTAGGCAGGGAGGGAAAGGGAGGGAGAAGTATTCAGATTTTTCTTTCTGTGAAATGTTCAACTGTAATTCTACCTAACTCAATAAAAGGATAAAAATTTCAAAAAAACATGTAAAGTAAGTCGACAAAAGTTCGAGACAAAAGAACAAAAAATGAGCACGCTACAAGCAAATAATAAAGGAACGAAAAATGAGATCACTAAAGTCTACACATAGCCATAAAAAAATAGTCTCTTCTTTACAGATGATGACGCACAGCATAACCAATTTATATTTGGTTGCATAAGTATCCCTTGTTAGCAATGACATCTTTGAGACGCTGTGGCATAATTGAAATAAGTTTTGAAGTGTATTCAGCGGAAATAAGCGTCTACTCTCCTTTCAATGTGCAACGCAACTCTTCTTTAGAACTTCAGGGACTCTTCCGAACGCGGCAGTCCAACTTGTACAACAAGTTCTCAATGGGGTTGAGGTCAGGGGACTGAGCGGGTGTTTCTAGAACGTGTGGACAATTATTCCAAAGCCACTCCTTCAATGGGTGCGCAGTGTGTTGAGGTCATTATCTTGATAGAAATGGAATGTCCGACCAATTCTCACTTTAGCGACACTTTTGATGAGGTTCGTCTTTAAAATATACAAATGTCAGGGCCACTTCATTATCTCATCGATTAAGAAAAGTTCCCCAGTGTCATGGGCTGAATCACATCCCCACACCATACCATGCCCTCCACCATACTTTATTGTCGTTTTCTCATTACCGGGTTTAAATTCGTCATTCGACTTTCGCTACTCCATTACCTTTCTGTCAGAGCCAGACAAATAAAATTTTAACTCATCGCAGAAAATTACATTTGACCCAAACTGTTCATTCTTCAGAACGTACCCCCGAGCAAAAACGAGTCTTCGTTTGCGATTAACTTCATTAATGAAGGGTTTCTTACGCGCCACTCGACTATGAAAACCTTCCATTTCGTACATAACTTATTCCGCATTTCACTTTTCCCTCGTTCCTTTACAATATTCAGCCGTCAATTTTGGGACACTCACCTTCGGATTCTCCTTTACTTTCCGCATAATTTGGCGCGTTTCCCCAGCAGTCACAATTTTCGGACGTCCACTACATATTATGGCATTCTCAATTCTCTGTTTTTTCTTGTACCGCAGTACAATTGTTGCGACTGCATTTCTGTTTACCTGCAGGAAGGCAGCAATTTCCGAATGCAACCTACGATCAATTTTCGCACTTCCGTAGAAATGTCTTCACCCATTTTGCGGATTTCCACTTCTGTTCCACTATGCACGAAACTTGCGAATAACATCAGAATGCTTCATTTCATCATCAAACCTTATCTCAACTATGCCACAGCGTCTCAGAAACGTCATCGCTAATAAGGGAGCGATGTAACCACGTATTAATTGTTACGCTGCGCGTCATCTGTAAAGAAGAGACTATTTTTTTATGGCTGTGTGTAAACTTTTGCGATCTCATTTTTCGTTCTTATGTCAATTATTTGCTTGTAGCGTGTTCACTTTTTGTTCCTTTGTCTCGAACTTTTGTCAACTTCATTTAGAAGTATTACTTTACATTATAATATATTTTTTTGAAATTTTTATTCCTTTACTGAGTCGAATAGAATTACAGTTCAACGAAAACGTTACAGGTATGTGTAGACTTTAGTGGCTCACTGTATACATATAGTTTAAAGGGACAAGATTATCTCTCTTTCGAAGCCGTCACAGACGCTACCACTGGAAGATCTTGGGTAGTTCCGTGTCAATCTGACAAGTCAACAGCGCGTTAAAAAATTAAATGGGGTGGGAGGGAGCAGTACGTAAAATATCGTCTACATCTCTTTCGATTTATCTGTCCCGATCATTTGTGACTGTGCGTCTTCCAGCTAATTACTACGCCTTGCCCCGTTTGCTCTGTCTCGTCTTTTTGTATTGTATGCCTATCAGTCTCTTTCTTTATGTCTCGCCTCATCCTTCAGTCTGCTTACCTGTTTCTCGCTTTTCCAATGAAAATAAACGGTTTTTAGAGGTATGATTCAAGATCCCTGACCTCAATTCACCGCCTCCCTAGCTACTACTCCCAAAGGAAATCCGTAACAGAGACAGCCCCTCCCCACAACCAGATAGAGACAAACTGGAAGTGAGCGAACATAGGGTTGACGAGGAGGTTGTTCTGCAAAACTGCCTGAAAGCTTGGCCATTTTTTAAAATTTCGAATAAAAGTTTGAGCATTGCCAAAAATCAATGACCACCATGGTGTAGTAGTGAAACAAAATGATCGATGCCATTTAGTTATCATCCTACAAATAATTCTCAGCGTCAACCTTTTTTTTTTTTTTTTTTTCCCCGTCTTCAGATGTAATAACTTGGTCGGGTAATACTATGTAGTTTTAACAGTAACGCAGGTATGATGATAGAAAAACTAGTTGAGGGACGGATAGTAATTTAATAGGTTGAACCATCTTTTACTTTATCGCCTTTTGTTGATCGCCAACACGTCTACCATTTCCTTTTTCTCGCCAACTATACGTTTTCACGATACAATACTATAATTTGCCGACCGAAAACACGAACTTTCAAGTCTTCTTTTTGTTTCCTACTCTGTGATTTTGCAGTTACACCTAATTTACGATGATGAACGGTTCGCTTCGGCCTTGTTACATTGCCATTAAATAGTAGGTATTAGGAATGGAAGTAAATCATCTCGTACTTGGAAATTCGAACTGAATAATTATAAATATGCTCCGAATGTTTTTGGAAGAAAATTATTGCATTATTCCCACTGAAAGAAGAAAGAGTAAGCAGAAGTTCAAAAATGGTTTTCAAGTATGAAATGTTGACGCTGTTGACCAGCAAAGGTAGGATCGACATACAAAAGGGAAAATACATATATTGAGGAAAACGTTTTCAGTTCGTAAATACTGCTAACTAAGGATCCACTCTGACCAACTAATAAATCGGGTCTGATTTAATGGCCCGACAAAACAAAGGGATACATCGACAGAAACAAATATGTAAATACGACAATTTAATGGGTCCAACGACAATTTCCGCAGTAAACAATAAAAAAATGAATGCCTGACAAAAAATTAGTGGTTAAACTACACGAAGTATGATGAACGACCATATTATAGTATAATACGCTGCTGAAAATTAATCACCACAGTAACCTGGGTGGCGACAAATCAAGTGCTATAAGCGACTTTTTGTGTGGACGTCGATTTAAGTGAAAACTATATAAGCAAATAAAAAAATTAATTGGAGCTGACGCAGTGGGGACTCTGATGACCGGAAAAATGGTGTGCCAAAAAAGGGTTATTAAACCTGAACAATACTGAGATCAATATTTTCATTGACAAAAGGAAGGACAAGGAGTTCATCAAGGTGCAATACAAAGGAAGACCGTTAGCTCTCATAAGAAAGGTGAAGTACTTAGGGCGTATATCTTGATGAAAAACTTTTCTGGAGATATTACATCACGGAGAAAATAAGAAAAGTGAGTAGGATTCTTTGGGCTCCCCATATCTTTGTCGGCAAGACCTGAGGACTCTCTCCCAAAATAATGTACTGGATATATACCGGTGTGATATGCTCCAAAATCACATATGCGGCAGTTGTGTGTTTTTTGTCGTTCTTACTAATGAAATAGTTGTTGTTCATGTTGTCGTTACATACCACTAATTAGTATACAAAAGTCCTGTCGTGTCGCATAATATTCCCCCATAAATCTTCAAAGTCAACTTCCTCCTCCTCTCCCTCTACCACGAACACCCTAGTACGAAGGTATTTGATGAGAGTTAGCTGATATCTGAAATCTCGACATAAGGTAGACAAAAACCGTTATCTGAGGACATTATCAATCTCAAGGAGTTTGAATCACGCCGTAAATGCTTCCGGAAAACTTGAGAAATATTGTTACTTACACCCGCCTTCCAGTAACGGCATGCTGCATATTTTCACGTTCAAAACGATTTAAAATTTCGGCTCAAATCATCTGCCAGTCGAATCAACAAATTACATGGTGAACTGCGTAAAATAACAACCACTAATGATTGCGAAGCCAGGATGCGGCACAGGAAACGTCGGATCTAAATTAACCTGTTTAGACGAACACTGGAAAGCGGGAAATGCGGGTGTACTGTGTGTCGTCTATCCCGAAGTAATTATTCGGTTTCACGAAGGCAGGCAGATATTCAGACACAACAACTGATGTCGCGTAAGATTACGAATGAAATATCAACCTGTTGCTTCGTGAGCCGTGTACACTCTGTGATAGGCAATTCTTACATCACAACAAAATGGAAATTGCAGCGCCAAAGATGAAGGAGCACGAAGAAACTTCAATAATAACGAACGAATTATTGCACAGAATGTTGCAAAGAACACAATTTTTCGATTAAATTTTAATTTGGCCATATTTTAATAAGCAATATTGCGATTGTTCAGAAAGAATTATTAAATTCGTAATTTAGAGGCAATTGTATGACTTGTACGACCACTGCCTCAATTGTAGGACTTCTGTACGACCTCTACGACCGGTAATACACACCCTTCATTTACGATTAAAAATAAAACCGGTCAAATTCCACCAGTGGAGCAATTAATGTTTAATAATTCGTGTAATTATGCGATTGATCAAAAAAACTAAATAAAGATCGACCAAAGCACGAGGTTATGACTTCACTGCATTTCGACGTACCAACAATTCAATCATGTTGAATTCACAATCTACTCTCTTCAATTTTTTCCACTACTTCACCGGATAAATAAGAGCTACGATTTTTAAATATACGTACCAATTAAAAACTGTTTTCGAATCTAAATAACGACCTGAATACTGAACTATCAAATAAGTCAACTAAATCGTTTTTTATCAATCAACTCCGACTTTTTGAGAAGAGGAGCGGCAACATATTGTAATCGAAGTAGTCCTGCACCGAGTATTAGGGGACTCATTCGAATGATTCATCCGTAAAAGAGGTTCACCACGAACAATCAAAGGCAGTGTAGATCGCTTGTATGTTACGGATGAGTCATCTTTTGAATGACTCGATGCACAACGCAGATTCTAGCACTTAAAAATTAGCTCAATCACTTCAACCATTTTTGGCCACTTTCGAATATTGTAACACGAATTTCATTGAATTTCTCTCAAAATATTCTGACACCACCTACCGAATTTATTAAGGCCAAAAAACCCTACCCACGTGGAAGTAGCCAAATCTATTCATCTCTGTAATTAAATTCCTCGTCCAAGACACATTTTGTTTTCCTTCACGTCTGATAACTCCTGTCACTGTCTACATATTTTTTGTTCATTTATACTTTTCACAATTCATCATTTTCGGATTCCAGTTCTCTCTCTCTTGATTTTACAACGTTCGATTTTCTTCGTTAATTCGCGAGTGAAGAATTTCATGAAACACGGCGATGAGATTTTCAACGAGAGAAATATTAGCTAAGAGTATTTTGGCGGTCCTCGTGAATTTGCAATAAGGAACGGTTCATGTGGATCGAAAGCCAAGCTTTTCAAGCAGATGTTACCAATTGCAAATAAAGAAAACACACAGTTTCACGTTAATTTGGAATAAATATTACAATTTACAAATATACAAGCGTAAACGAGTAGGCGTACATTTTGCTGTGACTACAACTGAAAATTCGCGTTTATAACACGCACTATTATGTTCACGTAATAATCGAATATCCACATCCGAGTTTTCACAAAACCTGAGGAAGTTTAGGGGTAATACGCGCCAACAAAAAATAAAAAACATGATATGTAATTTTGCATAGCTGACAAAACAGAAAAGAGAATTCACCATAAATGAATTAACAAATTTGAAGATTTAAATGTTGGACTTTCATTGGACTCTTTTCGGGCTTTTCAAGTTTTACCACGACCACAAAAAGAAGGGACCACGCAGAGTATGCTTGAGTACTTTGGAGATACAGAAACGAAGTCCGAAAAAGTTAGGTTGGGATTTCTGATTTTACGAATTGACCTTTTCTTAAATAATACATAATTCCTCATTTTTCAATTTTAATTGAATCTATATTACAATTTATCAAAATTACTGAACTTTTATTAGATTTATTGAACCCATTTTCAAATACTGGACTTTAATTGGCCTTATTGGACCGGTAGACACTCTGATTTATGAATTAAAATGGAGTAGGTATCTGAGAAAATGTAATTCTGATTTCGATTTCCTCCCTATAACGTGTTTCAATTTTCAACTTGGTGTAAAAATAATTTTAAAAATATGTACCTACTCTACACAAATTAATTTAAAAAAGTATCCTCAAAGAGATCCAACGTCAAAGAGTTTTTGCAGATATTTTTCATCATTATAATTATTACGACTAGTTGGCTTTTCCCTTTGGCCTAACCCACACAACAACACTTACTCGTATATTTACTTGATCACATCGCTAGCTTGCTCGGAACCTCTACCCATTTCATGCCTTCCTATCCTTTCCCCCCTCGCTACTTAATATCAAGAAGCGAAATTACTAGTTGAATAACATTACACAACGCACATGGTTACACGCCGGCAAGATCTTACGTTTTTCATCAAACTTTTTCTTATAACGCGATTAAATCTCTTTTTACGAATTAAATTGTACGGACAGAAAATGAAATATTCTTTAAAAGTTATCCTGTGAGGAAAATTTGATGACCACCTTTTAGTTAATACTTTTTCATTTTCTACTTCAATCAGAAAACGGCCAGTACAAATCGTCCAAACCTCAGGACCTCGAAGACAATCTAAACACTCGGAGGGAGATAAAAAGATCAAATTCCTATAAATTACAAATAGTCACTCTCAGAATTGCTTTTTGGATTTACCGCAGGACTGGCAGCTCTTTTTGAATATTCGAGGACTAATTCGGATCAATTGGCCAGGAAAATGTTATAAAAGCTGGCTAGTGATAATTACTTACATAAAAACATTTCTCGTAATCTTCCACTTTCAACGAACGAAATTTAAGAATTATTCTCCAAACACTACCGATGTTTCATGGCCCATCGTTCGCACGTATAAAGTACACGCAATAAACATAGATTTAGAGGTCACATTTCTGCAAGTTCAAGTGTAACCGAGTGGTTGAAATGTATTAATAATCGAGTTCTCGATTCAAAAGGTCAAATTCTTGGATACTCTCAAGATCGTAACTTTAGTTCCTCGATTATAGAAAGAAATAATAACACGCCTCCGTCAACAATAATTCAAGCATTCTAACACACGCTTGTTCATCGAAAGAAGCACAAAAGTAGATATCACGTTTAGGAATTACTTGAGTTATTACTCTCATCTCCTCAGCTGATGGTGACAAATCTTTCGCGATGAAACTCGAAGAATAAAGAACTAATGAAACTGTAAGCCTACCTACCTATGAGTTTATTGATGGCAGTTAGTGGTAGATGAAGAACATGGGAAGTCCTACGCGCAATAGCCAGATTCAGATCACACGTTAGGAATTTAAGTTTGGATGGTCTAGAAGATCACACATGCCCTAATTCACAGCTCATCTGTTACGTTTTTTTTTTTTTTTTCATGTCAACAAATTTTTAACAGAATGGTACTTGCAAGTATACATGAGAGAGGCTCCGCTAAAAATGAATAAACTGGAACTGGTTAACTGAAAAGTGGAATTCAAATGGATTATGTATCCCATTTCAGCAGACATTTTTCCAGAGTTTTCGGAGGGTAAGGTACTGACTTTTTTTTTTTCCATTCCTACTTACACCACTGTTCGTAAACAAACACACAACATACCAGTGGTTTCGGAGTGATGGGGTGTAGAGAGAGAAAGATAAAAAGATTTCCACGAGTACGGTGAAAGCGAGTGAAGATCTTTGATACATTTGCAGATCACAGAAGACGATCAAAGAAAAAAGTGTCCAAAAGTTTACATTTCTGCTCATTTGGCTTGTGTTTCAATGTACATAGCAGAATAGAAAGTTATTTGTTACACCCCTTTTCCCGTTTCAAGATTAAAATTGAAGCAGGTAGATACCAGTGCTGGATTAAAGGACTTGGCCGCCCTAGGCCAAAACTTTCTTTCCGCCCCTATGTTCCACACACACACACACAGAGGGAAAAAGCTATATCAAGTATTATTATTCAATTTTTCGGAAAATTTGTCGCTCGAAGCCGTTGCTTCGTTTACGGCGCTCGTATAGGTATACCATGTGGTATCATTCATTCAGTCTTGCCTGGAAATCGTGGGGCCAGCCCAAATTCCGGCATCGGCGCCAGATATACGCCAAATTTACCCTCGGTTCTGGCGCAAATCGAGCACCAATCGAAAATTGGCGCTCGATTAACGCCAGGCGCCGTACTCGGGCCAAATATACGCTGGCCCCAACTGGCCCAAAATTCCGACAACGGCGCTTGCTTGTATTTCAAATGGGAAGGCGCTAGCGCCAAACTGGCGTAAATTTGACGCTGGCCCAACGATTTCCAGGCGGGGTACTTTCTGAACTAAATTTCTGATATGTACTTTTATAAATATTCGGTATTCGCCACCTTTTAAGCATGAAGCCGGAGAGGTAGGTACCTGGTTTTCTTCTTGAGGTCAGACGGGACACCATTCCGAGCAATAATTAGGAAGTTACAAAATTTTTGGTAGCTCTTTTCTCTCATTTTTTATGCGTTTCAATATCGAATTTCAATGCACCATTGATGAGACTGATTAGGTAGTTGACATGCGTATTCCGCCCAAATCAATCATGTTACAAATGCAAGTATTGAAAATTCAGGTGGCCAATTCTAAATATTAATTCGGTGAGTAGGAAACCATGGATATTTCTACCGAATAAGTAGGTAACCATGAATATTTCTATCAAATTAAGCGGAGCACGTGTTTCGAACAAGCCAATTGGCGGGAAAAAGAAGATTACGTCCCATCTGAACGTTGTCAATATGCGCTAATCGAGTAATTATCAAACAATACGTACAAAACCGTTAACCGGTTTTCAGTTAACGATTTTAGAAAAATACGAAATTTCATACTCGTATTTTCAGACCGGTTCTTAGCGCGCAGGCTCTCGAGATGTGCTCTCTGCCTGTAGCCACACGCCGCGATTATGCTTTAGCTAGAAGTTTCTATTCGACTTTCACTATCTCGATTAGTCTAGACCGATACTGAGATAGCAGCATCCGCGGATGCTCGCAGTGAGCAATCCAATCGAGGCTGTGATACCTAGATGCTGGATCACAATCAGGTGTACATATTCCGCGGATACGATAAATTAAACGGCCGGGACCTTTACGAGCGAGAAACCGATGATGGCCGCCGGCTGAAGGAAGAAAAAAGGTTAACGGGTGTTGAACTTTTCATTAAATTACGTTACAATGAAATTTACTGACGCCTAAGGCTTGGTGAAAACGTGTAAAACCCTGAAACTTAGCACGAATTTCTAATCGGCCCCTGTGTCGATGAGAATGCATCGAGAATAAGTAACACTTTATAAATAATCGATGAAATTATGTTAAAATCGAACGTGTCGCACGTGTGAAAAAAATCGTCATTATTTTATCAAATAATAATGGAAACAGTAAAAATTTACAAGACTAGGAGAGAAGCTGATACAGAGACTGCTATCGAGTGCATTGCACCTCTAGTGCGTTTTATCTATGCGACCAAATGACCATATTGTAGCCGCAGGAGTAGACAAAACGAGCTCGTTTATAGATGTTTTGTAATTTGTTTTTTCATTTTCTAAATGTACCGTACTAATCAGAGATCAGGGGTCTGTAAACATACCGATAATATGAAACGTGAGGATTCGTAATGGTGGAGTCATCCGCAAACCGCATACCGTTACAGACGTTCTTCTTGAAATGAAGTACACGAGACCAGTAGCAAAGAAGGCGTAGTTTATGACTCACTCGTTAGTTCTAGGTATATAGGTACACTAGAGAAATAACGAAGAACTTGGTGCTACATTATCGAGATGGTTTGTATCTGACAGAAAAATTCTGTCTTCATTGGAAGTCTACCTGGTCGTTAGATCACTACCATTAGATTTGGAAAGCCCATAGGTTCATTTCACTCTTCAATGCAAATGCAAGCTGTAGAAGAGCCCGGAAGCAACCTTTCTGAGGCGAAGGATATTATTCGGTCAATCACAAAATATGCCTAATTAATGAATACGGTTGGTTGATGTAGAATTTCATGATGAATTGGACAAGTCATGAAATTCGGCGATGAGTTCTAGAAGACTAAATTTTAACATTGGAGTCACGTTCATAATTGAGAGGACAACGCGGCCAACATCAGAGTTCAAGCTGTAGATATCGCATCAAAAAGAAATCAGAACACTCTGAATTTTCCATAATAAAATTTCCGTACAATTTTTCCGATACTATCGCGGTAAAATTGTGAACGAGAAAGTGGAAGACTTGAAAAGGCCTTCGCAATTCTACACAACCACAGGTATTTCAATATAAAAGCTTTAAAGCAGCAAATATTGAATTTCTGAGCAAATGTGACCAAAGTGGCTAACAGAGAAAGAAAGTACTACAACCCAAAATGAAACAACTAAAAATTACCAAATCTGACCTTGACTAAAAACGATCAAAAGCAACCAAAACTGGAAGAGATCAAAAAGACAGAAACCGGCCAAAGATTAATGTGCATAAAAATAAATTAAACATGACCAATTTTGAAGGGGGGAAAAAACTGACCATAAACGACCTAAAATGGCCAAAAAGAGCCAGAAACGACCAAATTAGATCCACAAGGTTCTGAACTAATCTAATGACATACGAGGTTGAAAATAACAAAATCTATAAAGAACATAAAATCTGACGACACAGACTCATCAACAGTATCAAAAGCAGTGGCGGATCTATTTCGGGGGGAGGAGGGCGTACACCCCCTTCGGGCCAAAGAAGAAAAAAAATACATTGCGAAAGCACATTAGGTATATAAAAATGTAGTGAACGTGTACACTTGCAGTGCTGTAGTCCTGTGTGGACTTAAAAATACATCAAAAACCAACTGAGACATCCATCTCTCGGTTTTTTAGGAGGCGGAAGTGGAAAAAGTTTTTTCAACCCCCCCCCCCCCCTGGAAAATTTCTAGATCTGCCACCGACCAAAAGTAATATGAATGAAATATTTCTGAGTAAGGAGTAAGACACCAAGTCGGAACAACAACTCAGAAACGACCAAATCTAACCAAGTACAATTCACTAAAAATGATAAAAAATGATCGAATACGGCCGAAGCGAATGAAAATGGTAGTGTAGATATGGCAGACTTTTGAAAAAAAAAAAAAAAAAAAAACCCTCTAAAAATTGCAAAGAGAAAAATATTTGGACCTTTTCCTACTCAACAGTACCGTTTCTCCTCATCCTTTCGAGGTCCACCAAAAGCGACCAAAAATAACCAATACCGACCGAACACAATTTAAATGAGCATGATTGAAGTCGACTAAATTCGACGAGAAACGTGCAAAAATTACCTAAAATAATCAAATATGACCAAAATTACCCTACAACAATAAGATCCGAAAATAACCAACATGAACAGCCATGCCTCAAAACCATAATCAAAATAATTGACTATAAACGATTACAACTAGCGAACAGTCCAAAACTGATTAGCAGCCGAAAGCGGGGGAACAGTTTGAAACTGACAGATAAGTAGCTTTAAAATACCTAACAGATGAAAACGAACCAAGAACCCAAACGTGACAAACAGCTCGACACTGAAGAACCGCACAAAATTAGGAAAACAAATGAACCCTCTACACCTGAAAAACGGCAAAAAATTTCCAAACGTGGCCAGAAACTGACTAGCAACCCAAAACTGATAAACAAGTATGAAATGTCGAAGAGGGCGGAAAAATGTCGATATCAATTTTTCTGATTCATGAAAAATTCGTTGAAGTCACAAGCAGAATGAAGAGGAAGGGACACTTAGCCAGATAACCCCATTTCCTCGGGCTTGAGTTTTTTTCCCAACTATTTACCACCAATTTGATGAATATCAAACAATATAAGTATATCGTGACATAAGTGTGGGAGGTAGAATTTTTCAGTTGAGTTTGATTTCACAATTGCCGGAGCGGCGAGCACGAAGTACAATCATATTGAGAAAAACTGTACGAAAAAGTGGAGTGAGTGAGTGTGGAAAAGTGTCCGCACTTTACGGTTCTCGCCAAAATGTGCAGATCGGTGAGTGACAGATGGTACTGATTATAAATGTTTTGGTAAATTACCAGAAACTTACATTCCTATCTTCAAGGTCTAACCTGTAGCGGTTTCTTAAATTTACTTTCAATTCCTTTTCTAACGATTAACATGAATAACTGACTCGTTTTTTTTTTCTTTTTTAAATCATTAGTAAGGTCAACGAGTGTGAAATTCGTTAGCAAAAACTCAATTTCCGCACTTGTATTACAATACACTCTCTATAGGGTCAGGTTGCCTATTATGGGCCCGTTCCTAATATGGACCCCGGTTTATCTCGGAGGCTATTAGCGCTACCGAGCGGCAAAAATATATGTTGTACATCTCTAGCCACAGATCAATGTCATACAAAAAGTCACTCCTCGGAAGCCGAAAAAAAATTACAGCCGAAAAACGAAAATTGATAAGTCAACTTTTTTTTCATCTCAGTTTTTTTATTATCATTTTCGAAAAATTCGTAACCAAAAATTTTCCTTTTCTGTAAAGATGAGTACGTTCCAAGCACTTTCAGAGGATTAATTGATTTTTCAAGTTGAAGCTTCCGTATTCAAGGTAAGTTCGTTTGAAGATTTCACTATATGTGATTCCAATATGGACCCCTAACACTCATGAGTTTTTTCAAGTTTTTAAATGACTTGTTTTCAACTCTTGGACAATTTTTGGTTAATAAATGACCATTAATATTTGTGGGCTCACGAAGCAAGTGAAGTAAAACGAAGTATATTTGTTCGGCTTGCTTGAATTTGTAATCCTCAAACTATACTTTGTTTCTTATTTCTATGATTTTTACGTTTATATGTATTGTATTGCTCAATATATACATTCATTTCGCATTTTTCTACATTGAATAAAAATTCATTTCAGGGGTCCATAATGAGAGCCCAAAATTTTGAATTATGAAAAATGTACTTTTTGGGGGGAAAAATCGCCAAAAATCGGGTAATTGCATTTTTCAAATTCTACTTAAGGGGCTTATAGCCAAATATCCTAGGTACAATTTAAGCCTATTTCCACCCGCTTAAGTGTCACTGGGGCCTCTCCAGAGTCCAAAAACAAGATGGGGTCCATATTCGGCAACCTTACCCTAACAAGAATGCATGAAAAATAAACATCGCGCGGGAATGGTTTTCCCGCACGGTTGTGCGTGTAGGAATATTCTTCTCATGTGGTAACGAAAACGAGAACGTTTTTCCGGCACTGAAAATGTTCTTCCCGCACAGTTTCAATTTAATCGTTTGAAAAACGCGACTTTCTTTTTCGTGTTTCGCGCACAGGAAATCGTGTTCTTCTTCGACGAACCAACATGAGGACAAGAGGCAAGGAACGAAGAATCAAAGAATGCAAAAATCAATCGAAGTTTGTAATCATATAGCAAGTGTTTTTGTACACCTAGTAACTGCAAACTGAATGTTTCTCTATCAGTACAAATCTCCGAAATTTTATTAGATTGCGAATATATGTACTGCTCACTGGTCATATTAGATCATAAATGTTACAACACCTCCGCTTCGGAATCCTTTCGGGTTTGATTTGTTTCTTTCGTCTGCTCCTTTGAGTAACACTGCGAGATAGATCAAGAAACCTCGACGTGGGAGTTCTAGTACACTACATCTTATTATCATTAAACATATTAGGCAGTCACTCTTCGCGCACAAGAACTATTTTAATACAAGTATATGTACATATTAATGGCGTTACTACTCGTGCACTTTCTGACACAAGGAGCCGAAGTTTTGTGTTTCACATTTTCTCAAGGAATGAACAGGGTCACAAAGCTAGGCAATACAACAATAGAAAGAAATTCACAATTCTTGAAGTTTGTACCCATTTTACTTGAAAGCGTATTTTCATCAAAACGATTTTTCAGGAGGTGTTTTATTCCATCATCAAGAACTTAGCTAAGTCACAGATGATGGACCACCCACAGTTATCAACTTATGTCTGTTAAAAGTAATAACTACTATTCCTCAGGGACGTACCGATAGAGGAGCTGGGGGGGGGGCTTTACACCCCCCATAGGAATATCTCACTCTGCAGTGGGGAAAATCCACGACCCATTCCGATAAAAATATGCTGCATTGTAGGTAACCAATCTTTCACTCACACCTCAAGACCAACGATGGATTCAAAAATATGCACAGAAGAAATCGGGATCTTAAACTACTTCACATTTTCGAGACATTGGTCGACTTACATGTGATGTTCTTATCATACTGACTTTCTACGAGCACAACTCGTTAATATTTACCAAAACTGGTTCGGAAATTTTCTAACATTAATATGTCAACGTTAATATTTGGTTGCGAATTTTCACATGCTGCCTTCGGATCGAAAAAAATTTACGAAAGCGAAACTATTCAACCTGTTTCACTCATTTGCAAATTTCACATCCACAAACGTTCTACCATCGAGATAAATCGTGACTTCCAGCACAATATTCATTCATACTGACGAAATAACGAATTACGAGTACAAGCTTCTAACAGTGTAATAATTATCGTACTCAGAAGAACTACTGGATTCGACCAAACCTCGCTGAATTAGAATAATAGTGGACGACGAATACAATCAACATCCCCCGGATGATACCAGTTACTCGACTTGTCGCTAATATATCTGATCAAATAATTAAAAAATTCGTATTCGCACATTCGCATGACCGAACATAATCGTTTTCCCGGAATCACGCGGACCACCGACTTACTCGATTAGAAATCGTGTTTACCGGAATGAAAAGGTTTCCGCAACTGTTCCTCAAAACACTACCTATCCCATGTCTCGAAGTTTAGAGGTAATAAACAGAACCAATGTTTAGGTCGGTAACATGACCTACATTATTGACAAGGTCAACACAGCAAATAAACTATGAAAATTTTTGGATATGGCGAGGAAACACGAATGAAAAATTGAATATCACAAGCGTGAATAAGGAAAACTACATGAAAATTAATATCGAGCAAGTCGCTATAAAGTTATACTCACGCGTCAACGATTACCAACTTTTTCATATTGTTGACAGGAGGAAAGAAGAAAATGTATTCAAATCGAAAATTCAATATGTAGCCGCATTTACTTTGTTTTCAAGTTTTCAAAGCGCATTATTTTCAGATTGCTCATGAAAATTATGTTGTAGTTTTTACCATGTCTCAAGGCGAGTAGGTACCTATTTGTAACGAAAAATTCAACCAACTCGTAGAAAATGATTTGTAAGCAAGTTCACGTTTTAATTTGTAGAACAGGTAAAAATAATAATAACAAATGTCTATTAAGTATTCTTAGCATGCAGATCAAGGTCACTATCGATACTACCGATGGCGATTTTATCCTGGGGGGGGGGGGGTTATCGAGACTGTCCCCTCTGTTTGCCAAACAAAAATTTTAGGTAGCAATAAAAGAACGAGTAGCTTCTTTCTCTTCGAAAAATGGCACGTTTTATGACTCAAAAATCTCGATTTCTGAAATAAGTTGGATAGAAAATATTTTGGCCCCTTTTCGAGATGGAAAGAATGATCACCTGATAGTCAGTCTACGTCTGCGTAACTGGCAGTACACTAGCTCTCATACGAGTTTGAAGAAGAATGGCATGATTAATCAAAGAGCACACCGCCGAAAATACTACTGTTACTGTTGAAGCAAGACCAGAAGGCTTTGTCACCCAGTCACTTTATGACCCAACTATTTGGCCCATAATCGTTCTGTTCGTATACAGACCTTTTGCTCGGCGATTCTTTCTTTGTTCCTTGCTTTCTGACGGTCTTTGTTGAGGATTTTTAAAGTTTTTCTAGGCGGACTGACAACGAGGGACTGATTTTTAGCATACGAATAGGAAGACAAAATTCGTGCAGGCTGCATACAACTCGGGTGAGACTCGTTAAGAGTGTCCAAGAGGGCGGACTGGTCGCTATTACGCAATTCGGTAGGTACTTCCTTTATTCTTATTGGCCCTCAGCTCAGCGCTTTGAATCTCGCTTTCTGTCTGTTAGGAAGAGTTACCACGATGGAACTGTTTCAACATTTAGTTAAATGTAATAGGATAGCCTTTATTTTCCAATTTTTTCACACCCTCTCCCCTCCTTACTGGATGTTAATAAATACAAAAACAAATTTCCCCGAGTTTGAAAAAAAAATCAAGAGGGTAACACGAGTCTCCAAGGGGTTGAAATTTGAATAACTAAAATACATATCAGCCCTTTTGTGGATCTGAGCGGCTTCACAGGGAGGAGATGAAGACAAAAAAGTCAGAACTGGATTCAGTAACCCAGAATACCATAATTTCAACATATTAGACATCGAAATTAGTGTTAGTAAATATCAGGAGGAATCGACAAAAACCGATTTCAAAAAATAATTCAACGATTCAAAAAAAGCCTTCATCTGAAGTCGAAAGAAAATTGGTCCCTCGTAACTACTAGTTCTAGTTACGGAATGAATACAAAACTTAGAATCTCTATGTTGATTTTCATTCAAATCCCACCCCCTTTGAGATATGTCTTAGGTACACCTTCAATTTTTCGCAAGCTCAAGTTAGTTTAATATTCATTGATCCTATCTGGTGGTGGTGGGGGGGGGGGGGTGAAAAAATATAACATATATGAAATAAAGGTTACACTCCACTAAGTAAGTAATTACAACATCGAAATTTGGAAAATCCGAATATTCGAATTTCGGCATTCCTTGACTCAAGGATTTGGTTGAGAAGCCTGACATCCCACAGAGACGGGGAAAACAAATTAAATACAGAAGATACAGGGAACTGGAAAGATATCTTAGTTCCCAAATCCTGAATCCCGACTTACCACTTTGTTTTCTTGGAAGAGGACTGTTTGCTAGTTTACCTGCTAAAATTCATAAGCGATGGAGAATTTTCTTATTCTAAGGGAACAATATTACCAATTTGCGACTAAAACGACCTTGGTTTTCTCGTTCAATGAGTTCTATCCGTGTATCATTTTTTTAATTTTTTTTTAATGAAAAAGTACTATTACTCTCCAAAGTGGAGGGGTCTAAAACTGTCTTTCCTACATTACAAAGGGGGCTACCGTGATAAGTTTCCTCTTCTTCTCTAGTTACAACTCCTATGACCCGACTACTAAATGCTTGTCAGTCCGTCTACTTGTCTGTATCGTAAATTGGCTAACTCGCCGGCTGTCTGTCTCTGCTCGACTCGATCTTGAGGTAACAGAGATCTGACTATATAATTTTTTAAGTTTCACATGGACAAACTCATTCGGAATTGTTTTTCGGTGGAGAAGGGATGGGAACTGATTTAAAACACTTACAGAAAAGAAATACCAGTTAGAAGGTCTATTTTGTAAGAAGAATGAAACAAAGAACATCAATGACTCTGAATTCTATTCCACCAATTGATAATGTCCTCAAATAAAGGATAAATTAGTGAATATAATTTTTGTTTTGTCACGCGGCACAAGAATGAGCGCAGCATGCCCAAAATTCATCAAGAGTACAGATCAGCTGATTTCAATTTCTAACTTTTTCCACTAATTTTCCTAATCAACATGTCGGTAGGAATTATAAATTTCTAATTCCCATTTCCGACGACACCTTTTCCCGAATCTCAACTCGGGCAAAAGAAGTTCGCCAGCCAACAAATGCTAATTGATCGCCTCGCTTTCATTAGCGACGTGCTTCGTCAAATCAAAATACATATACACACAGTCGCAAACCCATACGACTAAACAACGGTAATTTTCAGATTTTCAACTTTCACAATCCGAACACAAATCACCTTCTGTTTTCGTGGCTCAAAAAAGTTAAAAAATTTCTCCGTCAAATTCCATAGACGCGAAGGAAAAGACCTCCTACAATTTACGATATTTTCGCGACTTTCACAACCGAGTCTTCACAGTGATTCATAGCAAACGACGATGGCGCCCTCGAAAGTCGAATAGTGGACGCAGGTGTAACTCATAACCCAACAAACACCGAGTTATCGTAAACTCGCCAAAGGCGAGGCGTAAATTTACGTCAAATGAAACGAATAAATTTGCGAAGTACATGTCTTATCTCGTATCTTTACTCATTTCGCTGAATTGGGGCAGAAAATTAAGGCGACGATGTCGTTCACTTTGCGAGTCTTCGTCGACCTCAAAAAGATACTCTCGCGTCTAATTATCGCGCCTGCTCTACGCACTTGCTCACCAGCTCATAAAATCCAACGTCACCCTTACAGATTGCGATTAGACTACCGAGCGTTCAATGTTGGTTCGCGAGAAAAATAAACAGTTAGCTGAGAGGAAATAAACGACGTACTTACGTTTGATTAATCAACGATTGAAAACGATAATGACGGCCAGTTGTTGGGCGAATAACAATTATGGCGATTCGCTAGCATTAGAGGACGACATCAAGTGAAGACAGCAGAACGCGACGTTCTAAAAAAGAAAGAAAAAAGCAAAAATGAGATATTACGTGATTAGCGATAATAAAGCACACCGGGGGCGAACTGAGTCAAGCCGGATGGAGATGTTGGGGATGGTACGCGAATTAGTTGTATTCAAATTGATCGGGCGAGGGCGAAAACTGCGACGAGGAAAAGGCAAAATACCTGGCACGATCTTCGAGAAGAAAGACTAACGAAAAGGATTCGAGCGTGTTGTTCTTATTTTTTATTCGCCTACGTGCTGTCGTCGACGCAGAAATCGTGTCGTCGAATATCGCCAATTTATGTGCTTGGAAAATGTATCCACACGTAGCGTGGTATCAAACACGAAAATGCAATTCCCGTCATTCAATTTTACAATTTGAATGTACAAACATTAACTGAGAATAAAAATTGAAAACTCCGAAATATTGACAAGGACGTATCGAAAGGAAGGGGAACTTTATCGTCGGAAATTTCGGCAGTTCATCATTAATTAACTCGAAATTTTGTAAACATTGAAATTATATCACTTTCCTCCATCCCTAGAAAAGCCAACTGAATACCTTCGACTTACTTTTTTCATTTTCGTTGTATTTGAACGAAAACATTTTTCGTACCAAAAAACACGCAAACGGATAAAATACTACACATTCGTTTTTGTTCAATACATGGACCCTTTTGATCAGCCAAGCGACATTTTTGAGTGTATAGAGTTATGTATAACCACCGGATAGTGCTAGATAAGTACCTAGAACACGATGAAAAAAAAAAATTCATTACAGACAGCTAACTCAGCGAGACATTAAGTCTCAAAAATCAGCTGTAAACGGCGATGCTGTACATAACATTTCCTTCTAACGGGAATATCTCGAAAGTACACGAATGTCGCTTGGTTGGGTTTCGCTTAAAAGGGTCCAAATAACGTTGTTCAATTAGAAATATGCTACATAATGAGGTGAGAATAGCTACACTCTTAACTTGGAAGTTCTTTCTTTCATGTAGGTACTTCCAGCTACATAACGTCTCTTCATATTATAGGCGGGGTTAGTTGCTTTGCACACCCACCACCCACAACCAACCACACCATTTCCACCGCATTTATTTCACCAAGAGCGAGCAAAACGAAAAGTATCGGGAAGGGGCACAAGATTTTCTCTAGTCTTCAGTTGCGAGTAAAAAATATTTTATTCATTTACTTTTTCTTTCTTTCTCACTGAGTTGGATATTAACATTTAGTGGAGCGTATGGCGATGCACGTATGTCAAATTGGCTCCCCAAACACCGCAACCCCGGCCCAGGAAACTACCCTTCCGAGTATTGCATCAGTCTGAGTTGGCTACTATTTTCACGTTTTCCAAACAGGTTGGGAGACCTCCTCCTCTCCTTCTAGTCACCACATCTCTGCACTTTCTCTTTTCATAATATTTGAATCTCTAAGTAGGTTTCAGTAAGCTGACATCATAGATACAATATCGTATTTCGCGTAATATACCTGCTAATTTGTACTTCTAAAAAGTAACGATTCTGAAAAGTATCAAGAGCGATTAGAAATAATAGAAATAAGTAGGTAATCAAAGATGGTACATTAGGCACAGACCAATATTACAAACTCATAACAACTGGCCACATAAGAAAATCCTTATTCACACTGTAATAACCTGACAAATCAAACTTTTCCCATTTTTCTGTAAGCTACACCAAATTTAAACCAGTATACGAGTTTTTAAACCGAGTTGATCCAGAAAATTGAAGAAAAAAATTTGAGCATTTTCGTTCCACTTTACTGTGCAATTCTTCCAGTTTAGGTATAGGTAATGTAAGTTTCCCCTTCGCAGTCCCCACAACAAATGAAATTTTTAAAGAGGAATGTTGTAAAAATAGCTGCGCTCAGTCGTATTTTGTTATGCACCACTTTCACTCAAGAGATGTACAGAAACAATAAAAAGTACAAGAGCAAATTTTTATAGGTTCATACTGATAAGAGAAAACTAGTATTCCCTTCTCATTGATCGTGAAAGGAGCCACTAGGAAAATAATAAGAGAAGATAAAGGAGTTATGCTACTCTTAGTTCTCATTCATCAATACTTATTTCCATTATTTTATTTTATTTTATTTACAACCTTGGGTAGATGTGCTACAGCCAGCTACCCCGCCAATTTGAGGGCATAGGTTTCCACCATCTCCTTCCATGTGTCGCGGTTTCTCGCCAATCTTGTCCACCCTCCCCCCAGCTCTTTAAAGTCGTCCCTCCAGCGCATTGGTGATCAGCCCCTTGCGCGTGTATGGCCATACGGGGTCCAAAAAGTTGCAATTTTAAGCTATTTTGGTTCTTCCTCTTTTATCAAGTGACCTGCATAATTCCATTTCAATTTTCTAATCACATAACCAATATCAGGTACGCTAATTTTTCTTTTTGTCTGAAAGTCTAATTTTGTCTCTCAGCTTAATTTTCAAAATACTTCTGAACATGGAATTTTGCATTACTTTTAGTTTCTTCAAATGTTTTTTCGTTATTGACCATGTTTGAGCCCCGTATGTTGCCACTGGTATCACGCAGCTGTTTAGGATTTTGGCTTTAGTTTTGGTTTTCATATTACTTTTAAAAATATGTGTTTGGGTCCAAAATGCTTTCCACGAGTTACGAATGCGAACTTTAATTTCCTTGTCGGTTCTGTTTTTAAATGACACGAATTGTCCTAAGTACTTATATTCGTCTACTACCTCGAGTTTCACTGTGTTGGGGAGGCGGAGTTCTTTTTTATAATCGTTCCCCATTATTTTAGATTTCTCCAGGTTAATCGAAAGTTCTACTTTAGCCCCTTGCAGTCTCAGGTCCTCAATAATTGCATTAATTTCCTCCATATTTTTTCCAATCAATACGATGTCATCGGCAAATCTGAGGTTGTTAATCTGCCGACTATTAATCCTCAATCCGTAGTTGTCCCACTCTAATTTTCTGAATATATCCTCTAATACCGCGTTAAAGATATTGGGTGAGACGGGGTCTCCCTGCTTTACCCCTCGACCCACTTTGAATATATCGCATTTTTTATCTAGTGAAATAAACGCTACCGGGTTTTTGTACAAGTTTTCTAACATGGCTATAATTTTCTCGGCGACGCCTTGCGACGCTAATGCTTTCCAAACGCTATGCTGGTATATAGAGTCAAAGGCTTCATTAAAATCGATGAATGCCAGTACCACCTCCAAGCCATATTCCTTTGTTTTTTCAATGATTTGAGTTAATGATTGTATGTGGTCAATTGTGGCGAACTTTCTACGAAAGCCAGCTTGCTCAAATGGTTGATTCCTATCTAGAGTATCGTATATACGATTTTTAATTATTTTCATAAAAACTTTGCTCATATTCGAGGACAGGCTTATGGGACAATAATTACCAATGTCCCCGCGATCACCTTTTTTGTGCAGTAAAATGATTTCGGACTCGCACCATTGCTTGGGGACTATTCCCGTCATCATGATTTTATTAAACAGCCCTGTTAATAGCTTAGTCAGCCGATGTTCTGCAAAAATGTCACTCACATGCGATTGATTTTAGAAACATTTTAAGTATACGACTAAACAATAATGTCATCACGATAAACTAATACTTTCAACAAAATAAGTGTAGTACCTATGTAAGATTCCGTCACGCCGCAATCTTGGTTGCGATGATACTCGCAGATAGATTCGTGCAGTGCACGAGGTATCTAGTAGGTCGGAGTAACAGTTATCCGAGCTAAGACATGTCGTAGTCTACACCCTCGGAGCTGTAGCTTTTTGTTGATTCAGTGTCCTCGCTGCAATCTTAGAAGCGTGATTTAAAGGCTATTCTGTTCTAGTCTTACATATATGTATACATATGAGCAACAACAGAAAAGATTTCTTCGCACGGTATAAATTAGAGGTACCGCTTTCTTACTTTATTCTCCCCCATCTATTCTCTTAAGCCGGCTGCACATTACGCTGACGTTTCGTGTTAACACGACATAATATGACGTGTTAACACGAAAACGTCAGCGTAGTGTGCATCTAGCTTTACTCCCTTCTCTAATTCATCTCCCTCGACCACCACTCATCACAACCCTTAACTAATGTGGAGAGGGGGGACACAACGACGTACTTCTATAATCAGACAACCCAACAGAGCGTTTAGAGAGATAGTAGACAAAAGCAATGGTTTCCCACAAACGGATAAAAGAAAATGTAATAAGGCAGTGGCTTTTCTCTTACTCCTTTTTTTTTTCAAAGACTTAGAGTTAGAATTTGCTTCATTTTTAGTTTTTGAAATTTATTTGAACGATGTCATCTAGTTGAAACTTTAAATACCTCATATGACCTCCAGATCCAACACCGGAGATTTCCGACATTTCATTTTCGAAAAAAATTGCTTGCATGTTACACATCATTTCCTGTGTTTCTTCGAATTCTAAACTGTTTTTGTTTCAAATCGACACGCTGATTAAGTCACCGCAGCGGGAAACCTGAAAGATAGATACTCGAAAAGGAATTTCGTCCAGCTACAAATCCAGCGTTAGCTTATGCCAGTGTTACTGGCCCTTTATCAAGCCAACGCACTGGAAGTCTCAATCCCAACCAGGACAAGTCTCATCGCCATTTTAATTAACATTCTGGATAGTAATAAGCACTTATGCACGGAAAATTCTACCGAAAACCCGAATAATCGTTTTGCGAATCTCGAATTACCGTGCTACATAATATATATATATATATACCTACACGTTTTAATGGTAAATGGTATTAATTATATATGCGAATCTGGAGACGAACATACACGTACATGTATCTATAGGTGCACGTACAGCGACAAGCGACAGGCTGTGTATGTGTAGACGCTATATGATAATATATTGTAATTACACGCCAGCCATGTAATCCGTGCTTTTTTGTAATGCAGACATTTTATTAAAATACTCCACTCTAAACATATAATGTTCCTGTTCTGCCACCAACGTTGCGTGAACAGATTTAATTACATTTATTATGAAACGCAGCGCGGTGCGATGCCATTGTAATGGATTTACTTCGCATATTACTCAGGTTCCAAAAGTGAGCTTCACTCAACGTTTTTCGAATCGACCATCGGCACCGTCACTTTTCGCCCTCTGAAATTTATTCCTACACGACCCGTTCGCTTTTGTTTTTGTTGATAAGAGCGGTAATAACGTCGGCGTATTGAGTTATTAAAGTGATAAACAGGAAATTCTGGGCCCAGTATTAATAATTCGAACGGTCACGCGTGAAATGGTGATTTACGTTTTGCTCCGGTGCCTCAAACCGTAGCAATTAAGTAGCGTGAAATAAGCCTTAAATTCCGATTAGCGATCCTCACATCAGCAACTTCAGTCTGGATGCAACCGTCTTGGAACAAATGCTCCGTATCGATGCTCATTTCTTGGAGATATGGATTCGAGTGCACTATATTATAAGTATGTACATATTACAGGCATAAGTACTCGTCGGGTGTGAAGAGCCCGCGTGAACAGCCAACGCAATGTTACCATCGAATGTTGACCATGAGTCGTCGAATGTGGGAAATCTTTAACGTAGCGGATACCCAGCTACCTACTTGTAGAAACCGGTAATCAAAAATTCGACTATGGAGATCCTCGAAATAGCACATGGTGTGATAGTATGTCTCCAAATTTATGTCTCAATTAACATTCAGTTTTACTGAGAAGTAAAGTTAGATAGGTACCGAATAATCATTCAGCTTCCGCTAGGTAGGCGGTAATTCTAACGCTATAAGCAACTAGTAAGTAACAAGATATATTAAATTCATCCGTAACGCTTCCCAATTGTTAAGACAAACGACCTTAAAAGTTTATTGGAAATGAAAACGATATTCTCGATTTTTCCCACATTTAAACGAATCAACGTTGAATCACGCCAACTTAACCTTCGTATCTTTATTACACGTATTGTTACAAGTGAAAGTAATACACGTACGCATACACGGCTTTTTTTCCTAATCAAAGGTTAGGTCGAATTTTTCAGCCTATATATGAACGTCGCTTTGCTTTGTATAGAGATAATAACGAGAGATGTACACGATGCCTGTAATATGGGTTAAACAAAACACCTGGCCTTCAATTTCAATATGGTTGAGAGAGGCTGGATGTTGGACATCCTATTAGAACTTATCTTCTAGAAAGCATCATTACGGAATATTGAGAGGAAAAATTCGAAAACATAAGCGACTGGTTCGGAAACCGCGGTATTCAAAGTCGACAACAATAAAGGGGTATCGGAAAAATTTACTCAGTAATAAAAACACTGCCATAAGCATCTTTCAAAACAGAGAAAAACCTCTGGAAGTAAGTAAAATACGTTATAGGATATCTACCTAGGACCAAGGACACAAGGTAGAACTGAATATTAATCAAAACGAATGAAAAAAGAAAACAGGAAATAATAAAAGACATCGCAACATATATGTTAGATGCAAACATGGGAGCTTGGAGAGCTTTTAGCCCTATAAATCCACTGGAAGCTTCTCGAAAATGGGAAAGAAGTTTTAGCATTATTCTAATACTTACCAGCCATTCGTAACCCCACCCCTCCCCATTTTCACTTATGCATCACCACTCTACGAACAGCGTCACAGGGAAGTAACAGGAAGAAACTCGTAGTATCTTAACGTAATTTAGAGAACTAACTAAAGAGTAATTAACAAGATAGGGAAGTGAGGTAGTCAGGCTAGTGCTTGAGGGAGGTGGGGATCTGGTCTTGACTAAAGGGGAAAATGGTGTTGGAGGGAATGCTACAATTAGAGAAACCACTACATTACAAAATCGCAGGTCCCCCAGGCTACTTCACTGAGATAGACAATTAGTAAACAAGGACGCATGCTTATCAAAAGATAATCCAAGATTTTCTTTTTAATTTTGGCTTTGGCAGTTATGAATGGAATGGGTAACCTGTACCAATAAGGCTTTTTGATTGCGGGGTGATTTTCAATTAATTTTACCAGAATCGTTCGAAGGTCGTCCATCCACAAAATGTTTTCGTGAACTCGGGGTGAGGGTGATCTCTGTTAGGTAGGCCATCTTACTCTCTTGTATATATGTACTTTATCCAATGTGTTTTCGCCTCTGTACCAAGTCAACTATAATATTTCGTGCCTCTCTGGCCTCTACCGGAAACATATCCAGGGCTCGACGTAAAATAGAATAGTCAGACACATATATCAATATATAGATGCAGATAGAAAGATATAGCCATACCAATAGATAGACATACGGTTACACACATAGCTAAGACCTATTAAAACTTGTCAACACTGTATACGATGCTTCATCTCATTATCACGCAACATAATATAGTATTACAAATTCCTCTTCGCCCACCTGTTCTTTACTTATCACGGAAAAGCTTCAAGATTTGAAACAAACAGATAGAAAACAACAAGATAACCAGACAGCCAGACCAACAAACAAAAAACAAGACGCAACACCCAACCGACAGGTGATAGCAGCGAAGCTACAAGAGAGAGTCTGAGCCGCAACGTACTTAAGACGTTAAACTTCAGAGTTTTTTCATTCATATTCTTTTGACACCCAGCCCCCATCCCCAACTAGAATTATCACAAAAGGTCACCTACAGAAACAAGATTACATGAAGGTCGGTAAAAAAAATAATAAATAAGGAGGAGCGAATGTTGCCCCTTTCCATTAGGGTACAACTAGCTAAATTTTTATTCTACGACCTATGCGTGAACATGTGTGGCCACGGGTGCTTCGGCACGTACCTACATCGGATGTCGATAGCGCCGAGCCCCGTGTGCGCGCACTGTGATCGAGGGGCGGAGGACACACCTTGGCACACCCTGTTCGAGTGCGAGGCCTGGGAGCAGGAGAGGCGCGGGACGGCCACAACAGCGATCGATCCCGGAGGCGACCATGAAGAAGAAGAAGAAGACGACGTCGGCGTGATCAGCCGTCTCGCGCTGGACACCCTGGTTCCGGAGATGATGAAGAACGGAAGCAGTTGGGACCGGGTGTCGGCCTTTGTCTCAGCCATCATGAAGAAGAAGATGCAGACGGAGTGGTCGAGACAGAGGGCCGGCGATTCACCAAGCTCGGCCCACACCATCGAACAGGAGGAGAACTCTGTACCATCCTAGAGAAGAGCTGCTGCAGCTGCACTGCGGACCCACCAGCAGGGCTCACCCGTCGTCACCACCGGAGGTGAGGGGTGAGTAAAGAGAGGCAGCGCGTCCGGCCGTGGGGGACCTGAAATTTCCAGGCGAGCGCTCAGGGAGTGCGGACCTCGGTCAGTAGGAAACCCAATGGTGGCCCTGATAGGACGCGCGCACCGTTCCGGCACGTAGAAATGGGGGCTCGGGCTCGGGCCCAAGGCGTCCCTCCAGTCACTGACGCGATACTCGAAAGGGTAGTTCCTGTGGCCGGGGGTGCGGTGTCTCAGGGGCCACTTTGGCATGCATGCATCGCCATACGTCCCACTACACCATGCGTGAACATGTAATAGGCGAGGATCCACGGGGGGCGACTTCTCCCTAATACCAAAAAAAAAAAAGGAGGAAAAACCTGTGGAGGAAGGGGGGAGGCGAAATCTATAGGAGAGGATGCAGCAAAAAATATTTTCGCGCACTTTTCCTTCTGCCATTTTCCTCCCCAAAATGATCGTCTGGATTCGCGTCTCATGAACGAACGAATTTTTAAAATTTCAGCCTTCCGGTTCTCATAGTCCAGCGTAAAAAACCATACCAAGAAGCGATTTCATGAAGTTAGAGAAATGACGAGGTACGCTTCAAAAACTGGGTGTAAAGTAATTCAAGTATCTCAGCTCATGAAATAATACAAAACTTTACAATCACGGTCAAGTTATCAAGTTATGGCGAGGCTACACAAAATATAATTTATTCGTCAACATTTTTACCATTCTGCTATGTTCTGATGGTATTCGTAGAAATTTTCCCACCCGATATTTTAAATCTCAAATTTGAACCGTATGAAGATTTGAAGATTAATTTTCATTTGTAGAAAATACAGTTCGACCATATTTTTGTGAACGCAATTTCCAAGTACCTATAAATAACGATTTCTGAGTAAAAAGTTTTTCGTAACACCATAGAGGTTCAAAATGCCGTTTCCAGCTATAAGTAACAACGTCTATAGTCAATTCGAACTAAAATTCGCCGTTGGAATCATCGAAATAGAAAAATTTCTCGATTGGCGTACCCATTTCATTGATTTATCTGACATAAAAAAGGATTGTTTTGAATTCGACGGTTACACTCATCCTGTCCGTCTTTTCCGGTACCGGTAAGGAAAAGGGTGGGACCTTAATTGCAGGCAGGTTTAAATGGTCTGAAAGTCGATGAATGGAACCGAGTATGTGGTACTAACGTTCTTATTTCCTTTTTACACAGTATACGAAGATATTGTTGTACAGATATACAGAGATTATTAAGTGTGTACACACCCTTTAGGTAGTAAGTGTCATGGTAAAGCGAACCTTTAGGCTATCCGGTTTTATAATCTCGTTTAAGAAACTCAGATTTCAAAGCCCACGCCAGTTGATCGATAGCTGTTGTTAGGTTATTACGGCGTCGAAACTATCCGATTGATTTCAACATTGCATCGGGAATAACCCGGGTATGGAAGTTTGTAAGCGTTCTAAAATGCATGTAATTTCGAATTCTGATTTTCAGTAAAATTCGTTGTCGAAAATACCTACTTCAAGTAGTTTGGAAAAGTTGTAATCTTGAACTTTGTGGTCATGGACAAATAAAAATAGGTCAGAAATATATGATAGGACTGGACGCTATTCTAATTTTCAATGCAGAAAATTATTCCGTGAATCTCATCAAGACAACGCTAGGTGGGAGTTGTCACTAAGTTTAAGATATCACAAATTGAAGTTGAATTTCAGATCATCGTATACTTCTACAGCATATTTGTCATCGTTAGGAAACGCAGGCGATACGCAAATCCGGACAACAGAGATCAGAAGTCCCAACAGTCTAAGGATACTTGCGAAGAATTAAGAAAGCGCAAAACGTCTGAACTTAAGAAATCCAGGTATTGGAAGAAAGAATCGAGTACGTGATACCTCCTTCAAGAAGCAGGTTGGCAGAAGCTCGCAACCAGACGTGTTTATAATAGGGTTAATGCATTTTCCGAAACTAGTTGACTTTTTCCCATTTTTATTTTTTAATTTATTCCTTCTTTAAATATTTACGTACTCTGGAATACCAAATAATTTACCCCGGATTAAAAAAACGCACCTACTTCACAACAGAAAATAATAAACCGAGCAAATAAGTATTAATATAGGTTTTTTGGCGGATTTTTCGCGGAATATCATGAAGAACGGTGCAATCAGTTCTACTACACAAAATTTTCGGTTTTCAATCTTCTTTTTAAGTCCAACGAAGAAGAGGATATGCTAACCCCCCCCCCCCCAAAAAAAAAACAAAACAATGTTCATCATTCTTTATTGAAATGTTTTCTAATCATTATTGCGAATGAATCTACGCACATTCGTATGGGATAAAATTATTTTTAGAATGTAACCAGCCAGGAACTTTATGCTAAATATTTACAGTAACTCCAAGGTTGACAGAAAATCTCGATCCTTTATTCAGTCACCTAGCCTCTGTATTTCACTGTTTATCAGTCCTCTCGAAACTCTTGCTAAAAAAATCAAGTTTGAACTTCTTAGGCGAAGGAAGGATTTGCTTATTTAGTTTAATTTTATGTAGAATCGCAGTTGGCATTAGAAATAGATAAACAAAATCCAGAGTGGAGAAAACTACGAACATAGAAGGCAATCGTGCAAATCAAGTTTTTCTTCAGCTACGAGAACTCAATTACATTTTGTCTCAAAAACCTCCAGTGCAAATCTCGTTCAATATACGAATAACTTTTACATCGATTTATTTCCGTATTGTACGGGGATAATATTCTGCGTATTAAAAAACAAATTGTTTTCCCAATGTAGGTAATATAATTTACGAGAATTTTTTACACTCATCGCACTCAAAAGTCAAACCAGCTTCAGAAGAATATTACAGGTACTTCTCACGTTCTCACCGGGGTCTCACTATTCTATAACGAACTCCGTTCACTTCAATCTCAATTACAGTGAGAACAATATTTTTCAAATACGAAAGAGGGAAAAAACGTTATAAAGCTCATACGTAGAAATAAGCTCACGATCGGAGTTATCTCTTACGACCTTCCTTTTTTTCCCTCCCATACTACCATCTAGTTCTTTTGAATAGTTGTGAAAGTAACTTTCTTTTTTTCTTTTCGTTCGTTCGTTCTTCCATTCTTCCTTCCTTCAACTCACCTCTCGTTGTAATTTTCCGGAGCATTTTTGTCCATTATCGTGCTTAGTTAGGTAAACAAGGGTTGAGATAGTTCGTTGCGAGTGCACACTTTATCGTACGTTGACCGACGTCGTTGTAGGTTGTAATAAGTGAAACGTGACTGAATAGCGAATGTCGGGGGAAAATAACGCGTTTGTTTGAAATACCTGAGTTAGCGATAATGCAGTAATTAGCTCGACACGTAAAATGGAATTTGAATCGAAAAGGGCACAGTGCAAGAAGTAGATAATTCGAGGAGGGTAAAACTACAAATCCCAGAGCTCATAAGAAACAGTGAAATTCGCCTCATTTTTCAAAAGTTGACGTTTTCATTGAACACACGGTACAAGAACCACGGGAAAGGGACTGAGAAAAATAACAATCAACATAAGTTAATAATAAGTTATCTCGCCAGTGAAGTGACGACTCTAATATAGTTACACATGGGTACAATCCATTTCCCATTTTAACTGCATAAAGTCAGAGTTTAAAATTTTCATTTCCTCATATCCTAAATTTTGCAATTCGCAAATTGAAATTCCACAGAAAAATTTAAATAGGTATGCGTAACCAAAATCTAAAATTTAAATCAAAATTCCAAAAAAGTTTGAAGTTTTGATTTTCTGCAATCAAAATTTATTGTGGATTATTATTTTTATTTTATTTACAGCCATGGTATGTTTACAGGTACAGCGTCCCTAATATAAGCTACCCCACCCGAGTGCGGGTATTGGCCTCCACTGTTCGCCTCCATCTGTCCCGATCTACTGCTATGCTTATCCATTTTCCCCCCATCAGTCTTATTATTTTGTCCCGCCATCGTTTTGCCGGTCTCCCGCGTTTTCTTTTTCGATCGTAGGACGTCCATTCTCTTACTATCTTTCGCCATTCGTCGTTCCCCCTTCCGGCTATGTGTCCCGCGTAATTCAGTTTCAACTTTATAATTTTTTCCCGGATGTCTTCAGATTTGGTAGTATTTAGTATATCGTGAATGGTGACCCTGTCTCTTGGTTTTACACCTAGGATGCTCCTTAACATACTGTAATGCGTGGTTTGTATTCTTTTTAATTGTTTTTTAGTCAGCGCCCACGTTTGAGCCCCATAAGTTAGAACTGGAATGATAGCGCTGTTAAAGATCTACATTTTCGATCTCAGTCCCATTTTGCCTTTCAATAAAATTTTCAATGACCAGAATCGTTTCCAGGCGTTCGAAATTCTCGTTTTGATTTCATTGTTGCTTCTGTTCATAAAGGAGACCATTTGACCCAGGTATTTATACTCTTTGACGTACTCAATCTCTGTGTTATTGATTTGTAGCACCTGACCTACCGTTTGAGCCATGATTTTTGTTTTTGATAGGTTCATTGATAGACCCACTTCCCCGCATGTTACTTGTAGTTGCTTCGTCATTTCTGTAACTTCCTCCAGGTTCTTTTCTATTAACACTATGTCGTCAGCAAATCTTAGGTGGTTGAGCCATTTTTCATTTATTTTGAGTCCTAAGCCCTCCCAGTTAAGATTTCGAATGGCCTCCTCTAGGACGCTGTGGAATATATTAGGTGATAGTGGGTCACCCTATTTTACCCCGCGCCGTAGCTCGAAAGCTGGTCCTCTTTTGTTTCCAGTCTGATGTTTGCATTGGCTTTCTTGTATGTATTTTGCAAGATTCTAATTATCTTTGTCGGGACCCCTTGATTATTGAGCTCTGCCCACATTTTATCGTAGTAGATGGAGTCAAATGATTTTCGGAAATCAATGAAGACAAACCATATTTTTATATTGTATTCTCTCGCTTTCTCAAGGATTTGACTAATTGTGTGAATATGATCTATCGTTGAGCGACCTTTCCTAAATGCTGTTTGTTCTACTGGTTGGTGTAGTTATTATACCCATGTGTAAATATAGAGCACTCGTGGGGGGGGGGGGGGGAAAGGGTACCCATAAAGAGATATGAAAAACGGCACGCGCGCGACAATATTTCAAAGTAAAGCGGAAGTGTATGTGTCAGAAAACCTAATTTTTTGAGTCCAAAAGGCTCCTTCCTTGTTGAGAGCGTACTGGAAATTCTTTTGGTGAACACCCATAATATCTGGAGTAGGTGTTCCTTAGTTAAACTTGGTGGAAAAATTTTTTCCGATTCTTTTTTGCTCTCAAAGTTTACCTCTACTGAGAAAATTAAACCTTGAAATTTTCAGCCCTCTCCGTGAAGAAAAAGTGGTGCCAGCGAGCTCCCCAATTTCACGAAATATATGAGAACATTGAAGTATCGAACGATATTTTCAAGTTCCAGTACCTCAATTTGGTCCCTATTTGGGTAGAATCGACTAATACACCAATTTTAGCCTCCCCCCCCCCCAGAATTCTGAGATTCACCATTTGTCACATCGAAAATCATACCGAGCAAAATTTGAAAAATTACGCCGATTCATATTGTGAAATTTGAGCGTCGCCATATTCAAAAGGTTTAAAAAGTACATATTGGCCAAAATGAACGAATCAAAGTATATCAATCTGGAGTGACTGAAGGTGATCTCAACTCGATTTTTGTCAATGATAACGCAGAAATATGTAGTTGAATATGTACAAAATAAGCTACGAGAAAGTCATCCCCGAGATGATTACAAGGAATTCTTGGAATTGTGCTTAATTTTTCTTAGAAAACTCCCTGAAAATCTTAGTGTATTAATTTTCATTATCCTGGCGCTATGCATCATGCTCGGTGGCTGAGCAAAGTTATTTACTCCTTGAAAATATATACATTTTTCGAAGTGAATTTAAACTGTTAGGTAGATGTGAAGAAAAATAGTTCGAAAGATGTTTGTTGTTTGGTTGTGAAATTGATGTTAAAGCATGGTTCACTGCTCCAATTGTTATGAAAGCACCGAATTTTGATTTTGAGTTCCTGAAAACATTGATTTTGTACAGAGGTTTTAACTCTAAAATTTCCGAAGTGGCGTTGAAAAAAATTAAAAATTGTAGCTCGTTTGTGGTATTTGAGTCCTCTGAATCTACCGCATTTGCATTTTTTGAAGATAAAGTGCCGAATGAAATCAAAGATAAATATTGTGTGAACGATACAAACAATTTGAAAATGACAAAAAGGAAAGGGATGGGGGATGTATCAAATCTGATAGCGATGCTAATTTGCTCTCAACCCGAGTCTTGGAATCCGCTCTTTCGAGCGTTACCTTAGACATCGGGGAGGCTGTCAGAGCTGTCTTAGCCCTCTTCCCTTCTGGTCGAAATCTGGCGAGCTGCTACGTGGGCTCGAACCCGGGACCTCTGGATTCCGAGACCAACACGCTGTCCACTCGGCCAACCAGTTAAATGCCCTCATAGTCTCCCTCCATTCACTGCTAGCGCTAAGGCAATCTCAATCAAGAGTTCCATCATGAGAAAACAATGCACCACATTGTAGTCTGTGAACCTCGTAAGTAAACACGTATTACTGAAAAAATTGGGGGAGGGGACTGAAAAATAGAGTCACGAATGCGTCCATCTCAATAATTTTCATACGGAAAAAATAGAGAGAACACGTTTTCAGTACACGGAATGATTACGAATAATGTACTTCCAAGAAAATATATTATGTTTCGAAGTCCATTATGAGATGAACTCATTGATTTGGAGAGATTATGCTGAGAATAATTCTGAAGCGAAATACCCTCCGTGGTTTAATAAAGAAATAATTTGTAAGCTAAAATATAAGGAACGCGCTAGGCAAATGTATAAGAAAACCGGTATAAATACTTATTTAAACAGGTTTCAGGATCTCAGGAAAGAGACGAAAAAAATGATTAAAGAGGCTGAAATTAGGCATGGTACTGACCTGGAAAACAATTATAATAAAAACCCACAACATTTCTGGAAAGAGATCAATAAAAAAAAGTCAAAAACTGGGAGTTCTAATTTCCTCAAGGATATGAAGGGAATAGTAAGAGAGGGAGATGAAATGACTTCAGCATTCGCTGAATTTTTTCATTCTGTATACGTGTTGGAAGATGTAGTGTCCCCAGTCACAGTTGCACCATGTCCCCCCTCTTGCGCCCCAATCTTCATTACCCGTATTTTGCCAAAAGGCGTAAAGATGGCAATTTCACAATTTAAAAGTAAAACACTCCCTAGGCCCGGACAATGTTCCTTCATACGTTTATAAGGGGATCGGAGAATTTCTGATAGAACCCTTAACCTACTTGTACAACCTCAGTATATCGAACTGTGTCTTCCCTACAGCATGGAAATGTTCTAAAGTAGTCCCAATCCCAAAGAAAGAGCCATATGAAAACGTAACCAACTATAGACCAATATCCTTAATCCCAATGCCAGCGAAAGTTTTTGAAATGATCATTTACAACTATCTATACCCCAAATTGAAATGCCTTATATCATCTAGTCAGCATGGTTTTGTAGGAGGAAGATCGATAAATACGAACCTAATAAATTTTATAGAATATATAAATCGAAGTATGGACGAAGGTATATCAGTAGATGTTATTTATACTGATTTTCAAAAAGCATTCGATTCTGTAAATCATAGGATTCTGAAGAAAAAGCTCAATGATTTAGGATTTTCAGATAATTTATGTGACTTCTTTTGGTCATATCTTACTGGTAGGGTACAGTATGTTTCGTACAGGGGTCGTACATCGGAAAAATTTGCATGCCCATCTGGAGTGCCACAAGGCTCAAATCTTGGTCCCTTGCTATTTTTACTATTCGTTAACGACTTGCCTTCAGTGATCCAAGACTCGGAAATACTGATGTACGCTGATGATGTAAAAATGTACCGTTCAATAAAACACCACACAGATTTTGAAAGCCTGCAAAAAGATTTAGATAGACTCGCGCGCTGGAGCATTGAAAATAGGCTTTCGTTAAACGTTGGGAAATGCACTTATACTACTTTCACTCGAAAAAAGCAATACATCGAATACGAGTACGCTATATTGGGGAAAAAACTAACTAGGTCAGATAAGATTAGAGATTTGGGTATCCTTTTGGACAGGGAGTTGACCTTTCACGATCACATTGAAAGTGTTATGTCTAGGGCGAGGAGAATGGCGTACTTCATTGTCAGGAACTCTGCGAACTTCAAAAAAACTAGCACCTTGAAAATACTATATTTTTCTTTTGTTAGATCACTTCTGGAATTCAGAGTTTTAGTTTGGTTTCCACATACCCTCAAAGTCATTGAAAAAATAGAAAAAATACAAAATAGATTTCTGAGGTACGTTTATTTTAAAGATTTTGAATACTACCCTGACCCTGAAAACATACCCTATTCTGAAATTTTGGCTGGATATGAAATTGAATCTCTAAGAAAACGAAGAGAAAAAACAGCAATAATGTTTCTATATGATCTAATTCACGGTAACATTAACGATGAAAAACTACTTATAGAAATAAATATTTGGGCCCCAAAAATACAATCTAGATACAAAAAATACTTCTCTCTGAAAAAATATCGCACCACTAAAATGGAATTTTCGCCATTAAACAACATCATGAAAATTACGAATGATTTTTTGACAGAGTGTACTTGCGCTGACATGTATAGTATGCCTAGATCAGCGTTTAAGCGGTTAGTGGAGGGATGGGGAGCTGTGGGATAGCGGACGTGCGGCACATTTATTATTTATTATATTTATATTATACATACTATATTGTTTTATTATTATTATTATTATTATTATTATTATCAGTTTTTCCTTCGTTTATTATTACTATTATTTACTTTTAATTTTATTTACTTTTTCATTTTTTATGATTTTTTACTTCTATTAGTTTCATTCCATTTTTTTTCTATTTCTCTTTTATAATTCTTATTGTAACGGTCCCTCCTATAATTGGCTTCGGCTGTTGGAGGGACCTAAATAAATAAATAAATAAATAATGACCGATTAAGGCTAATTCATTATTCACAATCTCAGAATTTGTTAAGATTCATTCGGATTCTTACAAGACTCCTTAGGACTCATCTGGCTCTCATGAGAAACTCATTTAGGTTCTGCTAGCTGAAACTCATCAAGAATTTTTTGTAGACTCGTTCTGCCTTTCAAATTTCATCTAGACTTTGCCAAGACTTACTTAAATAATGCTAAAACTCAATCAAACACTGTCAAGACCCGTTGAGATTCATTCGAACTACATAATACTCATTAAGACTCTGATAAATTCTTTTCGAACATTCATTCTGACTTTGTCAAGAATGATGGAATTCATTGTTTAGACTCCGTTGAATCATACTTTTTTATTTAGACTAGTTAAGACTCGGGAAATTCTGCTCAGACTCATTCAGACTGCCATGTGACACGTTATACTTCACCTAGAATCTGCTACAACTCTTTCAGCGTCCTTAGGATTCATAAATACAGTAAACTTTTTTGAAAACTATCAAGCCCTACTAAGACTCACTATCAATCGTCAGCCTTCAGGATGCCTCGCGAAGTTTCGACCAAACATAGTCTTTTTCTGATACGATAAAATTTCTGAAATCGCCGACAAGAATGATTGAAACTATATGAACTCGCTTAATCTCGTCATGACTCTTTCAAAATCATCGCTGAAACTGATATACGACTAGAGAAATATTGGCTCCTCTAACTTCATGTTTTTTACGTGTGGTGAGTATGGAAGAAAGGGAGGAGGGAGGTTAAGCAGAGTTCAGTAATTATATGGAAAAGCTCTTATCTCGAAGGTCTTCCCTTCAAGTAAAGAAAAAGAGTCCAACTTATTTGTGGCTAACCCTTTTAGCACGCCTACACCATAACATTCCATTGAATTGGGTAATTTTCTATTCATTAGATTTACGATTTACTTGTATTTAAGGACTAGTGTTATGGTAAGACAAGATGAGAAAATATTTTTCGTATTATTTCTTGCGTTGTGAGAACGAGAAAAGTACTCAATCATTCGAACGATACAACACGAGAAATTCGGACCCTCAAATTGGCCTGATATTCTTTATACCGAGGTTCACGAATACATCTTATTCGCTCGCATAAAAAAAAAAAAATTAAAAAAAATGGATACCAACCAAATTAGTAGTAAATGCGCCCAGTGAATCCAATCGAACAGAAAGTAAAAATATGCTGCAGTGACTGCAGGTCCCGGCTACTGCAACATCACACGTGCATTTACCAAACGAAGATACACCAAAACATCACGACACTGCGGCACTGCACTTTCCACATAACACCGGATACATTCGCGAACTGTAAACGCGTAACAAATAAATCAGTAATCGACGCAAAATTGCAACGTAACTCAGAACTTTTATAAATACACATACACATAAAATAAAATAAAATAACCTACATACACGCACGTGATACAAGCATAACGTAAAACGAACGAACACGTTAATTGTAGAAACCACGACACCGCGTACTGATGAAGTAACCTGTTTCAAGCAGCCGGCTGCAGTTGGAAAGGGACCATCGCGGTTCCGAAGAGGGATAATAGTAAACAGTACCCTCGTCACTGATACATAACAACCGGTTCGTAATAACCGTAGTATAGTATTATCTCGCTATTGTGTTCGTCCTTGAAATGGAAATATACTTCAGCAAAACGAACACCTCATAAACGAATTTTAATTTCCAACGTGAGAAGATACGAACAAAGCTGAAGAAAAAACTACATAAAGGAACGTAATTTAAAATTGAAAATAAAATGAATTTGCTAACGCACAATCGGTCAAAAACTTAAAATAAGGATTTGCCTCGAATAAGAAAATAAATAAATCGAATTTCATTCCATAGTACAAAACCAAATTGAAGGATCAAGTTATTTAGATAAAAATACTTAAAAGTTTTCCGCGTAACTGAGCAGTGCGCAAAAACCGACCACTAGAAAAAAAGCTGAAAACCTCCCGAGCTGTTTGAAGGCTCTGCGAAGTTAAATGCGAACGGCTCTTTATTCTGTTCGGCATTATCAGGCGTGGACTGATCGTTTGAGCCAAATATTTGATTCACGCTGTTTCCAAATCCGAATGCGGCACCTGGGAAATTAAATTCTCATGTCAATTACTACCTGGCGTCTATAGTGATAGGAACCATCTGCAGCCAGCGAAACAAATGGTCATCGGATGTATCTACGCCAGCATAAGGACCAGAAATTGTCGCAGGGAAAGGTTGATAGTTGGAAACATACAAATTTTGGATCTTTAGATACTCAAAAACACAAGCGCAATAAAACTGGATGACATATTAATTAAATCAACTGGCTATACCGTTACTACGTGAACGGATGCGTAAATCCGCTTTTTTGAAGAAGAAATCAAAGGTTAGCAATCCAACGAATGTCTGCATTGCTAATTGACTGGCTAGTTCTCCGTCAGCCTACTTGTCTACAAACGCTGGTCGTCTCACATTCTCTGTATAAAAATTCTATTTCAATCACTGTCTGACTTTTTCAGATAGGCAACCCGCCCAGCGATTCATCAGTAGATAAGTTTCGAGTTTATAAGAAAAACATCAAAAACTCATCAGTTCAGATTGGAAACTGAGGGCTATTACACGGGGTTTATTAGAATGCGGAAGATTTTGAGAGCAAGTTTCAGTACCCAGACTCTTTTTTTTCTTCTTTCTTTACACTTTCAGCACTCTTTCAAAATATTTATCCGAATCCAAAATTCAATTTATGAAACTTCAGTTAACTTTCTGGATGAACTATATTCCTTCAATTATCGGTACGAACAATCCTAAACATTCTTCCTCAGAAGAAAAGTAATTTTGCTTAGGAGGCAGAGAACATTTCCAAAGCCCACAACCTTCATTTGGAAAACTAAAATAGTCATTTAAAAATGAAGCCTCTGAAGTCTTCTCTAAATTGAGAAAATATTTTCGTGGGATTGAAGGTATTGGGAGGCCTGCTGGGAAATATTATTTTTCAACAGGCTGGACACTGAATATAAGATTTCTTCACAAATCGACTTGATTTCTCTTTTTCGGTAGGCTTATAAGACTTCTACTTTTTAGTCTTACCATCACTAGAAGACATAAACGGATTGATCATATCCCGATTATCTGCTCCTTGTGTTGTAAAAGAATATCTGTCACTCGACGGAGAAAATCTTCCGGGGTAACTATTTTCACTGGGCGTCACTGGAAATAAAAGAAAAATTCGTATACATTCTTGTAATACGTGAGGTTAAAGAGCAGGCTCTCATCGTTTTTCAGAATGAGAAGTGTTTCTCATTGTAACCAAATCACGATCATTTTTTCTTTTATCTGCAGGTGGAAGAAGAGATAACTTGACATGAGAAAGATGTTTTCTTTTTGTTTTCATCTTCGAACCTTGTAAGAAACATCAAAAGAAGAAGATAATTTTTTTCGCTTACGTGTAATTTTCCAAGATTTTTGCAAACAAATTTCAGTTTTTTAAATATAAGTTCTATTGAGAAACAACAGAGAATGAGGGTAATTTGCAAAATTTAAAGCGACTAGTTATATATATATATATATATATATATTATTTTTTTTCTCTTAAAGATCTAGATCATAACTTTTCGCTATTTCTAACTTCCGTAGATTACACTAAAGTTCTGAGAAATATTCAGTCAAATATTTGTTTCCAGTATCAAACTAAAAATCTAAAAACACTATAACGTTTAGAAGGAGAAAGTAACTAAGACCATTAGGTTATAAAATACTCGAAATACGTCACAGTGTAATAAATTTGGAAATAATAGATGGTTTCTTATACCACGAATATCGAATAACTAACTGAAAACAATATAAATAACTTATTGAATTTCGGAAGTCTGATCCATGAAAAATTTCTCTGAAAACCCTTATAGAAAAGCAACGGTGCAATACGGACATTATAAACAACGACTCCAAAACTTGTTTTATACCTCGATGTATGTGGTCAATACAGGGAGATACGAATTAGTTACTTCGACGCCCAAGTCTTAAACAGCAAGATGCCTTCTCATCATGCACACACAACTCACACTGTTTGAAGAATGCACATTATTCGCAAGTCGCCTTCGTCCATACTGAATTCAATTTTCCAAATACAAAGACTTCGACAAATCTCTCTTCACCCCTTTCAGTAATATATTAATAAGCATTAGTAATGAAAGTTTATACATAATGAGGTATTCGTAGAAAGCTAGTATGGTTGAGCTCTCCTAAAACCGAAGTGCTTACAGCGAAAGAAACGAAAACGACAGTAAATTTGAAGCATCATTCTCACGCTACCCATAAAAAACGAATAAAACGACTCACAATTTCGGTTAGATGGTGCGTCTTCGGTCGGTGACGCGTACATGCCCTCATTATTCGACTCGTAATTTTCGTCGTATGGCTGCTGTGCTAAGTTCATATTGCGGTCGCTTTTCTCAAGCACCTGCTTCTCGTTTACAAAATACTTCGAATACTTGTCTTCGTTCTCCTGTAACTTGACAAGGCAAAAGAAAAAAATAGAACCACCATCGAAATTTCGTATTCAGTTGCTAGTGTATATACCCTTCCTCGAGTGAAACGTTAATTTCGGCTTTTAAGATTTTGAATTACATCAAAACCGACATACACGTATTACTTAGGACGAAACTGGCAGAACAACCCCCAGAAGAATGCGCATCTTCATTACCTATCTAAGAAATACATCAGTTCCATTACGAAGCGGCAGAAATTTCTCACACGTTTTAAAGAGAATGAGCATGAAAATATGCACAGTGCGAACAAATAACGCATTGCATCATTTCTTTCTTCTATAACTTGTGAGCACGCAGTAAATTGAGGTTATTAGAAAAAGAACGCATTCGTTAAAGGTAACTGAATAATATACCGAATCGCCGAAAGTTTCACTTTCATATAGCAGAAACTGTTCCGAGATATGTACGTGATTCTCTGATGGAAAAATAAGGTCGGAGCTAAGCGACAACTGAGACAAAGTTGTGACTTTTAATCCAAATTATAGCAAAAAGAGAGAAAGAGAAAGAGAGAGAGAGAAATGACGAATTACCCGCAAAGCTGGCAGATAAAATAATAATTCTCGTCTAAGGGCATGAAAAATCTAAAGAGGCGTTATCAAATATTTCAGAGGTAAGTCGTAATACCGCTGCCACTTTTGACAGCGTGAATATGGCAATGTACAACGCATTTCTCCGAGCTTGTCGACTTTCTTCAACACGACAGTAATCTGACGAGGCTTACCTCGTTTGAAGTTTAAATAAATTGCGCGAATAGATAGAGACCTAAATTACGAAATACGTTGAATTTCATTCACTATGCACGGCATAATGCGGAGTTTTGCAACAGAAGCCTGATGGAAATTCACACACTTATCTTAACCATCCACGGCAAAATAACGAATCACGGACATAGTTATACCCTCTTGTACCAGAAAGGAATAATATTTAGGAATGAAGGGGCAAACTGGGAAACGGGGAACAACAGATTTCCTTTTTAGCTACAGAAGGCAAACCAAGTTCAAGAGAGAGCTGTGCCACCATTTGTCCTTGTTGGTTACGACCCCGTAAAAAATAGCACACGACCAGAAGTACAAAAACACAAGCTCCATCGGAAAAGTTACAAAGAAAATCTGGGTACGTGGTTTCCACGTTTTCAGAGACATAACAGCACACCAAACAGCGGGAACATATTATATTAAACATTGAATTTACAGATCCAGAGAAATCTTTACTCTCTGCTCCGTGTCTGTCTGCCAAAGAGAAGACATGGTGGATATAAAATACACAGATCTGAGGAGATTTTCGCAACTGAATCTCGGATCTGGGCTCCCAGTTAAAGTTTTCTCAGTAAAGCAGAGACTGATGATATACCCAAATATCCCACCATTCTGTTTACTCTGTCTGGTCACATAAATGTTTCTCGGTCTGACTGTTCCGCTGAAAAGGTGGATCTCGTAGTTACAAATTTTTGCACCTGCAATTTTCGAAATTTGCGTTCGCAGTTCATTCAGTGTTATTTTTTAGCAGCGAGGACGGGATGGAAGTAAAGTTTTCAGAACATAGAGAAAAGATACGCAGAAATGTTTCTGGCGTAGCATTTGTGCCACGAAATAATTAAGTGACAAAGCATCCTAATTTTGTCTAAAATTTCCTGAAAATTCTAATTTTTTGCCCACTCTTCTTACGAACTGTTTCTTCGCCTTTTGATCCGAAAATTTCCCTGCTTCTAGGGCGACCAAGCTATGATCCTGGCCTTTTCATACACTGTCACCTCAATGAATAATTCTTACTGAACCTACTTCATCTTCCTCCATCTGATCACCTTCACGAACAGGAATAAAGTCTCCATCATCTAGAAAAATAAAACAATTTCACAAAAATGAAATTATTAACAAAATACGAACATAAAACTCTGATCTATAAAATTACGTGTAAACGAGCACACTACCTACAAGGGGAAACCTACGCAAGAAACCGTTAGATTTTCAAAACATACGTGTATCTCGGCATTTATATTAAGGAATTCGATGTTTACTCTTAAGCGTTGAAACACAGTTTCCTCGTAATGCCGATTTAGCACGATACAGCAATTTTAACATTATCTTGTTTCACGCCACTCACAGTCGGTATGTTTTCTCTACTGGTGCAGCGAAGATACACCATTTGTGGATTTAATTAATACGCGTAAATGAAATTTTAGTAATTCTTTGAACAAGTTCACTGGCGTTCCAACAATTCTTCGACTGATTCAGGAGTTATTGTTGCTCTTGTGACACGAACTGTACCTACAGTGGCATAGACCCAATGCTGACAAAAATGTTAGGACAGATATTACACTACACAACAGCATAAAAAACAATAAGATGAGATTATATGATTTTAGCTGTATTTGAATGCTGAATACGATGGCGTTATCCATTTTTCTCGAGAACCTCTAGTTTTCCATATTCAAAATTAAAATTCTATTAAAATGTCTACGTTTTATTCGTTTTTGTCATACAGGAATAGCTACACTGATACTGATAATAATACTGAACGCGTATAGGTGTTTGATCAGTAGTATCATCTTGATGATACTAAAATTTGCATGATAGAAAAAAACAATGAACTGTAATCAAAAAATTAACATCAGCATTAAATTCCTCCTTGAAAATACATATAGAATCATGTATTCTCATGCCATTGTTTTTTAAAAAATTTCAAATTGCTGTGTAGTGTTATCATCGGCATAGGCGTTTGTGTTATGCTAACTGAGCCGCAGTCACTGAATTTTATACCGTAGGCAAAAAAGGCTCAAAAAGTCGTAATTTATTCATCGAAATCAATTAATCTTCTAGACTACGGTAGAAGATTACAATTCGGTTAAGATTTATTAACTTAATAAATATCTCACATGCGTGATAGTGAATGGAGTTATACCTACGTACTTCGAAAAGTGAGAGAAACATTGAACGCGCGTGTAAAAATGTGACCATATGGTCGTTATTGAATAGAGATTCGGTGTGAAAAATTATATTTTGCCAAATACGGCCCTCCGGACATCGCAAATTTAAGAAGCTGAATTCAAATAATCGTCGCAATTTTCAATGTCATTTCCTAAAATCACTATTAGAGTGATTGGATTATTGGATACGTACAAAGATTGTGTACCTAACATACTGCTCCACCTTATTTTTCAAAATAGGGACCCGCCAATACGAAATAAAAAGAATCTTTACGCGGCAAGGTCCTATTTATCGAATCGCAGTAATGTTCATGCCTCCTCCGAAAGGAGCTCAAGCGTACCACAAATATCTGAAATTCGAACAAGAAAAAGTATGCCTTTATGCATCACTATATCTGAAGCTAGTACCGCATATAATGCATATCTGTGAGAAAATCGGAATCATCCCCTTTCTCCTCATTTTAGGTCATCTAGAACTAAATGTATACAATAATATAGTTGGAAGAACGAAAATATAATTATTGCAATTGGGGTGCTTCGGGCAACTCATTTCGAGTATTGCAAGGTCTCCAAAGCCACACGTAAAACTGCCTGTCAACTTGAAAAATTTATAATTTTTATGGCACCAAGTGCAATGTGGATTTCATAGATTCAAATCGAGACCTAATAGTGGATACCTATTGTATGTTCTGGCGCACTGTGAAATATTCTAGTTTTTCTTCAACGTTTTCTATGTTTTTAATCATTATTCAGCATTTACAAAAATCTTTACAATTTTCCAAGCTTCCATAACGAATATTTACTCATTTTTAACTCAAAAGTAGACCATTTTAACTTAATTTTCATCACTTCAAGTCCTAAGTTGGAAAATTTATGTATCCATTTTTCAATTATAATTTCATATTTGTCTTGTATTACGCATTATAGAAATTTTAAAAATATTCAAAGAAATCATACTTTGGGAAAAAATTTTATTTTGTACACTCTAGCGCACTCTAAAATATTCCAATTTTTCTCAGCAATTCGACCAACACTTTTTCTCACATTTCATTATCTAAAAAAAAAAAAAAAAGAAAAGAAAGAAAGAACGAAAAAAAAATGTAGTCAAGTTTTCACAGATAGTATGTACATAAGCATTTTAAGGACAAAAGTAATTTATTTTACCATAATTTTTCAATTCTTCAAGTTCTAAAATTTTACAGCTTTGTGTCCATCAAATCCGAACTCAGAGAAAAAAGCGATAAGGGGAAAATTCAGTTTTGACTTTAAAATAAAAGACTCTAGAGGAAAACAGGCGCGCTAGAAAATTGGTAGTGCACCAGGAAATTTGAGGTGCGTCAGGAGGAAGGTTGGAAAAACATTTACAAATACAGGACATCAATTGGGTAAAAATAATCTATTTTTGATTTAAAAATGAGGAAATATTCATCGTGAAAATGTTGAGGATTTTTAAATTTCTTTCTCCAGTACAGGATACTGTTGAATATTTTTTATTTTCCTTAATGTGTGATAAGGTAACTCGGAAAACGATAAAATTTATTAAAATATGAAGACACAAGTTGTCAAATTTTAGAACTTGATATGATAAAAAGTTGAGGTAAAATAGTCTACTTTGAATTAAAAATGGGTAGGTAAATATTTCCTGCGAAAACTTGATTGATTTTTCAAATTCTCCTTTGAATGCTGAAAAATGATTTGAAAACGCGGAAATGTTGAGAAAAGCTACAGTGTGCTAAATGCATAAAAAAAACAACAAAAAAACTAGAATATTTTACAGTGCGTGAGCGAAAATTAGAAGCATTGTGCGACATTATCAGTAACCAGAAAAGTTCTTTTTCGATTGTTACAGTTCAATTTCCTATTAACATCATTCAACACAAATTGATTTGTTTCAATGTTGATTTTGGATTTTAGGGGCTTATATTGAGACCGGATAAAAAATCGAACATGATATTCCAAATCAACGACGGAATAATCAATACTGGTAGTTTGTTGATCTTCATAGAGGTAAAGTCAAGTACGCTGACATCAAGTCGTCATTCGAAACAGGGGGAGGAATTCCGTTCATACGTCTGAATTTAATGACACCAGCTTCCCAGAAGTGCACTTAAAGGTACACATACTTAATTGAAATCCATTAGTTGGTGGTACATTCAAGCTCCTTCAGCAGAGGAATAAATATTTTCAACCTCAAAAGGAACGAGACCAGATTTTTTAAAGACATCATGCCCCACGTTTATTCGACCACTCGTCTAAGAGATAAACAGAGCACTCGATTTTAGAACCTGCAACGAGCAGGTATGTTTATATGGTTTAAAATATATTTTTTAATCGACGCATACGTGGGTTAGTTCTTCAGAAAGGAGTGAAAGACAGAAAATAGAAAAAGTACAAAGAAAAATCGTCGCTAATATTTTGCTCAAGATAAGAGGGGTTCTGCCACTAGTAATTTTATGAAGCGTGTACGGCGATGCACGCATGCCAAAGTGGCTTCACAGATAAAACGCACCTCTGACCCAAGAAACTACCCTAAATATCGCATCAGTGACCAGAGGAACGCATTGAGGCTAGCGCAAGCCCCCATTTCGCCTCTCCGCTTCGGATTCGCGCTGTCCCGCCAGGGCCACCATGGGACACCCTATTGACTGAAATAGGGTTCATTACAGACGGACGCGCGTTCTTCCTTCACCCCTCACCTCCTCGTCTTCGTACTTGTGGCGACACAGGAAAGTGCATGGTTATATATACGCTGTAACTAGTTTAAAATAAGCAAAATTTGTGACTGGCTTACTTTCGATAATGTGAACGCCGCTGTTTCCATGTATTTCGTCTTTGCCTTCCGCGCTGACATTTGGAACTGGCATTTGTTTTTCCTGGTTGATTTTCCTAAAGAGCTCCGGTCGTTGGCCACGGTTAATCATTTCGATCAAGTCTTCCATCGTGACGTCTGCGATTTCCCGTGAGATGAGATCGCGTCGGTTTCGTTCCTGAACAGAAATTCTTCTAACAGCTGGTAACTCATTCGCTTTACCAAATGATGACGGAGGATTTGACCGTCGTTGATTTTCACGTTTGGCGGATACGTTCTTCTGTTTTGGAACTTCTAACGTGGCCGCAGGTTTTTGCCCTTTATCTTGAAGCTGCACGACGTTCAAGTATTCGCGTTCACTGGGCTTCATTGAGTTCATATTATCAAAATTTTCATGTTCATTACCGGTGTCAACTCCCTGATGTGCCTTTCGATGAACATTGTGCTTCGTTAGCGGCGAATTCGAGTTCTCTTCATCAATATAACGAACTACTTGAGATACTTTCTGTTTGTGATGATCCGGCTTAGAGCCCTGAACTTCTTTGGGAAACACGTTCTTCATGTTTTTCACTTTACTCACACTTCGAGACGAAAATAAGGCACCTTTCGACGATTTTATGCCGACTTTCGCACTCTTGAAGTCCATTTGCTTGTTGACCTGCGGCAAATTCTCTTTTATGAGCGTACGTCTTATTTTCATAGCTTGATCTTCGGAATGGGCAAGGTAGTCACATTTCGGAGTAGATGTGAATGGATGTACGTCAGATTTTGAGGGACTGTACACACTCGGTGAAAAAGGCACATTATTGGCGAGACATTTTCGGGCTTTTGAAACGGGAATCTTAGATTTTAACGAATGTTTTCCATCCATTAAACATGACGGAATTTTTGAAATAGGTGACAAGAGAACTGATCGTGGTGAAGAAATGTTCGCGTGGTTAAGGTCTACACCACGCATTTGAGATGTAACAGCTATGGTGCCGGTTTCTTTCGAATTCGCGCCGTCTAAGGAAGACTGATCAACGCACATTTTCAAAGCTGATTCATTCCCAGTTTTCGCTGTATGATTCGACGAGTTTACAATATTATCAACATCGATAGCAACGGCGGCATCGTCTGTAATAATATGACCATAGTTAGCTAACGCGAATTTCTTTACGGCAAAGAGATAAATTAAATTCCACACACCGGAACGTTTATCGACGGTACTTTCAACTCGAGAACGTTTATTCGGTGGATTCGAACTAGGAGAGCTTATTTCTCGCTTTTCATCGGGGGTATTTTCTCGACGTTTCGAACATGGATGACCAGATTTTGGCGAGTAAGACCGCGACAACAGCGGAGGAAGGACACCGAGTGAACGATTTTTCTTTAATGAAGAGATTTGTTGCAGGTAACAGAGTAAGTCACTGTTGTGTTCGACCGCAGTGATGTCCGGAATATTCAACGCGTATTTGACCTGAAATCAAAAATTAAACGAATAATTTGAATAAATGAATGAATAACAAAAAATCTGATACTGAGTCGGAACTTACAGGAGTTAACAAACTAGCAACTGATGGTGAACCTGAAAGTAAAATAAAAGGTGAATTAACGCAGTTTATGAGTACTTTAGAAAAGCCTTTTTATAAAGCGCATTTCAATAAAAGAAGAAATTTTACCGGAAGATAGTTTTCGATTAAAATAATAGAACTACCTAGGTGAGCAACATTGTCTACCCATCAAAATTGAAAGGGCCACTCTATTATAAATTGTATGATACATATTACAAGACTGTAACAGAGTGTCAAGATGTTGAAAAACTTGAATATGTACCAAAGCTGCAGGGGTCAGGGCTCCCAATCTAGCCGGTTAGATAGAAAAATGCCATTTGAGATGGAAAGTCCGACTCTAAAAGTGTGAGGGGAAAAAACGAATCACCAAAAAACTTCTTCAGACATTTTTTTCGCTTGTTCCGTGTGCGAAATTTGGGATCCTTCAATTGGGAAATTTGTCTGTCTACCACACCCAGTGCAAGTCGCCTCGTTAGGCGCCTAAGCGTACGGAAAGACGAAGCGTCAAAATAGAAACTCTCACTATTTCATTTGACTGACAATTACACAACTACATTACCAATTTTATATTCTTAAGAAGTTGACAGCGATTTTCTGTCAATTAAAATTCAATTATAGAAGGACTGTCGGTTGAAATTTGGACCCATATAGATTTTTTAATTCACACGATAGGTAATACGTCCACATTACTCATTCCAAAAGTATTGTGTGATCAAAAGTACCTATCGTAAACATGTTTTGATAAGACATTAGAAGTTCAACTTTTCGGGGTAGAACGCATGCTGCCAATACCACGTTTAATATGTACATTCATCAAGAATAACTATCACCAGATCAAACATTTCCCAATTACATTTCTATATAGATCTAGAACATGAAAACACGTTTGTTCAAATTCAAATTCACAACACCCAATCAATTCACATGACAAGTAACCCTGCTGGCTTACGAACTTTGTGATGTGATAAATGCACCAAAGTTTTACCTAGTCCCGAGTTTTGTTGCTTCAAATTTTGATGAACATACTCGTCAAAAAATATCACCTGATGAAGTCTCTTTCAATCATTTAAAATACTCTCTACATTAATAACAATAGGATACCATATTTCGTTTTCGAGATTTCAGTTTGATTAGTGGGTTCAACTGATTCTTCAGCGGAAATATCAGCGACACCTTTTTTCCTCAATTCTTCCAAAACACCAGTCTTCTCCCTAAAAATGATTTAAAGGAATAAAACCATAATACTTATTACATTGTAGGTACAATTCTCTCTCTCAAAAAAAAAAAAAAAAAAAAGTAACACGAGCGTTTCTTACCCGATTTGTCGTATCAAAACAGTCTTACGCTCATAGCATTTTTTCGTATTGATAAAAGCTTCAGAAAATTCAAGGACTGCCTTTCTCAATTTCAGACCTGAAAAATATTCACAATAAAAAAGTACGAAAAGTTGAAAAATTAAGCTAAGAAAAAATTAGTACAGCGTAATCAAAATACTGGAGAGCAATCGATCTTGAAACCTCAGAATGGATGATATACAAGAATCTGTTCCCGCCGAGCCATTTGCCTATCTTTCATATGTGACCGGCTCGGAAGAAAGACGTCTTACGATTATAAAATCATTCGGTCTTAAGACGTTTTTCTTCAAAGTAGGTTAAATATGAAAAATTATAGGGGTACATTTGTTAGCCTACAGCGAGAATAAAACTTGCAAATTAGCCAGACCACGAAATAAGGAAAAACCAGCTGGCTATCTCAACAGTTAGAAAGGTAAATATGTGAGTAGTAAGGCAGATAACGAAGAAGCGGATAGCCAGTCTCGTCTTCATAAGAAATTTCAATTGATGAATCCACAATTCAAAATGGTACGTATCAAAGATTAGTTGAATCAAAAAGCCGTCTGAACACTAATTAGCGTTCAGTCATTGATTCATCAGAAAATGTAAATGTCCGATTTTGAGCGATCAACTAATAATGAGCTGACAACGCTTACGAATTCTATACAACTAACCCTTACTTAAAACAGATTTAGCACAACGATTATTTATTTATGATCCAAGTTTCCATAGTTGTTAAAATTTGAAATTTGAAGTTAGTAACCGGCACATAAGTACTTGAAAATCAGAAATACTTACCTTGGATTTCGCGCATCTGTTTCTTTTGTCGATCCAGATTCTGTATACGCTGCCGTAAAATGCGTAACTGAACAGTAGACGCCAAGCATGTATTTTCTAAGTTATTCTTTTCCATCACCAAAGGATATGAATTGTAAATTTCCTGGAATAGATGGCCAGCAGGAAGTTGAATAAAAGCAAATAAAACACCTGTAACTTGCCCATGTTCAAAATTTAAACGTACTTTCTGATACTTGATCATAGTTTCGTAATTCGTGCGCACTTGATCACGTTCACCCTGCCTTTGTTTAGCATCTATTTGCAATAATTCCAACTGTTTTTTCAGATTTTCAGAGTTTTTTTGAATATGTTCACGAGATAGAGCAATGCTGAAATTGAGAATGTAGATTGATTCAGTGTACCAACTGAAATTCGAAAGGTGCTTTAAATGCACACGATACACAAATACGTAAATACAACCTCGCATGATGCGAATGCCGACGGTCGATAAGCAATTAAGACTCCATTTCCCTCAAACACCAAGACAGAATAAGAAACTGCTGGTATCACTGTCTTTACTCGATATACTAACAGCAACTTCAGACAGCAACAGTTTTAAAAGACCGAAGACCGATCGTTCGTATTCGAGGAACATTTTAATAACGATATACGAGTAAAAACTTGTTTGATATAAAATACTTACTGAGCAGTTTCATCTTCAAGCTTATCCACTTCATGCTCTTTCGTTTCAATGAGCTCGTTTAACCTCTGTATGTCTCGTTTCGAAAATTCTACGTCCTGATCAGTTTTATTGATATCCCTTACGATAGCTGCTTAAGAATAACAATATCAAGTGGCTGCTTTCAATATACACATTGAAAATGAAAACTCTGTGGTACTAACCGCAAGCTCTATCATATTCCTGTTGAATTCGAACTTTTAAAGCAGCATTTTCAGCTTCAATATTACATAGAATGTCGCCGGGGTTGTCTGTATTCTCGTAGTTCCTTCTATCAGGTCGTTTCTCACCGGTGTTATTCATACTTTGATCGGTCATTTCTGAAGATATATTGCAGAATCATTAATGAATGAAAATTTGGAAACTTAAAAAAAAAACACGTCTGATTTCCTCCGAATTGGAAATCAACTACAAGCTTCCATGATCCATAAAGAACAAAATGGCGGGTTCTTTGTAGTTGAAGGGTAAAAGGGTATGCCAATATTTAATTTAACATGTTAGTACCAGCGGGCGTGAATCAAAGTAAATTGAACAATACTGAATAAAGGTAAAATATGCAGTAAAGATTTTTAAAATAAGACAATTTCACGAGAAATAACCTCAAACATTCTTCAATTCGTAGAAGCACGTTTCTTTTCAAACCAGACTTTACAAGATTAAACACTAACACAAGCTATCACATAGACAATGAACGGATGAGGAATGAGTAAGTTTGTATTCCATACAATAAATCAGGAAAAAAAAAACCTTAAAATCGAATTGTGTTTAGGCCTTTTTCCTGAAATTTCATTTTGTGATATCGCAGTAATATTGCCATAACATTACGAGAAAATTTAATCATATATTTATTGCGCCCTCTATGAAGCATAGAACGCAAAACCAGAGTCCATGATCCACAATAACAAAGGTTGTTGGTACGAAATTCTTATCGTGTCGATTTCAGTCGATTTATGGGTATTGTATTATGCAATTTGTAATTTGTTTTTCATTCAGTTTATAATGCTGTTTTGCTGTTATAAGTACGCGGTGAGATTATTGTTTGGAATGATTTGTACTTTCATTAATATTTCATTGTATGTATTCTAGAGGAAACTGCTTCTTATCGTATTCTAGAAGTAATGTAGACTCTGTGACTTATCAAGAATTCAATTGGTTAAGACTTATCTTGATTAACACGATGATGTGAAGAATAATTCGTCTGCTTCTATCGGGTCATTGTAGTGTTTGATAGCAGTACTTAACAAACCGTAATCATGGAAGCCCTTCCTAGATTACCGATGTTGAGTTTCGAATTTCGGGCCTATTACCCGAAAAATGGTCAGTTTGGACCAGATTTGATGAACGTAAGTTGCATTTTCTCTCAATAAAGATACTCTCGATGTAACATGTAGGTAGTTGATCGTGGCTCGAGAATTTTGTTCCTATGAATGTAATATTTACAGCTTATCAGACAATATTATCAAGAAGATCCGAGCAACTATACCGAAGAAATACAACAGTTAGAGAAACTCAGGCAACAAGTTATGAAGATTAACAAAGATATCGAAGGGTGTAATTTACTGAAGCGATACTTTTGCCAGTTATACTTTCTGCAAAAACGGTTCCCTATGTTGAAAGATGCTTCTAGTGTTTCTGACATTTCGTGGTGAGTGTTTGTAATTGATGTATAATGTATAAATACAGTTGATACTAGTCTCAGAAACGTTAAAATGAAATATTTGTTAATTTACAGGAAAGACGTTCTTACGAACGCGAATTCGAAAAAAATTGACTATCGTAATGAATTTACTGTTACTTTGTACAATATTGGAGCTCTCCATACGATGTTGGGCGCTGCGGATGACAGAACTACATCCGAAGGACTGAAACTTGCTTGTACTCATTTTCAGTGCGCTGCTTGGGCATTTACAGTGAGCAAGATGAATTTTATTCGTGTCATATAGAGCACTGTATTATAAAAAATCTAATTCGACTGGTACGCGTAGTATTTGCAGGAGATCACTGCCGTGAACGTAAGATCCGATTTCGATCCTGGCTTTTTGCAGTTTCTTATTCCCGTATGTCTGGCACAGGCTCAGGAATGCATCGCAGAAAAAAGTATCACCGATAATCGCAAACCTAGCATAAGTGGTAATAGTTTTTTTGTTTTGTTTTCATCATACTCGAAGAGAGGAAGTTATTGTAAGTTCGACTTTTTAAATATTTTTTTGTTCAACTTATCTGTTTGTCTGTAGCCAAAGTTGTGACGCAAATTTGCGAATATTATGGTACAGCTATGAATGCGTTAAGTTTACTGAAGCAAGAAGATTCTATTATAATCGATTGTGGCATGAAGAATTCTCATGTAAGTGTTTCTTACTTCAGGATTGAAATGAAACAAGTGATGTATAAAGTTCCGCAACTTTATAATCGGGTTTTGAAAGTTGAAACATCCGATTGGAATCATGTTTAGCTGACAATTAAAAGCTATCCAAGTGGTTGCCTTCTAAATTTTCCTCGCCTTTTTAAATACATTATTCAGTAAGACATTACAAAAATAAACTTTGATTCGTCTTAACTTCACGAATATTAACGAACGTTTTTGTATTTCAGGCGTGGATGAACTACTTGAAATTCAAAAAGCCGTATTACGAATGTATTACCAATCTGTTTTTGGGCATGGTAGCCGAAGAAGAAGAGAAGATGGGAGAGCGTGTCGCATATTTCGAGCTCGCGTCTGAGAAGTTGAATGCCGCATTTCATTATATCAAATACATCGATGTTATGCCACTGAATAAGGTGAGGACTTATCCGCTGGTTTCGTTCGTAATAATTTTTGATTTGAGAACTTTTCACTATCTATTGGTTGGACTCGCATTACATACTCGGGATGAAACTTTTCATTATCTTTGCAGGGTCTCGATGAAGCTTTAACATTTACCCGCGATGTCGTTGAAGGCAAACGTAAAAACGCGGTTAATGAAAACGAATTCATTTACCACTCGGTGGTACCACCTAAAGATAACTTACAGAAAGTAAATGGCGCCGTGCTTGTCAAATGCATCGGATTTGATTTCAGCGATCCCGAGATTTCAGGGCCTGATATTTTTTCGAAACTAATTTCGATGAAGGTTCACAAACTGTCATCAGTGTACAGGTTAGTTCATAATACCGGAAGTATTCCTACCTTGATTGGTCCAGAAGATTATTTTATAAATCTGATGTCGAAAATTAATCTGGGGGTTAGTTTGACGAGAAAAACCCCTTGGAACTATGAGTTATGTTCATTATTAAAAGATATTGTTCAGTTTACGTATCTAATTGATTTTGTTTGTAATCTTTGTTTTCTTTTTAGTGAGGAAAAAGCTAAGCTGCTGCGGAGTGTCAGTGCATCGGTAGAAGAAAAAGAATCCGAACTCAATTACGTCATGCAGTCGTTCAAACTGGATTATTTAAATCCACCAGAAGATCCAAACGCGTTGCCAGAGGTAATTTGAAGTTTTAAACCGTATTAGTTGATTTCGCTTTCCTGCTAATTCACAATTTGGCCATTTCTGACTACTAATCAGAAGTAGAGACCAGTGACGGAGAAGGGGTAAGCCGTTCGCCGTAGGTATGTGCTCGCCTTTCCAGAGACGGTATTAGGAGGCTTCAGGAGATTTTGGAAGCAGTCTTTCTTAGTTTCTTGGCATTATTAAAAAGGTTCTTACTAATTATGGTGTCCCTGCTGGATTTTCTGCAACTGTTCATCTAGTTGGTATTCGTTCGTAGATATGTATTTTAAGGTGTCTCTTAATTATTGTTTTCAGGAACTTATCGAACGATGTGCCGCGTGCGAAGCGAAATCGAACATAGTCCAAGATTTGATAAGTTCGATGAATACACTGGCTGACGCCCATCATGAAATCGATAGCATGATGAAAGAAGTGATAATACTCATCGAGGTAGCTATCTTCTGTTTCGAGTGCTTAAAAATGTAGCATGAATTGCAAATGAAGTTATATTCCGAGGAACTTTTTACAGCAAGACGAAAAAGCGGAAGAAGAATACCAGGCAATTATGAATACGACGCGGCCGCCGTCAATCGTTGCTACCGATTTGAAGTGCGAAGCAAATCGTTACTTACAAGCGCTAAAGACCACCACCGAGTCCAATGAGTCACTTCGAAACGCTATCTCAGCTCACGTCAATAATTTGCGGATATTAGCTTTGCCCTTGGAGGAACTGGAAAAGCAACTTCCTTGCGTCTCATTTGATTATTGTATGGAGACACGTGATATCGTAAATTGGGAGTTTTTGAAATAGTGAACTAACAGACTTTCTTATGATTTTGTTGTAGCCCCGGAAGAGAGAGATATTGTGAAAGAGTTACAACGACTGGTGGATAAGGTGGAGGAAATGAAGACTCAAAGAGCGCTGCTAATGCTGCAACTGCGAGATTCACTCAGGAATGACGACATCACTGATCAGTTGGCGATAACAGACGAAGATAAAAGTATGTTCCCTGCTATGGTTCAGAAAGAAATCGGAAAACATCAAAATGTGGTACGTACTCCTTGTTTAAAACAATCTGGTTCCACCGGAAATTTTATGTTTAGTTCAAACGAACCTTCGGAATTGAGCCCGTCAGTTGGAAACCCAAATTTCAGGTCGCTTCGACTTCTTTTCTCTGTCTGATACCTTTGTGTATCGTCTTCGTTACAGGTAAACTTGATCGAGCAGAACTTAAAAGCGCAATCGAACATTCTGAAAGCGATAACGAACTCTTATGCGGCGTACGCACCCATCCGCAAAATCATCACTGAAACGGCGCACAAACGCGGCGTCCAGATTAACGCCCTTATCGAAAGTTTCGACGTATCGGGCGAAGTGTTACAGAAGACGGCCAAAGGCCTCGACTTTTATCGTAAACTGGAGGCGAACGTTCGAAAATTGTTGACACGCGTTAAAGGCACCTGTAAAGTACAAGAAGAAGAACGACAGCAGATTTACGCGAAAGCAGGCAAAAAACCTATTAAGAAAGACGATAAGATTAGCGATATGCCGGAGAAACCGACTACTGTACCGGCTGCGCCCAAGTTGAAAGACTACATAGTCCAGAAACAGCTAAACAGGAACGTAAACGAGGTTTCATTGCCGTACAATCCATACTACAGCAATCCGGCGTCGGGATACGGGCCGCCGGCTGTTGGTCACGGTGATGAAAATCGCGGTCAGTATCCTACGTCGTCTTCAACCAGTGTCGTCGACATGAATCAGTACTACGCGACCGTGACCAGACCGCAGCCCGTTGGCTCGGAGACGACTGTTGGACCGCCGGCACCCATCGAACCTTCGATCGATCTCAAGTCTTCAGTGATGCCGCCGGCGACCGGTTACGGCAGTGCAACGTCGTATCCAGGCTACAGTTATCCTTACTATACCGCAACTGGTTCGTATCAATCGTTACCCACTTCCTACGCGACCTCGAGTCCGAACAACTACACTACGAGTACGTCATATACCGGTGCTCAAGAAAGCACGTATGCGGCCCAGTCTCCCGCATCGCTAAGTGGCTATTCGGTGAAAGCGCCTGCCGCAAATTACGCTGCGTATAACTATTCGCAAAGCGGCTACAATACGCCACAGCCGAACGCGTCTGTAAGCCAGCAACCTGTCGACTCCGATGTCTACAATTACAACAAGGGATTCACGAGCTACTCCGGTTATTCGAGTTCGCAGACCTCAAATCTCGAGAACAGTACAGCGAATGCGACCAAACCCGAAGTCAACGTTCAGAACGTGTATTCGCACACTCGTACCAATTTAGCCGGGTCGGTGTACGCTCCCAGTCAGACCTATGTACCAATCACATCCAATTTTTCGAACGTAACTGCGTCGGTGGCTAATTCTGGTGTGAACACGTACGCGGTATCCAGTGGATCTGCGGCGTACTCTGCCACTGGTTACGCGGCTGTAAACACCATTCAAACGAATGAGAACGTGTACGGGACTATGATTCCGGCAACGTATTCGACCGGGTATTATAACGCCGGATCCGTTCCCGCTGCTAATACGGGTCACGGCGGAGCTTCGTACTACAGCCCCGGAACAGTTCCAGTTTCGAACACCGGCGCCAGCAATGTCGCGTACTCGGCTACGCAAGCACCCGGTACTCACGTCAACGCAGCGTTTGCCGGTACAAATTTGGCAGCAGGTGTGAATGGTCAGGCGCAGACATACAGCGTGAATAACGCGTCAGTGCCGTACTCTACGACCGCGTACATAGCCGCTGGAACTCCGAATACCCAGAATGTGTACAACAACTCAGGCTACTACAATCAAACCAACTACGGTTACAACGCAGCCGGTGTTGCTGGCTGCCCAAGTGGTTACGATACTGCCAATTACCAGTACGGGAATGCAGCTGGTCAGCAACCGCAGCGAGCGAACCAAGTAGTCGCCGGTGCGTCAGATGTGCCCTCGACGACAGTGAGCTACGTAAGTGTTGGCGCGTTCATGTGGAATTCGACTCGGTACACGAACGCCGGCCACCATAATACGGAGAACATAGAATCGTCGTCTAAGTCGCACGACGGACGCAGTTACGCAGTTCAGTATGCTTCCAATAATGAAACATCGACCTCGAACGGAGACGCCGATAGCCAGGGCCAACAGTATTTCACGTCGCAGTACGGTAGTCAGTACGCCGCCACATCCGAAGATTCGAACGCTGAAAATTTCGTGTCTCGAGAGAACGAACAGACTGGAGACAGACTGCAGGCCAAACGTAATTCGATGACGTACATGCAGGCGGGATCTGCCGGAAATAAAAATACTACGTCGACGTTCGTGAACGGAAAGGGAGCGACAACGACGCCAACTGAAGGGAAACCGAAATCGAATTTGGATCTGTTGGCTGATTTGGATTTCGACGTGTCAGATAGGCCGTTGCTACCTATTTCAGAGGCGGCAGCAGCGAATAAGATTATCGAGAAGTTGACGAATCTGAATATGAACGCGAGTGCAACCGAAAAAAAGGTGAGGAGGGTTGTTGTTATAGATAATATGAGGGTGGGATTGCGAAATCAAGAGTGAAAGATCCTTCTAACGTTTGTTGGTGGGTTTGAATGGTGTTTCGCATCACTCGCGTTTCCCGGATTGAATGACTTGAGGGATAATTAAACGGATTGCAAAGCGAAAAACGTTACGCTGCTTGTTCATCGCGCATACAATATTGCCCTCGTCGTATCTTTCTAACAAAATTTAGAATATCTCTCCTGGAAGAAAAAGTAGTCAGAGAGGTAGGTCGAGAAGCCGAGTCATAATCAGTTCCAAAGGAATCTTGAATAGATCTCTCATCAGACGATAAGCGAATCTTCTTGAATTTCAACCTAATCTAATTCTGAAAGTATCTTGAGGAATCTGAATGTCTCTTAGAAGAACTTTAACAAATTCAATGAACCTACAAAGTGTCGTAACAAATTTAAATTATTCATCCGAGAGTCTCGATGACTTAGCCATTCTTTATGAGTTTCAACTAAGTTTTCAAGGGATCTTGACAGATCTCAGTGTCCCTTAGCAGTGAGTTCACGTACCTTAACCGAATAGTAATGCGTCTGTCAATCGTGACAGGGTCATCCAAATGAATCTTAATGAGTTCCAGTAGAGATTTAATTAACCTTAACGAATCGTCAAGGGTCCTAGTGATGTGTGAACAAGTTAAAATGAGTCTTATCAGAGTCTTGAGTCGGAACGGGTCTCTACGATTTTTACGCACTTAAACTATTCTACATGTATCTTGCCAGGAGCCTTGTGTGTCTTGATGATTTTTACGTGCGTTTTAATGAGACTTAGCGGGTGTCTTAACACCTCTTAACAAAGTCTGGACTCATCTTTAATGAGTTTCAGTTACATTAATGACGTCTTATCTGAAATTTAAAATTTTGAATGAGTATGAGCTGAGTTTCCAGGAGTCTTGACAGACTCTAATGAGTCTTGAATAGAGTTTACAGAATCATAATGAGACTAAACAGAGTCTAACAAAACTTTGATATAATGTTGATGCGCTTGAAAGCCTCGACGAGGTTTTCACCTTAAAATGTTTTTCTAAAACATGAAATTTCCGAAAAGTATGTCTTGAAATGTCTAAGTCAGTGACAGGAGACTTTCATTAGTACCTTTTGATAGTCGTATACCCGTGTTATCGTATTCTTCGAAATATGCTTCTGTCTCAGAATCCTCTTCATTGGTTTCTTTATTTTTCAATTGCCATTTTCCCCCCGTCATTGGTAAAGAGTTGAATTGTACCCTAATAAACACATGAACTGTCATCTATTCACGGGCGGAGTATTGGAGTCAGGTTATAGGGATGACTGCCCTTGCAAAAGTTTTATCTCACGTACCAGAGCAGTGCACGATACCGCGATATCGGTACTCGGGTATCGTATCGTTGGAGAGCGACTACCGACTACGTAGTCGGTAGTCGGTTTCACCGATACGATATCGAGTAATACTAGGTCAGGAATCGTTTTATGATTAGCGCTGTATTTTAGGTGGTGCAGTAGTGATGCCTTATCAGTGATACTTGTTATCGTCGATACCATATAACGAAAACGACTACCTGTCGCTACAATACCGAGTATACTCGGTATCGTTTTAAGCGATACGATACCGAATACCACATGAGTATATACTCGTATCGTGCGCTGCTCTGTCACGTACGTGTATTTGCGTAACTACTTACAATTCAGAGAAAAATAGAATCCTGAACAGAATCTACCCCCCCCTTCTGAGTTTATTAAGCTCTCTCTTTATCTCCCTGCTAATATGTTGAAGGAACGAACAGAATCGATGGTTGCTATATCTTATTCGTATTCTTCGATTCCAGGATAACCCAGCGGAAATCAAGTTGAAAGTGCCGCCGACGGAAGACTCATTCGCCGATAAAAATTACGTAAGCAAGTTCTTGCAGGAAGCTGAGAAATTTGAAAAATTTGTGGAGAAACTTACGTTGAAAACGTTGAATGGTTCGATACCATTGGATTCATTGTGGAACGAATACACCATGCAGCAGGTGGGTCGGGCCGAGATGTCGAGAACACCGGGTGTTTTTTTGTAATTCCTTGAACTGTTCTCATTGTTACGTGGCTTTCATACGCTCCGTTTGTTTGTTTTCCTCTTACTAATTATCTATGTTCCGTGTGATGAACTAGGATAAATTTTCAAAAATGCGGACGACCTCGGAGGCGCAGAAATACAGCGATAAAAATCGATCGATGAACGCGGTTCCGTACGACAGTGATCGGGTGATTCTGTCATCGGCCGAACCGAACTATATTAACGCTTCGTTGATCAGAGTATGTTACATTACCGATACGTCGACAGTATATAGAATTCGTCATTTGAAGATATCACGATCTGAAATGCGAACATATTTTCCAGAATATTAACCCCTCAACTCCAGATGTAATTGTGACACAAGCGCCGATATCATCTACTATTTCCGACTTCTGGTGCATGATTTGGGATCAAGAAGTCGAATTCATTGTATGTTTATTCACTGATCAAGAGGTAATGCTGTGTTTCCTAACTCTTATACTTTTCTAGTTAAATGAGCTCCACGTTTATTTTCTAATCACGAAACTATCGGACTTGGTCGCAGATGAACAGCGGTGACCTGTATTGGCCAAGGGAGAAAAACGAAAAACTAAAAATCGGAAACTGTGTGATCACATTGCACAGCGTCAACGTGCAGGCTCACTCGACGGAAAGACTCCTATCAGTGTTGAGAAACAACGTGACTAGAATTGTAATACACACGCAGCTGTCTTCGTGGCGGGAAGAGTAAGTTCCGCTTATCGTGTAAAAGATGTACGGGCTATGTAGGAGCTACGTTGAAAGGGAAGAGAGGCAGGGGCGGTAACTTCTGTGTAGCGTAGCAGATGCTACACAAAAAAGATTTTGCTACACATGAGATTTTCAAAAAAAAAAAAAACCATTAAATTAATATTTTTAAATTTTTTTCTGAACTTGGAATTTTCTTGTTATGATACACATGGGAAAAATCTGGGTTGCCGCCCCTGGAGAGAGGTACTTATTTAAGAAAGAAGCGAGCGAATATTTCGGAGTTTTCACAAACCCTGCATGTTACAGATCATGCGGAGAAATATCGAATCCTACTTGTCAAGTACTAACAGAATGCGTTTCCGCGTACTACGCCCTACGTAATCTGCAACATCCCATTGTCGTACACTGCGACTATGGAATAGGTAGAACTGGCATTTTTACCTTGCTAATCGCGTTCATTTGTGATGTCCAAACTGGTCGAGGTGTTCCTGATCTGATGGCAATGTTGATGTTGATGTCGGAAGGACGTAAAAACTTAATCAAGGACAAACAACATTTGCTGTGTACTTTTCAGTTAGCTCTGTGTTACGTGCAGAGTGTTCTGGTCAAGTGTAAGTTCACTTGTGTTTTTACTTCATCTTCCGCCGCACCTATAAATGATAGGAACTAATTTTTACGTTCTGTTAAAGGCGGACTACGTTCAGTTCCCGAAGCACCGAAAGAAAAGATGAACGTGGAAGTCGAAAACGCTTGTAATACGGATGCGTTGCCCGACGTGTCAGCATTCAGAAAAGTAGCTTCGAAGCCAGAAATGAAACAACCGGATCGTCTGCTCAGCAAGGAAGAAAATAAAAGACGTAATATGGAACTATTTAGTGCAGGTGGTAATTTGGAATCAATGAATGAGTCGATGACTGCCATGCCCGACGATCCGTTGAGTAGCATCGATCCTCTGTGGCCCATCAAGAAGGAACAGAGTTAATATCACCTGTATCTTGTACGCGTTCCAAAAATATTCCTACATTTTATATTGTTTGATATGTAAATTATTTCCTGTTTTGTCACTGAGATGTGTCGTGTTAACATCATGTATATTTTTGTACAAAACATTCCGAATAAGTTTCGTAATTTATGAAACGATATGATTAATTCCCTTTTATCATAATCGATATTCAAGCATTAATACTGCTTATCATTTCTATACTTTCATGTACTTTAATATTTAAAACAAAGATGGACCTACTGCGATGGCAGAATAAACTGTGTACCCGATGAAAGAAATTATATCTACGTTTTTAAATAAAATAATTTCTTATTTGCCAGTGCAGACACGCATTACAATTTTCTAAAATTATAACATGCTCGACATGAAACCCAATTATACAGCAACAATCACTTTCAGTTTTTTTGAGGTTTTTTAAAGAAATTTAAAATTGATGCTTGCTTCGTTTTCTGATTTTTCGCCTCAATTGGTTCGATCTTAGCTTTTTTTTCTGGAACTGAACGAGGTTCGTCGACTTTAGAGCGTTTATTGGTTTCTGGACTTCTATCAACCTCTTCTTCGCTGTCACAGCTTTCGTAAACTGTTTCTTTGATAGTATCTACGACAGGAGTTCTCGTTAACAATGATAATTTCTCAAATATTTATTGTCAGTAACAATGTACGTAACTGACACTTACTAAGATAGCCCTTATCGTCCATTACTTCTTTCACGATCTCTTTCCGTTTTCTCTTCTTACCACTGACAATAGTAACACGAGGTACTTCAACCTCTTTTGCGGGTATCGGCTCCGGCTCCGGCTCAAGTTCTGGTTCTGGTTCATCCATAGAGGAATCTAGAAATTCATCGAATACTGATTATCAACAGAGGTTTCAATTTTCGAACCATGAATAGTCTACATATTAAAAATAATTAGGGAGCGTCATGACTCAAGCCTCACGTCAACACTCCATCATTCGAGTCAACTCCTTGTTCCGTTTGGCTTTTTAAGGACCTGCTTCGTTCTGTTTGAGGCAAATCTCATTTTATTCGTTGCTCTGTGGCCTTATCATCCATTTGTCTATCCAACCATCTGTCCGTCTGTCTCGGATCCAGAAACTTTCTCCGATTTGGAGCAGCGTTTGAAATATACCGGAGTGGTTACCTTTAGTGAGTCTCGAAAAGTTGTAACAGAAGCTTAAAAAGTCCTGAGGATCAAACAGCCTATCTTTCATTCTTGTTCCCGACTACCAGCTGGCCCTTCTGTCCGCCTGCTTGCAGTATGAAATTTGAAGAACAAGCACTTTGAACTCTCCGTTTCATAACTGTCAGGCATGAAAATAAAGACACTATCCGACAGTCGGTAAATTAATCAGAAATATAGGGTTTATCAAAAGACCGGAGTGATTACGAGTTTCGAATTCTGCGTCTCAACTTTTAGTTCTGTGGCCGTTTGGTACAGAGACGGAGATTATGTTTGGGATTTCGCGAGTATGTACAAGTATATAACACGTAATAGTAGAATACCCATTACCCATCAAATATTTTACACAAATTCTATTTATAACGTGCGATATATAATACACGACATCTCTTAAATCCGGAATTAAACTTGTTTTTCAATCATGGAAGGGCGGGTATTAGCCTATCTGTTTCATTAATGAGATGACTGGCTGACTCTCAATCTGGATGGATGTTGGGTAACAAATCTCTTCGGGAAATTTTATGAACTTCAGTGCGTTCACTACACCTGCAAGAGGAAGGGTCAAGTTTTCTCTACATAGTAGCATTAGGATTACATACCGCTTTTATTAGATTCGTCTTCACTATCTGAGTCCAAAGGTGAAACAATTCGTTTAAATTGTTTCTTTTTTTTCTTTTCTTTCGATTTCGATTTCGTATTTTTGGATGATGCCGATTTTCCAACTTTTTTCTGAAATTACGTTACCGATTAAATGACAGGCACCTATATTTTTGTCTAAAAATAACTTTTCCTCTCTATAATAAACACCACCGAAGCTTACCGATACATGACTGACATTTTCTGTTTTCCGGGCTGGCGACCTGGTCTTTTTTACGTCCTTCGAATTCGCTGATTTTTCCTCAGTTCCTGATTTTGTTTCTGGCGACTCGGCTTTCGATGCAAGTTTCTCTGAAGATGTGTCACTCTTAGATAGCTGAGAATCTATTTTTGGGGCTACGATGTGTTTTTCTTCGATAACAGGTTCCTTCTTCACACTTCCTTTCGTGAAGAAACTCGCAATACGGCCATTAGTAACAGGGGGCTTGGATTTTTCTTTCTTTCCCCCGCTCGCTTTTCCTTCATTCGTATCTTTACTACCAGAAGGCTCTATTGCGGGACTGGATTTTTTGAAAAAATCATTTTTCTTGCTGCCACCTGCGTGGCCATTAGTCACAGCTTTCATTACATTCACGTTTGTAGTATTGTTCGTGTCATTGTTGGTTGATTCAGTAGATACAACGGTTCTCGTTGGATTGGTTTTGCGAATAATTTCAGTATGATAGTTGATTGATGATAAGCTCCTGTACACAACACACACCATTAAATCAAAATTTTTACCGATACACTATGTTTAATTATCATTTTAATCAGGTATTTTTTATTACTCCTAAGACCCTCAAAGTAACATACACACTTACATCTGCTGCATTTCATACGTCGATTTATCAATATTGTAGATCATGGCAGAATCGAACTTTGATTGTGACGGCTGAATACTGTAAATCTGTTTATCAACGACAGTATAATTTTGCTTAGTGAACTGCGTATCATCCTTCTCTTTCGTCAGCATCAACAGTAATTCTCCATTTTCTTTTCTTCCAAATACCACGTAAGTGATAATGAATTTATCCAACTCATTTTCGACGAATTCTTTCAAGAACCTGTAATCATACCCGGAAGCTGGTCAAGATATACTTCATTTATTTCTACAAATCATAAGTGTCAGTATATAAAACAGTTGATAATATCCTTACTGTTTAGCAGTCATACTAGGTAATTTCAGAGATCTACTCAGCCATTTGAATGTAACCTAAAAACAACAGAAGTGATGCTCAGAATTAGAGGACTGTAGCAATAATAATAACACTAGCATGATACGGGCAAAGTAGGTAGAGGAATACACGCGAACTTACTATTTGATTTTCTTCCAACTGGTCTTTTATTGTTTTGAGCACGTCCTTCGTACTCGGCGCCATCGAGTGATTTATTCTTGAAAAACTTCACTTAAAAAAAAAAATAATATAAAACTTGGACACGAAAACTGAGAACATTAAATGCAAATACAAATAAGTACGATTTTAATCGGAATTTGTAATGTAACTTATTTCTATATATCCAACACTTGAACTTCATGCTTTTGTAACAAACTTGCAGTGTTACCAAACGGAACGGACAAAGCACAACGTCTTTGCCTTATCTTTGCGAGTTGCTGCACTGTACCGATCTATGTAGAATTATCATTATTTGTCGCTATATTAATTTCTCGTAGCCTATCCTATGTGATTGATGAGTGATGAATATTTTTCATAATTGAATTAAATTAATAATTTCAGAATATTTTTTGATCTCTGTTAATAATAATTAGCAAGTATGTAACTTTTATTCATCTGTTGAAAATTATTGAAGATTATTTAGTTCAAATTGCAGATAGCAATCTAAAAATGTCCACTGAATGAAGATCGAAATGTCTTATGTAGACCCTAGAAAATAACTCGAAATACCTTGTTCACTGGAATTTTGAATTTTCTGACCGAAGAACTCGCTGAATATTGCACGGAAAAGTTCATTCTTTA